>FR990044.1:28145039-30576584 GCA_905404095.1 Glaucopsyche alexis
ATTAGAAACGACAAATCCACTACAAAGGTTCGTGTAGTATTCAATGCTTCAGAAAAGAATAAAAATGGTGTTTCTCTGAATGACTTGCTGATGGTTGGACCTACACTACAGGCAGACTTGCGTCACACAGTAATGCGATGGAGAGTCCATCCAATTGGCTTGGTCGCGGACATTATTAAAATGTATCGGCAAGTCAGAGTGACAGATGAAGACGCAAGTTATCAACGTATAGTCTGGAGAGATGATCCTGCAACAGAGATCAAGGACTACGAACTACTTACCGTGACGTTTGGTACAGCTTGTGCTCCACATCTCGCAGTCAAAGCCCTACAACAAATTGCACATGACGAAGGACATAACTATGTGCTGGCTGCGGATAAAGTCCTGAAAGATTTTTACATGGACGATTTAATGACAGGATGTAGTAGTCTCAATGAAGGCATAGAACTCTATAAACAAATGTCAGAATTATTAGGAAAGGGAGGTTTCAAATTACAGAAGTGGAATAGCAACAGTAGGGAACTCTTAATGAAAATAAACTCACTAGCTGAAGAAAGCGAAGATCAAGAAAGTGCTGAAAAGGAAAGTAAGGAAAAACAAGAAGATAAGAAAAAGGACAATAAAGGAAGGGAAATAGAGATCAAACTGGATAATACTACAAAAATACTTGGACTTACCTGGAATCGCAGAGATGACAGATTTCAATACACGGTGAATCTTCCTCCGACGTCTGGGCCTGTAACTAAGAGAACAATTATTTCAGATATTGCACGACTTTTTGATCCACTAGGTTGGATAGCGCCTAGCGTAGTTCTAGCAAAGATTTTTATCCAAAAGCTGTGGCTCACAGGGCTTGGATGGGATGATGAGTTAAGCAATGAATTAGTAAAGGAATGGAATACTTACCGTAAGGACTTATCTGAACTTACCAAGATAGAAATCCCTCGATGGATGAGTTCACGTTCTGATGATGTAATCAAAGAATTACACGGCTTTAGTGATGCGTCCAAGGCCGCGTATTCAGCTGTCGTCTATCTTAGAGTGGTTGATGCTAATGGCGGAGTACACACCTCGCTGGTTGTAGCCAAGACAAGAGTGTCACCAATAAAGCAAATAAGTATCCCGAGACTGGAGTTATGCGGGGCTGTGCTCCTTTCAAGACTGCTGCTAGAAGCTGCTGAAATTTTAAGTATCCACAAGGACAATATACGTGCCTGGACTGACTCAACAGTCGTTCTCGCATGGCTAAACAGCCATCCGAGTCGATGGAAAACCTTTGTAGGAAATAGAGTTTCCGAAGTGCTGACCTCTTTGAATTCCTCGCAATGGTTTCACGTATCCACTAAGTTGAACCCGGCGGATTGTGCCTCACGCGGAGTGCTACCTACGGCTCTTGTTGATGACTCGCTGTGGTTTTCAGGACCTCCATTTTTAAGAGAACAGAACATCCAGTACAACAAACCGAAAGATTTAAACGTAACATTAGAGGAATCAGTTAAAACTCACGTCACAACAGTTCCGGAACAATCACTCTTTGAAAGATTCTCCTCTCTGCAAAGGATGTTGAGAGTTCTTGCTTATTGCAGACGATTCTGGAATAAGGACAAAAGAGAGACCAAATATTTACAAAAGAAAGAATTAGACGAAGTTTTACGAAGTTGTATAAGAATGACACAAAAAGAACATTTTGATACAGAATACAAGGATTTAGAAACGAAAGCGGCAGTACAAGGACAAAATAGTAAATTAAAGGCAATCTGCCCGTATCTTGATGATAAGGGTCTGATTCGAGTCAGCGGAAGGCTAGAAAGATCTCAGTTGATTGAAGATACAAAACACCCAATAATTCTTCCTAAGGACTCTCATCTAACCAAATTAATAATAGCTGATGCTCACCTAAGAACGTTACACGGTGGTCCATCATTAATGATGAACTTCCTAAGGTCAGCCTATTGGATCATAGGTGCAAGAAACCTGGTGAAACATCACGTTCACAAATGTGTTGTTTGCCTCAGACAGAAAGCTAATTTCAATCAGCAACTGATGGGGTCACTACCATCCGTCAGATGTGTTCCATCCAGACCATTTTTAAACAGTGGTGTGGACTATGCTGGTCCTATAAGTATAAGGACTACCAAAGGACGCGGGTACCGATCCTATAAAGGATATCTTTGTTTATTCGTATGTATGGCCACTCGTGCTATACATTTAGAGGTCGTGAGTGATATGACCACTCAGGCTTTTTTAGCCGCGTTTAAGCGATTTGTTTCAAGACGTGGCCGTTGTGCTCATATTTGGAGCGACAATGGGACCACATTTGTCGGCGCCTCCAGAGAACTCCAAGAGATAGCAACTATCGAACAGACTGTTGCAGAACACATGGAGAGTGCTGGCACGGAATGGCATTTTATTCCCCCACACGCCCCTAATTTTGGTGGATTATGGGAGGCGGGAATAAAATCCACAAAATTTCACCTCAAAAGGGTGATAGGCGACACAACCCTCACTTATGAGGAAATGAGCACGTTGTTGTGTCAAATTGAAGCCTGCTTAAATTCCAGGCCTTTGAGTGTAATCGACACTACAGAACCTGGTGATCCTTTGCCGTTAACCCCTGGTCACTTTTTGATAGGTGAACCACTTCTTACGGTCCCTGAGGACACCTATGAGAGTGTAAACATTAACTGTCTTTCAAGATGGCAATTCGTTCAGAGGATGTTATCCTCGTTCTGGAGACGTTGGTCCTCTGAGTATTTAAACACTTTGATGCAAAGATATAGGTGGACATTGAAAACTCCTGAACCCAACGTAGGGGACGTTGTCCTTATTAAAGAAGATGATTTACCTCCAAGTCGCTGGCTAATGGGTAGAATTATCGAAAAACATCCGGGTCGTGATAATCTCACTCGTGTAGTCACGTTACGCACCAAGTCTTCTATTCTTAAAAGACCCATTTGTAAAATTTGTGTATTACCTGTTAATCAGTGATTGAGCTATAATATTGTAATTTGTAATATTGGTTTTCAGTTATGTTTTTATGGGTATGTTTTACTTTAGATGGTCATAAAGACATGTTGTTTTTATTTTTAATATTAAATATTATTAGATTCATAATCTAGCTTCTAAAACTATAGTTCATAATACTGGCTCTTGTTGTATTTTTTTGTAAAAAAGACATTCTTTCAATAATGTCTTTTGGTGGGCGATATGTTAAGTATTAAGTTCTTAATGTTATCAATAGATGTCGCTAGCTGCGTTGCCGTCGCTGGCTAGATCGCGCTATTAAAAACCTTTGTATTTAGTTCCTAATGTTCTCGATAGATGGCGCTAGCAATGTTGCCGTCGCTGGCTAGATCGCGCTATTAAAAACTTTTCCCGACCATATATATAGGCCATGATATTTGTTATTAAATAACGACCCTTATCGGTATAATAAACCGTAAGTTAACTTTGTTAGCTGGTTTTATTTAGCGAAATCCTAGTGCAGTACCTTTAAGGGTTAGACTTTGTACAGTTAGCAATTAACAAAACAGAAAACGATAATTAATCGTTTTCTATTTTGTTTTCGATTTTATTTCTAATATTAAATAAAGATCAAACTTAATCATCTTGAGTCCATGGAATTTGAATCCACTCCTTTAAATTATTTATAATTGGCATAGCAGCCACTTCGTTCTCGTTTGGGGTGTTAATGTCAAGAAAATTCATCGTGTCAATTGGTCAATTCATTTTTTAATTAACACAAATTAAAATATATTTTGAAATGTGACGTCACAAAATCTAGAACCCCTCCTACCCCCTTGTCACACAATGTCACACTTTCGACACGGTTCGACACCCCTTCCTCCACTTTAACGTTATTTATGGATGGCCCCAAAGTATCTTCGTTCGAAACTGTTAACGTATTCTGTATCAAATGTATTTATTTTCTCGTCCTTTTTTAAACATTGAGTTAAAGGTTTTGTGATCTTAGCAAAATCAGGAATGAATTTACGGTAGTAACCGACTAAACCCAAAAATGATTTTATTTCCTTAGGTGTTTTAGGAATAGGAGACTTTTGTATTGCAGATATTTTATCGGGATTAGGTTAAAACCTGTAAAACATGTAATTGCCAGAGAGGGAATAAATTCCCTCTCTGGTAATTACATGTCCTAGATATGCGGTATCGTGTTTTAAGAACTCTGATTTATCTAACTGAATTTTAAAATTATACTCACGTAATCTTTGAAAAACTTTTTCTAAATTTATTATGTGTTCTTATAATGATGTTGAAAAAACTATGATATCGTCTAAGTATACCAAACAGATAACATTTTGTAGGCCTTTAAGGACTCTTTGAAATGTGACGGGACTGTTTTTCAAACCCATTGGCATTCTAAGGAATTCATATTTACCATCCTCCCTGAAACAGAAAAGTATATCCCGTGCATGACCGTCGATCTTCATGGGAGCTTGTCCAGTCGGCATCACAATATCCATGAGCTATTTTTTCTTCAAGAGACTGTTTATATGTTAACTTATAGTCTTGGTTTCCTTCAAATAACGCAACACACGTTTTAATGCCATCCAATGTTGCATTTCAGGTTGGTTGTTAAACTTATTGAGAAAATTCACAACATAGCTTATATCAGGTCTTGTGCCTTGTGAAATATATAACAAACATCCAATCAATTCTTGATAAGGAACATTAGTTAAAATATTTTTCTTTTTATTTGTGCTATATAATTTTTCATTTATATCCATTGGACTCTTCGCCGATTTGCATTCTGACATACCAAACTTACGCAAAACTTCTTGAATATATTTTATTTGATCCAGTCGAATAATCTTATTACTTTTATCTCTTTCCACATGAAATCCTATGAAATAGGTTAGCTCACCAAGGTATTTAATTTGAAATTTTTTACTAATTTTTTCCTTCAAATTCTGAAATTCTGATTTATTGTTGCTCAAAATTATCAAATCATCGACATAGGTAGCAACAAAAAGTATATTGTTGCACCTGTATTATAAAATAAACACAAATCTAGTTTTGAGCGTGTCAGACCAAATTCCTTTAACGGAGCATCTAATTTCAAATTCCACTGTCTGCTCGCTTGCTTCAAGCCATACGGTGACTTTTTTAGTAAACATACTTTCTCATCATGTTCATACATGGGCGGTTGAACCATATACAGGGTTACAGGAAAAGTCGACGTAGATCCGTTAAGGGCGTGTAGTTAGCATCGTTTCTAACCGATTTGGCTATGAAACACCCTATCCTAAACCTAACCGTTTTCGAGATATTCAACTTTAATTTTTTTTTCATAAATTTGCCGAATTTTTTGATATTTGATTGTATAATATGAAATTTAGTAGTCAAAATAGCATCATTTTTTGCTTTTTACAACAAGGACAAGATGCCTTATGACTTCAATAACCAAAATTGTAAGTAAATTAACTTAACAGGTCGTACTAAGACATTGAAAGTTAAAAAAAGTAAAATTTATTTATTAAGTTTATTTTTCTTTAAAGGATATCCAAAAAAATTATTATGAAAGATGTTCTGCAGATCTACTTCAAAATATCTACGTTTCATCAGCTATCCAACAAGGTATAACAATCAAAGATTTTTTTGGAATTGGTGCAAAAAACTTAGCTTTAACGGCAACTAAGGAGGTAAAAAATTACATTAGTTAATTACGTTTAATTTAACCCTTGACCCCAGAAAACAAAATAAAACAATAAATAAGTACACAATAACATTTATTACTTAATAACACATGTTTAAATTTCATGTTCAATATGACCACCCCTGTTTTGCACACATTTTCGCAGTCTTTTTCTCAGTCCACTTTTCACTACGCCAGTTGTTAAATTGCCTCTTATTTCATTCGCCGCGTTAATTATTCTAGTTCTCAATTCTTGTACAGATGATATCGGGTTGGGCTCACTGTACACCAGACTCTTCATGTGCCCCCATACATAAAAATCCATGGGGGTTAGGTCCGGACTTCTCGGTGGCCAGGGTATAGGCCCACCTCGCCCAATCCATTTGTTCTGGTAATTTCTATCCAACCATTCTCTGAAACCTCTCCTGTAATGCGCAGGGCAGCCATCATGTTGGAACCACATGTCTCGGCGCAGAGTGAGTGGCAAATCTTCTAGTAAATCATTGAGGTCTCCTCTCAGGAAATTTTCATAAAATTCCCCATTTAAATTATCAGGGAGAAAATATGGGCCAATCAAATGATTGGAAATGATACCCATCCACACGTTCAAGCTGAATCGGCGTTGTGAGCCCTTAACCCTCTTCTTGTTTGGATTTCCCTGTTCTTTCGGGGCCCAATAATAACCGTTATGGTAGTTTGTAATTCCGTCTTTGTCAAACTTTGACTCATCCGTCCACAAGATTTTTTAAAAAAATGTCGGGTCTTCTACATCTGCATTCAACATGAATCGGCAGAAACCCAATCGTCTTACGGGATCATCTTGTTCAATATCCTGTACAGGCGTGTAGTGGTATGGGTATAGGCCCGCAGTGTGAACGTTATACCACACTTTCCATTGCGAGACTCCCAGTTGAGCGGCAACAATATTTGTAGAGGTGGTTGGATTCAATCGGAATCGTTGCACTATTTCGTTGTCCTGTTCTTCGTCATCATCAATAACACGTGGCCTTCCTAAATCTGTCCGTCGTCTCGATACGGAGCCAGTTTCTCGAAGCCTTCGATAGAGTCCTTCAAAAACTCTCACATCCGGTACTCGACGGCCGGGATAGCGTCTTATGTACTCGTTACGAGCTTGCGCGGACACACAATTGCAGTATCCGTAGCAAACTAGCATATCTGCATATTCCTGGTTCGTGTAGGTCGTCATCGTCAACAGTTCCGTATCACAAGCAAAATCAGAGTCCAGTAAACAAGCACAATAGTCACAAATCGGAAGAAACAGTCCAGAAACACAGCCAAGTCGAACAGAAAACAGAAAGCAAAACGATAACGCATCTACCATGGACGAATCACATAAGCAGACTAACAACCAAACACAAACAATAGGGCATGTTGTATTCCCATTCCCAATCTCCTTTGGCATCGGCACATTATCTTTCTCACTCATACCTGCATAAATCGTAAGTTGTCTCGCTTGCACGCCCCGAACCAACTCAAAGGACAATAGGCAAGGGACCGAGAATTGCTACCTGGGTGCTTTTAACTAAGTGTTTTTTCTATGATTTTTGACAAAACCCTTGATTGTGATACCTTATTGGATAGCTGATGAAACGTAGATATTTTTAAGTAGATCTGCAGAACATCTTTCATAATATTTTTTTTGGATATCCTTTAAAGAAAAATAAACTTAATAAATAAATATTACTTTTTTTAACTTTCAATGTCTTAGTACGACCTGTTAAGTTAATTTACTTACAATTTTGGTTATTGAAGTCATAAGGCATCTTGTCCTTGTTGTAGCAAAAAATTATACGATTATGACTACTAAATTTCATATTATACAATCAAATATCAAAAAATTCGGCAAATTTATGAAAAAAAATTAAAGTCGAATATCTCGAAAACGGTTAGGTTTAGGATAGGGTGTTTCATAGCCAAATTAGTTAGAAACGATGCAAACTATACGCCCTTAACGGATCTACGTCGACTTTTCCTGTAACCCTGTATATTCCGGTAAATTTAGACAATTGAAATAAGAATAATTCCGACAGAACCAAATATTGGTGGAGACCTTAGAAACCTTTGCCCTAATAAATTGGAATTTAAAAGTCCCCATCAATCCCATGTGAGCTTACAAAGTTATTTATTACCCAGGTGGTGATATTTGATATAGTACACTAGAGTAACTTTTGTTGTCAGTCATTAATCATTATAGCTACATCGGTGGTGATGTTGTGATATATTAGACTCGTAATATGGATAAGCGTACTAGAGTAATAAATTTCTTTAGTGTAACATTTATACATTGTTAGATAAGATATAATTTTAGTAACTGAAACCTTGATGTACTCATTGCCCACAGAAAAATGTTTAAATGTTTTGTGAAAGTTTATTGATAATAAATAAATAAATAAATAAATAAAAAAAAGGTCAACATTTCAGGTTTTTTTTGGGTTTTTCTCGAAAACGGTAAGTTTTATCAAAAAATACTTCAGACCGAAGTTGTAGATCTCAAAATTATCTAAAAAATTGTTCTTATGTTTTTTCCCTAATTATCACCGTTACTGAGATATCTAGTGCGCTCTAGTGCGAGGTGGACTTACTTTTGAAGTACTGACTTATTCATCCTCGCGTGGTCTTTTTGCTGTTTGAACGCGCTAATCTCAGGAACTACTGGTTCAAATTGAAAAATTCTTTTTGTGTTATTTATTGAGAAAGACTATATAACATCACGCTGCGACTTATAGGAACGAAGAATCAGTGGAAAATGTGGAAAAAACGGGGAAAATTGTTCATCTTTGAGGGCTTCCGTTGGAAAATGTGGAAAAAACGGGGAAAATTGTTCATCTTTGAGGGCTTCCGTTGTCTGTTTGAACGCGCTGATCTCAGGAACTGCTTGATCGATTTAAAAAACAAATGTGTTAGATACTCCATTTGTCGAAGAAGGCTTAAGGTTATATAACATCACAATAGGAGTGAAGAATCAGTGGAAAATGTGGAAAAAACGAGGAAAATTATTCATCTTTGAGGGCTTCCGTTGTCTGTTTGAACGCGCTGATCTCAGGAACTGCTTGATCGATTTGAAATTTTTTTTTGTATTAAATAGTCCCATTTGTCGAGGAAGGCTTTAAGCTATATAACATTAACCTGCAACAAATAGGAACGAAGCATCAGTGAACAATTTTGCAAAAACGGGGAAAATTATTCATATTGGACAGATTTTAATGAATTTTTTTGTGTTTGTTCAAGTGGATTCGAGAATGGTTTAGATTTGCAATTGGACCCGATAGGTGGCGCTGCTGTCAATACGTCAACAAATATAATTCTAAGGCAGTACGAAGTTCGCCGGGACAGCTAGTATGTATACATATATGTAGCAAATATGTACATATTATGTAGAACGTGATACTTACAATCACGATATCTCAGGAACAGCGATACTTAGAGAAAAAATGATTAGGACCATTTTTGTAGCGAATTTTAAAATCTATAATTTTAGTCTTCAGTATTTTTTGATAAAACTTACCGTTATCGAAAAAAAAAAACCTTCTCCCCTCTCATTGGTTTTTCGTTTAAATACCCATTTACAGGGGATTGCACGCTTATTTGGTGGTAATTCAGACAATATCCATGTATTATTTGCTAATAGAGATTTATATTCTTCATTCATAGCTTCTTGCCATTGCTGTCTATCTGTACTAGACATAGCTTCCTCAAGCGTTACAGGGTCAGTTAAATGTATGGCACACATAAAATTGTTTTCTTCAATATTCATCACATTCCGATCTCTTCTGTGTGATCTCAGTGTAATATTTGTGTGGGGTAAGTTATTTAAATTATTCAATATATTTTCCTCAGTTATATCCGGATGATAACTGTCATCATTATCATTGATACAGCTGTCAATAGAACTGCTACTCTGTGGTGACAAGCTATTGTCAGTTCCTTCAGCAAAAGATGAAGAAGTTGTATCTGTAACATCAATGCGGTGATTATCTGATTCGGAACTATTAGGAGTTATCTCAACAAGAGTAGATTGTTTTGAATAATTTTCATTTTCTAGTAATGCTACATTTTTCTGTTCACTCTCCAAAAATATTACATCTCTACTGATAGTGAACTTTTTATGTTTTTGATCGTATAATCGGTAGCCTTTAGTGTTTTCACAATAACCCAAAAATATCATTTCATTAGATTTTTTATCCCATTTTAACCTTTTTTCTTTCGGCATGTGTATACAATAGCCTTTGTCCCAAATATTCTCAGGTGTGAAATATTTGGTTTTTTACCTGTCCACATTTCTTCCGGCGTAGGTTCTTCCAAAACACGTGAAGGTGAACTGATGGGTTAGGGCCAAATTAAACGAAAACTTTTAGATAAGCTTTTGGAAACACATACAAATCACTGCCCGTGTCCACTAAAAATTGCATTTTTGTCCGCCTATCCGTCACAAGCAAGCGACCGGAACTTGGACAGCCGTCGGCCGCGTCTACCGACTGCCCTTCGCTTTTCCCGCGTAGTCGCACGGCTGTACACACTTATGCGCCTTCGACCCGAACTTGTTGTGGTACCAGCAGTTGGGAAACTTCTTATAGCTGGACAGTGACCTGGTCGAAGCTGAGCGTTCCTGGCGACGTGACGTTTGGCGTTGCCTAGGTCGTGACATTCGGTCCAGTTTGGCAGATAGTGCCTCAACTTGTCTTGTGACCGCCGCTATCTGTGCCGACTCTGGACGCACCTGGATGTGACAACGCTGCTGCCACTTGTGGGGTGGACGTGACTAGGTCCATTATCTGGTCTGCAAGCTCGGCTAACTCCTTCAGCGTTGACTTTGCCGCTTGGGAGGCAACTATTGTCTGCACGTTTGATGGTAGGCGGCTGCTCCAGACGCTGCGTATAAATTCGTCTGGGACTCCTGGGCCTGCCAAGTTCTTTAGGTGGCGAAGAAACTGCGACGGCTTCCTTTCACCCAGCTCCTCGTGATTTAGAAGCTGCTGCACCTGCTTTTCGCGCGACGCTGTGAGTCGTTTTGTGAGCTCGGTCTTTTGACGCTCGTACTTATCTGATGCGGCTGGGGCTTCAATAATGTCCTCCACCAGTTCAGCGATATGGGGATCCAGCTGAGATATCGCGTAATGATATTTTGTCGCGTCTTGTGTGATGTTCGCGATCGCAAACTGGCTCTCTAGCGTAGCGAACCATAGTGTCGGTTTTGTCACGTAAAATGGAGGTACCTTTACTCCGACTCGATCGATCCTACCTCCAACTCCAGATTGTTCACCGTCTTACATTGTGTTCCGTAGGAAGTCACCAGTGTAGAAATGTAAATGACTAAAACCACAGCACTTCTATTTAAAAGTTTATTTGAAGGTGAGCAACGGTTAAGGCTCCGGCGAAAGCAAGTACAGTTTATATGCGTGAATAAGGAAAGCCAGTACGATCGGTATTACCGGGATAGGAAGATTTACTTTTAAGCATACAACTAAATCAAGAGCGTAAGGTGGTGTGCGCGAATCGGGCGACATGCATTTGGCGTCAAAAGCAATTTCCGACTCCGATCGGTGGCCGGCGGCGGCGGCCGGTCCCCGTCCCCCGCGTCCTACGCTCGCGCGGCCCGGACCGGTTCGAGCGCGTCGCAGGAGGCGCGGCGGAGGGGGGCCGCCCGGCCAGCGGCCCGCAACTATATAAAACAAAATGTGTTTGTCCGTCCCACGTATAACAAAATATATTAAAAAACGAAATGTTTTACTTAAATTATTTTAGATACACACTCAGGTAGGTAAGGAGTTAGTAGTTACACTACATAAGCACAACCGGCAAGACAATGACAACTTACGTCAAATGTCAGGTTGACATAGGTGCGTTTCATTACTACTCCTAATAGTTTATGGTACGTTTTTTTTTACGTTCCAACACCAGCCCATAAAATAAACGTACCTTACTTGAAATAACAAGTATAAAACTAGAACAGTACACAAAGACAATCGCATACATTGCAGTAAAGGTTTAAATTATAGCACACATAAATATACAAATAACCTTTCTAAAAACTAGAACTCAGTTTTATGAGAACGTCTTAAAGTTGAGACACAAATCTACTCAACACTCGACAAAGGTTTTATCAACAGATCAGCTGTCATGCTTTCTGTAGATACATATTTAATTTTAACCAGATTATTCTTAACAACATCTCTAATAAAATGGTGTTTTATATCTGCTTTGTACGCGCATGATACATACAATTTTGGCTTAATTTTTGAGCAGACTGATTATCAATAAACAAAGTAGTTACACAGTCTATATTTAAACATTGTTTGAAAAATGTTCGAATAAATAACGATTCTTTATAAGCATTAGAGAGAGCCATATATTCTGCCTCCGTGCTTGACAAGGCAACAGTTTATTGTTTGCGGCTTTCCCAAGATACTATGGAATTACTAACTTTGAATACATACCCTGTATATTATTTTTTGTCAACTTCACAGCTGGCCCAGTCAGCATCAACATAACCTCTCACATTTAGACCGGATTTTTCATAAACCAGACGTAATTGATGGTTCCTTTTAAATATCTCAAAACACGTTTGGCTGCTTTCCAACGTGCATCAGAGTAGCAGTCATTGAACTGAGATAGGAAGCTCACAGAATGAGCTATATCAGGCCTTGTACATACTGCAATGTATATCAGACATCCAATTAAATTTCTGTATTTTAAATTTTCAGTCTTCTTTTCTTCTTTATACAATTTCAGTCCAACTTCCATCGGCGTGGACACAGGTTTACAGTCTTCCATCTGAAACCTTTTTAAAACATACTTAATATATAAACCTTTTTAAAACATACTTATAATATAAGCAGTTTGATCGAGGGTGATTTTTTTTCTGTTTCTGTACAAACTCTCATTCCTAAGAAATCATAAACCTTTCCCAAGTCATTCATTTCATATTCTTTCATCAACGACTTCTTTCTTTATTTTTTCTGAATTTGAATAAAATATCATCAACATATAAAGCAATGATTGTCAGCTGTTTTTGCTCATTTCTAAAATAAACGCAAGGTTCGACTGATGATTTTGAAAACGCATTTTCCTTATCAGGACTTTATTTATTTTATCATACCAGCATTTGGCAGCTTGCTTCAAACCATAGATGGATTTGTTTAATTTATAAACATGGTTTTCCTTCCCCTTTATAACAAATCCTTCTGGTTGTTCCATCACTACTTCTTTGCCGCCGTTTTGACATCTAGTTGATCTATAGATAAGCCGAGTTCGGCTGCAATGGCAAATAACATCCTGATCGTAGAATACCTCACTACTGGTGCAAAGGTTTCCTGATAATCGATTCCATACTTCTGAGTGAAGCCTTTTGTAACCAAACGAGCTTTAAATTTCATTATCTTCCCATTTAAGCCTCGTTTTACTTTAAAAACCTATTTGCATTTCACAGGCATTTCAGGTCCAACATTTGTTTTTATAAAAATCTTCACCGCTCAAAGCCTCCTTCACCGTCACAGGCTCATCCATGTTCCCGTAGCCTGCCATTGCTGCCATACCAGCATACTCTAGACTGAAGAAGCTTGAGTTGTTTTCTGAGTCGTAGCATGAACTCCCTGAAATGTAAGTTTCATCCAGCATATCATCTGTACTTTCTATAAAAGACTCATCTACGTCAGCGTCATCCCATTGATGAAGCTCTTACCTTCTCTGCTTTGGTTTGACGGATTTATTATATATTCGTCATCAGATAGACTTATATAATCAGAACCAGTTTGAGGCTGGTTGTCATCGAATGACTCTGGCTCAGAGTAAAGTTTTCCAATTGACTGATCTCCACCACCATCAGTAGTTTCTGCTGATACAGTGGGTGAAAGTAAGTCAAAATTATCATCATGTGTCGTAAAAAATTTTATCTCAGATGTATCATTTGTGGGCCTAGGAAAATATTGATAGCCCGTGATGTTGTTTTTTTTTTTTTAATAAACTTAACACTCGACAATGGTAGCAGAGCGTGGTTATGTGCCTACGCACAATTTTCACAAAACGCGAATTACTTGTGCTAATTGCAAAATTTACTATTCACGACAGGGATTGACACCCTGGGTTAGGGCCAAATTAAACGAGGATTGCAGAGATTCAAATAAATTTTATTAAGCACAACCGGCAAGGCGAAATGGCGCAGACAAAGGAGAAAGAGTGAGATATACAATTAAATTAAATTTCTTTTATTTCGGGCGGCATAGGCCCATATTATAAATACCTTACAGACTAACATACATATTATATACTTAAAAACTACACTTTGTCACGTGTTGACGGCGACGTGATCCGCGCTTCATTCCGGAGTCTCCCCCGGTAGACCACACCCGTCGGCCAGAACTCCTCCACCTCGAAGGTCGATAAAAGATGCGTCGGCACTCTCACCACAAAGGAACTGAAATTGACCTTATGGCGAGACTCCAGACGTTCGACCCTCAAGGCGATGGACGTCTTCTGGCGGATGTAGTCCACGACGTCCTCGACCTGCATAGACCAGTGCAGGCGGGATACGTACAACGGCGTCGCGGGTACCTCGCACCGCAGGCGCAGTTCCGTTACGTAAGGTGCGGTGCCGCGGTGGTTGCGGGCGGCGGGCTTCTTCTTCTTTCTTCTCTCCACCAGTATGAAGCCCTCCTCATCGCACCTCCTGCTGTCGTCCTCGCCAGGTCGATACAATGACAACTTACGTCAAATGTCAGGTTGACATAGACAGGTGCGTTTCATTACTACTTCTAATAGTTTATGGTACGTTTTGTTTTACATTCCAACATGAACGATTAATTACGTAGGCTGCGGTGGCAACAGCTTCTGCCCAATATCCTTTTGACAGCTTTGCATCGAACAGCATGCACTTTGCCCTTTCCACAAGAGTCCGATTCATACGCTCCGCAACTCCAATCTGCTGGGGCATATAAGGGGTTGAAGTCTGATGCTTTATGCCGGAATCTGTCAATTTTTTTAAAAAACTTTGTTAGTATTCTCTGTGCCATTATCGGTTCTTAAAGTCTTAATTTTTTTATCTAATTTATTTTCTACCTCATTTTTAAATCGTTCAAATATTACTTTTAAATCCATTTTGTTTAAAAAAAATACACATAGACTTTATGAGAATAATCATCATTTATCATTTAGTGTCATGAAATATCTGGCTCCACCAATAGACTGAGTTTCTGTTGGATATAAATAACAAAATTTAAAAGATACTAGGTGACAAGTGGCAACACTGTCTATGGCCACTGTCTATGACTTCCGGAACCGTTGTGCCGCAGCTCGACTTGTTATTTGCCTATGTCATTTTTGTGTAATGCAACTAAAGTGAATAAATAAGTTTTCTAGTTATTATTGAGTTGTTTTATATAAGAAAACCTATAACCGCAATTGGTTATGGGCCCAGAAGACTCTGAAATAGAAGTGCAGTAGAAATCAGCAAAGATAAAGTTACAATCGTGTTTGAGAAATCTTTGACAAATTAATCTAAAAATGGATTCTGGGCTATGAATCTAGAAAAAATTGATGGAAACAACTTCCGTCAATGGAAGTTTCAGATAAAATATGCTCTAAAAGCTAAAGGAATAGATATTTCGAAACCAAAAACACAAGGTGAGTGTGCAGACTGGTTGAAAAATGACGGCATGGCAATGTTCATTATAACCTCTTCAATGGATTTCAAACAAATTACACTAATAGAAAATTGCGAAACTGCGTTGGAAATTATGTTAAAATTAGAGTATATGAACAAAAAAGTGAGTTATGTAAAATGTTAATCCACGAAAAATTTTATCAGTACAAAATGTCACCGGCTGACAATGTAGCTCAACACATCTCTAAAGTAGAAACCTTAGCTAAACAACTCAAGGAAAGCGATGAAGCTATCAGTGACATGGCAATTATAACAAAGATTTTAGGAACTTTGCCTTCCAAGTACAGATCACTGCGACAAGCATGGATATCTTTGGACTCAAAACAACAGACTATTGTTAATGTAACTGCACGTTTATTGGATGAAGAGGCGAGCTTAGCAGGTGAAGAGGAATAAGAGACAGCTCTCCTTGTTGCCAATAAAGGATGGAAAACAAAGCCAAAACAAAATAAACAAGTAGCGAGTGAAAACA
The DNA here is from genome assembly GCA_905404095.1 of Glaucopsyche alexis. NCBI lineage: Eukaryota > Metazoa > Arthropoda > Insecta > Lepidoptera > Lycaenidae > Glaucopsyche > Glaucopsyche alexis. The sequence goes on from FR990044.1 coordinate 28,160,841, forward strand.
ATTCACATCAGAATGACAAAGCAAATACAAAACATAGGTTCGAATGCTATAATTATGGTAAGCGTATTCTTTTTCTAGAGAATGCCGTGCTCCAAAAAAATTCAAGATAAGAAAACCTCAACGAGAAGGTGCAGATATGTTAGCATTTTATGTGGAAAATAATTCATGTGATACTGAAGAGAATACTTGGATTTTAGATAGTGGTGCCTCTGCCCATATGACAGTTAGAAAAGATTTCTTTTTGGAATTATTTGAATGTAACCAGAAATCATTGACATTTGGAAATAAACAATCTGTGGAAGTTCTGGCATTGGAAAAGTGTTGATACAGAGATATGTCAATGGACACTGGGAGATCGGTGAATTAAATGATGTGTTGTATGTTCCAAGTTTAAGAAGAAACTTATTCTCTGAAGGGGTGATCGTGCGAAAATCCTATTCCATTGTAAAGAAAAACACAAGTGCCCTGATTTATAAAGACAATAAAGTAGTGCATAAATTAAAGAAAACAATTTGTATGAGTTGAACATAAAAACAGTGGTTCAAGATACATGTAACTTGGTTTAAAATGATATGAAAATGTGGCATGAAAGGCTAGGACATTAATTTAAAACAAATTAAAATCATGAATTCAAACACTGTTGTGAAGGGACTGAAGATGGTTGATGATGGACAAACCAATTTTGTATGTGAAGCTTGTGCATATGGGAAGCAGTGCAAGTTCCCATTTCACAAATCTGAGCAAGGATATCTACAGTCAGTTGACCTAGTTTATAGCGACGTCTGTGGACCGATGAGAATATCATCTATTCAAGGTATGAGATATTTCTTATTTTTCAAAGATGCTGCAACAAGTTACAGACATGTATATTTTATTAAACATAAAAGTGATGTCACGGAAGCCTTCAAAAAGTACAATGCTATTATTAAATATAAATTCATGCATAATGTCAGAATATTACATACCGACAATGGAACAGAGTATGTAAACAAAGCTTTTAAAGATTATTTAGATAGAGAGGGGATAGTCCATGAACGCACTGCACCATATACACCGGAACAAAACGGTCGAGCAGAAAGGGAAAATCGTACTATAATGGAGAGTGCACGTTCAATGTTATATGCCCGAGATGTTCCTTTGGAGCTGTGGGCAGAGGCTGTACAATGTGCTATATTACAATATATTGAATAGAACCTCTTCCACCCAAACTCCAAATACAACAGCTTTTGAATTGTGGTATGGGGTTAAACCCCAATTAGGACATGTTAAAGTATTTGGTAGTATTGGCTATGTTCATGTTCCAGATCAATTAAGAACAAAGTTGGAGAAGAAAAGCAAGAAAATGATACTCGTTGGCTATGACAACATGAACTACAGAATGTACAATATAGATTCAAAATAAATAAACATCTCAAGAAATGTGGTGTTTGATGAACATCATGTTCCAAGCACTAGGAACAATATTGCACAAATAAGTATTTAATGGATGAAGTTACAAATATAAATGACAGTGAAGCACGAGAATCAAATGTGGATGATAGTCTAATTAACAGTCCATCAGCCGACAGTGAAGATAGCATGCTGAGTTGTACCAGTGGTAATAATGATGACCCGGACTATGAACCATCTCGAGAATTGAAAGACTCAACAATACACACAATTAATATGAGACCAAGAATCAATAGAAATTATGAAGCAAATCTTTTTTTTTTTTTTTTAATCTTATATTATTTTAAAGGGTTTTCGTCTATAAGACATGACAACCCCATCGTATCCACCCTAAAGAAATTCACTCATAAGCTTCAATAGCCAATTTATACACAGCCAACGCTGCACTTGATGTAGGTTTGCACAAACAGCTCTGTATCCACCCAACATCTAATGAATTTATATTAAATTTGTCAATGAGTGACTTTCTTTTCCTTCTATTCTTGACACATTCCATCAAAACATGCCAAACATCGTCTATTTTGTTACAAATTTCACAATTGGGTGAATCTTCTTTTTTCATTAAAAATGCAATTTTTTTTGATGGAATGTGCCCTGAACGAATTCTTAATGCTAGTTTTAACACTTTTCTATTTATTTGACCATCTGCGAACCAAGGAATATGAAGAGGCTCACACTGAATAGTCTTATACCATATGCCTTTAGTTTTAGATCTCTCATCAAAATAGTCCTTCCAACAAATGAATGTTCTCTTTTTTAATATTGGTAATAGTTCCGAATAAAAAGGTTTAATTTTAATTTCTCTACCAGCTGAACAAGCCTGTTTTGCCAATGTGTCTGCCTCTTCATTACCCGACACTCCGATGTGAGACGGGATCCATTGTAGTTTTAATTCTATCTCTCTATTTACACACTCACTAATATTTCTAAGGATATCATAGGTAACTGACACCCCTCGGACTCCAGTCGCACATCGGACTATGTGTTGTAACGCACTCTTACTGTCTGACAAAATGACTACTTTTCTTATATTATTTAATATAGCGTACTTAAGAGACTCATTTATACCAATCAGCTCCAATGACATAATCGAAACCTCGCCTATAACTTTAAACATAAAACCTTGAGCATTTGCTGGATCATAAAAGCCTACTCCTCTCGCAGAACCATTCTTAGAACCATCTGTAAATATTCTGTGCCATAGTCTGTATTTATCTGCTATTTCTTCTTGAATTACAATTTTTAAATTATTTACCTCATAAACATGTTTAGCTTTTTGTACACTGTTTAAATTTGAAATTACAAAATTATTAATATCTATTTGAGATAACCATACATCCAAACAAAATTGATCCAACAAACGACTCGAGTAAATTTCTAGACAGTTTGTTTCTCGATAAGTTTTAGCCAAAAGTGGAATGTTTTTTCTACACCAATAGCGACCTTGACATTTTTGACTAAGTTCATTTAATAAAACTACTGTCGCATTATCTGTACAAGAATATGATTTTAACATGTATTTGTACGCTAAATATTTTCTTCTTAAAAATAGTGGAGGAATGCTCAGCTCACTTTCCATACAATGAATTGGTGAGCTCCTAATAAATCCACCTATAATTCTTAAAACCTGGTTTTGAACTTTATCCAATCTTGAGATATTACTTTTAGCGGAACTATCAAATAAAATACTGCCATAATCAAGTCTAGACCTAATTAATGAAATATATAAACGCCTCATATGTATTGGATGGATACCCCATGATGGCCCCACAAGAACCTTTAAAATATTTAAATATTTATTACATTTTTCTTCGGTCTCTTTAATATGCTTCCCCCAAAGTAGACATCTGTCCAGCCAAAGCTCTAAATATTTATAGCAGTCTACCGATGACACCTGATTATTATAAATGTTTAAAACAGGTAGGTTCGTTCTTCTTCCTCTACTAAAAACACAGAATTTAGTTTTAGATATAGATAATTTTAAACCGATTTCGTCTAATACTTTACAAATTTTATTAAGAGCAATTTGAATTTTTTCTGCACTCTCATTTAGGTTTTTGTTTTTTATAAAAATAGCAAAATCATCGGCATATTGAGAAACACAAACTCCCTCCTCCAAAACCAAACTACAAATCTTACGGGTCACAATATTGAACAGAATAGGGGAGAGCGGGTCGCCTTGTGCCAAGCCCCTAGATGACCATCGACTAAATGATTGGACTCCGTCATCCTCCATAATCTTCAAATGTCTCTCTTTTAAAAAATACCATAAATACTTACAAATTTTTTGGCCAACATTAATTTCATCCAAACTTAAAATCACTCTTTCTACTAATACATTATTATACGCATTCTCGATATCTAAAAAACACGCAAGAGTTGGAAGGTTATCAGACATTCCAATTTGAATAAATGAAACTAAACGCACTAGATTATCAATGCACGATTGAGATTTCCTAAACCCTACTGTAGCGGATGATAAGATATTGTGTTTCTCTACAAACCATTCTAAACGCTTAAAAATCATACTATGAAAAATTTTGCAAATGCAGGTCATTAAAGAAATAGGTCTCAGTTGTGGTTCAGTACCAGATTGACTGGCTTTAGGTATCGGTAAAACAACTACCTCTCGCCATTGCCAAGGAATCTCTCCCGTAATAAAAACTAAATTATAAATATGTAGCAAAAAATGCAATACTGTTTCTGGAAGCGAGGATATCATAGAATATGTGATACTATCATCTCCTGGTGCCGTATCTTTACTTTTAAAACTATTTTTAAGTTCTTGTAAAGTAAAACGCGATTCCAATAAATTGTTGTTGGAGGAAAATATTGGAGACTGATTAACAACCCAATCTGGAGTAAGTGACTCTAATAAGTATTTTCGCTTATCTATATCTACGTACGATACATTTCTACGAATACCCTTGATCCATTGCATTCGTCGCCACATTTCGGTGGGTGACGTTTCTGAATCTATACAATCATAAAATTTCTTGCGGCTTTCTTGCTTTTTTATACGAATCATTTTTGCCGCCTCTTTAATTTTAGATTCTTATTTAACTAAATTATCAGGGGTAGGATTTCGTCGAAACATGCTAAGAGCTAACCTGCGTTGGGTTACAATCAAAGAGAGAGATTGACACCAATAATCTTTTGGCTTAAACTTAGATTGAGGGTTAGTACATATTTTAATTATAGGTACACTAACATCTACTGCTTTTTTTTAAATTGTTTAAAAAGAAGTCATACATTAATTGCACATTATCATTGAATGAATCTGATCCAATTCCATCAAAAGACGATACTAAACTTTCTCTAAATTTTGGCCAGCTAATTTTTTTAAAATTTATTTTCTGTACATAGTTATTTTGAAAGTAAATTTTTGTGTAGAATTTAATTATAAGATGGTCGCTGCCTAAGTTCTCATTACAAACATTCCAAAGAAAATTTATAGCTATGTCCGCAGACACAAATGTTATATCTGGCGATGATCTTTGTAAATTTTGATTAACTAATTTAATACGAGTATGTGTTCCATTATTTAAATAAACATAATTATTGTCTAAAATAACATCGGATAACTGAGTTCCTCTCGCTTCCGTTTTATATGACCAATCAGTGTGGTGTGCATTAAAATCACCCGCTATAATAGATTTATTAGGAAAATGGCTAAACAAAAAGTTCCAGTCCTGTTGCGTTGTTCTAGCAGATGATGGGCAGTAAACAGATAAAATATTCTGAATATACTTACAATTATATACCTTAACATGAAGCGTTTCTATATTTGAATTCGGGCAAATAAAATTATTTAAAGAACACCGTATCGACTTATGAATGATAATTGCTACGCCACCATACGCATCAGATCTATCTTTTCTATAGATATTGTAGCCGCTTATACTAATTGTGATTTTAGGGTCAAGCCAGGTTTCACTAACTATAGCAACATGGATTTTCTCTTGGATTAAGAGTTCACTAAAACTAGTCAGCTTTGGGCGCAGACTTTGAGCATTCCACTGCACAATATTGACATCAATATATTCAGTTTCATCTCTATCCATTATTAATTACAGCTGCCAAAATATTCTCAAATAATTTAAACTGAGTAAAAAAATTTACTATAAATGTTTTACATTCCTGAATAATAATATAAATAACTGCAACAATTTTTTCTTCAAATGTTTTTTTTGACACGATAGCTTCATGAATCTTTTCTAATAACTTTTTCACATCTATTTTTTTTCCTTCATTCTTCTCATTTTGCTGCGAACTCTTTTCCAACTCTATGTTATCTAACTCCATTTCAGTAACCGCATTAACATGAACTCTGTCCACATTCCTACGTATCTTTCTTTGTTTCTGTACTCTCTTTATTTTACGTTCCGCTGAATTTTTGACCTCGTTTTCTGACACCGAGCTTAAAATCAAATCTTGTGCTTCAGATGTTTTAGCTTGTCTTACGACATCGCTATATGAATTTGAAGGCAGATAATTATTTTCTATTACAACATCATTGTTCTTTGATATGTGATTAATAGAAGGTTGATAGCTATTTCTCTTCTCTCGTAGCTCCGTCATCATCTCTGTAGCTTTCTTATATGTAACATTTCTTTTACTCATCAATATACGGATTTCTTTCTCTTTTAAAAACATCGGGCAACTTCTATCGAGTACTAAATGTGATCCTTTACAGTTTAAGCATTTAATATTCTCTAATATACAGTTTGAATGATTTGAGTTACCACATTTGGGGCATAACATTTTTTTAATTGGACAAAACTTTAGATGATGTCCAAATTTCCAACAACCGGAACATTGAGTCACCGGGAATACGAATGGTTCTACCTTAAACCTACAGCCATATGCATATGCGTATGGAGGTAAGGTAGAATTTTGGAAGCATAAACGAACTGATTCGCTATCTATCCATTTTCCTTCAGGGGACAACCTTTTCAATCTCTTTATATATATTATTTTCAGATCGCATTCAAAAATCTCTAACATCTCTTCTTCTTTTAAATCCAAATCAACTCCTTTAATTAAACCATACGAAACAGTGTTTTCAAAAGTTTTTTGACATCGGTAATATAAGTCTTTAAATTTTGAACAATTAAGCAATTTTTCGGCATCGTTTTCATTCTCAAATTGTATAAATACCTTATAAGGGGATTTGTATTTTATTCTAGTTATATGCTGAATATTTTCGCTGCGTAATAACCGTGCCATCGCCATTTGTTTAGGTAACTCTGTATGAGAAGTTACACAAATTTCATTTTTTCTCTCATAGTCTTCTTTTTCTTTATTCACTTCTTCCTCTCCTTGAACAGATTTATCTTGCAAAGATGTACTACGAATAAGACGTTTTGGTTTACGCCCCTTGCGAATAACCGTTGTAAAACCATCGCTGCTTTCTGTCTTATCTTCTCGCGTCTTTCTTTTCTGGATTTTTGTCTGTGTATTTATATGCTCTTGCATTTCAATCTCAGCTGAATATTCGAGGTTATGAAGTTCTACCTCACATTCTCTAATGAAGTCAGAATCTCTGCTATTACTACTTTGTAAGTTTATATCTTCATCTTCTTCCATCGTATAAAATGAGGGTAGTTGTGAAAACGAAACGTACGATACGTAAGTACAATCGCGCTAACGATCGCACTACGCGTACGCACTGACCGAGCGCTCGCGCGGAACTGAAGCAAATCTTGTAGAGCTGTCAGTGCCTCAAACATATTATGCAGAGGCACTGAATAGTCAACAAAAGGATGAATGGTCTAAAGCTATTAAAGAAGAATTGTCTGTTAAAGAAAACAAGACCTGGACTGCGGTTAAAAGGGCTGGTCAAAGAACCCTAACTACAAAGCGGGTTTATACCATAAAGAAAAATGAGAATGCTGCAAAATATAACTTAGAAATTCAACAGTTTGAAGTAAAGACTGCTTTTTGAAATGGGTATCTTGAAGAGGATATTTTTATAAAAATACCTGAGGGTTTATCAATTAAAGGTGATTTTGTTTTAAAATTGAACAAATCACTCTATGGTTTAAAACAGGCATCTAGATGCTGGAACAAAACATTTGCAGAGTTTTTGATTAAATATGGTTTTGTTCAATCTCAGGCTGATAATTGTATTTACATAGGTTATTTTAATGGGACCAAAGTATTCTTAATTATTTATGTAGATGATGCTCTTGTAATATCGTCAAATAAACAACTTATAACTGAGATATTAGAATATTTAAAACAAGCTTTTAAAATCAAAGAATTGAAGTTCAAATATTTTATAGAAATGCAAATAGAGCGTATGAATAATAGTATATACATTCATCAGAAAAATTATATAAATCAGATTATTGAAAAGTTTTGTATGAGTGATGCGCCTGCCAACACTCCGGCAGATACCAATGTTATTATTTCAAAGAATTCTGGTGAAATTGTTGTTGATTTTCCATATAGAGGAGCTATTGGTTGTTTACTGTTTTTAAGTTCTGTCTCAAGGCCAGACATTTCATTTGCTGTCAATGTATTAATATTAAGCAGATATGTAAGCAATCCAAGTCCACTGCATGTAAATGCTGTTAAACGTGTAATTAGATATTTAATTAAAAGTAAAAATTTGTGTATAGAGTACAATAAAAGAGGCGAAGGTCTTGTTGGATATACAGATTCAGATTGTGCTAGTGATGTTGATACACAAATTATGTATTTGGCAGCCGAGGATGTTAAAAAAAACCAAAATTTTATGACGAGTTTATTAATTCTTCTTATTTCTAATTTACAATTTAAAATTTAATTAAACTAAAATTTAATACTAAATACATATGAACCGATTCGAGGCTCGATATGGAATGCTGCGAAAATAATATATTTTAATTACAATAAATTTCAAATGCTTATTCTACAATATTGCAAAACCCGAAAGTAGATTACACGCGTCGCGGCGATGCTGCTGCGTCAGCCATCTTCTTCAGGGTTGAACATGTAACTCCTCCACCCCCAGAGCAGCAACTATTTGAGGACTTTCAGCGAGAATGTTGCTGGCAGAGATCCTTGATTTTTGGCAGGAACTGCGTAGACAGGGTGATCGGCTTGGCTAGTTTGAGGAGCCTCTTCACTTGAGCTGCTGTCCTTTTGTCGACGCATGTGGCGACGTCGAATAATGATAATGAGGAAAATTGCAACTATACCGAATACTAACGTATACAAGGGCAACGTTGTATGGTACAGTGAAGAAGATACTTGGTTTAGTTGGACAGGGCTCTGTAGAATTACTTGGTCTTCCAGGCGATGGAGATTCTTCAAGTCGAGAGAATTAAGGGTTATATGGGGGACATCGTTGTCCGTAGCTATGAGATTGTCTCGAACTTCGATGATCTTTAAGGGTTGTCCTTTGATTTCGTCGTTAGTGTTGATTATGTTGAACGAGTCCGTCCGCAGGGAACATCCATGTGGAATTGTAGCGAGGTAGCTGCCGGATACTGTTATGTACTCCTTTCGTTCACATTGCAGTTGGATTTTAGTTGGATTTGGGAAAATTATGGTGTAGTGCTTATCGTCCAATTGCTCCAAAGCTTCCTTCGTTAAGGTGATTCTCGTGGGGCTGCATGACTTATCCAGTGATTGATTGATGATGATGCTTTGTATACAGTCAGGGCCTCCTCGGGGCTGATAGTAGTTCATATTTTCTTCACAGAGAAGGTAATCATCAAACTTCGGGCATTCAGCCTCTATGTACATGAAAAATTTCCCATCGGTTGCTATATAAGGATGTGAAGGGATAAAGGTTTGTTGGAGCTTATTAGGAACGATGGAGAGATGGAAAAAATCGTAACCATCTAGAGCTACTACAGGAAATTTAAAAACTATTACTATACGCTTATCTACGAAATAACTACCAGGCTTAATGATATCGTAATATTCTCTTAAATCAGCTTCTAAAATCTGATTATTGTTATAAATTTTCTTAAGTCTATCTATCATATCTGCTAAATTATCTATACTTAACATGCTATGATGAGTGCTCGATGCACGAATAAAACTTAAAGTATTTTCTAATCTAATTAATTCTAAGTAAAGGTCGTCAGTATTTTCAGTAATTATTGCTAATAACTGTGCAAATTTAGCAAATTTTACCTCTGAACTATATTTATCTAAAATTAACTATTAAGTTTCATTAATTTTCTTCTGATTATATGTCATACTGGTTCATCCATGCTTTATTAAGACTAATATGATTATTAAATTCCGAAACTAGTTTATGCTCATTTTTCTCTAATAATTCTATTGCGTTATTATACCTTTCGGCATCTGAATGATCCAAATTACCAGTTACACTTTTTATAAGTGATCCTAAACCATTAATTATTCCTCTACGTACTCGATTAGGTTCGAGACTTCTTAGCTGTGAATTTACTTTAGTTAATTTAGAATATAAGTAGTCAATTTGAATTTCAAATATAGGTAAAGAACCGTTATCTAGTTGAGTCCTAAAATAATATAATTGACTATATACTGAGTTAATACGTTTCTCCAGGTCGGTAAGTTCCACGTATTGTATGAATGAATAGCCGCGTCCATACCGGCTGAGCGCCGCTCGTGAGCCGCGCTCAAACTTCCTGCTCGCGAGCCGCGGCACCCGAGCTAATTTGTAAAAAGTTCCGAGCCGGGCGCGCGAGCCAAGGTGAGCCGGTTTGAGCATTTAGTTTCTCTCCGTGTAGCGATGGAAAACCACGTATTATTAGGTGCTACGGCGCTTATGTTGTCTGGATATATAATAAAAAAAAGAAAAGAGAAACGAAAAGTCTGGATTAAAAAATTGTACCAAAACCGAAACCAATACGGCAACAGTTTGTTAAAGGAACTAACAATCGACCATTCAGTCTCAAATTTTACACGCATGTCTGCGGGAGACATTGAATATTTGTGCTCCTTAGTGGGTATGAAAATAAAAAAATGTGACGCTAACTACAGAGAAGCAATAACTGTATCCAAAAGAGTGCTAATAACATTGAGATATTTGGCAACAGGAGACTCCTATACCAGTCTTCAATATCTTTTTAGAGTATCGAAACAATCTATATCAACTACAGTTCCAGGAACGTGTGATGCAATTATAGACGCCCTCAGTGATTACGTTAAGGTAAATAAAAAGTCATGGTAACTAATCAATCAAATTATTTATTTATCTGCCTCATATTTAAATTATACATTAAATGACGGAGCTGTCACCAAAATTGAAGTCTGATGTTTCTGTAGTAGTAGCAGGACTAAATTGTGTGTTCTGCAGATTTTCAGCGGAAGTTATGGTTGAAGATGTAGTGGGTGGCTGTGTGTAATATCCTGGTCTATACATCTGATATTTTCCCATGTCCGCTTCGTGAATAATAGTATTAATAGCATTTTTTACACATGATTGAGTGTAAGGATCATATTTTCTGAGTTCATGTGCAATATGATTACCGAATGCTACACATGGATCATTTATGGAAGTTGAACTTTTCTCAATTATGGCAAAAGTGTCCTTCAATATATTGTCAATAGAATCATTTTGTGCATTCGTATTCAGCCGTCTTTTCTTTCGCGATGGTTGAGGCGATAGTAATGGTTGTTTTGACGATGGCAGTGGTTGTTGTGGCGATGGCAATGGTTGTTGTGGCGATGGCGATGGTTCTTGTAGCGTTGGCGTGGGTTCTTGTGGGGATGGCTCGGGTTGTTGTGGCGATGGCGTAGACTGTTGTGACGGTCCTGGTTTTTGAGAAGGATTGCTCTGTAAAAATAATGTTTGTTTTGTTATTTGCAGACACCGTCCATAGAAGAAGAATGGCTAGCAGTATCAAATGAATTTGAAATAAAATGGAACTTCCCACATGTTATAGGGGCTATAGACGGGAAACACATAACTCTTCAAAGACCCATCAATATAAATACTGATTATGACAACTACAAGAATTTTCCTAGTATAGTGCTCTTCGCCCTCGTGGATGCTAATTACAAATTCTTGTTTGTTAATGTCGGAAGTAAAGGGCGTATTTCCGACGGCGGAGTTTTTAAAAGTACAATTTTATATCGAAAATTAGAAAACGGTCAACTGAACATTCCTGAAGCGCAGATACTACAAATACCGTACATAATGAAAATACCATATTTCATATTGGGCGACAAAGCTTTTATGCTTAACAAATATACTATGAAACCATTTGAAGGTAATCCAGAGGCGGGTTCCAAAGAAAGAGTGTTTAATTACAGACTTAGCAGAGCTCGCAGAGTCGTTGAAAATGCCTTTGGTATTTTAAGTTCAGTCTACAGAGTCATTAGGAAACCTATCCTCCTAGAGCCAGAAAAAGCTACAAAAGTGGTCTTAGCAACAGTGTATTTATATAATTACTTACGAAGAAATAACTATTCTATTCCACCAGAATATTATGATAGAGAAGTGGATGGTTCATTTATTCCTGGTCAATGGAGAAACAATATTCCATCTACAACACTATTACCTCTAACGGCCATTCCGCGCAGAGGCACTGTTAGTGCTAAAGATATTCGTCTACATTTAGCAACACATTTTGTAACAAACGGAATAATTCCATGGCAGGATCAATATTAATGTTCTAATTTTGAAAATAAACATAAATAAAGTACTTACGTTATCTATTCCGCCTTCTTTTGTGATTCCTGTGTCATCTTTATTGGACATAAAGTCAAAATATTTGAAACCAAACCACTTCGATATATAAATTTCGTCAGCGCCTGTAACAAATATGTAGACGTTATATGTATTTTTCGTTTCCTAGTGTGTCCTATAGTAAATGTTGTTTATATGGATATTTGACAATGTGATTAATTAATCTAACATTCAATATAATTAAATAAATAAAAGAATCTTTACCTGAACCAGTGATATAACTTTTTCTCTGCTTTGACTTTTCGCGTCGGTATGAACCTGTCAATGAGTCAAGTTTCTTTTTCAACTCGGGTACAGGTAACTTCATTTCATTAGAGATCTTCCTCCAGCAATCTTCTCGCTTACTTTTATTTAAATGATCTGGATCTTTCGAATCCCATAACATTTTGAAACTTCCGTGGTAGAGCCATGCTTCGGCACGAATGGGCCGGCTCGACCGGAGAAATACCACGGGCTCACATAAAACCGGCGTGAAACAGCGTTTGCGCTGTGTTTCGCCGAGTGAGTGAGTTTACCGGAGGCCCAATCCCCTACCCTATTCCCTTCCCTACCCTCCCCTATTACCCTAATCCCTGTTAAAAGGCCGGCAACGCACTTGCAGCGCTTCTGATGCTGCGAGTGTCCATGGGCGACGGAAGTTGCTTTCCATCAGGTGACCCGTTTGCTCGTTTGCCCCCTTATTTCATAAAAAAAAAAAAAAAAAAAAAAAAAACTTCCGTAAAGTTGTATTAAGCGAATACTGTCTTCTTTATCCATTTTTCGTTCACTGGCTCGCGAGTGTCTTTACGTCCGTCTACACCGAGCGAGCAGCTCAGACTGAGCCGCCTTTGAGCATCGGCAAAAACCGACAACGCATGGCTCGGGGCCGAGCGGCGCTCGGGCGAGCCAACGTGCGCCCGAGGAAGCCCGAGCGCCGTCCACACCGGCCGAACTATTGGCTCGCGAGCCAGACTCGCGGGCCGCGCTCGGCCGGTCTGGACGCGCCTAGTGATGAACTTTGCTCGACCGAGTCTAAATGGTAAAAGTCCAGGTCCACTGTCAAGTTGTTCAAGTCTTATGTCTGCTGCCATGGTCAACTGTATTATCAGCATCAGTCGAAACCTGTAACAAAATTTTAATCTTAGGGACGCGCTTTAGACGAGCTTTCGCGACGGGCCCCTTTTTCTTCGAGGTGTAAATGTGAATTGGTAAGTCAGCTAGAACATTGTCATGGGTGTATCGGGGTGCTAATTTTTGCCTATTGGCCATGGGGTTTTTTATAAAAACTTGCTGGTCTGGAGTGTATTCTATTTCTGGTTCGCGATTTTTATTCCTATTATTCATTAAGTTTGTACGGTCACGTGTAGTAGATTCATTAATAATTTCATAAACTGTCTTCATTTGATCTCGGTGTGTCAAAATGTATTGTTGCATTAGATGTTCGGTCAAGTTAATGTCTAGTGGATCCCTAGGGTCGAAATGTCCTCTAATAATGTCGTGGGGCCTACATTTCGTAAAACTATGTACAGAACTATTATATACTAGTATTGCGTAGGGCATCTGGTTAATGGTTGGTTCGTCTTTCTGTTTCAGTTTTAATATTCGAAGATGTTCTAAAAGAGTAGAATGGAAACGCTCTATGATCCTGTTGTCGTTAGGTGAATGGGGCAAAGTTCTATGGTGAATTATTTTATGTAATCTAGTGAATTCAGAAAATAGTTGATTGGTGAATTCGGTCCCATTGTCAGTTACAATTGTCAAGGGTAATCCGTGGTGTGTACAATATGTAAGTAGTCCCTGAAGTATACTGACTGCTGTGCCATCACGTAAATGGTAAGCTTGTCCGTATTTAGAGAATGAGTCAACAAAAGTCAAGTATTTTTCATTATGTGCTGTGAATAAGTCTAAGTGTACTATTTCGAATGGTTTTGTTGCTGGTGGTACGATGTTAAGTTGGGGTTTGATAGGATTTCTGTCGTATTTGCATTGCCCACAGATAGTACATTCATTAATATACTTTGTTATTTCTTCACGCATTTTAGGCCAATAGTATTTACGGGATAAAGCTAAATAACACTCATTTATACCTCTGTGATTCGTTTTTCCTTCGTGATAATGTTTTATTATATCCTGTTGTCGCAAATACTCTTTTACGTCTTCCAGCTCCGTTTTTGCTAAAACAAGATGCATGGAGGATGATTTAAATTTACTTTGGAGTATCGGTATTATAGAGTACATACCTAGAGGAGGTGTAATTTTGAGGGCTGTTTTTATCTTAGGGTTAACGTACTCCTTTATAGCATCTACTACGTCTTGCTCTAAATTTGACTCAGATACTTGAATATGTGTGCGTGTATGTGTGTCGAAAGGCTTAGTCACAGTCGGTCGTCGTTTGATGTCACCTACTATAGTAAGACAGATTTCTATGAAATTTGTTAAGTGGTTCGTCAGTTATTGGGATCTCAAGTATAGGGTTTTCAGCTGAATTATGTGCCGTGTCAGTGGAAGATCCAACAGAAGGTTCAGGTCTTATAGAAAGGTCAATTCCGCATTCTGTGAGAAGAGACTCGATTTCTTCGTTATTAATTTGGACTCTAGATAGGGCGTCAGCGTTGGTATTGCACTTGCCTTTCTTATATACTACAGTGTAGTCAAACTCACTGAGTTTGAGTCGCCATCTAGTAAGTCTAGAATTGGGTTCTTTAATATTCATGATCCACTGAAGGGGCTTATGATCAGTAACTATCTTAAATTTTCGTCCGAATAGGTAGGGTCTAAAATATTTAGTAGCCCATACAATTGCTAACAGTTCCTTCTCGATGGTGCTGTAATTCATTTCGCTACTACTTAAAGTTCTAGATGCGTAGCTGATAGGTTTGTCAGCTCCAATTGGACCTTGAGACAGTACGGCGCCTATAGCTACGTTCGAGGCGTCAGTGGTAAGTATAAAGTCTTTTGTAAAGTCAGGGTACTGTAATATTGGGTCGTTGGTCAACAAAGTCTTACATTTTTCGAAACAGTCGATATATTCTGAATTTAAAACTATTTTACTTGTCTTTTTTAAGCACTTAGTCATCGGTTTAGTAACACGCGCAAAGTCAGGTATAAATTTTCTATAGTATCCTAATAAACCTAAAAATTGTTTTATCTCTCTAGTTGTTTTTGGTAACGGATAATTTTCGATTGCCTTGATTTTGTCAGGGTTAGGTTTTATGCCTTCATTACTTATGATATGCCCTAGGTATGCGGTTTCTAATTTTAAAAACTCTGACTTGTCCATCTGCATTTTAAAGTTTGAATCGCGTAATCTACGGAAAACTTTCTGCAGGTTCACCATGTGTTCCTGAAGGGACGTGCTGAAAACTATTATGTCATCTAAATATACTAGGCAAATTTCGTTTTGTAGGCCTTTCAGAATATTATCCATAACACGTTGGAAGGTTGATGGTGAAGTTTTTAATCCCATTGGCATACGTAAGAACTCAAAGTGTCCGTGTTCTACATTAAACGCGGTTTTAGCTATATCGTCGGGGTTCATTTCAACTTGATAAAACCCAGACGCCAAATCTAAGGTGGTAAAGTATTGGCATCTACCTAATTTATCCAGAACGTCTGTAATGTTGGGGATTGGATACTTGTCATCGATGGTCTTGTCGTTAAGTTTTCTAAAGTCAACTACCAGTCTCCATTTCTGCTTGCCAGAAGCATCGGCCTTCTTTGGAACTACCCAAATAGGTGAACTCCAGGCAGAGTCTGAGGGTCGTATTATACCTTGGTCTAACATTTTCGCTATCTGATCCCTAACTTCCTGTCGATGTATAAATGGATAGCGATAGCTCTTGGTATATACTGGCATTTCGTCATGGGTCCGTATAGTGTGCTTGATTTTGTTTGTAAAAGTCAAGGGTTCTCCTTCAATGTAAAATATGTCGGCGTAATTTCTACACAAAGTCTCTAAGTTAGCTTTTTCTTCTGGGTTCAGATGGTCAGTCCGAAGTCGCTCTAATACATTCTTAATTCGAGTCGGATCCTGAACAGGTTCAGTACACTCAAGGTTACAAACGTCAATTTGTGTAGGCGAATTAAATGAAATTACGGAGTCGGTGTCTGTCACATTTTTTATTTCAACTATAGCGGTCTTGTCAGAAACGGTCGTCATACATTCGTGAATAATGAAGTTACATAAAAATTGTTCCGGTATTATAGACTTCACCGTCGTCATGGTCAATTGGGATGTTAATAAGTTTAGATGAATTAGCAGAAATAGTTTCCTCTCTAATATGTCTCCTACATTGATATCGCAAAAGTGGTAATTTCGCACTATCTGTTATTAAAACGTTATTTTTAAGGTCTATTTTACAATTTTCTAGTAAATCTAATCCAATCAATCCATCAAAATAATTATGAAATTTAAATATGAAAAGCTTTAAATTTTTGTCTACGTTAAATTCTGGGAAACTGGGAATTATAATAGAGTGTTCATGTATACTCGTTACACGTGAATTAGTGACCTCGAAAGGATCAAATATTTTAGGTATATGTGAGAAAAAAATTTCAACAGCTTCAGGGCTAATAAATGATTGGTTAGCCCCTGTATCTATAAGAAATTTAAGTGGAGGATTATGAATCTGTATGTACGGCAATTCCTTTTTTGACTGTAAATTTAACTCTATTCTGGTGCGGTGCGGCTTCTGCGTTTCTGAAAATCCTGCTTTATATTACTGCTTTATAGTACTGGGCTGAGCTAAATCATCAGAGTGCTGTATCGGATTGGAATATCCGGGTGTATGTTCTATAGAGGGTACCGGTGTATTTTCATTATAATAGTTATAGTTATACTGGTCGAATGCAAGTTGTTCGTCATAGTCATTATAGTCATTATATTCATAGTCATATTCATAGTCCTGTTGGTCATAGTAACTATAGTCAGGGTAGTAGTCGGAAAATTCATTATAATTCATTTCCCTACTCTTAAAATAGTTAGATGGCGGAGGGTTTCCAAATTTCTGCCAATCATGGCCATGGATTCTAGGTGGCATAGGTTTAGTGACAAAATGACTCACTCCACTCATAGGCTTTGGTCCAGAATTATTAGGTGGAAAATTCTTTTGAGGAATTCTAAAACCATGACTATGATTCAGTAAAGGTGCCCTAAACATTTGTTGTGTTCGAGTCGGTTGTAACGGGGGACGCTGAGGCATTTGATGATGTTGAAGAGGTGGCGTAAACGCGGGCTTTTGCCAACCAGGTCCTGGTAACGCTCGCGGTACATTATTAAAATTAACTGGAGGCATTTTAAACTGTGAGTGAGAAGGTGGTAATGATGATGATGATGATGGACGAGGAGTATTTCTTTGCTGCAAATACATTACATTTAACTCGTCTTGGACAAATTCCAATGCCTTTTCTATCGTCTCGGGTCTCATACATCTTATGCGAGAGCCAAGAGGATCCTTCAACCCCCGGACGTACGCTTGTAAAGTTAATTTTCTATATAATGTTCTTTTAGCCTCAATGGTGGTGGCTAATGTCTCATGTAAAGAGACGTACGTCATTGTGGTACTGAAAAGGTTTTGGCACCTGTCGTAAAACTCCTGAGGGGTTTCATTCCCTTGCGTCGCGAGAGCTAAATCGTTGTAGAGGGCGGTTTCATCCCTCTGGTCCGCAAAATTATTAATTAATGCATTTCTTATACCTAACCAATTTTCTGGAATCCCGTTAGAATTAATTGTTCGGGCCGCGGGGCCTGTAATATTATTTAAAATTCCGTTTATAACGCATAAATTAGATAACTCGTATCCTGGATCATCTTTAACGCATTGTAAGACAATCTGGTCACAAATCCTAATGAACCTAGTAAGTATGTTCGGATTCCCGTCGAATTCGGGAACTGGGCGAAGAGCCTTATAAACCATATCAGGGTCCATGGTACTAATATACGATAGTGTATTACTATATAAATCTAAATTAATATTATTAGAATTAATTAAAAGTTTCTGCTCGTTTAAAATTCCGTGAAAGCGATTTGAGCTCTCTGAATCGAAAAATAAATTTAATTCTAAACTATCTTCGTCACTAGAATCAAGTAGAGGGCGATTCGAGCTTCTCCTAAATTTCGATTTAAATCTAATATACTATCCCTACGTACCTGCCTTGAGGAGGCGGGCCTATCACTATTTTTAGTGGGACGGAAAATTTTTGGACGTGGAAAGCAACACTTATGAGAAAAGAATCAGTGTACTCACATACCCGTCGACTTCTCTGACTTTTTCTCCCGCTGCACTGTAGTTTGAGTGCGCCCCGGCTGCTTACTCTTGATGTTCGTAGCTTCGGTGAACGCTTGAGAGCGACAGCTAGAACGACCGCGCGCGGTGTCGATTGTAGACCCCGGAAATCTTCTTTTTCGCGATCGCCGTAGCCCCGAAATTATCCTACCGACTGCGCCAATTATGTATTTGGCAGCCGAGGATGTTAAAAAAAACCAAAATTTTATGACGAGTTTATTAATTCTTTTTATTTTTAATTTACAATTTAAAATTTAATTAAACTAAAATTTAATACTAAATACATATGAACCGATTCGAGGCTCGATATGGAATGCTGCGAAAATAATATATTTTAATTACAATAAATTTCAAATGCTTATTCTACAATATTGCAAAACCCGAAAGTAGATTACACGCGTCGCGGCGATGCTGCTGCGTCAGCCATCTTCTTCAGGGTTGAACATGTAACTCACATAAGTCCACTACAGGATATTTATTTACAATGAACGGAGGACCAATCACATGGTCCAGTCATAAACAGAACACCATTGCTCTTTCCACCACAGAAGCTGAGTTTGTGGCTGCTAGTGAGTGTGCTAAAGAAATATTATGGTTAAGGCAGCTTTTGTCTGATGTAGGTGAAAATTGTGATGGTGTCACGTTAAATGTGGACAATCGAGAGTGCAATTAAACTTATAAATAATCCAACATATCATAAACGTACAAGGCATATAGATGTAGGATATAACTTTATAAGAGAAAAGGTTGAATTGAGTTTAGTTAAAATTAATTATGTTCCAAGTAATTGTCAATTAGCAGACATTTTAACTAAAGCATTACCCACTCAAACTTTTGTATATCTAAGAGATCAGATTTTATATGGTGCTGATTAATTATTGATGTTCTTTCATAACCGCAATGAAAACAGAAGTGTTTTTTTTATTATTAGTTTATAGATTAAGTTAAATTTTAGGTGGAGTGTTGGATATAAATAACAAAATATTTAACTAAGATACTAGGTGGCAAGTGGCAACACTGTCTATGGCCACTGTCTATGACTTCCGGAACCGTTGTGCCGCAGCTCGGCGTTATTTGACTATGTCATTTTTGTGTAATGCAACTAAATTGAATAAATAAGTTTTCTAGTTATTATTGAGTTGTTTTATATAAAAAAACCTATAACCGCAATTGTTTCCATGGGGCCACACAGATCGGAATGGATTATTTCTAACAATGCTTTTGCTCTAGAATTAGAATTAGGGAATGGAAATCCTTTTTGTTTTGCTTCTGTTTAAGGTATACAGGTTTGATTCCCTTCCTGTTTTGTTATATCATAATCGGTCAAACCGAATTTCTAAAATACCTTCAGCACAGTTTTCTAACTTCATAACATCAACCCTATTCAAGTGTCCCAATCCTCTGTGCTATACATCTATACTAGCTGTACTTTTAGTGTCTATTGTTGCATATGCATTTCCTGTGACTGTGTTCAGTTTGTACATATTATTTACCAAAGAAGTTGTGGCAACAAGTATCCGGTTGGAGTGGTAAATCTCACCGCCAGAATCTGTAAAAGTAACCATACTGCCATTCTTGGTTAACTGACTCACTGACAGTAAATTAGTACTTTGTTCTGGTATTAATAATACATTTTTCACCTGAATAAGATGCTTATATGTGTGTGTGTGCGTGTGTGCGTGTGTGCGTGCGTGCGTGCGTGCGTGTGTGTGTAAGTATGTAAGCCTCTTATAACTTTTGAACGGTTTGACCGATTTTATTGCGGTTAGCGCCAATCGAAAGGGCGTGGCCAAACATAGATTTTGAATACAATTTGGACCGATTCGGACAGAAAGATTTCAAGAAATCTAAAAAAAAAAAACTGTGATTTTTTTTAAGTGTTTTTCTTTTATTAATTTTTAAACGGCTTTATCGATCAACTTCAAAAACTAATCAGCTCTTAACCATAAAAAATCACGTTGATCGCCGTTAATCCGGTCAACATCGGTTGATTCGTTCGAGAGATATCGTGAAGGAAAGAA
The DNA here is from genome assembly GCA_905404095.1 of Glaucopsyche alexis. Classification (NCBI taxonomy): domain Eukaryota; kingdom Metazoa; phylum Arthropoda; class Insecta; order Lepidoptera; family Lycaenidae; genus Glaucopsyche; species Glaucopsyche alexis. Next base: position 28,181,255 of record FR990044.1, read on the forward strand.
AACCGAAAAAAGTGTATTTTCGTACTCCGATTCTTTCGAAGGACATGAAAAACTGCATCGATTGCCGCCAATCACGTGAAAAATGGTTGATTCATACAAAAGCTATGACAGTTTGAAATTTCAAAAATATGTGTTTTTTTTAAACATTCAATTTTTAATGAAACACGAGAGGCGGTTTTACATAGACTGACATTTTTTTTTCTATTTTAAACACAAGTGTCATAGACCATGCTCATAGATACTGTAAACACGGTACACACTGGTATAATTAACAAAAGTACTACAAGTAGTAATTTTTATATGACGTTTATTTTGATATTGAATGTAACACCTTCACTTATCAAAATAATCTAAACTTTGGTAAACAACAAAAAAAAAAATGCTTAGCACTACTCAGTCCTTTAGTCCGTAGGTCTGCCGGCATTTCTGATGTTGGCAAATAAACAATTTTAACAAGTCTGTTAGCAACAGCTTCTCAGTTTTGTACGTTTATGGAACAATAGCTTTTCTGTCAACTTCTGAGCGCCCTGATTATCATTTTACAGAGCGCCCTGATTATCATTTTACAGAGTTATAGTATAGTTGCTCTGTTATCGCCATATATTTAGCCTCAGTACTTGATAAAGCTGTAGTTGGTTGTTTCTTACATTCATATGAGATAACAGATCCAGGGAATTTAAAGTAAAAACCAGTGTAAGATTTCCTATCCAAAGTGTCCGAGGCCCAGTCCGCATCAACAAAACCTTCCAAGTTACAATCATCTTTACTAAACATTATCCCATAAGATTTAGTTTTACACAAATATCTTAAGATTCTTTTTGCATACTTCCAATGCATATGAGAATAACAGTTGTTATATTGACTCATTACTAACTGGGTGGTTTTTTGGTAAACCTATAGATAATAATCTAAACTATTAGAAATTATATCTGTCCTTTAAATTGTATGGTATTATGAAACAGTCCCCCTCTTCCAACATGTACGTTATCAATAACACGGTCATATCAACTTATTACTAACCAGTTCTTTTTTGACAGTTGCTTAGTTTATACTTATATAATTTAAAAACCACATTGTCCTACAAATTGCGTGGTAGGTTATCACAGACCTACATTCCAAAGTTGTATGAAAGATACCTGATGTAAAATAATTACTAACAAGCTGAATCTTTGTGAATAGCTTCTTTTCGATGAGATTGTCCAACAATTTACCATAGAAAATTATCGATTGTGATAGCTTACAGCGGCGAAGCGCATATATGTAGATGCTGATTCCCATCGGCTTCCCTTTTATGTTGGATACATTTCAGTAACTATGACAAATTAGTTCGAAAACTAATTCACTATAGCAATGACTTATACCTGGTGACTTATAAAGGTATATCCTTTCATAACACACAACCTTTAGCGCGACGTAGGGCCGCGCGAGCGCCATCTATGCAACGAATATCACAATGTCACATAACCCGATCAATAAGGGCTTTTCGCATTGTATCTAGGTAACACTGAAAATGTTTAGAAAATGAAAAACGGCTTAATGTAGAAAGTTGTACTTATATTTTTATTGTTTTTCGAAGTAATCTCCGTTCCTCTCTACACATCGTCGCATTCTATGGAACCACTGAGAAAAGCAATGGGCCCATTCTTCCTTAGGGGTCTCTTCTATGGCATTTTCGTACGCTTTCACCGCATCTTCAGGGCTCGTAAAGCGAATTTTATTTTTAGTTCTTGGGCATAAATGAAAGTCGCAGGGCGCCAGGTCAGGATTGTATGGCGGACGACTCACTATCTTATCTCGACACCTGCCATAGTCAAATATTCAACAGTCCGTTTTGCGGAGTGCGCTGAAGCATTGTCGTGGTGAAGGAGGAGCCTGCTTCGAGGGCGCTGCTGTCGAATTTTTTCCAAGACATCAGGCAAACATCGATTGACATACCAGTCTGCAGTAACTGTCCCTCCATCTTCTAGTACAATTGTCGCGAAATTACCTTTCCGACCAAAGAATGAGGCAATCATCTTTTTTCCTTGACTTCTTCCTTTGTTTACCTTAGTTGGCCGATCCTCGCAAGGAGACACCCACTGAGCTGATTGTCTTTTGGTTTCGGGTTCGTAGCAATATATCCAGCTTTTATCACCTGTGACGATGTCAAATACAGCATTTAAGTTAGCGCCGTTGAACTTATCTAACATTTGGCGACACCAATGTGAAGGTGTTTCTGGTCGTCGGTTAAAGTATGGGGAATCCATCTGGTACAAAGCTTGCTGACGCCTAAATGATCGTGTTATATTTTTTGAACTTGACTCATACCAATGCCTAGGCTTGCCCGTATCTGCTGATAGGTCACTTTCTTATCATCCTCTATTATGCGTTGCACAGCACTGACGTTATCTTCAGTAGTCGCTGCTAAAGGACGTCACTCACGCGGATCATCATTGAGATTGTTACGTCCACGCTTAAACTCATTAAACCAATTGTAAATAGTGGCACGAGATGGGGTTTCATTAAGAAATGCTCATCGCAGCCTATCATAGCTTTGTTGTTGAGTTAGCCCACAACGAAAGTCATAATAAATCATTGATCGAAAATCTCGCGTTAGGTTCATTTTCACGTGTAACAAGAGTTTTAGATTTGCCGCCAATTCATAATATCAAATGACAAATGAATGCAAAATTAGGTTACCTAAGAGTTCTAAAATTGAAATCCAAAAAGAGTTTTCATTAGCAATTTTTCTAACCGGCCAGTTCTAAACATTTTGAGTGTTACCCACGTATGTAAGACCTTATTTCGTTCGAAATATAGTTGAAATTTAAATATGCCGTCCTATTGGACGGCCAGTTCCAATTTTGAAAATCGTAATACGGTATCTGAGCGTTTCAGTAATGAAATAAATACCAATATAATCTTGAAGAAAAAAACAACGGAAACGCCATTTTTTATAGCAGGTAACTGTAATTTCTTATAAATATTTCTGCACCGTACATTCAAATAATTACCATGTTTACACTTAAGACCTCATTCAGAGAAAGTTATTAACGACCGTGGACGACAAAAATAAACAATGAGTGATTCTATGAGTGTTTAAGGTTGTGACCTTATACACTCATACTCATGTTTACGTTAAGTGGAATGTTTAATTTCAAGTGGACACTTAACACTGAATTTAGATATAGACTATAAAAAAGAGATTTATAAAAAAATACAGTTATTAGTAACTGTATTTTTTATAAATCTTTTTTTTATAAGAAATCATCACTTAGGGAATGTATTATATTTTTTAAATATACATAACATGTATAGGTTTGATTTATATTAAAACAATACAATCCTGGAAAAATAATCGCTGGAGACGTAGCATGTATTTTTATTTTGGCGGCAAAAGGACTGCAACGCTTGCTTGTGTCAGCTGTCAAGGTGCCTCGACACGCTCGAGTGGTTAAAAAAAGAACAATATCGAGACCTAATTTCAAACAGTTATTTGTCTCACAAAAAATGATGTTTTTTTTAACTTCCAGCTAAGAAAATGTAAATTATTCAAAAATCGGGAAGTTATTGGTTTTACCCCGTTTTTAGAAAAATGAATTCTCGTCAGAACTCGACGTTCTGAGGTCACAGGAAGCTTCCCTGACTACCCCCGCGAGGGTGTAACTGTCTGTTTGTATGTATGTGTGTGTATGTAAGTATGTAAACCTCGTAACTTTTGAACGGTTTGACCGACTTAATTGCGGTTAGCGCCATTCGAAAGGGCTTGGCCAAACTTAGATTTTGAATACAATTTGGACCAATTCGGACAGATAGATTTCAAGAAATCTGAAAAAGACTTGCTTTTTTAAAGTGTTTTTGTTTTATTAATTTTTAAACCGATTTATCGATCAACTCCAAAAACTAATCAGCTCTTAACCTTGAAAAATCACGTCGATCGCCGTTAATCAAAATCAGTTGATTCGTTCGAGAGATATCGTGAAGGAAAGAAAACCGAAAAAAGCTTATTTTCGGAATTACTCCGACTTTTTCAAATGACATGAAAAACTGCATCGATTTCCGCCAATCACGTGAAAATTGGTTCAAAAGCTATGACAGTTTGAAATTTCAAAAACTTGTGTTTTTTTAAACATTCACTTTTTAAGGAGACATGAGAGGCGGTTTTACATATACTGACTTTTTTTTTTCTATTTTAAACACAAGTGTCATAGACAATGCTCATAGTACTATAAACACAGTACACACTGGTATAATTAACAAAAGTACTACAAGTAGTAATTTTAATATGACGTTTATTTGTCTAATAAAGAATTTATTTCGACAAAATAACAATTATGGTATATATATGGTATAATATCTAATAGCTAACTACTTAAAAAATTAAAACTAGAAAAACTTAAAAAGCTACAATAAAAAGAAATCTCCCAGGTCGTCCCCACCAGGCAGAGTACCTAGAAGGCTCAAAGAGTTTCCCCGCTGAATTGCGATACTCACTCTTTGGGCCAGATAGGTGCCGGCTCTGGGGTCGTTTATTTTGATATTGAATCTAACAGCTCCACTTATCAAAATAATTTCAACTTTGGCAAACAAAAAAAAAATATGCTTAGCAAAGCTGATGTTGGCAAATAAACAATGGTTTAGCAACGGGGGCTTCCGGGTCTCTTCAATGAATAGTTTATTAATCTTGTAATCGTAATAATCTTTTATTCGCTTAAAATACAATTTTAGATTCAAAGCGTGACATGTGTGTTAAACGAAAAAAAATGTTGTAAGGAAGAATAAATATGGCGCCTGCGACGTAGCTTCCGCAGCGCCCCCACAGACAGGTTACATTAATTAATAGGTTCCCGTTCGCGGCAACAGATGGCGTTACTTGTAGCGCAGACAAACAATTTTAGTAAGTCTGTTAGCAACAGCTTCTCAATTTTGTACGTTTATGGAACAATGGATTTTCTGACAACTTCTGAGCGCCCTGATTATCATTATGCAGAGTTATAGTATAGTTACAAAAATCTACAATTTCATACAATAGGTTTTTTAAATATATTGCCTTTTTACAGGCCTCTGTTATTGCCATATATTCAGCCTCAGTACTTGATAAAGCTGTAGTTGGTTGTTTCTTACAATCATATGAGATAAAAGATCCAGGGAATATAAAGTGTCCGAGGCCCAGTCTACATCAACAAAACCTTCCAAGTTACAATCATCTTTACTAAACATTAGCCCATAAGATTTAGTTTTACACAAATATTTTAACATTATTTTTGCATGCTTCCAATGCATATGAGAATATCAGCTGTTATATTGACTTAAAAAACTTATAGCATAAGAAATATTGAAAAAATAGAATACATTCCCTAAGTGATGATTTCTTATAAAAGAGATTTATAAAAAAGTGTAATGTCTCATTCTGTCAAAAAACGTTAATTTATTTATTTTATTAAAATATCTGGGCGAGTTAAATCACTTCAGTACATTTAGTCTGGGTTACGAGGAACATGTTTTTAAATTGATAACTATCAAGCAAATTTTTCGTGAGTGATTTTTTATTGATGAGACGCCCAACTTCCTCTTACAACAACTTTGGATGGTGGGAGCTAACAGGGATAGCAAGGATAAAATATGTCGATTTAACGACTTCCAAAAATTCATTACTAACTGGGTGTTAATAATCTAAACTATTAGACATCATATCAGTCCTACAAATTGTATGGTATTATGAAAGAGTCCCCCTCTTCCAACATGTACGTTATCAATAACATGGTCATATCAACTTATTACTAACCAGTTATTTTTTTGTCAGTTGCTTAGTTTATACTTATTAATTTAAAAACCACATTGTCCTACAAATTGCGTGGTTATCCCAGTCCTACATTACAAAGTTGTATGAAAGATACCTGATGTAAAATAATTACTAACAAGCTGAGTCTTTGTGTATAGCTTCTTTTCAATGAGACGCCCAACAATTTACCGTAGAAAATTCTCGATTGTGCTAGCTATTAGCTAACGATGGTGGCAGAGATAAAATATGTCGATTTAACGACTCAAAAATTCAATATTAACTGGTTTCTTTTGGTAAATTTCAAAAAATTATATCAACAAAAGACGGTATGAGTTATTTTAAAAAGGGTAAAAACCAAAAAATGAAAATAATGAAATTTCAAAACAAAAAATCGTAGGATATGATCCTTCCAGATTGCCACCAACAAAACAAGAATTGTTGCACAAATTAAAATAACTGTATTCATCTGCGATGTATGGCGTAATGCACACGTGCGGTGTCCCACGGAAAAATTGCCAGAAAAAATTGGATGGACAATAATTGATGGCAAATATGAGTATTAAATACCAAATCAAGTATAATTCTCCTACATAAAAAAGGAAATAAAAACAACATAGGCAACTATAGACCCATAAGCATCATGTCTAATATTTACAAAATCTTTTCAAAAATAATATTATTCAGAATTGAAACCCTTGACAGAAACCAGCCATAAGAACTGTTTTATGTGTCATAGCATATGGCATAGAAATGCCATATTGTCATGGCCGCTAGCAAGTTCTCTGCTTTTACTACTTGTAGCTTGTACACACCGTTAATCAAGTTAGCAATACCATTAGGCTCACTTACTTGGTTATATTGCAATAAATTAAATATTTTACATAAAGCATCCGCGCGCGACAAAGACAGCAGATGTAGCACGACAGAGATAGCGATACATATTGCATACACCAGGAAAGGTCATTCGAGTTCATATCTGAACAGCTGTTCGCGCGTGTTCGATATATAAGGTTTGGTAAAATCAATTACGAATACTTCGGGCACGTGATCTACTGCTTGTGTAAAGACGTTTAGGCAATAAAAATAAACCCGTGTAAAAAAATACAAACTAAAATTATTAAATCTTTTTTAAAAATCACTTGATTGCTATTAGCAATTTTTTGCGATTTAGCGATTAGCGATTTTTAAGCACTTTTATTTTTGAGCTCGATAAGCTCGAAAATGACACATTAGATAAAATTTATGCGCTTAGCGGGAAGTTGCACGGATGGCCTTTTGGTCAACTGTTTTCCTAATTTTTTTATAAAATCATTATTCTTAACTTTCTGTAAGCTTTTTATTAAAAATCAGGTCAGCCGGTATTTCTGATGAGCATAAATAATTAATTTGAACTGTAGGGAAGTTTGAAGTGAAACACCGGTAATTTGATACTGTCATATATTACACAACACTGCCCTAATTCCTATCAGGCGTCGGAGTGGACTGCAGGGGCTATCGCACTCCTAGCCTATAAGGTAGCTAATTCCTAACTAGTAGAGATGCGGACTGCAGGGGCTATCGCACCTCCTACTTATTTCGGCACGATACTAGGGACTGCAGGTGGCTATCGCCCTAACACGGTCGCTAGCTGAATGATGCTCCTCGTTACGTATTCTCACGCCAGGCCCTTGAAAGGGGGCCTTGGGCGGGGAAGCACGATCAGGGGCTTTGCCCCTCTACGTGGGGAAATTAAATATATTTAATTCGTCCAGTACAAGTACTGGGCGAGAAACAAAAATTTATATTTGAGGGCAGACCTCCCGCGGCAGAACGCGGGGGAAACCCGAGGCGAAGCGAGAGGAAATTCGCCACCAGGCCCGACCTAGACCGGCGGCCGGCTCCAAACGACACGTGGGGGTCCCGACCCGGAGGCCGAGAAACGAATGATGCTCCGGTTGCGAGCTGGGACTTATATACGCCGCCGCCGCTGGAGCCGTGTGCAAAACATCGTAGTGGGGATGGTGGGGGTGCTCGGTGAGATAGATAGTCGGTGTGCGAGCGGGAACGCACTAGGATCCGCGCGCTGCATGCTTATCATTAATTCATCGTGTTACAGTCTCCCCCTCTGGTACTCGTGGACGTCTCGTTAGAGTACCAGGACTCCATGGTGGGTTGCTTTCTTGGTCTACCTCTTCTTCTAATAGGAATAACTGGGCTCGGTTTCTCATTATTTCGCTTCTTAAATTTAATGATTGCCGACGTGTTGTATTTTCCTATAGGTTTATCAGGCTCTTCAATACTAGCTACCTCGTATATAGAGTTTCCATGTTTTCGAGTAACAACATAGGGTCCATCGCGTCTAGGTGCAAGCTTTGCCGAAAAATTCTTGCTTTGGTTGCTTATTGGATGAGTTTCGACTAGTAGTAGGTCTCCTACTGTATATCCAGGATCAGGTCTGCGCTTTCGGTTAGCTCTTAATCTGTTACTGTCTTGCATTTCTTCGACGTTTATTTTAGCAAAATTTAAGTCTTTTGCTAAATTTTCCAAGTGTGGTGTTATTTCGGGAATAAATTTTCAGATTGTAATATTTCTGAAAAATCGTGTGTAATTTCATGCAGAGTTCTCATTTCTCTACCAAATGTCAAATATGATGCAGAGAATCCTGTACTTTGAATAAATGCAGAATTCATTGAAAATCTTATTGCTGGTAAAGTCTTGAGGCCAATTATTATGTTTGTTCTAGACCAAAATGCCAATTTGACTTTTTAAATCTCTATTTTAACGCTCTACTATATTCGGTTCTGGATGATAAACTGGAGTAAAAAATTGTTGTATGTCAAGACAATACGTAAGTTGCTGCATTACTGCGGATATGAATTGTGTACCGTTGTCACTTGTCAAACGACGAGGTAATCCATATCGTAGAAATACATTAAGAAGGGTAAGGGCACATTGCTGTGCTGTAGCTTCCTTTAGAGCAAATAATTGTACCCATCTTGAAGCTGTATCTTCGATAATGAAAATCCATTTTTCACCTTTAGGTCCCATAGGGAGCGGACCAAATAGATCAATGGATAAGACTTCAAATCTTTTGTAGTTAGCTGTTGATTGAAATAACCCTGACGGCTTTTGGTTCGTCGGTTTATATTTTTGACATTCATTACAAGACTTAACATATTTTGTTATATCTTTACGTTTTCTTTTCCAATAGAAATTATTTGTGACTCTCTTTAAGGTTCTTTCTACACCCAAATGACCAGCAGTGGGTGTGTCATGAAAAGAATTCAATATAGTAATGACTTCATGCTTAGGTACCATTAATTTGGGATTTTCTTGTAGTAAGTCTTGTTCGGGTAAGACTCTGTAGAGAACGCTTTTATGTAAAAGGTACCCTCTTCTCAACCATTGACTGTAGTCATCAGATTCGCTCTCTAATGCTTTTATTATTCGGCTTAAGTTTCCATCTTTTAATTGTTCCTGTCTTATATTTTCTTCACTTCTTTTTGGTAAATCTATTTCAACTTGACAAACTGTACATGATTCAGTATGGTTTTCGCATGGTGGTCTAGACAGGCTATCCGCTAATACATTAGTTTTCCCTGTACAGTATTGTATTTCAAACTGATATGGCTGTAATTGTAACGCCCACCTTGCAAGTCTTCCTGTAGGTGATTTCAGACTAAGTAACCATTTCAGGGGTTGGTGATCAGTTATTGTTATAAACTTAGTTCCTTCTATATATCCTCTAAAACGATTAACTGTCCACACAATCGCTAATGCTTCTTTTTCAGTCACTGTGTAGTTGCGTTCTGCCGATGTAAGAAGTCGACTAGCATACTCTGTGGGATGTTCTTTGGATCCCTCCCCCTGGACCAAAGCTGCTCCAATAGCATAATTACTGGCGTCAGTTTTGATAATAAAGGATGCTTCGTAATCAGCTTGCTTTAATACTGGTGCTGTGGTTAATGCAGTTTTTAATTCCTCATATGCTTTAATTTGTTCGTTACCCCATACCCAAGTGACATTTTTCTTCGTTAAATTAGTCAGTGGCCAAGCTATAAAGTTTTTTATGAATCGTCTGTACCATGAAGCTGTTTGAAGAAATGTAATTAGCTGCTTCAAGTTTTTTGGTTGTGGCCTGGTTGTAACCACAGATATTTTATCTGGATCGGCTTTTATCCCTTCTGGTGTAAGTAAATGGCCCAAATACTTAATTTTAGAACACCCGAACTTGCATTTCTTTCGATTAGCCCTCAAATTAAAGTTTCTTAACTTTGTGAATACTTCTCGAAGGTCTTGTAGGTGTTGTTCGTATGTATTTGATCTAACAATAAGGTCGTCTAAGAAACATAGAACATATTTCGCTTGCAATCTATGCACAAATTTATCCATTAATCTCTGGAATGTAGCCGGGGCATTTTGGAGTCCAAATGGCATACATTTAAATTTATATATTCCAAATGGTGATATGAAAGTAGTTTTATCTTGATCATCTGGGTGTACTTTTATCTGATAATACCCAGACTGAAGATCAATTGTTTACATAAATGGCATTGCTTTTGCTTGGTGTAGCAAATCATCGATGCGAGGCAAAGGATATCGGTCTGGTTTGGTTATGGCATTTAGCTGTCGATAGTCAATGCAAACTCTAACATCATTTTCACCTTTTGGTACTAAGATTACAGGGGCGGACCAAGGTGAGTCACATTCCTGTATAATATCGTTATTAATCATTTCATTTATTTTAATTTTTAATTGTTTCTGTCTAGCTAGAGACAATCGGTAAGGTTTTACTGCAATTGGATGGTGAATTCCTGTATCAATTCTATGTTCTGCAAATGGTGTAGGATTACCATCCTTTTTAAAGATATCGCTAAACTCTGTTAATAATTCATTAAACTCAGATTTCATATTATTTGAAAATTGATAACCTTCATTGGGATTAAGAGATAAGTCTAAACAGTACATTGACATAGGATTTATTGGTACATAATCAATTCTAGGGTCATTACATGATTTTTGATCTGCTGGTTCACGTGGGCGGTATCTGTGTGGTGGGCTGTCCAGCTTGATAAGTTGCCAGCGAGGATGCTTTGGTGAGCACACGTTTTCGATCTCATCTTGTTTGGGTGATGGCGTAGCCGGAATCGGAGACAACATGCGTAATTCCTTCGTCCAGATGAGGAACTCTCAAAAATCAATTTTCTTTGCGGCTTGTAACGTCGGCGCGTTTTCATTTTTTAATTGAATAAAATGATGTAATTCTTCTGGTTTATCAATAAAGCACCAAGCGCGTTGAGGCAAGTTTAATGTAACTCCTGCCGACTCAAGGAAGTCTATTCCTAGTAGAGTTCTGTTATCCTTCGCCTCGGGAAGTACAGTCAAGGTGATTGGTAAGTTACGATTTCCCATGGCAACAGATACGGTTGTTCTGAGGAGTTTTTGTGATTTTATAGAACCATCAGCCAGACTAATATCAGCAACTTGTTCACAAAAAGAAATTCCAGCCTCCAGTAACATATTATATAGCTGTCTGCTTGCAATACTTGTGCGTGCTGCTGTATCAATATATGCATATCCTTGCTTACCAATTATAGAGATTTCTATTGTTGGGATTCGTACATGTCCTTACAGCGTGGTTTCTATCGTATAAAATGATACCGGTTTCGGCGGGGACTCTTTCAATTTGCATGTACTGCATCCATAGCAGCTTACTGTCGGTGCTGTTGGTTTCAATTCTTCAGATTTGTTTTCCTTGCCGTTATGTTGCAACTGAGCTAGGCGCTTGCGGCATATGTCAATAGTGTGACCCTTTCTGCTGCAAAATAAACATCGCTTTATTGTTTTTCTTGTGTCAGTATTTTCTGTTTCTTTAGTTGTTTCTTAGCGCAATCTAATGCTTCTAAATGGCGGGCTTTTTCTAGTAAATCAGCGAAGGATTTGAAGTCTGAGCGGGCAATCTTTTTCTTCAAATCGAGTTTTAATAGGCCATAAATCAGGTCTAGCTGAACATCTTCTTTATGCCTCTTGCTAGGAAGCATGGCTAGCAGTGCTCTTTTCCTGCACAAGAACGTATCTATTGGTTCCTTTGTACCCTGTGAGTCACCAAAAATCTCCATATATACTTCGTGTGGCTGTTTTTTTTTGTGCAAATGCTGAGCGGATACTAGATACTGCTGCTGACCAACTTTTTATTTCATCTCGAACTCCGGCCCACCATGTTCTAGCATTGTCCTTTAATAGAAGTGGTAATCCAGCGAGGGCATCATCGTCCGATTTGTTTTCGATTTTCTTGTAAATTGATATGGCATTTATAAATTCTTCCACTTTGTCATGGTTTCGCTCGTCATTATAACGGTAACTACAACGAGTGAAGTTTTTGTTCGTTGTAGTAGATGACGGGATTCGGGACAAGTAGCTCCGTGAATTGCGACTCCGTCAAAATTACCTGTGCTGAACCCATTGTTTCTTCATCTTCTTCTTCCCCAGGTTTTATTTTTACTCCATCTTCCTGTGGCATCTTGTGGGAAAAATACGTTGGGCGCCACTTGTAGGGAAGTTTGAAGTGAAAAACCAGTAATTTGTGGGAAAAATACGTTGGGCACCACTTGTAGGGAAGTTTGAAGTGAAACACCGGTAATTTGATACTGTCGTATATTACACAACACTGCCCTAATTCCTATCAGGCGTCGGAGTGGACTGCAGGGGCTATCGCACTCCTAGCCTATAAGGTAGCTAATTCCTAACTAGTAGAGAGGCGGACTGCAGGGGCTATCGCACCTCCTACTTACTTCGGCACAATACTAGGGACTGCAGGTGGCTATCGCCCTAGCACGGTCGCTAGCTGAATGATGCTCCGGTCAGTTACGTCTTCTCGCGCCGGGCCCTTAAAAGGGGGCCTTGGGCGGGGTCAAATGACCAGGGGCTTTTGCCCCTCTACATGTAGAGATCCGAAATTTGGGACGCGTCCAGTACTAGTACTGGGTGCATTTAAACTGTTTTATGGGAAGACCCCCCGCGGCAGAACGCGGGGGAAACCCGAGAAAAAATAGATTAGAAATTAAAAGAAAAATAATTACAATTTTGTTTAACTAACAACGGCCGAGGACGGCCAAGACCGGCGACGCACGGGGTCCTGGTCCGGGGACCAGGAAACGTGTATGGGGCCACTCCCCACACGCCGCTTTTGCCGACCGTGGTGGACACAACCGACCTGGGAAAAGGATTAAATGTGGGACAGTGGTATGGAAAGTTCCCTTACCCCGGACGCTTAAGGGTCGGGGGGGAACTTTGGCGGAAAGGTGTGGGAAAGGGTGTTCCCTTGCCCCGACATTTTAGGTCCGGGGGGGGGGGGGGGGGGGATCTGTACAGAAGGGTGCAGTGCGAAGAAAGGCGGGGAGGGGGGACGGCTGGCTAGCGAGCCCGCTAGCGCTCCGTTGCTCCTCTTCTTCGTGGGCGGGGCGGCAGGGGCGGTGGCCCTGACGGATCCCCTGACTTGACTGCGTCACGTGGTAGCAGACGATGATCGGGCGGGCGGGCATGCCACGGCGCCAGGTCGGCAGGCTCGACCAGGTTCGAGGCGTCCGCACGCTCGAACAGGTTGGCGGCGAGTCTGTGGACAAAAGAGGCGACACTCTCTACGTGGAGGTCGCGGTTAATGACATCGTTTCTCACGTAACGCGGCGCACCGACAATGCGGTGCAGTACGCGGTTCTGTGTCCGCTGCATCCTCTGGCGATTCGACTTAGCCAGTAGATGGTACCACGCGGGGGCCGCGTACGTGAGACGTGATTTAACTTAGGTAAGAAAGAAAGAAAGAAAGAAAATATTTATTTTCAATACACAAAAAGACACAAGTAGCAGAAAAAAAACAAAAAAAAATAACAATTAAAGATTAACCAATTGCAATATATACAAACTAAAAATATAACAATAATAGTGAAACTACAAGTTGTGCCTTAATGTGACCAAAAAAAGGTAGTGAATAGAGTGAGCCTCATTTTGGTAGGGATTTGAGGGGCTGCAAAAATTGGGGCCAATTGAGCTGCAGCAGCTTTTGCGCCTGCAATGGCGGCGTCGCACTGAGGGTGCATCGTAAGGCCGCGGTCAATGATAACTCCTAGGTACTTAGCTGTGCGTTTCCAGGGAATTTCGTTATCGCCGATTTTCAGGGGGGCAGGGAAACCTCTCCTCCGGGTTACAGCGAGCGCCTGGGACTTACCAGCGTTTACTGATAGGCGCCACTTGCTCAGCCACGCCGGGAGGAGGTCCAGGGTCCTCTGGAGTTTCACTGCTGCGTGTGCGAGGTTGGCAGAGGTAGTAATGAAGGCGGTGTCGTCAGCATACAACGCCGCGGTGGTGCCCACGTCAGTGGGCACGTCGCTGGCGTAAAAATTGTAGAGGCTGGGCGACATTACTCCACCTTGCGGGACTCCAGCAGAGATGGGGCGCTCTCCCGAGAGGACCCCGTCGACCTTGACCCTGAAAGTCCGGCCGGAAAGAAAGGAGGCCAATAGTCTCACCATTAGGGCAGGCACTCCGGCTTGTAAAAGTTTGTAAATAAGGCCGTCGTGCCACACGCTGTCAAAGGCCTTCTCCATGTCCAGAAAGACAGCTACACAGGAGGCCTTCTTATTTGTGGCATCGGTCATCAGGTGGACCACTCGAACCAGCTGCAAGGTGGTGCTGAGCTGGGAGCGGAATCCGAATTGATCCTGCCGAGGGGGTAGGAAGGGGGAGAGGTGTTTTAAAAATAGGATTTCAAAGGTTTTGGATAAGGTAGAAAGAAGGGTGATGGGCCGATAACTTTCAGCCCGCCTCAAGTTCTTGTGGGGTTTGGGGATCGTAATAACGAGTCCCGATTTCCAGGCGGTGGGAAAATGACCAGTCCTCACAATGCCGTTATAGAGGCGTGTAAGGGCGGCCACCGTTCTAAAAGGTAGGTGGCGTAGAGCGGCGTTAGGAATCCCGTCGGGACCGGGGGCCTTGCGAGGTTTGAGACGGGCGAGAGCTTTCCTAACCTCTCTAGGGGAGAAGGAAAAATTGGGGCGTTCATCGGTTGAGGGAAGGGTGTCGAGGAACTTCCTTACCTCCTCGGAGACTTCGGCAACATGCTCGGTTGCCGTGGTGGAGAGTGGGGAGAACTGGCGCTCCAGGTGGTCGGCGTGTATTTCCGCGCGGTCCTCTGCTCTGTACCTAGGGTTACCGTCCGGGTGCAGTGGGGGGAATGGCGGCACCTGTGAAGCTGCGGCACAGGCGGTGCAGGGATGTCCAGTCCTCACCTGCATCCGTGATGCGCTGGGTCCAATCCGCTGCGTTTTGCTCCTGCAGTGCATTCTTCACCTCTGCGGTGAGGCGATTCAGCTCGTTTTTGAGCCTGGGGCAACGATTTAGCTGCCAGCGCGGGCGGAGCTTTTTCTTTTTAGAGATGAGCTCAGCTATGTGGCGAGGCAGCGAGGGTCTCTTATGGTGGAGACGTGGCAGCTTCCATCGCAGAGGTAATGGCTGCGGTGATCTGCTGTGTCATGTACTCTACATCGTCCACAGAGATCACCGGAAAATTGGGTGTAGAGCCTTGCAGCTGCAGGGCAAAAGCCTCCCAGTCGCGGGCTGGGTAGGGGGGCAGTGGAGGGATGTGGGAGGGCGTGGCTCTAATAATGGCCAACACCGGCAGGTGGTCAGAGCCAAAAGCAGTGTCTAGGACATCCTGCTGAAAATCACCAGGGAGGTGATGCGTGATGGCGATGTAAAGCACATCAGGGGTGTAGGTAGGACAGTCGGGGTAGTGTGTCGGGACATATGTGCCCACTACTGCATAGCCGACGCGTTCTGCATCCGCAAACAGGCGGAGGCCATCCGCGTTAGAAGTGCTAGAGCCCCAACCCGGGTGCTTGCAATTTAGATCTCCGGCAACCACAGTAGGTTCCTCTGATAGGAGCCCGTGGATGTCGGAGATATCTAAACGCGAACCCGGGGGCTTGAAGCACGCGAAAATGTGCGTACGCCTTGTGCCGAGCATGACCTCGACACCTAAGGCGTAAAGCGAAGTTACGGAGGGAGCGGGGAGAAGCTGGTGTAGCAGTCTTCTTATAACAAGGACCGCTAGGCCCCGGCACGCTTGGGCGCCGCCCAGGTAATCTTGCCGGTATGTGTAATAGCCGGGAAAAGAAAGTCGGTCCTGGGGGGTCAGGTGAGTCTCACTAATTAAGGCGACATCTACCTCGTAATTTCGAAGTAGATGTCGAACAAGGGTCGCCTTATCGCGGACCCCCCGGACGTTCCAGTGGACAATTTTCAGTTGCTGCGGTTGGGAAGCCATTTGGAAACGAGCTGAGAAACGAGGGCGGCACCTTCAGGGAGGGCCTGCAGAAGGGTGGCAAAAATGTCCTCTCCGGCTTGAATTTTAAAATAGATGTCCATTGCCAGGGAGAACAGGGACTGCAGGAGCTCGGCTGTGGAGGTAGGGACCTCTTGCTGAGCGTGGCGTTGAAAACGCGGGGGGCAGCCAGGGGGGCAGCGGCGGCCGGGGGCAAAAAGGCGGCGGCGGCCGCGGGGTTGGACGGCTCCGTAACTATTTCGCCACTTCGGTAGTAGCGGCCGGCTGTGGAACGCTGCGGGCGCGCGGGGTGCGCGGGGGGCGCGGGGTGCGCTGGGGCAGTGGAGGAGCCGACAGACTCACGATGGGCTGGGGGAGCGGGAGCGCAAGTGGCTCGAACTCGGAGTCGGTGGCAGGGGCAGAAGAGGTGGCCGCTTTCCTCCTTTTCCTCGGTTTCCTCCTTTTCTTAGGAGGTTGGGAGGAGGGGCCGGGGATTACGGCAGGGGCGATCCGCGGAGTGGGATCGTTTGCCTCCGCCATAAGTGAGGTGGCAGTAGGCGGGGGAGCGGAACCTCTTGCTCCGGGACGGGCGGGTCTCTACTTACGTAGTTGCGCCGAGGGGCGGCGGTGCGGGCAACAGTGCCGGCTTTGCGATTTCACGCCTCCCTGCGGTACACCGGGCAGTGGCGGCTGTTGGCCGGGTGCGCCCCTTTACAGTTGACGCAGGTCGGCTCCTCGGTGATAGGGCGGGGGCAATCCTTTGCGAGGTGCTCCTCCGTGCAGCGGATGCATGCCATCCTGCGGTGGCAGTTCCGGCTGGAGTGCCGGAATTGCTGGCAGCGGTGGCACTGGGCGGGGCTTTTCCTGCCCCGCCAAGCTTCAATTTTTATGCCCGGCATATTGAGGAATTCTGTTACCTGGTATATATATATATATTTTTTTTGTTATGTCCTCCGGTTTGGTGCTCGTAGGTAGGCCCCTGATGCCTACCTTAATAGCCCGCTCTTGGGGCAGAGAGTACGAAAACCAACTTATATTTTCGGTCTTTTCCAGGTTTATTAAATATCGTTGTACGGCCCTGAATTCATCCTCACTGTGAGGATTGAAGCGGACTCCGGGGCCGTTGCACTTTGCGTTGGGGGCATGCCTCAGGATGTCGCGTAAGCAACGAAAATGACTCACCCAGTCGTCTATTTTTTCCACTACCAAAGGGGGGTAGCGGGGTGAGGGAGGCGGCGGCGGCGAGGCGCATGCAGGGGCCGGGGCGGCGTCTGTAGTAGCGCTCACCGTGTCCATCGGGGTGTCAGCACGGGAGCAGCAGCAGATCCGTCCGGGGGAGGCGAGGCACTTACCTCGGCGTAAGTCACCTGGCGGTCGGTACGTTTCGCCGGAGGTGAGACGTTGGATGTGGCTGCAGGTCTGCAGCGTTTGTAGGCCTGTACAGGTGGTGTAGCAGGCGGCGGCATGTCGCTCACCGGTGGGGCCGGCGGCAGAATCTGCGGTCGCTGCGGTTGGCGGTCCTCATTTGGGGGTCAGGCCGGAGAAGCTGGAAGTACCTGCGGCCCGCGCGGCTGGGAAGCCGGCGCAGGGCAGGGTTGTTGAACCGGAGCAGGAGGGTGGCGAGGGGCACACACCTCCTCAGGGCGGCGCTGGGAGCGCGGCGGAGAGGCCGAACCGTTGTAGAAATGAAACCCAAACTCGCAAACCCAAATATCGCTACACCGTGTTCGGCTGGGCGGGACGAGGGCCCAGACTCGCTGCGGGCCGCCGTCGGGGGGCATTTGGGCGGGGAGGTATCAGTACCACCCCGCGAATATGCCGAAGACGGGCCGGTGCGAGCGGTGTCCGTTCCGCTCAAGCTGGATTCGGCAGATAAGTACTTGGGTACTCGGTCGGACGTCGAGCGCGAGCTGGACCTGGAGGAGGCCGAGCTGCGCGACGAACCCGAGCGGTCCCGGTGTCGGCTGCGATGGTCGCGGCCGGGGGGGCACGAGTCGTGATCCGACATCGTAAAACTAACTAGCCACTAATGTATTTAAGAGTACTAAACATATTCACTATTACTAACACTAAACACTGAATAATATGTTGTTTTTAAAGTTAACTAAGTCTAAACTACACTAATAAAGAGTTTAAACTTAACACTAAGTACTTACATTGACACACAAGGCACTAAAACCGCTATCCCCAACCCGCGGCCCGCGGGCCGCGTGCGGCCCGCGTGAAATCTGTAACTTAAAAATCTGTCAAGTACAAGTGGACTTGCACACGAATGGTTCCGTACCATTTGAGGAAAAAAAATAGACAAAAATTGTGTTTTTATGAAAACCCCTTTTATATTAATTTTTAACCCCCGACCAGGCCTGTCCCACTCCCCGTGTAGGTATCAAAAATATAAGTAGGTGCGGCGGCCTCCCTAAACGGGCCAATTAAAAGGGACTCGCGCGCGAGCAGTGAGCGACGTATGCGTGAGATTTGTTCGTCGCAATGTTTTATGGATTGGACCATATAATCTGTGCACATAATATTTACAATACTGTGTTTAACTTAGGTAAAAATCACCCGGCCAGCTATAACTATAATACCATAACATAATATTTAATAATATAGTTTGAACTACTGCAATTACTTGATAACCAATATTTAGTGTTTAGGTGTTGGCTCCACCTGAACTATCTGTTCGCGTCTTATGTTATTCCGATGTGATACGACTTGAAGAGTCATTTGTTGACAAAAGTACCTAGAAATAGTAAGGTGGCGAGATTCAACTTCTTTGAGTAATATCGCCGTGAAGGTATCGAAAACGCTTACGTTTACGCATACATACTTATAGGTATGCGCGAATTTATTACAATTATTAAAGTACTATTAACACCTACCTTAGGTTTATTTGGAAAGCAATTTGTTCAGTAAAGTTCAGTAGGTACTCGTAGGTACTAAAAAGTAGGTAAAAAAAGATGTAATTAAATATTAAGAAAAAAATAAATATAATATACGTATAACCGCCTCCTTTTTGGAAGTCGGTTAATTATTTTCTAAAATGAGACAACCCTAATGTCATTAGAATGGATAAGAATTACGCGATAGAAAGAGACGCAACTTCTAGGTAAATATAATCGTAGGTAATCGAGCGCTGCGTTAGCTTATCGTATCGCAGTAAGAGTCCCTATTTCTTCAAACGATTTGTCGGAGTGGTTCTTCTGTACCTGGTACTATTATTTATTCTGTGCCCCGACGCAAAAAGAGGGGTGTTATAAGTTTGACTTGTCTGACTGTCTGTCTGTCTGTCTGTCTGTGTGTGTGTCTGTCTGTCTGTGGCATCATAGCTCCCGAACGGATGAAGCGATTTCAATTTAGTTTCTTTTGTATTAAAGGTGACTTACATGCGAGTGTTCTTAGACATGTTTTATGAAAATCGGTTGAGCCGATTAAAAGTTGTGGGGGGTGAAAGTGGGGAAGAATAACTGAATGTCTGCAAATATACTCGAGTGGGGTCTCAAATGAAAGCGCACTGTAAGAAAATATTGATGACTTAATCGAGAGTGTTTTTAGCTTCGTTTGATGAGAAAATTGGTGGTGGGAAGATCAGCCGTTTGAAGATCATCAGCTCTTTTCTAGTTGATGAGGGGATCTGACTAACTTTCTTATGTCAGATCGATTCGAAATTTGGTACCGTGTTACTTCAACGATATTTAAAGAACATGGTAAGGTAACCATGACCTGATTAGCCGTTTGAAGATTATCAGTTCTTTAATAGTTGATGAGGGGATCTGACTATCTTCCATTTGGTCTATCGATTCGAAATTCGGTACCGTGTTACTTCAATGATATTGAAAGTTTATGGTAAGGTAACCATTATTTACACCTACTTTAAAAAGGACAAAATAAAAGGACGAGACGACGATTGAAAAATAAAAATATTTCAACTTACATAATATTATTATATGTGACGATAATAATTATATTAGGTTAAAAATATTATTTATTAGTTTTTAAAGTTTATTTTATATGTCGGGGGGTTTTTTAAATTTTAAATTTTACTTTTATGAATTATATATTGGAGTAGAAATCAATGTATCTTGTGAATATTTAAAGTATTGCCATTATTAACATCGACCAAAGAAAGGACAAAAAATCGCGTTTTGTTGTCATAAAAAGGGCACATAATTATTATAATACATATTTGTTATTTTATTTTAGTTTGTGTCGTTATCGTTATCTTATCTTAAATGTTTCGTTTCACTCTTTTAATTACCTTGTGTTTTTCTATTATTAAATCGTTATATTTAAACAACGTATTTTTTTCCCCTTAAAAATTTTGGTTGCGGCCCGCGACACCAGGAGTACAACGTAAGCTATTTTTAGGACTTGAGGGACTCGGGTCCCCCCCGCTAAGGATGCTCCTGCGCTACGTCTTCTCACACCGGGCCCTTAGGGGGCCTTGGGCGGGGAACCACGGTCAGGGGCTTTGCCCCTCTACGTGGGGGAAATTAATATTATTAACTTCGACCAGTACGAGTACTGGGCGAAAACAAAAAAGAAACCTATTTTTAAGGGCAGACCTCCCGCGGCAGAACGCGGGGGGAAACCCATGGCGAGGCGAAGGAAAATTAGCCACCAGGCCCGACCTAGACCGGCGGACGGCTCCAAACGGCGCGTGAGGGTCCCGACCCGGAGGCCGAGAAACGTGTTTGGGTCCACTCCCACACGCGTCGCGATTGCCGCCCGCGGACTCGACAACCTGGGAAAGGGTGGGAACGAACTTCCGGACCCCAGCTTTTGTATAGCGGGGGGGAAGATACGCCTCGGTGGTGACGGGGTGACATAAGGGCTGCCACACCGACAGACCCCTGGCGAACGAGAAGATTTGGCACCGGCAGATTATATATATATATATATATATATATATATATATATATATATATATATATATATATATATATATATATATATAATATATATATATATATTATATATATATATGTTTTTTTTTTTGCCTGTGCCGGGGAAAAGGGGGGCTGCGATCCAGCGGTGGATGATAGGCGCAACTTTGCGACGTACCAAGGTGCACCCGCAATGTAGCGCAGCGCTCGGTGCTGGGCTCTCTGCAACAACCCTTTTTGGGGTGCGGAGAGCAAGTGGTGCCACGCGGGAGCTGCATAAGTGAGGCGGGACCTTATGTACGTTTTGTACAGGGCCGTCCGCATATTCAGGGAGATCAGAGGAGATGAGAAAGCTGGACGCAGCATGGCTGTTGCCGACCTTGCCTTGGCTACTGCTGCTCTGCACTGTGCGACCATGGAGAGTCGGCGGTCAATTGTGACGCCAAGGTATTTCGCCGTACTCCCCCATGGGATGACAACGTCACCTATCCTCAGAGGAGCCGGAAGTCTGCGCCTCTTGCTGACGGCGAGCGCCTGGGACTTGCCTGCGTTTACAGATAGCCTCCATTTGCTCAGCCAGTCAGGGAGGAGATCCAGCGTCCTCTGGAGCTTGATGGCGGCGTGGTCGCTGTTCAGCGATGTAGCGAAGAACGCAGTATCGTCGGCGTACAACGCTGTGGTGGTGCTCTGGTCTGCGGGCACGTCGCTCGCGTAGAAGTTGTAGAGCCCCGGTGAGAGTACGCTACCTTGCGGGACGCCAGCGGAAATGGAGCGCACGCCGGAGACGGCTCCTTCTACGCGAACCTTGAAGGTTCGTCCGGTTAAAAATGAGGCCACGAGCCTTACCAAAGGGGGAGGGACGTCGGCACGTATGGCCCGGCCCAGTACGAATACTGGGCGCATGAAACCTATTTTTAAGGGAAGACCCCCGCGACAGAACGCGGGGAAAACCCGAAGTGCTAGGGGTGTTTAAAAAAAAGCTACGGCCGAGGCCGGCCAAGACCAGCGGCGGACTCCGACGACGATTGGGGTCCTGGTCCGGGGACCAGGAAGCGTGTATGGTTCCACTCCCCGCACGCCGCTTTTGTCGGCCGCGGACACAAACCGACCTGGGAAAAAAGGGGTAAAGGGAAGGATTCCCTTGCCCCGGCATACGTACCGGGGGGGGAGCGCTGCAAATTTGGTGAGCGCGGGGAAAGGAGGGGTGGGGGGGCAGCAAACAGTGGTGCGTATTTGGGCGCGCAGTGCACGAGCGCGCCGGCATCAATTTCGCTGCAATGTCCCGGCAGATGGCGTGTAGGTGCACTATAGCTATCTCGTGCAGCGGGCATGCGACGGCAGCGGGTCGGAAACGACCGGGCGCATCGCTTCCGCTCGCACTATTTAGAAGTGGATTTCGCTGTAACATAGAGCAAACATTAAAATTCCCACGCCCGGGGGGCGCGGGGGGGGGGACGGTGCGCGTAGCACGCGTTTGTCCCGAGTCCGGAATGCGCGTTGTGGATCTCCGGCAGTCACATACAGCTCCTCTGATAGGAGCCTCTGGATGCCGGAGATATCCATCCGCGAGTCCGGTACTAGGGCCTGGGGAGCCACAGGGAAATTAGGGCGGAAAAAGTAGGGGCACCTTCTATTAGGGCCTGCAAAAAAGTAGATAAAATTTGCTCCCCGGCTTGAATTTTGTAGTAACAATTCCTAGCCAGGGAGAAAAGGGTCCGCAGGAGTTCTGCGGTAGACTGGTGGGCCTCCTGGTCACGAACCTGGGGTGACGGAGGGGCAGAAAATGTCCCACATTGCGGGGCGGCTGTGTGAGTAGTCGGCTCCGTAACGGCTTCAACTTCCACGGCCGTGACGGCCGAGGAGGAGGCACTGGGAGTGCGAGAGGGGCGCGGAGAGCGCTGTATCGGAGGTGTTACCTGTGTAACATTTCCGAGTGGAGCGAGCGTTAGCTCAATCTCAGACTCGAAGGCGGCAGCGGAAGGAGGGGCGACATGGGGGCCGGCCGTAGGGGATACGGTACCTTTCCTCCTCTTGGTGTTTTTCCTCCTAGGCTGCGGTGCAGGGGGGTCGGACGCCGTTATAGACGGGCGCCGGGGATGGTGGTCGTTGGCCTCCGCCATCAGTGAAGTGGCGGTAGGCGGGGGCGGTGGTGCCTCTTGCTCCGGAGAGGGAGGCGTAGCTAAGGTGTCACTGGGCGGGGTGGCGCGGCCGTTACCTGAGTGGCGGTTTCGCGCCAGCCGACGGTAAACAGGGCAATGCCTACTGTTACCAGGGTGGCCCCCCCTGCAATTGGCGCAGGTGGGTTCTTCGGAGGAAGGACGGGGACAATCCCGTGCGTGGTGTTCTCCGGCACAATAAGCGCAGGCTACCTTTTGGTGGCAGTTTTGGCTTGAGTGCCGGAATTTCAGACATCGGTGACATTGGGCGAGGCCGTTGTTGCTCCGCCAGGCTTCAATTCTCACGCCCGGCATGTTCAGGAATTCGGTGATCTGAAAAATGCCGGGTACGACGTCCGGGGCCCTTTTAATACGGGCGAAATAAATACAGCCGGAGGGCTCGGATTTCGCTGAGACTGAGGAGACGTACTCCGCTACAAATCCCAGCTCAGCGAGGCCCTCCTTGATGTGTTCGGTATTGGTCAAGGCAGATAGTCCCCTAATACCCACCTTGATTGCTCGCTCCTGAGGGAGAGAAAAGGAGAACCAGGAGGCGTGACCGTCCTTCTCCAGGTTAGATAAGTAACGTTTGACGGTCCGGAATTCAAATTCGCTTCGGGGCGTGAAGCGAATCCTGGAACCGCCTGAGGTAGCATTAGGTGTATGCCCCAAGATTTCTTTTAGGCGTCGGAAGTGGCGCACCCAGTCGTCGATCTTCTCGACGACCAAGGGCGGGAAATTAGATGATGCCGGGGGCGGCGTCTGAGGAGAGCGGGGCGGCGTCGGAGAAGATCTCGACGACGCCGGGACCGGAGTCCTTGGTGTTGTAAGTGTGGTAGGCGCACTAACCTCGGCGTATGTCAGCTGATAATCACTGTGGTTGGCCTGAGGTGGTGCAGAACTCTCAGCGACACTGAAGTCGATGAGTGGTGGCGGGAACATAGGAGGGCGGTGTTTAGTTACCGCTGTTGGTGCGGCACGGCGAGTATCTCGCGGCGAAGAGGCCGGCGAGACGTCAGGAGATCGCGGTGAAACCGCGGTAGTGTAGCGGCGCGGCTGAGAAGCCTGCGAGTGGCGGGCTGAGCCCGCGGAATCGCGGGATGTGCCCGCTTGGTAGGCATTGGGTTGCCCAGGAGGTGCGTCGGGGCAGCGAGAGTCGCTTGCCCGCGCAGAACGGCGCGATTTGCGCTTCGGAGAGGCCGGGCACTGTTCGGCTGTACGGGGAGGGAGCCCGGACTCGCCTCGGGCCACCGTCGGAGGGCATTGGGGCGGGGGGGTAACAGTACACCCCCGCGAGAATGCCGAAGACGGCCCGGGGCGGGCGGTGTCCTCTCCGCACAAGCTAGGCTCGGTGTTCAGGCGGTGATGCGCGCGGACCGGGGTCGAACGCGAGCTGGACCTCGATGAGGCCGGGCTGTACGTCGTCTCGGAGTCAGCGCGAGGATCGATGCGGTAGGCGCGGCTGGGTAGCCGCGGGTCACACACAGTCATTGTCAATTGGCACAGCAATCAACATAAAACACAATAGTCACTCGGGAACGGTAACAATTGCACGTATACAAACAGAAAGAAAAGTACTCACGTAAACGCGGTCTTAAGAAACACTAAGTGTACGTACACGGACGGCACACACACTTAGGGGGGGCTGTCTCCCCGTGACCCTACACTGGGATAAAATCCCAGCGGGAGGCCAAGGGCAGGGCAACTCCCCAGCAAGGCGACAATCCACACCCTATTCTAACGAAGTAGAATGTGAATTGACGATCGCTATTAGGAGTTTGTAGGCACTGCACTAGAACGGGGTCGACACGTAGCGGCACGTAGGCAGAGCTACGACGTAGAGGCTACGGAGCAACTGCAAACGCGCGCGCAACGGGAGACAGGACGATCCGGATGCTCCGGTTGCGCGCTGGGACTTATATACGCCGCCGCCGTTGGAGCCGTGTGCAAAACATCGTAGTGGGGATGGTGGGGGTGCTCGGTGAGATAGATAGTCGGTGTGCGCGGGAACGCACTAGGATCCGCGCGCTGCATGCTTATCATTAATTCATCGTGTTACAGAACTAATTTCTTTTCTCCTCTCTAATAAAATGGAATCTAAAATCTATATGTATGCTTCTTCTATGACACATTTCTGAAAGTTTCTGGGCACTTTGGTTATTATTATATAATAATATAGGTCCAAAGTTACTATTCACAAGTTCATATATAGATTTTTAAGAAAAATAGCCTCTTTACTGACCTCACATATCGCCATGCATTTAACTTCGGTGCTCGATAGAGCGACCGTTTACCGCTTCCCACATGTGAGAAATTACACATCTTGAACATATAAAGCAAAAGCCAGTATAGGATCGCCTATCTACACTGTCACAAATCCAACTATAATATATCCGAGGTATTTTGTACAATTTAAATATTTTAGTACCCTTTTTGTGTTTCCAGTGAATTTCATTATTACAATTATTAAATTTAAGTAACTTACACAATATGATATGTCTGGCCTAGTTAAAAGTGAAAGATACATCAGGCTCCCTATTAATTACTGATGAGGATATCTACTAGTTACATTATCACCTTTATCAAGAGTTAAATTTACCTCAATAGAGTGTCTGCAATTTTACAATTAATCATTTTGAATTTGTACACTAAGTTCTCTAAAATGCCTCTGATCAATACAGTTCTTACCTTTTTCTATTTTTATATTCATACCCGAACACTGCCTTAACTCACCTAGGTCTTTCAACTTAAATCTAGTACATAACTGGCTTTTTAAGTAATCTACTTCCTTGTTAGAATTTAAAAAAAAAAAAAACAACAAATAAAGCTATAAAAATATATAATACTAATTGTTTTTATGAATAAACATGGTTCCTAAGCAGATTTTTTATAACCAAGTTCAAGTAAATACTTGTCAGCTTTCTTAAACTAAGCTCTTACCGATTGGTTTGTCCATAAATAGCCTTTTATTACTTTAGAACTTTACAAACATTATTCTCACTTTAAGAATTCTGAGGCTATTGCATATATGCAATTGTCTATAGAAAATTTCAACAAGATGGCCGTTTAAAGAATTCGTTGTTACATCAAAATGTCTAATATTTAAATTGAAGCTTACTAGTACTAACAGCGAACAAGAGTTTCAAAGTAGAATACTTAAGAACCGATTAAAAGGTTTATTTATAGTAAATCCCTTCTACTTGCGTAAAACCTTCCTCCGTTACCGCCGTGGCGAGTTGACGTTTGCACAGTGTTTCTTATCGTGATTTTATTAGATTATCATTACAAAAATCTTTAAAAGTGGTACAATTTGTCTGTGTCTTTTAAAATAAGAGTTGTTGTGATTAAAAATACAAAATAGTACATTATTAATAATAGCACATAATTTAATAAACCATATTTTATAAAACAGAGACCAAGTTAAAATTGACGGTACACGTAAGCATACCGAACTTCTCGATAACCGACCAATTTACTAGACCCCTCACGAGTGCATCGAAATTGTGTTTACCTACTTCAAGTTATTTTTCTAGATAAATCGGTAGGAAACTAGGAATACATTGTTTACGACTTAAATACAATGGAGCGGACACCACCAGCGGCTTCATCAGCGAGTGCCCATCGCGTATCAAACCGTGTATCACCAAATCACTACTGTTCAGATCCAAATTTGTCTGCGTCACCAGAGTTTGACCAAAATAGGTTACCTGAAACCGGTCGTTTTAAAAGAAAAAGACATGATAGTGATTCTAGCCTTGAAAAATTCAAGCTCAACATGACAAATGAATTTAAGCATTTTATTAAGGAAATGAGTAAGCAGTTTTTATATTTGCAAGAGAAGATGGAAACAATTATAGAACAAAACAGCAAATTACATGAGTCGGTGGAGTTCAGTGCAGCTAAATATGATGAAATATCTGCAAAATTACTACTTCTAGAACGGGAAAGAACCGATGATCGTCGACAGATTCTAGAATTGGAGGAAAAAGTTGAGTATTTGGAGCGTCAAATTAGATCAACAAGTCTGGAAATTCGTAATATTCCCCAAAATAAACCTGAAAATAAACAAGACTTAATCAAAATCATGTCAAATCTAAGTAATGTTCTGAAGATCCCGATGCAACAACAGGAAATTAAAAATATTTTTAGGGCTCAAAATAAGTCCCAGAACAAACATATTATTGTGGATTTTGTGACTGAGATATCCAAGCAACGAATCCTGAATGCAGTAAAATTGTTTAATAAGGAGAATAATGGAGATAAGTTAAATACTACACACATAGGAGTTGACAATAATAAATGCCCTATATATGTATCAGAGAGCTTAACATCCAAAGCAAAGCGCTTGTTACGCTCGGCTAGAGACTTTTCTGTACTCCACAAATACCAATACTGTTGGACTTCTTATGGAAAGGTACTACTACGAAAAAGTGAAGGTACACCGGTAATTAGAATTTTATCAGAAAATGATTTAAATCAGCTGATAGGTAAGCAACAATGACTTGTTTTGTACTGCAATTCTATTCTATTATCTTGTACTCCAATCTATGGTATTTGTTTCTCAAATAATTACCATGCATTACCTTATTATCTCATAAAGGAAGTCTATACTTTTTTTCTAAGAAGTATATTAAAAATGCTTGTAAATATTATTGTTCCATTATACTTATGTGCCATGTCCAATATGGATATATTAATTTTACGCCTAAATTGTTTAGTGTGTGTCTGTGTTACATACAATGATCAATGCCTGTATTTCAGAACCAACATAAATAAACACTATGCATCAAATTATTGTATGATAATGGAAAACAATAACTGCTATCTTAAAGTAGTACTAAAAATGACTGTGGTGTTTATAATTATTATTATTTTAACAAACTTGTGTGTCATGTTCACTAAGTATTTATTAATTTTGTACCTAAAATGTATGTGTGCCTGGGTTACATTTAGTAAGCAATGCCTATATTTCATAACCCACTATGCATTAAGTTATTGTATAATAAAGGAAAACAATGACTGCTTTCTTAAAAGTGTACTAAAAACAACTATAATTGTTACATTACAAAATTTGTGTTATATTTTATTAACTATGGATTTAAGATCTATGTGCCTAGTTTGTATGATGTCTGTGTGCGGTAGTCTGTACCCATGTTACTTAATTATAAATATTAGGTCACACTTATTTACATCATATCCACACATAATTATACAATACTATACAATCTTTACTGTACAATTATACTATACATTTTTTTACAAAAAAGCCTATATATTTTTAATTTCTGTGCTTAGTTACACAAATAAATTACTTACATACATAATAAAATTTATTTGCCATAGGAATAAGGTAAGATACTGCTATTTTACATGGGCTCAATACTGTATCGCTTTGGATTGGACTTTGATAGTCTATTGTTTTAATAATGGCTAGCAACAATCTTCATAATATATCATCTGAACTGGATGACTTATCTGTATCAGCTGCTTATAGTTGTGACACGGATACCTGCAACCGGATGTTACAAAAATATAATAAAAAACTAACAATACTTACCCAAAACATACGTAGTATTTATAAGAATTTTGATAGCCTAACCGCTCAACTTGCAAGATTTAAGTCAGAAATCGATATTATAGTACTAACAGAATGTTGGTTAAACGAATCTAAGATTATTCCACTTATAAATAATTATAATGTATATAATTCAAATAGAAGTTTGAATCAAAATGATGGTATTGTAATATATGTGAAAAATAATCTAGAGAGCTCAGTAATAGAACACGAGTTACCAGGTGGAAATTTTCTTCTTTTAAAAATTGAACCTTGTACCTATGTTTTGGCTATTTATAGGTCACCAAGCTTACGAAATATTGATACTTTTCTATCATCTTTAGAAAGAATTTTAAAACCTCTGGAATCACGACATAATGTTAATATAATCACAATTGGTGATATGAACATTGATATTAAAAGCAAAGAAGTCAATAGTAATATTTATTTAAATTTTATGGCTGAACTGGGTTTTCTACCCGCCCATGATTTACCTACAAGACTTGAGAGTTGCTTAGACCACATATTTCTGAAAACCTTACTTAATACCTCCACTTATGTTATTGATTCAACTATAACTGATCATTACCTAGTGCTACTAAATATTGAATATGACATAAGCCATAAAAGTAACTATAATACCTTCCATAAAACAAAATTTGATTATGACACAGCTTTAAAACAACTAGAAACAGTGGACTTCTCTTTTATCGATTTAACTAGTAATGCAAATGATGTAGCCGAGAATTTTGTTGAGTTAGTATCCTCCGTAGTGAAATCAAATTCTAAATCTTATATTGTTCCTTGTAAGAAAAGAATCATAAAACCGTGGATAACGCAAGGCTTATTACGATGTATTCGACATAGGGACAAATTACATAAACAGTTAAAGACTAAGCCTACAGATACTATACTTAGATTAACTTATAATCGTTACAGAAATTACTGCAATTCATTATTAAAAAATCAAAAACGGTCATATGAAAGGTCACTTTTGGCTGAATCAAAAACAATCAAAGACAAATGGGATGCAATAAAAACAATAATTAATAAAAATAAAAACAAATCTTCATCTAATATACTACTTAATATAATTTCTAATACAAACGATCCCCGTGACTCGGCTGATTATATAAATCATTATTTCGCAAATGTTGGTAAGAATTTGGCAGACCAAATAACCACTTCTAACTCAACCACTAACAATGTTTATGTTAATCAGCAGATATCGGCTCAAAGTAATTCTATGGTACTATTACCACCTGATGAGACAGAAGTACTCTCGCTTATTATGGGTCTCAATACAAATGCTGCAACGGGCTGGGATGCTATATCCTCGAAATTTCTCAAACTCTCTCATCACATACTAGTTCCGCATTTAACTAAATTAATTGAGATGTGTTACTTACAAGGAATTTTCCCTACAGTTTTAAAAAAATCAATGATTACCCCGATACATAAAGGTGGCGACAGTAAGCTCATAGTTAACTATCGACCAATTTCAGTCCTTACATCACTTTCCAAAATCTTAGAAAAATCTCTTAACAATAGACTAATGAATTATCTAGAAACTAATAATATTCTTTCGAATAATCAATTTGGATTTAGAGCAAATATGAGTACCGAGGGTGCAGTTAGTGAATTAGTTGATCATGTGACTACTTTGACGGATGCTAAAGAGAAGTGTATTGGAGTCTTCTTAGATTTGGCCAAGGCTTTTGACACTGTTTCAATACCTAAACTAGTCGAAAAACTTGATAGAGTTGGGATTAGAGACACAGCTTTAGGAGTTTTCAAGGACTTTTTAACTGATCGTGTTCAACAGGTTAAGATTGAGAATATAGTTTCTACTGAATGTTTTGTAACTTATGGTGTGCCACAGGGAAGCGTTCTCGGCCCCAGTCTCTTTTTGATTTACATTAATGAGATGTGTAAACTTACCCTGCCAGGTTGTAGAATTTTTACATACGCTGATGACACTGCCCTCATTTTTAATAATAAAACTTGGGACAAGGTGTGGCGAACTGCAGAATTGGGTCTCCAAAATATACGCTGCTGGTTAGAATGTAACTATCTAACATTAAATATATCAAAATCCCACTTTATAAATTTCTCAGCAACAAAACGCTATTCTGAGCACTATACAGATCTTAAAATACATAACAATCATAACATACTAGGTCTTCATGATTGTACATGTTATTCTATCTCCCGTGTTTCCTGCACTAAGTATTTGGGGGTAATCATAGATGAAAATTTAACCTGGCGGTGTCAAATTGATCTTCTGTCATCACGCATTAGAAAGTTTATATGGACCTTTAAGATTCTTAGACATGTTGCAGAATATTCCAATCTTCTTCAGATTTATAAGGCTTTGGTTCAATCTGTTTTACGATATTGTATTATTGTTTGGGGGGGAGCTTGTAAAACCAATATGCTTCAACTTGAACGGGCCCAGAGATCTATATTGAAAGTTATGACATTTAAACCATACAGGTTCTCAACAAAATCTCTGTATGAGATTTGTAAAGTCCTAACTGTAAGGCAGCTTTATATTCTACTTATCACTCTAGATCAACATACACGAACTCCTCTAGATAAAACTAAGTGTAATAGGCGAACAATTATTAATGTATGTGAACTTCCAAAGTGCCGAACTGTATTTGCTAGACGACAACACTTTTTTATGTCAAAGCTTTTGTACAACAGAATCAACAAACATCTAAATATACATGAAAAATCATCACATGATATTAAGCTAAATGTCACAAACTGGCTAATTTCCTTAAAATACAACGGCACAGAAAAATTGCTTATGTTCTACGAATAATAAGTATCCAATATTGCATCAACCTTAATAAAACGTTTTCATGGCACCCTAGTGGTATTTTGTACCATTAACCGATCCCAAGACATCGTCGTAGGGCTAGGGTGCCACACAGACTGACACAAACAAAAAAAAAAAAATTTACAATGTTAAAACTACACATGGCATTCTAGTGGTACCTTCTACCAACTACCGATCCCAAGACTATGTCGTAGGGCTAGAGTGTCAGACATACAACATACACACACAAGAACGCACATAAATACATGACACACATACAAGCACACACAATTACATACACACACACACAAATACACACATACACACACACAAATACACAAATCACTGTTTTTGTTTTTAATGTTAAAACTTTTAATAACTAAGTACTTAGTTATAACTTAGTCCTAAAACTTTTATTTTATAGTTATCTCACAGTTTTCTGTTTGTAGTAATATTGAAATGGAGAGGGCACTGATTTCTGAAACACAAGTGAAAACTTACATCAGAAATCAGGGTTTTCCGGAAATATTGTACACATTTTGGTAATAAATGTATTTTTATTTTATTTAACTAATCTGGCTTTATACTTCACTATCACTGTTTAACTTCTTTTTGTACACCCACTTATACTAAACAACACGAGCATCACTAGGTCTCTCCACTTGTTCCCAAGCATTATTTTCATGGAACGACTGTAGCTCTTCCTCCATAGCTTTGCACCATTGTTCTCGTTCTGAGCACTTCATGACATCATTATAAGTAAATCTTCCTTCTCCTATCCTAAACATAACCTATAACCCTTATTGTTTTTTGCATACCCGAGAAGTATATATTTTTCTGCCTTTTTGTCCCATTTTAATTGTCCCATTGCAGTGCTATCGAATCTTCGTATATGCCAAATATACTGATTGTGCCCCAAAATATGTTCATTAAAATATTTAATAATGAGCACCTATTTAATAAATGTTGCAAATTTGTAAAAATAATATTACACCTAATTATAAAAGGAGTTTAGTTCTTATTCTTATTCTTCTCATTATTTTAGTTTTACTTCATATAATGTACTGCAAAATATATTTTAATCAAACACCAATTAATGGCTAATGTACTTTTATTAATCAAAAGTAAATACACTACAAAATGTAATGCTTACCTAAAAAATATTTTTGTACTAATCAGTTTTAAACCAAATTGATTCAAAATATTAAACAAAGTCTTTACTTCTACAATGTTCACATTGTCAGTCCACTGCAGTTTTTTTTCTAATTATTGCACCAATAAAGCGCGTTTTGCCTTTGTAGGACGCCCCCGTTTTCTTTTTTGCCCGATGCCTATGTTTTTGGCTTCCACAGGTGGTGTTACGTATTTCAGCCTGATCGCAAGTCCAGTAACATGTTTGCATTTATAATTTTTTTATAACTCGGGGCAGTTACACTCACCATTTACCCAGTCACTATTTTTGGAAGGCAAGACAACTGTCCAGTGAGTGAAGGCTAATTTCTTGAATTCATGTCTCCCAATTTCGCCCGTTTTCACTTTTTTGTTCAATTTTGCCCATTGATAAGCGAACGTCCAATCGGGCAGTTCTATCAAAGGGGTTCTTGAAAACGATTCCACTTTATAATTTTCTGACCATTGCTTGACCATGTCAAAAGTAACAACACGAAATCGGGACAGCGGAATTCTTTCTCTAAGGGTGTGACTATCTTTTATGCTCCTATTAAAAGCCTCGAGTGCATTATTTGTAGATGGAGATCCTTCCGAAGCGCCTAGGTACCAATTCGGGTTTTGTACTATCCATTCTTCCTTGAAGTATGTAATAAAAGCTCTTTGGCTTTCATATTTGTTTAAAAAAGCTGCTAAAGCGGTGTTGAACACGTCTGGTGATCTGACAGAATGCAAAATGTCAATGTCTTGTAGAAGACCTTTCTGCAGTCGTTTGTCTATTACTTTGACTACTTGTTTCTGAATATTCTTTTTAGCATGAGCCCAGCACATTTTGACTGTAGTGTCAACTCCAAATACTTCCATAAACGCATTCTGGATACTTTTAGCTGCATCACAAATTAAATCCTTCGGCTGCATTACATACGAATAAAGAGTATATCCGCTTTTTTTAAGCTCTTCAAATAACATCCTAAAATCTTCTTTGCGTTCTGAACTAAAATCGCCATGCGAAAAGGAAAAAACTTTTTGGTTTTATCAGTAGTTTCCACCACTAATACGGGAAATCCTTGCCATATAATCTTATACGTAGCGTCTGCGTGTATGTTTGTTGCCACTGTTGATAATTTTTGCAAAGCCTTTGTACTGACACCAAAACGAAAAATTGGATTCTGACACTCGTATACGTAATAGAAGATCACATATGGTTCATTCTCATCTTCAGGTATCGCAGAATGATCAATTAGCCATTTCTCAAGCTCCCCTAGACTAATAACGGAAGGTCCGTAAACTGCGCGGCAGCGGTCGGACAGGTAGTTGTTCAGTTGCTTTATTGTAGGTACTGTAATACCTGGTATCCGACTTAAACGATGCAATATGGCCTTCGGTTGTAAATGCAATGAGAATAACTTAATTATTTCTTCTTTTGTCTCTAGACAAATACCGTACTTTCTTTGACTACTAATACTCTCGTGATCATGATTGGCGTCCAAGCGATAAATAATAACAGCATCAGAAGTGGCCTCAAAAAGTAAAAAGAGTTGTGATGCACATTGAGGGCCACGAGCTTTGACTTGATTGAAACGGTAGTACTTTTTATACCTTCTTCTGTTCTGCATGTCTTCCTCAACGACCATACTCTTTCATCATACACTGCTTTTTCTGCATCTTGAACATTTTCGTATCTTGATACTAATACTCAGGTTTTACCTACACTCCGCTTCTTTTTGATTGATGATTCTTCCGTTTCAGATTCACTTTCGGAACAATACACGGGAATATCACCTTGATCTTCTGTATCAAGTGGTAATTGTTCTTGCTCCATATTAAAAATTATAAATACTAAATAACTTTGACACTTGATAATACAAAAATAACTTTTTGTTTGATATTATTCCTTAATTAAAACAAAACATCACTCATTTAAAACAAAAACTCACAACCTATTCACAGCTTACAGCTTACGTAAACAAGCACTAGAATGCCGGCAACGTCGCACGTGTAACTAACGTCTCGCTTGCTCCTACGTTCCTACAATATCTCGTATCTCAACAAACCGCCGCCCACGCCCCATCGTGTGGGAGCGAGAGAGTACTAACTACACGCGCGTCGCAAGCGCGCCAAAAACATTTTCAGTAAAATAAATGTATTTTTTACAAATAACGTTGTACGAAATTCATTATTTGTTCTTCAATGATAATATTTGAGTAATATAGAATTTGTACAAAACCGTTTTAAATGGAGGTCTGATACTAGGATGCATATTAAATATAATATATAACAATTAGGAATATTGGCGCACAATCAGTATTTTTTGTGAAAGAAAAATATAATTACTGTTTTAAGAGAATAATTGCTGCGCAGTAGAATAAAAAAGTGTAATATGTTGGTAATAAGTTTGAATTTGTTTGGTGTATCATATTTTGTTGGTCGAGTAGTTCAATTGCAGTAAAATAATTTAACGGGTTTTAGAGTAATATTTAAGAGATGTATACATAGGTGTACATTTAGATTTTTGGTGAACAGTTAAAAATTACCCTAATTTTTACATTATATATAGTATAATATAGATACCTATTTTATGAACTTTTATTATTTTGAATATTATTTAATTTTTATTTTCATCCTTTGAAAAATATTCTCCTAAAGAGTAGAAGCATTTTTTTAATAAGTATATTTTAAAATTTCTATTAAATGTTGATAATTTAGTTTCTTTTTTTATATTATATCTTTACTGCCAAGTAATATGGAATTTCATTAAGCATTTTTATCCTAGATTATGGTAAGTGTAATCGGTCTTTATGTCTAGTATTGATAATAAACCATATTTGTGATGAAAATCTCTGACCACGCAATTTATTATTTATTTTAGGGAAAGTATAGAAATCATTAGGGCTTAAGTCGGGGCTGTACGGCGGATGGTCTAATAATTCTATGATTCTTACTCTAAAAACTCTTTTGTTCTGTGCGCGGTATGAGAACTCGCATTGTCGTGATGGAGGATGATGCGGCGGTTGCAGTTCTCTTTACGGAGTTCAGAAACGACCTGTGGCAAACAAATGTTAGCATACCATTCTGCATTAACCGTTCTTTGTCCCTCAAGAGGAATAGTCGCAACATGGCCGGTTTTGGAGACAAACGTGGCCACCATTTTTTTGCAACACTCCGTGAACGAACAATTTTTGTTGGCTTTAACTCATTTTCGAACACCCAAACTCGTGACTGGTTTTTTGTTTCGGGTTCGTACGCGTATATCCAGGATTCGTCACCTGATACGATGTTGTATACAGCGTTTGAGGATCCTACGTGGAATCTTTCGAGAGTTCTGACGCACCAAGTAACGCGAGCCGCTTTTTGCTCTTCACAGAGCAAATGCGGTATCCATCGGGAAAACAACTTTTTTACACCTAATTGTTCATGCAAGATTATTTGTATTTGACTCATGCCAATGTCTAAAGTTGCCTGAATTTCGCGGTATGTCACATGTCGATCTTCCTCAATCAGTTTACGCACAGCATCAACGTTTTCTTGAGTGACTGCAGTTTTTGGACGACTTTGACGGAGATCATCACTGAGCTTGACACGTCCACGTTGAAATTCAGCAAACCAGCGATAAATTGTGGTTTTGGTTGGGGCTTCATCACCGAATGCAGAAATCATCCGGTCAACACACTGTTTTTGTGTTAAACCACTTCGAAAGTCATAATAAATCATCGCTCTAGAATTTTCTCGAGTCAATTCCATTTTCTCAACGACTAAACAAGTTTGCCAAGACCTTGTGACAAGACCGAGAATCTTTTTTTAAATAAATAAACGGTATTCGATTTTTAAAACCAAGGAGTTTTAAATTAAAAAGATTTTAATATGACAGGAACAGTGGAAAATATTCCATTTCCGATACTTTTAGTGCAGCCTTCGTATAAACTATGCATATGCAGCCGCGAAAAAACTATTTACCAATAAAAAAGGAGTACGTTTACCGCGTTGCATTCCTATTCCAAGAACTAGAGGTTTCTTACCCCTTATTCCGATGTTTGCTGGTCTGTCTGCTTTGGGTTTCCTTGCTGGAGGGGCAGCAGGTATAGCAAAAGCAGTAAATGACTACAAGGTATACCTAAAAATTTGATTTATTTCCCAGTCAACCAGAATTCAATAAACGCTGTTAATATAAGGCTGTTAGACGCCGAAAACAAACAAATTAATTTGCGAGGAGAGGAAGTACAGCTGTATTTACATTTTAGGAAAAAATGATTTTCAATAAAAATCCTTCTTCCTCCACTAACTGTATCAGTTCTAAAAGATCTTCTCATAAAGAAGGATCTCTTCGGTTAAAAAAGAAGCTCACTAAAAGCAATAAGGATTTTTTAAAGCTATTGGGCTTATTACAATGAACTTTTTAAATATATCCCAACCTGCATCATACGATAAAAATTTTGAATATCATTCGTACAAGCCCTATGTGTCTAGTTTTAACGAATTTTAACGAACGAAACGAACTAGTTTTAAGAATGACGAAATACGAATACCGATTAATCAACAAAACCTGTACATATTACCAGCACTCAGCAGTTTGTATATTGAGGGCAGAGTAGAGGTGTATAAGCTAAAGGAAACCATTAAAGAAAAAGTGTCATCTATACATTTTGTAAATAATCCTGTATTATTTTTATTTCAAGATATTTGATATGAACTAAATGGTGTAGAAATGGATAAAATAAAAAATGCAGGAATTACAACAACAATTAAATCTTTCTGTGACTGAA
This sequence comes from Glaucopsyche alexis, assembly GCA_905404095.1. Taxonomy (NCBI): domain Eukaryota; kingdom Metazoa; phylum Arthropoda; class Insecta; order Lepidoptera; family Lycaenidae; genus Glaucopsyche; species Glaucopsyche alexis. Next base: position 28,218,657 of record FR990044.1, read on the forward strand.
AATGAATCCAAAAGTGCTAAAGTTTGGGGTTGGTCCCCTTCAGGAACTACCATGGATGGAGTATTTTCTGCATCTCTACCATTGAATAAAATATGAGGTTTTGCTGAAGATTATAGAAAATTATAGTAAATTGTAAACGTGGATTAGTGCTATTGGGAAGTAATACAAATCTCAATGCTTTGAAATTAAATACTGATAAAATTGTAGCGGATATAATCATAAATAAAATTGTTTGGAAAGTTCCTCATATTAAGGTATCAGATCGTGAAAGAATTAATTTGTTAAAACATCTAGAAAAAGATCGAGCCATAACGTAGCTTTTCGTAATTGGGATTTATATGAGTATCTATTACTACCTAAAACACGAAAACACACATGGTCTATCAAAACATCTTCGCAGATAGAGAAACCACGTTTCGTTGTTATTGCTTTACAAACTAACCGAAAAAATAATGCAATAGTATCTATGGCTGAGTTTGACCATTGCGATGTACGTGGTGTAAGAGTTTTTCTAAATTCATCTTATTACCCATATTAGTTTCTCGGAAAAAAAGTATTCATTAATATACGTGCAGTACGAAAGATTTCAACAGTTTTATCACGGGCGCCGAGCGGAGCCGTTGATGAGTACAAAAGAATTTAGAGATATAGCTCCGTTATACGTCAAAAACTGTTCTCGACAGCGTGAAATGTTAAAGGGTTCTATCGATGTGCGAGTTGAAATCGAAACAGACCAAGAGATTCCTGATCAGACAGCTGCGTATTGTCTCATACTAAACGACAGTATATTTGATTATAAGTCTTTGAGCAATATCGTAAAGAAGATATCATGAATAACGATACAGTTATCGTTGACCTTCAAGGATTTAAGGATTTCAAAAATAAATTTATCGTTAAAGAAATTTCAATATACCCAGATGTTTGTAATTAAACCACCATATCCTTTTAATAATCTTACAAGTGAAGAAAAGAAACAGGTTATATGGTTAGAGAAAAATCGAGGATTACGTTGGAGTGAAGGATTTATTGACTATCGTGAATTTCGAAGGAAGATTGTCCCTTATTTAAGTAGAATAAAATACTAGTCAAAGGTTTGGAAAAAATAAAATGGGTTCGTGAGCTGTGTCAAGTCTTTGAAATAATAGAATTAGGAGAAAAGGGTTGTCCGAAAATTTTAATATTATATAATGACTATTATGAAAAAACTAAAATACAAAATAAAATATTAGATTGTGTTTATTACAAAAAATGTGCTCTGTTTAAAAACATGGTATTGTGATAATGTCAATTTTAGTGTTTTAATTTAGTGAAATTTGTATTTTTTTAAATAAACGTCTATTGGTATATCATTTTTTTTCTTCTATAGTAAACCAAGGAGAAAAAAAAAATAGTTTTCATGATTATCAAGTGTTATTAGTAAACATAAATACATGATAATTTCTATTATATAACTCTAAAACTTCTTGTTTTAATTTATAGTAAATACTAAACTTTAACTAAAACACATTATCACTGATACTTTTAGAGATTTTTTTGATAACACATTGAGCCATATCCATAATTTCATCCACGGAGTCGCGGACTACGTACTGAGCACTGATCATCACATTACATCATTGGTCCCAGGAAACGAGATTATTTTGGCAGGATCATGATCACCAGTTAGCTCCAGCACATTTATCTGTATCAGCTTGATGTCACTTTGCTCTTTACTGATTACGAAAGATTTCAGTGACCCTAGCTTCTGTTTTCTTGTGGAAACTAGTTTTTTTTTCTTTAATTTCTTTTGATTGGGAGCCGAACAAATCTTTGTATTGCTGAGTAAAATTTTCTAGCGGATCTTGAGCGTATTGAAAGAATCTTGCAAACAACTCATTTCCATTATCTGAGAAAGAATAAATTAAAATCTCTAAGTTGATTTTCATAAAATAATTAAAAAAACTGAGTTAAATGCAGTAAATAATAAAAAATCTATTGTTGATTTTTGTTAAATTGATTTAAATAAGTAAGTTTTCGTGTCTTCATCTATTATCGTCTGCTAAAAGAGTCCATGCAACTTGTTAATCTAAAACTGTTCGGATAGGTCGATCTGTGATTCCAAGCGTATTTTTTAAAAACAATTTGCATATTCTTATTTTTTCTTCATGCATTAACATTGCAATAAAATGCACTATTGTACCGGCGCTTTTCTCTGGTGCCACCTTCACGTACATAGCAATACTTAGGTTTTATAGCCTCTATACTATTAGAAATATAATTCCACTGTTTTAAAACACTGCCTAACGACCAATAATCATCAAATATAGACTTTCTTTCAGATTCAGTAAATTTTATGCTAAATTGAAGAATTTACATGTTTCAGAGCAGGTATTTTTAATTTTTCGCGCTGGTACAATTTTTTTAGAAGTACTGACGTAGGATTTTCCTTCATTCCTTAGTTTTTTGATAATATTCTTTTGCCAGTTATTTTCATCTCTTTTACGTTTTCCTGTCTTCTTTATTGCATTTTCTATATTTTCTTGACCTAGAACATGATTAGCATCACTGTTTATGAGTAAATCTGATTGTTCCGGCAACTGACCGAATTGTTAATTATCATTTTCATTAAAGTAGTCAAAAATTAATGGAGACACGGGGGCTTGACTTTCAGGTGTTTCGTAGGGAGGATCCTTGACGGAATCATCACTATCTGTCAAAGAAAAAAAAACTTTTAACGGTCAAAGCATTAAATTATTTAACAATCTCAATTTATCTCTACTAAGGAAGCCTTGAGTAAATAGAAACATAGTTGAAATTATGCCCTCGTAATAGGTATAAAATTTGAAAAATTACCTTCAATGAATGACGTAGATGATGAAGAACTTGTACTTCTATTGGAAGAGCTCGAGGAAGAGGAACTGTTGGAGCGACGTTGAGTTAGTTCACTGCTATGTGCCTTTGAAGAAACATTGCCATCAATTTCATTCGCATTGTCATTTTCTAAAAATCAAGTAATCAAAAAAAAAATACAAATAGACAGACAGACACACACACTTTCACATTTATAATACTTATTAATATGGATATATAAGTAACTATAGTTCACCTTTTTCATCTGACACTGTTTTCGGAGGTCGATCTACACTGTAATTAATTAAAGCCAATATTCTCCCTCTGTTATAACTTAAACTAGAGACCATGACTATCAAAGAAGTACCCTAAAACATAAAATAGTTATTATATATATTATATAATAGCATCAAGAAAAATTCTGTAACTTTTACAACAATAACAATCTAACTTGTAATAATGTGACGAACAAATTATGACTGTCGGTATCTGTTTGTGTTTCTAGAAAGAACGACTTAACGCAAAATATGATGGTAGTTTTTTAAATCTATTTTAAATAAAAGGTTGTCATAAGTATAGTAATGTCATCTTTCTATTAAAGAGTTACTTAAGATTTTTGACTTACCTTGCAAAAAGAACGTCTTAACACAAAATATGTCGTCGTTGTCGAAATCAAGTACGTGTACACACTAAAACGCTCCCGCGACAACTGAGATGCTACGGTCTCGAAACAACGCAGCCAAAGCCGAAACAAAGAGTGCGACGGAACATAAGGATACAACCTCTCCTGCTCTCTCATTTTTGTATGTCGTTTTTGTATTGTACATGTATACTTAACTAAAAAATGCTTATTTTTTAATTATGTCAAGCTTCTCGCAATCAAGCGATATCATGTTTGATCGACTTAAATAAAATGTTCGTCATTCGCACTATGTCACCGCGATATAAAGATTTTTTATAGTCCGATACAGTAATTTTACCAACAACAGGTGTTTTTACGCCCTTTGCTTTTTTAATTTTGTTGTTCATCGTTTTTATACAATATAATTTTGAACGTAATCCCACAAACTCTGTAATTATATCACCAGCGATTTCGTCTTTAAAGAGACCAGGCACCTTTTTAATATATTTAAAAGCGGCAAACTGTGTACATTTTGTATAGGATAGTTACTTGTATCAAAATAACTCAAGAGAGATTGTTTTAAATCTTCATAAAAGTCTCTAGTTTCAATTTTGAGATTTTTGGGGCCATTTTGAAATTTGACGTATGGTGAAAACAGCTTGGAGAAAAAAGTGCCTCCAGTTAAATGGCCCCACTTTTAAAATTTTTCACTTCTACTGGCACTTCCGGAGTGCATTTTTTTATTATTGGCAAACCATTTTTTTAGGTTCGTTCGTTAGGTTAGAATGGCTTCAAAAAACCTGGCGTGAAAAATAATCGCTTAAAAAATGCAAATTGAAATAATTTTACCTCAAAAAAACTTATTAGGTACAGGTTTCTGGGGGAGTAGTAAGATGGGAGGAGTAACACACTCCTACCTTAATATTGATTAAATATTTTCGCAAAATTTAGGCTATCCCTATTCTAAAGCGACCCCCATATTTCAAGGTCGTATCTACTCGGGAGAGCCTTGGTTTCTTCCAGTAGCATTCAACCTCAGTGCACGAAGGTTCCTCTGTGCGACGATGGGTCCACAAAGGAAATACCACTGCATGTTTACAGCCACCAGCTTAAGCTGCACAGTCCAAGCACTGACAGCTAACAATCTCTCCCTTATTCTCGTCTATCACCATCGTCGAGCTGCTCCTCACTTTGTGCTCAGGACAAATCTTACACTTTATTGTGCAAAGACCTGCCTCGCGACGCAGTTGCACATATCCTATGGCATCATCCCCATACGATTCTCTAGCAGACCTGCAAAAGTAAACAAATTATCGTTCATGTTCACGAAAGTATGCTAAATCATCCAATAGATAAGGAGGTCACGACATTTTTGGTAACGGTATCCAAAATGACTTATTTTAGATTTATCCCAGTTATCATGACCAAAAAAAAATGATAAGGTAAATGGCTGAGTAAGTTATATTAGGTAAGTACTATTTGTTCTCATATCAGTAGTGTAAAAACTGACCAAATATTCGGTTGCGTTATGAAGCAACGAGCGTTCAAACGTGATTTATCGTGACCAAAAAAAAAAACGATCAGTTAAATGGCTGAAAACAACATAGTGTAAAGTATCAGTATGTGCTAGCTTAGTAACACCAAAACTGACCAAATATTTTGTTGCAATTCATGGGTATAAGGTTGTTTAGGTTACAGTTATTTTTTATCACTATCACTGCATAGTATGTAGTGCATACCTACCTAATTAAAAAAAACTCCCAATTACTTACCAGAGTTTTCTTTTTCTACTACCGTTTCGTAGTCTAGAACAAGCTAAGTTTGAAAACGCAGACAAGATTACGTGTCATTGTAAAGAATCTAATGGCGTCAGAGGGGGAGCTTGAAAGTTGCGCGTACTGGTGCCTATTTTAGTAGGTATAGATAGGTAACTAGCGATATCAAAATTTACGGTTCAGCCTTTTTACGTCTTAATGCTGGGATGACCTACTCTGATAAAGTTGATACATGCAGGTTTTCGTCACGGTGCTTTCCTCCACCGTAAGAGCGTCGGTTACTATGACAAGAATGAATATAACTTCTGAAAAACTTATTGGTACAAGGTCCGGGTTGGAATTCGAACCCACGACCCTACGATCACGATTATTGGGATCATGATAAGTACATATGTAAATCGAAGAATCTCACCTGTGTGGGTATCTTAACACGCTTTTTTATTAGCTTCACCTGTAACTGAGTCACTGTCGACGCTTGCACTTCTCTTCATGTTCCAAGTAACACCTCAATGATTTCCAAATTTAATTTAGTGGCATAGAGACCAAATGTTCAGTGTTATCGTGTATCAACTAAAACAAAAAAAAAAAAAACTTGTACTTAAAATGTCAGTGTCAAAGTGTGTCTGTCAAGTTTCTCTTATGAAAATAAAAAAAGTGTCGTGTTCAAAAACCTATTAAAAATACATCAGTTAATCATCCAAAGAAAATTCAAGTCTACACGTTCATCACTTCAAAACGCCCATGTAAGCTTCCTCCGCTTCAACAGTCACAATGTAAGAAAATCTTGGAATTCAATTTCAGCCTACTTCTAATTATCGTATCGATTTGAAACTTTGTAAGTTTATAACACATGTCACGACTGGACGAGGAGGGCACAAGATCGCCCTAATGGATGGAAATGGAAGAGGCCTATGTCCAGGAATGGACTCTTAGTGGCTGACGATGATGATGATGATGAAGTTTATAAGAGTCCGTTGATAATTGCAATTGCTACCATCGAGCTGATCGATGATGGTGTCGTGGTGGGCAATATAACTCTTCCACGGCTGTTGCGAAACCCCTTGAGCTTGGGCTCATTTGTTTTCTACTGATGACCTAATTCGCTACACTTGGTTGGTGGTGAGAGTCTGATGACGGAGCAGGGTGAGATTTCAGATTTTTTAGCGATTAGATATTTTAATCATCGATGAAAAGTTTCCTCACCGGTCATAAAAGCGTGTTTTTCGTTTTTAAACCAAGCACTTTACTAGTAAAATACTTAAAGAATATACGTTCAGACATAGGTCGCCGATAACTATGAATTGCAACCAAATATTTGGTCAGTTTTGGTGCCAATAAGCTAGTACGTACTGACAGTTTACGATTTGTAATTTTCAGCCATTTACCTGATCATTTTTTTTTTTGGTCACAATAAGTCACGTTTGAATGCTCGTTGCTTCATAACGCAACCGAATATTTGGTCAGTTTTTACGCTACTGATATGAGAGCAACTAGTACTTACCTAATATAACTTACTTAGCCTTATCTTTACCTTATCATTTTTTTTTTGGTCATGATAACTGGGTTTTCAGGCGCCCTATACAGAGAACGCAACTACTTTACGCAGACAGACTGACATATTTGGCATCAGAGAGTTGCTCTTTATCTTGTCAATGCAATGTAAGTCATTTTGGATATCGTTACCAAAAATGTCGTGACCTCCCGTAATACAACATTTATAACTTATAACAGTTTTTGCTTGCTACGAAAGTTTAACATTAATTCACTTAAATATGTTATAAGTTACCATTGAAGTATTCGTTATTATACTTACTTTGCTGTTTTCACATTTTTTAGCTCGGAAGCATAAAAATCGGAATTGTTTTTGAAAAACAATCCGACCATGAGTGCATCGACTTGTGGCGGGTTTCTGCTGTCTGCTTTTACAAAATCGTTGTTCATGGTAAAATTACTTGACAGAATTGGTAAACTACTGCAAACAAATCACACAAAAACAATGGATATCACAAGAAAATCTTAATTGAAAGCTAATAACACAAGTAGGCGAACAAGGTTTACGAGCCGGTGACGTCTTCAGAAACTCGACTTATCAGGAGCGTTTTGTGTCACGTGACAAATATTTAAAAATATCCATTTTTATTTTCGTATATTTAAATAAATTAATGATTATTTTTAACTCACGTTATTAACATTTTTAACTTAAATTACATAATGATGACAGTATTTGACACTTTATTTTTCACATTGTCAAAGAGCCCATTAGTAATGCAATTAATACCTTTGGAGTCGGAAAATAATGGTAGGGGAGCCCAGCAAGGGATTTTGTCCCAATCAATGTTTTTAAACAAAGGGATTTAAAAGGTATTTCTCTGAATCCTCAGCCTTTTGCTTGTTTGGCATTGATTTCCATGCTTTGTTCTTTGTGTTTATTACTTCTGAGGTCATCATATAGGGCACCATAATCACTGATAAAGCTCTAGCTTTGCTAACAGAGTCAAGGGATTCTGGTAATATTGAGGCACAAACCTGATGCCTCGCCACTTTTGGATATTCATTATGAATCTTTTGAACTGTTATATAATCTACCGCCATGGGCAATTGCCCATGTCATGAATTCATGATCAAATAAAATTTGAGCAACAGCATCAGGGAAGCATGCCACTACTCTTGATAGTGTTATTGCTGAATAATCTCCAGACACATTCTTTTGGACTTTAAATTGTTTTACAATTGCATCAAACTGTTTTTTGGTTTGTTGATTTCTCATGGATGATTTTTATTATTAGAATCAGTGTAGGGAATAGGATTTTCAGTGTCTGTTACGGGTTGAACCACTTGTTCTTCGACAACGGGAAGTTCGTGATCAGTCATAGGTAAGTAATCTAGTATGTCATGTTGGAATTCTAGAAAATCGATGTTAAAATCAATTGAAGACATAGATAAGTCACGCGCGTCGTTATTTGCGTCAGCAGGCGATGTTGGATTCGGTGGAGTAGATAATAGCTGGGAATCATTATTAGGATTGGTAAGTTCTGTATTTTCAGGATAAATTGGATTAACTGGGTACCTTGAGAGTGCGTCAGCCGCTGAATTAAGTTTGCCTTTTCTGTAAATAATTTCATATTCGAATTCTTCTAATTTTAACCTCCATCTTTGCAGTTTACTACTAGGATCCTTGTGATTAAATAACCATTTTAATGGTCTATGGTCTGTGACTATTTGAAATTTACGTCCGTAAAGGTAAGGTCTAAATGTTTTGTAGCCAAATAGTATGGCGAGCAATTCTTTTTCGGTAGTACTGTAATTACATTCACTTTTGTTTAAGGTGCGAGATGCAAAAGCTACTGGTTGATCTTTACCAATTTGTCCTTGTGATAGGACAGCACCTACTGCATAATTTGACGCATCACAAGTAAGTATAAAAGGTTGTGTGAAATCAGCATAAGCTAGGAGAGGAGCGGTTGTTAGTTTGGACTTTAATGTCTCAAAGGCTAATTGTTGTTGGTTCTCCCAGTTAAATGGAACATCCTTTTTTAGTAAATTAGTAAGAGGCTTGGAAATAGTAGAGAATTCAGGGATGAATCGGCGATAATAGGAAACTAACCCTAAGAACGATCTTATGTCTTTAGGGCACTTAGGAATAGGAAAATTTGTAACAGCTTTGACTTTGTCAGGATTTGGTTTCACGCCTTTTTCAGTTATTACATGTCCTAAGTAGCCTACCTCTCGTCTCAAGAATTCACATTTGTCTGGTTGAAGTTTTAGGTTAAATTTACGCAGTCTTTGAAAAATAGAAGTCAAATTCAAAATATGTGAGTCTAAGTCATAAGAATAGGTTACTATGTCATCGAGGAATACATAACAGCGAATACCCTGAATTCCAGTTAATGCTGTGTTCATTAGCCTCTGGAAAGTGGCTGGGGCGTTTTTAAGCCCGAAAGGCATTCTAAGAAATTGGTAGTGTCCTTCTGGGACGTTGAAAGCGGTTTTTGATTTATCAGACTCATTTAAGGGAATTTGATGGAACCCGGAGGCTAAATCCAGTGTAGAAAAATATTTGCTATTGCCTAGTTGATCGAGTATTTCTGTAATTTGGGGAAGCGGGTAAGTATCTCCTATTGTTACATCATTTAATTTACGGTAGTCAATAACAACTCTCCACTTTTGTTCGTTAGATGCATCTAATTTTTTTGGAACTACCCATATGGGTGAAGACCATGGTGAATCAGAGGGTTCAATGATATTTTTTCTAGCATTTTTTCAATTTGTTTACGAACTTCAGCTTTGTGGACTTCAGGGAATCGGTAAGACTTAGTATGTATTGGTATTTCAGAAGTCGTTTTGATTTCGTGTTTCAGGGCATTAGTCTGTGTCAAGCTTTCGTCAGGTAAGTGAAAAATGTCAGAGTAAGTAGCACAGAGATTAAAGAGAGCAGATTTTTCTTCGTTATTTAAGTGTGATACTCTAAGTTGATTAAGAACTCAGGTTGTCCGTCTTAAATTATCCGTAGGTTGTGTTCTATCAATTTTATTTACAGAAACAGTGGGTTTTTTGTCAAAGTCTCTTGTATCAAATGGTGTCAATTTTAATTTTAAATTCGAGTTGATTGTAGCTGATTCTTCGGAAGTATTAACTATTGTTATATTAATGCGATTATTTGATTTGACTTTTACTAAGCAGTTTGCTACTAATAAATTATTTGAAATGTGCTGGTCTAAAATTAATCCTTTTTTGATTTCGGGGTTTATGACGGAACATTCAACGACGGTTTCACTTCTAGAGAGATAATTTAGGCTGGATCTCGGAGTAGTGGAAGAGACATTTTTGTGAATAACAATAATTTTTTATTATAATCGATTTTGCAGTTATTAGAATTTAGCATGTCCGACCCTATTATGCCATCGTATGGTAAGTGTATATTTTCAATAACATGGAATTGGTGAGTAATACCGGATTTAGCTAATTTGATGTTAAGATTAAAATGTCCCAGAGTTTGTATGGAATCGACTGAGGAATCTATTCCTTTTAAATTAATAAATTCTTTAGTGAGTTTAGGGAAACTGGTTAGGCAAGATTTTTTTAATAGGCTTACAGAGGATCCAGAGTCTACTAATAAGGTAAGTGGGAATTCTGAAACAGGGGAGTCAACCAGGACATATGGTAAGAGTGTTTTTGTAGGATCATTAATTATCTCAAAAATATTTGATTTGGATTCAGAGGATTTAGGATTAATAGATACAGTGGAATTTGGATTTGACACAGTGGATTTTGAACTCGATACAGTGGGTTTTGAACACGATACAGTGGATTTTGAACTCAATATAGTGGGTTTATGCAACTTGCCCATGTAGCGGGGTTGCGTAGATTTAGTAATTGCACTACTTGTGCGTTGATTTAGTAAGGTGTCGGTTTTGGATTGAACTTGTCCCGCACGACACCGGGACGAGACTTTAATTAGTTTTTTTGGTACGTCGTCGACGGTATCATAACCTTCTTCGGCATTAATTTGTTCACGAGGATTTTCGTCGTTAAAGGATGTAAAATTAACTCGTTGGTAATTTGGTCTATTAAAATTTTGATTTCTATTATTATTGTATTCCCGTTTCCTACACTCATCGATCGTGTGACCAACATTCTTACAATAACGGCAAACCGGGGGTGAGTTAGCGCCACTCTGATTTTGAACGCGGTTGCTATTATTATTATTATTGTAACGCATATTGGGATTTGGGAAGCGATTATTATAATTATTAGGATTTTGATTTTGAAATCGGCGGTTGGCGTTAAAACTAGGCCTGGAAGAAAGCGATTTAGGTTGGGGATTTTGTTTGTATAAAAATTGCTGAATTTTCTCTACGGAAATAGCTATATTTATTGCTTCGTTTAATGTTTTAGGTGACTTGCACCTCACTACGTGTGATATACGAGGTACAAGTCCCATTTGAAAATGATGGAGAGCTAGCTCTTCCATTGCTGCAGTGCGACCTATCATTTCTCTGTTTTTTGCTACCGTGTGCAATTGAAATTTCTGTTAATAATTGTGACAAACATGTTTCGACTCTTAGTGCATATTGACTAACAGATTCGTTTATTTGCTGTTTGCATTCTTGCAAGTCTGTTAGCAAATGTGCGTAGTGTTTCCGTTCACTAAATTGTATTTTAAGAAAATCTTTTAGTTGTGACCAGTTTACAAATTCTTTTATTGAGCAGGTCATTTGGGCTCTACCCTGTAATTGACATATTTAAAAACGATATCTTTTTGTTGTTCGGAAGCTAAATCGTGGGCGTTACTGCAGTTAACAAGAAAAGAATTCAACGATTCCCTAGCGCCATCGTAGGGTTTAATGAATTTAAGTAAGGTAGAGAGATCTAACTCCACCTTTGGCGAAGTAGTGGTCTGCGTTTTCTTTTTGGACCTGGCGAGAGGCCCAGGTTGAGAGGATGGGACTGTTTCGTCTTTGGGTTCGTTTATATTTACTTCAAATTTAGGACTAGGCGCTCTAGATTCCGACATTTTAACTTTATACAAAACACTACAAATAATAAAGATACAAAAACACAAAAGAAATTGCAATGACCAAAGTAGAATAAATGAACGACTCACAGGAATGCGGCGATAAGGGCTTGTATAAACATCCGTGCGGCGTGCGCCCGGCGTCGGCTGCTGGACTTCGTGGAACTCGGCGCGCTGGACCCGGCGAAATTGATATACCGAACAGGAACTCGGGAACCGCGGACTCGTTACACTTTCGATTTGTTGAGGATTTAGAATATTGGAATTTGATTTATTGTTCGTGAGGCGTACCCGGGATTATCTTTTAAAAATCCCATCGCTGCCACCAATTTGTTATACGGGATTACTATTTTCCCTTTTTAAAAAAGATTTATTACAATTAACTGAAATAGTACTTCAATAAAACAAAGAAATTAGAATTGAGGCAACTGTCGCGGTCAGGAGTCGGAGATGGAATGCCCTGAAGGGGTCTGGACTGAAGCGTAGGACGATAGGAGAAATGCGGGATCAGCAAAGTCGGAAAGCTAGGGTGAGCATGTTAGGGTACAGATGCGGGATATAACAGTACTCGTTCCGGCAGGACAGTGCGACCTCCTGATCGGTGGGGCTTCTCCTCGTACAACGGCAGGCAAGTTAGTCAGCTCAAGTAAGTTAATTCATTGGTAAAAATAATAATGATTAATTAGTGGTTATTTAAAAATAATTAGATAATACAATTAATTTCAATATAAAATCCGATAGGGTGCACATGTTATGTAATATTACAATAAATAAAAATAAAATATTATGTCTGTATTGATTAATGATGACTAAATTAAAAAATGGAATGATGTATTTCTTATGTTAATATTTGATTTATTACAAGATTAAACAATTTTACAATAAAATAATAATAATTATCTACTTTAAATTATTTACAGACTAAAAGAAAGAAAAAAATAATAATAAAAAAGATAAAACTAAAGTACAAGATATGCTATAAAAATAAGAAAACCTCTAGGTCGTCCCCATCAGGCAGAGTGCCTATCAGGCTCAAAGAATTCCCTCGCTGGATGGCTATGCTAACTCTTTGAGCCAGATAGGTGCTGGCTCTGGGGTCTCGGGTGGCCTCTACGAGTTTTTTCGAAATTTCTCCGAATAGTTTGTGTGCCCCCGGACCCCATGTACCTAGGGTTTCTACCCCAAACGGTTCAAATATGAGATCCCTACTAAGGTTCTCATACTTTCGCCGCTTGAGGTTTTCTGCCTGATTTGCGGCCGCACCTGTAGTACTTGAGGTGCCCTGGACATGGGACGGAGCGAGTGTATCGACGCAAGTAGCGTCCCATACAAGAGCCCGTCCCAGTCTCCAAGGGACCAGGGTCATTCCATCTGGTCTCTTGCCATCGTCGCGCGACAGTCCAGAGGGTTCCAGCACAGCTGGTCCTCCGGCAGTGACAAGCGCCCGACGAATGAGGTCGTTGAGGCAGTGATGACGGGAGATGCGACCGGCGCATCTTGGACAGGACAGACCGTGGTGTCCGAGGCTGTCTACATTTGTACCACAAACGCAACGATGGGGGACGACGTGAGGGACGCCAAGACGCAGGGAAGTGGCTAATCGAAATGTTGTTCGATCCAGCAATGTGCCCGTATTGGGTGACGGTAGCTATTGTAGCCAAAGGCCCACCTCCCATTTCTCCACAGCTAAGAGGCGAGCCTGCTCCGTAGGACTGGACGATGTTTTAAGAAGATTGTTCCGTACCAGACTACAGAGAGGCTCGTCCCAGAGCCTTTGGGAAAAGGTATTGGCGGGCAATCCGTTACAACCACTAGCTACACTCCAGGCGTCCTTGGCCTCGTCCAGAAATGGAACTGCATTAGTGTAGGATGGGTGCTCAAGTATTTTAGAGATAAGTATACGGTTTGCGTGGACTGAGGACAAGAAGGCCGGAAGGGATACGTCCGAGGGTTTTCGGACACCCAGGCCACCGAACCTTACTGGAAGTGTTGCCTGAGTCCATGAGCGGTCATCGAAGCTCCATTCACCATGTTTCCTGCATTCACTCTTCTTTCAATATCACTCTCACACTTTCCATCTCTTGTAAACTTTGAACCCAGATACACAAAATCATTCACCTCTTCAATTTGTTCATTTCCAATCACGATATTGCAGTCTGTCACTGCCTCATCTCTTTCAAACACCATCACTTTCGTCTTCTTTACATTCATCTTCATTCCCTTTCTAGTTAGAGCTCCACTTATCGCAGTTACCATCTCCTGCAACTCCTCGGCCGAAGACGCAAGTAATACTTGGTCATCAGCATAGAGAAAACAGTAACACATTCATTCTCAGCCCACTTTCATTCTCTTTTAAATCTGTCAAGCAATAGTCCATGAACAGATTGAACAGCCACGGTGACGCTACACATCCCTGTCTAACACCTTTTTCGATATTGAACCATTCAGTGTATGCCCCGTTTATCCTTACACAAGCACTAGAATCCCTATAAAGAGATTGTAATGCTCGTATGAGGATACTGCTCACGCCGTTCACGGACAAAGCTGACCACAATTCATTCCTCACCACTCTATTATAGGCCTTTTCTAGATCCACGAACGCGCAGTAGACCTTCTTGTTTTTAGCCAAACACTTTTCGGCTATGCACTGCAAGGAAAAGACCTGATCCGTACATCCCATTCCCTTTCTGAATCCCGCTTGTGCATCCCATACTTTTTCATCTTATTTTCAAAAATAAGATGGAAGAGAAATATAAATTCATAATATAATAATTATACACATACAATATTAAACCTACAAATTATACTCCAAAACATTATTCATAACTCATAGTATTTATCATTACATTATTTGGCATACATTGATATTATTTAACTAACATAAATCAAATCAGAATTATTTATACACATCTAAAATAAAAAAAAAATCATGCAGATTTAATTTTACATTCAAAATACATCATACTGACTATATTCACTGACTGAATTACAATTCGTGTTCGCGTACACCAACACCATCATACAATGTTGACTTACATTAATAAACATTGACTTACATTACATTGATACAAAACATTAGATTACATTACATACCAACCAATTGACATTATTAATATTACGAAACCAAATAAGTAAAATGTGCAAGTTGTTGCACCCTAGGCCTAAGACATAGTCTTGGCGTCGGTAAATAGTAGAAACCTACTACCTACCACTAGCGTGAACACGCGGAGCGCATTATCAGTTAGCACACCATTAGAGTTCAATAAATAACGGATGTTCCTGTCACTGGGTTCTGCGGATTGACTTGTTCTTTGACACTAGAGCGTCCTTGCTCAACTTTATTTATGATACCATTAATAACTTTTCCTTTTACATGTTTACTGCACTTTTTAATACACAAAAATAAACAAACACTGAACAATATGGCCGTAATTACAAAGATAAGTATGCCATATACTTCAATTTTCTTTTCCAGCGCGGCTCTAGCAGAATTCTCAGAACCGGACTGCGCAATAACAACTTGCTCGTTTTTAGCCTGGTAATTTCCCATATTGACAAAAATAGCCATATACTACGTGCACAACTCAATTTGAAAATGGTATAGAACTCTAATGTTATCATTTTATAACTAAATTACGTGTATCTACAACAGAAAACGCACAGGTGGCTTTACGTGCCTACCACTGCGTGTGGTACGAGTTACAAGCTTACCGCAACTATGAGAGTCTAACTGTTCTTCCAAGTTTTCCGCATTATTATTTTGATTAGTACTACTGTGGGGATTGTCTACATTAATTCTATCGGGTACTACTAAAACGTATCCCGGCTTAAGCCGATCTATGGATCTGTTATTTAATTGAACTTTAAAAACTTTATCTGACCTATTTATAACGCGGTAGGGGCCATCATAAGTGGGAGTTAAGGGCTTCTTTACAGCATCATTCCTAATAAACACGTGGGAACATGTTTGCAAATCCTTATATGTGAATAACTTACGTGAATCGCTATCCGCTCGTGGCTTGGGTCGCAGGCTATGAATCATTTCTCGTAACTTCTCTACGTACGTGTAATAATTAAAATTAGCTGTTCCACTTACCTCGTTGTGAAAATCGCCAGGTAAGCGCAAAGGTTGTCCTAACACCAACTCTGCCGCGCTAAGGCCGGTGTCACACCGACTCGCAGCACGGAGTCCGAATAAAACGGTGGGCAATTCGTCATCCCACGACGTTCTACTTGTTAGTCTACACGTAAGAGCTACTTTAAAAGAACGATGCCACCGCTCTATCTTCCCGTTACTTTGGGGGTGATAGGGGGTGGTCCTTATTCTCTGAACACCTAACATTTTTAGTAAGTTACTAAACAATTCGAAAGCGAATTGTTTAGTAAATTTCGTAATTTTCTCTGTACATGCGAATGTGCGGGCGGGAAATTATTTCGGGCCTCTTGAGCCTCCTCCGACAATTGGCCTATTGGGAGAAGTGAATTCTCTATTATGGCAGCACCATGTATGTTTGCACTTTGTGCAAAGTAGGGGTCATCGGGTGCCACCAATAATAATGCACGTATAATTTGGCGGTGTCTAGTGCATACTCATTATATTTCTTGACGTCAATATTGTATCCACTTGAAATCGTTTCCAAAATGACTTTTAGTCTGTAAATTAAATTAAAGCTCACTCCAGTTATGTCAGAGGCCAATTGGGGGTTCTCGAAAAATCTACGGCTGGTGTTTCTATCATTTGTATTCCCACAGTTGGACTTGGGCATGTCAATCAGTAACCCGGTTTCAATTTTAAATCTGTCTTGGATTTTTTGTTTAGGGACTAATTCCATGTCTTTTTCTTCCGTCGTTTTTTTTTGTCTATATTTTTGAACTTTTAGTTTATATCCCAAGTGCAAAACACTCTCAAAAATTCTGATTCTGGCATGTAGCACAGATATTCCAAAGTCTAAAGTTTCAGGACTTACATCATATTTTTTGCTTAGATTGTTAAAAATTTTTAAAGTGGCTTTACAAATAAAGCATCGACTGGTAGACTTAGTGTCGGTTGCAGCATTGCAAACTTTGCCATCAATCATACTCATCTTGAAAATGTGCTTGTAAGTAAATTTATTTCCATTTATTTCGATTTCGGTAGGAACCAAATTCTTTACCGATTCTTCAACATACCTGATTTCTTCTTTGGTCACATCATTGCATTCTTTCAGAAATCTGAATCTTATAGGCCGGCAATACCGGGGGGATGATGGAGAAGGATTCTCCCAAATAACTTTTTTGTTATCCTTGCCACAAAGTATTTGTAAAGGGACAAATGAGCTCAAAAATATATTGGCGTCCGAATCAGCAGGATTTTCAAACTTTTGTTTATATCTGGCTTGCTGGGAGCCATCACATCCCCATTTATTTATAATAGTTAAAGTATGTCTATCTTCTTCACCAATAGCTAAAAGTACTTCTTCTATGTACATTGAAAGGCACATAAGAGTTATGTCAATAAGACTTTGCAAAGTACTTTCTGCAGACAGACTTTTATCTTTTTTTGCCTCTAATAATCTGTCGTAGCAAGGATAAAGAGACTTATTTGTCTTACGTATGATTTCATACTGCTGTCGTGTAAGGTCGGCCTCTATAAACATCGCCAATGCATCTTGAGGTGTTAATATATTGTGTTTGTCGGGTTCACTCGATGACTTGTAGGCATTTCTGTATTTTTCTGCCCTTGTTGGCGATTTTGTGATTTCTTTCAGGATTTCTGATGCATTTCGAAGTCTCTTAGCTCTCAAAGTTGACTGAGCAGCATGAATAATAACAGAATCGCCTACGGCCGATCACTTCAGTTTTGCGACGCTTGCTTCTCTCACTTGACTCTTGAAATGATTTTGAAGGGCGGCCTGGGCGATTTTGGGCTTGGATTGGGATTTCAAACGTCCCATTTAATCATGACTGGTTTGATTTTAAGAAATCATCTTCTTTTCTTTGTGCTTTAGACCATTTTTTCTTTATGGCAGTCTTGAAATAAGCAATATTTCTCTTTAGTTTTTTTTATATTTACCGCTGTGTCACCATAAAAAGAAAACAGGTAATTTTCTAAATAGGCCAATTTTTCATCCATAGTTATTTAATTCTGGCTTTGCATTTTATCGTAGAGAAATTGACGGGTGACTAATTTTATTCCGGATGAGTCAGGAGAACCTACGACGAAAAAGAAAAAATAATTATTTTTTGGAACATTTTTCAACATAACTTTTTTTACCCTACCTGCAGCTGATTTTTATCAGAATCATAAGAAAAGAGTATTAAGTATTATAATAAATAATAATTTTGCGGCGAGAGGAAGCGATAATATGACTAAATTACTTTTAAATTGAAAAATATTTTTTCAAGAAAACGTAATATGTTTAGAAGCTTTAAAATAAAGGTTTTTTTATTATACTAGGTTGACAATTTCTATAATAAATAATGGTATTTACCTGGATCACTCGAATCCATATTGTTTACTTTGATAACTGTCTTCAAATCGAAAATGTTGACGACGAAAAATAGGTCACTTTAAAAGCGTAAAGAGCGAAAGCGCGTGCGTATCGGGATACTAACAAGTTCCGACTACCTGCGCACCCACCCCGCGCGGGTACGAAGCCGAAAAGACCGGTTTATTATCGCCTATTTTATTGTTAACGTAGAAAGATATTTCATTTTGTATTTATAACTAGTTGAAAATATTCAATTTTGGCCGCATAATTAAGCAAAATCTATGTTAGTGCAGCGTCCATCGATGTGTGCGTGAGGCTATTTGTATGTCTGTGCGTGATGCCCGGGGGCATGAGCGCACGAGCGATAGCAAATGTTTTCCTAAATACCTATTTCGCTAGGATCGCGAAGCTTCTTCTCTCTTTAACGCTGTGGTAACCAGCCCCAAAATGGAAACGCTAATTAATCGTCTCGCGTTATATGACAGGGTAACCAGTCCCAAAATGGAAACGCTAATAAATCGTCTCGCGTCATACGACAGGGTACCCAGCCCCAAAATGTAAACGCTTATAAATCGTCTCGCGTTATATGACAGGGTATCCAGCCCCAAAATGTAAACGCTAATATTTCATCTCTCGTTATACAATAGTAACCAGCCCCATAATGGAAACGCTAATAAATCGTCTCGCGTTATATGACAGGGTAACCAGTCCCAAAATGGAAACGCTAATAAATCGTCTCGCGTCATACGACAGGGTATCCAGCCCCAAAATGGAAACGCTATTAATTCTTTTAGCATCATACAACAGGGTAATCAGCCCAAACCGAAGACTCCTTCGAAGTTGAACCTGAAAAAAAATATTACGAAATTAATATCGAAATCTTTTACTACTGAGTATAGAGTAAATAATTCATATTCATAACACATATGCTCACTTGCCCAAGAATCCACTAACCATTGCGTTTTCTTAAAGTGTTTATCGAATCCACTGCTTACTATGAAAGAATTACTTTCTTTCTCTGTTCTAAAACGACACTGGCTTTTTATTTATCCAGGCTTATTGCAATGATAACACTTGATATCTGAACGATTATTTTTATAATTACGAATCTTGTCTGTATTATATTTGCATTCACTTTGAAAGTGTCCCATTTTGTTACATTTAAAACATGTTACATTTTTCTTATTACTTTTTCGAGCTATAAAAGCTATAGATGACTGAGATGACTCGTTTTTCTTAATTCTTTCTTCTTCTATTAACAATCTGGCAACTAGATTTTCATAGGTCTGCTTATCATCTGGAGCAGACTTCCATGCCGAAACAAAATGTTTGTAATCATCGGGCAATGACATCAAAACATTGGTTATGAGAAACTTATCTGACATATCCTAGTTGTTTTAACTAATTCTGTATCTTCTGTATTTTATTTCAATAGATATTTCAATTTGAAGCCTTTATACTAATTTTGATGTACATATACATTGAATAAAATAAAATCGTTTGTTTCAGCTCGGCCGCTGGCTTCTTTATATGCGGCTAGGCAAATTCTGTCCCAAATTGGAAATGCAGCGTGCTACTGCCGACGCTGCAAATGCCGAGGCTATTCGATTAATAGGAGAAAATTTAGGCTGGCTTGCTGCTGAAGCTGAAAGATAATAGATCACATGTGTGTGATCTATGTAAATGATCTATGTATTTTTATTTATTATATCACATTTATTGTATTGTTTTGTTAAGAAAATAAATAGGTTTAGGTTGTTTACGTTTTTGTGTTGTAAATAAAACAATACTTTAATATACATCCTTTTACTTATAAACTTAACACACCATCTATAACAATCAATACATTAATAAAAAAAAATATCTAATTACGCGGTGACCAGTCTTTCCACCAAAATATTTCTTGCTGATTGTCCAGCCGCCAAATGGTGATCTCTTGTAATTCGAGTTTCTGTATTCCTTGTCTGAAACAAAATTACCATGGATATATTACCTAATTATTTCAATTGTCAATGTAAGTATGTATGTTGATTGCTCTGTCTAGGTATATAAAAATGATTGTTCCCATACTTTTTGTGTTAAGGGCAAGACCGGCAACCTCGCTGCATTGTAAATGTTGTGTAGAATTACACAAGCATTTACTATCATCCCAGCTGTTGTAGGATGATAGTGCAACTTGCGATCTACCAGCAAGCACCCCCAGCGAGATTTGACCAATCCTATACACCTCTCTTAACAGTATTCCGAGCCCGACAGTGTAGATCGGTGTAGTAGCGCTGCGGAGAGTCAGGCTCGGTGCTGACCATTGGGGTCATCAGTGTAGGCCGCAAAGGGTAGCCCGAATCATCTGTAATAAATTTAATAAAAGTAAACAAAAAACAAATTATAAAAATATTTTATACTGACCTAAGAACCATAAGGTTTCATTAACCCCCGACGCAAAAAGAGGGGTGTTATAAGTTTGACGTGTCTGTCTGTCTGTCTGTCTGTCTGTGGCATCATAGCTCCCGAACGGATGAAGCGATTTCAATTTAGTTTCTTTTGTATTAAAGGTGACTTACATGCGAGTGTTCTTAGACATGTTTGATGAAAATCGGTTGAGTCGTTTAAAAGTTGTGGGGGGTGAAAGCGGGGAAGAAAATCCGAATGTGCAAATATACTCGAGTAAGGTCTCAAATGAAAGCGCACTGAAAGAGAATATTGACTTAATCGACAGTGTTCGTAGCTTCGTTTGATGAGAAAATTGGTGGTGGGAAGATCAGCCGTTTGAAGATGATCAGCTCTTTTCTAGTTGATGAGGGGATCTGACTAACTTTCCAATGTCCGATCGATTCAAAATTTGGTACTGTGTTACTTCAACGATATATATTCAAAGAACATGCTAATGTAACCATGACCTGATCAGCAGTTTGAAGATGATCAGCTCTTTTCTAGTTGATGAGGGGATCTGACTAACTTTCTTATGTCCGATCGATTCGAAATTTGGTACCGTGTTACTTCAACGATATTCAAAGAACATGCTAATGTAACCATGACCTGATCAGCCGTTTGAAGATGATCAGCTCTTTTCTAGTTGATGAGGGGATTTGACTAACTTTCTTATGTCCGATCGATTCGAAATTTGGTACCGTGTTACTTCAACGATATTTAAAGAACATGGTAAGGTAACCATGACCTGATTAGCCGTTTGAAGATCTTCTTTTCTTTATTAGTTGATGAGGGGTCGTCCACATGTCCTATCGATTCGAAATTTGGTACCATGTTACTTCAATAATGTTGAAAGTATGTATATGGTAAGGTAATCATTATTTATACCTACTTTAAAAAGGATAAAATAAAAGTAAAATTAAAAATTTTAAAAACCCCCGACACAAAAAATAAACTCTAAAAAATAATAAATAATATTTTAAACCTATTATAATTATATTATCACATATAATATTAAGTAAGTTGAAATAATTTTATTTTCCAATCGTCGTCTCGTCGGGGGACCGCTATGTGAAAAAAACACGTGTAGTCGCAGAATGAACAAAAGAATTTACTCCGAAAAAAATTTGCTCATACCTACTTAAATGTAATAATTAATTAGCTGTTGTTGTAAAAATACTTTATAAACTTTAGCGGTCCCCCGACGAGGCGACGATTGGAAAATAAAATTATTTCAACTTACTTAATATTATATGTGATAATATAATTATAATAGGTTTAAAATATTATTTATTATTTTTTAGAGTTTATTTTTTGTGTCGGGGGTTTTTAAAATTTTTAATTTTCAAATCGATGTAAATGCTCAAAATTTTGGTTCATCGGATGGTGGTTCCAAATAAACGAGTTATGGTTGGCCACACCATGACTTGCATCCACAGTCAAAATATTGAAATCTGAATCACACACCTAAAAATGTAAAAACATATAGCCTAAGTAAACCTTGATTATTTTATTATTATTTATTAGATTATTAAATTTCACAAACAATTAGCAGTTTCTCATAAAACTGGTGTAGCAGTTTATCTGTGAGCATTGTGGGTACATTAAGGTTTTAGAATAGAATAATTATAATATAATATAATTTTTCTATTGGTTAGCCAATAATTATTAACTGCCCGCGTGAAATCAGGTTTTAAACTTTCATCTTACTCACCTAGCGGCAGAATTTTGGAAGACGCTAAAATACATTACATTCATTATTTTTTTGTACTCAATTCATACGAAATATCATGCAAATATGTCCAAGGAATAAAAAATAATAACTTACTATTTGCGCATTGAGAGAGTGCGATTGAAAAAACGCTCTTCATATTCAGCGGGCTTTACAATGGCAACGTGTGTACAGTCACTACATCCAAGAACGCCTGGGATATTAACTTCTAGTAGAAACTGGAAAATTTAATTGGAATTTGTAAATGCTACTTTTTTCACAAAATATTTTTAATTAATTTGAACACCATACTAACCCATTTATAATATTAATTCGCTCTTGATGCGTCTGTGGGAAACGAATATATTTTTGACGAAAATAGTCATTGTTAAGGGTTCGTGTCACAGCCCTTACACAGTTGGATACACTGACTTGGTGCATCTTGTGATGTGCACTAGCCTGGTATGAGCCTGATGAGTAAAAGCTTAGTGCGCTTAATACCTTAAATCAAAAAATCATAGTAATTAGTACTACTTATTATTATTATCTTTCGTCTTACTAGCACCCTATTAGTAAACGATCTTACATATTATTAGAATATTGTATAGGTAGTGCTTTGTGTCGTTCTACGCGGGAGTCGGGACTCATCAATAAAAATGAACACTCGCGTGAGATAAATATAAAGTATATTAAAAACGAAACACAGTTAAAAAAAATCACTACTAAAATTAAATAAGAGGATAACAATAACTAATAATAAAAATAATAAGAGCGCGCGTGGAGACTTTACAATTTTTCCATCCTCCCTCTGTTCTAAATTTCGAACTCCGCGGCAAAAAGAAAATTCCTCCTTCCTCTTTTATTCTTCAAGAACGTAATCATTGAATTTAGATGGCATACCGGTGTTACGCCGTTACCGTGTGATGCTGTGATGACGATATTCTCCCCCTCTAGTCCAGGAGAACGCCCTCGTTCCGGGACTAGTCTTGTACGAGACTTTTTAGGTCGCCCGTGGTGCCGTTTCGGTATCACGTGCCCAGAACTAGGTCCTACGTCCCATTCACTTTTACTTTCTATGAACGGTGTCATCCTGAGCATGATACTTTCCTAAAGAATCATCGAGGTTTTCCATTGGGGAAATAAAATAGGTAGTGGGGCTAACTTTCTTCGTAATAACGTAAGGCCCATCCCTCTTGGGTATTTTAGCGGTAATCTCTTTGCTTCCTTTATTGAGCACGTGGGAATGCACTAAAATCTCGTAATTAGGTAATCCTAATTACCTAGTGGTCGGCGTGATTGATCAGCCATAAGTTTAGACTGATCTTGTTCGGATTCGACTCGTTCTCTGACAGAAATCATAGAGCTTATAAAAGATCGCATGGAGTAATTTGGGGAACAAAGCTCTCTTTATCGAGAATAGCCCTTAAGTCATGTCGAGCTTTGGTAGGTGATCTCATTTCTCTGGAAAACATTTAAAAAAGCAGGAGTAGCTCCAGTGGTTCTACAAAGAGCGCTATTTAAAGCATAACGTATCACTGGTAGTTTCTCAGGCCATGAGCTATGATCATTCCCTACCAGCTGAGCAAGTTGAACTTTCAGATCACGAACTTTATACTCTGCAGGATTTGCCTCGGGATGATAAAGTGGGACGAAGCTTTGCTTAATGCCTAAAATGAACATGCACTGTTGCATGACAGCTCCGACGAACTGAACGCCATTATCCGATATGATCCTGCGTGGGAAACCGTAGCTAAGGAAATATTCCTCAGTAAGAAGACGGATGCAGGCTTCAGCGGTCGCCTCCTGAAGTGAAAAGAGCTCAACATAGTGGCTGAGTCTTCTACGAGAAGAATCCATGATTCTCCATTTTCACCTCAGGTCCAAATAGGTCTATATCTAAAACAAGTACGATCAATTCCAGGATGTCCAGCTAGAGAAGAATTATGGCATTCCTTAAGAATTTCAGTTTGCATGGATATTGGTATTTACCAGTTGAGGATTGTCGCTTTCAGTCGGGGTTATACCGGTACAGGACACCTTGTGATAGCAGGTATCCATGTTCTGACCATCTTCGAGCTGACACTTCATCTGGACTCTCCAAGTATTTTATAATTTTCTCAACCTCGGGATCAGTATGTTGCTCCTTTCTCAATTCAGCAGGGGATTCTTAGTGGGTAGTAAATCGATAATAACTGAACAAAGACCACAACTGTCCTCAGTACCAGAACATGCGGGCCTACTCAAAGTATCAGCCACTACATTTGCCTTTCCAGGTGTGTAGTGATATTGTATGTCAAACGATTGCAGTTTTAGAGCTCACCTCACTAAGCGCCCTGTTGGAGATTTTAAGGTCATCAACCATCGGAGTGGTTGATGATCGCTGCCTATAATAACTGAATGTCTATCTAAATAGCATCTAAAACGCTCCACTGCCGACACTACCGCTAAAGCTTCCCGCTCTGTAGTTGAGTAGTTGCGTTCAGTGGCGTTCAAAAGACGGATTGCGTACGTTTGTCCTCCCCCTGGAGAAGAACTGCTCCAACCGCATAATTGCTGGCGTCGGTTCGCAGAATAAAAGGCTGACTGAAATCTGCCTGGATCAAGATTGGTGCTGAGGTCAGTATTTTAGCTCTTTGAAAGCAGTAGTATGAGCAGAATCCCAGGTCCAGGTCTGCTGTTTTCTCGTTAACGTAGTTAACAGCTCTGCTGCTGACGAGAAATTTGGAATAAACTTCCTGAACCAAGAACAGGTTTGTAGAAATGTCCGCAAATGTTTTATATTATTTGGTTGCTTCATGTCTAAGACGGCTTGGACCTTCTCAGGGTCAGGTGACACTCCCTGTTAGGTAATAATGTGCCCAAGATATTTGACACGTTCCCTGGCAAAAACACACTTCTCGCGATTTACTCGCAAGCGATTAAATACGGCTTGGAGATCTTGAAGGTGCCGATGAAATCCCTCAGATATTACGAAAATGTCATCCAAGCAAGCTAGCCAGGGATCATGCACGAACGTAACCGATCAATCAAATGTGGCTGGCGCATTCTTCAAGCCAAAAGGCTTGCGTTTGAATCGGAAAGTTCCTAGAGGACTTATGAATGCAGTTTTGACCCTACCCTGTGCATTAACGTTCACCTGCCAATGCCCTGTGCAAATCGAGTGTACTCATGAAGCAATCTCTTTTTGTTGACTGTTACAACTCATCAATCAACGGCATGGGATAATGGCCTGTTTTGGTGACAGCGTTTAGGCGTCTGTAATCGACACAAAAACGAGTGGTGCAATGGCAAATGGCCAATGAGCCTCGGGAATGAGCAGTGCTGGAGAACACTACACCGACTCACATTCCTCTATGATGTCTTCTTTCAGCATTTTGTCAAGTTCCTGTCGCATAAGTTCTTTCTTTGCAGGAGCTAGACGATATGAGGGTACATTTTTTTTTATAAAACTGGGGGGCAAACTAGCAAACGGATCACCTGATGGAAAGCGATTACCGTCGCCCATGGACACCCGCAACATCAGAGAAGTTGCAAGTGCGTTGCCGGCCTTTTAGGAGGGAATACGCTCCCTTCTTGAAGGTTTGCAGGTCGTAGTGGTCCGGAAATACTGCTGGCGACAGTTCATTCCAGAGTTTTACAGTGCGCGGCAGAAAGCTTCGGGTAAAGCGCACGGTGGAGGACTGCCACTCATCAAGGTGATGAGGATGATAAATATTTTGTCGCATGGAACGGTGGCGAAAAGTTGCAGCAGGTATAAGTCCGAAAAATTCCTCGGAGCACTCCCCGTAATATAACCGATAGAGGATAGGAGGAATAGGATGATGCTCACCCGTGTCAATGCGATGTTCAGCAAAAGGAGTTGGCTCTCCCTCTGGCTGAAAGATGTCCGCACCACAACCAAGGACTGCGCCAGCAGGTCCCGGTCAGGTGGATCTAGTTTTGTCCCTTCATCTTCCCGAAGCACGTCCGTATAAGAATATCCAATCGCTGGAGACGATGGGGGTTCATAGCACAAAGGATACTGTATGGAATTATTGCTGGAAAAATACCAGCATTGGCGATGAAAATCCAAAACGACAACGCTTACAAATAAAAAGTCCATACCTAATAGTCCTAAGTTTACTAGTACCTGAAGTCCTTCGGACTTCTTTTCTTTTACTTCCAGAAGCATAGGCGATGAAAATCCAAAATGACACCGCTTGCAAATAAAAAGTCCATACCTAATTGTCCTAAGTCTACTAGTACCTGAAGTCCATTCGGACTTATTTTCTTGTACTTCCAGAAGCTCGTGATAATGAAACTTATCACGAGCTTCTGGAAGTTAAAGAAAAGAAATCCGAATAACTTTATTTTGTAGACATACGTCTAATTCGGTACTAAAAACTTCCGAATAACTTTATCTTGTAGACATACGTCTAATTCGGAACAAAAAACGTCTAAGTCTCTAACGCCTCCATCGGCCAATTTTATACTTTTACGCGTCGGATGAATAGGATGTTCCTTACTGCGAAGAAGGAGAAGTAGTGTATAGCCTCCGATACAGTGCTTTGCCCCGGTGTCAATCTACGCGGTTCCCCGCGAACCTAAAATGTCGATATCAAATATCGGCAGCACACAAAATTATATCAATATTCTCTAAAACAGAATTAGGAAAATTATTGTTAAATTTGGAGTTACACCTCTCTTCTTTTAAAACATCATCCGATACAAAATTATTTTCTAAATTATTTTGTTGACATTGAGCTCTTGGACTATAATGCAAATCAAAATTATTATCTACATCAGAAGAATTAATACGTTTGTTTACATTATAATTATCGTTATCACAACTATGCCTCCGACTGTAAATTTTTTGTCACAAAAATGACCTTTACTGTACAATTTATTATTAGGGCAATCACACACTAAGGATGTTTTGCAATTCTGTACACAGTATGATTTACAATATTTACAAATTTTACTATTGTTATTTACATTTTGAGAATCATACCTATTTACACTATTATTGTTATTGCCTAAAGTATTTATACTATAAAGAAAAAGGGGCAAACCGTCCCCACCCTTGTAGCACTACAAGACATATATCAAATGAAAGGGCTAATAAAGTGTGTAATTTTATTGTATGACGAAAAATCTCTAAACCATGGGAGAAAAAAGCTAATGGGGTTAAAGGTAAAAAAAAAGTTAAAAAGATCATTCTGTATTATTGCACCATTTAATAGTGTTGCTAATAAGGACCAATTTTTGGAGAGTAATGGTATACAGCAAACGTCATAAAAGTGGTATATTTTGATAAACTGCCTCATATTTTGAAGAAATGTATGAAATAATAATAAAATGCTAAAAAAAAGCTATTTCCTTAATTTTTTCACACATAATTACTTTCTAGAAATTGTTTCTTACTTGCGACGCTATCGAATGGATCGAATAATACAGAATGTATTTTTTTCCTAATTTGCGGGTTCGAATCCTGACCTGGAAAATTGGTTTATGTAAAATCTAATGATGCAGATAAAACAATTACATGAAAATACATATAATTAAAGCAAAACATATTTTAAAACGATTATGCACTGAAAAAAAGTAAAAAGAAACATATTATATGGTGAACTATTCTTCTGGGCGTTGTAAGAGAAGTCTAAAACAAATTAGGAATAGCACTTTGGCCCTATGGAGTGTCGAGTCCGACTTGATGAAAACTTAAACTGCATCATTAGATTTTTAATAACTCAATTTTCCTAGCCAGGATTCGCAAACGGCTTGAAGAGGCATCAACGGGATGGCGCGGGCGCGTCCGTCGTCTCCATGACGACCGCCGCCGCCGTCGCCGCCACGACAACCGCCTGCGCCTGCACTTTGCAAACGCGGTACTAAATTTGGAACATTTTGTTTCTTGGTTTTTACAGACTGTTTTCTCGCATCTTCAATTAAACGAGCTTTATTTAGTAACTCCGAAAAGTTACGTATCTCTTCTCGACGTAATCGCTTTTTAATTTTATGATTTAGTAGGCCATATATCATATCGATCTGCACTTTAACAGATAGATCATCTGGCGGTAATCTCGCTATAAGAGATCTACATTTTGAAACAAACAAATCCGTTCGCTCATTATCACCTTGTTCACTCTGGAACAGCTCTCTATAAATTTTGTATTCTGGACGACAGTCTCTATAAGCATCTCTTAAGTATTCCAATATCTGTCTCCATGTAGTAATTTCTGCCCGAATACTCTGCCACCAGATCGCCGCCACCTCAGTAAATATACCTTAAAAATACCTTTTATAGCAATCGCATCAGTCAGTCATGCTAGTACATTCTTTATAGGTTTCTAACGCATCTATGAAAGTTTCAACATTTTCCGAACCAGAGAACCTCGCAGTACATGGGAGAAAACTTCCTGTCGTCTCAGCCGCACTCGACGTTGGAGCCGGTGAATGAGCGGCATGAGGAGATTGAACAGAGAAACGTTTCAACACACGTTCACACATATCCGAATTAGATTTTTGAATTGTCTCTAAAAGCGCGGCAAAATTTTCGCGGGACATTTTCAGATTTTTTTCATTTACATGAAGAAATATCAAAAAGTAACTCACTGCTTTGTTGAAACTTTCTAGCTTTTCTGGTGTAAGCCTCTTTATCGACTTGAGTAGATTTTTGTATTTCATGTGATATGCTTTTAACATCTTTATGATTCTAGTCCAAGACACAATTGGAATAGAGGCAGTTTTCCATGTATTTTCATCCAGGATTGAAAACTATAACTATACAATATCTGTAATATCTGTAATATCAATATCAACACTACAATATTTGCTATTTCCCCAAACAGTGGTTTCTTTGCGGTTTCTAATTGCAATTTAAATTCATGTCTTGTCCATTCATAATATTTCATTACATCTTGAGGTGGGTAAAATATATTTTTTTAGATCACAAACATCACTAAGAAGAGGACATTTAAATACACTCCTAGATCTTTTCATATTTGCTACAAAAAGAAAAGGCTAAAATTCGTTAAATAATAATCGTGCGACCGATGCGTTCTAAAAACAAAAGTGCAGTGCGCGATGGCGGACGTGAAGCTTGATATTAAATTAAACGAGCAAATGTTCACTTCTCAAACTGTATATTTAACTTTTAACACACCCGAGAACTTACATTGAAATCACAGAGAGAAAATTTTCTTACTTTTAAGACGTTAAGGTTGACAGTACTGTCACAATAATACCAACATAATATTAAATAAATGTTGCCATATTTATATAACATTGTTAATTGCCATATAACAACACCCCCTCTCAATGTTATATATATAAACTAAACTTTAATTAAGTAACAAAGAATAAACTCTTACAAACAACACCTCACTAACTTACAAACTTACTCTATCATTGCAACACCACATTTTTTTAAAAACCTTATATTTAATTCTTTAGATAAAGATTTTGTTTACATATCTGCTGGCTGATTGCAAGTATTTATGTATTTGACAGAAATCTTATTATTTTTAATAAGGTCCTTAATAAAATGATATTTGATATCAATATGCTTCAAACGTTTTACAGACTCTGTATTTGCATTACAAATTGCCGATTGATTGTCACAAAATAAATTAACAGGGCAGACATTCTTGAAATCAAAATCACGGAGTAGATTCATTAGCCAACATGCTTCACTTGAAGCCATACACATTGAAACATACTCAGCTTCTGTCGATGACAGACTCACAGATGACTGTTTCTTAGTACACCAAACTATTAGACAATTTGCAAAGATAAACAAGTAACCTGAAGTAGACTTCCTATCCCTCTGGTCACCACCCCAATCAGCATCACAATACCCAAGCAACATTGTATCATCACACTTATATAATACACTAAAGTGTAATCAATGGTGTACCTTACATAGCGTAAAACTCTCTTTAGGGCACTTAACAAAACATCACTAGCACAACTCTGATATCTACTTAACATAGATATAGCAAAACATAGGTCTGGCCTTGTGCCTGAAACAGCATACATAAGGCAGCCAATAATTTTTCTACATGTTACTTCAATATTTTTATCACATTTGGAATTTATATCTAAATTAAATATTTTACTATTAAAATTTTGATTCATAGGGGTAGCCATTGGTTTACAATTTTCCATGTTGAATCTCTTAATTACATTTTCTAAATAAACTTTCTGTGACAAAACAGTTGTACGGCTTTGCAAATCCTGTTTTACATTTATACCTAAGAAATCAGAAATTAACCCAAGATCTTTCATTTTAAACTCATTGTTTAATACAGATTTTAACTTTGTAATTGCCTGTTCATTTGTACCAAAAATTAATAAATCATCCACATAAATTAATACAAAAGTTTTGTCTGTGCCATTATACTTTTTATACAAACACGAGTCACAATTTGACCTTCTAAACCCTTCTTTTGTTAATTATTAAACTTCAGGTTGCAATACTTAGGAGAATTTTTTAAACCGTATAATGATTTCTTTAATTTTACTATTCTATTATCTCCTGTATAGGCTCCTTCAGGTAACCTAACATAGACATCCTCTTTTATCTCCCCATATAAGAAATCCCCCGTAACGTCCATTTGATAGATAGGCACATTTAATTTAGTCGCTACTGCTACAAACAATCTAAATGTGGACAACTTCGCAACTGGAGCATAAATATCATTGTAATTAAAAATCTCTTGCTGTTCAAACCCACGTGCGACTAACCTGGCCTTATATTGCCTTATATTGTTTACATTTTTAATCTTAAATACCCATTTACTGCTAATTGTTTGCACATTTAATGGTATATCACAAATCTTCCATGTATCATTGTCTTTTAAAGTTTGTAACTCCCTAGCAATAGCTTCAGTCCACTTACCAGCATCACTTCTTTTCATAGCGTCCGAGTATGTAACTGGCTCACCCTCATCCATCTGGACATTGTTGCACTTATAGAATGAAGTCTTCTTCCTTGTACGCTTGCTTCTTTTTTCCACAGGTGAACTGGTTTCCTCTAGTATGTATTCCTCATCACTGGATGAGACATATTCACTGTCACTCTCATTTCCTTCCTCTTCAAGACTTCTCGTAAGAGTGGTATCCATTGTCTCATTTTCAAATGTCTCAGTTGGCTTTTCAATTTCCATCTCCGGGTTTAAGTCTTGCACATCTTCATCTTCCAGGTGTATTGTCATCATAGATTCTTATCATTTCCGTCCTTCATTTGAAGTTTCTCCTCATTGCCAGATTCTTTCCGATTTAAGAAAACAACATCTCTCTTTAATTCCACTGTATTCTTTTGTGCAAAATATATTCTATATCCTTTCACATTATCTTCATAGCCAACCATTAAACCTTTTTCACCTTTCTGATCCCATTTCCTTCTTCTTTCCTTCGGGATGTGAGCATACACTTCCGTACCAAATTCTTTCAATTGGTGGATATCAAACTTTTGATTTGTCCATACCTCAAATGGGGATCTTCCATTTTCTTTACTTTTCCCAGTCCTGTTCAAAACAAAAGCAGCTGTATTTATCGCTTCTGCCCACAATTTCTTTGGTAGGTTTCTTTCATATAACATTGTTCTAGCTGCTTCTACCAATGTCCTATTCTCTCTTTCAGCTGACCCATTTTGTTCGGGTGTGTAAGGTACTGTTGTTTGGTGTATTATTCCACGCCTTGAAAACATTTCCTTTACATCTTTATTTATAAATTCCAAACCGTTGTCGCTTCTAAACAACGTCACTCTGTTCTTAGTTATATTTTCAGCCTTATTAATGAAATTCTCTATGCAATATTTAATCTCATGTTTTGTTTTCACAAAGTAAACACTCCTGAAGTTTGAATAGTCGTCCTTCAATATAGCAAAATATCTCGAGCCATCCACATATTTTTCTTCCATCGGGCCACAAGTGTCAGCATGGATTAGTTCACATGGCCTGGTACTCACATTTTCACTTCTGCTGAATGGTAATCGATGTATCTTCCCGACTAAACAGCTTTCACACTCTGGTTGAGAGGTTTGTTTCACATTGACATTGTGTTTTTGCAGAATATCTTTGACGTAAACAAAGTATTGATGCGCCAATCTTTTGTGCCAGGTATTTAAATCGTTTTGCGCAAGCGACGCGCTATTTGCAATCTCGTTTTCACATTTATAACGTAATTCTAAATAATAAGAATCTCCAATTCTTTCTGCTACTGCGCACACTTGGTTTTGTTTATAAAACTTACAACAAGTGTCATTTGTCATGATGACATATCCCTTGTCTGTGGCACGATTGACAGAAAACAAGTTACTCTTCAAATCCGGCACGTAGAGCACATTGTCTATGACAGTATGAATCCACTCTTTTTCGTTTGACACTAGTACCGCCACCTGTCCGACACCTTGAGCACTAATTTCCGCGCCATTTCCAATAATTACAGATTGTCCTGATAAACTTGAAAATGGTGTAAATAATGCGCGATCCCGACACATATGTTCACTAGCGCCCGAGTCCACCATCCACTTAGATTTATGCAGTTTATTTGACGAGTTAGATACCACAAACGCGTTACTCTTCGTTTTGTTTACAGTTTTACTAAATTTTTGTTTTCTAAACTTACATTGCGCCTTGTAATGTCCGAACTTCCCACAATAGAAACAGTTATTAGTATTGTTCACACTTTCTTCGTATTTATTTTTATTATTTTTGCACTCGTTTTGGTAATGTCCTATTTTACCACACTTATAACATTTTACTTGTCTTTTATTTTTCACAACGAACGCAGAGGATGACGTTTCTTGGGACTCCTCACTCTTTTCTTTCAGCCTCTCCTCCTCAATTAATAGTCTGGCTACCAAGTTGTCGAGAGTTTGTTTATCGTCAGGTGCCGACTCCCACGCGGATACAAAATGCTTGTATTCGTCAGGCAATGACATCAATATTTTTGTAATAACAAATTTGTCTGTGATCTCCTCACCCATTTGTTTGAGTTGATTCTGAATTTCTTGAATCTTTGATAAGAAAACAGACATATCGATGCCTTTCTCGAACTTATATTGAAAGAAGCGTTGTTGTATTATATGTATACTTGTTTCCGTCTTTTGTTCAAATACACTTTGGAGTTTTCTCCACATTTCAGCTGAACTGGTACATGTTATTATGTGAAGCATCGCCTCTTCCGTCATTCGTGTGACCAATAATGTTTGTGCTTTGGCGTCTTTTGCTTCCCATTTTGAAATTTCAGCAACATTTTCCGGCCTCACACACTTTCCCTCAACAACATCCAACCACCCTTGGCCCCTCAACAATACCATTGTTTGAAATTTCCAAATGTTCCAATTCTTGGAACCTTCCAGTTTGATGATATGGGCGTTATTATTATTTTCCATCTTCCGACCTTATTCAAACCTCTGAACAAGTATTCCTTCTCGACGAAATAGCTTGCACGCCGCCGTAAAATAACCTCACTTTCTTACGCCGCCGCGCCACGCCGCCGATGTGACAGAAACGTAACGCCGTACTTTTAATTTGATTCGAAATAAACAACAAAACGGGAATACGTGATCTGGGCCCGTAACCTGAAGCTTGATATTAAATTAAACGAGCAATTTGTTCACTTCTCAAACTGTATATTTAACTTTTAACACACCCGAGAACTTACATTGAAATCACAGAGAGAAAATTTTCTTACTTTTAAGACGTTAAGGTTGACAGTACTGTCACAATAATACCAACATAATATTAAGTAATATTGCCATATTTATATAACATTGTTAATTGCCATATAACAACAGGACGACGCGACAAGTGCGGCTAAGTGACCCCTCCCGTACTCCTTCCCCGCGTTTAAAAGACAAGGTCTTTTAAACGCGGCGTTGTTATTGCTTTATTTTTAAAATACACCATCATAGTAATTACTTGGTAAAATAAAGTCAGCTAATTTAATTTATTAACACAGTAATATAGCATCAAAGTAGACTCTAAAATCATGTTTTTTTAAATATTCGATGACGTTGCGGAGGCAGTTACTGTCAATCAAATGAAATAATATTTTACATACTTGGTTTTTAACCAAAACGCACAAACTTTTCACTATTAGGTTACCGTAAGCCGAAAAAAATTTTTCGAGCCCATTTTTTATTACCCATGCACCATTATATGAGTCTCTGTGAAAAATCAGTTTGGGTTTTTCTCTGTGTACTCTAATCTCTTTGATAGACCATATTGGGGTTGGGCATTTTGGTTTAAACATGGATTTAAAATAATCTGTCCAAATTCTAAAGAGGTCCTGTTCACACTGTTCAACTATAAATGTAGAGGGCTTTAGATCTGGCCACAGCTATCTGATCAGCCCATTCAGAAGGTAATTCAATATGAGCTATTTGATTTATCAGAGCTATATTCCTGTCACATTCCATGTAAGAATGTTCTCTTACAGGGAACACAATTTTAATTTCATCTAATTTCCGCTGGATGTGTACGATGTTTTATATAAATCTGATAATCACATAGTTCTTGTTGTGGCCTCCGCATGAGTCACAAAAATTGTTAACTTTTTTTTAGTATCCGGTAAATGAAACATTGTAAAGTAATACAGCATTGGTGCCACATTATCCGATCCTTTTTTTGCAATTGTTTCTTCATATATATAAAATTTGGAAGACGAATTAGAAAGCACGTATATATTAAACAAATAATAGGCCAGTTTTCTCTTGTAGTATGCATCGTTAGTAATATTAGGTACATTTAGATTTTTTTGAAAATCCATACAAATTGCCTCTACGCTATCTGTTCTTCGAGCGTTAAGTCTTGCATTTCTTTTTCTTCTTCTCTCTCTCTCTCTCTTCTTCAGATGTACTTGATTATTTACCTTAAATAACTTTATCTCATTTTCAATGCTTTGTTTATCTTCACTACTTTCCAAATTCTGAGTTAAAGCTCTCAAATTAACATTGTACTCGTCGCATGTGCTACAGGTGTCACACCTTGAATACCCAAAAGCAATAATATTGTAATAGGTGTTAAATATTGAACGGTAAGACTCGTATAACACTTTATCTTCAGGATATAGTTCTTTGAACATCTGAATTTGGTTTTGAGATATTCAATTCTTCAGGTAAATATAGTTTATTACTTTCATGTAAACTATAATGTTATTTTCGACCTTTCAGAGATTTTATGTGACCGTGAATATGTTCAAGAACAGAATCTTAAGTTTGCGGGGCCTATTATCATGCTTACCCCTTCTATCTTTCTGAATCTTCCCCTCATTCATAAGCTGACTTTGTAAAGTCTGTATTCTTCTGCCTGTTATGCCATGGAGAGATCGAAAAGCGTTCTGGCATACCGGCACATCCCTTGATCCACATCTGATTCTGTAACTATAGCTGGCTTGATGTGGCTCACCTTCGTTATTTGTCTTGTGTGATCGGCGGTGTACTACAAAATGCACCGTAATCAAACCGTCTAGATAAAGGTTTTGGTTCTGGTGATTACCCAATTCATTGAATTGCTGAATAATTTCGTTACGCTGATCTTCCTTTATTACTTTGAAACATTTAAACCTCTTACATTCACGGCTCGGCCCAAGTTCATGTGTCGTAGCACGTAAATTCTTATTAACATCGGTAACTCTCCCATGTCTCGGTCTTTTTTGGTTTGTTTTTTTAGTATGTTATTATTGTCAGATTCGTCTTCACTTTCAGAAACATCCATTTTTTTGAAAACTGTCCCAAAATCTAACAAATAGCACGAATTGTAATACAACAATTTAATCTTGACTGACTACTTGACACTGTCAATCAAAACCTCGCCAGCATACCATAAACAACTTACATAATTATTTTACTGACACCTATAATTTTTCGCCGGTATTAAATGACTTTCATCGTTTTTAGCTTGCGCCCCAATTTTAAGTTAATTATTCGGTGACAAGTAGCGTTATTTGCATGTATTTC
Organism: Glaucopsyche alexis; assembly: GCA_905404095.1. Lineage (NCBI taxonomy): Eukaryota > Metazoa > Arthropoda > Insecta > Lepidoptera > Lycaenidae > Glaucopsyche > Glaucopsyche alexis. The sequence continues at coordinate 28,254,953 of FR990044.1, forward strand.
GATGAAAACAAAACTATTTTCTGTGGACTTTCAAAATGTTGCCAGTACCAAAAAATAAATAAAAGTGACATCCATCATTTCTTTTCCTGTACCATTCGTATGGTACTGTACTTTACAATAGGTAAGAACACTTCCGCGTAGTCAGTGCCCTTTCTCTGAGCATATTCATTAATAACAAGCCTGGCCTTAAAACGAATTATGTTACTACTTTGATCTGTTTTAGTTTTGTATACCCACTTGCAAGGTAAAACCTTTTTATCCGAAGGCAAGTTCTTTAAACTCCAGGTATTATTTTTCATCAGTGAGTTGTACTCCTCGTCCATTGCCTGTCTCCATTGTCTGGCATATGGTGACGAAAATGCCTCCTCAACTGTTTGCAGATCAGAGAAACTAGAAAGCAAACAATATATACTGTTTTCATCACTCTTTGTTCTGTTCCGAGGCTTCAGTGTGATGTTCTGCTGATACTGTGAGTCTACATATATCGGTGGGACATATGTTTCATCTGTATCCCCTGTATCTGTCTCATACTCACTAGAATCCTGATCATTGTGATCAGGATTCTAGTGAGGTCAAGTCTCATTTGTTACACCTGTAATTTCTTCATCTGACAGCATGAGATTTTCTTCATCAGAGGGGAATACTTCTGTGGACACTGGGACACTGCTGCTCTGACTAGTGAAAGTAGATTTACTGCTTAATGACTGGCACCGTCGCTTGTGAATTTTGACAGTAAATGAAGCCGAAACATTAGCATTAGCAGTTAAATCTGGTTTTTTAAAATGTTCTACGAAAAAAACTCTCTGCTTTTAATAAGCTTTGTATGTTTTAACATCCAATAAACGATATCCTTTTGTATTGTCACTGTATCCCACTAAAATCATCCCTTTTGACTTCTTGTCCCATTATTGGCGTTTTTCTTTTGATACAATGACGATGGCCTCGGAGCCAAATATTCTCAGATGAGACAGGATTTTGATGGTAAGACACCCTTTGAACTATGGATTGGACATAAGCCTGACCTTATGTCTATTCCACAATTCAAAGGGTGTCTTACCATCTAAATCTTTATTAGGAGATCGGTTTAATAAATATGCTGCATTCCCTACCGCTTTTGCCCATAGTTTTTTGTGTAGATTGGCATAAACCAGTATGTACCTAGCTTCCGTATGTACCTAGTGTCCTATTCATTCGCTCGGCTTGTCTATTATGTTGTGGGGTGTAGGGGGTGGAGGTCTGGTGTACTATTCCGCTGAGCAGCTCAAGGTCTCCATGGGTCCACAAGGGTCGGAGTGAAGAAGCTCGGGTGTTGCTCGGGTGCCAGTATTTTTAAATGGCAACCTTGACATCTTGCCTTCATAACAGGAGATACATCTTATTACATTACTCTCAATATTAGTCAGTGTCATACCACTGACACAGTCAGGTAGTCTGTTGACATCCTGCGCTAGTCTGATATAAGTGTTACCAACTCCTTCAACGGACAGCGGCTCTTTGTTAGCTACTGTTATTTTCTTTACCGGTGGCTCTGTGACATTATACATCCATTGCCTGTTCCCCGTCATATCCCCGACCTGAAAATGCTGAAAAAGCTGCAATAAAACCTGTATCCTTTTTGTATTTCTCATTTTCAGCCTTGTTTAACTTCTTAGTTGATGTACAAAACTTAACAAAGTGTCCGTAATCGTTACAACTGTAGCATCTTGGCCCTTTGACCTTTGGTTGTTGAGCCTGATGTTTATGTTGTTTTCTTGATTTTAAACTAACATACAAAGCGGTACTGGTGTTCTCTGATCTGACTTCCTGCTGCAGCTTGGTTTTTATAAGATCGGCACTGATTGTTGCTCCAGAGCTCTCAAGCCCCATAATCATTGGAGTGTAGACATCGGGCAAACCGGCCAGCATCAATGTGCGCAGCCATTCATCGTTGATTTCAAACTCTATGTTAGGCAACTTATGAGCTGTGGTCATTATTTTGTTGATTCATGACTCCACATTGCCGCTGGATTCTAGACTAGTATTTCACTAAGTCTTTAAGCAATTCAACTCGCCGGGTCAAACCCCTGTCATCAAACGCTCGTAGCAGATTCTTTCTTTTGCGGTCTTACAACTTTGTACATGTATATAGTTCTGCGGTTGCGGCAGCGGGTAACAACAATATTAATTTAGACTTCGCCTTAACATCCTTATTAGAATCAATAATTTGTTTTCTTCGGGCTCCACACATCGCCACAAGCCTTCGTGTTCCAAGTACGTCTTGACACTGAATTTCCAAGTTACAAAATTTTCACGCCCGATCAACTTAATAATATTAAAAGAGTTATGCGATGAAGTCATCTTTTAGGAGTGTTTTAATCTCGCCCGCCGGTAACCTTTTTTCTTCCGTGTATGTAACCTCACTTTTGGTTCCGGGACACGTGCTCCACAATGTACTGATAAATTCAACGACGCTCTGCTACCATGTAGGATTAGTAGCATTAAACAAGTATTTTCAATATTTTGTAATTTATTGGAGCGAAATATAACGAGACAATATTGAGACAATAGCAGAAACAGCATTGACAAGTAATGACAGCTACATGAAGCGGCAAAAATATGAATCTGCTACAGATTAAATTACATTAAGTTTGCGTTCCTATTTTTACACTTGACCGCTCTTGATGGAAATTCGCCAGTGTCATTTTACCCATCTAAAATTCTAATTGCGCCAGTGCTTAAGCCTAATGATTATAATAATACTATTGTTTGGAGTGATGAAGCACATTTAAATGGAAGTGTAAACAAGCAGAATTGTCGTTACTGATCCATAAAGGACAAAATCTCCGGTTAAAACATTGATACTTCACAGTCTTAAAGTAAAGGTTTGATGTGCATTATTACAGGGGAATAATTGGACCCTATTTTTTTAAATCGTCAAGGGCAAGCAATTTCTGTGGACGGTGTTGCTCATAGACGAATTATTTTTTCAACTTAGCGATTATTTTTTCCAATATTGAGAGAATATCATGCCTTCACAGGCATGGGTTCAGCAAGTAGGCGCCACGCCTCACGGTGCTAGGGAGACTATGGCGCTACTTCGTGATAACTTTCCTAACAAACTGATATGCGGTTTTGGTGATATCCCCTAACCGCATCTAACATACATGGACTTTTTTCTGTGGGGGTATTTCAAAAGTAAAATATATGAAACAAGCCCAGTATATATCAGCATTAAAAGAAAATAATAATAATAATAACATCTATGGACGCTTCAAACCACGTCAATCTGGCTCCGTGGCTAAGTATGCGAACAACTTGTGTTACAGGTACCAGAAAACGGGAAGTATATTTAATAGTTGTATACTATACATATATTTAAGATTTTTATTATATTAGGTCATTACATATGAAATTGGCGTTTTGTAAAGGAGGAACATAAAGACGATTTTTTAAACAATATATTTATTTAATTAAAGCATATACCATTGCTATATATGCACTTTTGCCATCTCATAGGTAGTTCATTGATTCCTTCACTAAAAAAACAATTCGGACAGGAATCAATAAAATCTTTGAAGGCGCTTTGGACTGTCCCATCGGAGTTGAGTTCTTTCCTTTGCAAGAAGTTATCCAAATTTAGAGTTGGAGTCGTCCGGTCAAACAAAATGTCCGGGGAGTAGGTACGGTGGATGTCTTAGACATTCCAATTGGAGCTCCTCTCATTTAGTAGGCGTCTGTTGTGCAGTGTGTAGGCTAGCGTTGTCCTGAAGCAGCAGTGGCCTAGCCTCTCGAGCGTCCGGCCGCAAATAAGCAAATGGCGCAAGCGTCCGGGGTATGTCACGTGTCCCCGCGCGTGAGCGCGTGAAAGTGCCCGCCTTTTATTTTTTATGGATTATATTGATAAATTGCTGCTAAAACCTATGCATGTTATATATATTTAGAAACTAGAGTAAATTCTCTATAAGATCATGTAACTGGAATTAAAAAGAAACTGAAGGAATAAAAGCAATCTCGATGTGAACACAAAATACTTGTATGTAATTTTTGGAGGTTTTGAAGCAAAATTATGACGAAAATCTAACACACACACCAAATTTATTATTTAATAAGTTAAATATATGTTTTAATAACGATTTATATAAAAAGTTTCGAGATCTGTATATAAAATATCACTTCCCGCCAGTCGGCATGCGACCCTTGAGAGGATTGCAAATGACAACTAATTAGTCCTAGATTAGAAGCTTTTTTTTTCAATTTTTCGAATGTACATCCCAAAAGTAAAACTGCAGAAGCCAGGGCTTAAGTCAGTAGAAAATAAATTGCCACCCGTCGGCACGCAATGCTTGAGAGAATTTAAAATAAACAACAGACAAAGTCACCCTAATTCGCGTGCGGTCACACCGTCTTGGACTAACTGGCTAACGAAAGATGAGACTGGAAAAAGGCGTTAAATTCAAAAAGTCGACGTACGGCAACCTTGTCTATAGTCGGAATTATAGTTTTGATACTTGATTATTTATGACAATAATATTATATTTTGTTAGGAACAACTCATTTCATGAAAATGAAGTTTATTGTCGTTGTTTACTTATTTTTTTTTTAATTTGCCGCCTTTTTCCAGTCTCATCTTTCGTTAGCCAGACTCTATACTATTTTATACAATTATAAACACAATAACAACATGACAATTTATATTATAAAAATACTTTTGTTGCCTACATTCCACCCCCTGTGTCTACACACACACACATCGGTAGGCAACACTACGACCTTTACAACCGGTCTCTTAATGCATCCATTGGACGTCTTAATACTTACAACTCTAACTTGGCCGTCTTGGCCTGGGTGAACTGCGCTTATCACGTACCTAGGCCTGTATTACACGGTTGGCATTAAAAAAATTCTATACGACGCTTCCTATTCCAGGTTTCCATACTTTATGGAGTAGCATCTTAGACTCATTGGTGTACGGACACAAAAAAACTAAAATATCAAAAAAACTCATAATAAACTTTAAAAATTCTCGTTTTGTGGGAATAACCCTCCCTTGAACAATATTACTAGATAACCTTTTAAACGGTAAATCGAAGGCAAGTTCGTCGGAACCCGGGATCCATATCATACCTAAGGTCCGTTCCGAGTTGTGAGGAGATTTATCTAGCTTTACACTATTAGGAACCACCAGCTGAAGTTCCTGTCGTAGCTCCGGTGAGTTAGGTACCCACCCCCTAATAGAGAAGCCGTCTGCCGCGTGTATTGTCGACACGTCCGCGATCAAACTGCGGGTCTCTGCTACTGCTGGCACGCTATCCAAATAATTATCCGTATAATGATTTTCATTATTAGCCTTCACGGCCTTGGGTTGCGATTTCGAAAACTCACTAGCATTTTTATTCAAAATATCAATCGCCGAAGTCGGCGACGTTTTCGCGCCAAAACTCATCGAGTTTACATACGTGTCGGAATCACGCGACTTATCGTTCTCCCGGCACAAAAATAATTGCGCACCTTTATTGATTTCAGTAACGCTGTCTAAATTTTCACATAATATATTTACACTTTCGAATTGAGAATTACAATTATTTATGGGGCCGTGGATGACCCACCCTAACTTAGTGAGTGAGGCCACCGGTTAGCCAGACCTACCTCGTCGTATCTCCTGATTTACTATTAAATCGAAATGATTTTGACCGATTAAAATCATAGGCTTAGCTTCATAAACTAAACAATAATCGAAATCACGTAAATGTGCGTTTTGCTCGAATATTTCGGCAGGCGCAGTCTGAGACGGAAGGTTAAGATTTTTCATCGTTCTCAAACAAATACTATGTTCGATGCCATTTGGGCCACGGATAAGTGCAGTTACCCTACATGACTCATTATCTGTAATTACATGTCCCCTGGCAGTAACAATATTCAAGGGGCACTTAGGGCCGTCAAATTTATCAACAAAACTGCTATCTATTAGCGACACAGTAGCCCCGTCGTCTAATAGCGCATAACTATCATAATACTTATTATTTAAACAAATTTGCACGGGTAACACTTTTAATAAAGTTTTATTCACAAATGGCTCACCCGTAATGGTGACCGATTCGCCGCGGGGTGCGCGGGCGCGGGAACATGCAGCGGCGCGTGGAGCGCTCGCGGGCTCCGCGTTGGGCTCGTAGAGTTGGGCGGCCTCGCGAGCGTCAGCTGATCGGGAGGCATATATCGGCCTCTCGTAGTGCAGTAACGTATGGTGTGGAAGGTTGCACTTCACACAACCGTGCTGCGTACACTTATCACATGAATGTCTTTGTATTAAACACTTAAAACATAGTTTGTTCATTTTTACGAGCACCCATCTGTCTTTTACCGATTTGTTCGCAAAAGATTTACACACAGTTAAGTTGTGATTTTTACTATCACATACCGCGCACTTAACAACGTCGCCTGATCGCGGCTGCACAGTGGTGTGCACGCGATGTGTATCGACTTGTCGCCGGTTCGGAACACTATAGCCATGTTTATATACATTATTTACATTCATTTTTTTCTGGTTGCCATCGATATTTAATGGCAAGTAGTACGACGATGCTTTCGTTATGTGACTCAAAAAATCTAATATAATATTTAAATTAGGCGATATGCGATAGTCCTCAGTGCCATATTTTAGCTTCATTACATACTCGCCATACTGCGCTCTCTGGACGGGCGTGAGCTTACTCAGCAACTCTTGAGTAATCTGAGGGTTATTAATATAACCTTCGGCCTTAATATTTTTGAGAACATATACACAGTTTCTCACGACAGCCGTTATCTGGCGCAGCTCGACGCCGCTGTCGGAGACTCTAGGCAAATTATTTATCTTTTGTATAGCACTCTGTAACAGTAGGTTAGGGTGTCCAAATTCTTCCTCTAACGCTTGAATAATATATACAGATTGAGCGCCTGTACGTAGCAGGTCCTCAACAACGTACCTGGCTTCTCCGCGCAGTGAACGTTGTATTCTCATCGTGTTTTCGTAGTCGTCGTAGTTTGACGAAGACATCTCGTACGCCCTTTTGTACGAGAGTCACTCAACCGGGTTGCCATCATACACCGGTAGTTCGTAGTACTGTTTGTTCTGTTTCGTCATACTCGAAACTTTGACGTCTGCCAGCCTCAGTATGCTGGAAGGCGTACAATCTTCAACAGTAACACGTTCGGGGTCAACGACCCGTCTCTCGGCCTGCGCGGCCAACGGCTGCACGGTTGTGTTGCGGGGGGCGCGGGCGACAGCGGGGTACTCCACCGCGTCCTCGCAACCAGACCCATTCGGTTGCAGCTCCCCACTGAGCCACTCATTCATCTGTTCGATATCGTACCTTTTTTTCTCCTCTTCCTGTTCCTCCTGTACCTCGCTGTCAATCTCGACTAACTGCAATGCTAGTCTCTTCTTGATGAGCTGCCTCTTCACCTCGGCAAGCTCCTCCTGTACCTTGGCATGCTCCTCCATTACCTTGGCACGCTCCTCCATTACCTTGGCATGCTCCTCCTTTACCTTGGCATGCTCCTCTTTTACCTTGGCATGCTCCTCCTCTGCCTCATACTCGGCGCGTTGTCGCCGCAGTAGAGTTTCCATCGTACTTCTCGATGAGCCCTTCGGCGAGCTGATCGAGCTAACGCGTGTAGTCGCGGCGGCGCCCGACGCGGTCGGCGCAGCGCTAAACTCGGACCGAGCCCTACTACGCGTTGTGCAACCTACTTTGCCATCTGCCATCATGATCCGAGCTATGAAGGACCAACAATATAGGCTAGTCCCATGGACTGGCGATTCAGGCGCGAGGATTCAATTAACACGATGGCAGAGGTCTATTTCAAATTAAACAGTTAAGTCTTTAAAACACAATATACTTTATTCAGAGTTTAATCTTTACACTATTATCACACGATATATTTAGAGCTCACTATAACAGGAGCTCTGTCCCGATTACAATGCAACTCTCCAATTATACATTCAAAACAAATACTAGTTTATTCATAACAACATTATCACACGATATATTGAGAGCTCATAGAGGAGCCCTGTCCCGAAGAGATTACAATGCGACTGTCCTCACATAAAAATATTAGCCCTTATATACAACCCAAAAATGTTTCTAGAACATTCTATGCACCTGACACCTGTGTGCTCAGCTGCACAATTTTATCAAAACATGTTGTTGTTTACTACAAATAATTCCCAGAAATATCACGCAGGTGGCTCGTTTACCGACAACGGTTAAAGCGGAGTGCTGATATAATATTAATTATTTTGTTACATACAAATTTTATCTTACATATTTACTATACTATTTTATACAATTATAAACACAATAACAACATGACAATTTATATTATAAAAATACTTTTGTTGCCTACAGGTAGGGTTACCATATCTCAGGATTTGTCCTGAGATTTCAGGATTTTTCGACTCTTCTCAGGATTCCGGCCGGATTTAGCAAATCTAGTGATAGCTCAGGATTAATAAAACACAGGTTACATTTTAAAGATCTCTCTTATTAAACTAAGTACTAAAAATAATTTTATTTTAGTAACAATTGCAGTTAAAATCAATACTTATTTATCAAAGTGAAACAAACTAAAAATAATCTTCTTTTGGTAACAACTGCAATTGTTACCAAAAGAAGATTATTTTTAGTTATTAAAATCAAAAAAGTCGCGTAAAACGCGTGCGCAAGATAATAATACGTTTTTGAGAGAAAATTCTCAAGCTGTAGAAAATCTCAGGACTTTTCCATGGAAATCAGGCCTTTTCTCCGGACTTTTGATTTTTTCATCTGGTAACCCTACCTACAGGTGTCAATGAATCAGTCAATCAGTTCCCTCAGAGTTGAAACTTCCCTTAGTAAATTACTCACCGAAATTAATGTCTCATTTCCTACTAAGAAAAAAGACTGACTGACTGGCCGAGTCGCTGCAATGGAAGATTTAGCGCTTCATACTTTCATAACAGGACTAAATTCAAATAGATTTATAGTCGTTAGATGCAGCGAACCCGATAATTTAAACGAAGCTATAAATATAGCCATATCCGCAGAAAATATTTACCATGCTAGTAAGAGGTCAAATACAAACTTAAATAATAACCCTCGTAATAGTTACGCCTCTAGTAGCAATAATAATAATAATAATAATATGTAATTTTCTTCTCTCTGTTAGATATTAAGATAGTCTATGCCAACCGGAAGTCGTTGGCTAGAGCAATGTCAAGTGATCAATAAAAGGTTAGCTTTTGGAAGATCTTGTTTTATTAAATAAAACTAAAGTGATTACCCATGTATAACAACATGGTGTCAGGTGGAAAACAATAATTAAAAGTCTTGCTCAATAAATCATATTAGAAACTTAGTGAAATACTCACGTACTTAGTGAAAAACTTTTCGTTCAGTGCTCACTGTAATGCGTCAAGATGGAGGCATTAAGACCACCTAAAGAGTTAATTTTGTCGGGGCCTAAGAATAATTTTAAAAAATTCAAACAATTATTCAAAATCTATTTGAGTGCAGCTGGTTATGAAACTTTAGATGAGAATCGAAAAATATCGATTTTTCTGAATGCAGCAGGAGAAGAAGCTATTGAGGTGTATAATACTTTTGAGAAAACGCCGAAAACATTTGATGAATTGTTAACGTTCTTTGAAGAATATGTAGAACCAAAGAAAAATTTAATAATGAACACGTATGAGTTTTTAAATCTGAGACAGGAAGATGGAGAACAGATTGATCATTTTATCACTAGACTAAAGAACTCTGCAACAGAGTGCGAGTTGGGCACCTTGGAAAAAAGATTCATTATTATGATGTTAGTGCTGGGTGTTAAAAATAAGTATACAAAGGAGGCGTTACTTAGAGAAAGGGATCCAACATTAGAGAAAGCATTGGAAATTTGTCGTTGGTCAGAAATTGCAAAGGGGCAACTAACGAAACTTGATACAGAAGAACGTGTTGAAGTGATTAGGCAGAAGACAGGCCAAAGAAATAGAAGTTGTAACAAGTGTGGGAACTCACACGCTATGTACAAGTGCCCTGCATATGGAAGAAAGTGCGCAATTTGTTTTAAGCTCAACCATTTTGCTGCAATGTGTAGGAGTCCAGATGCAAAGAAAAAGAGGGATGAGTTTCAGCGACAGAAAAATAGAAAAGTTATGATGATAGAAGAAGGCTCCGGAGAGGAAAATGATGGATATGAAGAAAAATTTTCTATAGAGAGTATATGTTTAGTTGATAGTTTAGTTAAGGAACAATGGAAAGAAAATGTGTTTGTGGAAGGTACTAGCATACTCTTCAAATTAGACACGGGTGCGGAATGTAACACATTGCCTCTAACTTTGTTAGAGAAAATTAATGTCAACAATTTAGTATTGCAACCAAGCTCAACTGTTTTAGTAGTTTACAGTGGACAGTGTATAAAGCCCAAGGGAGTGGCAAACTTAAGTTGTGTTGTTAGAAATATTAAAAAGACAATTTCTTTTAATGTCATAGATCTCCCAGTGCAACCTGTGTTAGGGTTAAAAGAGTGTATTGAGTTAAACTTACTTGAAAGGGTTGATTTAGTAACTAATGGAAAAATTAAGCATGAAAAAGAGTCATTTATCAAGAAAAATAAAGATATATTTACAGGCTTAGGTGAAATAGGTACTTATAAGATTAGATTATCGAGTGGTGCACAGCCAGTCTGTAAGGCGATAAGAAGAATTCCAGAAAAAGTTAAAATTAAACTGAAGGAAACTTTAGACAGGTATGAGGAAATAGGAGTAAATGAAAAAGTAGACGGGCCTACGGCTTGGTTACATAATTTAGTCATGACGACCTCTGTGGCTCAGTGGTTCAGCGCTTTGGTGCTGAAGCCGGAGGTCGCAGGTTCGAATCCTGCCGACGGAACAAAAAGTTTTTCTCTGTTCCTGGGTCATGGATGTAGGACTTATTATTTCAAAAGTAGGTATACAGCTAGATCCAGAACATGTTAAAACTATCACAGAGCTAAGTGTGCCACAAAATGTAAAGCAGTTACAAAAGTTCTTAGGTATGACTAATTATCTAAGTAAGTTTATACAAAATTACTCTGTTACTACTGAACCGTTGCGAAGATTGTTAAAAAAGGATAATGAGTGGTATTGGGGTAGTGAACAGAACGAAGCATTCTTAGCATTAAAAAAGAAGTTAACTTGTGCTCCAACATTGGTATTTTGACTAAAAAGGGGCCCGTTGTTTTACAAACAGATAGTTCAAAAGATGGGTTAGGTGCATGTTTGTTACAGAGTGGCAGACCTATTTCATTTTACTCTAGGAGTTATACTAATTTTTCAAATCAAAATTCAGAAAAACTGGGCACCTATTGAAAAAGAGCTTTTTGCTATTTGTTCTTCACTCGAGAAATATAATCAGTTTGTGTATGGACGTCAGATAGTAATAGAAACTGATCACAAGCCTTTAGTAGCAATTGTAAACAAAGATATAAATAAAGTTAGTCCGAGGTTACAACGTATGATATTACAAATTATGATATTTAAGTATGATATAAATATAAAACGTATGATATTACAATTAAGTATGTTCCAGGGTCATACATGTATGTTGCTGACTATTTGTCAAGGAATTTTGTAAATAATAGCAAACCGGAACCAAGTTTACAGGAAATAGTTCATAGCTTTGAGACTGAGTTAGCTATTTCAGATAGGAGATTACAGCAATTTCAAAATGAAACTATTAAAGATTCAGACTTGTCAGAAATAATTCTCTGGTACAACAAAGGTTTTCCTAAAAATGATAAAAAGTTAAAAGGTAATCTAAAACATTATTATAAGCTTAGAAATGAGTTACATGTTAAAGACAATATAGTGTATTATCAGAATAGGGTTGTACTTCCAAAAGCCTTAAAGCAAGAGATACTTACCAAGTTACATGAAGGTCACTCAGGTGTAGTTAAGTGCAAGAAAAGAGCTAGAAATTTAGTGTATTGGTTGGGAATGTCAAACGACATAGAGAGATTTATACTTTCATGTAATATTTGTGAAAAGTTTAGAGCATGTAGTCCCAAAGAACCACTAATTTCTCATGAAATTTATAACTTACCATTTTATAAAGTTGGAGTGGATATTTGTTCATATGGATGTAAGGATTATTTGGTGGTTGTTGATTATTATTCCAGGTGGATTGAGGTTAGAAAATTAAAAAATAAAACAGCTGAACTAGTACAAAACAATTCTTAGTAATCAAAGTGCTCTGTTTGAGCTTCACAACAAATGAATATTAAAACATGCTGAGTTTCAGACGCAATTCGAAGAGTTCATAAGATTGTCTTCGAAATCACCGATTCAAAGACAGGATGACGCAATAAAAATAATAAAAAGTTTAAACGATTTTGAAACTTTGGAAAAAATCTTTCTGCTGCAATATTAAAAGAGGATATCGAAAAAAGAAAAATATGCGTGGATTATGTAACAGAAGATCTGGAAAGGGCACTTCCAATGCATACTACCTAATTGATTATTTATTTGATAGAGAATTTTTGAAAAGTTGTTCATGGACAGGATCGTCAAAGGACACCGTAAAAATTTGTTTCAAATTTTTCCAAAAAACGATTAAGTTTTATATTATGTTGTTAAGGAATCAGATGAAATATTTACAAAAGCAATTGCGATATTTTTTAAAAAATTGTATTAAAAATGCTCGCTAACGAGAGCAATAAGAGGACATCTGCTTCAAGACAAAGGATTAAGGGCAATTAAAATATTTATATGTATGTCATGGGATACTCATCCCAACTTACCTGTCCGGTAGTTGTGGTATAGTATACGGGTATGCGACCCCGGCTTCCCTAGCTATTACTGTCCTATCCCTTGCCCTCCTGGGCGGTAATATCCTACATTTCCTATTTCCCACTCTAACTTACCAATCTTCCTTTCCACACCACCTATCCTTCCCTTTCCCTATTCCTACCCTCTCCACCAATCTGTGGAAACGCAATGGATAATTATTAAAATAATTTAATTATCCAAAACGGCGGCGATGTGGTTCACCACCCATCACATCTCGTTTCTCGCGGAGGAGAAAAGCGGACCATGGAGAGTCGCTTCGCTACGTTGAATGTAAGAGGAGGAATGGATGGTAAGAATGAAAGTGAACGAAGCGAAACGAGTATGTAAGGATCGTAGCAAGTGGCAAAAAGTGGTCTCTGCCTACCCCTTTACGGGAAAAAGGCGTGATTATATGTATGTATGTATGTAAAATATTTCTGTAAGCTAGAGTACAAATAACTTCCGCCTACTGTTAAAATGTTATCGTACCGAACTTTGTTATTGATTGAATGATTAATAAAAATAAATGTTAAATTTTAATAACTTAGTCTTTTTTATTTATACGAAAGTTGCCATTATTATATACTATAAAGTATATAATAATGGCAACCAATATAAATCTGTATTTAACAACACACTGACAAGTTTACATTTAATGTCTGCAACTTTATACACATGTTTTAACTTATTAAGTTCCCGGCAATCACATTTACAAATGTTTATAAATGATGAGCTTATAGGTTCTTCAAAAGCATTTTGGGTGTTTCTGAAATTCTGATATGATAGCCATGTATTTCTATTTCTTGCTCTTGCTTGTCATAATTTACCGATATAAGCTCTACCACGTGATTTGATTTAGTTAGAAACCATTTATATTGTTTCTATGCTGATAATATAAACGTCCCCAATTCTAAAACCAAACCGGATTTGCCGCACTTTCCTTCCTTTATTATGGGATATTTCTTGTTTTCTTTAAGTCTCTCTATATCCACTGAAGATATTTCATTTATTCTTCTAGCGACTTGTTGAAGTGCTTTGTTTCCTTGCCTAACCATTTTTTTTTAATGGAGCAGAGTTTATTCTCAAAGCAATATGCATTAAAATTTTGGAGAATTCCAAATTTCCTTACCTCTTCAACCACATGTAAGAGGTTATGTATATTACTAGTAATGTAGTCTTTTCCATAAATTGACTTAAATTTTTAACAAAATACTTCAGCGACAGGAAGTGGAAATAACTATCATTGGAGCAAATAGTGATAGCACAATATAAGTGCATGAAATGATTATAAGGTTCAGTCCTCTGGACTTCTTTCAATATTATAAAACTGAGATAGTAAAAAAAAAAACAACGATACTCAGATCCCTTCCAATGAGCTAGAACATCAACCGATCTTACTGATCTGTATATCTCTTTAGGCATTTTACAATTTCTCAAAAAAATGTTAACCTTCTCTATATTCTCATTTTGTAATATATGTTCCAAAATTTCCGTCTCTACAACTAATTAGAAGCCTCTTCATTAGGCCAAGATCTATTAAATGTACTGAGTCCGAAACAGGAAAATCTTCAATCATATCGATGTTTAACTTTAATAACGGTGAATCTTTCTTGTGATGTTGTCCATACTTCTTTGAACGAAACTCGTCATTGTTTTTTTTTTAAGAAAGTGAGATCCAGTAAATGTCACTGTATTCGATTTATGAGAATATTCACCGATCATGGTGCATTTTAGATATCCATATTTGTTATTAAAATTGGAAACACCTGAAATATAACAGCATCAGTCAGGTATAAACTTAATTTTGATGTATGAATGTAATGCCTGCCTGGGAACGACCGAACCTATCTTTTCAAGAGATTGTTGTCAACAATCAACTTGTTAACTAGCAACAATTACTTTAGATTACTGAATGTTAAGGACGTATAGGTAATATTTCGCACGTTATCAAACGATAAGAGGGGTTCGGTCGTTCCCAGTCAGGCATTACATTTATATATCAAGGTAAATTTATCAGAATGGTGTGTGATGTAAGCAATAAAAAGTACTCATGAACTCAAAAATAAATCTTCTACCTTTTATTATTGCCCTGGCTGGTGAATCACAAATGAAAACTCTTAGTTTTGCATGCATTACTTTTTCTTCATTTAAATCTACTGATTATTTAGTATTAATCCCTCTTCAAGTTGCTTCATTTCTGTCACTAAAGGTCCTAAAAAAGCATCAAGATCTGATGGTTTTCCATCTCCAGCATAGATTCTTGTTGAAAAGAAAAATACATATTTTATTATCATACAATATTTAAGGTTATAGGACACTGTACTTTCTTAACTGTCACAAAATTCAAATAAGTAAATAGTAAAAAAACTTACGTATGATACTACTTGGTCATGCAGCTGGTAGCTTTAGGTATATTATTAAAGTTTCTTTTTACTTACCCACAACAAACGGTGCCAAATTTGGTATTTCGAAGATGGAACATAATATAGGCCAAAACTAGTATCGCGAACTGTTAAAAACTGGTAATCCATCAATATTGATATTCAGAGAAACCTCAATTGGTAGAAAGAAAACATTTTCAAAATTCTTTTCAAAAATTTAATCAGACCATTGTGCCCTGGAGGTGAAATAGTAATGTTAAGGTTTTCTCTATTTGTATCTAGTAGTGTACGTGTATCTTTAGGTAAAACATCGTTTATTCTCATATTTATAACTTCAAGTAAAGAGTTTAATGCAGCATGAAATATTGAACAGCATGAACATTTTTGTTGTAATCTGAAAGTTCTTTCTCATTATCGCTTTCTGAATCGCTCAATGATTTTTCATTTTTACTTTCGCAGTCCGAGCCTCTTCCATCTAAATTACAATTATCTTGTACGGAACCCTCGCCAGAATTCGCGATGCAGTCTTCACCAGTTAAATTTAATACATCAGTGCTGACTATGGATAAAATATTTTTATAGTTTTTTTTACTTTTCTTTTATAAGAACCACTTTTTTAACCGCTTCCGCTTATTTAAATCCATTTTCAATATCGTAGACATAAATAACTGCAATCTTTAAAGCTGCTGTCTAAGCCTATAATAGAATTTGCAAAACTATATAAAGCGTTTTTTCGCCTATAAGAGTTTTGACCAGAATTGTTTGAGATTACTTAGTCTATAACACTACTATGTAATGCCTATTGAAGTGTGTCTTAGCTTATAACGGCATGCGATAAATCTGTATAGAGAACATTTTATCCTATTGCATGCTGTTATAATCTTAGTGTAATTTTACCATAATAAAATAAATATATAATATTATAATAAAATTATATAAAATCACTTCTAAGGTAATGTAAAACCAGACAAGAAATATAAATGTTTTTCGGTACTTTAACTTGAATTTACTCATATTGGCCATAAAATATTAGCTTATATGAGGTTATAAGTATAAATAACAAGAGGGATTACGCCTCAGTATATATACCTATTCCTAGTAGATGCTCCTGGAGGAGTCTTAGGATTTAAATGCTCCTAAGATGTTATCTTATAGGCGGATATAAGTCTGAGTTATTGGATTAATTACTCCTGAGTGCATTAAGTTTCGTTCCTAGCTTTTACAGGAGTCTTAAATCCAGTAGTGGCCACGAAATATGATCCTATATACAGATATAAGCTCAAATTGTAGGATTAAACGTACTGAAGTAAAAACAGCTTTCATTAATGCTGATAAAAGCGCAGTAGCAAATATCAAAACCATCATCGGAGCTATGTAAGTCAAAATAGCATTATAATATCGCATTCCTGGATTACTTTGCTGGTTGGGAAGTCAGTCAATGTTATTATTAAATGACGGCAAAATTTCGCAATCTCGTCATTTCATTGAGAGAGTTGATATCGTGAGGATCATTTAGTAGCTTGCGGTGTTCCAAATAATAATAATTAAACCACCTAAAGACCTAACTCGGTTCAAGGCTACGTAGATCTGACCTTTAGCAAAAATGCGCGAATTGAGATCGACAACGGCTCGATTTCAAGTTGTCCCTTGCAACATGTGTACAGTTACACCCCAACACAATATTAAAGGTAACATTTTTCTTTCAATTTTACCTTGTCCACGAAGCGCATCAAATTCGGTTCTTGAAGGTTTACTTCTCACACCAACCCCAGAGACGTTGTTCTTTATATCTTTGTCATTGAATTCAACATAAACAGCCTGAGGTCACTCTCCGGGTTCCAACTGGTATCTTTGAAGAGCTGGTCAATCAATTGTTCTTACTACTCCCATGGCTCCGTGGTTAACATTCAGATTTCTGCGTAACATTACTCGCGACCCTAACCCAATCGTTAAATATTTGACGATTCTTCCAGTTTTGTTAGGGTCATCAGAAACATATGCATCTTTTGGTTTTCGACCATATGTTTTCATTTCTACTGATATGTCCACTGCATGTAATTTATATAGTTTGGTTTTTTTTTTTCCAATTCAGTTGTAATTTTTTTCAATATGTTCATTTACCTATTTGGTAGTATGAAAACTCGGATTATTTCATTGGGATGGTCTGCCTCTACTCATCGCCTATCTAATATCTCTAGCTATTGCATGTTCAGTTCCCCTACTCTAAGGTTATTTAATATATCCACAAATATAGTGTTTTGTCCCTGTTTCATATTTTGTGATAATTCACAAAAATTAAATAGGTGCCAAGGATTGACTTCACCTGTTAACGTCGCAGATTGACGAAAACAATAAGCCCCGCCAATTGTTTTAGAGACAGGTGGCAATTGGATTAAATCCCGAAAAGAATAACGTTGCAACCACCAAAGTGAAATTAATTGTTCTTGAATTGCTGAAGGCGTAGATATTTCCGTAGCGTGAGGCACCATAGATATCTCATCTATTATCACCCAATCTATGGATTTTCCTTTTTGTCGTTCTCGTTGAAGGCGTTCGCCAGTAAAAGACGCAGGCTTTCTGATCGACCCTCTTCTATTGGAAGTGTAAAGGTTGAATGGAGAGTTCTCCCACCTATCAATTGTGCTGCTACACCAGTAGGTGCAGTCACGACTATATCTTTTTCGTGCATGCGATTGCTCCAAATTGCTCCTTACAACTTCTACGATTAATTTTAGCGTAAAAGTTTTTCCAGTACCGGCTCCACCAGTAACAAACATTCTAAGAGGTTAATCGTTCAAAAGTTTCTGAGACACTCTTCTAAACAGCTGTTTTTGCTGAATGTTTAAAGAGGAGAGAGCTCGTTCAAATTCTTCATCAGAAAATCTTGTATCAGTTTCATTTTCTTCTATATCGTCTTCTTGTTCTCCTTGATTTAGCAATATACATTCATCGTTAATTATTCTCAAAGATGCATCATTATCCTCATTATATTGCTACATCCTTTTTGCTACAAGACAGCTAATAGCTTATTGAATTGCCGTTTCCCACATCTAGACACAGTTTCTGTATCGTAGCCGTGTTGTAATGATCAAAGTAAATGCCTTTTATTCATAAAAACGTCTTTGACAGTTTCAAATCCATCTTCTGCTCTGAAAAGGACATGGGTTACTAACAGAGAGTAATTATAAGCTTCTGGATCTGCAAAAGCTGTATAATATCGAGTCCGTAAAACAGCAGGACGTTTTCTAACTTACATATCGTCAACAGTGTAAGCGTCAGCATCTTGATTATCTTCGGACATAATATTATTGCGAGTTATTGCCTCATACTGAACAGCAAATTCACCTAAGCTCATGAAAACCAAATTATGCGGTCGACAAACATACCTATCAAAAATATTTTTAAATGTTTCTGAATCTGAAATGTCCACACAACATACGGTATCTTTGAGATGGCGCACAAGTATTAACACAAACGCACTTTCTTGAACTATCGCGTAGCTTCAAAGGACAGAGACGATATGAACATTCTGTTGCTGACACTTTCCGATGGGTTAAAGTGGCGTTTTGCATTGCAAAGATCTGATTTGCAAATTTTCTCCTCGTTCTTGAAATCTTCTTATAGATTCCCGTATAGACTCTGATACTTCGGCCGGTTCAGACTTAGATGTAAAATGCTAGTGATGACACGCGTTCCCCGCCGCCGCCAATTAAACCGGCGAATTCACCTACGCTTCCTCAATTTGAAAAAGATTTCATCATCATTTTAGAAACTTTACAAGAGCTGTGGAATGCCCAGCACAAATATTATACAAACAAATACAAGCGACAAACTGAATACGAAAAATCGCTCGACGTTTACAAGAAAATCAAGCTACAAAAGCTACAAGCGACTGTTTTTTTTTTTTTTTTTTTTTTTAATTTATTATTTATTGAATATAAAATACATAAAAAGTTGTGTAGTTAGCACCGTTAAACCCGAATAAGGTTTGTCTCGGTGCCATGTTTATATTAAACAATAGTATCATACATTATAATAATATTAAGAGGATAACAATTTAATATAAACTAGGTAAGTAAGTCGAGCGCATACGTATACTGTACTGAAGGAGCTAAGTTACAATTACGACTGAATGAGTAGGCTCGATGCACCTTGCGATGCATCGTTCCTACTCACCAACCAGTTTCGCGACATGCTATTGTACAGGATGCTCCAAAAGGTACGTCTTTTTATAGAATTCAAAAAGTTGTTTTTTTATAATTTTGTTCTAATTTTTTGCGGTTATTTATTCTTTTACGTCCATTGGGATCTCATTTATAAGATGGTGTTGAGATATGTTGAAATATGTTGACTAAAGTTGAAATATACGAGATAATAATTGAAAAATTATGTAAGAGACAGTAATTTATTTGAATTAAGTAAATATGAGCTGGAGTTGTCGATAGTGCAAGCGTAATGGCGGCCCTCCCGCCACAGGATTCTTTCACAGGCTTCTTTCAAGTTTTCCCTTGATGTCACAAGATGGCGCTGTACTGTAGATTCTTAACATTTCGCCGGCCTTGAAAGCACCAGCTTTCAAACTATCTTTTAAGCGCTGTCGTCCTCCTCTGGTAACGGCAATGGGCAGATCTTGGAGAATGCACGACGAGTGATGCCTGTAGCAGTGCGAATGTCAGCAACGCGCGATACTCCATCAGCTCCAGGGAAGGTTTGTATGATGAGACCCAGCTTCCACCGAAGAGGCGGCTGATTATCCTCCTTGATAATCACTAACGTGTCCAGGCCAATGTCTTTCTGGTTGGTCTTCCACTTGGTCCTCTGCTGCAGCTCCGTCACGTACTCGTGTGACCATCTCTGCCAAAAGTGCTGTCGAAGCTGCTCAAGCTTTGTGTAGCGAGTCAGCCTGGATGTTGGTACTGACGTCATGTCATCGCTCACGGTGGCCGTCAGCGTGCGTCCGATCAGGAAGTGAGCAGGCGTGAGAGGGAGAAGGTCGTGAGGATCAGAGGACATAGGTGATAGCGGTCGTGAATTTAGGATTGCTTCAATCTGTGTTAAAACCGTATAAAATTCCTCATATGTTAACTTAGCATTTCCTATAATACGTCTTAAATGATACTTACACGATCGCACACCACTCTCCCAAAGACCACCAAAATGAGGAGAATATGGAGGAATAAATTTAAATTGAATTATTAGTTGAATAATCAATAATATCGTTTGAAATATTTTTTAGAAATAATTGAAATTCCTTTTCAGCACCTACGAATGTTTTTGCATTATCGGAAAATATAACTAGAGGCTTTCCTCTCCTACTTAGAAAACGTTTTAGAGCTAAAATATAATCATTAGAACTGAGACTAGTGACAAGCTCTAAGTGTATTGCTCTTGTCGCAAAACAAACGAATAAACAAATATAGGCCTTCAACAAACGAGCCCCACGTCCCTTACGGTTCAATATTAACACTGGTCCGGCATAATCGACGCCAGTTTTTACAAAAGGATAACCAGGGTCCAGACGCTCGCTTGGTAAATTTCCCATTATAGGAGACAACGTCTTACCTTTGATCCTGGTGCATGTGATACATTCATTTACTATTCTTTTCGCTAAATTTCTTGCTCTTAGAGGCCACCAACATTCACGTTTGTGCGATACTAATAGAAGTGGACTAGCGTGCATCAATTGTTTGTGTTCATGTCTGAAAAGTAACACCGTAAAATGATGTCCAGAACATAATAAAATAGGATGTTTTTTATTGTAATCAAAAGTTATAGAATTATCTAACCTGCCACCAACTCTTATTAATTTATGCTTATCTAAAAACACGTTAAGTCCTAAAACACGATTTATTTCTTTTTTATGTTTGTTACACTTATCGATAGGTACTTTATTTAGTAAACAGTCGTACACGCAGGGAAACGACTGCATCTGTGCGAATTTAATAAGAACGCGCTGCGACGCATCTAACTCTGAAACTGATAACAAACCGGTTTTACGGATGTGTTTACACTCGCTTCTAATGCGAACATTATTAGTAAACCGAATAATATAAGCAAATATGCGTTTTAATTCTTGAAATGATGAATATTTTTTAAATTCTATAAAATTAATTTCTACTAAACATACGCGATTTAATGTATCGGATTTCCTCATATCTGGCAAATTGTTAGTATTAATTAAATCATTAAAGTTTGATTCTGAAATGGAGATTAAGTTTGTATTATGTAAGAACGATGGACCATGCCACCACAACTCGCAGTCAATTAAATTATCAAAGTTGACGCCCCTTGACAATAAATCGGCAGGGTTCTCCTCACCTTTTACATGCAGCCAGGGTGAATCCTTTGTCAGTTCGTTCAACTCTGATACACGATTTTGGACAAATGGTTTTAGGAGGTGGGGTAACATACGGATCCATCCCATAACGATAGTCGAGTCCGTCCAGAAAAATACCTTATTAAACGTTAACCTTAGCGAATCTATTATTTTCTTGTAAAGCCTAGCACCCACTAGTGCTCCGCAAAGTTCTAAACGGGGAATAGTGACTGTTTTCAAGGGGGCCACTTTACTTTTTGCGCATAAAAGATTGACACTAAATTGAGATTTATCGTTATACGAACGTATATAGGCACACGCTCCATATGCAACCTGTGATGCATCAGTGAATATATGTAACTCTGTGAACCTAGTAAAATGTATAACGTGACGCGGCAACTTTAGTTGTTTTAAGCTATCTAGAGTTTTAACAAAACTTTGCCACACTTCAACGATCTCCTGGTACACGGGAGTATCCCAGACTAGTTTGCTAAGCCACAGTTTTTGCAATAAAATTTTAGCAATTATAATAGACGGCGCAAGAAGCCCTAAAGGATCGTATATCTGTGAAACCATTGAAAGTATCATACGTTTAATTAAATTTGATGAATCAAAATCATTATTTATACGTATATCAAAATAAAACTCATCACTATCATTTAACCATCCTAGTCCGAGCGTTTTACACTGCGTAAAGTCGCTTTTGAAAATATCCGATGTATCTTGAATTTTATCAAAATTAAACGTCCATTTATGCAACGGAAAACATCGAGACTTTAAAATTTTGGAAACGCTTTCACATATGGATAGTAAGGTTTTATGATCATCATGGCCAGTTATCAGGTCATCTACGAATAAGTCCTCAGTGATGACGCGTTTTATGACGTCATCGTCACACTCAGAAGCTAATTGTCGTATGCACCGCATACTCAAATAAGGCGCGGACGCGGTTCCGTATGTTACCGTATTGAGTTGATAAACGCTTAAAAATTCTGTAGGATTTTCTCGCCAAAGAATTAATTGTAATGATCGTTGATCTGACTGTATAAGCACCTGACGAAAGAATTTCTGCACATCTGCACAAGCCACGTATTTATATTGTCTAAAACGTAACAAGATAGAAACAATATCATTTTGAAGTGCAGGTCCAGGTAACTGAATATCGTTTAAGGATTTTTGGGTACTTGTTTTAGCACTCGCATCGAATACAACGCGTAATTTAGTTGTAGAACTACTCGCTCTAAAAACACCATGATGTGGCAAAAAATAGTTAGGTTCACTGTAATTATCTAAATGCTTCATGTGACCTAACTCAATGTATTCTCGCATAAAATCATACATACGTTTAAAGGTAGGACGTTCTAGTTTATGTTCTAAAGTAAAAAATCGCTTTTTCGCTAACGTATAAGAATCGCCTAATGAGTCAGCCGATTCTCTTAGCGGAATTCGAACCGAGAATCTCCCAGTTTTATCACGTTTAGTCGTTTTAACGTATAGATCCTCACACAATCGTTCATCATGTGAGGCAACACTGCCTGAATGAGAAACCTCCTCAAGTTCCCAGAACTTTCGGAGTTGTACGTCTAAAGCTTGTGTAAAATTACATTGAATTTCGTTTAATTGAGAATTTTTCGAATAAACTGGCCCTGAAATTAACCAGCCTAATTTTGAATTTTGTAGATAGGGTCCATTAGGTAAACGAATCCTATCTTCATATAAAAGCTCCCAAAATTTATCTGCACCAATCAGTAAGTCGATTTCTGCTGGCACATCAAAGTTTGGATCTGCGAGTTGAATATTGTCGGGAATATGTATATAATCTAAATCTATGTGGGTCAAGGGCAGACTTGTTGTTATGCGCGGCAAGACCACACACCGTAAACGCGTATTAAAGTCATTAGAAGAGGAACGAATTAAAATATCGCATAAATGATTTGAATGTGTCACGTTTTTACCTACACCCGAAATTCGTATAGTAGACTGTATACATGGCGCATTTAATCGTTTACATAACTTCTCCGACATGAAACTATGCTGACTACCATTATCGAGCAAGGCGCGAGCTAAATGAAAATCATTATTTGAATCGGCTATTTGCACTAACGCCGTAGATAACAAAACCTGTTTTAATATAACGCGCGAATGTGTCGATTCATTTACGGTCGCATTATTTGTATTGGTGTGAATCGTACACTCAGCTGATAAGGAGTGCATAGAATTAATTGCGGTTGTGTGACAGGTACTTCGCCCGGCCGTCGACGGAGGCTCCGTGCGCAAGCTACCTTCTTTTACGCTGTTAGTTAAATGTAGTAAACTGTTATGTTTTTCCTTGCATTGTTTACAAGGTCCGAATAAACAATCGTTTAATGAGTGCCCAGCTCGTAAACAATTACTGCACAATTTTTTCGTATTTACGAAATTAATTCTGTCTCGAATTGACATATTTAGAAACCTAATACACGAGTATAAAGTGTGATTATCATTACACAAAACACATACTTTGTTACGTTGTTTATCTGAGAACTTACCTTTGTTATTATTGTTACTAGTCATGTTAACTATTTAGAACTTGAGTGTTTTTTTGTTCGTTGAAATGCGATTTATAATGTGGCTTTGCGTTTGTAGCGTTTATCATTTCTAGCGTGTCTGCACGGTTTCGTAAAAATGATAACAAATCATCTAACTTCAACTTATGTGTAAGGCTAGAACTGAAAGAACCCTTGTGATTTTCCCACTCACGCTCTGTGGAAGCGTCTAACTTAGTAACAATTAAATATATAATCAATGTATCCCAGGAATCTGTCGGTTCATTTAAAGTTTTAAGTGCACGCTTTCTCAAAATTGTATCGATTAACTTTCTAATTTGTAAAGCAGATTCCTGTTTCAAATGTGGAATGGTAAACAACGATTTTACATGGTTGTGTATAAGTAGTCTGTGATTATTGAACCTATTTTCAAGTAACGCCCATGCGTGAGCATAATTAGGAGCAGTAAATTCCAGTGCACCGATCACCTGCAACGCACTACCACTAAGGGAGGAACGTAAATAATGAAATTTTTGTATTAAGTCTAGATCTGAGCGTTCATGGATCATGGTTATGTAAGAATTTTTGAACTCTAACCAGTGATCATACGACCCATCGAAACTAGGTAGTTTAATTTCTGGTAATTTAACGTTTGAGACTATTGACGTGTTTGTTTTACTACATTTTGCGTTACAAGAGCTCTCCCCAGCCTCAGCACGTTTAATTAAACAATTAGCACTAGCCATAGTACTAAAATATAATGATTCTAAGTTTTCTGCGTACTCTAAATTACTAGGAAGATCTGACTCCGAAGAATACAGCTCTAATTCGTTTTCTGTAACGTTAAACTTTTGAAATATGTCACTAGCTGATTGCAATCGTAATTTTAATTCTTCGATTTGTAATTTCGTTAGAATAGTACTTTCACTTTGAAAGGAATCAACAAATTTTTTGAATTGAGTCAACCGTCCCTTTAAATTACCCCTCTGTCTTTTTAAATCTGTTATGTATTCCTCTTTAGTTTTCTTAGTAGGGGAACGGGGTGGCACAGTTAATTTAGTACTAGATTCCTCACTCATTTTGGTAAACCTTAAAGAGAAGTAGGTACTCACGTGTAATTCGGTAAGGTGTTCGGCTATCGGAAGCTCGTAATGCGCGTAGCTGGAAAACACAAGTTAAACGGTTTTAACACAGTTCGAGACAAAGGAGTAGGTAAGAAATTATGGAGTCCTGACCGTTTGCTGCTGGATCTTGGCGTAGGTATGATGTAGCACAGGGTACTGGTATCTTCAACGATTATCCGGCGACGTAGGTCCAAAATGTTGAGATATGTTGAAATATGTTGACTAAAGTTGAAATATACGAGATAATAATTGAAAAATTATGTAAGAGACAGTAATTTATTTGAATTAAGTAAATATGAGCTGGAGTTGTCGATAGTGCAAGCGTAATGGCGGCCCTCCCGCCACAGGATTCTTTCACAGGCTTCTTTCAAGTTTTCCCTTGATGTCACAAGATGGCGCTGTACTGTAGATTCTTAACAGATGGGGTATTAAATATTGTGACGTTCTCTGGCCATAGAAGTTGGTAAATTTTGGTGGTATTAACATTTTTCTCGTGATTTTTCGTGTTATTTTATGGGATTCACTAATATGCTGAATGTCGTATCTAAAGTATTGCTCTTTTATCATCTGATATTTAAATTTAATGTGTACAGGTAGAATATTGCAGTACTGAAATAGGTCGAAGTCGTTTTTTATTTGTGGTTTAATATGGTATGGTATAATATTTTTTAACAATCGTATTTGCAATTTATAAATATTGTCTAAATGTGTTTTAAAAGTCCGGCCATAGCTACTTAATCCGTAGGAAATTATACTATTTGCAAGTGCCAAATACATCGTTCGCCTAACATTAAAAGGAATTCGGTTTCGGATAATATAAAACTTTGCTTAAATGGCGCGCAGCTTCTCGCACACTACGTCTGTGTGTTTATCCCAGTTAAACCGATTGTCCAGAGTTAGCCCTAGGTATTTGTGTGATTCTACTTGTTGTATGGTCGGGCAGTTACAGGTTATATTTTTAGTATTTGTATGTAGACAGTCATGATTGTGTCCGACTAATTTAACTTCTGACTTGGTTTTCGAGTGGGAGGAGTGCACATGTATCAATTTCGTTTTTTCGGAATTTAATACTAAGTTCATGTCATGTGACCAACGGCATATAAAATTGTAGTCTCTTTGCAATTTCATTTCAGCTACTTTTGGATCTCTGTCAGCTATCAATAGACACGTGTCATCGGCGAATTGGTAAGTACTGCAATCCAACAAATGTGGTACTTTTTTTAGCTTGAAACCCAAATTGATTTTCAGATATTATTCCGTGTTTATTATAAAATTCGAGTATCTGATTGCTAATAAATTTTTCTATTATTTTATCTACAATAGGGAGCATGTTTATCGTCGGTATTTTGAACAGTCCTTAGGATCACCAGACTTAAAGATCGGCCTAATTAGCCCAGCTAAGTTCATATTTAGGGCAAATACCTGATTTAATGCTAGTATTGATAAGATGAGCTATAACCCAGATATTTTATAAGCTATAAGCTTGATATCTATAGGTCGAATACCATTTCGCACCTTTAGAATTAAAGTGGCGTAACTCAAAAATTTAAGAAATCGACTTTTATACATAAAACGACTTAGAAACATATAATCTATCGGTCTAATAGAAATAAACGGCCACTTTCAAGCTAGAAAGGGATAAACGTACAGTTGTGTCTCTTTCATATCGACCGCTTATCATGCGTTCCTTCACTTTTGAAGGGCCTCTTTTAGTGTTGAGTCGATAATGCTAAAAGTTGGGTGCTACGCGGTTACTCCGTAAATGACGTAAACTGTAATTCGTCGTTTTAATTGTAAACGTAAGGTGAGTAATTTGTGTGTTATTTATTTTTGTACAGCCTCTTTTAGGTTTCGGGCGTTTTAAATCTAAATGATAATAATATTTGACGGCATATTTGTATTAGTGTCATTTCATTTCTAAACATTTCATAAATACATGAGCCTGATTATGTGTTATGTCTTTAATTTATAAACTGTTTTTGTGACTACAGTGACGTATACGGAATTATGTCTATTATTTTCTACAGAATTAGGTGAATTGGCGAGTTCAATTGTGATTGAGTCTTTTTATTTTTATTTCAATGAAAGTTTGAGGATAGTAATGAAAAGACAGGACCAAATTTTGCCACTATATAAATATAACTGGAATGAAAATACAATACGAGAAAAGATGAGTTCAGTAAAACCTAAACATATAAAATATAATATGATAATTAATCGAGGTTGTTATTTTGCCTGTAATTTGGTTTAGAATCTTCCATAGCTCTCGTATGTTGCCAAAATTATTATATATTTTATTTTTGTAATAATTATTATTCTGTTTTTGTACTAATTTATTTGTTTTGTTTCTTTGTTCGTTATATTGTATTCTTTTAATATTGTCTCGAGTATCCTTCAACCATTCCTTGAATAAACTATCCCTTTTTTCACATTCTTTTGCAACTTTTCCTAAAACCCACGGTTCTTTATTTCTCTTAGAACAAGTAATTTTGCTTAGAAATGTAGATTTGTTATAGCATTCTAAAAATTTTGCATTCAATAATGCGGACCATGGAGAGACGCTTGGCTACGTTGAATGTAAGAGGAGGAATGGATGGTAAGAATGAAAGTGGACGAAGCGAAAGAAGTATGTAAGGATCGTAGCAAATGGAAAGAAGTGGTCTCTGCCTACCCCTACGGGAAAGAGGCGGTCCTGCCTACCCCTACGGGAGAAAGGCGTGATTATATGTATGTATGTAATAATTTATAAATATCTAGTGGCGAATCTAATAATTCATATGATTCAAATTTAACATTCTGTAATTCTTCTTTTAGTTTATTTTTATTTATTCTGGGCACAAATAAGGGAGTATCCTGTATAAATCGTTCTTGTTTTATGCATACTGCGGTCATTTTGTGGTCTGCCAGTTTAGTACAGAGCGCCGCGCAGTAAACGTCTTGCAAGCGGGATCGCACGAATATATGATCTATACGTGATCTAGTGATTATCCATTCTTGGTTCGATTCTTGTGTAATCTGTGATCCCGCGTACCCTTTGAGTATCCAACCACGCTTACCAGACCATGTTTACGTACGCCCTCGTTACAGGAATGTTTAGCTTAATATCTATGTTGGTGTCACCGATAACAATTAAATCCAAGTTTGGAGAAGATTTTAAAACACGATCTAGTTCGGATATAAATGAGTGCTTGTGTTCTTTTGGAGGTCTATACACTGCACATATCGTAAATAAAAAGGTACTACACATGTAGTAAAACCAAATAACAAATGATTATCAATTTCAAAAGCGGACTTTAAAGAACATCGTGTATGTTGGAACTTTTTCCAAAAGTGTAAAGGAACTTTGTCACTTTATCGCTTATGGTAGCCACTCTCGCTACGGTGTACCGTATGACATCCTGTTAAAACACAGTGTATCTGCTTGTAAGTGAATGAAAAGCTAAAATTTGTTGTAAACTGTACATTTAGAATTTTAAATACCTACTTTTTGACTGTGCGAATTTCAATGACCGTGACATTACAATAGGTTTGTGTGGTGCATCCATTATACACACGATGGGGTTAAACTAACTATGGGACATCAAAGTTTAATTGACAATATAAAAGAGGTTCAAAGAAAAGCGGTCGCGATTTAAAGAAGTTTAATCGAATTAGCATTTTGAATTAACGGTAACAGCTTAATAGGCAGCAATTATCTTCATTCTCGTGGTGCTTTACTCTTTTGTTCTTTGGCTTTTGGCCATTGCAACGTGGTGCGTACCTACTCCTTCTATAATTTTCTTCTAATTTCATCGAGGATCTCAAAACAGCTTTAGCATGCCCCTAGGGCACCCCTGAGATCACATCAACAGGTTTTATTTGGTGGTTACAGCTGTTGATCCTGGAGTTACAACAGTTACAAGAGTTACAATGGTGGAAATATATGGCGGGGTGACACCCGTTTTAAACGTAATTTGCACTTTGACGTAAACTAAACGTAATGAGTTGTTGATGATGGAATTCCGTTGCTGTGTAAGAATGATGTCAAGTATGTACGTCATTACTACACACCAATGATGTTGTTGATGGTGGTATCCTGTCGCTACTTATTAATACACATTGAGTTGTGGCAAAGGCATAATGTTTTTTGTTGTAATATAAATATTTAAATTTCGCGCCCTCTATAGTGTGTATCTTTTTCTATTAATGTTGTCTATGACACATCTCGCTCTCTACTCTATGGACATTACTAGCGTATGTACCGTTTAATTTTCTCTCTAATAAAGTGTATTCTATTTAAATTAAAACATAGGATTATTCATTTATTAACAACAGGTTATTGGCCCAGAAAGTCCATCAAAGTAAATTCAGTGCGAAAGTAAAATAAACTCTGTTCAAAAAGTACACGCCAGAAATTCTAACCTACACACGCCATTACGCCACGCGGTCTATGAACAAAATTGGTACACAAGCGACAACTCAACATGTCTAATAATCCACTGGCATTAATTGAGAAATTAACCGGCCGGGCCTAATTAATGTTGCAGATCCGCAACATGAAGAGTTATGGGATTGTGTGGAACCTGAGGCTTCAAGCGAGATTAATAAAAACGTGATAATAAGCTAGGTCCAAAATAATACTTCTTGTCGATCCTGTGATCTATATTCACATTCAAGAAGCTGTAACCGCAAAAGAAGTATGGGAAAATTTGTCACATGCATTTGATAACTCTGGACTTACACGCCGGGTTGGTCTACTGCGAGACTTACATAATACCACACTAGCCGGATGTCCTAATGTAGAGGAATACGTGAGCAAAATTATCACTACAGCGCATAAGTTAGGGAATATTGGCTTTCACGTGGATGATGAATGGCTGCACTGTTGTTATCGGGCTGCCCGAATGCTGCAAGCCTATGATAATCGCAATCAAAAGTTCAGGTATGAAAATCAGTTCTGACTCTTCTTAATCAAAATTATTACAAGATGTTAAACAAAATGATTCGTCAGCTTTTGCCACAAGCCAAAAATTTCAATATAATAAAAAAAATACAAAAGGTCGCCGTTTTTACACATGTAACAAGTATGGGCACAAAAGCTCAGAGTGCAAATCAATACCACGTAAAGATCAGAAGACAAACACATCTAGACAAAACAGTTCTTCATATTCCGCTGTGTTCATGGCTTCTTCTGCGTACTCCGACGCATGGTATGTTGATTCTGGTGCCTCTGCTCACATGACTAAAAACAAGGATCTGTTGAAACAAGTAAGAAATTCACATATTAAAAGCATAAAAGTGGCAAATGACAAAACATTATCAGTACAAAGCTCCGGACAAATAAGCTTGTGTGTACATAATGATAAGGGACAAGAAAATAACATTTTGTTTACAAATGTGCTATACATACCTGAACTCGCTACGAACCTGCTTTCAGTAAGTCAAATAATTAATAATGATGGCCAAGTTAAGTTTATTAAGAATGGATGTGTAAATTCTTAATAGTAAAAATGGCATAGTGGCAACGGCAAGCTTAATAAATAACATGTACCGGCTGAATATGCCTGGTAGCTATGCAGACATGTCAGATGTTATTGAGCAAGATTCTTACCTGTGGCACCAAAGAATGGGTCATATGAATTTTCAAAGCCTAAAGAAACTGACTGAAAATACTGCAGACTTAAAGTTGAATAAAGTCAAGGAAAATTTAAAGTGTATAACGTGTTTAAAGGACTCTCCAAATAATACACAGATTATGACAGTCGTTTATTTATTACACGTGTTACCAAATGCGACCTTACATATTGACTGACTTATACGATACTTATTGTGCAGTATGCACATATAATAATTACATAATGTGCAACACCTACAATATTCCTCCCCGTATAAAAAGAATTTTTTTTTTTACATATATTAATTATTTTTAGTTTGTTCAACTGAACCCCAAAACAATACACAGTACATAGCAATAAACATGCATAATAATATAACAATATCGTATTGCATTCGTGGATGCATGTAATAATACTTGCAACATGGTATAATACCTGGACTCTTACTGCTACTTACATTATAGATAAACATAACTGACGATAATCAATGATCATCAGCCCTTTGCTCAACCTACGTTGAATACACATTATTACGCGTAGTTTATGGTAGGCAGTTGCTGGTTGGGTTTGTCCACACTGTTCATTGCCATCGCGGAGACAATTTCTTTCCTGGCCCATTTCTTTGTGCTCTTGTGACATTTGTTAAACACGAAACATGCTGCTATGATCAGTAATTGTGCCACCACAAAAGAGGCTATATGGGTCAAACAATTATTGTGTGATATTGGTGAATTTAAACAAAAGTGTGTGTGTCTAAATCTCGATAATCAAAGTGCTATAAGTGTAATCAAAATTGTAAACTTTCACAAACGGTGCAAACATATAGACATTAAGTATCATTTTATTAAAGAAAAGTACTAGGCAAAAATAATTGACTTAAACTATGTACCTACTGAGGAGCAATATGCAGATATTTTTACTAAACCTTTATATATATTATACAGCGTGTCCGGTAATTAATGGATAACCTTGAAATGTCTTATAGTATAACTTATGCCCGTTCAAAAAAAATACAAAAAAAAATCTATCATAATTAGTACCTAAGATAAGTTATTTTTAGAGAAAAGTCTATTTTTTTAGCTTATTTTTTAGTTTTTTGAACACTATGACAAGAAATGAATGAATTACATCGGTTTTTTAATGTTTTCATATTGTAGTATAATTACTATGCTGATAGATAGAAAATAAATTGTATCACTAGCTATTGTACTTTAAAAAAAAATGTATGCAAGTTGATTTATTTTAGAAAAAATTGCATAATCTATTTTTTCATCGAATTTTAAACATTATGGGTAAAAAAAAATTATGGAGGCATGAGTGACCAATAATTTTTAAATAATTCTGGTTTTAAGTAGATTTTATAATGGTACAATTCATCATTGTATCTACCATAAATAGTGAATTATTGCTTTTAATGTAGAAAAGTAGAAAAAAAATACTAAAGAAATGTTTAAACTTTAATGTAATACTAATGCAATGTTTAAAATTGTTACTTTTAAGCGTGAAAAGAAAAGATTTATCCCTCCCCAAATTATTAGAAGAAGTGCCTGAGGAGCTGAGAGACTCTTATTGGTTATAAAATGACGGCTATCCTGCGCACTATGCTGTACCCGTTCGTGCATATTTCAATAATACGTACCTAAACAGATGGATCGGACGTCTAGGGCCAATTTTGTGGCCTCCGCGTTTACCGAATCTAAATCCATTGGATTTTTTTATGGGGGCTGCCTCAAAGAAGAGGTGTACCGTAAGCCTAAACGGTCTTTGGAAGAACTACGTAGCCGTGTTAGAGCAGCCGCATCAAAAAAGTGATATAATAATAACTCCCCACTGAATTCGGTAATAACGCGCGATTCACGCAGGAGTAATTTTATAGTGCCCAAGTGTGTGCGCAGTACACAAGAGCACTCTCTCTTCCTTTACTCTCGTAATCCAGTGGGATGGATAACCAACACGACTGATGAGAGATGAGGCGCAGGTCTGACTTTTTACATGCCCATCCGACGCATAGATTATCTTTCTTGTCAGACAATCAGGTGATCAGCTTGCATTGTCCTAACCAGACTTGAAAAAAACATTTTTTGTTTTCCAATGCGGGAATCGAACCTACGACCTCCGAGTCGAGAGCCAATACTCTAACCACTAGACCACGGAGATTGTTACGTTGACGATATACTAGATTGCTCATAAGACCATGTATCCGTAGATGTAGGACCTGCATAAGAGTGGGAGGCCAACAATTTGAACATTTATCGTAAATACGTGTAAAATTAAGTACCTATTCTTAATGTTAAACGCTGTTTTTAGTAACCCCTAATGGTCAGGTACAATTATTTTTCTTAAAGTTCCCCAATTACCTACTTTCTTTCTTAAGTACATTTTTCTCCTTTTCTACATTAATAGCAATAATTCACTATTTATGGTAGATACAATGATGAATTGTACCATTATAAAATCTACTTAAAACCAGAATTATTTAAAAATTATTGGTCACTCATGCCTTCATACATTTTTTTTATACCCATAATGTTTAAAATTCGATGAAAAAATAAATTATGCCATTTTTTCTAAAATAAATCAACTTGTATACATTTTTTTTAAAGTACAACAGCTAGTGATATAATTTATTTTCTATCTATCAGCATAGTTATACTACAATATGAAAACATTAAAAAACCGATGTAATTCATTCATTTCTGGTCATAGTGTTCAAAAAACTAAAAACTAAGCTAAAAAAATAGACTTTTCTCTAAAAATAACTTATCTTAGGTACTAATTATGATAGATTTTTTTTTTGTGTGTTATAATATAAATATTTAAATTTCGCGCCTTCTATAGTGTGTAATCTTTTTCTATTAATGTTGTCTATGACACATCTCGCTCTCTACTCTGTGGACATTACTAGCGTATGTACCGTTTATTAATTTTAATTTTCTTAAAAACGTTAATTTTCTCTCTAATAAAGTGTATTCTATTTAAAATAAAACACAAGATTTTTCATTTAATAACAACAGTTTTGATGGTGGTATCCTGTCACTACTTATTAATACACATTGAGTAGTGACAAAGGCATAGTATTATGCGGTTCATATTGATATCCTATTGCTGTGTAGTGACGATGGCCTGTAGGTTTGTCGTTACTTCATAGTAATGATGTTGCTGTTGACGGTACAACGCTATTACTTGCTGTTTGATACAAAGTCACGATGAGAAATGGTATTATTTTTGCGTTTCTGTTATCACTTTGTGACAAGTTTCAATGACACGTACCTAGTGATGATGATATAGTAACGGTCACATGTTTTGCGTTGCGTCAAAGAATTGCGTTAACATCCTAAATTCTAATGTGGATTTGTCACGATTTTATGCAGTTTTTAATGCGGTTGGTCTACGGCATAAAAGATATGCGATGAGTTCTATGATCTGGATTGGAAAGATTGACCTTAAGTGTATATGAAATAATGGATTTAATTGGGTTTCGGCAATTGATCTTTCATTCGGTCACCGTAATATTCTACCTGGGGCTAGCCATTATGTGCGCGAGTAACAATCTGATAATAGATTGTCTAAATCAACCAAAGTACAGTCAGCTTTATGAATTGAGATAGCCTTCAATTTGAATAGAGGATTTGTCATGTAGCTTAATGTGGTAAAAATGCCTTGGTTTTAAGTTTGGTTACAGGATTACTTACGAGGTCGTGAGTCACGCAGGATGGCCGTGTCGAAGAGGTTAATATTTTGTTGCTGAATTGACAAGCAAGTCAATAGTGCAGAAGTAGATTTGGCGGGAACACTAGCGCCATGTTGTTTGGCGTTGATAGAGTCCGGTCTGGCAACTTGCGCGTTCGGTTTGGTGGGGGTTCTGATCGAGTTTTCCCTCCAAGGAATGATCATAGAACATTAAGCTACCAGCCGTCGTGGCGAGAGATTCGGCTCGGGAACTATCGGTGTTCTTGTTAAAAAGTGATTGTGAAAATAAGTGCAAAGTAAAGAAATAAGTGCAGAGTTGTTATTATTATAATAGACAGTGAAAAGTGATTAAAACGGTGTGAAGTGCTTAGTTTTAGTACTAAGAGAATAACGGTGAAGTAATGCTGTTTATTCTCTTCTCATTTTGTAACCAACATTACCCACGATACGCCCACAGTGTTAATTTGAGAGCCAGTACTTTAATAAAGTACGATATTTGAGGCATGTTTATCCCATGTGTGCGCGCAAATGCTACACATACTTTTGAGCTGAGGTATGTAGTTATGTAAGCGCGGTAGGTAGGGGTTTGGGCTGAGATTTGAGGATTATTTGGAGAATACTAGAACAAGCACTAACCTTTGATGTTGAGCTGGAGCTGTAGTTCCAAATATGGGCGGAGTCTTCTGCAGCAGACACTACACAGCTGAGCGGAGTTTTATTCGGTAGTTTAACGCAGTCGCTAGCGAATTGAGTTTAGTATATCGGATGCACATGTGCTGACGCGTCACGGTTACTTGTAATTCGGGTGTGCTTCCGGCGCGGTTGAGATTTTAATAGCGAGTGTGTCACTCCCTCTAAGCTTCAGGACTGTCAACCAATAGTCGCACGTGATTGGCTGATTTAAGTGCACGGTGTGACCAGTTACTAACGAGATTATTTTACCGGACTCACCTGTTTATCAACAGTCTTGTTTTCACGCTGATACTTCTCCGTCACAAATGATGATGAGTCGCCCTTCATCACGCAGCTCCTATACTGTATCGACGCCATCACAAAACATTAATTTAAAAAAAAAAACACTTCAGGAATTACCTCAAAAACAGCCTACACAATACGCCAATACTTCTCCTTCAAAATTATGATTAGTCGCCCTTCATCACGCAGCTCCTATACTGTATGGACACCATCACAAAACATTAATAAAAAAAAAACACATCAGGAATTACCTCAACAATAGCCTACATAATACGCCAATACTTCTCCTTCGCAAATAGTGATCAGTTGCCCTTCATCACGCAGCTCCTATACTGTATCGACGCCATCACAAAACATTAATAAATAAAAAACACATCAGGAATTACTTCAACAACAGCCTACACAATACGCCAATACTTCTCCTTCGCAAATAGTGATCAGTTGCTCTTCATCACGCAGCTTCTATACTGTATCGACGCCATCACAAAACATTATAAAAAAAATCACATCAGGCATTACCAGAACAACAGCCTCTCTTAGATAGTTCTCATCCTCAAATAATAATCAGTCACCCTTTATCATCACACAACTACGATGAAGAATTATCGCAAGAAAGCCAATTTTCACTTGACAATGTCCAAATATTATTGTATTTTTATGTTGACATTTATGTACCTGGTATATTATTGACACCGGTATATTATTGTATCGTAATTTCACCTTGACACTAATTATAATCGTAATGTTAAATAGTATGTACCTACTAGTATTGTTAAAACAGAATATAATGTAGAAAGTAAGACCAATAAATGTTGCTTGAGGGTTTTGTATTAAAAGTTCATAGTTTAATTTCCACATGTATATTTTCTTACACACTTTGTTTAAAGTTATTGCAGCTTATAATTTTGCTTGCCGGACACACCACACCAGTAGTATAATTGACAGATAAAATTAGGGGTTCACAAACACACTTTTTTTTTTAAATTCTATGTAGAAGCAATGAACTTAATAAGATAGGACATACCGCCCACCAAAAGGACAGTGTCCTTTTCAAAAGAAAATGACAAAATAATTACTAACTTATACATTAATACTATCAAGAACTAAGCATTCTAGCTCAATTATATCATAATAATATATAGAGTAGTGGACTGGGCTGTAAGTATGTAAAGATACATTAATTATTCCTCTTACATAATAAGTGATAACAATGAATACATCTATCAATATTCAATAGTAATATTTTAAACTCAGATAGCTTAGCTTAGATAGCTTTGAATTAGATATAATATTGCTACACTAACTTAAATAAGTCTACAATCTAAAAGTATACACTAATTTAACATATTATGTAAAAAGAAACTTCAACATGTAAGTATATAATTACACAATAAAAAAAAACTTAAGAGAGTTTCTTATTATTTACCATGAATAAAAGGTAAATAAAAAATTAAATGTTTGAATGTCTTTAAACCTTAACATTCATAATATGAATTTAGTATTAAGTTTTAATACCCAAAAAAAAAATGAGTCTGCAAGTGAATATTTCTATATAAATCATGCTTAAGTTAGAAAATTGAGTAAATAGAGTAGGTTATATAAACTCAATTAAAAATAAATACACATTAAGCAGAGTATACAACACAGCATACTAAATTGTTCACATAAATATCCTAGTTGTTATGCTCACCTGGCACTATCTTATTTCCTAGTTATCCTCCTCCTTCTTTATATCCTAGTTGCTACAACTTCTCTCACCTGGCACAGGTAAGAAAATTAATTTGGATAAAGGTCTCTTTAGTTCACTTTGTCCTTTACACTGCACTGTAACCACTCTCACTAAATTGTCTTTTCCGGGATGCAATAACTTTATTCTTTCCAGCACCCATCTCGTGGGGGGCAGACCGTCTTCTTTGATGACGACTAAATCACCAATTCTAGGATTAATAGTCTTCGATTGCCATTTTGTTCGTTGTTGCAACGTATGAAGATATTCATGCTGCCATTGCCGCCAGAAGTCTTGCACCATTTTTTGTATATGTTGCCATCTAGTCAATATGTTAATATTTGAGTTTTCAAAATTATCATCAGGAACAGCAAGCAGTGACTCTCCAATCAGAAAATGGCCTGGAGTGAGCGGTGATAATGTCTCAAGAGTATCATCTAACTGGCAAAGCGGACGAGAGTTTAAACATGCTTCTATCTGCGCTAGCAAAGTTGTCATTTCTTCATATGTCAGCCTTGTATCTTTGCTCACTTTACTCAAATGTCGTTTTGCTGACTGCACTCCTGCTTCCCACAAACCTCCACAGTTGGGCATTCTTGGGGGTATGAAGTGCCAAGTTGTTCCTTCCGTCGCTAACTGTTCTGCTATCTCTTTTGTCAATGAATTTTTGTTTGCAATAAATAGATCTTTTAGTTCTTTTGCGGCACCAACGAAATTTGTCCCATTATCGCTCCACAGATTTAAACATCTACCTCGACGTGCAACAAATCTTTTAAAGGCGGCGAGAAAGGCTTGAGTTGTTAGGTCTGTTACAGCTTCTAGGTGGATAGCACGTGTAACCATGCATACAAAGAGACAAATATAGCCTTTCATGGCATGATGACCTCGACCTTTAGATGTTCTAATCCATACAGGACCTGCATAGTCTACTCCGCTGTTGAGAAATGCTCTGCTTGGTGTTACTCTCTCAGCTGGTAGCTCACCCATCAATTGTTGATTAACCTTGCCTTGATTTATTATACAAACCTTACAGGTTTTTATGCATTTGCGGACAGCTGATTTTATACCTATAATCCAATATGTATTTCTCAGGTATGTAATCATAAGTTGGATGCCACCATGAAGTGTCTTTTTATGTGCATCATCAATTAACAATCTAGTTATATGTTGATTACTCGGTATTAATATTGGATGTTTAGAAGAATTAGACAATGAAGAATTTTGTAATCGTCCTCCAACTCTTAATATCTTATTGTTATCTAAAAATGGTGTTAATCTGATCAATGAGCTGGTTTTTCTCACACATCCTTTATTTATAATATCTTCTATTTCCTTCTCATATACTAATCTTTGATAATATCTTATACAATTTTGCATTATAAAATTCATTTCATGTGTAGTGATGTATACTTCTTTGTTTTTAATTTTCTTCATTCTTCTGCAATAGGCCAATACTCTTTTCATCTTAGTTACATTAGAAAATCTTTCCCAAATTGGTTTTTCTATGTATTCTGTAGTAAATGTATGACATGTTAATTTAAGCTCTAGTTCTGTTTCTTCATTTTGTTTTTTAAATTTTATTTTTCTTTCTAGAAGCCACTTTGGCCCTTTCCACCAAATTTCTTTCTCTTTTAATTCTTTTAATAACATTCCTCTGGATGAAATATCAGCTGGATTATCTAGGGAGTCTACATGTAGCCATTCTAGAGCATTGGTGTTATCTTTAATTTCTACAACTCTGTTGGCCACAAATGTTTTCCATTTTTGTGGTTCTCCACGAAGCCAGGCAAGTACTATAGTGGAGTCAGTCCAGCAAAATATTTGTTTATATGAAATTCGGTTCCCTATTTTTTCGCATAAAATCATATGCCATAATTTTACTTGGCATAATTTCATTTGACCTAATAGTAGTTTCGCATAATATTCATTTGTCATAACTTACTTCGCATAATTTTTTTTCGCATAATTACTAAAAGCATAATAATTGTTAGGCATACTTATTGTAAGGCATATATTTTTTTACGCATAATGTTCATTAAGAATAATATTTTTTTGCATAATATTAAAAAGCATAAATATATTTACGCATAATGATATTTAAGCATACTATTATATTTACGCATACATCTTTGTAGCATTTTTTTTCATATGATATGAATGATAAATTCTACTGGGTGTGCGAGTTAAGACGAAATAACAATTATAATTGTAATTTTACGACTGATTACGAAATAAACTCGGACAAAAACACGAACTGCTATCTAAGAACATGCCAAGCTAATTATTTAAAACATGTTAGCGGCTTACGGGTGGCCCAAGGGCCACCCCGCCGCAACTAAACCTACTGTTACACATGTTACACTAGGTATATGAGTTTAATACCTGCTTTTAATATTTTATTAATATGCGTTTAATTACCTTAACCGTATTTTCATTATGTCGTTCCAGTTTATGTATATTTGTGCCTTGTGACAAAATGCTTTGAATTTATTATGACAAAAAAATATGCCTAACGAGTTTATGCCAAAAACCAATTATGCCAAAGTATTATTATGACAAGAAAAATTATGCCTTACGAGTTATGCCTCATTAAATTAGGACAAACAATATTAGTCTAAATGATATTTATGCCTAATGATGTAGTATGCCAAAAAACCATTATGCCAAAGTATTATTATGCGTACTAAAATTATGCCAAGTGATGTATGCCAAATGAAATTATGACAAATAAAATTATGCGAAAGAAGAGGATCCCTGAAATTTGCTTTATTAATCTTGATAACAAGAGGGCTCCACATAACTCAAGACGTGGAAGTGATAATGTCTTAAGTGGTGCAACCTTGGTTCTAGAGGCTATGAGACTTGTTTGTATAGTACCATCATTTTGCTCCACTCTACTGTAAACAACTGCAGCATAGGCCTTTGTCGAGGCGTCACTAAAGCCATGCAATTGTACATTTTCTTTCTTATATGTGTAGATGTATAACCATCTTTTTAAAGATATGTCATTAACATTTTCTAAGTCATTTCTTATTTGTAACCATTCTGAGGTTAGTTCATCTGATAAAGGCTCATCCCAGTTTATACCACTCAACCATAATCTTTGTATAAACATTTTGGATAGTACAATGCTTGGTGAGATCCAGCCTAGCGGATCATACAGTTTTTGTATGTCTGACAATATAGTTCTCTTTGTAATACACGATGAAGGTTGGGTAAGATTAATTTTGTATAAAAATTCATCTGTTTTTAAATTCCAAGTTATGCCTAAAGCCTTCATAGTACCATCTAGGTATATGTCATGCTGTACTTGTGAAGATATATCCTTTGGATCCATGAATTTCAGTAAATCAATATTGTTTGAAGCCCATTTCTTTAATATGAATCCTCCCTTTTTCAACATAGCTGTCAGTTGCTTAACGGCTTCTTTGGCTTGTTTAACGGTGTCACAGCCAGACATAACATCGTCGACATAACAATCTGTCCGTGTGATGTCCGCAGCTACCGGATAGTTTGCTTGTTCATCGTGTGCAAGTTGAATTAATGATCTAACTGCCAAATAAGGAGCTGAGGTTGTACCAAAGGTCACTGTAAGCAGTCTGTAGTCTTTTATATCTGAATTTTCATTCCTCCACAATATTCTTTGATAATCTATATCTTCTTTATTTAGAGTAATCATTCTATACATCATCTGAATGTCGGATAAGAAACATACTGCATGCATTCTCCAACGCATCATTATACTGCGCAAATCTTCTTGCAGCACAGGACCAGGTAAAAGTTCATCGTTTAGTGATATTGCATTATCTCCTTTACATGAAGCATCAAAAACTATTCTAGTCTTTGTTGTTTCCTTGTCTTCGCGTACAACAGGATGGTGAGGTAAGTAAAAACTTTCTTTTGTATATATTTCTTTTTCAGGAACTTCTTCCATATGTTTTAAGTTTATGTAATCTTGTATGACCTTTGTATAATCTTCTTTTAGTTTAGGTTGCCTCTTAAATCTTCTTTCTAATTGCACTAATCTCTGCATAGCTATATCTCTTGTGTTTCCTTTTGTGCATTGTAAATTATTTGTTTTAAAAGGTAGCTTGACAACAAATCGCCCTTCCTCATTTCTTTTGTATGTTTTCTCATAAATTTCTTCACATAATTTTTCTTCTTTTGTAAACTTTCGTTTTGTATTAGTGTCTATTTCCCAAAGTGTTTTTAACATGTCTGATATATTCAGTTGGTGATGCATGACTGTAAATGAGCTTTCATTTTGTGTGTGTTTAGTATTCAATTCTCCAAACAAAATCCATCCCAAAGTTGTTTTTTGTGCACATGGTGACCCAGGTGGACCCTTGATTAGTTGTTCTTCAATAATATGCATATAATCTTTTACTCCTAGGAGTAAATCTATTTGTCCTGGCATGTTATATTTTGGATCCGCAAGGGTAAGACCGTATAGATGCTGCCAATTTTGTACATTTATTATTTGATGTGGGAGTTGTGTAGTTAATTGTTGTTTGTGCATTACATAAGCTTCTATATTTAATTTAAATTCTGAATTCCATAGTGATGATATTTCAAATTGAACAACATGTTTTATCCTTACTTTTGATGATCCCACACCTGTCACGTTACAATTGATTTGTTTCCTTTTAAGTCTTAATAGTTGTGCTGCTTTCTCACTTATAAAATTAGCTTGCGATCCCTGATCTATGAGAATTCTTAAATTTGAAGTGTAACCATCCATACTTTTTGCTTTCACAAGAGCCGTTGCCAGCAGCGCCGTTCCGGATATTCCAATATGATGATTTGCAACCTTTTCATTCCGTTCCTCCTGAGAGGTAGAAGCTTGTGCAGTATTTGTGGGAGCAGTCAACTGCTGAGTTTTGTGTAATAATGAATGGTGTCTTCTTTTACAGAACCTGCATGACATTGGATTCTTGCATTTATTAACAGCGTGACCAGGAAGTAAGCAATTATAGCACAAATTGTTATCTTTAACATAAGTGTTGCGTTCATCGACATTCTTGTTATTAAAGTTCTTGCAATGACTTATTGTATGTTCATCTTGACATAATATACATGACTTGGGTTTTGTAATACTTGCTGTATGGTATGATCGCTCCTTTATGAATTTATTTTTATTTGTAATGTTTTCTGGTAGTATCATTTCCAAAGTTCTGAATTTACTTTCCAAAAATCCTTTTAAATCTTCCCACGAGGGCAATTTATCGGTCTTGTCTTTGTAAGCATGTGATTCCCACTCTTTGTGTGACTCCTGGTCCAATTTCTGACTTACTAAATATATTATAATCGGTCCCCAAGAATCAGTATTAATTTGTAGATTGTTTAGGCTATTAATACACTCTGATGTAGTGTCTAGTAAATATTTTAGATTGTTAGAACTCTGGATGTTAATTTTCTTTTGGCTAAAAAGCTTCCTTAGTACAGAAAACACTATCACTCGCTGATTTCCATATCTTTGTTTTAGTACATTCCAAGCCTGCTCATAATTGTTATCAGTGACATTTATGTGTCTAAGCATTAATTCAGCTTCTCTAATAAGGCTAGATTTTAAATACTGCAATTTTTGTACATTGCTCAAAGATGCATTATTATGTACTAGGGATGTGAACATGTCTTCAAAGGTTGGCCACTCTTCGTATTTTCCACTGAATGTGGGCAATTGGATCCTTGGCAATTTAACGAGGGAAAGTTGTGCCATGCTTTGGTTATGAATGTTTGAATTCGACGCGTCCATCACAGGTACACCAGGTTGCTTGTTAAACTTGTTAAGGAGGTCTGACAGGTCTGCTTGTAAACAAATGTATATATCTTCCACCATGAAATATTCTTTCTTCAAAAAGTATGAAATTTCTCCTCGCTTTTCACGTGGCGTGACACATGATAAAGATTGATGCGCTTCCTTAAACTCCCTCCAATATTCCTCCAAGCATGACGCTCGTTGTTGAATATATCCATATGTTAACCTATCCTTTGGACATTTTTTGAGATTAATTTGTGCCCGTTGTATAATCGTCGCAATCTCTTGTAATTTGCACAATAAATTTTCTTGTTCTGGGCTTACGTTCGCCATTTTGCTTTGTATAAAACTGCGCGTCTATTATCACTGATGTTTGTTTGTAACACATCCGGCTCGTATGCGACCACTTTATGTTGCTTGAGGGTTTTGTATTAAAAGTTCATAGTTTAATTTCCACATGTATATTTTCTTACACACTTTGTTTAAAGTTATTGCAGCTTATAATTTTGCTTGCCGGACACACCACACCAGTAGTATAATTGACAGATAAAATTAGGGGTTCACAAACACACTTTTTTTTTTTAATTCTATGTAGAAGCAATGAACTTAATAAGATAGGACAATAAATGTAAAAAGAAAGATAAAAATAGAAAAAAGAAAACAAAACAGGCAAAAAACAAGCCCTGACTATGTTAGGGGGACGGGAATAAAAAAAAAATGTCCAGATATTAAGTGAAGAGACATTTCAACCAGTCAGAAATATCCTTATATTGCTTGAAGCATTTGAAAAAGCCACAGGAAAACAAATATAAAGAATTAGATAATAACTGATTGAATGTATTGTTGGTTCTTGGTGGAAATTCATGTTCATAATAATATCACACAACTTTTTATACACACTTTTCCACTTTATTCAGATTTTTACAATAATTTATATTATATAAACACGACCGGTTTCGATTAACTCATCATCAGGTGTAAATCTTAGAATTATTATTTAAAATTAGGTACCTAATAATTTATTCAACAATCAACATACATAATAATATACAATAGAATAAAAAATATATTTAAACTAGAGCAAATAACCTAAAACTAAAAACCTTAAAAAAATAAAATATAATAACTAAAATATATTATTAAAAAGAGTCCCTTTAGGCAAGGTTCCGAAGATACTGGCAGCGTTCCCCCTTTGAATAGCTAGACTAATTCTTTGTCCGAGGTAGCTGCCAGCTCTTCGGTCTCCTGTGATGTCGACTAACCTTTTTCCTATTTCAATAAAAAGCCTTATTGCACTAGGACCCCACGGACCAAGGGTCTCGACACCGAATGGGACAAAATCATATTCGGAGCCTAGACCCCTGTATTTGCAAGTTTTAGCTTTTTCAGCCGCTTCACAGGCCGCACCAGCTCTGTTGTTGGTTCCATGTAGATGGGAAGGGGCCAGCGTGTCT
This sequence comes from Glaucopsyche alexis, assembly GCA_905404095.1. Classification (NCBI taxonomy): domain Eukaryota; kingdom Metazoa; phylum Arthropoda; class Insecta; order Lepidoptera; family Lycaenidae; genus Glaucopsyche; species Glaucopsyche alexis. The sequence continues at coordinate 28,299,298 of FR990044.1, forward strand.
GAACAGGTTGCATCCCATACCAGCACCCGGCCCATCTTCCATGGAATCAAACTCATACCGTCCGGTCTCTTGCCATCGTCTCTTGCAATACCAGTCGGCTCAAGTAGACTTGGCACGTTGACGGTGGCAAGGGACCGGCGTATGATATCGTTAAGTGCGGCATGTCTCGAGAAGCGACCTGCACTTTTTTGGCATGACAGTCCGTGATGTCCTAGCTTGTCGACATCACTGCCACAGGGACATTTATGAGGAGCGCAGACCGGGACCCCAAGCCGTAGACAGGTTGCGATTCGGAGCGTGTCATGCTCAAGAAATGTTCCTGTATTTGACGAAGGGTACGCGTGAAGACAGTAGCCGGCCTCATGCGCACCCACAGCCAAAAGCCTAGCACGCGCCGAACCTGTACTACGGCTCAAAAGATTATCGTAAGTCGATTTGCAGTTTATGTCGTCCCAGCTCCTCTGTGAATTTGGAGAAACTGGAAAATTTTGACCTGGGCATGCAATTAAGAAAGCGTTTCTAGCTTCCTCCAGGCCAGCAATCTCAAAGTTTGAAGGGGATGCCCTTAAAATTTTACTTATGAGATTTGCTGAACTATGGACAGAAGATAGGAAGGCTGGTAAAGCGACACTGGAAATTTTGCGAATCCCTAAACCACCATAACGGATGGGTAGGGATGCTTGGGTCCAAGATTGCTCGTTCAGCTGCATATTAAGAATCGATTCTAAGCTAATTTTGATTAAATCGTCTACTTGTGTCAAAAGATCTGGGTGATTCCAAAAGGAGCAGCAACGAAGCACATACGTAAATTTTGGGACGAAAAGACAGAATTTTAAGATGCAAAGTGCATAATGTGGACTAATTTCAAGGAGACGGTCAGCAGAATTTTGAAATTTTGTAATTGAATTATTAATATATTCAGAAATAGATTCATCAAAAATTGGAGAACCTAAAAGGTAAAGGGAATTACTGTTAACTATTTTAATATTTGGAGCCAAAATATTAAATTTTTGTTTTACGTCATTTAAATTTAAGTCGCAGTTATTTATAAAAAGTTCGCATTTGCTAAAATTAAGGTCCAAACCAATGGCTTCAAATTTATTTTTGATTAGAAAAAGGTCCGAAAACACAGTATCCACATCACCTCCGAGGGTTCCGTCGTCCAAATACCAAACGTTGAATTTAGAATTTAAATTTTTGATTATCGAATTTATAGCCAAACTAAAAATTGCAGGCCCACCCAGGCAGACCCATCACCCTGTTGACAACCTACTTCCGAGGACAGTTCATTAGAACGATATAACAATTTTGTTGGGTTAGCGTAACTGAGAAGAAGATAATTGTATATTTCCGGTATATGTTGTTTTATTTCCGTCAGCAGGGTATCCCTATTTACCGAATTGAATGCATTTTTGACATCAATTTTGAGCAACACGTCAGGCTGTCCGTAAGTTAGGAAAGAGCGTAGGGCATGGACGGCTGCCTCACACCCTCCTTTTACACCGAAGCCTAACTGTACGGGTTCAAATTCCGAATTTAATTTTGGTAAAATATGTCGAACAGCAATTTTGGAGGCCAGACGTCGTAGTGTTGATCCAACAGCAATTGGTCTCACCCCTCCGTCCTTTTTGGTGAGGGCAATGAGGTTCGCGCCGAAAAGAAAATTAAAATACTAGGTGTAAATTGAAGGTAGATTCATCATAAGTAGTTAGTTAAAAAATAATACAAAAAATTGTGCAGATTAATGTTGCCCGCTTCATGAAACATTTTTATATTTTGGGCAAATATATACTAAATTATACCATATCAATAATTGTTATCCTAATTATTATTAATACCACATGCAATTGATAAATTAATAATAAAATAAGTTACAATGTCCTAAAACAGAATCATAATACAAATGTCAGAGTATACAATTAAGTAGGTACAATATTTTGTCACATTAAACTTTCGTCACAAACATTCATATCGGAATATAAATAAAGTAAATATGTCAACAGAATAAATTAAAATTAAATTGTCAATAAAATAAATAAATGAAATTAAAATATGATGTCACTGAATTAATTATTAAGGTTAAATTTAATTAAATAATTAATAACTAATTTAAATATATCAAAATAAAATTAGATGTCCAATAAAATAGAATTCGAAAGACATGATTGATCATTTAGCGAATTTCCCCCTTTTTTATATCTTTTCATTTCTAAAGCTTCTAACGCATCCATTTTTCGACTTTTTGGTAGAATATGCAAATATTTTATGTCTTTATCTGGGTCAAAATGATGTCCATTATTGTTAAGATGTTCCGCAAACGTCGATCTATCTGTTTTTTTTTTCTTCCATGCTGTCATATGTTCCTAAATTCTAGTTTTAAATTAAATTGTCGTCCTGTCTAACCTATATATTCTCCTCCACACGTGTCACAAGTGAGGCGGTATATACCACTGTTGTCGGTGATTTCAAATTTGTCTTTTTGTTACATATAAGCTTTTTTAGAGAACTTGTGTAGAATTCTACTTTTTTCTCCTTATTCTGTAAAATTCTCTGGAATTTATATGACGATGGTCCAATATATGGTATTTTGACCCACGATATTCTTTCTGTTCTTTTAACTGTCTGATTGTATAGTAATTTTACAGTCTACTTCTTTTTAGCTTTTAAAAAAAAAAGTTTGTGATATTATTAATTAGATAATATACTCCATCCCATTCAATGTTCAAACAAAAAATTTTAATTCATAATTTAATGTGCATGCATATACAGCGTATACAGGATGTCCCAGAAGTCGACGTCGTCCCTTCGAAGGCTGATAGACCAGCTCATGACTCACCAGAATATCGTAATATGACCTTAGTAAAAAATCTTTAGTTTTCGAGATATTGGCACTTTTAATAATTTCTTAAAAATTACACCTCATGTCAGCTTTTAGACTGCCGCAACTACAATTTCCCGTATTGTGGGATACAAATTTGTATTGCGGAATCCTGACCAGTTCTGCTATTGACCACGGTTATAAACAAAGCTAATAGAGTTTGAACTTTGTAGAAAAAAAGAAAACTTTTCCCTAATCGTGATTTCAAAAACTTTTTCTCCTAACTTTCACTATCCATACTGGACAAAAAATACACCACACTAACCTGGGTTGTTACTTTAAAAAGTTGCTCATTTTATGTAGTTTTCGAAATAGTAAAATAGTTGCTATTAAGCTACGTCAAAATTTTTTTTTGCTATTTTAAGTGCACAGAGAACACATTTTGAATGTTTTTCTTTAGTTAGAATTTCGAACAAAAACACTCGTTACATTGAAATTACCCGGATGTTTACTTAAAAATTGTAGGTTGAAGTGTAAGATGCTTACTAAACTTAGAAACTAAACAAAATACAAGGATTTTTTTTAACTGTAAGGAGAAATGCAAAGAAGGAGAACACATTATAATAATAATAATAAATAGCCTCATTTATTCCTTACTAAATACATACAAATTGCAACGACTTATTAATAATTACATTATTATTGTATTAATTATTATTATCTGTATCATATTATTTATACCTATCTATCATATTATAATTTCATGCATGATTTTCTGTGTAATAAGTAATATTTTCAAATCGAATTTAATAATCAGAGTAATATTATTTTAATTTTATGTACACAATCCTTTTTAACAGTACTAAGTAGGTATTTATAGTTATTGTTTATTTTACTTATCTTTCTACATAATTATAATATTTTAATTTTATTTTTGAATTACATGCAACATTTTCTATAATTATTATAATTATTTTTACAAATCAAATTTAATGAATATAAAAATATCAAATTAAATTTTACATTTTTCTGGTATAATAATTTAGATTCTTAATAATTAAGTATGTAATTTATTATTATTATTTATTTAATATTATTACATTTTTATTTTGTTTAAGTGTTTGTATTTATATTAAGGACCTCTCTACGAGTAAAGGCCTCCTCCATATTTTGCCATACAACTCTATCATTAGCTTTGATCATCCAATCTTTACCAGCAATTTTAATTATTTCGTCTGTCCATCTTGCTCTTGGTCTTCCTCTTTTTCGTTTGTTTTGTGGTCCTTTCCAGTTAGTTACTTTGTATGTCCATTTCTGTTTGTTCATTCGCGCTACATGTCCGGCCCATTTCCATTTTAGTTTTTGACAATGTTCCAAAGCATCTATTACATTTGTTATTTTTCTTATATCTGAGTTTCGCTTTCTGTCACTCTTTTTTATATTCAAAATACTACGTTCCATAGCTCTTTGGGTAACTTGTAATTTGTTTTTTGTTTTGTTGTTGTATATCCAGGTTTGGCTACCATACGAAAGACATGGAAGTAAGCAGGAGTCAAGCACTTTTTTCTTAAGTTTTATAGGAAGGTTTGATTTTAGCACTTCTTTGTAACTCCAAAACTTATTCCATGTAATGTTGATTCTTCTATTTATTTCATCTTGTTGTCTTGATTTTATGAAAGCTATTTGTTTTCCTAGATATATATATTCTTGTACATATTCGAGAGGGGTACCGTTGACTTTAATCGGGAGTAAGATAGAGTTAGTCATTATTTTTGTTTTAATAGTATTAAGCTCTAAACCTATTTCTTGACTCACTGTGTGTAGTTCGCAAACCATTTTTTCTAGTTGGACAGCTGTTTCTGAGAAGATAATGATGTCGTCTGCGAACCTAAGATTGCTCAGAAAATCACCTTTTATGTTTATACCTCTTTTTTGCCAGTTTAGTTTTCTCATGATGCTTTCAAGAACAGTGATGAATATTCTAGGCGAGAGTGGATCTCCTTGCCTAGCTCCTCTACAAATTTTTATTTCTGAGCCTTTTGTTTCCATTTTTACACGGGATATGCTTTTGTTATAAATATCTTTTATGAGGTCTATAGTTTCTGTCGGCACATCGCATTCATATAGAGCCGTCCACATACTACTATGAGATATTGAATCGAACGCTTTAGCATAATCAATAAAAGCCAAGTAGAGCGGACGCTGATGTTCCTCATATTTCTCTATTATTTGCTCTAATGTATGAATATGGTCAGTTGTTGAAAAACTTTTTCTGAAACCTGCTTGTTCTGGTGGTTGGTGTTTATCGGTATATTTTTCTATACGATCTACAAGGCAAGAGGCAAAAAGTTTGTATAAATTGGGTTGTAGGCTAATTGGTCTGTAGTTATTTATATTTGCTGGGTCGCCTTTCTTGTACAGTAGTATTATGTCAGATTTTGCCCAATCGGAGGGAATTTTTCTATGATTTAAAATCGTGTTAAATAAGTTAGTTAGTAGGGGAGCTAACACGCTCTTACCTATTTTTATTGCTTGATTGGGAACACCATCTGGTCCATTGCTTTTGTCTTCTTTTAGCTTGTCTATTTTCTTTATAATTTCAGTACCTGAAAACCTGTCAAGAGTGGTAGAGTTACATGTGAGCGGCTCAATTTCTAGTTGATTGTCGGTTTTTGACGAGTAAAGATTTTTATAGAACGATGTAGCAGTCTCTATTATCTTTGATCTTGAGAAAGTCTTCTTGTTACTTCCGTTTTCTTTTAAACACGGTATCCATTGCTTAGTATTCGTTAGCGCTTTATAGCCTTTCTTCATACTTCCTGTCGAACTTAAATGGTTTTCTAGTATTTTGATTCTATATTTCTGATGCTCTTTTTTAATAAGTCTATGTATATTTTTATATAAATAACTGCGCTCTTCCTTCTCTTCGTTATTTAATTTTTTCTTTGTTGTCAGTTCATGTCTTCTATGAATAAGTCTCTTTATATCATCTGTTATAAAAGTGTGTTTCTTGGGAGTCACATTTTTAACGCAATTTAGGCTTTCTAGTATACATTTTTTCAGTGTATCATAAAAATACTCTACATCTTCGCATTCGTACAAATTAGCAGTATCAATTTTTTCTTTAAAATTTTTCAGGAAATGTTCTTGATTATCTGGTGTTATTAATTTAGTTGTTAAATTTTTGTAATTTGCTCTACTTTTGCTAATCTGTATCGCGAAAGGTTAAGGTACTCAAGTCCAGATTACAATGCAAAATCCGTTGAAAGTAAGAAAACAACAAAACGATGCACATCAATAGCGTAACGTACTAGTAACTAATATACAAACTCATGTATAGAACAAACAAAAGACGTGCGTGGAGTCACCTATTCTCTCACTCTAATAATGAGTCTAACTCATTAAATATTATTAATGTGTTCTCCTTCTTTGCATTTCTCCTTACAGTTTAAAAAAAAACCTTGTATTCTGTTTAGTTTCTAAGTTTAGTAAGCATCTTACAATTCAACCTACATTTTTTAAGTAAACATCCGGGTGATTTCAATGTAACGAGTGTTTTTGTTCGAAATTCTAACTAAAGAAAAACATTCAAAATGTGTTCTCTGTGCACTTAAAATAGCAAAAAATTTTTTTGACGTAACTTAATAGAAACTATTTTACTATTTCGAAAACTACATAAAATGAGAAACTTTTTAAAGTAACAACCCAGGTTAGTGTGGTGTATTTTTTATCCAGTATGGATAGTGAAATTTAGGAGAAAAAGTTTTTGAAATCACGATTAGGGAAAAGTTTTCTTTTTTTCTACAAAGTTCAAACTCTATTAGCTTTGTTTATAACCGTGATCAATAGCAGAACTGGTCAGGATTCCGCAATACAAAATTGTATCCCACAATACGGGAAATTGTATTTGCGGCAGTCTAAAAACTGACATGAGGTGTAATTTTTAAGAAATTATTAAAAGTGCCAATATCTCGAAAACTAAAGATTTTTTTACTAAGGTCATATTACGATATTCTGGTGAGTCATGAGCAGGTCTATCAGCCTTCGAAAGGACGACGTCGACTTCTGGGACATCCTGTATAACAATTTGAAAAAGACGACTGGCTGGCACCCTGCCTGAGATGATAGCAACAAATTGTTATAACTTCTAAACTATTACACTGAGAGTAAATAGTTTTGTATTTTATTTTAGCAAACGTCCTCTTCTATCGTTTTAGAACAAAAAACAAGCAGGTTAATGGCCTAGATTTTTCACAAAAAGCAAATAATTTAAAAAATACACCAAAAAAAACTATTGTAACGTGGGGTTTGCGCGGGGTGATAGAGTCAAACAGCGACTTTACAACGGAGGCGTATATTTTGGTACAAGGTACAACTTTAGAGCAGCGCTTACGCCCCTATATTTCGGTTTTCAACAGATTGTCCTGTGAGGAAGCAATCAGTATGCTACCGGCTTATAGGTTCGCTATTTATTCCTTAGCGTACAAGAAGCTGTCCCAGCAATGGTGGAAGCAACTACTTAGGTAGCGTAGGAATCGTCAGAGCGCATACAATAGCGATTAGCGATGATAGAAGATAGATACAAAACAATCTTCATGAGGGTTACTTATGTGATCTCTGTCGGTGTTTCAATAGCGTGATCTAGAACCCTTACAGCTCCATCTAGTGGTGGCTGGGAGAACTGACTATAAATTCACTGTTCTCAGTTGTAAATGCTATAGCCATCTAGCGGTGCTTGGGGAAACTAAGATTATACCTCAATATCTTTGAATAGGGGTGTTACACTATATATTTTTTTTAAATATTTTTTTTTGTTTTTCTGTTCAAAGAAAATTAAAACATTTTAACTGTGAATTATTGTCCACATGTTTAGTTATCAAATGAGACCTTTTATATGTTCCTAGGACATTTACATAAGTAGTGGTGGTCGAATATGAGAGCCCGGGTCGTGCAAAATAAAATTAAAAGTATTATTACACGGAAGGATTGGAAGTTGCGACGGTCTTCGAAATTTTTTTTGCTGACATTCCGGTCTCAACTACTAAAAATTTAAATTCCTCACCTGCAGCTGCTGAAAAACTACTCAGAGATAGTGTAAAGGAATGTGATGTCAATTTTAAGTTTAAAGAAATTGACTCCAGAGACATTATTAACACATTTAAGTTGTTGAATATTAAAAATACTGCTGATCTCTGGGGCATGTCTACAAAAGTAATTAAATCAATAATTGACATCGTAGCTCCTTATCTAGCGACAATATTCAATGAATGTATAAAAAGTGGTGTATTCCCTGATTTAATGAAGTATAGCAAGGTTATACCCTTATTCAAAGCAGGAAATAAATCTGATCCGACAATTTTTTTTTTTTTTTTTTTTTTTTTATGAAATAAGGGGGCAAACGAGCAAACGGGTCACCTGATGGAAAGCAACTTCCGTCGCCCATGGACACTCGCAGCATCAGAAGAGCTGCAAGTGCGTTGCCGGCCTTTTAAGAGGGAATAGGGTAATGGGGGAGGGTAGAGAAGGGAATAGGGTAGGGGATTGGGCCTCCGGTAAACTCACTCTCTCGGCGAAACACAGCGCAAACGCTGTTTCACGCCGGTTTTCTGTGAGCCCGTGGTATTTCTCCGGTCGAGCCGGCCCAATTCGTGCCGAAGCATGGCTCTACCACGTATTTTATATTATAGGCCTATATCGATTCTACCGACTCTTAGTAAAATATTTGAAAAAAATATTTTAAGACAGTTATTAGTGCATTTTAATTTAAACAAATTATTACATAATAATCAATACGGTTTTACTAAGGGTCGATCCACAACGGATGCTGGTATGGGTCTTCTTTGTAGTATCTTTGAAGCTTGGGAGGGGTTACAGGATGCATTAGGTGTGTTTTGCGATCTCTCCAAGGCCTTTGATTGTGTTGAGCATGCTACATTGATCAGAAAATTGCACCACTATGGTATTCGGGACTCTGCACTCAAACTTCTGAGTTCTTACCTTAAAAATAGAACTCAGAGGGTGGAGATAAATAGTAAAAGGTCCACTGGGACCAAAATAGAATTAGGTGTCCCACAGGGATCCATTTTAGGCCCGTTTCTTTTTCTCATCTATATAAATGATTTACCTTATCTTGTTAAAGATAATGATAACGAGATAGTACTTTTTGCCGATGACACTTCACTAATTTTTAATGTGAAGCGACAACAGTCAGACTACGACGAGGTAAATAGTGCTCTCTCAAAAATAGTACATTGGTTTAATGTTAATAATTTACTTTTAAATTCTAAAAAAAACAAAATGTTTAAAGTTTACATTGCCCAATGTTAGGCAAGTTCAAACCAATATACTATTAAATGATGAGAAAATGAATTTTGTGGACACCACTGTATTTCTAGGTATAACACTAGATAGTAAATTACAGTGGGGTCCTCATATTGCTAATCTTACAGATAGGCTCAGTTCTGCAGCATATGCAGTCAGAAAAATTAGGGAAATTTCTGACGAAGACACGACGCGACTAGTTTACTTTAGTTACTTTCATAGTAGGATGTCCTACGGCATCCTTTATGGGGAAGTGCCGCAGACATTAATACAATATTTGTGCTGCAGAAGCGAGCAATACGTTCAATTTACAAAATGTCCCCCTTTGAATCTCTAAGAGAAAAGTTTAAAGAAATAGGTATTCTGACCGTCGCTTCTCAATACATTTTGGATAATGTGTTGTATGTGAGAAATAATATCAGTAATTTAAAACTAAAAGCGACAATCACTGTAGAAACACTAGAAATAAGTACAAGCTAGATATACCGGTGATCAGACTAAGTAAAGTAAGCAAATCATTTAAAGGTCAATGTATACGCCTATACAATAAAATCCCAGAAAACGTTCAAAATCTTTCCATTAATAAATTTAAAAAAGTAGTTAAAGAACGTTTGTGTGCAAAAGCCTATTATAAGGTCAAGGATTTTATTGACGATCGCACACCTTGGGAATAGGATGGCCACCTGCAAGGCTGCTTCTATGTAATAAATGTATCTGACTTTTGTCAATATTATATAGAATTAAGTTTTTACATTGTAAGCATCTTAATTTTTTTTAAAAGAACAATTTTCCATCTTTTTGCTAAAAGATGGCCCCGTGCGAGTTTCTTACGCCGGTTCTTCTCGCCAGGTTAGTTCCCGAACCGGTGGTAGGCATCAAGTAGGGACAATTCTTTAAGCGTTACTTTGTAACCAATATTGAAATAAAACTTTTTTGATTTTTTTTTATTTTATTTTGATTTTGCACCATTTCATAGTCTTGCTACTAAGGAATAATTTCTCGGAAGTAATGGTATATGGAAAACTTAAGAAAAGTGTTTTATTTTGATGAACTGTCTCATGTTTTACAGAAATGTATAAGAAAATAATCAAATTCTAAAAATAATCTTTTCAATATCAACGAGTTAGAATCCTGGCTAAAGGAAGTTAAGTTCTCAAAAATCTTATGAAGCGTAGGTTCTCATCAAAATATGATTTGACCCTACTTAACCCTTAGCTGGTATCGTGGGTCAAGTTTGACCCAGACGCAAAAATTTTTAGTTATTATTTTTTTAATGTTCATGGTACAAGTGCGCGCTTCTACGTATTCTCAGTACGTCGCAAGCTGCGGCGGGGGGCGGACGTGCAGCGTGGTGACCATTATAGAAGCTGAGCCGGCCGGTCACATTTGACCCACGATTTTGATTGTCATTTTTTAAATTATTTGCTGATCTCATGAGAATTATACTTTTTTGTCATTGAGAGAGAATTAGAGTTTATATTTTTTATTTCATTTTAAATACAAACTTACCAAAAAGTGCCAAAAACTTAGGTTAGTTACAAATTCATGTAGAATTAAATATTTTTTTAATATTCTAAAATTAAACTAAGACAATTTTGTAAAAAAAGTGTTTTTATTTAATTTCTATCCCTATTTACATAAATAAAACAAATGCATACGTACTACAACAGATTTTTTGGTGTGGGTAAAATATGACCCACGATGCCAGTAGTGTTGCCAAAAATAGCGATATCAGCCAGGGGTTAAGCATATTTTGCAATTTATATTTTACACATATGTTTATTTATCATTAAATATGGCATATTATACATTATTAAAATGTGAGTTTAAAAATAAAAAAAATAAAAAAATGTAGATTTTAATTATAATAAAATTGTGAATGGAGGCTAGTCTAATATTCTTCTTCTTCGTCGTTTACTTCTTCTTGTCGCTCAAAAATGTTCAATTCATTGTCATCATCCTCATTATCGGTCATATTCATCTCCAAACCTTCCAGAATTTCAGGATCGTATGTGCTTTCTTCATCGGGGTTACTTGGATATCAGGGATGTTGCGAATATTCGCATCCGCATCCGCATCGATTTAGACATCCGCATCCGCATAAATCGATGCGGATCTAATACGAATGCGGATGTGTAGCAGGTAGCGACGAGAAAGAAAGGGAAACAGTTATTTAGTAGCGCAGGATTAATATACGAACCCTTGCGAAACAAACTGGAGTCCGAAAAGGCGGAAATTCTACTTTTAATGAAATATAATGCCCCAATATTCAATTTTTTTAGAACTTTTAAAGGTTCCTCTTTAAAAGTTCTAAAAAAAAGTCCGCGACTATATATGTCTATCTTTTAAGTTTACTACTACTACTTACTACTTTATTATACTACTATTTACTACCTTATTATTAAACTAGCTTTTGCCCGCGACTTCGTCCGCGTGGAACATTTACTTTGAGATGTCGTTAAAATTTATCCGCGACTTCATTTACGTAGAAGGAGAAGCGCTTCCCCCTCACGACTGCTCGCCGCGCGCCGCACATTATTGCGCATTTGATTATTATTTTATTACTGCAATATCTTCTAAAATACTCATTGAAATCAAATTATGTAAACGGCAAATTTCTTCTAAATTATTAAATGCTTGTAATGAATAACGTATTTACTTGGATAAGCATTAATATCATCTTTATGAAAACACCCTCAAAAATAATGCTTAATTTTAGTACAAATTTGGTTAGCATAAAAAGGTTATTGTGAGCCAACCTTAAAAGATAGACATATATAGTCGCGGACTTTTTTTAGAAGTTTTAAAGAGGAACAATTCTGTCAAACATAATTTTAACAAAACTTTAACCGTTTCCGCAGCATACGCAGCGAAAGTTCTCAAAGGAAGAAAAAAAAACCCGATTTTCTGTGTTTTATAGCAAATTACTGGATATTCTGGATAGCCTGAATCCGTGGGCCATCCGGATTTAATGTGGAAATTACACTAAATTCGAATGGGACCCACGGTTTTTAGGTAATATATACATTGTCAACGTATGTTATATAACTGCGTTTACATTTGTGGGTGCGTAACACAATTCGTCGGATATCTTGGATACCTTAATGGATATATTTTTGTGTTTTATAGCAAATTACTGGATATTCTGGATAGCCTGAATCCGTGGGTCAACCGGGTTTAATGTAGAAACTACAGTAAATTATACTACAGTATGTTATTTAGTTAAGTTTCTCCTTAAGTGAACAATGTAATGTTCTTTGAGAAATAAATAAATCTTTGAACTGAAATTCGGATGGAATGCACGGTTTTAGGTAACATAGCGGGCGGTCTGTGTGACTTGCTTTGTGGGTGCGAAACACAGTTCGCCGGATATCGTTAGGGGGCGGTCTGTGTCACTATATACTTGCATTTGACAACGTGGTTTTTGTAACTACGTTAACATCTGTGGGTGTGTGACATAGGTCGTCGGATATCGTTAGGGGGCGGTCTGTGTCACTATATACTTGCATTTGACAACGTGGTTTTTGTAACTACGTTAACATCTGTGGGTGTGTGACATAGGCCGTCGGATATCGTTAGGGGGCGGTCTGTGTCACTATATACTTGCATTTGACAACGTGGTTTTTGTAACTACGTTAACATCTGTGGGTGTGTGACATAGGTCGTCGGATATCGTTAGGGGACGGTCTGTATGACTAGCTATGTTATACGGCCGTCGGATGGTAGGGGGCGTGCTATGAAACTTTTCGCATAGCCCGTCGGATATGGATACTTAGCAAGGATAAACTTTGCAGGATAGCGGAATCATGTCCAGGAGTGATAATGATGATGGTACTCCACCTGGTACGCCGCCCAGGCGATCTCGTCGAGTTCGTAAGAACCGGAAGGCGAGACGAAAAAACATATCGTCGTCGTCTAGTTCATCTGAGAATACGGTGCCTAAGAAAATACGTAAGGCAAGATTTTCTACTAAGGATATTTTGAAGCTGGTAAAACATGTCTCAAGAGATTCATTTAAAGTATCTTATAATAATCTTAACAATGTTGTGCCGGAATTTGACCCCTCAAATAGAGCTCAAACTATTAACTGTTAGATTAAAAGGGTTAATGAATGCGCTGCTATACATATATGGTTGGGATGAAAGACAGATAGTTCATTTTTCACTTCAAAAATTATCCGGCCTCGCGAAACGTTGGTTTGAGGCCCTACCAACGGTAGTTTTTAGTTGGAATGAGAGGCAAATAAAGTTAAAAAAGGCTTTTCCAAGTGAAGATAATTACGGGCGACTTTTGGAAGAGATGTTAAGCAGGACTTACCGCGCCGAAGAAAGTCTTAGGGAATATTTTTACGATAAATTAAATTTACTTACTAGATGTGAAATAATAGGTAAAAAGGTTGTTGATTGTATCGTACATGATATTAGCGATCGATCTGTGAGGGATAGGGCTCAGATTTTAAACTGCTCTGAACCGGAGGATTTACTACATTTTTTATCGTCGCAAAAATCTCAGCTTGTAAATATTAAAATACCTCATGAGCGATTTTCATCAAAACAAAACTTAATCGTTAATGAGAGTAATAATTCTTCAATCACTTGTTTTAATTGTCGTCAAAAAGGTCACCCTACCACAAGTGTCCAAAACCGTTGACAAAATGTAAAAAGTGTAATAGAATAGGCCTGTGGTGGATTCATCCACACATTTTATAAAGAGTATATTTTTGTCTATTTTTATTGTTTTTAAAGAGATGACGTAGTTGTCACAAAGACTTTTGCTTTATAATTTCAATTCCATACAACGTATATAATTAATAATAAATGTAAAATACTATAAATATACGTTAAAATAACTACGCGAGTCTTTTTGTGACCTTAGAGTAAATACAGTAAGTAATAGCACTAAGAAGATTCGCAACATCTGGCGACCGTGATAGTGATAATGGAAACAGCAAAGTCCGAAAGACGAAATCGTCGCCGCAAGTTCACAATCGTAGCAAATAAGATTGATGATTTATCAAAAGATTTAGTCTTAAACGCGACTGCTATAAAAGCATATTTTCCAATGTTAGAAAAACAGTATGACGATTTATGTATCGCGCAAGATAAAGTCAATGAGTTACGGTTGGAGTTGAATAGCGATGAAGATACGACGAAAAGCATGGACGATGAATGGGAGGCGGAGATCGAGTATTGCTTTAAATTCAACAAGATAAAAAAACATGTTGTTGGATCACGATCGCGATCGCGTCACTCCTAAAGAAAACTATAGTCCAGACAATAACCATCGACATTTTCGATTACCTAAATTAGCGCTCCCATTGTTTAATGGTGAAATAAGACACTGGCTTACCTTTTGGTCACAATTCAAAAAGATTCATCATGATGTGTTGATAGACAACGACGACAAGTTACACTATTTAATGCAGTGCATGGATATGGGATCAAGTGCTAGAGATCTTGTCGAAAGTTTCCCACCGTGCGGCAGTAATTACGAAGTAGTCGTTGAGCAGCTTAAACAACGCTTCGCAAAGGATGAGCTCATTATAGAACACTATGTCCGAGAGCTACTGCAGTTAGTACTTGCGCAGTCTAAAGGTACGGTAAAGATGCCTATTGGGCCGTTGTATGATAAAATAACAACAAAAGTACTAGCTTTAGAGAGCATGGGTGTTACACAGAATAAGTACGCTGCATTTTTATACCCACTAGTAGAGGCAGCTCTACCAGAAGAATTATTGAGAGCATGGCACAGGTCACACATATACGCCGAAAGTGGAGCAAACTCTCTCACCGATTTGCTTTTGTTTATCAAACAAGAGGTGTTTGCTGATGAACGAGTGCGCTTGGCGAGAACATTTTCTGCGGACTCTGCTGCCGGACCGTCGACCTCATGCTTTGCGACGGCAGATACAAGGAAACAAAATCCAAAACAGAACCCATCCACAAGAGCACCTGGAAAGGCATGTTTATTTTGCGACAAAACTTCACACCCGAGTTCTGAATGCCTGACAGCGATTAACAAGACATTAGAAGAACGTTGGGAAATTGTAAGAAGAAATAAAGCTTGTGGAGTTTGTTTGAGCACTGGGCACCACTGGAAGTACTGTAAGCGTATTGTGAAGTGCGTCATATGCACCAAGCGTCACTTCCCAATTATGTGTAAGCTCAATCAAAAACCAGGTAAAGATGAGGAGGATAAGGTAATAGACAACTCTGTTTCAGTCAATCAATCTACGACAGGTAAAACTATTTTGCTTCAAACTCTTAAAATAAAATTACTAAGTAGCACAGGTTCAGTAGTGATAAGAGCGTTACTAGATTCTGGTGCTCAACGATCTTTTATAAGATCAGATGTTGCGAAAAGATTAAATTTGAAGCCCATCGGGCAACAAGAGTTGTCCCATAATTTATTTGGTGGGAACGTTATCAAGACACAAAAGCACAATTTGTATAATGTAAACTTATGTAGCCTAGACAACCATTATACATGTCATGTTGATGTGCTAGATCAAAATGTGATTTGTGGATATTTACCACGGCTACATTCGAATAGCGTGTTAACACAGTTACAAAACTTAGGGGTGTTTCTGACTGATTGTATTGATGATGTCTCGGAAGTAAGTTTGCTAATTGCGTCTGATATTTTAGGATCATTGCTTACGGGGAGAACAGTACGAGTTGACCAAAACATTTTAGCTATGGAGTCGAGGTGAGGATGGACTATCCAGGGCCCTGTGGTTGGTGCCTACTGCTCTACAGTAAATATAGTAAGCTCGCTACACTTCAGTGTCGAAGATTTCTGGAGCCTTGAGGCAATGGGTATAAAAGACGAGGTAGAAGTGGAGAATAAAAAGGTGGAAGAAGTAGAAGCGATGAAACGATTTGAAGAGACGATACAAGTAAGGGAAGACAAAAGATATGAGGTAAGGCTGCCTTGGAGGAAGAAGAAGATAGAATTTGAACTATATACGGTATTGTGTAAAACAGAGAGAGTTATAAACGCGAGACCTATAACATACGTAGCAGATGATACCGATAACGTGAGGCCTCTGACACCTTCGATGTTCCTGAACATTAATTGTGACGGGAGTAGTAATAATGATATGGACAACGTGGACGGACATATTTTAACTTCTCGCTGGAGATATCTAAATACAATTAACAGTCATCTTAAGGAAAGGTTCAAGAGAGAGTATCTTTCTCTCTTGATTCAGCGTACTTCGAAAACTGTCAGTGCAGTACGGGTCGGCGACGTTGTGTTGATAGGAGACGATGATTCTAAACGCATGAACTGGCCTTTGGGTCTAGTGGTAGAGGTAATGCCAGGAGTTGACGGTCAACATAGAGTTGCCCGGCTAAAAAAAAAACCGCAACGGGGGAAAAGATCAGAGCATTACAGCGTATTTACCGCTTGGAACTAGAAGCGGATTCTGTGCTTAAAGATGTTTTGGTCACTCGTTCTGGTCGTCCCGTTTGCCTTCCTGATAGGTTTAGGTTTGGATTGATTTTTTTTTAACTGTTTATTTTATTTTTGTCTTGCAAAAAAGAAATTTGTGTTACATTGTAAGTGAATAAGGCCTACTTAATTTATTTTATTATGCATTAATTTATTTAAGATAACAAACAGTCTTTGCAACTTATCTTTAATTTAAGTTTGTTGCAAGGCGGGGAGGATGTGGTGGATTCGTCCACACATTTTATAAAGAGTATATTTTTGTCTATTTTTATTGTTTTTAAAGAGATGACGTAGTTGTCACAAAGAATTTTGCTTTATAATTTCAATTCCATACAACGTATATAATTAATAATAAAGGTAAAATACTATAAATATACGTTAAAATAACTACGCGAGTCTTTTTGTGACCTTAGAGTAAATACAGTAAGTAATAGCACTAAGAAGATTCGCAACAAGGCCATTTAATAATAATTGTAAATTTGAACCTTTTGTATCAAACTCTAAGTCAAATTCAGGAGTCAGTGCGGGCGAGAAAAGGACGATGATAATTCAAAACGACAATGATGTTAACGACAATGATGTTAACGCCAAATATTTTAAATCGGCTATTGTGAATGGTAAGACTTTCAAGGCTTACATTGATTTTGGCAGTCAGTGCACTTTACTCAGACAATCAAACGCTAAACAGTTAAATTTGAACAAGAACTTTGATAAAATTCCGTTAGTTCGAGGTTTTGGACAATCTACGGTTTCTCCAATATACAAATCCAATGCTTTCATACGGATCGATGATATTGAATCGAAAATAGATATATTAGTAGTAGACGATATCCACATGCAAACCTCATTAATGGTAGGTCAAAACTTTACAGAACTACCTTTTATTACCATTCTCAAAGATAAGTACGAGTTAATATTTTATAAGAGTCCTAATTTTGATACATAAGACAATCCTAAAGACACTTTGAACTTGTATGTTAGTAGCTCTACTGAAGTAATTAAAACCAGTATTGTTTCTGGTTTTTTTTTACGGGTAACTTGTACATTAACGGTTATATAGTTTCGACCCCTGATAAAGAGTTTAGACTACTACACGGTATTTAAAATATTTGCGAAGGAAAAGGTCAGGTCGTAGTGACAAACTTTTCACCTCATAAATTAACGCTGAATTCAAATACCCTAGTAGCTAAAGCTGTGCCTTTTAGGGAACATAAAGTGTGTCAGGTGAATCTTATAAACAAAGACCACCAGTCTCTTAAGCCTCTAAGTAGGGAAGACGTCAAAACGGGATCAGATCTGGACGATAAACAATTTGATAAATTATATTCATTGTTACAAAAATACCGCGATTGCTTCGCCACTTGTCTAAGTGAATTAGGTTGTGTTACAATTGTTTACCACCCATACAGATTATCTCACTGCGAACGGGAACAGGTTCACGATACTATTAGTGACTTGCTTCAGAACGATATTATTCAAGAATCTAAATCTGACTATGCAATTCCAATTTTAATGGTCAAAAAGAAGACAGGGGAAAATCGTCTTTGTGTAGATTTTCGCGCATTAAATAATAAAACTTTAAAAGATCGCTTTACCACTCATTGAATTACAAATCTTAGCGGTAATAGATTTTTTACCACTCTTGACCTTAAATCCGGCTACTATCAGATACCTATGTCTAAGGATAGTCGTCACCTCACAGGTTTTGTGACTCCGGATGGATACTACGAATTTAAAAAGATGCCCTTTGGATTGGCGAACGCACCAGCAACGTTCCAAAGAATGATAAATAAAATTCTTGGTAATAGGCGATTTGAGTATGCGCTAGCCTATTTAGATGATACGAGTATCTTGATTTCCTCAAAAAGCTAAACTAACCTATTTTAATTTTGTTTTGAATAAAAAAGTGTTTGTTATTACGGAATCATGAATGGCCGAGGGAGATTATTGGTGAATATGCTTAGGAAAGTGAACGACGATGATCCAACAGAAGACTTGGGCAAATAACATTTCCAAAAAATGTGTAATCTAAATCGAAATCCTGATCCAACCTTCCTATCACAAGTCTTGGATGAATATGGATGCTGTAATATATGGACCTTCTTAGAGACCATGCATCGTCATCACTGGTACAAGTAAGTATATAATATATGCACTTTTATAACTCCAGAAAAATTGCGCGGAGCGGGGAGCGTGCAGGGGAGAGTGGCCGCGGTTCATATTAAGTTGTGTTGTGACTTGCGATAATTTTAGGGTTCCGCACCCAAAAGGTAAGCGGGATCTGTCTGTCTGTCCGTCCGTCACCAGGCATGAACTGTGATAGTTAGTCAGTTGAAATTATCACTGATGATACCTTTTTGTTGCTGCTATAAGAACAAATACTTAGAAATCAGAACCAAATAAATATTTAAAAGCACTCCAACACAACAGACATATAATTTTTTGACGTTTATTAGATAATGGCACAGAACCTTTCGTCCGCGTGTCACGCGGTAAGAAAAACCGGCCTCAAAGTAGGTCAGATCGAAAAGAGGCACGGAATAGTAATAAAGAATACTATGATCATAAACTAAGATACAAACCCCCAAGAGACTTCGTAGATTATACTTGCAAATGCAAAAATAAGTGCAATGTAACCGTTCCCTTGCGCACATGGATTAGTTTTCATAAAAAAATTTGGAGTCTTGGTTCCTACAACTCACAGACTCTAGGCATTTTTGTGAAGGAGGTCAGAAACGGGAAACCTACAAAAAGGAAACAGTTTTCTCGAAGATATAAAATAGAAACTTTTAGTGTTTGTAGAGACATGTTTTGTAAAACTCTTATGTATGCTCAACTCGAATTTCAACGGCCATGGACAAAATTCATTCGAGAAAACCATTGTTAGACCAAAGGGGATCAAAAAAGGGTGGAGAGAATAGGCTACCTGATGTGCGCAAACAAGAAATTAAAGAATTCATTAATTCGCTCCCACTTTACACGTCTCATTATAGCAGGTCTAAAACATCGGCCAAATTTTTCAAGCTTGCGTGGCTTTGTCTGATATTTATGATGAATATAAAGCTAAGCTGGGCCCTAACTCTGTAAGTTACAGTTTCTTCAAAAAATTATTTTACAACAACTTTAACATCAAAGTTAAAATACTAAGCAAAGATACCTGCAATCTATTCTTTATTCACACACACACAAAAAATATATACAAACATTATTAATACATAATTAAATAATATATATCACGTCGATCTAATCCCGTGCTAAGTAGAACTTGTGTTACGGGTATCAGACAACGGATATAATTATATTTTATACAATACACGCATAATTAATGTATACTAATAACAATATAGATACAAAATAGTAATATTATACATAACTATATTAATATAGACACCAACTGTCTAGTCCCGTGCTAAGATTAACTTGTGTTACGAGTACCAGATGTATCGGGTATATATTTTATATTATAACTACTACTATACATATACTATTCTTAATTCTAAAACTATAATCTACACTCACACTCACTAACACACATTTTTATCACGTAAAGTCGGCGACATGATGCGCGCTTCATTAGGGAGCCTCCCCCTAAACCTTCGGTAGACCACGTCCGTCGGCCAGAATTCCTCCACCTCAAAGGTCGGTAGAAGATGCGTTGGTACTCTCACCATAAAGGAACTAAAGTTAACCTTGTGGCGAGACTCCAAGCGTTCGACCCTTAAGGTGAAAAACGTCTTCTTCCGGATGTAGTCCACTACGTCCTCTACTGTCGTGGACCAGTGCAGGCGGGACACGTATAGCGGCGTTGCGGGTACCTCACACCGCAGACGCTCCTCGGGTCCGCTGGGTGCGGTGCCGCGGTGGTTGCGGACGGCGGGCTTCCTCTTCTTTCTTCTCTCCACCAGTGTGAAGCCCTCCTCATCGCACTTCCTGCACTCGTCCTTGTCGAGTCGAAGAGGTTCAGCCTTGTGGCCCTCTTTCACCCCCCTCGTCTTCACCCGCGGAGGCGGCGCGGGGCAAGCAGCGACGCTTGCATATTTTTTCAGCTGAGTCAGTGGACTCAGTTTCGACTCGACCGCAAGCGGCGAGCTGACGGCGGCGGTTGCTGACCCGTACGATTTCGCTGACATGCAAAACGACGAGTCAAACTGGGCTCCGCGACGCATGTTTACCGAGTCTATCGGATGCTCGGGTGACCTACATAATGAATTATTACTTTTAAGTTGTAATAATTCACTACGCAACTCACTGATGGTAGATTCCGAGGCATCCAATCTTCCTCGCATCTCGTCCAGCTCTGCCTTCATGATGTTGAACTTGTTCAGCAGGCTGGAGACGTTGACGTTGTCCGCAGATACTGCCGGCAGCCTGTGTAGCTCCTTAGCTACAAATACCGGCACGTCCGCTGGATTCGTCCGCTTGAGCAGGGAGATGATGTCCTGCAAGCTTCCGTCGCTCCCATCTCTCCTTCGAGACGTCATCTGCGCGGTCTTACCGAGCGCTTCGTACAGCATCAGCTTGCCCTTGCAGATCTCCTCGCTGGTGTAGGTCGACTTGCAGAGCTGCACGATGCTGTCCTCGTCCATGGCGTTGATGTCGTGTTGTACGAACGCCAGCAGCTCGTTGGCTACGAGCGTCATGATGACGTGCAACGGCTGTGAGCCGTGCGACTCGCGAAATATTAATTATTAATTAATATTTGCTTACGTCATGTGTCGTAAAGCGGAGCACGACCGTTTGCTAGCACGCTCGACGCACGTTATCATATGTGATAAATTCTGAATTGAATTACTAAATGCTGAAAAAAGGGAGAGGACGTCAATTCTATAAAAGAAACACAACCTTCAGAAGACCGAAAGAGCAAGATTTCAATTAAAAACAGATATGGATTTAGCTAAAAATCAAGATGACGTCGAATGCCTTAGGTTTGATATGCAAAAGACAATGCCATTACCCCGGATTCAGACAAATATCATTTTTTACAAAAGACAGATCTAGCTCTACAACTTGGGTGTCCACAGTGCTAAAAACAACCAAAGTTATATTATACATGGATCGAGGGTCAGGCTGGACGTGGCGCACAAGAAGTAGGACCATCTCTTCTGAAACACATAGATAATAATGTCTCTGATACTATAAACAATTTGATTCTTTGGTAGGATTCCTGCGGCGGTCAAAACAGAAATATTAAAATTACTCTTATGATGAAAGTAGTGCTTGAAATGAAACCCAACCTTCAATCTATTACTTTTAAGTATTCGATGCCAGGCCACAGCTACTTACCCAACGATAAGGACTTTGGTGACACTGAGAGAGCCTTAAAGTAAAATCAAAGGATTTATACGCCTGACGACTATCTTCAAATTATGGCTGTATGCAAAAAGAAAAAACCCTTTTATAACTTGCCAAATGCAAAGTGACGATTTTTACTCCGTTGACGCTCTCCAAAAGATAATAGTAAATCGGAAGAAAACGACAAGTAATAACAAAGTTAATTGGCTGAAGACAAGAGAATTAAAAGTAACAAAGACAGACCAATATCATATTATCTATAAAACATCTGATTCCGGAGGATGCTAGACACTTCTATGATAATTTGAAAAGTAGAGATGATGAGATAATAATTGATTATGATATTGACGGGCTTAACGCTGAGGTGGATTTTAATTTAGAAGAAGAATAGTGAGAGCGGAAAAGTTTTTTTGAAATTGATTAGATTTTGTTTGATTTGCAATGTCAATAAATGAGTACTTGTGTTCATTAATGTAAGAAGACAATAAACATTTTGTTACGACGTGTTTTTTTTTTCAATAAAGACTTCAAACACGATTTTTTAGTTTTCTTACAAATCACAAATATTATTATACATGAAATCATAAAGGTATGTAAATATTATTATGAAGTAAAACAATAATAAAACATTTTGTTTATCTTCTTGTCTGTCTTTTACATGCTGTTATTCCATTTTGAATCAGAACACAGTCAACTTATGTGGCTGGTTTATTCTTTATTGTAATGTCGATGAAATAAGCTATTTTGCATAAAACAGCCACGTCAAAAACGCTATTAGTGGTATTATTCTAAACGATACGAATTAATGGATAGGATATAAAAAACCGCTATACTATTCCTAATAATATTCTCAAATATAAAACATACAGAAAAGTAATAAATAACTGAAGAGTGTTGCCCTTCAGTTATCGACAGAAAAACGCTTATAACTCCGTTCGTACTTTACCTCATATGGCTGCTTAGCTAGCTACATAATACTAATCTGTGTGGCTGCTTTCTGCAGAACTAGGTCCAATTGTATTAGTTTATAATTTATACTTTTACATTAACTGTAGTAAATAGTTGTCATGTTAAATTTAAGTCAGAGCATAAAAACTCAGCCATTTTGCAAGGGTATTCATTCTCCTGCTGTAAGCTATGGAAGAGGCTGAATTTGTGGACCAACAAGTATTATTGTAATAATTAAAAAGTACCTATACCTAATTCAAGAATAAAGTACTACAACTGTGTGGAGTGGTTTCATTTTGCAGCTGAGTGTCTATTTGCGTAATTTGAGGACGCCTTTTTAAAAATACTTTACAAAGCAGTATAAATGTGCGCACTATAGCTTGTCATATAAGCATAGGCGTAGCCGGGGGGGGGGGGGGGGGGGGGGAGGGGGGGTTAAGGGGTATTAACAGAGGCGTATTTAGAAATTTTGCGCCCCAGGCCAATTAACATATTTTGCCGCCCCATTCACCCTATCTGAAAGATGATTTTTTAAAGTTATTTTAGAACATCAACAGAATATCAATAGCCTAAAACTGAACTTTAATAAATTAATATTAACTTGTTCTATATGTATGTATGTGTTTATGTTAAATGCGTTCAAACTGAGAAAGCAAGCGAATGTTTTTTACGCTTTAACCTGTTAAAATATTTTTGGGATAATACGATTGTCGAAATTAAGTGTCCTATAACAGCATCAAAACAAGGGTTGGCAAAATCTATAGAAGAAAATGAAATAAAAATAATAAAATACAACAAAATAACAAAAACAACTACAATAAACAAAAACCAGTAACTGGTTTTATCAAATCCAAGGACAACTTTATATCACAGGATGGCGTGTGTGTCTCCTTGGGATCGGGGTAGGAGAAAATGATCATATACACATAGAGCGAATATAAAAAGATGACGAATTCTGGAAGAAACATATGGAGCCAAAGTTGGTACTATTTTACATGAAATGCTTGCTTTCAGGACTAGTGGACAGCAGACACGAACGTGGTATGGCCATTTGGGATCTGGCATTGGAAGATAAAGAAAATATTCAGCCTAATAGATGCAAATCATCATCAATATCTAAACCAGGGCCTTTTCACTTCTATACTTTGACGTTTTCTATGGAGGCCGATTAGCTCTCTTTGGTAGTTTCCTATATCGCTAGATGGCGTTAGTGACAAATTTGCGAGACGTTTGAGGCAATTCCTTATTTCAGTATTATTTTCAAAACTTTAAAATAATAGATAAACTGAATTTATAGAACACATTGTATCGCATACTTAATTAATTTTTAGTCCTAAATATATAGTAAATTCATTTAAATATGCAGAAACTGGGGGGAATGGAACGTATCTTGACATAGCGGCAGCATCATGGCTAACTGTCAATTCCGTTTACGTTACGTGACGCGAATTTGGTATTTTGCTTTTTCTTGTGGATTTTTCTATTTCACGACCCTGCTTTTTCACCTGGACGCCGATTTATCTATACCCTCGCTCACCTATGCATTGAATTTAGGACTCCGATCTCTCCGCCGCCCCATACACTCTGACCCATCGCCTCGTTTTCCGGACACCGATTTCTTTGCCTATCGACCTTTGCCTTGCGTTTTGAGCTTAGATTCTTTGTCTTTGCAAATCTTGAGGTTGGACCTTATCACAGACGCTGTTATCATGTAAGTATTCTAGACTTCTATCTGTTCTTAGATTACGATAGCAATTTAAAAAAACAAAGTCAATATTTAAGTACACCGGAAAATCGGTCGTTCTGGAAATAAATAATTAAATAAATAAATAAAATTGTAAATTTTTCAATTTTTAGGTCGTGACCAGATTACATTACATAGTTTCCCTAACCCTGACAAAGAACCGACAGGTTTAGATCTTGGATTTATGCTATGAAAAAAAAAAAGAAAGCTATGAATTGGCTTTGGATTATAATGATCCAAAGCCAATTCATAGCTAAAGTCATATATGAAAAAAGAAGGATCTGTCATAATTATTTCGAAACTAAATATCGCACTTGCACAAAAACACTTACTCCAAATGTAATCCCACTTTATATTTACCAGCAGACTTAGCATGCGCACAGTAGAAACACCGAAAAATAGAAAATATGACAGATTGAAGAAACATTAATATCATTCGGAGCAAAATAGGTCTTATTATACTCGTAAGGTAGCAAGGTCGATGTATCGACGTTATAAGAAACAACATTTCTTTTCTTTCCATGCATAAGCTCAAAAAATGGCCTCTTTTGACAGCTAAAGTAGAAACGTTTTCTTATTTTAGTGTCAAAAAGTACAATAATATCAACCACTCCACATCATGGCGGTCCTAGACAAATAGTTTCTTTACGTTGAGCCATATACTTGAAAATTTGATCATTTTTGACACAAGATTTCCCGGCAGCTATTTTAAAAAAATTGCTATTTAGAAATGTTGACTTCTATTGACGATTTTACCATGGAAGAACTATTTTGCAACGAACTGTTTTGGATAGAATAATACTTCTTAAAAATTATTTCTATGATCGCCATGAGAGTACTTTAACATCCAAAAATTTAAGACGTGTTAACATTGAAGGCTGCGTTCCAAAACAAAATCTCCTTCATAGTGTAAAATATGTCGGGCACAAAAATGTTCTGGAACCAGGCATTTTTCGCATCAATGTTGATTTTTTACTGTGTCACTTTATGGTTTCACTTAAATATTTTTCTATTGAAGTTTTATATACTACTTAATAGTTCCATGTATTTTTCGAGACATTTATATTCGAGAGCTGTGTGGTTTAATTCCTTTGCCCTTGTAAGCGAAATAGAAAACAAAACAATGGTCAATATCAAATTTATGAATTCAGTTCAGTTCCTACTACCGTGTTTCAAAATTTTTGTAAGTCCCAAAAAGCCTGATACCCACTTATAATTTCTTTCTTTTGCTTTCAGAAAACACCAAAAAACCAGTCACAATCACCACTAACAAAATATTGATGACTGAAATAATGAAATAAAAAAAACGCAATATGTCTTATCAAAAAGCTTTCCAAAAAGCTCTGAATAAATTTAAAACAATGGCTGCTATCTTCACAGTTATGCAGTTTAGGGAAATAACTAAACCTAAAATGGGACGTAGATTTACTAAAGAAGAAAAAATCATGTCACTTATCCTGTATAAAAATGGACCAAAAGCTTACAGATGGCTAAGTAAAATATTTGTACTACCATCTCCTGTGACTCTTTCAAGAATGGTGTCGAGAGCCAATTGGCATAAATGACAATATATTTAAACAAATTGTAATTGCAAAAGAGGGTTAATAAGATGAAGAATGATGAAAGGTTGTTCACGTTAATCATTGATGAAATGGCGCTATCTCCACATTTTTAATATAATCAAAAAAAGCTAAAATATCGGTATTTGTAAATCATACTAATATAATAAATTGCAGATTACGTTCTAGTGTTTATGGTACGAGGCGTTATGAGAAATTACAAACAGCCTATATATTACTCATTT
Source organism: Glaucopsyche alexis (assembly GCA_905404095.1). Taxonomy (NCBI): domain Eukaryota; kingdom Metazoa; phylum Arthropoda; class Insecta; order Lepidoptera; family Lycaenidae; genus Glaucopsyche; species Glaucopsyche alexis. The sequence goes on from FR990044.1 coordinate 28,325,680, forward strand.
CGCTCGGGAAGCATGCCAAAAGATATATTAGCAGGAGAAATAAAAAAATTATAAAAATACTGCATGATATTGGCTTCATTGTTTTGGCTACAATTTGTGACCAAGGCACTTCAAATGTAGGTGCCATAAATTATCTTGTTGAAGAAACAAAAAAAAATATTTAAGAAAAAACGAACGACTAAGAACATTGATATTTTAAATTGATGACAAAAAAGTTATTCCACTATATGATGTCCCACATCTTTTAAAGGGAATGAGAAATAATCTTTTGACAAAAGATTTAAAATTTACTATAAATGGCGAAGAAAAAGTAGCAAAATGGAAGCACATCACCCAGTTATATGAAAAGAATCCAACATATAAAGGACTAAAAATCATAAAAAACCTTACAGAAAATCATTGTGACAAAGATAAAATACCTAAAATGAAGGTAAAATATGCGTCACAGTTATTGAGCCAAACTGTTGGAAAAACGATGGGTTATTTAGCTGGTAAGTAAACAATAATACTAAGTTACATCTAAAGAATCTCAGATCAAATAAAAAGTATAGATGGACTTCTACGAACAACATAGTGAAGCCGGTTTTTTATGCATTGTGTGCGTGAGCCGGTGTTGCCATACTAAATTTTCATTACCATATGTTGGCTAAACTTTCAAATAACATCCCACATTTGTACTATTAATTGGTTTATGGTAATTTTACCGCTTAAAGTTCTTTTACTGTCGCAGTAATTTCGCAAATTTTCAAAATTATAAGATCCGTAGTTTTCGAGATAACAATATAATAAATTTTCGAAAATTGTATAGGAATTCGGCCATGTTAACGTTTCTGTGATATTTATGTTTCGTTTTCCATAGCTTTATGTCAAAAAACTTTGCAGAGCCCTACTTTACGTAAAAGTTGTAACACGGCCTCACAAAAACCTGGCGCGAAATAACGTTGTCACAACTCTCCCCAACTATGGAATTCTAAAAATGGGTTAGATTAGAATATTTTTATTGCGTTCAAAACGTCTTTAATAATGAAAAAAAAACAGAAAGTGATAATTATGTTTATTATTTATTTATAGATAAATTTAGATAAAGGGTAGGTAAAGATGAAAAGTTTCGATTTAGGTGTACCAATACATAATATTATGGTAAGTAATAGGGTAGTTAATATACGGTCACCAGTCACAAGTCAGTGTACCACTTGCCTTTTTTTTTGGTAGCATAATATGCTTGTGTTATTTCAGAAAAAATCTAAATCATTATACTTATGTGTCCATATAAATTTCAAGGAGTTCCCTCGATTCCTCATGGATCCCCCATCATCAAGTTTCCACTTTAGTGACTAAAAGACCAATTTCGAATTTATACCCTTTACAGCAATAAAATAATTTTGTTAATAGGTCCATAAACGACAGAGTAATATTCAAAGATCTCCGTGTTGGTGTAAAATACTATAAGAAGTACCTTTTATATCATCAAAATGTGATGATGTATAGTGTGATTGTAGTGGTGATGATGATGATTACTTTAATTGACAAGGTGGCATATGCTTGCAGTTCTTTAAATAACGCCGAAATCCCCAAACATGTATCTATAAGGAGTCAGGAGTTCTGTTCTGCACTTTTGGATCCAGAGTATAACTTGGAGCGAAATCTTACTTTTTGGTAGCATATACTTGGACTACTTCAGAAAAAGTCCAAATCACCATAAATTTCCATAAAAATTTCGAGGAGTTCCCTCGATTCCTCATGGATCCCATCATCAGGTCACCACTTTTTTGAAAACCGGACCAACTTGGGATTATACCCTTTATACGAAAAAAAGAATTTTGAAAATCGGTCCACAGACGGCGGAATTATCGTTCCCGATATTTTCCGTATACCGAATATAGGGGCATTTACCTTAAATTACTTCAAACTTCAAAACTTCCTAATTAAAAAATAAAAACACAGTCTGACTCTCTACTTCATAATTTTGTTAAGAATTTGCCTACAAATTACTTACCTTATTTTAGGCTATTGAGATTATGAAATCCTGGCAACACTCTCTCGATCCGCCATTATGAAATTGTTATTATTTGTTTCGAGTAACCTCTAAATTGTGATAAAGTATCTTAAACAAACCACAGTTTTGTGTGTACTTACTTATGAAATGTTATTCCCTGACACTTTTTGTTCGCCTTCGTACAGTTTTTACACCACTTAATAGCGCAGGATGGCATTTTTGTGGCAAAATCACTGCACGACGACTCGTTCGATACTGACGAAAAGTAGCGTACTTTTTTTGCATGAGTGTGCGTGACCGCGTGTGCTTACACAAAGTAGCGTAGTTTTTGAGGCTTCAGTTGAAACAAGCGCCATGCGCAATCTAGTTTTTTATTTGATCTGAGTAAAGAATAATACTTGTTACAGAAGTGTTGGTGACTGAGGGGTTAAGCTTATTGATTCAATTCAAATTCGAGGGTTCGAATCTCGGTCAAACCATGAGACAATGTCTTATTTAAAACACAAAATTTAGTAACCAATGTGCACTTCAGTCAATAATACAGAATATAAATAAATAAACGAGGATGATTATATTTTAACTGACTGAAAATTTAATATTATTTCATAAAATGGCATACTACCCAAAGAAGCAACGGACACTGGAGATTTTATATTGTTTATGGACGATTTATTTGGTTCGCTCAATGGCAGTCACCAAAATTCTAATGTTCGGCCTGGAAAAGACTTGCTTCGAAATGTTACACCAAAATTAAGGCATCGAGAAATTTGGTCGCAAGCTAAAATTGTATTAGGGGCAATGACATTTGTTACCATGAAAGGCAGTCATGGCACTGTACCAACTATAAATAATTGGATAAATACGATTGAAAACTGATTGGGACTACAACATAAAATCATTCTGGTGCAGACATTTGAACAATGATCCTCTGGAAAACTTTTTCGGTAGCATTAGGAGTCATGGGCTTAGAAACGTCTCACCCTCATGTGCTGCTTTCGAAGCGGCGTTCGCGTCTTTGCTGGTCACTAATTTAAGTAGCAATTATTCTCGGGGTTCAAATTGTGAGGAGAATTTATGTACCATGTTTGAGTCATTTTATGAATTTACATTTTTTTTTTTACAAAAATGAGATGTAATCCTGGTTCAGAAATTGATATAAACTATATTTTAAATGAAGAAATTGTTAGCGATTTCGAAAACAAAAAGAAAAGCCCGAAAATAATTGCTCAGCTCGAATAATTATGTTACTGGTTACATATTAGAAAAGCTAAAAGCAAAAAAAAAATAACGAAATTGTAATGCTTGCAAAGAAGTTTTGTATACAGAGGATCCTGATGTTAATAAATATATTAAATTCAGAGACTATTCGAAGAAAATAAAATGTTTACAATACCCTAGCAAAGAATTAACAAAGTTAAAAGAGATACAGGATATGCTGCATCATGTACTGAGATTCAAAAGTCATATAGATAATTTACATGAAAACGAATAGGTCTAAGGTTACCTATGAAATTGCCATTCTGCAGTACTAACCATTTCAAATCAAAATAATTTTTGTTTGGCTAAGAATTCTAATTTGTTACATTTGTGAATGAAATATGGACTTAGCACTGAATTGCCGAATACCATAATAGTTTCTTCATAAATGACGGAATAAATCGTCTTATACTGGAAATGCTGACGCCGCATCATCGTGGTGGTCCCAGCTCCGTGGGACCGTGAATTTGGGTGAATTTGGTGTTAGCTTGGACACTTCAGATCTTACATCGGTCGAAGTCGGTAGTCTTAATTTAGTTATAATTCTTGAGTTTAGATGCAACATAGATCTGTTTCATTTAGTTAAGTTTAAATGTAAAATAAATTGTCATTTCTAACTTTCAATAAATCTTTTAAATTAAATCGTTTTTTTTGGAACTCCCGTTCGAGAATACTATAAGTGGCGCAGTCTTGGTGGATTTTTCCAAAATTACGGAAAAATAAAAGAACCTTCGAAAGTGTTCCGGGAGTAATAAATTTGGGTGTGTGTGAGATCCAGAAATCGATCCAGCAGAAACCAGAATGTATATGTAAGTGTTTTAGTTTCTATCTAGAGTTGCTTCCTTTTTATCCTATAATTTTACCATAATTTTCCAAGATTTTCCATCCAAGGCAATCACGGAATCCTAGAGTTAGTAATAGCAGTAGAAATAATTTGTTGGATGTGAATAGAAATTTAGGATTAATTTTAGAGTTAGAGGAAAATTTAACTTTGAGTGAAAACCTTTCAGAATGACCTTTCAAAACATGTAGAGTGTGTTCATCTCCTCATAAACATATTCTAACGCTTTTTCTATTGTGTCAGGGCGCATGCAACGGATACGAGATCCTAGTGGATCGCGGAGTCCACGTAAATATGATTGAAGCGTTAATTTTTTATATAACTCACGCTTAGACTCTATAGTGCTCGGCACCGTTTCATGCAAGCTAACATATGTAATAATAGTACTAAATAAATTCTGACACTTTTCATAAAATTCTTGAGGGCTTAGAGACCCTGGTTCAATAATACTAGATCGTTATAGAGAGAGATGTTTCGTCTCGCTGATCGGCAAAATTATTAATCAAGGCAGATCGAATGCCATTTCAGTTTTCAGGTATACCATTAGAATAAATCAAACAAGAAGCTGAGCCTACGACTTTATTTAAAATTCCATTAATTAATGCGCAATTACTAAGTTCATAGCCTTCCTCATTTCGAATAAATTGTTGCACTAGCTGGTCACATAATCTAATAAATCTAGTTAAAACATTTGGGTTTCCATCAAACTCGGGCAATAGCCGTAAAGCCTTAAATATATTATCCGAATTCGCCATATTTAATATATTATATTTTTCTGAAAGGTTTTCACTCAAAGTTAAATTTTCCTCTAACTCTAAAATTAATCCTAAATTTCTATTCACATCCAACAAATGATCTATTGTGTATTCGTAATTAAAATTATTATAATATTCGTCATCATAGTCAAAGTGAGTTCCGTCAAAGTCTGAGTTATAGTATTTGTCGTAAATTTCGTTAAAATTCATTTCTCTAGTTTTAAAATAATTATTAGGTGGAGGGTTACCGAATTTTCTCCAGTCATAGGGTTGTCTGTTCGTCTGTGCAAATGGTTTAGTTACGAAATGGTAAGCCATTGTGGTGTAAGCACCACTCATAGGTTGTGGTTCGTTTTGAAGGGGACGTTTGGGTAATCTAAATAAATGACTTTGAGGTCTATAGTTTGGTGGGGGCGCGGCAAACATTTGCTGCGTTCTTGTAGGTCGCGTTTCGTGGACCTGCTGTGCTCTCCAACCCTGATCTGGGCGTGAAAGGTGTGTACCTAACAGGGGGCGGAATGGTGTACCTGACATAGAATTAAATGGTCGCGCTGGTGCTACAAACTGTTTCGCGGGTAATAAGGACATGGAAGGTTGTTGCCCGTACTTAAACCTATTTTCACTAACCTGCATTTTCTTCTCCGACGGACGCTCGTTGCGCTGCTGCATGTAGAGTGTGTTCATCTCCTCATAAATGTAATTGATTGTACTGTCGGTTCTTGGTGGAAATTCATGTTGAACACTAATAAAACACAATTTTTCGTGCACTTTTTCCACTATATTACGATATAATTATAAATTTTTATAAATAACACGACCGGTTTCGAATTAAATCATCGTCAGGTGTAGTTAGTAACTACACCACACACAAAAAGTGCACGAAAAATTGTGTTTTATTAGTGTTCATTTCATTTCATTTAGAAAACAGGCAGGTTGATATAGAAGTGCAAGACAAAGATAAAATTATGAAAGAGAAGGGGAAGAACAGAGAAGATTTGAAAAGAAGAGCAAAAGATAGCGACATAAATATTGGAGAATAGGTTTATGTAGAAAATATGATTAAAGAAAATAAATTAACACCAAATTTTAGTTCTATACCACATACAGTCATTAGCACTCATGGAGGAGATATAAATATAAGAAATGATGAGTCAGAGCAGGAATTACGAAGAAATATAATACATCTTAAAAAAGTTGAAGGACAATGGAAGATTCAGAATGAGAATGGAAATAATATTCAGTATGAGAATGGAAGCGAAAATAATTCCGAGATGGAAACAGATCAACATTAACCAACAAGCTTTAATTTTAGTTTTCTTATACTTTAACTATTGTGTTTTTATATTTCTTTTGGAAGTACAGTAAATCGGTGTTGTATACTTGCTGATTCGATCTTTGATGCTTATATGTATTGAAAAATATTTTCAATTAATGTAATAGAGTATATTTTTAATTATTTTGTTAAAAAAACTTTATTTATTTTTTCAATTTTAAATGGAGAGAGATGTGGCATTTAGCATATTTTGTTATGGTATTAAATATTGTGTCTGTGGATCGCCCGCTCGCCCGACACTTCACACCGAGCTGTGGAAGCGGGTGTGGTGTCACAGGCGCATACCTTATAGGTATTGTGATGTCTTAATCAAAGTGAAAAAAAAGATTATTCTTTTTTATTTTATTTTAGGTTAATGAAAATGAATTAATATGCTCACAATGCTTTAGCATCTTAATACAAGAAATGTCTTCTGACAGTACTCTGGCATATGGAGATCGCGAACTCCGGCATTGCCATGATAGCAATGTTTGTATTAGGTATAGGTAGGATATCTTTGTTTAGGAGGCGTTCCCACTCTATTGCTGAAGGTGCCGAAAGACAATATATTGCTGAAACAATTGTTCCAAGAGGGGTAAGTACATATTTTGTTATTTTTTTATGCATTTTAGGCAGGCAAATGTTTCTTATTTATGATTCAATTCACACCAAGTCAATCTGGCCCCGTGCTAAGCATCCGAAGAACTAGTGTTACAGGTACCAGACAACGAGAAGTATATTTAATACTTTTTATACTATACATATATTTAAGATTTTTATTATATTATACACACATTTAATAAACATCCATGACCCAGGAACACGGAAAACTTTTTGTTCCTTCAGCGGGATTTTTTTTTCCAGATTTTTATTTATTTATTTATTTATATAAATCTGTATATTACAATCTGGTATTTACTGCCTCTAACCCTTATTAGAGTTGTGTAGACAATATACATTGAGTTCACTTACTTACTAACTATTCTACAAAAGGAAGACAATCATGATGTACAAACAAAACACAATATTAGTTGTGCTGGCTGCGCCCGCGACCATAGAATACTTGCATTCGCTCACATTTAAGGAACCTAATAATATACCTACGTTAAACGATTAGTAGTAAACATTACTGTGCTAGTATCATAAGCGGCCGAGCGAGCGAGCCGTCCGCCGCGCGCCGCCGCGCCCCAGTAATAGGTTAGTTAGTAGGTACTGTAGTGTAACAACTAACAGGTTTGAGTATTCTACGAGTATAGGATGCTCCTTATTATAGCTAGTTGAAGAAAATATTAGAAAAAAGATTATAATACAAACATTATACTTGTTTACATTATAATGCCATTGCCAATATTTTATATTATTGGAAATGTTATGTATGTATGTATGATGTATGTTTGCCTGTCCTTCACGCTTAAACGACTGTAAGGATTTGAACGTTAGATCTCTTTTTTTTTAATGTAGGTGGGTGTACCAGTCCCAAACCAGGTACCAGAGGTTGACCACACGCATGATCTACTGAAAAAAATAAGAAATAGCGGCCATTTTTTTTTAAATATTATTATTTTGTTAAGTTGCCTACACTGTTACCGAACTTTCAGACGTCATTTTTGCGAGAGTGAACAAAAAATATCCCTACCCTGCTCTGTTTCTCTGACCAGTGTCTCGTTCACTTGCCTTCCGGCGGCCATTACAGTTAGAAGCGCACGTTGACGTGGTAAGTTATATCTTAATTAATCACCCATTATTATATTATTATTGCTATGAAAATGTATTACTTATAAAATTATGTAACCATTTAAGTGATAAGATCTATTTATTTTGATTAAAAATGACATTATTTAGTATTTTTTTAAATGGTTAACTACTGGAACGCTACTTGTTCTGGGTTCCTATTGTTGCCCAGCTGGTTTGCGACTGGTGGTCTATGGTTAATTAATTTTTTTCTTCTTTTTTTCGTAGCGATGCTTTGGTTTAACAAGTTAAAGATTTATACCTGCCTATCATTAAAATCATTTGTAATGTGCCAGTAATTGACCACTGGTTTGCTATTGGTACAATATAGTGGTTCCTAAGGATGAGCAGATTTCAGTTTAACTTTGTTTTTCATTGTTTTAGATGAAAGATGCCGCCTAAAAAACACTTTTTTAAATAAAGTGAGGAAGATTTACATAAGTGTCTCGAAGACATTAGTAAAGGCTCTAAAATAAGGCCAACATGTCGGAAATATCAAATTCCTCACTCGACTGTTATAAACAAACTGAAAATGAGACATCCTGTACAGCGTAAAATGGGAACACCAACTATTTTGACTCCACAAGAAGAATTACTATTGACCAGATGGATCAATGCTAACGCTAAAAAAGGAATTCCTTTAACAAAGGAACGTTTATTGGAAACTGTTAGCCAAATTATAAAAGAGGACGGTCGAAAAAATCCTTTTAAAAATGGGACTCCTGGACGAAAATGGTTCCAAAGTTTTCTGAAAAGACATCCCGATATAAGTCAACGACATGCTGAATCTATAAACACAGCGCGAAGCAGGGTTACAGAAGAAAGCCTGAGAAAATGGCACTCTGATTTAAGAGAATTCTTAATAAGTGAAAATGCTGTATATATTCTAGACGATCCTGATCGAATTATAAATGCTGATGAATCTGGATTCAATATTTGCCCTTCGTCAGGTTTGGTGCTGGGTCCTAAAGGAATGTCCAATTTATACGAAATTCAAGATAAGGAAAAAGAAATCATCACTGTCTTGGGGACTTTTTCAGCATCCGGGAAAGTGTTACCCGTCCTTATAATTTACCCTTATGAAAGAATTCCTCTTGAAATAGCGCGAAGTATACCAGATGGCTGGGCCAGCGGAAAATCACCAACAGGATGGATGACATCCAGAGTTTTTCATGGTTACATTGCCAATACGTTACTACCAGCACTACGAAAATCCAATGTTAAATTTCCTGTTCTGTTTCTAATCGACGGTCACAAGTCGCATATTACTTACGAAGTTAGCCAAATTTGTACCGAAAATCGAATTATTTTGTATGCCCTTCATCCTAATGCGACACACATTATTCAACCAGCGGATGTATCTGTTTTTAGACCATTGAAAAATTCATGGAAAAAGATAGTTCACAAGTGGAAAAGCGAGACTGGAAACAGAGTTGTAACCAGGGCTCAATTCGCACCATTACTAAGAATTGCAATGAAATCTGCAACTCCTGAAATAATACGTAATGGATTTCGCAAATGCGGATTGTATCCATTCAATGCTGACGCTATAGATTTCACTAAATGCATGAGTAATGAAATCAGACACAGCGCCATAGATAAACCAGCTGAAATAAGCGTAGAACACGCACTCTACTTTGAATCTCTTATGCCGCAACGGCTTGTTCGAGAGTTCCGATTAGTCAATCCTGATGAACTTTGGACTGGAGAAGAGTCAGCCAAGGAACTTTTCTATGTGTGGCGAAAGATCAGGAAGAATGTTCAAGAAACCGAAGACACTGTTTCATTACCTATTGAAAATGACCGGGCTGAAGAACAGGAGAACAATCTTGAAAATGACACTCTGTGCAGTCGTGCAGGTTTAAGAGAACATCGGACACCGAGTCCTATTTCTCCAAATTTATTAGAGGGAACATATTTAGCTGATTTTGTTCCAGGCCCATCAAACCAACAGCTAAAAGAAAGAGAAGTATTCCCACAGAATTATCTTGAAGTCACGCCATTAAAAGCCAAAGGTACAACAAAACAACTGGACTCTAGACCCAACTCGTCAAAAATGCCAATAAGCCCTGCATTTTCCAACGCAGTTTTGTGGCCTACCGAATCTCCAATAAAAAAGGCTGGTAGGAAAAAGTCATCAAAGCAGCGATTACCGGATGCTATTGGTGCAGCTGAGTGGGTGAAGTATTGGAAAGAAAAAAAAGAAGAGAATAAAGAAAAGGAAAATAAAAAAATGGCTCGAGCAGAGAAGAAAATATTAAAGGATAAAGAAAAAAAAGAGCAGCCTAAACGAAAACGGATTAAGAAAAATATTAACACAGAATCTGAGTCAGATGATGATACACCATTAAATTTGTTTGCCCAAACACCTGCACGCCTTGAAGGAAACTTAGAGAGGGGATCTTATGTAATCGTGAAGTATGAGGGCGAATACTTCCCTGGGCAAATCAAAGACATTGATGGATGTAACGCTCAAGTGTCTACAATGGTGTTATCATCAGCAAACACTTTCAAATGGCCTGAAAGAGAAGATACCATATGGTATAACCGTGACAGTATAGTGGAGGTAATAAAAGCACCTGTTGCTATAAATAGCATAGGTTCTTACAAGGTTGAAGAGATGGGCAAATTTTTACAGTGGACATAGATCTGGTTGTATTGGTAACTGGTCAGGTCATATTTTTTATGATTTTGTGGATTATTTGATAAAACTTTAGTAGCCTACCTCAGAATGTTGAGACTGATTTATTTGATTCAAGTACCTACTCAATTGTGATATAGTCGTTAATGATAATTTAAGCGCAAAGTTATGTTTCTCTTTGAAATAATTAAGGTTCTAATTTTTATATTTGTTTATCAGTTAGGAACTAGCTACGTACCTTGACTGAACTATTGATAATACTTCATATAAGTTAACAAATACTTTATATAAGTTAACAACCTTTAAGTAAATAAATATAATTATGAAAGTCATTTTTTAATAAAAAGTGTGGTTTATTTCCAATTCTAATTTCTTTTCTTTATTCTTTTTAAAGTGGTCAACTATCAGTGCAAAAGTGGACATTTACTGGAGCGTACTGGTCAAACTTAGGCAAATTCCTATTTGTGGTATTGTTTATAAATTATACAAAAAAGTAAATTATTTGGCTCCAAATAATTTGTAAATATTACAACGTTAGTAAATTATAAACAATTTTATATATTATTTTCCACGTTTAAACTACTAATTGCCAGGTCAGAGCATTTCAAAGAAAAAATTGTTCTTAACTGGTTTGGGACTGGTACACCCATCCTAATATTATCTGAAAAGTAAATTTTAAGTGACTTTTTTATGTTTGTTTTAGTTATTTTTTCTTTAACATCAGCAGGCAAGTTGTTAATTAAGTGAGGTACTAAATACTGAGAAGTTCTCTTGCCATACTGGTTATTAAATTTCGGGGTATCAAGTTTTTTATTTGATATACTTACTTCTTGTTGTAATGGTATGATTTATTTTTATTTGTATATCATCGCGGAAGTACTGTTCTAAAAGAAGTTGGTTCTGGACTTTTTTGTGTATAGGTAGGACATTACAGTATTTAAATAGATCACTGGGGCTATCAAGTTTATTTTTAATTTTTAGTGGAATTATTATTTTTAGGAATCTGTATTGAATGTTGTATATTTTATCGAGATACGTTTTATAAGTTCGGCCGTAGGTACTGAGACCGTATGACACGATGCTTTCAACTAAGGCTTTATACATAGTCAGGAGCGTATGATAAGTTAGCTTATTTTTAATGATGTAAAAATTTGCCATTATGTTTCTTAATTTTGTACATATTTTATTTATGTGATTTTCCCAATTAAATTTGTGATCTATAAATTAAGCCGAGATAAGTATGTTCCAGAACTTGTTCTATTTTCGAGCAATTATCGTTACAGTTTTGTAAATTTGTAAGGTGAAGACAAGAGTGAGTGTGAGCTATGATTTTTAAAGTATTATCTTGGCAATAATTTCGCATATGGCTTGATCGGACGTGAATGAACTTAGTTTTTTTGGTATTTAGTACTAACCCGGAATCATGTGAACATTTGCAGATCGCATTGAAGTCTGATTGAAGGTAAGACGCAGCCAATGCAATATCTTCATGAGCAACCATTAGGCATGTATCATCTGCGAATTGATAAACAGCAGAATGTTTAATAATGTTAATGACATTGTTCACATAGGCCAGGTAATGTAAAGGGCCGATTACCGAGCCTTGTGCAGTGCCTTCCAGTACACTAACCCCATCACTAAGCGAGTCTGCTACTTTGACTTGATAGCTTCGGTTGTTCAGATAATCTTTGCACCAGTTCAGCAATTCGAACCCGCGACCTCCGGCTTGAGCACCAACGCGCTGATTCACTGAGCCACGAAGGTCGTCAAATGAGTAATCTTAATTTCATATTTTTTGTTTTAGATACCCGAGGGTGGCTTAATATGTTTTGCTTGTTGGGTACATACTCGACGTACAATACAACAACAAGGAATCACAGTAGGTTGCTGCGCTCACATCATGACCATTGTGTGGTATTTAGGGCGGGCTCGATACCAAAAGAATATAGTAGCACCGGCGTCATTTCTGGATGGAATATTATGAAGAAAATGTATAAAATCATAAACACCAACATGTTGTTTTATTATAACTTTACCTAAATTATCCTGTAGCTAGTCTTATTTTATCGATACCCAAAATTTTCAGAATTCCTGTTTTTTTTTTAATCGCAGATATTACGATTTAAGTCAATCAAAATATGTTATTGTCACTTTTTTAATTCTCATTACGTTATACACGAAGTATAGATACCAGGAGTCCGAACGGTATAGGCCCATTCCATATTATTCATGTACACAATAATAAACCCAGATCTTAGTTCTCTTTTCTGCCACTGGCTGCGCTAGAATTTTGGACCTACCGATGCTATTGTGGCGTGCCAATCAGCGCACAGTCCTGAATCGCGCTTGGTACTTCTTGAAAAATGGCGCGCTCTACCGGCAAAAAATCTGTCCCCTACATTGAGACCATTATTTTAACATTACGTTGGGACTCCTGGTGTCTATACTTCGTGACGTTATACGTTAATCAAATGTCATAGTCATAATGACATTATGATCTGATCCGCCATGTTTTATTTTACGTTGTGTTGCTCTCCTTGACGAAGTTAATTTAAATGTACATTGAAACGAAGTAAAATTAAATAAAATAAAGAATAGGAAACGGTTGCAATATTATGTAGCTATATTTACATATAGTGTACGTAGGGCTGGCCCACGCCTTATACATTTCTTGAACATCTCTTTTATAAACTTTACTCCAATTTGACTCGAACCGATCCGTCAACCGGATTTTTTTTTTCTATTTGACATGTGGGGATGCCATAACATAAAAATATTTATTTTACGCAAAAAAAATATTTGCCTTCCCCTCTCTAACCACGCGGGGAATGTTTTCCGTTCGTCTCAGAAGACGAACTTAACTGATAATAATTGGCAACACTGGATCGTACAAATGTATAAATGGTCTCGCTTTAATTAAAGTACGAAGTACAGTCAAACAATTTACATTCAACAAGCATACCTACTTATACTAACTACAATTTATATTACTGCTATATGAATTATCCTAATTCTGCACATCCACCACATTCTTACAAACATTCTACATTCATTAACTGTTAATGTAACTAAAATAACGAAAAATTTAATTCATTAAGTTTTGTTTTTAATATGTACTATTTTTGTTACTCTAGCCACGTAAAATACATGAATTGGCGACAATATATATGTCGCAGATGGCAGTACGGAACGTCAAGCCAGTATCGGCTTGGGTGTATTCGGAGCGTGCGTTGGCAACCCTGTGATGTTGACAAGTGACATGTGACATCCATCAACTGTCACGAATCATCTGTCAGAAGGCACACTGAAAAACAGAGATCGAGTGAGCTGCACGTGCCAACGTAACGTCATCCGACTTCACCGGGTTCCGAAAGTTATCCGTTTCCATCTGAGTTTGTGTTGCATTATTTTGGATTGACTATTATACGATTGTGATTACACCAAATCAGCTAGCACGTGTGAACCTGTATTTTCATTATTTAGCGATGGAAGACAACGAACGCCCACACACCTACCACGTTATATAATATGTAAAATGGACAAAAACTTCAGTAAACCTATTCATGATGTACTCAAACTCAAACTCAATTTTTTTATTTCCATATAGGTTATAATATTATAGAATTGTCTTACATGATGCCTACCAACCGGCATAAGAAACTCGCACGGGGCCGCCTTTTAGCGGAAAAATTGTTCTTTAAAAAAATACAATGTAGTAACTTAATCTATATAAAACAAAAGTCAAGATACTTTATAACAGGGTTGTTGCTGATGCATAATTTTGTCACATCAGCGGATGCTGATGCTGATGCTGATTTTATGTTTTTTTCCTAAAATATGCTCATTATTATGATTTTTTATATGAATATTATACATTTTCTTAGCTTATGTATTTCAATACAAGATAAAAATAATTCTGTAAGTTTTAATTAACCGAAAAAAAATACTTTATATTACAAAATACTTAACCTAAGTATTATCAATACTGGAATTGTATTAAAGGTAAATTGTATTTTAAAAACAATAGTTGAGCTGCTCTTTCAGCTTGTAATCTGTTTCGGGAAGGTTTGTATATAATTCCGGCACTGCTGAATAATTGTTCGCTGGGAATACTTGCAGGCGGAGGTGACAGGAATCTCCGAGCCAGTGAAGAAAGATCTTTAAAAGTATTTTCATGAAATCTCCACCAATCAAGCGGGTTTTGTGACACAATCAATCTCTTGTCTTTGCAATATTGTTTTAACTGTGAATTCAATATGGCATCGGAATTAATATCATCGCTGTCATCGTTTTCTTCATCACTAGAATCTAGCAAATTTTCGAGCTCATTTTGTAGAGTTAGTGTAGAAGCTCTACTAGATGATGGTACAATTGGGTCTTGTGATTCATTTGGGAGGGTAGTTCGTGACCTCTTTAAAGGGGGACACAGATCAGTTTCGTTATTATTCATTTTGAGTAGTCTCAATATTTCAGTCTCAACCTTTTCCTTTAAAATTGTATTAAAAAATTTGCTTTTATATCGAGGATCCAAATAGGTGGACAATGTGTATAAAAAATTGTTTTCTATATTAGAAAATTTGGTATCTATTTCGGTTTTTAAAGATTTAACCAAATGTGCCATTACTGAGTCTGTATTATTAAGGTTAGCAAATTGTTCATCCAGTTTCTTTTTCAGTAAATTAATAAGTGGAATAACTGAAGAAATCAATGCATTTGATTTGCTTAGTTCCCGTGTAGTTTCTTCAAAAGGCCGCAACAAGTTCACACAGTTTTCCATTAATTTCCATTCTTCGGGTGTGATGCCTGGTATATCATGGTTATTACTGTAAATGCTTAATGAATCCTTGACCTCCAAAAATCTCTCCATCATAAAAAAGTACTATTCCACCTCGTAATGCAGTCTTGAAAAACTGTTAATTTTGGTTGACTAAGGCGTTCTTGAATGGCATTCAATTCTTTTTGAGCTATTGTCGAGTGATTGAAATGGTTTGCAATTTTTTTTACTTTTTGTTTAACATCAATTAGACTTTGGTGCGACTTTAACCCATTTTTCAGGCATAATTGAAGTTTATGCGCTGTGCAATCTATATCAATGAACTCCGATATTGTCATGGCCCTTTTCATGTTTGATCCTTCGTCTCTAATAATGCAGTGTACTTGATCTTTGGAAATACCCCATTCAGTTAACATACTTTCGTATTTTTGGGAAATAATATCTCCAGTGTGTCTATTGTCGAAAGTTTCACATTTCAATATTATTGACTTGCGTTCAAATTTTTCTGTAATGCCGTGACATGTCAAACTCAGCAAAGAAACATTGGCACTGGGGTTCGTCCAAATGTCACTTGTAAACGACATGTGTTTGATAGTTGTTTTCACCTTGGTAGCAACTTTCTCGTATAATTCCTTACACACATAGTCAGTGAAAAAATTGCGACCTCTTAAATTATATTTTGGAACAATTGCTTGCATCAATCTCCTGAAACCAATACCTTCCACAAAGTGGAAAGGTAAATCCTGAACAGCAATCATCTCGCCAATTAATTTGTCAATCATTACAGATTTCGGATTATTTTTGTCAAATTGTTTATCTTTTTGCAGTGTCTCCTCTATTGATAATTGCTTTTTGGCTTGCTCTATCGGTGTTAGTACTTTACCTAAAACAAAGATAAGTACTTATTTTATTAGGTGGCCATACAAAATAAATTACTTTGCCATAAGAAGAAAAAGTCTTAAGAAATGTGTAATAATTAAGTTATTTTACTTTACGGGTACCATATTCGGCTACAGAACCCTAAAAACTATATACGAGAGAAGATTTTTGATAAGTTATGCATCTATCGAATAAGCCCAAAAATTACTAGACCGATTTAGAATTAAATATTTCACCATATAATGCTACACGACATTATCCCTAATTAACATAAACATAGGCATAGATTCAGGTATATAAGTATCTCAGAAACATCTACGCGAGCGACGAAGCTGGCTGAAAGTTAGTCAGGCGGTAATAATTTTTAACAAAGTAGGTAGTTAAGGGCATTTACTTACATTCTTTAGTAGAATTTAAAGCTTGATTTTCGGTTTCACTTGTTAAATACGTTTCATATTCTTCAGGATGTTTTGCCTTCAAATGATTTTTAAGTGATGTGTTTGTGCGTCCTTTGCGTGAATAATTCTTCTTACATATATTACAGTTTGCATAATCTTGTTCAACTAATTTAAAATATTGCCATATTTCGCTTTTTAACGGAGGAGACATTTTAAAATCACAAGTCACAACAGTTCACAAAAACAATGCACTAGCACTAATATTGTTTACAATAATCACTGAGCGAACACGCGACGTTTTATGATTGGACAAAACTCGCATGCGACAGCGACACAAGACGTTGACTACACCCAACGGGGGACATGTCGCGACTCGAACATCAGCATCAGCATCAGCAACGATCAATGCGGATGATGATTCTGATGCTGATGTGGAAAATGAAGCTGATGATCAGCTGATGCTGATGCTGATGCTGATATTCGCAACAACCCTGCTTTATAATATGGAAGCAGCCTTGCAGGGGTCCATCTTATTCCCAAAATGTGCAATCGTTAATGAAATCATTGACCTTATAATTTATATTATTGTACCTGTAATCCATTAAACATATTGGGGAAGGTCGTCTTCTACTCATAACGAAGACCATTTTAAGAACAATTAATATTAGGTCTTTACCTATGAAATTGCCGTTTTGTATGAAAAACTTTAAACGATTTTTTTCTTGTATTTTTTATTTGCATTAATCGAAGTAATCACCCATGCAATCAATGCATCTTTGCCCACGGAGTGGCAGTTTATTGATGCCCTTCTTAAAGAAATCAGCTGGACGGGAGGCAACAAATTCTTCAAAGGCATTTTATTTATTTATTTATTTATTTATTTCATTTGGGAAACCAACAGCTTAAAACTAAGACACAGTAGAAAGTGCATAACTTACATGAAGCCAATAAAAGGTTTCCACTGATAGTTATTAAGTTATTAAGTCATAACATAACATACAGAACTTAACATAAATCATGACATAATATCAAAATATAGAGCATAGACAGAGACTAAGTAGAAAAGTAATTAATATTAAAGAAAGAAAAAAATTACCAACATATGTATTAATTAGTAATAATACTACTACACAGCTTACTAACATCAGTCATCAAGCCCAAAAAATTTTCTATTAAATTCAGATCTCGCCTTAGCGACACTTGTATCAAAGGGATCCAAGTCAAGTTCATTGCATAATAGATTAAAGTTGCTACTTGCTCGCACCAAGAAGGAATTTCCTCTATAGTTTGTATTATAGGCTGGAACTAACAATGGAGGATGGAATCTTCGGGACCTGGAAGGTACATTAAAACTAAGTTTAGAGAGGAGCTCAGGACAGTCAATTTCGTTATTAATAATTTGGAGAATAAATGTGCAATCTGTGATTTGTCGTCTGTTAATGAGAGGCTGGATGTGAAATTTTTTGCAGAGTGAAAGGTAACTGTCTGATTTGTATGGTATTTTGAGACGGTAGCATAAGAAACGGATAAATCTTTTCTGAATTCGTTCAATTCTATTAATGTATTGTTTGTAGCACGGGTTCCATATTTGAGAGCAGTATTCTAAGTGACTCCTAACGAAGGTACAGTATAATATTTTAAATGTTTTGGCTAATTTAAAGGAGGAACTTACTCTCATTATAAATCCAAGAGCCTTTGATGCCTTCGCAATGATGTTATCAATATGTGCATCAAATATAAGTTTTTCATCGTGGTATACACCTAAATCCCGCACAATAGAACTCCTAGGTATTTCCTGTCCTTTCAGATGATATGAAGTAGGAATTCTATTTCTTTTCCTGGAAAAAGTAGTAATTGTGCATTTTGATGGATTCAAGTCCAGGTTATTTATAAGACAGTAATTATCAAGACGAGCTAGGTCAGATTTAAGATTATCCACGTCTTCGGGTGATGTTATGGGTAAAAAAATTTTCATGTCATCAGCAAAGTAGAGAGAGCGAGAATAAACAAAGCATGAGTCAATATCGTTGACAAAAAACGTGAAGAGGAGAGGCCCTAAAAGCGACCCTTGCGGGACACCACTAGGTATGGGCACCCAACTCGATATATAGTTGTTGATAACAACAGCCTGTGACCTATTGTCCAAGTACGAGCAAAACCATCTAAACAGGTTGCCACGGATTCCGATATTATATAATTTGGTTTTAAGGCGGTTATGTTCAATACGGTCGAAGCACTTACTATAATCTGTATATATAACATCAATTTGGTTGTTATTATCCATTTCTTTTGTCAGGTAGTCATTAAATAAGACAAGATTTGAGACAGTAGAACGACCCTTTCGGAACCCATGCTGTGATTCACTGAAAAAAGATTTAAAAGTAGCATACACTTGATTATACACTATTCTTTCGAATATTTTAGCAATAGCACATAATTTAGAGATTGGCCTGTAGTTCGTAATTTGTGAAATGTCACCTTTTTTAAGAATTGGCGTGACAAAAGCCATTTTCCAAATTATGGGAACTGTACATGATGACAAGGATTTTTTAAAAAGAATTGAAATAGGAAGAGCTAAGGTATCGTGACAGGCAATAAGAAATTTAGGGGATAGGTAGTCTGGCCCTCCTAGTTTATTAGGGTCTAGACTTTTAAGGTGAAATTTGACTTGTTCTGTTGTAATTTCAATAGAGCTCAAAAAGGTGGTTAAGTCATGGGGGTTGATAGATGTAGGCTGAATTAAAGTCATAGGTTCAGTAGAAGAGTTATCAGGATGTAGAAAAGAAGAGTGAAAATAGTTTGAGAAAGCATTACAAACAGACTCACCTGATGAGAGTGTAGTTCCATTGTATGTAAGGTTATTAGGGAGCATGTTAGTTTTAGAACGGTGTTTGACAAAACTCCAAAACTTTTTAGGATTTTTCTCTAGAGATAGTTCAGTCATAGATATGTAATTGTTGTAACAATCTGCCTCGACCTTTTTTACCCTGTCACGCAGTAGCTTGAAGGTAGATTGGTCAGCAATTCTTCCATAATTTTTAAACTTTTTATGATATTTTTGTTTTTCTCGTATCAAGCGTTTAAGTTCAGAGGAGTACCAAATTGGATATGTACTGTGATTTATTTGTTTTACTGGTACATAATTGTTTAGTGTGTTATTAACAATATCATAGAAGAACTGGACAGCGCCATCTAGGGATCGCTTATCAAGTTCAGAGTGCCAGTCAATTGACGAAAATTCATTGTTAATTTTGGTGAAATCGCATCTGCCATAGTTAAAGTGCTTGTGCGGAGCCTGTTTTAAGTAAGAGCTTTCTGAAAAAAGAATGTCAATGATAAGTGCAGGGTGATAGGAATCAAGGGGTACAAGGGGATCAAGGCATTCATGTACAGACACCTTGTCATTACACAGAACAAGGTCCAAAATTTTATTATAGGAATTTAAAATGCCATTAAATTGGTTCAGAGCTAAAATGTTAAGTTCGTCAGTTAGCAGGTATTCGTCTCTACTGGTAATATTAGTTGGGCAAAAGGACCCACTTGAAGTGTTAAGTTCCCAGGTTATTCCACTCATATTAAAATCACCAATAATTAGGAATTTGTCGTTTGGATATCTTAGTATCAGATCATTTAAATTAATCATGAAATTATTCAATTGTTCATGAAAAGAGTTTAAAGAGCCAAGATTACATAAATAAACAGCACAAATGTGTATTCTCAATGTACTCCGGTCCTGTTTGTTACAAAGAGATATTGTTATCCAAAGATCCTCAGCTGAGGACTGGAAAGTCGGTTGAGCTTGGGTTGCAAGGTGTTTACTAGCAGCTATCAATACACCGCCCCCCCTCGTCTGACCGGTTAGGGTATAATTGCGATCTCGACGCCAAACGAAGTAATGGTCATTGAATAGTTCTGAGTCAATAAAATCGTTAGTTAGCCAGGTTTCAGACAATATTATTAGATCGTACATATTTAAGCTTACCTGTCGATAAAAGTCTGTCGACTTAGTTCGCAATCCACGTACATTTTGGTAGTAGATTGCTAATGATTTATCAATGTTGTTATCCACGATTTATAGAGGTTATAGTTTTCACAGTATAAAAACACACTAACACATCGTAGTAGGCCGTAATACTATCATGATAGTTAAGTTTCATGATGGATTTTTTGTAAACTAAACTACAAAACAGAAAACATGATACTAGAAAAAATGAATATAGAATTTTATGCGTAATGAAGTTGACATAATGCTGGTTAAATAGATGCGTGGGAATAGTTAGGTTAGAAGCAAGTTGCAATGGCGCTGGTGGCGACCGAGATGAGTGAAATAGGTGATGCGTGATGTATGCGAGGATAAGGAGTGCGAGCAAGATACAAAATATAATGTAGAATACAGTATGGCTTATAGAATGATTTTTAGGGCAAGATATTTTATTGTCTAGGTAGTTAATGAATGGTAATACAATATTGTGCATTATAAATAGATATTTATGATAAATAGTGATAGCGTACAATATTAGATTTAGACCATAGATTAAAAATAGAAATTCAGAATATCTCAGTAGCGATATTATGTCGATGAACAATAATAGTTGGCGGTAGTGTTGTAAATAGTTTATAACGCCAGAGGTTCGTAACCTTTTTGAGTAAGGTGTACAGATGTTCGGACTTTTAACATAATATAAAACAAAAGCATGGAGAATAAATATTAAATGAAATGAACTTATAATTAATGCAAGTGAGAATGACATTAATAATGAAATTACTTGGTTAATTTTGTTAAATCTGATTCTGACCTGATCGCGACAATCTGAGATGTAAAAAAATAATTTGCAGTTTTTTACCCAAACAAATTGAAATCCACGATCTTTTGCGATGGCCTTGGTTTTGTTTAAGAGTAGTTTGTTTGCCGGTGTAAGGTGGTCGTTAACAAAAACTCTTTCATCCCCCTGGAGTTCAATCTTCTGCGGCGTGATAATTTGTTTTTTAGATGCGGCAACAAAGTCCTCTTTGAGGTATCGGTTGTGTACCGATACTATAGGTCTACCAGAATCTGATGGCATTTTAAAAAATATAAAAAATGTGATTTTCATATGGCAATGTCAAGTATGACCCGTCAAATCAAAGTACGTGATCTGTCAACCGCTGTTAAAATTTTGTGATTATGTTCTTGGAATTTGTTGTTTTTGTGAAAATATCCAAAAAGGCAATTCGATCTCAAGCGAGAAATATTGTTTTCTATGTCTATAGTCAAATACAGAAAGAAGAAGGTGTAAATCGAACTCAATCTTATAATTTAAAGCTTGTGGTAGAGTTGACCGGTAAGTTAGAGTGAGTTGTTTTGATACTTTTAGTTTTTTTATATTTTCTTAGGTAATTACTGTGACTTCTTTAAATGTGTTTCCAGTACTACTATAAGGTGAATCGTAGCTGATGGCACATCGAATGATGGTTTGTTTTGCATGCCTGGTAAAAGGAGGAGAGGAGGAAAAAAGAAAATCAACATAAGACAGTTTCGATTTATAGTTGATTAGGAATAAAGTAAACGAGTTATATACAGTTCGGAAGGAAGTTCCAACATTAAATAAACTGTTGCCAATTTAATTGTATGTTATTCGTAATAAATAAGTATATAAAGTAATTCACGATTGATTTATTTTTCATGAAATATCATTATCATTACATAGTATAAAACAAAGTCCCTTTTTTGTCTGTCCCCTATGTATGCTTAAATCTTTAAAACTACGCAACGGATTTTGATGCCGGTTTTTTAACAGATAGAGTGATTTAACCAGAAGGTTTTTAGGTATATAACATGCATAACATAGTAGAGGTACATAAATAATTTTAGAGGTTTCTAAAGTCCTAAAAAAATCACATATTTTGCGCTTACATTGAAAATGCTGGCTGAACACTACGAGATAGATCAAAATTATGTACTACAGTTATATTCATCTTTAAAAAGCCTACAAAAAAGTCCGCGGTGGCATATGTCTATCTCTTAGGCATAACCCACAATAACGATTTTTTTTAACCTTTACTTTGATTTTAATTAATAGCTTATTTACAAAGCGATTTTAAGCAATACAGTATTAATCCTTATCCAATTAAGTACCTTAAATACATTGTGCATTTAAGATAGATCAATACTGCCCTTTACGGAATGTAATTTAAATGAATATTTTCGAAGATATTACAGATTTAAAATGCAGGGATATAGTGTTGCTGCGCGGCGCGGGCTCTCGCGTTTCTACATCGCGCTATCGAAAACGCGGGACGTATACAGTATAAAGAGGTTCTCGAATATTTTGAACTGCAGCACAGAATACATAATAGTAACTGCAGTTCTTAATTCTTATGGAATATCCAGAGGTGGTTTGTCAGTTTTGTTGGAATGTCAAATAACTTTACTTACTACATAGTACATAGTATAAAACAAGTCGCTTTATCTGTCTGTCCCTATGTAGGTATAGTATATTGTATGATTAGATCTTTAAATCTACGCAACGGATTTTGTTGCGAGTTTTTAAAATAATAGTCTTTAAGTATTTAGTCTTTAAGATATAAGATTATGTTAAAACTTATATTCAAGTGCGATAAATATAATATTATGTAAGTATATTATCAATTGGTCGCGCATGTCGTGTCGAGGTGATAGGGGTCCCATTTTTAACAATTTGCATTGGGCAAACCTAAAAACATTTTCAATATTGTATTAGAAGTATATTGTTGTAAGTAGGTAAAGAGTTATTCGCCGAAGTAGTTTTTTCTCCAAGAACACTATTCCACGCGGGCGAAGCCGCGGGCAAAAGCTAGTTTTCTATATTATACACCGAACATTCTTCACGTTCACACAGTCTTATTATAATTCATGTTCAATAATACTAAAGACATAATTAAAAATTAACCAGTATCAAGATCGTTTAATCCTGTTTCCCCAGTATTGCACACTACAAAATTTTATTTCCCTATTTGCCATGAGATTCTGGTACACCTATAATATGTTTTTCGGCTTCTTGTCGTTATTTGTAGGAATTCTCGCCACATAATTAATTTGGTCCTTGGGGATTGGACAGTTGATTAAATCGCCAATTTTAGAAATTATCGAGAAGAGATTTTCCGAGGGTGTAGCAGGGACGCCTTTGATCTCAATATTGTTTGAGCGGGACCTCTGATCAGAATCTCGAATGTTATTTTCAATGATTTCGACTCTTTTTTGAAGAATGAGTAAGTTATCGTTGGTTTTAACTGCTTCTCGGGTATTGAATTTTTTTTCCCGCCAAGAAGTTATCCAAATTCTGGAAAAAGTTATTTAAGTTTAAGTAAAATCCTAGCCAATCTAACTAGCCTAATCTAACCTAAGTGAAACCTAAACTCTACTGTCTTATACATAAATAAAGTAAGTAAGCACAAAACACTTAAAAGTATGTCTAAAATTAATCATATTCTAAAGTAATAACTTATACCTACACATTAACACTAAAAAGAAACTAGCCTAGTGTTCGCGCCAGAACGCGACGTTAAAGACTGGTCACACAGACCGCTTAAGTCAGCCAATCACGCACGAGTATTGGCTGTCAGTCCTCAAAGCGCTGTCAAGAGAGTGACAACACTTGCTCTAAAATCTTCACCCGCGCCAGAAGCATCCCGAATTATAAGTATCGTAACGCGTCTGCGCATCTACATTGTGCAATCCGAATATCTAAACTCAGCTCGCTAGCGACACGCGATAAACTACCGATAAACTTCGCTCAGCTGTGTAGTGCCTGCTGCAGAGAAGATTCCGCCCATGTTTGGAACTGCTGCTCCAGCCCACCATCAAAGGTCAGTGCTAGATCTAGTCTACTCCAAATAATCCTTAAATCTCAGCCCCAAAACCCCCAAATCTCCGCGTTTGCCTACCTATTCAGCTCATAGTCGCGTATGCGCACATTCGCGCATACACCTAGTCTAGCCTAAAGTAAATAAGCATATAAAGTAAACACTAAGCATAAAAAAGTCTGATAATTCCTAAATTATTCCTAAATACACACAGGTACACACACCAAAAACTACGAAGTCTGTCTTTCACAAAAATAGCACTGGATGAGATCCGGAGGAACAAGGACGGCTCAACTCACGGATCAACGCAGTCCTGATTATTTTAATGAATTTTTACAGAACAAGGAGCAACAAAATAACATAGGAACCGCCAGGTGTAAAATCCTTAAAATATTTTTTCAAATTTAAAAATATCTGACAGCGTTTTCTATAATGTTGCTATTCTATTTCAGTTCATGTGCACAAAAAAGAACTTGTTTTTTTTAGTTTACTATCTTATTAATATTTTTATTTCAGTAGATTATTTAATACAATATATTTTTGCACGAAATATGTATTTACTATATATGAGTGGTTTGGTATCAAATTTGGTGAAGTCCATTTTAGGTCATTTTATGTATAAAATGACATAAAATGGACTTCACCAATTCACAATAGCAAGATTTCAATATTTTTCACATGGCCACCTCCAACCAAACAAAGATTGAAGCGGGTAATTCAAATGCGATATCAATATAAAATGTACAGTGAATAAAGCCTTGTTCCTATATGAATAACAACCAAAGTTTATGTTTTAAATTTGGATTTGTCTGATTTTGATTCTCAAGTCATTATTTGACCAGATTTGAAAGTTCACGTTTTGGATATGGCTGAATTTGAAAGTTCATAAAAGGATTTGAACTTCAATGACAGTATCAGCCAGGGGTTGCCAAATGTGGTCAAAAATATTAAAGTTACATTATATGGGAGGGAAAATAATATAGAAATAAAAACGCAGTATATTTATTTAACCTTAATCCTTAATTATATTATTTATTTAAACCTAATCACAGCTCCAATCATATTTCAAATGAAATTTAATTTATTGTTAACATTTTCAAAAATATTACTTTAAAAGCTATTTGGAATTTAAAGGCATCTACTTAGACTATTAGATGAGGAGCTTCTTGAATTGGTTCGCAATTTTCATGTTCGTATTCACGCTGTAACGAATCTGGTCGGCTCAGAACATCTTTGAAATAATTTAAATCAGATAGTTCTTCCCAATTTTGGCCATAATGTGTAGTGAGTAAAGTTTTCACATCACTAAGTTTTTTGTCTTTCACTTTTATGAAATGAGGTACTGGGTCCGGGTTTATTTAACTCACCGATTTTCCTTTTTTGCAAATAAGTTTGAAATTCGATAGCTGATTACGGTAGCTAACTTCGCCCCTTACTAATATATTTGTTTTTTGCTTATTTCGTTTCAAAAAAAATCTTTTACATTGCTTTATTGAAAAGTGCATTGCACTTGTTGTCTTAAGAACTTTCGCACTTTCCTCCTTCCATTGATAGGCTTCTACTTCAGTGCCTAGATGTAGAACAGTCGCATGTTCTTTAAAAATGCGTTCATAAGCCTCTGGGTTATTGATCTCTTCAATTTTTTTATTTTTTTTTTCTATTTGTGCAAACACTCGGTCCGGCGGAAGGAAAGAATGTCCCACAACTGGAAACACAATCTCAACGCTCTTTATTCGCGCAGGTGCGTGGTCCAATAAATATTTGGAGGCCATCCCTAAAACAGTACTGTTTTTATTCTGACCACTGCACCCATCACAAACGAGCCGAATTATTGTAGCTTTTTCGTATTTTTCAACTACTTGACACAAGCAGTGGAAAACAGCGCTTGCAATTTCGTTGGTGGCTTTGGGTATTAAAATATCTTCCGTCCAAGTGTAACAATAGACATTCTCTTTCTTATGCTCCGTTTTAGAGTGTCCTACAACGATAGTAAAGTTGTAGATATACATTTGACGAGAATAATATGTAATTTGATCAGGTATTTTGGGTATAGGCTGATTTTTTTGGCAATCAAAACTCAAAATTAATATATTTTCATCATTTTCTTTAAATAAATTATAGAAAGCCCTTGCCCTGAGACTATGGACCCTTTTATTTATAATCAAGTCTTTTTTTTTGTCTACGTCTTTTTCATGTTTCATTTGCTCTTGAAACTGAAGGCATGTCGAGCAAACATCAGTACGAGGACTTCCAAATCCAATATTAAAACATGTATTAATGATCCTTCGAAAATATTAAGCTTTAACATTCATAAATTCTGGTGCAGCTTGATCTTTGTACATTCTATACATTTTAGCAATTGATAGGTTCGACGATAAGTATTGCCTGCATTTTATGCTCCCTCGGCAATAATGTATCTCCAGTGGCTTGAATTTTTTTATAAAATCTTTTACTGATTTGCGTTGAGCTGAAAATTTTACATTTTTCCTATCTCCCCCCCTATTTTCTTGAGCCGAAGCCCCCATACTCTTAAAGTTACGGCTTATAACACCATTAACGCGCCCCTTTTTCAAGCCTAAAATGTGCAGAAATGTTCTTTTACATATCGGTACAGCATTGTTTCTTCTGCGTGCATAATACACGACATTAAATCCCTTGCCAATTTTGGTTCCAGTTTTAGGGCGACGACGACTGATTGGTGACGCTTTTGTATGTTTTAATATAAAATTATCCTGGTCTATTTTTGATTTCGTGCAGTAAAACGCAGAATGAAAAGCAATTATATCATTTTTTCTAAGAGATGTGCATCTGTAAGCCTTTGAATAATGTTCACAAGATACTTTTATATTTGGTGGACCTTTTGGAGAGTATCTGAAATAAAAATGTTAAATAAGCAAAGCCCAAACTTGTTAATATGCGAAATCACATCACACCTAGCATACACATGTATAATGTTAGTTAAATACACTGGAAGGTGACAAAAAGAGTTAGTTCAATAGTTATAAAATAAGAGGTAGGTGATAAAATTAAAAAAAAATGTATAACAAGCGTTTATATTGGACCTCATGACTTTTGATTAATGAACTCTTTACAAATTTTGAGCCTAATCGGATAGCGGAAAGTAGGTCAAATTTAACATGCACCTCGTGCACGTTAGGGTTCAAAAGAAGTTGTCTATGTACCTACCTATATTTACCATTTAAAGTCAAAGAATCATTCACGCGTTTTAGCGATCATTTTTCAACCACAAAATAAAATAACAATAAATATAGAGTTGAAGTTTAGAAGCACATGAATTATAGAAATGTTATCTCATAAAAATCAACATTGTACCAGTTCTATCAGATATTCACACAAAAGGTAACCAAAAACTAAAATGTTGAACTACCCTGCTGGCAAATACTCGGCGAGGTGAAGCAAAAAGTGCACTTCCACTTTTTTGTTTGAGGAATCCGTTTTCTCGATAAATTACCTTCTGTTTCTTGTATATTCTCGTATTGTACGCGGAGAAACACTCTTTGTGGCAAGCTACGTCAAGGGCAAGAATTCAAAATGGCTGCTGGTCCCATACTAAGAACTCATCCCTGATTGGTTGAAGTGGATTTGTCTTAATTTTGATAATTAACTGTCCAGGATTTGACCGTTATTGATACCAATATCACTTTTGAAGTCTATTTTAAAGGCAAACGCAAGAATTTGGCCGGGTTTGAGATAAAAATAATGGTTTATTTTTACAAAGTGAATATAGCTGCATTGACAGTTTAAAAAGGTGTATTTTGGGATTTGACCAATTATGAAACCAAACTACTCATATAGCAAATTTGCAGGAATAAAAATTTTACATTCGATGTTCAAGACTTAATGTGCACAATTTTTTAAATTCCGGCAACATTAAATTTCGCCTGATGCCAAAGAGCTTAGAGCCACTTGTAAGTTTTTTTTTAATTTAGACGGATTATAATACCTGGCACGCCATCTGCATTTAAGGCGCAAAAGCATCCGGAATAAAATACGACAAAATTGACAATCACCATGTTCAATGGTAATAAACAGCAATTTCTATACCACTTGACTTAGAATCATAATCTGTCAAAAGTGCTCAGTAAAATGTTTTAAGATTAAACCCCCTGTAACGTGTCGCAACCAGTAACGTGTCCATACTTGTCGAAGGCAGACCGTTTAAACGTTGTGCAATTCGTGTTTGTGCCCTTCTATGACAATAAAACAGGTAAGTTTTATCCTAATAATTTTGTATTATATAGAACAATTTGTAGTTGTGCCGTTATATTATAAAAATATACTAATATTTTTGGGTTTAATTCATAATAGATCGCTATATTGTTAAAATATAAACATATTGAAGGGGTTTATATCTTAATGGTTCATTATAGTAGGTAAATTATTTTATGTGCGATGACATATTTTACGATAGGCCTTTATTTACTGAAAACATTCAACATTTTTATTATTTTGGCCTTCAAAAAGTGCCAGTTAAACAATAAAGTTAAGATAATTACAGAAATCCAAATAATTTTTATTAGATAGGTGGTTTAATTCCTGATCGTTGTATAAATATTATAACTTTCAAGTAGGTAGTGCATTCCTAAGTAGTTACCTACGCTATTTAAATAATATTCTTAATATTAGGTACTTACGTTAAATTACTCAAATTATTTTTAGAAAAATGGATTTCGGGCACGAAAAATTATGCAACTACTAAATTCACCAAGTCGCCATAGATTGGAATGCAGCAGTGGAAATGATCGATATTTAGCAACAGAAAACGTAATTATTATTATTTTATTTTGTTATTTAAATTATTAGTTATTTATCATTCCTAGTGATTTACAGTCTTATTTTTTGTAGGTTATTTGTTGGAACCTACTAGTCCAGAAAAAAATACAACTGCTGTTACTCAGCAGCAACCAATTGGTTTTGATAGTTCTGAAGAGAAAATACCATCACAGTATAGGGTTACACCTGCTGTAGGAAGTGACGAAGTAATAGGTAATAGTAATAAGACCTCTCCTCATAAACCCATCACGCGCCGTCGTTCTTCTAGCTCAAGTTCGTCCAGCTCAAATTCGTCCAGCTCTAGTAGCTCTGGAAGTTCTAGATCTAGCAGTAATTCTAGTAGAAGCTCTTCTGACGATCGGCGAGTATCTTTAGATGAAAACGCCGAACCACAGCCTAGTACTTCGAGAGCCAATGTTTCACCATCCTTAATGACACCAATTTGCAACGAGTCGCCATCAGTTACACCCCGAACAGCGGTTCGTAATTACCCTATTTCTCCACTTCATTCGGGAGAAAGTGACGTAGACCTCAGTGATGACGATTATAAGTGGGACTTATAATCAAAATCAAAACCTTCGTCAACGTTCACCGAGCCCAGCAGTTATAATGTCTAGCAAACCAAGAAAACGCAAAGCAGATAAGAATAAATGGATGCAAAACGTGCAAAAAATTAAACGAAACTTGGGTCAAAGTTATGTAGCTTGAAGAAATTGGTCCCTGCACGTAGTATTAAACCACCTCGTGCCCAAAACTGTAGACTAAAATGCTATGATCGAATAAATGATTCTAAGAGGTTGGACATCTTTAATTCAATTTGGACATTAGGAGATAGACAGTTACAAAGAATGTATATTTTATCTAATAGTACAAAGATTACACCTAAGTACAAGTATAACAATGCTGAGAACCCGCGTAATCCAAAACCATGCATTCTATTTTACAGTGGACGATGAAAAGTAAAGGGTATGTAACACGTTTTTTATTAATACTCTAGATATTTCACATACGATGATGATTGACAGCAGAAACACTGGAGGTTTCATAAAGTATGATAAACGCGGCAAACACAAAAATCATAAAACTGCAAGTGATGAGCTTATTAATGACATCATCAACTTTATCAACTCCATACCTCGCATTGAGTCACACTACCTAAGAGCATCTACGTCTAGAGAGTACATTAGTAGTGGCAAAAGCATTTCAGAGCTCTTTAGAGATTTCGAAGTTTTGCAAAAGGACAGGTCTCGCCCTGCTGGACTCTATCACGCGTTTTATGAAATATTTAACACAAAA
Source organism: Glaucopsyche alexis (assembly GCA_905404095.1). Lineage (NCBI taxonomy): Eukaryota > Metazoa > Arthropoda > Insecta > Lepidoptera > Lycaenidae > Glaucopsyche > Glaucopsyche alexis. Next base: position 28,356,175 of record FR990044.1, read on the forward strand.
TTTAATTTAGGCTTTTATCATCCCAAAAAAGATCAATGCGATTTTTGTCTACAGTTCCACAATTCTACTGAACCACAAAAGCAGCAACTGAGAGATAAATATAATACCCATTTAGAACAAAAGAAATTAAGCAGATAAGAAAAAAAAACGATAGAAAGAACATTAATGAGTGCAATATTTGTGTATGCTACTATGTACAAGCCATTATGCAAAGCCCGAATGATGAAACTTCGGCATTCTATTATAAATCAAAACTTAATAGTTATAACTTCACTATGAATTATGTAAAATTCACGAGGATAATGAGTCAACAATGGATATCTCTAAAAGCTATGAAACTTTTCATTGTTATTTTTGAGATAAGACTCAAGCTAAAAGAGGCGCTACGGAGATAGGTAGCTGTGTTTTCAATTATTTACAGATGGTGTGTGTATAAGCTGGGAAGAGGGAAAGAAATAAGACATTCATATCTGATAACTGTTGCGGCCAAAACAAAAATAAATATCTCACTTGTTTATAGGGTAAACATACCGGTTTACCGGCCACTTCGCACGTTATTTTGAATAATAGACAGTGTTATAGACCTCCCCTTTCGAATTTCGCGCCATTCGATCCGGACGAAGTACATGGTTCATAATCCAACTGCATGACCTCGAAATTTGCGAACTGAGCCCTCAGTCGCCATTTCAAAATTTTGTGATTGGCCGTGTGTCAAATTTAGGAAAAAAATAGCACGTAGATTGATTTTCAAAGGTAAGTTTTTAAGTATTACTGTTAGTTAATTTGTGGTTAATTTGGTTTGTGTGTATTTAGCATGTTTAATTTCAATATTTAAGAGCCCAAACTCATCAACCTTTTCATAATTTGTGATGTTTTTGGTGGTCGGATAACACGTCAACGATTAATTTCAAAATCTACTTTCCGACCGGGTGGTCGCAAAACTGGTTTATTCACGTCATTGCTCTTTGCCTTTATTGCGGAAATCTTAAATTCACCAACATAGATTCCATAATATTTGTGAACAGCTAGAATTTTGTGAATTTAAAACTAGATTCCGGCCGCCAGTAAACCTCATATTTTCAAAGATATGGACCTTCAAAAGTACCTAACGTTTAGCGGCCGATAACCAGTAAAAACAAAACCTGTCTCCGGCTGTTTGAAATAAAGGAAGGTCGATAAGTGGTAAAAATTAGATCTGTTTCCGGCTGTTTGAAATAAAGGCGGCCGATAAGTGGTAAAATGTGACTATTTTTAGGTTTATGAGATGGCCTTACTCGGAATTAATAGGCCTACTTTTTAACCGCGGGGGCGTAGGCTAGTTTTACTAATAATTACCACTTATTCAAGCTTATTTACAGGTTATATGTAATAATAGATACATTTTGATTGGTGTGCTTGTGCTTGGTGTTGGAATTGTGCTTTTATTTTTGCAGATGGCACCTGTCAGTAATGAAAAAAAAAGAAAGAAAAATGAAGAGCCTTCCCGAAGGTTTGCTGATCTAGTTAGTGATCAGCAAAAAGTACTATCTCATGCTTATCCTTAACTAGATAAGGAAGGTCATTTATATAGATGAGAAAAAGATTAGTTCTATTTTTAAGATAAGAGTTTAAGAGCTTAAGTGCCGTGTCCCTTATACCATAATGGTATAATTTTTTGACCAATGTAGAATGCTTGATACAGTCGAAAGCCTTGGATAGATTACAAAAGACACCAAGTGCATCATGCGATCTCTCCCACGCCTCAAATATCGACCCCTCAATGAATGACAACGAAAATGAGTTTTTAACGGTTTCTTACTCAGAATCGCGAGCTCTATCGATCTGTATATTCGAAATGTTCAAATTCGCAAAAAAAATGTCTTGTACAGCATTTTTCAACACATTATAAACCCAGTTTTCTTCTTTTAAAATGTTGTAATGCGCAATTTTTTCAATTAATTTTTGAAATATATGTAGTAAGCGACATATTTTTAATTTCGTGGTTAATACTACATAATATAATACAGTACTTAAAAATAATACTATTAAACATTTTGTAGTAAAAGACACATCACCAACAAATATGGCTTTTACAACATTTTCTCGACTTCAAATATAAAAATGAACGATGCCATTTACGTCGCTAACGGGCTAAAACTTTCACAAAAGAAACGTCAAAAAACATAAAAATCAAGAGCATTCGCACAGCTTCAAGAAATAGAACCTAAACAAGATGGAAATAAAATATTCAATGAAAGAAGCTGCAGTCGGCGAGAAAATTACACTATTTGAAAAAACAAAAAACAAAGGAGAAGGAAAGATTACAGGAAAGGGAAAAGGAAAAGGCAAGAAAGAAGATGAACCTCAAATCCGTCAAACACAATATGCAGATTATTTACGAGAACTTTATGACATAAACTTGCAACAATAAAAATAAAAAACAATAAAATAAGGATAAACTTCCTATTTCATCACAAAAGTATAAAGATTTGAAAAAAATATGCACAGATGGAACGATTTCTAGACGGTTCCACAGTGATTATTTAGGGATGTCGCACAGTGCTAATAAAAATAACACATGAATAATTGAGACTGACGAAGAAAATGATGATGACGACGTGACTGAATGATGACTAATTTTTATTATGTTGTTTCTTATTGTTTAAGATTAAGTATAAAACAACGTTTATTGTACTGTAAGCATAGTATTATTATGTGCCATTCACTATAATTCCTAAGATGAGAATATGTTTAATGTTTACTTTAGTTTAAGAAGCTAATATTGTTTCGTATAAGTATATAATAATTCTAAACGCTGATGAAACTGGTGTTTCATTGTCTCCTAAATCAGGGAAGGTTCTAGCTCCTAAAGGCTATAAAAACGTGTACGTTGTCGAGAAAGGCAATGAAAAAGAAAATATAACAGTGTTGGTGGTAATGACAGCATCTGGAGAAATATGTCCACCATTAGTGGTGTTCCCATATAAAAGACCACCTAAAGCAGTCGTCGACAGCATGCCGCCTGATTGGATTTTGGGGAAATCGGATGCGTTCGGATACATTTTCCGAGTACATGTGTAACGGGTTCAACGATTGGCTCACGAAATAAAACGTTAAACCGATCATAATAAGCAAAACTATGGCTAATTACTTACGTGAAAGACGTGTTAAGTAGGTACTGAATGAATGCTACTAACCGCGGCAAGGTTTCGCATTAAAAGTTGTTAGAAAGTGTTTTTGTTTCATTTTGAAAAACATTGCTAGCACCATAAGTCAAAACACGTATCACGTAAAAATTTAACAGTAAAACATTACGTTTTTAAACACGACCTAATAGTGAAACTCAACTCAGACGACAACCTTTTATCTGGAGAGAAAGACGGCAACAAAATTCTAAAATCTATTTTAAAACTAAAAAGTTCTTTCATCGACTTTCGGCAAAATTCAAAAGATGCCGACGCTAAATAATTCTTTGAAAAATATTAAATTCTACTTTCGGCTAAATTCAAAAGAAATTGCCGACAACAAGTGCACATGTGGGTCAGACCGTGCGTAATTATTTAAAATTAAACAGTTATTTTACTCCGGTCTTTTCTACATTTTGAAAATACTTTTGAGTGTTTTCGTGTTTTTCGGATTCTCTTCGCAATACGGGACTATTTTTTCACCAGTACAATAAATCAACATACGTAATAGATGTCAAAAATAAAAAATACTAGCGATTTTGGTTACTACCACTTATTATCAATCCCCGAACTTATCCGCTAAACTAATACAAAATGTGGATACATTACGCATCTATCGATGCTTTGTTGCCAACTCATGCGCCGCCCGGCCGATCGCTTACCTCACCCCGCCGACCCCTACCTCATACCGCACCCGTTGACGCCTTGTAGTTAGTGCGCCCATGCGGTGTTAGATTGGTTATTGGATAAAATGATTGAAATTAAAAAAAAAATATTTGTGAAATGTACTCTATTATTATCGATACCAATGACGTGGTAAAATTTATTGTACCGATGAAAAAGTATTCTTGTATATTGCTTGAGTTGTAGATCGACATCGAAATATTAATTGTGAACTATTTTTGAACTTTCAGTGACGGACTTTTGTTTTAGTTTAGCTTAGTTTAGTTTTAGTGATTTCGCCACATTTCCTCGCATATTTTAAATATAAGGGACGGATTTTTGTTTTAGTTTAGTTTAATTTAGTCTAGTCTTATCGATTTCCTTATACAGCCGGGTATTTATGCAGAAAAATAAACAAATCTATTAATTGCAAAGCATGTCTCAGAACATTCACAACTGCAGAAATCAACTCCATACATAGCATACAGGGTGTTTAATTTAGAAGTAAGAATTGTAGTTCTGAAATTCTCCACTAGATGGCGCTAGCAGCCTAGTTACATCGCGCTATCGTTGTCTTTTGGTCATTTGTATATAGTCTCAATACTTTTTGATACTACAAGTGTTCTTCCAGTGATCTTCCATAGTGAGAAAATAAAGGTGTGAATTAGTGCGAGTGTTTACCGGAACCGGATAACAGTGAGTAAAAGTGCAAAATATTAACTTAGTAAATTCAGTGAAGTGTTGGACTTATAAAATTTAATATCAAAAAAAGACTTATAAAAATTCGTGTTACAAAACAGTTAGAAAAATTATAGTATCACGGACTTAGAATATTTCGAGTTGCCAAACACTTAGAAAATTTTTGGCGAAAAAAGACTTAGGAGAATTTTATCGATTTGTAACTTAGTTTCTGGCAGTGAATTTGGACTTCGTTTTTACACATAAAATTTACAATGGCGGATAAAAAGATAAAACAGTATACTACACAATTAGAAAAGAATTCAAATAAAATTGAGAAATTACTTACAAACGCAAAAAATGTGCTAAAGATAAACGAACGAGAGGGTTTTTAGATTCACGAATGGAAATTTTACAGGAGTATTGGGCGATCTATACAAAGGCTTATGATGTTCTTTCAGGATTAACAGATACTGAAACTTGCGATGTTGACTTAGAGAAACATTTTGAAAAAACTGAAGAATATTATTTAGAGCTTAGGGCTTGGCTTAAAGACAAGTTATATGAATTTAAACAAGATCAAGGTGAAACTTCAAAGTCTAATTTCATACATCTGATAGTCAGGCAGAAATGCCAAGGATGAGACCCAAACTTCCACCAATATCCATTCCACAGTTTTCGGGCGATTACAGTCAATGGATGAGTTTTCGAGTTTTATTTCGCTTTTTGATACATGATGATGATCGCTTAACTAAAATTGAAAAACATCACTATCTAAAGACTAGTTTATCTGGAGAAGCTGAACAACTCTTGAGGAATTATTCGCTTACTGAAACTAACTACAATGACGCCTGGAAAAAACTAAATGAGAGGTATGATAACAAGAGAATGATCGTTAGTAATTTACTTACCCGATTTTTAAGCCAAAAGACCTTAACCACAGAATCGGCTAAAGGAATAAAGGATCTTCTAGACACCTCAAGTCAATGCCTAACGTCCTTAACAAATTTGAAAATCGATGCATGGAATGCCATTGTAGTACATATCCTTGTCTCCAAGTTGGATATTGAGACTCGAAAACTTTGGGAGCAATCTTTGGAAGATTCCTCTAGCATTCCTACCTATGAGGATCTCCAGAATTTTCTTGAGAAGCAATTCCGAGCCATGGAAATGTATGCACCAAAAGGAAAGACTATGCCACAAACATCTAAAGTAACTAACATCAAAAGCTTCGCTACTAAAATTGACAACACTTGTACTTACTGCTCACAAAATCATTATATTTGCCACTGTAAAGAATTTGCCTCTCGATCCGTTCCTGAACGTCAAGATTTTGTCAAGAAAAACAACATTTGTTTTAACTGCCTCGTAAAAGGTCATGCAGTTTTGAACTGTAGACAGAGTACAGTATGTAAGAAGTGCGGACGTCGTCATCATACATTACTGCACTTCACTGCTTCTATGGACGACAAATTAATCGATACTGATAAGGAGAAAAATGAACCAACTAGCAATGCACCTAAAACTTCCTGTAACTTGAGTGTTAACCTAAAAGCTGAAACAAAAGATGATCTCGTTATTTTAGCTACTGCTGTGATTAAAGTAGACTCAAAGAACAGTGGTACTTACGCATTAAGAGCTCTTGTTGATCAGGGTTCACAGGGTTCTTTTATCTCTGAAGCAGCTGCGCAGTTATTAAATCTTGATCGCACTCCAATTACTGGCAAAATCTCTGTAATTTCTAATACATCAGTGGTCACTACAAAACCTATGGTCACACTTACAGTCCACTCTACAAAAGACAATGCATCAACCTTTCAGGTAAATGCATACGTTTTAAATGCATACGTTTTAGCCATACGCACTCTTCATCAATTGGCTGAGGATGAGAAGAATGATTTCCCAACTGAAGCTGAAATCCTGAAAAGCGACTTATATATGGATGATCTACTAACTGGCGCATCCACAACGGAAGATGCTGTGAGGCTACAACGAAGGTTAACAGAACTTTTAGGTCGCGGTGGTTTCCCTTTGCACAAGTGGTCCTCTAATAGTAATTTAGTGTTGTCCCAAATCCCCAGTGTTGATAAAGACTCACAAAGTGCGGTTAATATAAAAGTTGAAGATACGATTAAAACATTAGGTACTACATGGAACTCTGACTCCGATAACTTTGAACTTAATTGTAATTTAAATCACGATAATAACACAATTACCAAAAGAAATGTCGACCTATGCGTAGAACAAAGTCCGATGTGATCATAGAGCAAAAGTGCGTTTTTTGGATAAATAAAATAAGGAATCAAAGCTCTACAGTCTGGCATTTTCAGAATTTTTGTATCTGGCTTATTTTCGGAAATACAGAATCGTACAACGTCTTATTTGATGTAAGCTCCATGTTAAAATGCACCATGTGTTCATAGGACGGAGAAATTGGAGCGCGCGCGGCGCGGGCGCCTCGCGCGATCTTCACTTCAGGCGTTGTCGAGCGGAAAGAAGGGTTTTTTGCGACATGTGTGTGATTTTTTTTCGGTTTGACGAAAATTATAATTTTATTAATTATTGCGTACTAAAAGTATTTTTGAGATATCACGCTTACGGATATTGCTGGATATACTTTATGAAGAGAGAAAAGAGCTTGAACGTAGTCCTTATTTTTCAAATAAGCAAGATATTTTTATGAAGAACGGTGTAGATCCAGGTAAGTTGATATTTTTACTTATATTATTCTTCAAGTTAAATATTATTATGCTTTGAAATGATTTTTTCTTAATATTCCGCTTTTTAAGCTAGTAAATAGAAACGGGAAATCTATCTTCATATAAGACATTTTTTGACGGAGAGTTAGAAAAATACGTTTTAGCACGAAAAGTATGATTAGTTTCATGTTTATTTATTAGGTAAATATTTGTCGTGTTATCAATAAAAGTTGAAGTACCATAAAAGTTGACATTATAAGTAACATTAGAACGATTTAAGACTAATTCTTCAGAACTTCTAAGGGTTTCATGTAACTATGGGACGTTTTTTTACGGAATCACAGAATAGTTACAATACGTTTTGTCAGTTCGATATGCAGATGGGACGTTATCACCTGAATCATGACATCAGTTAGGACGTTGTTCTTTTAAAAATATCGTTAAATAGAAATATATTTTATATTAAATAAATAAAAATAGTTTTAAGCTGCGTTACCTTACAATATATACACATTTGTAGGGTCTTCGGCAAATCATATAACATTATAATCGACAGTTTTAGTTGTGTACTGCGATGTTCATTAAAACTTGTATATTCAAACTTTTTAAGTAGCTTTGTACAAATGTTATTAATTTGTATTAAAATGTTATGTTTTCAAGTTATATATTATATTAATTTGTATTATAATGTTACGTTTTCAAGTTACATACCTATATGTCATAATATTCTATATTATTTTTAATATATTATGGTGCAGTGAAGTAATACAATTTTTAACATTTCAGTTGTTGACAACAAGGTGCAGAAGAAATAAGTCAGCAACTGGGTGATGTTTGGAATGAAATTAATGCCGCACCTTATCCACCTACTAATGAGAGACAATTTATGGCCGACCATCAAAACTTTCTTTAAAAGAGCTTTCTAGTTTCGAAAAATCACCTATAATACAACTTTTGACTTCTGACCATAGGTGTACTCCAGTTGGTCAAGAACTGTCGGCGCTAACTCCTATGCAGTCTCATACTGATAGTCATTCCACATATGGCAACGTTTTCAGGTTCAATCATGTAGATAGTAGTATACAATTTAATTAATATTATATCTAGTGATATCCCGAAAGTATAATCTACAAAAATACCCACAACCTACAAGCAAACGTGTGAGCATACGCTTAACCATAGCAACTTGCGTAATGCAAGTCTGTTATTGCTCTATTCTTAATTATTTTTAATTATTCCAGCACGCTTGGTAAAAAGCTTTTGTCTCATATATACCTTATAGGAAAGGCCATCGAGTACATTATAATAACCACTATCTAAAAGGTGTTTAGCGAAATGTGATTATATGTTACTCTAAAATACGGTACAAAGTTTGACTCAAACTGGATGTAACTTTGAGACTCGGTACAAAGCATACATCGCGTCTTATAGAAATGGTTATCGTGATAAATCACATTTTGCTAGACACCTTTTAGATATGATATAATATCATCGTTATTAATATCATTAGTCTCTTTATAATGTTTCTAGCGTCTTAAATTATTTTTTAAATGCTTTTTTCGACAACAAGTGGTGGGATTTTACATACTTGTACGATTAGGCCATTCGAAATAATTACACTTCTTAATTTTTCAGTTTATATTATATACTTATTAAAGAAAATTTTATGTTGATTCCCAATATACTCATGTAAGCTAGTGCATTCATACAACTTTTCGTCGAAATCGTCATTTTAGAACTGACCGGCAACTTACGTTCGACGTCAGATTTGATTTTAGGGAGTGACGTCACAAACGTCAAAGTAACTAAAATACCTGTCCGTACTTTTATTTGTTTTTATTAGTAAAAATTCGTCTATAATCAGTTGGTGTTGTGAATTGTGATCGTAATATTCCGTTGCCGTTGTGTGAGTGTTTGTGAGCCGGTACAAGCGCGCATCTCCTTGTAAATCAGTTTTTCGTCACAGCACGTACGTACGTTAACACACACAGTGAGGGTAGTGTTGTTCACAAATTATCGTAATCACAAATTATCGTATCGCCGATTTTCGAGACTGGGAGCGACATCTAGCGTCGAGTGCCGGTATCACGTCGATCACTCGTTTGGCTACAATAAGTCTCATCGATTTGTGTAGCGCCACCTATCGAAGTAGTTGCGAACTGCATCTTGATAGCGCCATCTTTTAGTAGCTTTTCGCACTATATAGAAAAGATGGATAAAACATTTAAATGCGGCGGCTGCGGGAAGTTTTTGGGGAAGACCCCGATTGCGGTAGCTGCTTGTAGCGCCTGTAATACCAAGTATCACAATGGGTGTCTAGCCTTGCCAGCAAAGGCGAACGTAGGAGTGGACTGGGTCTGTCCAAATTGCAAAAAGAACGACAGACGTGGCGACCATACGCCGGTCAGAGGTCTTGTTGCTGACCCCGGACGTTCCACTACTGCTGATGTCGTAGACCGACAATCTAGCAGCTCGCCCGAGGATCACATCAGATCGGCTTCAGCAGGCATGGATGATATTAGTCTCGACAACCTGGCGGTGTTTCGACGTGAGTTTGCTGATCTCGTCACCGAGCTTCGCGGCTGTCGCCAAGAGATGGCGCTGCTGCGAGAAACTATAACTGACTTGAACTCACGGTTGACCAGCGCCGAAAAAAGACTTGACGCGCTGGAGCAGGGCAGCGTCGGCGGGGCGGGCACGGAAAAGAGTAGTAAGCTGGAGTGCACCGTGGCCGAGCTGAAACTTGACCTAAATGAGCGAGATCAAGATGCGCTCCTTGCGGACCTCGACATCGGGCACTTGCCAGAGGAGAAAGGCGAGAATGTGACCCATACAGTCTCGGTGCTGGCGACGCGGCTGGGCGTGGTCCTGGAGGCGCGTGACGTGGTGTTCGCGGAGCGCGTAGGAGTGCCGCCCGCCAAGGGCGGGCGCCCGCGCCGTGTGGTGGTGCGCCTAGCTCGTCGCGACCTCAGGGATGAGCTACTGAAGGCGGCCCGCACACGTCGTGGCCTCACCATAGATGACGGTGCGCGCGTTTTTGTTAACGAGCGCCTCACTCGTCACAACCGTTTGTTGTATCGGCGGGTACGCGAGGCGTGCAGCGAGAAGAAATGGCGCTACTGCTGGACGAGACGTGGGCGCGTCTGTGCTCGACAGGCGGATGGGAGTCCGGTCCATCAGTTTCGTTCTGACTCGGACTTTACTCGTGTCTTTGGTTCAGACGTATAACTCTGAAATAAATTATTTTTTAAGATTTATTTTTTATATACTAGATTGTAAGTTTTTCTTTGCAATATGGTTTGATTTGAGGTCTGGTGGTTTAAAGATGTGCGTGGTTGACATTAATGCTACTTTATATATTTTATCTCTATATTATTTTATTTATGTAGTCATATTGCATACTTTGAACACTTTTAATCTTATACTATATTATATACAACAAGTAATATGTTATGTAAATTATATTATACTCCTATTTACATTATTATTTTATATCTTTATTTTTATAAAAATACATAAGAATTATAATTTTGACACATATTTTTATATTCATACACCCTCTAAAATACTTATTATTATATATTTTTTCTTACATTTTAATTTATCTATGACAAGATATAAATGGTAATTAAGAATAACAAATTGTTTACAGTAGGCCTTTATAATGCAGGATCATTGGGAACCAAGCACGATGAATTTATTGCCATGATGGAACGTCTATCGGTAGATATTATGGCCATAAACGAAACCTGGCTCAGGCAGGGGGAAGATGGCAGAGCGCCAATTGGCCCTGGGTATCGCCTTCGTCATCGTCCACGACCTACAAACATAAGGGATGGTCGAGGAGGCGGTGTTGGGTTTTTTGTCAGGCAAGGTATCAATGCGCGACTGATTCCCAATCCTGAAACGCCTTCCGTGGAGCAAATGTGGCTTAGCCTCAACATAAATAAACATAAAATTGCAGTTGGTACCGCATATAGACCACCATGGATGGATGCTAACCTGTTTATTGATGCTATAACACAATCCTGGTGCTCTCTAGCGTTGTATGATCATATCATCTTAGTAGGAGATTTTAACATCAATATGCTACACCCGTTTGACAGTAAATCTAAACTGCTCTCCCAGTTCTTGGACTCTCTACACATTGAACAAGTTGTCACTGAACCTACACATTTTACAGATCATTCAGAATCCCTAATTGACGTTGTTTGTACTAATGCAGCGGCACGTTCTGTCATGGTCAGTCACATACCTGATCTGGGAAATCATGCAGTTGTCACGGCACAGTTCTGCTTCAAGAAGCCTAAGTTTTCGCCTTTTATTAGCTCTTATAGACCATTCAAGGACATTTTGTTGGACGTTTTTACTCAAGATTTGGAAAGAATTGATTGGGGATACTTGGAAGGTATGAATGCTATCAATGAGATAGTTACAGAATTCAACAGGCTGATCACCTTACTTTTTGACCTGCATGCTCCCGTAAAGCAGGTTAAAATTAAAAGGCAATCTACACCATGGCTAACTGATACGGTAAAAAAAATGATGGAGTTGAGAGATAGAAGTTTTACAAAATGGAAGGCAACTAAAAATATTGTCCACAAAAAAACTTATAAAGACTTAAAATCTTTAGTTATTTCAGCCATACACTGTGAAAAGCGTGCTTTTTTTAATAAAAATATTAACAGTAATATTAACAAACCAAAAGACTTGTGGAAAAATATTAAAAATAATTTAAACTTGTCTAAAACTAATGATAATTTTTTACCTAACTCGTGCAATAACCCTAATATTCTTAATCAACACTTTCTTAATATTCCTGGACAACCCTTAGAATGCTCTTCTCTACAATCATACTTTGAGTCTCATTCAGCTAGTAAATCCAAATTCTGTTTTGCTCCTGTAACTGAAAATGCAGTTTTAAAAATCATTCAAAGTATCAAGTCCAATGCCACTGGTACAGATAACATTTCCTTGCAGATGTTAAACCTTACACTTCCTAATACCCTGAAAACTATCACCTACATTGTAAATAAATCCTTACAATCCTCTACGTTTCCCTCGAGCTGGAAAACAGCTTTAATTAAACCTATCCCTAAACGTCCCAATCCTTCCTCGCCCCAAGATTTCCGCCCTATTAGCATTTTGCCATGTTTATCAAAAATAGTAGAAAAGGCAGTATACAACCAAGTCATGAACTACCTTGAGACTAACCAAATTTTACCGAAGTATCAGTCTGGTTTTCGATGTAAGCACAGCACTGTGACAGCATTATTGGACGTTCTTGACAATATTATTACTGCTCAAGACCAAGGAATGGGCACCATCTTAGTCCTGCTAGACTACTCCAGGGCGTTTGAAACAATTAGTATTCCTCTCCTCCTATCTAAGCTGTCTTACTATGGTTTTGAGCCCTCAGTGATCGATTGGTTCCGCAGCTACCTGACTAATAGATTACAAAAGGTAGAAATAACTGACAGCAATGGTAGCAAGGTATACTCAGAATGTTGCGATGTTCCAAGAGGAGTTCCACAGGGATCGATCCTAGGCCCATTACTTTTCATACTTTTTAGTGCCGACTTATCCAAAAACATAGCTCACTGTAGGTACCACATGTATGCAGACGACACCCAAATCTACATCAGTTTTTTTCCAAAGGACATGCTTGAAGCTTTAAAAAAACTAAATGATGACCTTCAACTTGTCGCAGAATGGTCTAACTCTAGTGGGCTAGTCTTAAATCCATTAAAATCAAAGTTTATAGTTCTGGGCTCAAAAAAACAGGTTGCTGACATCTTGGCTCAGCGTCCAACTGTAATGGTCTCTGGACAACAGATCGAGCAGGTAAGTACAGCACGCAATTTGGGAGTGGTGATTGACTCGCATCTTAAATTTGAGCAACACATGTTAGAGGTTACTAGGGGCTGTTTTTACCGACTCAAAATGCTGTACAAGTACCGACCTTATCTGTCTGAGGAGCTCAGAATTAGGTTATGCGAGACATTAGTACTGTCGAAGCTGAACTATGCAGACACTGTCATAGGTAATAATCTGTTAGCCAGAACAGAGAAACTTGTCCAAAGAGTCCAGAACGCGTGTGTCTGCTTTACTGTTCCTCCTCGTGCCCATGTTACACCATTTATTAATAATGCAAACCTCCTTAAGATGAAAGCACGCAGAAAACTTCATTTTTCCGTACTCCTTTTTGACATCATAAGCACCAAAACTCCTTCCTATTTGTATGAGAAATTATCCTGGGCAAGTGAGATAAACACTCGTACAAGAGCCTCCAGGTACCGCATCTTGACACCACAACATAGGACGGCCACATTTCGAGGATCTTTTAAGTATGCGGCCTCTCGCTGTTGGAACAACCTCCCACCTCCTCTCCGGGCGCTGAAAACCAAAAAAACCTTTAGTTTACATTACAGATGTCACCTATTTTCAACTCAACGGACAGTGCTAAATACCTGAGGTGTATGCACCACTGGCTTGTAGTGAAGGTTGTCGAACGGCGTTAGGCACATAACTATATCCCTTATTGGCCGGTTGCTTTTTCTCGGTGTCCTGTATATACAGGAATACTTTTTCATCGGTACAATAAATTTTACCACGTCATTGGTATCGATAATAGAGTACATTTCTTAAATAAAAAAAAAATTTTTTTTTTCATTTCAATTATTTTATCCTATAACCAATTTAATACCGCATGTGCGCACTAACTACAAGGCGTCAACGGGTGCGGTATGAGGTAGGGGGCGGCGGGGTGGGGTAAGCGATCGGCCGGGCGGCGCACGAGTTGGAAACAAAGCATCGATAGATGCGTAACGTATCCACATTTTGTATTAGTTTAGCGGATAAGTTCGGGGATTGATAATTTTGTTTTTTTGTTCCAAAGGGGTAGTAACAAAACTCGCTAGTATTTTTTATTTTTGACAACTATTACGTATGTTGATTTATTGTACTGGTGAAAAAATAACCCTGTATTACCACTTCTCTTGGAACTGCTCAAGACCTTTCATATATAAATTTATACTTAATTTATTTAGATATTTCATGTATTGTTATATAATTTTTCTAGTAATGCCAAGTATTCTTCTTCTTCTTTTATTAATGGCCAACCATCGCTTTTTGCAACATTTTGCCAGTGTCAAGTAAAATAAAATGCCACGTCAAAAACCACGATTTAGTAACGCAGACGTCAAACCATTAATATCCTGTTGAGTGTCACTTGCCGTGCCACGGCAAGTGACACCTATAGACGCAAGTGTCACTTGCCGTACCACGGCAAGCTCAAGGTCAATCTTCCCGCGTCGTATGATTTAAAGACTATATGGTATAAAGTCTCTGATTTTTTTTTTATTATTTTGCTACAGACATTAAAGAAGGCATTGTAGCTTTTTGTTTTTGCCTGAATACGTTCGAATAAAAAAGAAAAAACTTCAAACTATGAGTAAAGAAATCTAATGACAAATGGCATCAGTTGTCATCTGCATTATTTGATATTTATGATAAAAATTATTTACATATTTCAAATTTTTTTGTATAAATAGTTATTTAAACATATATTTAACTAATTTAATACAAACTTAGGTATGTGTGTCGTAGTATTTCGCCATAATTTAGCTTCAAAAACCGAAACCAAAAATGTGAAATTATGTTTGATATTTTGCATGTTAAACGTTATATTTCTTGATATTTATTTAATAAAATGTGTAGTATGTTTATTCTAGTTTCCAAAAATATATAACATGCCAAGGTTTTACTAATGATTAATTAATAAAAATCGAAAAACAAACGCGGATGACGTTTGGCGTGGACAGCCATTCGACACGCAAGGGTTTTTTGTGTAAACATTGCGTTCACATCAAGATTACTTGTATTCATTCAGTATTTTTAAAATTCCAGTTTCGTAGTCATGTAGAGAATTTATTCTAGTTTTTAAATATATGTCATATGCACAGGTCTTAGCAGCAATTTATCAATATAATCTTAAAAATATAAAAAGCGGGAAACCCGCTGCACCCCTCGCCGCCCCCCGGCGACACGTAATCTGTTACAAAATTTTAAAGCGCGACACCTTAGAGGATATACGTCAAATCACCATTGTATATTTTTTTTTTTCTTAAATTCGTATTTATACATTTAATTGAAATTTATTGTACCATGTATTTTCTTGTATTTAGTTCTTGGTCCCTATTATTATTTGCAGTTTTTTCTCGGTATATTTTGAGTTTAGTAGCGTTGTGAAGCCACTCATTGGCCTCTGCAGAATATCAGTGCAGCGGGCTTGCTTGCTGCGTTTGCTGAGCTGGGGCCAATTTTTGGCGTCACACAACATTATAGTAATTAAAATTGTATTTATACTATAGTAAAACTGTACCATTGACTTATATATGTTTGTGTGATGCTAAAAATAAATCCATTCTTATTCTTATTCTTATTCTTATTTGAAGGCGGGCGCTTGGCGAGATGTGACATAAAACGCTTAAGGCGGCTGAGAAGTTATAGTGTACCTGATGAACATTCCTATATGGTGTTACATATATTGTATACGTGGGTCAAACTGTTTGACCCACGTATACATTATCACATTCAGAATAATCGATTATATAGACACCATATTGATACTTTAAATCAATCCGGACCTTATTATGACAAAATAGATTTTTTAAGTATTATTTCTCCTGCATACGACATGCTTATTGTTACGGGATTATGGCCATAACAATATTATAGTTATTTTTCATTATTTTGGATAAACGTGCAAATACCTCCCCCATGTAGGTTAAACTGAACTTGTACCTATCAAACTATATTATACAACATAGCTAGATAGTTTAGATACAGTACCAAAGAAGTTCAATTTATAACTACGTTTAAAAAAAGGTTTTTATTGTTTTTTAAGTTTAAATTTTGTTCTGGGCTTGTTAATGTAGAATTTTACAATTTTTTATTTTTTTATATCATTTTAAGTTTCAAACAATATTTATTTTTATGGGCATAGATCGTAGAGATTTTAATTGTTTTATATGTTTTAGACTATGGTAACTAGTATTTAATTTTAAGTTAGTACCTAGTACCGACTATGATTTAATTATAGTTTAAAACACCATCTATTTTGAGATTTTTAATGTAAATAAACGATTTTAATAAATAATTATGTATTATTGTTCATTTATGCGTAATGTGGCTAATGCTATATCAAAATAATAGACTATAATTATTCACATAGGACTTAAAAATGTTGGATAACTCCAACAAAAAACGAACCATATGAATATAGAACGGCGTTTCATTTAAATGTCTCCGTAAAACAACGTAATATGATCACTACGAACTCTCGCTTCTCCGCTGTAAAACGTCCTAGGGTGATATAGAACTCGTTATCTCAGTAAATATAATAATTAATAATAAACAGTATAAAGCGGTTAACTAGACTAGGATGTCATAATAACATACTAAAATTTCAAAAATAAAAGTCTCACCGTTTATAAGTTATTCAAGTTTTTCAATTCGCAAAACTTGTTTTGCCTCTACTGAAAAGTAGCAATTTTTCAAATCGGACTTTGTTCTACGCATAGGTCGATGTATTGTCCACAATAGCTAAAGCTTTCGACCCTCTAGGTTGGCTAACACCGGCTATTATAAAACTTAAAATATTTATGCTAAAAACTCTGGTTGGCTGGCTTAGATTGGGACGAAGAGTTAACTCCGGATCTTAAAGAGGAATGGGTTACTTACCTTGGTCGTTTCACGCACATTGAAAACATTCAGTTCCCACGATGGCTTGGTGTATCTTATGACACAATTAAACGGGAACTGCAAGGATTTAGTGATGCCTCTTGTGCTGCATATGCTGGAGTAGTGTACCTTAGAGTTTTGCGAAATGATGGCAACATTAACGTTTACCTAGTTCTTGCAAAATCCAAAGTTGCCCCGGTAAAACAAGTCTCTCTCCCACGTCTGGAACTCTGTGGTGCAGTGCTCGTAGCCAAAATGATAAATCATGTTAAAACTGTTTTAAAAATTCCTGATGATGATATTTACACTTGGACCGACTCCACGATTGTTTTGGCTTGGTTGCGTAGGCTACCAAATACTTGGACTACATTTGTTGCAAATCGCACTTCGGAAATTTTGACACTCGCAAACAGTAAACAATGGCATCATGTTAGTTCTGCAAACAATCCCGCTGATTTAGCCTCACGTGGATGTTATCCTAATGATTTACAACAGTCAAAACTATGGTGGAACGGACCTCAATTTTTATACAACGCACATGAAATTGAACATTCGTTATTTGAGATTCCTGAAACTGATTTGGAAATAAAACCTACCCCGAAAATCATATTATGTAATGTTAATGTTACCGAAAATAATGATTCTATGTCTATCTTAACTCGATTCTCAACACTATCGAAATTGATTCGAGTTATTGCGTACTGTTGTCGTTATTATTATTTATGTAAAGCTAGAGTGAATAAGAAAATGTTTACTGAACCTGATTATTTGAGCGCTAATGAACTTGATGATGCTTTTAATCGATGTATTAAACTATCTCAATCTATGTCATTCCGCGATGAGATCTCTCGCTTAGCGCTAGGTAAACAGGTTTCCAAATCAAGCAAAATTTATGTATTACACCCTTTTATCGACGATAAAGGTATTATTCGTGTTGGTGGTAGACTTGCGAATGCAGGGATTCCAAACGACATGAAAAACCCTATTTTGTTAAGTGGCATTTGTGCCTTATCCAAACTTATTGTTTTTGATGCGCGTTTGAAATCTCTGCACGGAGGTCATCAACTTACTTTAAATATTGTAAGACAAAGGTTTTGGATCATTCGTGTTAAAAGTCTTGTCAAAACTATAATCCACAAATGTTTGCCTTGTTTTAAACAAAAGGCTAATCCACTCCCTCCTTTTATGTCAGATTTACCTAAATTTAGGGTTAAACCTAGTCGTCCCTTTCTTACGAGTGGAGTAGACTTTTGTGGACCCTTTACAATTAAATTGTATCCTGGTAGATGTAAGAAGATTAGTAAAGTTTATATTAGTTTATTTGTCTGTGCCGTAACAAAAGCCATTCACTTGGAACTTGTAACTGATCTCACTTCTGCTGCATTTATTGCCGCTTTTCGTCGTTTCACTGCTCGACGTGGTCACTGCAAGGAGATTTGGAGTGATCATGGAACGAATTTTGTAGGCGCGTCCCGTGAACTAGATCTCGCGTTCAAGAATTCACGATCTCAGCTTGTAACTGAGGTTTCTGAACTTCTCGCTAATGATCTCACGCATTAGCGAGAAGTTCAGAAACCTCATTTTGCGTTCGATTTCCTCTCTTTGTATTGTATTTGCATTTTTGATTAGCATCTAAATAGTAAATACATTGAGAGATTAGCTGAGTCAGTCAGATTACTCACTTTCTTGGGGGCCTAGCAGGAACAATTGTCAATTGCGTAAGCGTTACGTTATCGAAAGAGATTTGTATAAAAATTATGACAGCGCTCATACAATTGACATTCGATAACATTGCATTTACGCACCTGTCAATTGTTCCTGCTAGGCCCATATTTACAGGAATAAAAGTGCTTTTCTATCCGATATCAAACCGATAATGTGAAAGACCTATGTGTTTCATATATTTTACTTGCCCTTGCATGGCTATTGAATATCGATTACTGTATCGGCATTCGATTCCGATATCGTATTCGATCTGGATCGGATAATGGAAAAATGCTCTTTGTGCATTTTAATTGGAAACTAAATAAAAAAAATATGTTTAAGAAAGTATAATTATATTATTGTAAGTCTTCATAATTGTCCGGTAAAACAGAAATATCTTCCCCGTATCAATACCGTCACACCAAGCTGTCTCACTGGTGGAACACACTCTTCTAATTTTCGCATCTAACTGCTTCAATCTATTCGCCTCTTCTTCCGGAGCATTTCCGAGACCTAATAAAACCGTTTAGTAAAAGTTTATTATCTTTATCGATAAACTCTTGTGTCAGTAGGGTACATCACTCAAAATACGCAGAAAAACAAAGCTTTTATTTTGCACAAATTATTACTCATTACGTGATATTCATCATTAAAGCGTAATATAGTACGAAAAAGGGTTCGTTAAATTTAATGATTATCTGTTTATATTATAAAAATACTCATTATTTAGTTCACAAAACATTGTTAAAACATTACGTGTAAAATGATAATTCCAAGTATTTGACACCTTCTGTCGTCATTCTTGAGGCACAATATGCAGCGGCGCAACACATATTAGATGTTTTAAAATTAATATCTCCTTTACACATTTATTTTCATTTATAAAACACAAAATATACACAGAGCTACTGCTCTGCAATGGCCTACTGAGCTGGCCATAACATGACACGAAACCCGTGTTTATACACCGATATAAGCTCTTTCATTCGCTCGTATTGATACATCGTTAGTAAGACAGAGCAACAGAAAACAATAGTACCAACTTTCAAAAACTATGACTCCGTCTTTAGAAGTCTTTGGCGAGAACACTATTTTTAGAGCGGCCATGACAGTTGTTTTGACTTGACTTTTGACGTAGTAGACAGTTTTACGAAGAGATGACGTTGAGACGACGTCTTGAATGCCATACGTCTTTCTTTGTCAAAAGTCATATCATTGACAAAATGACATTATTTAGTTAATTTTGATCTGATCCGCCATGTTTTATTTTACTTTGTGTTGCTCTCCTTGGCGAAGTTAATTTATATGTACATGGAAACGAAGTGAAATGAAACAAAATAAAAAATAGGAAACGGTAACTATATTATGTAGTGTAAGGAGAGCCGAGGCAGGTGTCGTCGGGCTTCGGTTGCGGCGGCCAGCGTCATAGGGACTCGGTGCGGGATAGACGTGTGCGCGTGCGCGAGCTCAGATTTGGTGCATTAGTTTAGGCTTGTAGAATTATTGTAATCGCATATTTTAATAAAAGACTTTTGTAATATTAAGCTTTTTAGTTTCACTTCTGATACCTATTTCCTTAAATCAGAAGTGGGATTATGAAAGAAAAAGCTCACGGTCTTAGTTAGTTTAGAGCCATCTAAGTTTTGGGTATATGGATTTTTTATGTGTGAAAGTCTAAAATAGTGACATTCCTGACAATTGTGATTCTAGTGACTTGTTAAATTAGTGAGTAAAATCTAGTATGTAGTAACAAAAGGTGGACTATAACGCGATCCTTTGTTATATTTCGTGGCACCGAGACGCGTTATCAGTCATGTCGGCTAGTAATCCGAGCTCGCAGCACCGGCGGTCGCGCAGAATTCTCCGAACTCGAAGTAGATCTCGGTCTCGTTGTCGTTCGCATGAAAGAGATCGTTGTTGTTCTCGTAGACTTCGCTCACCGTCTACGACTCGTAGCGTTCGTAGCTCAGATAGGGTTCGTAACGTTGATTCGCTACGAGATATGTTGGCTGCTATATTAACGCGTTTAAACGACGATGGTCACGAATTTAACAGCGACAATAGTTTGTCTAAGACACCGACTTCTAAAATTCCGGTCATAAAAAGTAGGGACGATATTCGTGTAACGCGGGACACATATACATCACCGGGTACCCCACCCCGAAAAAATTAATCCACGAGTGATTATCATTGCCAGTCAAGCGGGTGTAATAAAATAGGCGTGGTAACAGGACCGGGCGTTCAAACACAAGTGCAGCCCGCGAGTAGTGCGTCTACGTCATCGGAACAAATACTGACAAACGCATTGGGTGACGCGTTACGTTCAATTAATACTGTTGTACGGTCTAATCAGCCGTATTATATTTCTAGCTTCGACCCATCTTGACGACCTCCGTGGCTCAGTGGTGAGCGCAGTGGCGCTTAAGCCGGAGGTCGCGGGTTCGAATCCCGCCAGGGAACAAAAAAGTTTTCTGTGTTCCTGGGTCATGGATGTCTATTAAATATATGTATAATATAATAAAAATCTTAAATATAAGTATAGTATAAAAAAGTATTAAATATATTTCCGTTGTCTGGTACCCGTAACACAAGTTCTTCGGATACTTACCACGGGGCCAGACTGACGTGGTGTGAAGCGTCCATAGATATTATTATTATTATTATTATTATCTCTTCATAGCATTGAAGTTTGGTGTCAAGAGGTTGACCGGGCCAAAACGATTAATAATTGGAGTGATAACGAATGTTTTTCTAGAATCGGTAATTGTTTGAAAGGTGACGCTCAAACATGGCTGAATGATTGGGTCACAAATGATCGTAGTTGGAGCAATTTTAAAAGGGAGTTCAAGCCTCTGTGTCCGAAAAACGTAAACGTAGCTGATATATTGTTTGAAGTAATGAGTACCAGCTCAGATCAATATTCAACTTACGCGGACTACGCGCGTCGCTTACTACTTCGTTTACGTATAGTCGCAGGTTTAAGTGAGGAGTTAATTTCCGCCATAATTATTAGTGGTATTACTGACCCACAAATCAGAGCCGCTGCAACTAATGCCAGTTTATTACCAAGTGATCTTGTAAAGTTCTTTTCGATTTATATTAAAAATAGCTTCAGTACTTCGACAACAAATCAGGTTCAGCCAGATTTATTTAAACGGCATCGAAAATTTAAAGAAAAGCGCACCAACATTGCGAGGAAACGCCGATTTGGTAACAATTTGTGTTTTTCGTGTGGGCAACCCAGACACGTTTTAGCTAAATGTTATAAGAGAGCGAAACCTAATTCAAATGGTGATAACTTCCCTATGGCGACTCAAGTATCCAGTACCCAAACGACGGCTCAATTTAGAGCAAAACCCTGTTCTTTTTGTAAGAAACCAGGACATAAAGTGGATACTTGCTTCGCTAAAATAAGATCCGAGTCTCGTAATAAAAACAACGTGAATTTCTGTCATGAAATGAAAGACTTCCCTAAAAGTGTAGACATCGTAGTTGCAGTAATACAGGGCATTCCTGTGGATATTTTAATCGATAGTGGTTCTTCTATATCGCTAATTTCCTCATCACTAATAAAATACTTTAAATGCTCATGTAAAGCCGCATTTAGAGTTTTAAAAGGTATTGGAAGTCAAGAAATAGAGTCCACCAGTTACGTAACCTTACCCATAGAATTTGACGATATCACCCTAGAAGTTGATCTCTTTATAGTAGCATCGGAGTACATGAACACTCCGGTCATAATAGGTACTGATGTTTTAAACCGTGACGACATTACATACGTACTATTATACGGGATCCGGTGTAGGGTTATAACAACCCCCCGCGGAAGACGGAAATTCGGGGTTGAACCGAATTTCAGTGAAAACATTTCAATTTTGGTTCCTTTATTGAATCAGATTCCGTCTTTCTCAAATTCCGTCCGGTAGCAGAATATGTTGGTTCGGATTCTGTTTTTATGTCGTCCAGTTCAATCTCATTACCTGTTGGGACTTCCTTAAACTTACTTTTCAATTTCTTAAAGCTAGGTACAATTAAAACGACATTATAAATTTTGAAAATGATTATTATAATAATAATGATAACGATAAGAATAAAGATGCCGTTGAATATAAGATAGTGTTTTCCATATTTAACTAATATGGGTTCCTTATTTATTACCTTATCTAGTTCAGAGAGAATCTTATTATTCTCTTTGTCGAATTTTAATTCATCCAGATTAATAATGTTTATTCCTTCAGATGAAATAACATTCATTGGCTCAGCTAGCTTACAGCAAGGATTATTAGTAATGTTAAAATCTAACTTAGGAATTAGCACAGTAATGTTTGTTATAATGTCCGAAGTTATTAACTTCGCACCTTTTGTGTACACAACGCACTTTTTAGGAATATTCAATATTCCTACACCGAACACTTTTAATTCACTGGTTCCTGAAACACTGCAGTCCATATGTATTTTACTAGGAACCGTTTGCACATATAGCCACCGATTGTTCTTGAGTGGTTGCCATATGTTTAAATCTCCCTTAACTGTTTTTGTTTTACACTGTTTAGGAATATCACTAGTTGATTTAGTTAATAGTTCGCTTTCACACGTAGGATTATTGTTCGTCAACATTATCACTGGAATCTTGCATAGAAATAACTCAGAATTAACCGTCTTACATGATTTTAGGTTATCAAGTATACAGTAATTAATCTTATCATATGATATAGCAATATACTTATTATCAGGTTGTATCATACTAAACACATCTGAATTATTTACACCATGGGGTGTAGGTAAAGCTAAACTATGATATAATATAAAATCATCATCTAGAACAAGTGGAATTTGTAAAATAAATACAAGTTTATTCTTATAATAATAACATGCGACATCAGATATACTTAAGATTAAATGAATGTTATCTAGGCTCATAATAGTTGGAATTCTTGAGTGTTTTGGTAAGTATCTATCATTGCTAATTAGTTCATTAAAAAGTTGCATTGGTGTAATAACTGTAGGATGTAAAATATTTTGCCTGGTTAATATGACGGCTTCGGTTAAGTCTTCCAGTTGGAAGGATAGAGTCATGAGTGCACTTTCCAGATAATTTAGTATGGAAAGAACCTTAGAATTTAGTTTTAATGCTTCTGAAGTACTATAGATACGGTTAGTGATATTTAATATATTATTAATTTTATCGTTAAGATGTTTTTCATTTTCATTCAGCTTAGCAATGGAATATTTAAATTTCTCTAATGAAGAGTTTGTAATTAGAATATTTTCTTTCACCAATTGTGCAATAGTTTTTTCATCATTTTGGAGTTCATTAATTGCGGAATCGTACTTTATAGCATCGTCTTCATCTAGTGTGCCAAAAATGTGTTTGAATACGGTCCTTACTGCACTGAACCATGCGGACCTTTTATTGCGTCTAGATATGAGATGAGATATGGATTCATATTCCTGTGTTAAATCTTCATATCGGACCACTAAAGGGGATAGTGTGTCTAGACATTGTTGCAGTAGCGATTGTTTACAGGTAAAGCTGATTGTATTTATGATTTCGTTTAAGTTTACAAGATGTGGTTGTATATAAGATATATCTACATAATTTACAACATTCAATTGTCCATTAATGGCTTTTAGTTTTCCTAACCCATCAAAGAAGATACCGGTAGTGTGGTTGAATGGCTGTATAACATCCGGCTGCGCATCGACTGGGATGCTGAAATAGGATAAGTTAACATAATTTACCTTATTTTATTGTTTATATTTATGCTGCTTATTAAGTACTTTATAATTGCTATTCTAACTATTACTTAATACACTTAATCTAACATTTTATGCTAATTTTAATACTAATCTTTCTTTTATTTCAGGTTATAGTTATCGTGTATCAGCTGGTTTAAGCTGATCGAAATGGTGTGTTACATGTCGTCTATTAATCAACAAAGTAGCTGTGTGATTGTTATTTACTTTAATAATCTTATAAGGTCCCTTCCAGATCGGAGATAGTGCCTTCCTGAGCCTCAGATGGTTTTTAAGGTAAACATAGTCGCCCGTTTTATATTTTGGCGGAGGTTTTGTTCGAGTATCATAATAAGTTTTTGATATTTCTTTGGATTTTAAGATGTTCTCTAATGCTTTTCCTCTTGTATATTTAAGTTTGTGTTGTAATTTTCTTATATAATCGGTGTATGTTGTACCCAGTTCGCTTTCATAAAGTGAGTTTGGGATATAGGGTTTATTGCCAAATACTAGTTCGTAAGGAGAAAATTTAGTAGTTGTATGTATTGTTGTATTGTATGTGGGTATACCTGTGTAAACGTATGTTGTATACCAGTCAAATCGGGGCGTATTCGGGTTTAACGTTTTACGGGATTTTCGAATCCCACCGCTGCCACCAAATATTATACGGGATCCGGTGAGTCTTTTTAAAAAAAATTGTTTTACTGCTAAACTTATTTATTAGGAAATAGAAAAATGACATAAGATTAAACAATTAATTATTACGACCGACCGGGTTAGAGACTGAACTGGAACTGAACTTCTCTAGCGCTCAACAACCGTCCTGCTATCTCCTGCTGACATAGTAAAAGGGATAATGTCAATTAAGCGTTCTTGCTAGCAGTGTAGGGTTATAACAGTACGAACTCGAGAACGACCGCGACAACGTATCACGCGCAACAGTAGCAAGCACGATTATGTTTTCACTATTAATTGCGACTATAGAACATCAATAAATACAAAAATTGTTGACAATGCGTTAAACAAATTGCTGGCTATTATAGAGGAATTCTCTAACTTTTTTATCACGGGAACAGCCAGCTCTACCGTAAATACCGGAAGTATGTCGATTAAACTTAACAGCAATACCCCTGTTAATTATAGACCGTACCGTCTTTCGAAATCAGAAAATTTACGCGTTCGCGAAATTGTGAAAGACTTGTTAGATAAAGGCATTATACGAGAATCTGAATCTGAATATTCTAGTCCTATTCTCCTTGTAAAGAAAAAGAACGGTAAAGACTGTATGTGCGTAGATTTTAGAAAATTAAATGAAATCACAGTCAAAGATCGTTTTCCATTGCCCTTAATAGATGATCACATTGATCGCTTAGGTCGTCATAAGTTTTTTACGAGCCTTGATATGGCAACAGGATTTCACCAGATTCCAATGGAAAAAGAGTCGATTCCACTCACAGCTTTTGTTACGCCAGAAGGACATTATGAATATTTAAAAATGCCTTATGGTTTGGCAAATGCACCAGTGGTATACCAACGTATTATTTCAAATACTCTTCGGAACCTCATTGATTCCGGTTAAGTCCTTGTTTATATTGATGACGTCCTAATTCTAAGTAATTCCGAAAACGAGGGCTTTAAAACCTTACATAAGGTACTCAAAACTTTGACTGAAGCTGGGTTTTCTCTTAAATTGAGTAAATGTTCTTTTTTATCAACTGCAATTGAATATTTGGGTCGTTCTATCAGTCAGGGCCAAGTTAGACCAAGTCCACACAAAGTAAAAGCTCTAGTTGAAGCTCCTATACCAAAAGATGTAAAACAAATACGTCAGTTTTTGGGTTTGGCTGGGTACTTTCGAAAGTACATTGCCGGTTTTGCATCGAAAATATATAGGCATTGCACACCTCACAAAGAAAGGCATAAGATTCGATTAGGGATCTGAACAAGAAGCAGCTAGGCAAAGTATAATTGAGTGTTTAACTAATGAGCCCGTACTTGCTATTTATGACCCAGCATTGCCCATTGAAGTACACACAGACGCAAGCGCGATTGGTTACGGGGCTCTTTTGATTCGAATTCATAACGTTGTACATAAGAGGGTAGTAGCTTATTTTAGTAGACTAACAAAAGGTCAAGAATCAAACTACCATTCGTATGAATTAGAGACTATGGCAGTCGTCAAGGCATTGCAAAATTTCAGGCATTATCTGATTGGCTTGCATTTTAAATTGTCACTGATTGCAATGCTCTTAAATTAACACAAAAAAGAAAGATTTAATGCCTAGGGTTGCCAGATGGTGGATGTATTTGCAGGATTTTGATTTTCCTCTTGAATACCGCTAGTGCTATGTCTCATGCTGATTATTTAAGCCGAAATCCTGTAAACGCAGTCCAAATTCAGAAGCCTCGAAGTTGGGCTCAAATAGCACAAGCCGCAGACGAGGAAACACAGATTCTAATAGAAAAATTAAATGATGGAAAATTAGACCCTAAACACTACGTCAAAAGAAATGACCTTCTATATTACAATTTTACACCAGTTGGCGAGCAGCCACGTCTGTTGTGTTTAATTCCAAAGGGTCATCGATTAACTTACTCCGTGTATTCCACGATGAGCACGATCATTGTGGTGTAGACAAAACCCTTGATCTAATAATAAAACATTTTTGGTTTCCTGGTCTGTATGCATGTCACAAAAGAAATTACCTCGTGCACCACTTCAACCTATTCATTCTTGGGAGAAACCAGATTGTCCCTTTACCGTTGTACATGCTGATGCATTAGGTCCACTTCCCGAATCAAATGGGCATCGCTATGTCTTAATCATTGTGGACGCTTTTACTAAATTTTGCCTTTTGTATCCAATGATAAGGCAGGATGCGAGCGAGTTGAAGCGTCACTTTTTAAATGCCATTTCATTATTCGGTTCTCCTAAATTAATTGTCGCTGATCGAGGCCGAATGTTTCAAAGCTCCGAATTTTTACAATGGACAAATGAAATTGGCAGTGATGTCCACCTTATTGCGCCTGAAATGCACCAATCTAATGGCCAAGTTGAGCGTTACTGTCGCACTTTATTAAACATGATCCGCATCCATTCTAATTATCGCCAAGAAGAATGGTCCAGTGTACTTTGGAGGTTACAACTGGTATTAAACATTACAAAGCAGAAGACTCAATACTCACCTCTTAGCCTCCTTATTGGGACGAAAGCTGTTACACCAGTTATTAGAAACCTTGTTCGTGACATAGCCATAGAAGGCTTAAACCCCAACAAACAAGCCATGAACACAATGAGGAAACAACGCGCCTCGGAGCGCTTGAAACAAAATAAAAAATACCAGAACACCCTGATTAATAAAAAAAGACGTTTGCCTCATGTCTTTGATATAGATTCGCTTGTGTTTGTTATCAAGAAAGCACAGTCAACAGGAAAACTTGACTCTGGTATGCGAGGTTCTTACCGCGTGATGAAAGCTCTGCCTCAAGGGAGATACGAGCTACAGCTTGTTGGCGATTCCTATGGAAAGCTAACTCAAGCAGCGGCAGAGTCCATGGTGTTGTGGAAGGGAGAGTGGACTCCGGATTCATGTCTGGCTTTCTTTGAAAGTGAGTTAAAACGTATTTTGTGTTGATTTCGCATAATTGTTCATAAGCACTCACAGTTGTGAGCAGACCTCACGGTTGTATAATGTGAGCAGACCTCATAGTTGTATTATGTGAGCAGACCTCACAATTGTATTAAATGAGCAGACCTCATACTTGTCTTACATGAACATACCTAACAGTTGTGTTACATGAGCAGACCTCATAGATGTGTTAAATGAGCAGACCTCATAGTTGTATATCATGTGGGCAGACCTCACACTTGCTTAAAGTGAGCAGACCTCACAAATGCATTTCGTGATTGAGTAAATCTAAAACTCTTGATATGAATGTTGTTATGATTGAGAGAGGAAGCCTATCAGTTATACAGTCGAGAGCAGACCTCACAGTGACTGCATAATATGAGCAGACCTCAAGGTTGTATCCCTTAAAGACTCTGATAAGTGAGCAGACCTCACGATCCTATCTTGGATATTTTAGCTTCATTTTTCATACAGACGCAGAACAAGACGATTCTGAGACCGTGGGAGTTCTGGAGCCGACACCTAGTACGTCAAACGATGGAGCCCAAAAGTCTTCAGAAGTAGTACCACAGGAGAACGCGGCGGCCAGCGTCATAGGGACTCAGTGCGGGATAGACGTGTGCGCGTGCGCGAGCTCAGATTTGGTGCATTAGTTTAGGCTTGTAGAATTATTGTAATCGCATATTTTAATAAAAGACTTTTGTAATATTAGGCTTCTAGTTTCACTTCTGATACCTATTTCCTTAAAGTAGCTATATTTACATATACTGTACGTAGGGCTGGCCCAGGCCTCATACATTTCTTGAACATCGCTTTTACATTCATGGACGGATTCAACATTTGTTCTTGCGTGGCTGAACAGCCATCCAAGTCGATGGAAAGTGTTCAATAATAACCGCGTTTCTGAAATCTTATGTTCATTAGATTCACATCAGTGGGAACATGTAATATCCAAGCAAAATCCAGCAGTTTGTGCTTCGAGGGGTCCTACCTACCTATCCTACTGAATTGGTGGAAAATAACTTGTGGTTGAAGGGACCTGAATTCCTTACTGAAAATACCATACAATATGCAAGGCCTAAGGATATAAGCACTAATTTAGAAACAGTAAGTCACATTGTGCTGTAGTTGACGCTTCTTTCATCGAAGATTTTCTTCTTTGACGAGATTGACTCGAGTTTTGGCCTATTGTCGTCGCTTTATTTCTAAAGCTAAAAGATCTAAAAATATTATAAACCCTAACCTTTCAAGTGAAGAATTATCCGAAGCGCTAGAAGTATGCATTAGATTCGTTCAACAGGAACATTTTGAGGAAGAGTTGTCTGCAATTAATAATAATAAAACATTAAACAAAAAGAGTCGACTTACCTCGTTAAATCCGTTTCTTGACAAAAAACAACTGTTGCGAGTTGGTGGTAGATTAGAGCACTCAGATTTAAACTGGGAGAGAAAACACCCAATTCTGCTGCCGCGGACCTCTCATTTATCAAAACTGATAGTAGAAAATGCACACAAGTGTACACTACACGGCGGACATCAATTGATGCTAACTTATTTACAATCTAAATATTGGATATTGGGTGCAAAGCAGCTGGTAAAGACTGCAACAAGAAATTGCGTAACCTGTGTTAAAAATAATGCTATAATCAAAAATCAGATAATGAGGCAGCTTCCGACATCCAGGTCAACACCATATCGTCCATTTAAACGCAGTGGAGTAGATTACGCGGGGCCCATTCAAATAAGAACGTCCAAGGGTCGTGGACATCACTCTTATAAAGGATACATATGCTTGTTTGTTTGCATGTCCACAAGAGCAATACACCTGGAAGTCGCAAGCGACCTAACTGCACAAGCTTTTAAACGCTTTGTTGCTCGCAGAGGCCATTGCCAAGATATCTGGAGCGACAATGGAACTAGTTTTACCGGAGCTGCAGCAGAACTAAAGAAAATGTTCGTTTCTGAAGCTGCAGGAATATTTAAGGAAGTAGCAGAATCTTTGGCTGTAAATGGAACAAATTGGCATTTCATTCCACCTCATTCACCCAACTTTGGCGGATTATGGGAGGCTGGCGTGAAATCTGTCAAATTTCACTTGTAAAGGGTAATTGGTGACTCTACGTTAATCTTTGAGGAAATGACGACAGTATTGCCACAAATAGAAGCTTGTCTAAATTCTAGACCCATGTGTAGTGTTAATGATCCACAACTTGAAATTCTAACACCAGCTCATTTTCATTCTACCACCAGAGTATACTTATGAACACGATAATGTATCGTCTCTCCGAAGGTGGCAGTACGCGCAAAGAATGGTGCAATCATTTTGGCGACGATGGTCTCAGGAATATCTGACGAAATTTCTCGTTAGATATAAATGGCCAACACCATCGTTATCATCATCTGTTGGGGACGTTCTAGTAATAAAAGAAGATGGTTTGCCTACTTGCAGATGGCTATATGGTCGGATAACTGAAACTCATCCTGGTTTGGACAAGGTTGTGCGAGTGGTCACGATCAAAACCAAAAAAACACTTCGCTTAAAAGACCAATTTCCAAGATTTGCCAATTGGAAATTAAATTAAAATGTACTATTTTAATCTTCCATTTAATCTAATTTACTTGTTATACATTGTTTTTGTTTATAAAATTTTCATTGTTAGAAATGTAAAGTCTTAGTGTCAAAGTGCTCACGGTGGGCGGTACTTTATAAGGACATCACTGTCCTTATTTATGGTGGGCGGTATGTTTAATGTTCTATCAATATTGTTTGGCGGTCTCGACCGACAGATGGCGCTGTACCGAAGTTAGATCACGCTAGCGGCGTGTCGAGCTCATTATTATAAGAGGTAACCTGTATTTCGCAATAAATACTTTTTCTCACATCCAACTCGTTTGTTTCATTTATTGGACGCCAGAGGGGGCAAGAACCTGTATCAGATGTTCGATTTATTATTCAAATATAACCTAAAATTAACAAAATATAATGTAATATACTTAATGTCGGTACAAATAAATAAACGAAATAATCAAATAATGAACTCAACGTAATTGGCACGAAATGGTATCATCGAATGTATAGTTGGGTCATATTTACCTTTTTGTCGTTTGACCGCGTCTATCTTCCTGTGCAGGCGCACACCGTCTAAGTTAACATAAAAAACGGCACTAACTGCAGCAACTGAGAAGCGTGGTAACGTTACACTATTATTTTCTTAAATACCCGCATTTAAAAATATCACGGGTCATTATGACCCAACCAGTTAAAATAGATTACAAAACGGTCACGTATTTGGAAAAGAAACGTAAGCTGTTCTTCTTACATCGTCATCAAAATTTACAAAGGCCGTAGTCGTAGTAGATGGTAATAAATACATAAAAGCCTTTTTACAAATCAAGTAGTTGTGTAATATGCAAGTTGTTTTTACAACAAGTTTTGAAGTTTCAACGTCTATTTCTAGGAGTCTGTCATATATCCTCCAATTTTTTGCCAGAATACCAAAAGCGTTTTCTACGACACATCTGGCTCTGCTAAGTCGATAATTGTTATTTTCTTTACTGTTGTCCTCCCTTGCTGATCGTCTTGGAAAAGGTCTCATCAAATATGTTTTCAAGGCAAATGCTTCATCTCCAATTAAAACATGAGGGGTAGGTATATTTTGTTCGAGAAGAGGTTTAAGGTGGCGGAATATTTAGCGAATTGTTTGACAATTTCTGTCCTATTGATGATTCTTAAAGAATTCCTCCATCACTATTTTTTCCATATCCTCCAATGTCAACACCAATGAACTTATAGTCTGATCCAACTATTGCTAGAAGTACTATAGAAAACTTCTTCAAATAGCAGTAATAGTTAGATCCACTGTTTGGAGGACTTTTAAATGGTAACATGCTTGCCGTCAATACTACCTACGCAATTTGGAAACTGCCACCGTTCGTGGAACAAGAAAAATTGCTTCCCAAATTTGTCTTGTAGGCACGGGCATGTAAGTGGATTATAGTCTCGAGCAAATATAGTAACATACTTGTTTCACTGTGTGTGCTACTGTATAAAATTCAACCTTGTAGCTGTGGGCAATGGTTTAGTAGCTATCGCCTGTTGCAATAAATCTGAAAATAAAATTATTATAATAGACACCCACCATATAACGCCATAAAAATATTTAAATATACATAATATATTAATTATTAAATTTTCAGGTGATGCTGAAAAAAAAAATGGAAAATCTCCGTGATACATTCGCAAAATATCTAAAAAGCACGAAAACCACTACAGGCCAAGCAGCAAAGAAAAACTACGGCCACTGGCAGTGGGCAGAACAAATGACATTTCTTAAACAGCATTTAACTTTTGCAAAATAGAAAATATTTACCAATCCCCTGAAAATGAAAGCAAGCATCAAACCGATACCCAACATGTTGCTGTAGACAATAATGAACCTGAATTGGAATCACCACCAGTGACACAAACGTCTGTATCACAGAATGAGATCATTGTTGTAGAAAATGCATCTACTTCAAATACTTCATCTGCTTCCAAAAGATCTAACTCTCTTACGCAAAAAATAAGAATAAAGTCACGCCAGTCAACCAAGTACAATCTCAACAATATTTGGAAAAAAATCGCAAAAGAGATCGGAGTCACAAATGGACGATTTATAACATATAATTTTATGGGATACGCAAAGTGTTAAAAAATTGTCGCTCCGTAGACAAACTATTATAAAAATGAAACTAGCTGAAATTATAGCAAGAATTGGCAGAGATCGGCGAAAAGTCGCACGCATAGTCTCGCTTTGCAATTCATCAACTTGTTCAAACTTCGATGATTATGAGAATTACTCTAACACTTCTAATACAAGTTATTTAAATATTTTGGACCCAATTATTATCATCCCAATTAGTAACACAGAAATGACATTACCCGCGGCTACAAAAACTTTAAGCTTTTGTAATTACGCCGATTATTCTAAGTTCAACGATTATTTTACAACCAACTCGTGAACATGAGCTTACAAATGAAGAGGAAGTAAATGCTGATGATTCTAATGCAGCCAAATTTTTGAAAACATTCTCATATCAAATCTGATTTTCATATAATTGTACTTATAGTCTTTATAATACATACATACATACATGGTAGAACCCTAATCTGATATGTTATGGAATTTAAGGGATTGATTCTAGACTGGTTGCCTATTCTAAAGGTCAACCCAGTAAAACAATGTACTACAAATAAATTATTGTCAGGTCAGGATACCGACATAATATTTTACTAATTAAAAGTAGAAAAGTAGGTAGATATAAATATACCATTTTCTATAAGGATCATCACAGTTCAAAATACCTACAAAACAAAGAGATAAATCAACATTATTTATTAATTCGAAAATAACAAAAACACGTGGATAGGATTATTTATTAAAATACTCATTTTCTATTTGCAAAACACTATTAATCTAACATTACATTTCGGAACTATAATTTATTGCTATTCAGATTCAAAAGGAACATGTGCTAACAGCTAGGTATAAACCATACATCAACTAAAGGAAATGAATGTCGTGAACAATACTATTTACTTATTCACAATAATATTATAATAATTAATTATTAGAAAACAATATAATACCAAAGGCTACAGCCATGAAATATCAAATAATATTAAACACAACAATCTTAAGATTAGAGCAATGACAAAACAATAAGTAAGTAACATCACCTGAATCGGCTTCCCGTGTAAGAGACCGACTTCTGTCTGTTTCGCCTTTTTATAGGCTTGGTGTTGCTACAGTTTCCACAGACCATATTTTATATACATTTAGTCTTCACACTTAAATATTTTATAATAATATAAATCATTACAATAACGACTCTTAACTAAGGTTTAGATAATATACAACGGCATTAATATTGGTGTTGCCAAATATTTAACGGAACTTACGAAACCAAATCAGACTTAAGTACAAATACTTCACCGATATCTATCTATACTTCTATAGTATATCCATATCTAATAAGTGCATTGAAAGTTTGCAAGAATTACGACGAACTATCTTGTAAATGTTCCCAAACTGAAAGGATGGGAAAACTACAACGAGAGGATTTTCGCGGCGGAGAATTTTCTAATCCTAGAAAATATGGTGCACTGCATTAAACCTGTTTCTGGGAAGGTCGTAGAAGCCGCAGATGATGCGAGAACCAAAGCAAAGTTGATAATGACTATAGATAGTGCGTTGTATCAAAGAGATTAAAACTTCGTTGGAGCTATGGAACAAGTTGAAGGCGTTATTCGATGATTCTGGTTTTACTCGAAGAATATCTCTGCTATGGAATTTAATATCAATACGCCTGGAAAATTGTGTTTTAATAAGTAACGCAAATAGTCGAACTTGGACAAAAAGTAAGTGGAACCGGATTTAATATTAATGATGAGTGTTTGGGATGGTATTTGTTGTTGGCGGGATTGACTGAGAAGTTCATCAAAAGAAATTATTGATAAGTCATATAAACACACCGGCATATTTAGCGGAACACAAAAAAAAAGATCCATAATTAAAAAATATGGTTTTATTTTAAAATCTACTTACTACACTTCTTTTGTTATTTAAAGTTTCATTTGTTTTCAGATTTTGCGAGTAAAAGCTATTTGTGAAAAATGGTACATTTTTTAACTTTTCATGTAACCGGGAAAAGTGAAATATAATATTAAAATGACAATTAATTAAATTAGAAAAATGGTGATTAATATCGCGTATTTCCTCCACTTGCTCTTATTAAAATTTCTACACGTCTACGCATACTGAGAATGATGTTATCGATGGTCTCCTGGGATAGTCTCCGCCATTCCTCAACTACGGCGATTCGCAGTTCACCTACGTTGGCAGGAGCTGGAATTCTGGAATTAACTTTTCTTTTCAGCAAGTCCCAAACGTGCTCTATTGGGTTCCTATCCGGTGATCTCGCCGGCTACTCCATAACAGTGATATTCATATCATTAAGATAAGCTTGAGTTACCCGAGCGGTATGCGGCCGAGCATTATCCTGCATTTTAACAAAATGGTCACCGATATATGGGGTAAACGGTACGACATTTTCTTCTAAAACTTCTCTGATATAGCGGTCTGCAGTCAGACTCCCTCTGTCAATCACTACCAAGTCTGTGCGAGCTCCTAAACAAATGCCCGCCCAAACCATCATTGATCCACATCCACCACCGTATGCAACTGTAGTTTCAAAATTTGTCTGAAATTATCGTTCCCCTTTGCGTCTGTATATTCTTTGCCTGCCGTTACGAAATTGAGCCTCAGCAGCTCTACTCCATCACCTCGGACAAAGGAGCAAATATGCTAGCAATGTCTCGTCAAATTTAAGAAGAGATACAGAATTTTCTTGAAGATTTGAATAGCACTGAAGAACAGGTTGAGGAATATGATATTATATTTTCACCGGCAGATGGTCAGGAAATGCTTGATTTGGTTGAAAGCTTGCAGTACGAAAGGGAAAATATAGGCCAATCTATCGTGGCAGCTGTACGTTGTACCGCGCACACTTTGCAGCTCGCTGTGAAAAATGCCTACAAATAATTTTCGAACGTTTTCGAATTGTGTCGTCGTGCAGTAAGATTTCTTCGTACACCTAATGTGGCACTGGGGACTTAAAGTATGTGTTTTAAACAACGGTTTGAAACAGAGGTTTAAAACAGTGTAGATAGTTGTTTGAAACCTAATTTCGTTTGACCTTTAAACACCCTTGGCAGCAAGGCTTGCGTTTGAAACCACTGGTAGAAGAGTTTGTTTAAAACTTGTTTGAAACCATCTAGACGCCTGTTTAACCTCGCGAACGACAGTCGCGTTGCAGCGGCGAGCGTAGGCACACGCACGCGACTACGACATTATCAATATGGCACGAGAAGAAAAAGATCGCGAAGTTATTACAGAGCTTCTCGAGCTGTATAGAGACTTGCCTTGCCTTTGAGACTTGACATGCGAGTCGTACAAAGATTCGACACAAAAAAAAAATGCATGCCTCAAAAGGCCTCAGCCTAATGTCACTTCCTTTTTCGTCTTTAATTCGTTGGAATAATTTTCAAGATGTTGTAAGTTTGTATATCTGTGTTGTGTAACTCTTATAATTGTGTAGATTTTGGTTTAATAATGTTATATTGTTCTTTTCCAAATTACTGTAAAATTGTATATGTCAAAATTGTTTTCGTGGAACACGTGTTAGAGTTTTAGTTACCATTTGATTAACTAAATGCTAGAATCATAGTAAGCTTTTGCTGTACCCACACGCATTCTTGTAATCGCACATTAATTTCACATCTGGTTGCCTAGTTTCATATTTAGATTTCCTTGCGTTGTTGTAAATTATAACCTGTTAAACTTTTGTACATCGTGTAATTTTGCATTGCAAACTTTTAATTATTTTTAAACATTCGCTATGTACCTTTCTTAATTTGTGAGGGACCGCGACCTTGGATTCGGGACTCCGGTATTCACGAGGCCGCGGCACGAGAAACAAGCTCTGCATATCTGGGCTTATCATTCCAGGGTTCTAAGTTCCGGGTACAAGCTGAAGCTCCTTTTTGGGCTACCTACGTTCCGGCCAGAGACCATTGTTCCGGTCTGGGAATAACAAGATCTGATTTTCGTTCCGGCCTGTGACAGCAGACAGACCCTCAACACCGGACTGCGGACTGTTGAAGACGGACCTCCTCTCAAGCTAAGTGCCGTGTGCCAATCTGCCCAATTGTCTCACCAATAACCAAAGGCTGAACCAGACTCGTCGGCTAGACCACCCTCTCTAGTCATTTTTTAAAATTATAATATATTATTGTTACGGTAATTTTGTGTTTTTTTAATTACACCTGTAACAATTTTAGCAACAAAATTAAAAGACATTGACCCAACGGCCAACGCCGCGACTGCAAAAAACAAAATTGACAATCTAAGAATTTCTTATATACGGGAATTGAAGAAGGTAAGTAGCATAACTTCAAGTTAATTATAAAAGTAAAATAAAAAAAAATTTAAACCCCCCGACACAAAAAAAAAACTCTAAAAACTAAAAAATAATATTTTAGACCTATTATAATTATTATCGTCACATGTAATATTATATAAATTGAAATATTTTTATTTTTCAATCGTCGCCTCGTCGGGGGACCGCTAAAGTTTATAAAGTATTTTTCTATACTTTTTTTAAGTTTTCTATAATTATTACGAATTACATTTAGGTATATTTACGTGCGAATTTTTTTCGGAGTAAATATTTTTGTTGCAATCTGCGACTACACTTGTTTTTCTCACATAGCGGTCCCCCGACGAGACGACGATTGGAAAATAAAAATATTTCAACTTATATAATATTACATGTGACGATAATAATTATAATGGTTTAAAATATTATTTATTAGTTTTTAGAGTTTATTTTTGTGTCGGGGGGTTTTTTAAATTTTTTATTTTACTTTTATTTTTTCCTTTTTAAAGTAGGTATAAATAATGGTTACCTTACCATATAGGTACATACTTTCAATATCATTGAAGTAACGGTACCAAATTTCGAATCGATAGAACATATGGAAGATAGTCTGATCCCCTCATCAACTATTAAAGAACTGACGATCTTCAAACGGCTGATCAGGTCATGGTTACCTTACCATGTTCTTTAAATATCGTTGAA
The DNA here is from genome assembly GCA_905404095.1 of Glaucopsyche alexis. Classification (NCBI taxonomy): domain Eukaryota; kingdom Metazoa; phylum Arthropoda; class Insecta; order Lepidoptera; family Lycaenidae; genus Glaucopsyche; species Glaucopsyche alexis. The sequence goes on from FR990044.1 coordinate 28,393,873, forward strand.
GTAACACGATACCAAATTTCGAATCAATCGGACATAAGAAAGTTACTCAGATCCCCTCATCAACTAGAAAAGAGCTGATGATCTTCAAACGGCTGATCTTCCCACCACCAATTTTCTCATCAAACGAAGCTAAGAACACTCGATTAAGTCATCAATATTCTCTTTCAGTGCGCTTTCATTTGAGACTCGAGTATGTTTGCAGGCATTCAGTTATTCTTCCCCACTTTCACCCAACACAACTTTTAAACGGCTCAACCGATTTTCATTAAACATGTCTAAGAACACTCGCAGATGTCACCTTTAATACAAAAAAAAAACTTAATTGAAATCGCTTCATCCGCTCGGGAGCTATGATGCCACAGACAGACAAACACGTCAAACTTATAACACCCCTCTTTTTGCGTCGGGGGTTAAAAATAGAACTACATAACAGTTTTGAATAAAAATTCAGTTAAATACTTTAAAATGTAGGTACATATTACGTAGTATGGGTACCTACCTATTTTTTGTTCACCTGGTAGGTATTTACTTATTATGACTGTTCTTTAATAATTGCTGTAAAAAGCAGAATTATCAATTTACCTATTTGTATGAAAATATTTACATAGCATAAGCTAAAGCTATACCTACCTACTTACGTTTCCTCATTTAGTTCTACATAGGTACTCACTTTATTTTTTTTCAATAACTTTTCAGGTCAAACAATCAAAAAATTGCACTGGATCGTCCACTAGTGACGTGCACAAGCCAAGTCTTTGGTATTACGAATTATTTTCATTCTTAGAAAAAAAAATGATTCCAAAAGTAAGGGAATCGATTCACTCATGAGTGACGAGGAAGACGTAAGTTGTATTTGTATATTAAGTTACCCTAATTATTATTTGATAACTTCAACTAAATATGGATAAAATAAGTACTAGAATAGATTACTTTCAAAACAGAGATTTATTTTATTAATAACTAAGCTTAATAATGTTTCTTCGGTCCATCTGGCTTATGTAATGTAATTATTAATATAAAAAAATTACAACTGTCAACAAGTAAACACTGTTTTTGGATTGCTCCGAAATATAAAATTGATTAAAACAGTACAAACTACAGTTCTGCTAATTCTGTGGGTCCATATTATGCCTGGACCTTTGAAGTCACCACGAAGATAAAATACAGAACCATCTCCGCTACATTCTTCAACTTATCACCGATTCCAGTATGTCTTTATATTTTATCAAAATGTTACGCGGTTGCTAAGGCCGCCATCGGTTGTCCTAGCGACGACATGCGTCGCTAGTCCTCTTCCACTGCGGCGTCCAATTGCAAGTATTTGCAAGACCATCCTGTGACGCACCTACGTAACGTATAAGACATGCATCTTGTTATATAAAAACAAGCAGCCGTCATATTTCGACTTTGACTTTTTTATGTTTTCAGTGTACATTTTAAGTTACTTAATAATAAACAAGGCTAATAGAGTTTGAACTTTGTAGAAAAAAAGAAAACTTTTCCCTAATCGTGATTTCAAAAACTTTTTCTCCTAACTTTCACTATCCATACTGAACAAAAAATAGACCACACTAACCTGGGTTGTTACTTTAAAAAGTTGCTCATTTTATGTAGTTTTCGAAATCGTAAAATAGTTGCTATTAAGCTACGTCAAAAAATTTTGCTATTTTAAGTGCACAGAGAACACATTTTGAATGTTTTTCTTTAGTTACAATTCCGAACAAAAACACTCGTTACATTGAAATCACCCAGATGTTTACTTAAAAATTGTACGTTGAAGTATAAGATGCTTACTAAACTTAGAAACTAAACAGAATACAAGGATTTTTTTTAAACTGTAAGTAGAAATGCAAAGAAGGATAACACATTAATAATATCATTTAATGAGTTAGACTCTTTAGAGTGAGAGAATAGGTGACGCCACGCACGTCTTTTGTTTGTTCTATACATGAGTTTGTTTATTAGTTACTAGTACGTTACGCTATTGATGTGCATCGTTTTGTTGGTTTCTTACTTTTAACGGATTTTGCATTGTAATCTGGACTTGAGATAATCTCGAAAACTATCTCGAAAACTAAAGAATTTTTACTAAGGTCATATAACGATATTCTGATGAGTCATGAGCTGGTCTATCAGCCTTCGAAGGGACGACGTCAACTTCTGGGACATCCTGTATATCTGTCCCTGGTAGCAAGTAGGATTCAGGTAAATGCAATTGGTTGTTAGTAAGCTTTGCATAAAATGATGTCTCCTTGAATATGCCTCCATCAGACTGGCTCCCGTTTGAGCCTGTATGGACGTAAATAAATTCGTAATTTGCATTTACGATGACGTATAAAACTACGCTAAATTTGCACTTATAGTTGAAGAAAAGAGAGCCACTTTCAGGCGACTTTTGTATTAAAATGTGTTTTCCGTCCATACAACCGACACAATTATTGAAGTGTCATTGTGTTTCAAATAAATTTGCAGAGATTTTCCATTCTTCCTCCGTTGACGGTATCTGTAATTAAGTAAAATATAAATAATATCATTCAAAATCTACTCACGTTATTACGTACATTTTTATTTTAGGAACAACAAATAGGTGAGACGAAACGAAAAAAGCTGACAAGAGAACGCAGCATCGAAATAAAAAAAGAAAAACTCTATCAGTAGTCAGCAAATAAATTATTAACCAGCAGAACGGAAACTAATGCATTCGGTGTGTCTGTGGGCAAGAAAATGGAAGAAATAACCCTTGGTCAGCAGCGAGATCTGTCTAATGTCAGAGATCATGTTTCTTGCTAAGACTAACAATTAAACTTTTGACACAAGAATACAAATTCCATCAAGATCTCACCACTCCACTCAATCGTACTTCGTACACTCACCTCCTTCGATTTCCTCTAACAGCTATCAGTATATGCAAACTCAATCAAATCCTTCTCCTCCCTCTCTTACACAACATTATTCTCCGTCACCTGCTTCATCTCATTCAAACACAATCTCTCAACCAATAAATTCGCCCTCCCCAAATTGTCCCTCTCCTATTCAATCACCCACTTATTTCTCTAAAACACAACATCCGTCCCCTGCTTCATCTCACGAGCGAAATAGGCCCGTAACTATAAACCGACGGGTTTATATACCCAGCGTAGGGAGGTGTTGCCTTACTTTTAAAAAATTGAATTATCAACTAATAGTCTACATTATTAATTATTAATATTATAAAGAGGAAAACTTTGTTTGTATGTTTGTTTGTTTGTAATGAATAGGCTCAAAAAGTACTGGACCGATTTCAAAAATTCTTTCACCATTCGAAAGCTACATTATCCACGAGTAACATAGGCTACATTTTATTTTAGAAAAAAATAGGGTTCCGTAAGATATTTGGGTTTTTCGGACACAAGGTGTAAAAAATCAACCAGAAAAGTTACTTATTTTGCGTACGCTGCCTAAACTATAAAAGATAGAACCATATAAACATACATATTACTATTATATCAGTATTAGTATCAGTATTGTACCCGTGCGAAGCCGGGGCGGGTCGCTAGTATAGTATTAAATATACTTCCCGTTTTCTGGTACCTGTAACACAAGTTCTACGGATACGGACGACTCGCTGATGGCCGGTAGTTTTTTTTGCATCGAATCCCGATTTCTGCTCTGCTGAGCTAAGGAACGTCAAGACCTCCATGTAAGTACATCGCATTTGATTTATAATGATACTCATAGAATTCAAATAAAAGTTACCAACTTAATTCTTCCTTTAGTAAGGGCTCATGAGTCGTAATAACATAACCTTATCCTACATTAACATACCTATGTATTAATGATACCTTTAAATTTTTTACAGATCTGGAAGAGAATGGTATAGTGATGATGCCATAGGGTATGTGCAACTAAAACGAGATGGCACCAATTGTATAATAAAATTGTAAAATATGTCCTGAACAATTAAATGTATTAACGACAAAAGACAAGAACCAACAAAAATATAAGGACCCTGTTCCGGACAATAGTCTAGTAAATATATTCAATATATTTACTAGACTATCAATATATTTACTAGACTATAAGTAGGTCAATGTAATAAAAAAAAATTGACAACTGTCAATTTTATAAACACACACAAAATTACAAAGAAAAGAGATCGCTACTATCACTGCATGAATTAATATGGGAATTCAAAGATTGGGATTATAAAACTTTTTAATAAAATTCAAAAAGTATTTTGATAAAGTAAACTAAAAGTATGCAGCAATCACACTAGAGACGAACATCAAAATAGTTTATGGTTTGAGCTCCGTTATGGGCGAATCACGGCTTCCAAGGGTTATGAAGTCAGCCGCTGCAAAACATTTGATGGTTCATTAATGGAAGTAATTTTTGGTGCAAGAACTATGCGTATATAACTACCAGTAATAAAAAGGGGCCAAAAGTTGGAAGATAAGGTCAGAGAAGTTGCAGAACAAAAATTGGAGATAAAATTTACAAAATGTGGCCTCTTTATTTCTGACGAACATCCTGTGATTGCTGGATCACCTGATGGCATTAATAAATAGAATGTGTTGCTACTAAATAACTTTTTCATTTCTCATACTCGGAAAGTAGTGTTGTTTTGATCTGATTATTGGGTGAAAGATGCTGCTTTCCTTTCATAGGGAGGGAAAAACTCATACAAATTCATTCCGGCCCGAGGATCTTCAAAACTTCAAAAATAGAACTGCTGTCAGCTGTGAAGAGTTTTATGTAAAAAAAAACTATTAAAAAATGACATGACTTTCTAAACAGCCAGTGTGAATTTAGCGCAAACTTCTTTGAGCGGAATAAGCCTCGAGCAGTTGCTAGTTTGCTCTTTGTATAAAATTTAATATCCACTATAAAAATATTATTTCGTGTATAAAAAAAATCTGGTATGCCAAAAAAACCTGAAAGTAATATATGTGTAGGTACTAAAAAGGTACTAAATATTTACAAAGAGTAAAATCAGTTGTGTTGTCTCGAAGTATGAAAAACAGAAGTGGTCCAGACATCACGTCAGAATGTCTGACCACTTTCTTTACGCGATTTTTCGGCAACTATTGAGGTACTAAAATTTTGAAGTGAGGTACCAAATAGTACCAAAAAGGTACAATATTTTGGTATATTCTACACATCAATGTCTCTGTTGGTCCAGGGGTTCTGACGCTCACGAAAAAAAAGATAGTGATTGGAGTCTTAAGAATATTAAATGTTTAGATATGAACATTAATAAATTTAATCCTCTACGTGGTACTTCATATATCGATTTACTGCAAGAAATAAGAGCAAAAAAAACTATAATCAATGTGAAAAATGCAGATAATTTATGTTTTAAATGGTCATTACTTTCTGCCTTGTATCCGATCCACAAAAATTCCGATCGTGTTAGTTATTACAGTCAACATTTAAACAAACTAAAATTTGATAATCTAACTTTCCCCATGAAGTTAAGTGATACACCAAAAGTAGTTTGGGTTGGAATATAACACAAATAAAAGTTGTATGATGTTATAGGTCCATTGTTCATGACAAAATGCCGAAAACCTATTCATGTTAATTTATTATTGATCTCAAACGGAACAAATAAACGTCTACAAAATGATTTCACATCAGTTTGTGGAGTATAGTTGAATGTATTTGTGTTATAAGTTCAATAGGGAAAGCCTATTAGAATATCAAAAGTTATTTAGTATCAACACTTTATGTAATGATACAAGTATAATATCATACAGTATGTTCAATACATGTTTAAATGAATGAAATAAAAGAAATGTATTGAAAAATTGTTTTGTTTTACTCATGTCGTAATAAAGTAAGATGACGTAAGTGATAAGCAGGTAGTGATTAGGGGACCCTCATTAGAAACAATAGGACGCCGAGGCGAGCATTAGATTGCGAACAATAGAGCCTGGAGATAGTAGATAATGAGGGGTAAATGCAAAAATGCAAGAGATACAAAGAAACGGACTACAGGGATCGATTCAGCGACCCCCAAAACCTCCTTTTTTTTTAGTGAATGGTCATCGAAATACCCATTTGTTCCACATTGAGGCGGTGAGGCAGATCCAGCGAATCACTAACTACTATGGTGTTTTATTTAATCAGAGAATTTTGCAGATTTATTAAAGCACAAGCTGTAATTACACAGGAATCAAACATATGTAATAAATTTAAATTAACTACTGAGTGTGGCTTTAGGATGGCAAACTCACGTATTCTTCTTATTACTCTTTCCACATGAATTCGAATGCTAGTAATTTCTTTTGTCTGTTTTGCCTCCGTTTTGCTTAATTTTGTACCAACAGAAACACTTGCGGGTCTTAATAAAGTTTTTTCTTTAAATACAACTCTTTGCTTTAAATACATTTCTATGTGTTTAAAACCTCTGTCTGCTTATATATAAGAATTTGGCTCTAAACTATCGAGGAACATTGTAGTTCAAATAAGTTAACATCACTTATTCTACCTCCGTATCCACTAGATACAAAGTTAACTAAGCCATCTGGTGTGCATGATATGATATTTATATGTATTCGTTTTTTTATACTCTGATATTAACATTATCAGAGTATAAAAAAACGATTTACGCATAGCTTTTTTGGCTTTTGGATTTCAATTTCAAGACAATCTCTATGATACAATTGACCTTGTTATATTTATAGCGAAATGCGATGGGTAAATTCTTTTTAATTGTGCTTTTAGTGAATGTTTTAATAAATGGTAAAAGTATATTGACCTTTATGGGATTTTTACAATAAAATATTTTACTTGCTTGAGATAATGAAACATTAAAATTATCAGCTAATTGTGTAAATGTTCTATTTAATCTAACTTTAATTTAGCACAGAAAAATTTGTTTCTCTGATAGCTCAGTGAGTTTTGAAATGTGATAAAATATACTATAAAATATAGCTCTACTGGTATTCCAGTATAGAGTCTTGGATTTTGTTTTATCTTAGGGTACTCTCCTCCCGATGGTTGCCCGCCTTGTCGTGGCGGTGGGGCTTAGTAACCGTGGACTGCCGTGCAATTCTGTAACACGCACCACAGCCTTCGAGACTCACTCAGATGAACGAACTCCCTTCGCAGGCAAACTCATCTCACTTTACTTTCATATTCTGTAAACACAACATAGGCACTTGCGAAGTGAAGTGAGCTTCGAGATGAAGGTCGAATGACTAGAGTTGTACTCATGTTGGGCAACATAAGCAAGATTTCTTTATTATGATTTAATTATTTAAATAAGCCATATTGTGTACAAAACTAAGTATTTTATAGCTGCTAATCTATAAATTAACATTTTATAAACATTATCTTAATTTTAAAACACGTAAAACTGAAAAGTACAATGATTATGCTCTATGGTATTGCGCAATTCCATAGACTATGGAGAAGTGTAAATGTCAAATCAAAGTTTGTTGTTGTCTCAGAGTACCTAGTTTAGAGTTTGTAGGTAATATTAGCATTGTTTTTATCCTATTTATTTGGTTTATGTTACGCGCCATTGCTAAACAAAACAAAGCAGCATATTGCGTCTTTGGAATTTAGATCCATGTTACATATTGAATATGGTTGAACATTTAATAATGTGCGAAAGAAAACATGAATTAAAACGGACATTGGCCCACCACATATTCACACCACTGCAACTCCTGTGAGCCAGGATCGATAGCGGTAACCAACCACAAAAGCCCTTTGATATGATCTCAGGGGTGCCCGGAGGGACATGCTAAATATCTGTAGGAAGAATTCCTAGTTCCCTCCCCAAGCAAAGCGGGAGACAGGACATAGTTGCAATGACCAAAAAGTCAAAGAACTAAAGGGAAATCACCACGGGAATAAAGATTATTATGTCATACTAAGCGAAAGATAAGTTTGTCTTTTATTCTGAATGTTCTGTGTTGAGTGTTTCCAATAATAAAATTGTGGCAAAAACGCTTGAAATCACGGAAATTCCTAGTGCTGTCCATGAGATCATGTTAATATGAAATCTGGATTTACAACAATGAACATGGAGTAAGTAACCCATTTTTCTTTTTATTAGTCCCTGATGCTCTTGTCCAATAATATGTAGGTACTTTTATTAAATGTTTTGTATTATAACTCCACAGAAAGAGAGTCTCATGATCTCATCCATTTAGAGCTCATATCTAACCTGGCTAAAGGATTTCTAAAAGTTCCAAGCCCAAGAGACAGAAGCTGCATAAAAACTTGGAAATGACGGACAAAGAGGTTTGTTATAATAAAAGTGCCTTTTTACTGTGATCATTATACAAGAGAGTATAAAATATTATAAATATTGGTTAGTTTTGGGCAGATAAAAGCAAAAAACAGCTTCACGGTTAAAGCTGCTTTTTCCCTGTATCAGGTGGTGACGAAATTATTGAGCTTTTCTCAGTATTATATACCTAACTAGATATTGCCTTTGTGCGTGCTAAAGGAAACTGGCGGAAACTGTACATCTTTGCTGCAATAAAAAGTAGGATGTGTCCTTCCCTGTGCTCTACGCTGTATCTGTGCCAAATTTCATCAAAATCGGAATAGTAGTTTCGGAGCCTATTTGATGCAAACAAACAAACAAAAAACTTTTCCTCTTTATTATATTAGTATAGATACAACTTACTTTCTGTCATAATATCTTGTATTTTGTTTTCTAAATGAATCATATTTACTTTTATTTTACTTGTTAGACTAATATTTATTCTGTGATTTTACATAAAACACAATTTCATAATATCAGATTGATGACAATATTAAAAAGTAACAGTAAAAGTTAAAGCTTGGTAAAATTTATTTTAGATTCACCAATTTGCAACACCGGATGTGACCCAGTCATGTCCAGTCATGATGATATTATTCCAATTTCCAAGTACGAGTGTGCTAATACTCTGGAGGTATGTTTAATTTTATAATTCTACTAGCTTTTGCCCTGCCACTTCATATTATTGCATACTTACTGCTTTTCCTTTTTTATAGTCAAGTGAGATATTAATCAATTATAATATTGTTCATAATATAATTTTGCTTATAAAAAGTTAAATATTATTTGGTATTTCATCTCTATTACAGGTATCTCCGCCAGTACCAGAGGCCCCCGGTGCGACCCCAAATGCCAACGAGACCTTGTGATGATATTAAGACTTATAGGAATTCCTTTTTGTTATATGTATATAAATATTATAATAAAACATGTTTAAATTCTTGCAAATTCTTTTCATTTAATTAACCGACTTCCAAAAAAGGAGGCGGTTATACGTTTGGCTGTATTGCCTGTGGACCGATTTTCAAATTTTTTTCTGTGATGTATAGGGTGTAATCCAAAATGGTCATTTTGATATCAAAGTGGTGACCTGATGATGGGATCCATGAGGAATCGAGGGAACTCATCGAAATTTATATGGACACATATGGTGATTTCGACTTTTTCTGAAGTAGTTCAAGCATATGCTACCAAAAAGTAAGATTTTGCTTCAAGGTATACCCTGAGTCCAAAAGTACTGAACAGAACTCCTGACACCTTATAGATACATGTTTGGGGATTTCGGCGTTGTTTAAAGAACTGCAAACATATGCCACTATGTTAATTAGAGTATTCATCATCATCACCACCATCATCACATTACTATGCTGTTTGTGGACATATTTCCAAAATTCTTGTGTCGTTGTCAGGGGTATACTTCGTAATTGGTCCTGCAGTAACTAAAGTGGAAACCTGATGATGGGATCCATGAGAAATCGAGGGAACTCCTCGAAATTTATATGGACACATAAAGTGATTTTGGCTTTTTATGAAGCATATGCATTATGCTACCAGAAAAAAGTATGAAATAAAACTTATTCTCTAATTTCTTAATAATTATTAAGAAATTAGAGAATAAGGTTTCCCCCCTTTCAAATTCGGCTAAAATTTTTAACTATTTCTTTACTCATTCCACTTAATTTTGAAGTCGGTAGTTACCAGCAAATATGAACGTGAGTTCTACAAAATATTGTAGAATATTGTTTGGGCTGGTAGTGGTACCGATTACAAAATAAAGAATATTGAGTAGAGAAATAGTAAAAATTTGAGCCAAATTTGAAAGGGGAATTATTTAGAAATTAGAGAATAAGTTTTATTTCATACTTTTTTGTGTATTTTTACTTTGGAAGTCGGTTTAATTTTTTGTTTCAAAATAATAATATTATTATCTGTTTTATTATTACAGCCTCCGTGGTCTAGTGGTAAGAGCTTGGCTCTCGACTCGGAGGTCATGGGTTCGATTCCCGCATTGGAACAACAAAAAATGCTGTTTCCAAGTTTGGGTAGGACAATGCAATGCAGGCAGGCAGGATCACCTGATTGTCTGACAAGAAAGATGAGCCATGCGTCGGATGGGCATGTAAAAAGTCGGACCTGTGTCTGATCTCTCGCCAGTCGTGTCGGCTATCCGTCCCACTAGGTTATGAGAGTAAAGGAAGATAGAGTGCTCTTGTGTACTGCGCACACACTTGGGCACTATAAAATTACTCCTGCGTTTCAATGATACCGGCCACCGTCATCGGTGTGCGGAGTTATATTATTAACCAGATTTTTCCTGCATCTCCGCCAACGTAAATAGGTATAATATTGGGTATCCCACGGGATACTGTACTTTTTCGGGATAAAATTTAGTCTATGTTTTAATCCAGAGCCTAAACTACTACCATGCCAAATTTCATCGAAATCCGTTCAGGAGCTTTTGCGTAAAAGAGTAACAAACATCCATTCATCCTCACAAACTTTCAGATTTATAATAGTATCTACTAGCTGTTTCCCGCGGCTCCGCCCGCGTACATATATTATCGAGTAACCCGCAGGAACACTGTACTTTTTCGGGATAAAAAGTACCTAGCTTGTTTTAATCCAGAGCCTAAACTACTACCATACCAAGTTGCATCGAAATCCGTTCAGTAGTTTTTGCGTGAAAGAGTAACAAACATCCATCCATACATCCTCACAAACTTTCACATTTATAATACTTACTAGTTTTTGCGTGAAAGTGTAACAAACATCCATCCATCCTCACAAACTTTCACATTTATAATAGGTAGATATTAGTTGGGTTATTAAGATACTTCTTACTAATCCAACTAATACCTATTATAAAAGGTATAAGTTAATACTTATTTAAGAGGAATTTTGGGATTGCCTATCCCAAAATTCCTTTTAAATAAGTATTTTAGCTACTTAGCACTATTTATCCATACGTTAAGTTATTTTCTAAAACTAAAATTGACCATCTTGATTGTTTTATTACAAAGTCACTCGCCATCTCGACACCTCTTGAGGAACTTACAAAATGACAAGTGGAATGAGCTTCGAAAGTTTCAAATTCCCGCCTTGCGAGGCGGTAATTTGCTTACAGAATACCAAGTTCATAGTTCTAATGTCAAAATAATCACACGCGAGGGTTCGCCTCATTTCCGCGCTCGAATGTGACGCGCCACCAGCACGTTCGAAGTTTAAAGAATACAAATTTGAAATCTCATCGCGGATTCAGCTGTCGAGATAGCAAAATGTCCTTAGAGAATAGCACTGCAGGTCACCCACGGTGAAGCTAAGAGGCAACAGGGGCCGGCCTGTTTGCCACCGGCAGATCCGAGGAGGGCGCTCCCAGCGGGCTGAACAAGTCCGCTGCAGACGCGCGTGGAGGTGGGACCGCAGAAGAAGAGTGCCGGTATCACGGTGCGCCGTACTCCCTATCTTCTGCGGCCGTGAAGGGATCGCAGGGGGAGAGGTGTGTTGGTATTACGGTGCGCCACTCTCCCTACCCCCTGCGAGCTGGCGGGGCCTTTCCGTCGAAACGGCGCTGATGGAGCCGCAGAGGAAGATGCATGTCGGTATTGCGGTGCGCCGTGTGGGGTCTGTATACAAGTGTGTGAATGCTGACGCGTGCGAGAGTTAATTGTATGTGTGTGGCAGGAGTCAGATGGAAATAATTATAATAAACAGTTGGCATCTAGGACTCGGGCGTTTCACTTGTGTTTCCTACTAGGCTCTCCCTATATATACCACAGTCCTAATGGTGTCTACAGACACACGAATTTGGTACGGAGCGTACAGCGGATCTGGTACGCTCCGTACCAAATCCGAGCGTGTGTAGGGCAGTCCGGCGAACATAAGAAGAAGGCGAAGAGTTCGCCGTTGTCCGCATCGGATCTGGTCCGCTCCGTACCATATCCGTGCGTGTGTAGAGCAGTCCGGTGGTTAGGCCGTACAACGGTATCAGTGTTGCCAACTTAGGGATGTAGTCCCCAAAATTAGGGAAAATATCTACGGGGGTTTACTAGGGGACAGGATGTTTAGAGTTTACTCCTTATGAATCAATTTGTATGTAATAATAAAAATTATTTTAATGTGTACATATACTATAAAGCCAGGGATATGCAAATGTATTGGGAGTGAAATAAGATCAAGTTAGTTTTATGTTATTCACGCGTAAGTCTTTATGTTAAACACATAACCTTTCTTTCTAGCTTATTATTTCTTAGACCTGTCAATGGTATAAGTAATCAGGGGTAAAATTTGGGGAGAAATATTTTTTAAAGTGTTGGTATCACTGCCCGTTATCATTGAATTGAGGGAATCATCGTCGTCTTTAAAAAGCGCACTGTAAATAGAACTCTGTGCTAATGTAATAGAGCATAAAATCGAACACACGAGTGTCGAGCTTTACGGTCCACTGCACCGTACCAAATCCGTGCGTGTGTAGTCTTGGATTTGGTCTGCGGATATGGTCCGCTGTACGCTTCGTACCAAATTCGTGTCTGTAGATAGCATAACAGTGGTACATAACAGTGGTGATCCCGACTCAACTCCAACGCGCCCCGACCCGACGTGACGTGCGACGCGACCCGACCCGTCGAGTGCAGCCCGACTCGAGTGCAGCCGACTCAACTCCAACTCTAACGAAACTCGACGTAAAGAAAAACTCCAACGCGGATTCCAACTCCAGCGCATCATGGACAAGCCGCACCAGCATCTCTCAGCCCAGCGCCAGCCAGGCCGACCGTAGCCACGCCGACGGGCGTGAAAAATGAAGAAAGTGATATGGCTAGTATATCTTTGGCGAATAAAATACCAGCGTTTGGCAAGACAACCCGCGACTGTGATTCTACCAAGTGGAGGCGATTTTAGCACCGCAAAAGACATCGGATGCAAACAAGTATTTTATGGCCGTCGCGAAGCTAAGCAAAGACGCTATACAGCAAGTTGCCGATATTTTGGCAAACCCTTCGGAGAAGAACAATTTTGAAACTCTAAAACGGCGCCTGCTACAAATCTACGAAGAGTCAGAGGCAAGGCAAGTCAAAAAAATAATTTTGGAAATAGAACTAGGTGATCAAAATCCGAGTCAGTTATTAAGAAGAATGAAGGATTTAGCAACAGGAAAAATCGAAGACGACACCCAGAAGATCCTGTGGCAAGGTCACCTGCCCTCGTCAGTCCAAGCTGTGCTCACCGTACCATCCTCGAATAATCTAGAAGAATTAGCTGTAATAGCCGATAAAATAATGGACACTCACCAGTCCGACCAGATCAGCGAGGTAGCCCGCAGTCACCAGCAGCCGTCGTCATCCAGCTTCGAAGTAGCTACCATAATAGCAGTAATCGCGAAATTAAATCTGAAAATCAATGAAATGGAAGCACGAAGAGGCAGATTCCGGAGCAGAAGCAGGAGCAGGACGTCCAGGAACTATTCACGGGACCGTTTCCAGTCAAGGCCACGCAGATCACCGGAGAGTCCAGGTTGGCTGTGCCCGTACCACTGGAAATATCAAGGACGAGCGATCAGGTGATCTGCACCCTGCAGCTGGAAGAACAAGAATGAAGACACCATCCCGACGTCGGAAAACTAGCAGAACTGCAGCCGGTGGCGGGAAGCGACGCAGTTACAGATCACCGCCTAATTGTAAGTGATAGAATATCTCGACCTATGCGTAGAACAAAGTCTGATGTGATCATAGAGCAAAAGTGCGTTTTTTGGATAAATGAAATAGGGAATCAAAGCTCTACAGGCTGACATTTTCAGAATTTTTGTATCTGGCTTATTTTCGGAGATACAGAATCGTACAACGTCTTATTTGATGTAAGCTCCATGATAAAATGCTCCTAGTGTTCATAGGACGGAGAAATTGGAGCGCGCATGGCGCGGGCGCCTCGCGCGATCTTCACTTCAGGCGTTGTCGAGCGGAAAGAAGGGTTTTTTGCGTCATGTGTGTGATTTTTTTTTCGGTTTGACGAAAATTATAATTTTACTAATTATTGCGCACTAAAAGTATTTCTGAGATATCATGCTTACGGATAATGCTGGATATGCTTTAAGAAGAGGAGAAAAAGAGCCTGAACGTAGTCCTTATTTTTCAAATAAGCAATATATTTTTATGAATAACGGTGTAGATCCGGGTAAGCTGATATTTTTACTTAAATTATTCTTCAAATTTAATATTATCATGCTTTGAAATTATATTTTTTTACTATTCCGCTTTTTAAGCTCATAAATAGAAACGGGAAATCTATATTCATATAAGACATTTTTTGACGGAGAGTTAGAAAAATACATTTTAGTTCGAAAAGTATGATTAGTTTTATGTTTATTTATTAGGTAAATATTTGTCATGTTATCAATAAAAGTTGACGTACCAAATAGTTGAGATTATAAGTTATATTAGAACTATATAAGACTAATACCCATTTGCACTAAATGTAAGTTAGGCCTGTCCTAGTTAAGATACACTTAAACATAAGAACAGCCTAGCTAAACATTTTGTTTGCACTAACAGATATAACTTAATTATGTCGTAGCTTAGGCATTGCCTAAATAAGTGAATGATTGAACGAATGTAACGATTGGTTTTATAAACCGACTAAGTAATGTAGTCCATAGAAAATATTTTGGCCTTCTCTTTACATTGATTCCGTCGTGTGTAATGACATCAGTTAGGACGTTGTTCTTTTAAAAATATCGTTAAATATAAATATATTTCATATTAAATTAATAAAAATAGTTTAAAGCTGCGTTACCTTACAATATATACACATTTGTAGGGTCTTCAGCGAATCATATAACATTATGATCGACAGTTTAGTTCTGTACTGCGATGTTCATTAAACCTTGTATATTCAAACTTTTTTTAATAGCTTTGTACAAAAATGTTATTAATTTTTATTAAAAAGTTTTCAAGATAAATATATCATACATAATATTATTTTTAATATATTATGGTGCAGTGTAGTAATACAATTTTTTACATTTCAGTGTTGACAACAAGGTGCAGAAGAAATAAGTCAGCCACTAGATGATGTTTGAAATAAAATTGATCCCGCACCTCCTAATCCATCTACTAATGAGAGAATTAATGGCCTTCGGCCATCAATACTTTCTTTAAAAGCGACTCCTAGTTTCGAAAAATCACCTTTAATACAACTTAAAGACTTAAAAAATTCTGACCATAGGTTCTGACCATCAGTTGATCAAGAAATGTCGGTGCTAACTCCTATGCAGTATCCTGCTGATAGTTCATTCCGCCTATGACAGCGTTTTCAGGTCCAATTATGTAGATAGTAGTATACAATTTAATTAATATTATATCTAGCAATATCTCAAAAGTATAATCTAGAAAAATACCCAAAACCTGCAAGCAAATGTGTGAGTGTACGTTTAACCATGAGTAATGCAAGTCTATTGTTGCTCTTTTATTTAATTATTTCTAATAATTATTCCAGCACGCTCGGTCAAAAGCCTTTGACCACTATTTGAAAGCTGTTTTGCAAAATGTGATCATATGTAACTCTGAAACGGGGTACAAAGTTTGACTCAAACTGGACGTTGAGACTCGGTACAAAGAATACATCGCGTCTTAAAGAAATGGTAATCGTGATAAATCACATACTGCTAAATACCTTTTAGATATGTTAAATCATTATAGTGTAAATACCTGATGACCATTCCTATAAGGTGTTACAGAAAGTATGATAGTGTAATACGTAGATAATATACACTATCACATTCAGGATAATCGATTTTATAGACACTTACCCCCGCGGGCTAAGACAAAGGGGGTAAAGGAGAGCCGTAAGGCTGAGCCTCCTCGAGCTGTCAAGGACGAGAGCAGGAGGTGCTATGAGGAGGGCTTCATACTGGTAGAGAGAAGAAAGAAGAGGAAGCCCGCCGTCCGCAACCATCGCGGCACCGCACCCAGCGAACCCGAGCAGCGTCTGCGGTGCGAAGTGCGCGCCACACCGCTGTACGTGTCCCGCCTGCACTGGTCTACGAAGGTCGAGGACGTCGTGGACTACATCCGAAAGAAGACGTCTTTCACCTTAAGGGTCGAGCGTCTGGAATCACGCCACAAGGTCAATTTCAGTTCCTTTGTGGTGAGAGTACCGACGCATCTTTTACCGACCTTTGAGGTGGAAGAGTTCTGGCCGACGGACGTAGTCTACCGGAGGTTTCGGGGAAGGCTCCCCAACGATGCGCGCATCACGTCGCCGAAAAAAGACAATACGTGATAAACTACAGTGTGTGTGTGTGTAAGAGTGAATGTGAATAATATAGAAAATTAGATTTATGTATAGTATTGTATAGTATAGAATTGTGTGTGTTTATAGTATAAAAATATATATCCGTTGTCTGATACCCGTAACACAAGTTCAACTTAGTACGGGATCAGATTGACGTGGTATATATACTATTTAATTATGTATATTTGTTTTGTATCTATTTTATGTGTTTTTGAATAAATTGAATTGAAAATTGAATTGAATACTTCAAATCAATCCGAACCTTATTATGACAAAATTGATTTTTTATGTATTATTTCTCCTGAATGCGACATGCTTATTATAACGGGATTATGGCCATAACAATATTATGGTTTTTTTTTCATTATTTTGGATA
The DNA here is from genome assembly GCA_905404095.1 of Glaucopsyche alexis. NCBI lineage: Eukaryota > Metazoa > Arthropoda > Insecta > Lepidoptera > Lycaenidae > Glaucopsyche > Glaucopsyche alexis. Next base: position 28,410,798 of record FR990044.1, read on the forward strand.
GACGTGCACATACCTCCCCCCATGTAGGTTAAACTGAACTTGTACCTATTTAATTACATTATACAACATAGCTAGAAAGATTAGATACAGTACCAAAGCAGTTTAATTTATAACTACGTTTTAGAAAGGGTTAGGTGTTAAACATATCGAGCGAGGTCAGTTCCGATATCATATGGAGGGCAAGGCCAATTTAGCCTCCAAGAAGCTTGATGTTCAGATGACAGGTCAAAGCAGTATTTCAGTCCGGTCCAACGCCTAAAACTCTATAAGGCGCAGGTTCGGCCTCACATGGAATACTGTTATCATCTTTGGGCAGGGGCACCAAAGTACCAGCTTCTCCCTCTAGATCGTATCCAACGTAGAGCCGCTCGAATTGTCGACTGCCATAGTATTTCAAACAGACTTGACTATGTAGCATCGCTCTGCATCCTCTATCGGTTATATTACGGGGAGTGCTCCGAGGAATTGTTCGAACTTATACCTGCTGCAACTTTTCGCCACCGTTCCAAGCGACAAAATATTTATCATCTTCATCACCTTGATGAGTGGCAGTCCTCCACCGTGCGCTTTACCCGAAGCTTTCTGCCGCGCACTGTAAAACTCTGAAATGAACTGTCGCCAGCAGTATCCGGACTATTACGACCTGCAAACCTTCAAGAAGGGAGCGTATTCCCTCCTAAACGGCCGGCAACGCACTTGCAACTTCTTTGAGGTTATCGCTTACGGTAACGGTACGGTACCGTAAGCACTACGGTAATCGCTTTCCATCAGGTGATCCGTTTGCTAATTTGCCCCATAGTTTAGTAAAAAAAAAGTTTTAATTGTTTATAAGTTTAAATTTTGTTTTGGGCTTGATGTATTTTTTCAAACAATATTTATTTTTATGGGCATATCTTATAGATTTTGATTTTTTTTTTTGTAGGTTTTAGACTATGGTAACTAGTCTTTAATTTTAAGTAAGTCCCTAGTACCGACTATGGATTAATTATAGTTCAAAACACCACCTATTTTGAGATTTTTTAATGTAAATAAACTATTTTAAAAAATAATTATGTATTATAATTCATTTATACGTAGTGTGGATAGTACTATACCAAAATAATAGATTATGATTATTCACATAGGACTTAAAAACGTCGGATAACTCCAACAAAAAACGAATCATATGAATATAGAACGGCGTTTCATTCAAATGTCTCCGTAAAACAACGTAATATGATCACTACGAACTCTCGCTTCTCCGCTGTAAAACGTCCTAGGTTGATATAGAACTCGTTATCTCAGTAAGTATAATAATTATTAATAAACAGTATAAAGTGGTTAACTAGACTAGGATGTCATAATAACATACCAAAATTTCAAAAATAAAAGTCTCACCGTTTATAAGTTATTCAAGTTTTTCAATTCGCAAAACTTGTTTTGCCTCTACTGAAAAGTAGCAATTTTTCACATCGGACTTTGTTCTACGCATAGGTCGATCTAATTTAAAATTTTTAGTAGACTCAGGAGCTTGTATTTCCTATTACCTAAAAGTTTTATAAAAAATAAGTTAGATATAAATGTAAATTCTAATTATTCGCTTTTTGCAGCGAACGGTTCAAAAATTAAGACGTATGGCACTAAAATGCTTACCTTAGATTTAAAATTAAGGAGATCTTTTAAATGGTCATTAATTATAGTGTGTGATATTAAGCAGCCAATTATAGGCGTAGATTTTTTAAATAATTTTAAACTTATTGTAGATATTAATGGACGCTGTTTAGTGGATAAAATATCTAACCTGGCCGTACGTGGAACGATCGTAAACCAATGTGAAACTACGATTTCTACGTTACGAAATGATCATCCAGTTTATGAGATTTTTAAAATATATCTTGATTTACTTAAGCCTATGTCATTTAAAGAAGCACCGAAGCATTCCATTTATCATTACATTGACACACAGGGCCTGTCCGTCTTTTGTAAACGTAGACCGTTAGCACCGCAGCGATATAAAATTGCAAAAGAGGAATTTAACTACATGTTAGAAGCAGGTATATGTAGGCCGTCCAAATCGGCTTGGGCGAGCCCACTCCATTTAATGCCCAAAAAAGATGGTCAAGTTCGACCTTATGGTGATTATAGAGCTCTCAATGCAATAACTAAACCTGACAGATATCCCATCCCTCGTGTTCAGGATTTTACGTATTTGTTGTCGGGAAAAACAATTTTTTCAAAAATTGACATAAAAAAGGCATATCATAACATTTTAACTAACCCAGACGATATTTGTAAGACCGCAATTATATTAATTACTCCTTTCGGTTTATATGAATTCGAGCGCATGACATTTGGTTTAAAAAACGCGGCACAAACGTTTCAACGTTGTATGACTAATATTGTGTTAACGGGTTTATACTTTTTATATTGTCGTCATTTCATTTGGCTTTCGCAGCAATCGGACGTGTTCTCAATTAATTTAAAATAATTTAATAATCACGTGCTGACTCGTGGCCTAGTTTGATCTTATATTGATTATATATTATCGAATATTCATATTATAATGTTGAATTAAGTGTTTGAAATAATTAGTTACATTCAAACAACATGGACAGCCCCTTCAATCGAAGTTCCAGGACTGCTCGCACCCCGCCGCCTAGCCCCGCACCTCGCCCTTCCCAGAACGTTTAAGATGAAGCTCTTACCACTGTCACCACTTCCGAAGTTTTAAACTGGATGTCACATATTGAATCATGCCTCAACGAAATCTGCACTATTACATCAGAAGGGAAGCTGAATATGGAACAAAAGACCAGAATTCAAACTCTTTGCCGCAAAGTTGGACACGGCACTTCTTCGATGGCAGTGCACTATCAGCAAATAAAGCAAAGAACACTACAAGCTCAATTCGCCTTTCAAAGCCTCCAAGATAAACTTGACCTGGAACAACAACTACGAGACATCAACACCAAGATAGCAGAATCTCCAAACTCGACCTCAGGAGTATCTTTTGCCGATATGGTCAAGAAAGGGAATAACTACATTGAGCCATCAAATCTTAGCGCTGTGGCCATCTATCCCAACAATAAGGCAAAAACCAGTGACGAGACCATCTGCCCGGAGGAAATGAAACTGCAAGTAAGAGGTCTTCGGAACACAAAAAATGGCGGTGTTATAATCAGCACAGAATCCAAGGAAGACATTGAGAAGATTAAAAACTCAGCAGTTTTAAAAAACTCAGACCTTTCCGTCGATGAGCCCCGCAAACGAAATCCCCGGATTTTGATTGTTGGAGTCCCACCTTATATGCAGGAAAAAGAATTACTGACGTGCCTTTATCAGCAAAATCTATCAGACCAGATGCACGATTTGAGGATTGATCAATTTTTAGCCCAGAACAAGCTCAGCCATAAATCTGGAAAAAAAGATGCGGAGGCCTGCAATTTTGTTATTGAAGTATCGGCAGTAATCCGTAGAGCCCTCATAACAAAGAACAGAGTTTTTATAAACTGGTCTTCCTGCCTCGTTAGAGACTTCACAATTGTTACTCGCTGCTTCAAATGTCAGCAGTATGGACACGCCGCAAAATCTTGCAGAGAAACAAACTACACCTGTAGCCACTGCGGAACCATCGGCCATTCTATCAAGGATTGCCCCAAAAAGACAGAGGAAGGGAAATGCGCAACGTGTTTACATTTCAAGAAACCCAGCAACTACACCACAGGCTCACCTGACTGCCCGGCAAAAATTGTAGCCGAAAAAAGGTACATAAATTCAATTAACTATGAGGGCGTCTTAGAGCGCCGCACTCTAATTATTTAGTTAGACTCTTATACTTAAATTTATATTTTAGAATTTTTATTGTAAAAACTTATAATGAATAATGTTATTCAGGATTTAGATAACTTCTCAGTATCAGAATCTATAGTGTGCGATCCAGAAAATTATAAACATCACTTAGCTAATTTTAACAACCCTTTTACTATTTTAACTCAAAACATACGAAGCGTATTTAAAAACTTTCATGATTTTAGTATCTTTTTACAAAGGTTGGATTTGTCCTGTGATATATTAGTTTTAACAGAGTGTTGGCTATCAAAAAATTACAATATTCCAATAATTCCTGGATACACTATGCACAATAGCACTACTAACTACAACCAGAATGACGGAGTGATAGTCTATACAAAAGAAAACTTAAAAATTACAGTCGAAGAACCAGATATTAATCAGTGTAACAGATTGCTTATTACAGTTGGGTCAGAATATGCAATTTTAGCTTTGTATAGACCTCCCTCCTTCAGAAATACGGATAGTTTTACTAACTCTCTGAGTTTTATATTACAGAAACTGTCATGCTATAAAAATATAATTTTAATTGGAGATATTAATATCAATATTCATCTTTCATCAACTGACGCATCTGCTGAAGAATACCTCAACCTTTGTGCTTTTCACGGCTTACTCCCTGCGCACACCCTTCCCACTCATCAAAGTGGATCATGCTTGGACCATATCATGTTAAAGTCAAAAATTCCATCATGTACAATGGTTTTCAACTCAACTATTACCGATCATAATGCTGCTCTATTAACCTTAAATACTAATTACCTAAACATAACAAAATGCACACTTATTCTAAATTAAACATAAATAAACTAGAAAAGGATTTATGCAATATTGACTTCGCTCCACTTTACAATTCTGATGACACAGAGTTCTGCACGCTTTACTTCATAAATAATATTAAATATGCAATTCAAAATAACACACTTGTATATCGACTAAATAATAAATATCATAATATAAAACCATGGATTACGCCAGGTCTTATTCGTTGTATTAGGCATAGAGACAAATTGCATATGTTAGCAAAAGCTAAGCCTGAAAATACAGTGTTACAATTGTCATACAAACGGTACAGAAATTTTTGTAATAACCTGTTAAGAAAAGTTAAAATTTATTACGAAAAAAATGTATTGAAGAAGCGGGAAAAAACAGTAAATAGATTTGGAAACGCATCAAAGATTTAACAAATTATCAGTCAAAACAACATGAATCATCGGCATTACTCCAAGGCCAGTCATCGCATTTAAATGCCGCTAACAGTGTAAATAATTTTTTCGTTAATGTAGGAAAAAAATTAGCGGAAAATGGCAATTTTCAATCTACACTAGTAGTAGATAGCGCTTATACTAACACGCCACCGAGAAAAATTCTAACATCTTTCGCTTTAATGGACACCGACGAATCAGAGGTAGAAAATATTATTATGAGTCTAAAAGACGACTGCGCTGTAGGATGGGATAATATCTCTAATAAAATACTTAAGCTTTTTAGGCGTATATTAATTCCACCGCTTACTTGCATAATTAGAAAATGTTTAACTAACGGATACTTCCCAAAATGTCTTAAAAAAGCCGTTGTTATCCCTGTGCATAAATCAGGTAATAAGAAGGAAATGACGAACTATAGACCAATTTCACTACTACCTTCCATTTCTAAAGTGTTAGAAAAAGTCATAAATATTAGACTAGTAAAATACCTAGATGCAAAATTAATTCTGTCCAAAACACAATTTGGTTTTCGACCCAAAGTTTCCACTGCGGATGCGGTTCATACTTTAACGGATTATCTGGCACAAGAACTCGACAAAGGGAAACACACCTTAGGCATTTTTCTAGACCTCTCTAAAGCTTTTGACACAGTATCTATCCCAATACTTTTGAGAAAATTAGACGCTATCGGTATAAGAGGTACTCAGTACAATCTTTCAAAAGCTACTTAGAAGAACGGACGCAATGTGTTAAAATACATGATATAATCAGTAATGACCTAAAAAAATACTAGTTACGGTGTTCCCCAAGGAAGTGTCCTAGGTCCTACGCTATTTCTAATATACATTAATGATCTCTGTGATATAGTACTACAAAACGGCAAAATCATATCCTATGCCGACGATACCGCCCTACTTTTCTCTGCTGATTCGGAAACAGACGCTTATAATTTTGCACAGAAAGGCTTTACGTTAGTTAATAAGTGACTTAACCTACCTACCCTACTAACATTAAATTCCGATAAAACAAAATTTATTAAGTTTACAAAGAGCAAGATATCATCAAGCCGCGACCGGTCTGAGTTACTATATGCGCACCACTGTATAAACAATACCCAATGTGCATGCCCTTACATATTACCTGTAAACAAAATAAAATACTTAGTTGTGTATTTAGACGAGACCCTTTCCTTTAAGCAACATATTATGACTCTTACAAACAGATTACGTAAGCTTATCCTCACCTTCAAAATCCTTCGCAATGTCCTAGATCAAAAATTAGTAAGAGAAGTATACCTTGCTCTCTATCAATCCATAATAACGTACTGTATTACGTCATGGGGTGGCGTGGGCAAGACACTGCTGCTTACTGTAGAAAGAGCACAAAGAGCTATACTTAAGGTAGCCACATTCCGCCCTTTCCTGTATCCCACTAACCAGCTTTTCTCTGCATGCAAAGTGCTCACAGTCCGGCAGCTATTTATTTTGAATATAATTTTAAAACAACATTCATCTCTTCCTTTTTACCCTGACCATGAAAATAAAAGACGAAAAGATATAGCTTGTAGGTTCAACGTAATAACCAAATACGCTTTCTCATCAAAATTCTACATATTCTTAGGTCCGCTTCTGTATAATAGAATTAATGCGTTAACCAATATCTACCACAAAATTATAGCAATTGCAAAAAGACTCTTAACAGACACTTTACAATGTATGTCTTATGATGACACTGAGAAGTTATTATTAGTTTATAAATAAACAAATCAATTAGTGTTAAGTATTTTAACTGTATTTAAGTGGTTTATTTTTACAATTTTTGTTATTTCTACTAGTTAGTTGTCAATTAATTGCTCTCTCTTCGTAAGTTAATACTATTTATTTCAAGTATCTTAATTTAATAATAATGTAATTAATATATTATGCTAGCTTTAAGTAGTCTAATCAGTGATTATGTTAACCTATTTATTAGCCTCTATCGCCTGAAACACAGGTCAACCTAGTTCAGGCAGATACATATTTATTGTTAGTCCATAAGATAGTCATTAGGAATTTTAAATAATCTATTGTAATGTATGAGTTGTTTATTTGAATAAATATTTTTGATTTGATTTTTTTTTTATTTTAATAGGGTCCTCTAGTGATGAGGAACATGATAAACACTTAGAGCAAGTATTTAATCGCTTAAGCGAATATGGTATTACAATAAATTTAGATAAATGTACTTTTAAAGCTACGAGTGTAGAATTTTTGGGGTACGAAGTCAAAGGGTTCGGCCGTTGAAAACTAAAATTCAAGCGATTATCGACTACCCTAAACCGCAAAATATTAGTGAGTTAAGAAAATTTTTAGGCATGGTAAATTTTTACTAGAGCTATAGATTATTTAGACATATTAACACGTTCACTACGTTACGATATCTTATAGTTCTCGTACAAGTTCTCCACTCAGTGCGGAGCCGAAATTATATGTCTATCCCGTTTTTGTCAATGGAATTTCTTTAGGTTTTCTATGAGTTAGAGTGAAATGTCTTAATGGGGCATTCAATAGTACCTTAAATGTAATATTTTTATCAATGAAAACGTACGAGATCTTACAAATCTCGTACCGACCAGAGAGTAAAAAATTGCATTTAGTGCGACTCATTAGGTCTCGTAGTAATCTCGTACGAAGCTTCTTCATAACTAAGTTCATAATACATTAACTATAGTTCGTTCGCGTTTAGAAAATAGTGAGTCATCTATGCAACTACAGGATAAGGGTGTATTCACAGTGGAGTAAAAGTACATTTTTTTTTAAATATTTAATTATTTTTAATGGAACAAAAATGTCTTAAAATTACTTAAATCACTTATCAGTATCGCTAGATTCTTCAGTTACATTTATTATGAAATAATTTTGTTCTGCGTGTTCCATGACGTCATCCAAATGCCACATGGTATTTTCTTCTCGTATCACGTGGTCGCAGCACTTCTTCCAACGATTAGCGTCTATTAATGCTATTGCGTCATATAATTTTTTTTTTCGTCACTCATTTTGAACGTCGAGTAATTGGCACCAACATAATTTTTTATTTGGGCCCACACCAATTCAATTGGGTTAAGTTTGCAATGGTAAGGCGGCAGGCGAAGAATTGTAATTCCATTACTTTTGGCAGTCTCATCTATTAAATATTTATTATATTGTGGGGCGATTTCGGCAACTTTCACTAATAATTATTTTTTTAAATAAGTCATGTCCACGGATTTGCCTTTGCTTTGAAGCCAATCTATTATTTGTTGTTTGTTCCAGCTGATTGTTGGTATTTATTCGACTCTTACCGAATGGTAGGGAGCGTTATCCATGACAACCACACATCCTAGTTCTAGCTTAGGCATTATATTAATGAACCAATGAAGGAATCTTTCACCATCCATCTCTTCATGATAGTCTTTTGTAGACTTAGATTCAAATACTAGTAGACCATCTTCCACGAACCCTTTGTCGCTGCCAATGTGCAATACAATTAACCTTTTACCTTTTCCTGTCGGAGCCTTTGGACCGGTTGATAAGCCATCTAGAAAGGCTTGTCTTTTATTTTTTACCGTTGTATCCAACCATGTTTTTGTCTTTACGTGTCCGGCGTTAGTCAAAACAAAATAAGGGCCACTGCGTTTTTTTGGTATTTTAAAAATGTTATGAGGTTTCAGGGTTAAAAAACGATGGGGCTCAGCCAGTTCGTCCTCGTTCGTGGCCCTGGGCAACGCTTGGGTGCGCCACCCCGTCTTTTGCGGGGTGAGGTACTCACGCGGCTGAAGGCTGGCGCTTTCTTTTCTTCTCTATCTTTCACCACCTTTTTAGTTTAACTTTCTTCTTTGCTTACTTTTTAGTTTTTTTTTTCTATCATTTCACCATCTTTTCTTTCTTCTCTTACTATCTTTCATTTTTATTTAACTCTTCCGATAGGTGACCTCACACCTGAAAAAAGGCCGCGACCCGGGGTGTCGGTGTTGTTTATGATGGATCGTGAATTGAAAAATATTCCCCGGGTGGGTCCCAGCGATGCTGGGGAATCCCACCCTCCCGCTTCGGCGGGAGGCTGCCCCACGTATACGGGGGGGGGGGGGGGGGGGGGGCACAAGTCACGAGGGAGGAGGAGGAGAGGGTCGCCTCGGCGACGAGTAGAAAGGGAGGCGCGAGAAAGCGCGTGGGTTCGAAGCCGGTGCACCTTACCGCACCGGAGACGGCCCAATTATCGGACGTGACACGAGAGGGGGATGTGAGGGGCGGGCCACGCGTTGTGCTAGAACGCATGCCCTACAATCCCCTTCTCAATGACTTGTACAGCGAGGACTGTCCCTCGGACAGCCTCACGTCGCTGGATTCCGAGGGGTTGCCCGCACACCCGGAAAACCGTGGACGAACAGGACGCAAGTGAGAAGGCGGACGCCCTAGCCGCGAGGATGAGGGCGGTCCTGGACTCGAGCGTGGTGCGAGTGGCCCGCCCGGTGAAAAGAGCGGAAGTGCTCGTCACCGGGCTGGATGACTCCACGACGGCCGCCGACGTTGTCGGGGCGGCCGCGAGAGACGGCAGCTGTCCGGCCGAGGACATTCGGTCGGGCAGAATCGTGACGGGCCCCAGGGGCGCCAGAAGCCTCTGGCTCGGCGTGCCAACTGCTGCCGCCAAGAAGCTTATCAGCTTTGGGCGGCTGCAGGTCGGCTGGGTCCAGGCAAAGGTAGTGTTGCTGGCCGCGAGGCCAAGGCGGTGCTACCGTTGCCTGGACACCGGCCATTTAGCAGCGAAATGCTCGTGCCCGGTGGACCTCAGTGGAACCTGTTTCCGCTGTGGGAAGCCGGGTCACAAAGTGCCCGAGTGCACAGCTGCACCCAATTGCCCCGTGTGCGAGGCACTAGGCAAAGACAGGCGAGACCACGTGTTGGGGAGCAGCGGCTGTATAACAACAAAACCAACACGCTAAAGAAGAAAAAGGCTCCGTCATCAACGGCCCGGCAAAAGCCCAAGGCCAAAGGCGCAAGGGCGGAACAACCCGCCCCCGCCATGGACGTGGAAGCCTAGGCCCGTGGGTGGTGATCGGGGGATCATCGCCCACTTTGTGGGCCCCGAGGAAAAAGCTCTCTTATGCCTGGGGAGCTCTCGGTGAGGCAGGCGGCGGCGCACATCTAGCCGCCGCGACAGGCGAGGGCCGAACGCGGCACACGCTGTGGGGTCGTGGTAGTAGTATCAGTTCCCATGACCCCGCATAGGCGCAGAAGGAGGCATGGAGGGGTTTTAGTCGGTAAACCCTGGCGCTGTTTATCACCACAGCGCCGGGGGAGTCCGACATACCCCTGCCGTCTTCCCCCGGAGACGGTGGGGGATTCGCAACGAATTTCCCCTCTTAAAAAAAAAAGGGTTAAAAAACGATTGGATTTAATAAATTGATTATTTTTTAATGTAAATACGTAAAAGAAATGATTGAAATAAAAAACAAATGCCAGTAATTTTGTTTTTAATAAAAAAAGCATTTATTCTTAAAAGTAAGATAAAAGTTTAAAGTGATTTCTTAAAAAAATATTAAACATTTTTAGGATTTTTTTATTTTTATTAGTATGGTGTATGGCCTCCCCTCTTTTGTATGCATTTTTGAAGTCTGGTAGGCATACTCTCTACCAGGTGTCGTACTGTCTCTTGAAGGATTTGTTCCCAGCTTGTTTTAAGCACATTTATGAGTTGTGCTTCGTTGTGCACGGGTAGATTTGTGTTGCGAACACTTCTTTTTAACAAATCCCACATATGCTCAATCGGATTGAAGTCCGGACTGTTAGCGGGCCACGGCAACACCTCTATACCAGCTTCTTGTAGAGCTTGTCTAGTGGCTCTAGCTGTATGAGCACGGGCATTGTCGTGCATCAACTTGAAACCTGCACCAATTCTGTGTGCATATGGCACCACATGGGGTCTTATGACCTGTTCGATATATCGTTGAGCAGTTACCGTGCCTTCGTTGAGGATTACCAGCTCAGTTGTACCTAATAGAGAAATTCCTCCCCACACCGTAACATTGGGACCCCCAAATCTGTCACTTTGGTGGATACACGCATCCGAAAATCGCTCACTTTCGCGTCACCATACTCAAATACGACGATCATCACTGAAAAATTTTACTTTGGACTCATCCGTGAACAAAACGCTGCTCCAGTTACTCGCGTCCCAGTCCTGGTACTGCCTTGCGAATGTTAATCGGTTTGCACGATGAGCACCTGTCAATGGAATCCATACTACACGTCTCCTAGAGAATTGTTGATCTTCATGCAACCGATTTCTAACCGTCTGGTCACTAACGCTCGTACCTGTCGCCTGCCGCAAGCGGTTTTGCAAGGAAGAAGCGGTGACAAATCGCTCCCTGCGCGCAGTCAGGCGTATGTAACGATCTTCCTGTGATGTGGTTGCTCGATTCCTGCCTGAGCCTCGTCTCCTGGTGGCACTCCCAGTCTCTTGAAACCGATTCCAAGCGTTTTGGATCGCCCGCCATGAAAAACCCAATTGCAAAGCTACAGAACGTTGCGATCGACCCTCTTGAATCAATGTTATGGCTGTAGTTGTGGTCTGTACGTCCATATGTCTTCGTATCCTCGGCATTGTGTTTTTAAAATGTTTATTCACGCTTCAAATCAACAAAATTTAACCGATCACTAAGAAATTCACAAATGGAATGAGTTAAAAGTTAGTGTTAAAAATGGGGTAAAATAAAGTGGTTGAAAAAAAATCTACACACTTAAAAAAATACGCAAGTGGTATGCTCCCATTAGTTTGTTAACACTTAGGGAATTACCACAAAAACAATTTAGCCACTTAGGGTTGCTTAAAAATTAATAAATTTGGTCAGACTTCAAAATTATCAAGTGGCCCTTATTTTCTTTTGACTAGTATATACAGCGTGTAAGAAGACCGCTTCCGTTAACTTTGGGATAGGATTATAGTACCTTTTCTCATTACAAAAATGTATTTTTTAATTTTTTTTAATTTTTTTTTTTACATTTTATAACTTTTAATCATAATAACAAGCTGTTTAGAAGTAGATTTTTTTATTAAAATCTAAAATTTTATTATTTTTACTTCAATACACAATGTAATTCAATTCATTACTCCTACCTCGGTCACCCTCGGTATACTTGTTCAGCGGTGTTAAATGTATGCGGTGACTTAGAACCGTACACACACAAGTGACGGTAAGATGTTTGGATTTTGGAAATCGGACTTCTGACCTTGATAATGAGCGCTAGTCTGGATTTTTGACAATTACCTAGTAAAGATCCTAATTTCATAATTTCAAATAATTTTGGCGGAACCTTGGTGACTATTGGGAATCCCTGCTCTACACTGCCTGCAGTGTGGTTCGTAACTCACGCACAAAATGTTGGTTGATAAGTAACGAACCAATGTACAGTGCAACTAAATGCTTAATGTCCAGCGGCAATCATCGCTTTTCTTTCGAAAGTACAGATGGTGTGTGAAAAACGACAATAACCGAAAGATGTTAGGTTACATCTTTCGGTTGAACTGTAGGTAACAATAAGACTAAGTAGGTGTATAAAAAAGGGTGCCTTAAGTCGCATTAGTAAATTATTATAATAATAAGTTACGTACGTAGGTACACCGATCATAAGTAAAACTATGGCTAATGGCTATTTACTTACGTGAAAGAAGTATTGAGTAGGTACTGAATGACTGCTAGTACTAAGTCTACTCACGTCAAGTCAAGTCACGGAATCCATCGACCATCGATCAGGTCACAGCCCACAGGTGACCGCGGCAAGGTGTCGCGTTAAAAGTTGTTAGAAAGTGTTTTTGTTGCATTGCATTTTGAAAAACGTTGATCCGCATACGCACCATAAGTCAAAACACTTTATCACTTAAAAATTTAACAACACAACAATACGTTTTTAAACACGACCTAATAGTGAAACTCAACTAAGACGACAACCTTTTATCCTGAGAGAAAGACGGCAACTAAATTCGAAAATCTATTTTAAAACTAAAAAGTTCTTTTATCGACTTTCGGCAATATTCAAAAGAAGCCGACGCTAAATAATGCTTTGAAAAACATTATTTTATACTTTCGGCTAAATTCAAAAGAAATTGCCGACAACAAATGCATTGCTTATGTAGGGTCAGACCGTGCGTAATTATATTATTTAAAACTAAGCAGTTGACTTGATTTTACCCCGGTCTGTCTACAAATGGAATCCGTCAAAGTCTATCGAATTTATTTGCAATTACAAATGAACAGTTGTTGTTGTTAGTGTTTAAATGATATCGAATAAAAAAGAAAACGATTAATTCGTTTATTTAAATAAAAAAAGAAATCGTTTATTTAATTTGTTTTACCTAAATGGGCATAAATACTATGCTCTGCGACTGATTCGTCAAATCTTCAGAGCTTCTTTCATAAATAATTACTCTGAGTAAAATTCAAGAAAAATGAGATTATAATACCTGTTAATTTTTAAATTAATAATTTGATTAATCTTATGTTCTATGAGAAATCCGATAACAGTAAATAATAAAGTGTTGAACGCCACACAATTTAAAATTAGATTTAATTAAATTCTTAAGGTTTGTGACGGTGGCAGCCCTTTGTCGGTGGAGCATGCGGCGAGCCGCGTTGGCGGCTCGGCTCGGCTTTTTCGCGGCAAATTTAAAAGCGTGTCGCGCACTTTCAAAGACTAGGTACCTAGGCTAAGTGATGTGACCTATGAAAATTAAATCATTTACTCGTACGTAGTCGATATTTAAATTAGATAATTGTTTGATATGCTTTTTTTTCTTTTGTAATAAATGTAATAAACAAGTTACTTTTTTATATCAAGTCAGCTGAGTTTTTATGATTTTAAATGACCGAAAAACGAGCAGACAGATCGCCTGATGGTATACGATTATCGTCTCTCACAGATAGTGGATACCCGGCTTCCGGTGTCAGGTGACACATGTGCGTTGTTCATCTTTTACGCGCTTAGAGCCGACGAAACACAATGCAAGCACTGTTTTCGACGAGTAGATACGATGACGTGCGTAATGTGTCGTAACGAGATAAATTAATTATTCAATGAAAATAAGACAGGTATTGTTATTTGCGATTTTTGTCGTGCTGGCAGTTCTGATCGATCATCCTGTAATGTTCTTTTTTTTCGGATAAATTGTACCGTGCTAATCCATTCTCTAAACTATCTAGTATCTGTAGGACAAATTTCATTTGAAACAATACAAGTTACAACTGATCGGAAATCAATCGAAAAAAGTTTGTAAGATTAGGAAGATTAAAGATAAGATGTTCTCATTATTACCTTTGCTTGTAGGTATACGATTTATTGATGTTATTTTAATAAATTAACTGTTAATTTTCTATTATGTAGTTTTTTAATAAGTTCACATAAATCAATGCGTATGCAAATAGTTTATCGATATGAAAAACTATCGATACATTATCGGTTCGGGGCACATGCTTAAGTTTTTATAATAATTTTTTCAGCTTTGGTCAGTTGGCTGTAAACCCGCGCTTTCGAGTGACGTTCTCGCCAATTTGTTCAATTATCCGTGTTATTTTTTTTTATTACCTACTAATTCTTATCTTCGTTTTATTTTGACTTTTTCATTTGTTTTAACTGTTTTATTTGTAATAAGTATTAACTGTTTTGTTTGTTTTTTAATTGCTTTTTGTGTTTGTGTGTGATTTTTTTATTTTAAAATGCCTTCGCCATACGCGTATACCGCTCGTGAATATGGTATGATGCTGATGTGCTTAGGAGAAGCATTTGGGAATGCCGCAGAGGCATTGAGGATTTACCGGAGGCGATACCCTCATGCCCACCATCCTTCAGACTCCCGTACTATAACACAGGCATACCAGCGAGTGTTAGAAAATAGGCCCATTGAGCCTTCAGCGTCTGGCGGGGGGCGGCAACTGGACGTTAATGTTGAAGAGCAAATTTTAGACGTGGTGCGCCGTAATCCTAGTCTTGGAGCCCGCAGTGCGGCAAAAATGCTCAGACGTCGCACAGTGTACGGACATGTATAAGAGCATTGGCCATTATTATTTTATGCATTTTTCCGACTTTTTATTCGTGTTTTATGTTTATCTATACTAATTTAATAAATAGGACACGTTTGTTTGTTTGCATTGAATAGACTACGAAACTACTGGACCGATTTTGATAAAATTCGGCACAGATGTAGAGTAGACTACGGGGAAGGACATATATGCTAATTTTTATCGCAAAAAATGTACGAAATTACTTTAGCGCGCACGTAGTCGCGGGCAACATTTCTAGTATTAAATAAAATTAATAAAAACTCATGAACTTTAAAGAAGTTATTTATTATATTATAGTAAAAAACACAATTAAATAATTCTATTTACATTTTAGTCAGATGAGTGATTAAAAATATAAACAACCATTTCACGCCTCGTTACAGCTACCACGCCTAAAAAAATTAATAAACGTCCACAAAAAGAAGTTCAATAATATATTGATCAAATACATACGTTTGTATGGACAAGCCAACAACTTTAGTAATAGTAATAGGATTGCTGCAAATAAATTAACTAATCACGATAGTATTATTACTGTAAACTAGTAAAATAATAATAAAAAACCTTAACTTAATTCTTTTACTTTAAGACTTTAGTTTTTCAACCTAAGTTGTACTAAGGTCAACAAAAGTCAACAGATTTCTTTCTTAATTACTAAAATAGACATATGTGGCTATTATTCCTACAAAGAAACCATATTGTAGAAGTTTGTAGAACACTGTCAAAACTCTAAGAGAATATTTTGTTTTAAAAAATAAAAGATGTTCTAATAGGTGGACTATTAATGAACATAATGGTATCGAAATTAAACTAAACTAAATATTATCATAAGTACATAGCAGTAGGTGTGATATCCATACTAAACAAGAACAGATATGCGAAGAAAACTTGAAAAACAAAGCGATCAACTCGAAGATGGTTAACGCATTCCAATCTTTGACGCGTCAACATGGTTGAACTGAGGATCATTTGGCAAGTAAATAACTTTAAACTTACCCTAATAAGCCTAAAATTAAATGAAGTGACTATTTATCTTTAATTTTCAACATTGAAATATAAATAAAAATAAGATATTTTTTATTTCTTTCTGACCAACGCGTTCATACATGTCCGTACACTGTGCGTCGGCACGATAGGCCAGTTGCTTCGCATGCAACTGTACATAAAATTTTACGGCGGAACAGAATGCGTCCCTACAAAATACATCGTGTGCAGGCGTTGCTTCCGGTCGATCGTGTCCGACGCACCGAATACTGCCGATGGCTGATCCAGCAGGAAGAAGCATCACCATCATTCATCAGGCACGTACTTTGGACGGACGAGTCCACATTCACGAGAAATGGAATGTGGAACAGAAGAAACGCCCATATTTGGGCTGAGGAGAACCCACGGGCGTGTCAAGAAACTGGCCACCAAACACGATGGTCAGTTAATGTATGGGGCGGTATTTATAATAATTTAATATTGGGGCCCATTTTTTTACCCCCACGGATGACCGGTGCGTCTTATCTGGATTTTTTAAATAACCGGCTTACAGAAGAACTGGACGACAACATACCGGTGGCCGATTATCCGCGAATGTGGTTCCAGCAGGATGCCGCACCTCCACACGTGGCGCGGCCTGTTCGTCAGCGTCTAGATGAAATGTTCGGCGATCGCTGGATCGGACGAATGGGACCCCACGCCTGGCCACCTCGATCCCCTGATTTGACCCCACTCGACATTTTCCTTTGGGGTTACGTTAAGGAAAGAGTGTTTAACCGGTCATGTGACAGTGTTCGTGAAATGAGGCTCCGAATTAAAAACGTTTTTCGTGAGTTGAGTAGACATTGCCGCGAAGATCCCACGTTTGCCTCTCGTTTACACGAAGAGACCAAGAGACGTGCAGAACTGTGCATTGAATTGGAAGGGGCGCAGTTTGAACCCCATCTCATACGACCGCGAGCACAAATGAGTTAATCAGGTCAGTCACATTATGTACACTCTAATTGATTAATTGGTGGATTTTAAATTGTTGTTTCGCTGTTCGATTTAACTGTGTACCTGGTGGCATTTTATTTTCATTTATTTTTATTAATCTGAATGTAATTCAAATTGTAACAACAAAAGTTAGTTAATACTTTTGAATATTAGAACTTTAAATAAGATTGTACATAATCTACGCAATTTTCGTGTAACTTACTTACTACATACGTGATACGGTACATGAAGCGCGGGCGCGAGGGCCGTATGTGCGCGGACGGAGGCGGCCTCTCTCCGCGCGCCGCCCGTGTCGTTATGTACGTTGTACATTGCGTGTTGAAAATTTTAACTTTTATAAAACTATCGATTAAAAGCAAATGATTAGTGCCGATGGATCTATCTCTTGCCCTACTATAAGCCCACGAAGTTATCGGGACTGGTCTAAATACACCCGGTATTGAGTGAACTTTTCTTCTTATTGCACATTTGTCTAGCTCATCTAATTTATCGACTGTGGATAGTCGAGCTCTTTTTTTCACGCGTGATTTTAATGTGTTAGTATCCTTTTGTTCTTTAATAATTTTATAAACATTATTTTCGGACACACCGTATGCACTTGCTGTTTTTATGACTATGCTCTCCATAGTTGCATTTAAATCACACAGTTTAAAGTACTTATAAACATTGTAAATTATGCGTCTCTCTCCGCTATGGATTATTGATCCACTTTTATTCTTTCGAATTGGTGAAGTATTCATTTTCAAATTTTATTGTTGAACGAGTCACGCAAAATACACAACCGTTTTGTTCGAAGGTCAGACTTCAACTGGTCACTGTGAATTCGACTTTCTAATTTCTAGCATTTAATTGGCTGGGGGGCGTGGCCAGGCCGGCGGACAACGATGACTCACTTTTTTCTTAACGTGAACGGTGTTAGCGCCAACTATGTTATTCTTTATTAAAAACATTCTAATTGGCGCCACCTATATTTTCCTAATATATTATTGGCCTTTATTGATTTAAAGTTGTTCCCTATTGGCGAGTTCAAAGTATTCTCTAGAATAAGCGATATATCCCTCTCTTTCGCACTGATACCGCGCACGCCCTGATTGGAGGACAAGATGGCGTGATTTTCTTGTGCGCCGGCGTCGACCAATCACGAGGAAGATATGAAGAAACGGACGCTTAGAAGCCTCTCGGCATCGGCGCGACTCGTTGCAAAACCGCTAACTTGAACATTAATTATAGCTAATAATCCATAATCCTGTGCGCTTATCCGCTCGCGAGTGCTGGTTCATGAGACTGCGTGACAAGTGATTGGATATCAGAGGAGAAGCAGATTCATGCGGATTGAAGATCAACAGCAGAGATCCTAAGGTATAGTGCATCCTTCCTATTTCCCAAAATATCGCTTATTAAAATCGCTGGCGACTAGCCAGTCATCCTTAGTACAGTCCACGAAATATCAAAAGAATAACTAATTTTTTCCCAAATCGCCACGCCCTATATGGTCGTTTTCAGACGGCCATATTATTTTCGGCCCACGTTAGCCGCACCACATTTAGACCATTTGGTCCATTTTGGTCCAAACGATCCGGATTACTTCCCGTATTCTCATTAATACCGCATAAGTTTCTCCTAGAATATCTATTCATTTTGTTGTAATACAAGGCTACACTCATAATTTATTTATACAAATACCTATAACCCATTTCGTGGTTTTTCCGCTCCGCCGCAGGTAACATACTGTATTTTTGAGTAGTTACCTACATTCATAATTTATTTATACAAATACTTATAACCCATTTCGTGGTTTTCCCGCTCCGCTGCAGGTAACATACTGTATTTTTGAGTAGTTACCTACATTCATAATTTATTTATACAAATACTTATAACCCATTTCGTGGTTTTCCCGCTCCGCTGCAGGTAACATACTGTATTTTTGAGTAGTTACCTACATTCATAATAATTGCTAAATTCAATTTATAATAATATGGTGTCGCTTGCAAATTCCATATTTCAAGCGCTTCATTAAACCGCTTAAAGTGTTGCCTTTACAGCTTAATACGCAACTATCGCATACCGCAATTTGCTTAAACTTAATAGGTATATAATTTCAATTCCCGCCTAAAGTCACAGGATTATATAACCCGCACCGCGTACCTTACTTCCATATTACAAGTAGGTACTTAATGTTTTACCGCCATAATTGTTCGCTATAATTTGTACGTACTTACAACCGCATAATAGGTATCTGTTCACACTTCCGCAACCTCAAGTATTTTACATTTAAATAAATACCTAGGTACCTAAATATTTAAAACTTAGATTTGTTTCATACGGTCGTTATTATATTTACATAAAATGTCGAAACAAGACAAACAGTCTATTTTTGATGACAAGGAGTTAGCGATATTAGTAGCTAAGCGTAACATTTTATTTGAACACATTCAAAATATTTACGAGCTCTCAAAAAACGCTGAGTCATGCGAAGCTAGTAAAGAATCGTTTCTTAGTTCTTGTATGACGATAGACGAAATTCGAACTAATTTTCATAAATTGTTAGACGATTATAACGCCGAGTTGCTTTCTTTAAACCCTGAATCTCAACCAAACTATCAAGCATACACGTCATTCGAGGAACTGTATTGCGTTATTAAACGCGTGCAAGCACGTTTAGAATGTAGGTACGCTAAGCCCAGCGTACGAGCGGCTAGCGTGGATACAGTACGTATGCCAAAGCTACCTACAATCGAACTAGTATCATTCGATGGTGACATACGCAATTGGCCGCTATTTTATGCAAGTTTTAAATCTACTGTGCACGACAACGGCTCACTGACCGACGCTGACAGGTTGTACTATTTATTAGGTAAGCTGTCGCCGAAGGCCCAGACCGTGTTCGCAGGCGTTACACCTAATGCGGAGAATTATCAAATAATATTCCAATCGCTTCTTGATAGGTATCAGGATACGCGCGTCCTAGGATCCATGTATTTGGATCAGGCTTTAAATCTTAAATTATCCGGACCCGCGTCAGTTTCCAACTTTCAATTATTTATGAATAACTTTGTTACGGCAGTAAACTCTTTGAAAAACTTAAAATTGGATAATCTTTCGGATTTTATATTGCTGCAACTTGCTTTGAAAAAGTTCGACCGAGATACTATACACGCATTCGAAATGACGGAACGCCATAATAAGATACCTACACTCGATAGTTTCATTTCCTTTATACGGGACCAGTCTCGAATATTTCTCAATACACAAACTATTTCATATACTAGCTCATCTCATAATATTAGTAAACGAAGCTCGAATAGACTACGAAGTAATAATCCCGCCCCAAATCCGCAGTCGTACGTAACATGTGCGGAACCTAATAATAATAATAATTTACATAAATGTATGTGCGATAATATTGTACACGATCACTTTTTTAAATGTCCCGCTTTTAATAACTTGACTCCGACCGCTCGATTTAAACACGTAAAAGATAAAGGTTGTGTTAATTGTTTGAGTTTAAAGCATAAAATAAGTGTCTGTTCAAGTACATCCAAGTGTCGTGCGTGCAATCAGCGTCACCATACATTACTACATTTTAATAAAAATTTGCCGCGTAACATGAATAACGTAGTTTCTGATAACACCGCGCCTAGGAATTCCCAGTCCGAAGTTTCTTTGTGTACCACGCTCATTGCGCGTCCGCCGCGCGCGCATTATGATAGTCAAGTGGTCGCTCAGCAATGTACTGCTCACGCTACGATATTGTTAGCCACGGCGCAAGCCATCGTTTACGATGCCAGCGGAACACCTATAGTAGTGCGTTGTCTACTGGATAGCGCCTCACAGAGCAGTTTTATTACTTCCCATTGTTTTCAACGTCTAGGACTGCGGAATAAAATGAAAAATTGTAATTTAATAGTAACAGGGATCGGTGGCTCAGAAAAATCGTGTAAGGGTTCCGTAGATATAAAATTATATTCACGCCTTAATAATAATATTAATTTTAATGTTTCCTCGCTTATAGTGGATAGTATTACGGACGTGTTGCCTAACGCTCATGTGGATGTGTCCGCACTTACTCATCTGGAGAAATTGCCTCTCGCGGACCGGGACTTTGCGCTGCCGGGTAACATCGATGTTTTGATCGGAGCTGCAATATTCCCACATTTACTGCTGCCTAATATAGTACGCAGTGAGAAAAATAATTTACCTCCCGCTATTGAGACGGTATTAGGATATGTGATTATGGGTGCCGTGCCTACGTCACATAGTTCCCGTTATACTACGTCTTGCTGTTCTGTCGTTCAAGAAAATAATATTAATTCTCTCGTAAAGCGATTCTGGGAGCTTGAAGAGATTTCCGCGCCGCCCTCGATGAGTCCTAAGGACCTCGAGTGTGAAGAACATTTCCGCGCTACTACTGTTCGCGATGACAGTGGTAGGTATACGGTCGCGCTACCATTTAGCGGTGACCCTTATTCGTTAGGCGATTCGTACGCCGTCGCGCTCAGACGTTTTCATTGTTTAGAACGAAAACTGAATTCGTCACCTAATTTACGCCGCGCTTATAATGACGTCATTCGTGACTACCTCGATAAAGATTTTCTGAGCCCAGTTACGATAGACAACCTTAACTGCGTTCCCGCATATTATATCCCGCACCACGGTGTAGTTCGCGAGGATAAAATTTCCACCAAGCTCCGCGTGGTTCTAGATGCTAGCTGTCGGACTACATCGGGCCAATCTATCAACGATATTTTGCATACTGGACCGAATCTACAGGGTGATTTATTTAACATAATAATAAACTTTCGGCTTTTCAAAATTGCTTTGTCAGCTGATTGTCGACAAATGTTCCTTAATATAGGCGTCCACGAATCTGACCGTAGATTTCAACGTATGTTTTACCGCTTCAATAATGATGAACCTCTGACGGTTTACCAATTTAATCGCGTTTGTTTCGGACTTAGGTCCAGCCCGTATCACGCCTTACGTGTTGTACGTCAGCTGATCGCTGATGAAGGCGATGATTTTCCCGCTGCTGCATCAGTAGCTTCTACGTCTTTATTTATGGATGATATAGTATGTAGTGTTATAGACACCCCGCGTGCAATTTCGCTTTGTAAAGAGCTTATTCAGCTTTTCAAGCGGGGCCAATTTGATCTTGTCAAATGGACGAGTAATTCAAAGGAGGTTCTCGCCCATATATCTGATTCTCATAAAGCTTCACCGGACATTGAGTTCGATAGGTCCATTCCGCATAAGGTCCTTGGCTTACGCTGGGACAGATCCCGAGATTGTTTCCGCTTTGACGTTGCACTGCCTGATGCTAAGTGCACCAAACGCATAATGCTGTCCACAATAGCTCGACTTTGGGATATAATGGGGTTTGTGGCTCCCTCCATTTTGTACGCCAAGCTCTTGATAAAAGAACTTTGGTTGGCAAAGTGCGATTGGGATGACGCACCTCCTGTACATATAGTCGCAGCCTGGAAGCAGTTCTGCAACGAGCTTCCCAAGCTCAATCAAGTTATGATACCGCGTCATTTAGGATTGGTCGATGGATGTACTGTTAATCTAATAGGTTTCGCTGACGCTAGCGAAAGCGCTTACGGCGGAGTAGTGTATATGCAAGTCCGTAATGGCTGTAACTATTCTGTGCAATTAGTTTGTGCCAAGTCTAAAGTCTCGCCAGTCAAAACCATTTCGATTGCAAGGCTCGAATTGTGCGCAGCCCTTCTGCTGTCACAACTGCTTCGCAAAGTTAAAGACACAGTTTCGTCCCACTATTCCATTAATAATATTTACGCTTTTACTGACTCCAAGATAGTACTTGCTTGGATTTATTCTTCCCCTCATCGCTGGCAGACCTTTGTTGCCAATCGCATTACCAAACTAGTAGAGTTTGTTTCCCCCACTTGTTTTAATCACGTCCCGGGTATTGAAAACCCCGCTGATTGCTTGTCTCGTGGAATCACTCCAACGACACTTCTTGATCATCCATTGTGGCATCGTGGCCCACCTTGGATCAGCCAGGATCCGTTAGGGTGGCCCATTGAACCTTATAGCAAGGATACAGAAGTTGAGGACGTACCCGAGCAAAAATCTGTCTCTCATCCCGTGGTCGTTGAAGTTACATGTATGCAGGTTTCTTAGGAAATTACCTAAAGGAACTTTTGTTTCGATATCCGATTTGGAATTCGCAGAACGCGAAATATTATTATCCGTACAGGCTGTTCATTTTGATAATGATATTCAAAATTTAAAAAATGACTTACCTGTCTCCCCCGCTCTTCTTAAGCTTAAGCCGTTTCTCGATGAGAACGGTATAATACGCGTCGGTGGTCGTTTGTCTAACTCAGACGAGCCTTATAACTATAAGCATCCATGCATTCTTCCGCGTCATGATCATGTAGTCGACCTTCTTGTTGAATTTTATCACAAAAGGCATCTCCATGCCGGTCCAGAGTTACTTATGTCCTTACTCAGGCAAAATTACTGGATTTTAGCTGCTCGGCGTACCATTCGCCAGATAATACATAAGTGTAACACGTGTTTTAGATTTCGTCCACGTCCAACTTATCCTTTATGGCAGACCTTCCTAGCCAACGCGTGAACCAGGTAGATAAAGCGTTTACACATACCGGTTGCGATTACGCAGGACCACTGCAGTACACTCCAATACGTGGTCGAGGTATTAAAAGTCGTAAGGCTTGGTTATGCATATTCACATGCTTAACAACGCGCGCTACGCATATTGAGGTTGCGACGGATTTAAGCACGGTGTCTTTTCTAGCAGCACTAAAACGTTTTCTTTCGCGCCGCGGTCCCATACAATGCTTGTACTCTGATAACGGCACCTGTTTCGTAGGTGCTAATTCGTACTTACGCGATTTGTATAAATTTCTAAAGGAAGAATACCGTATACGTCTCCAAGACGAACTTTTAGTCAATCACATTGATTGGAAGTTTATTCCGCCTGCCTCTCCACATTTCGGAGGATGCTGGGAGAGCATGGTTAAAGTAGTGAAAACGCATCTTTTTAAGGTTATAGGCCAGCAGATCCTTTCTTACGAAGAACTTCTAACTGTCCTTGCTCAAGTCGAGGCATTAATAAATTCGCGTCCGCTTACTACATTGAGTAGCGACCCTGCTGAGCCTTCCGCGTTAACTCCTGCGCACTTCCTAAACACAATGCCATTGTCGTCACTACCCGCTCCTGAAGCAAACTCATCTAACATGCTTCAGAGACATACACTGCTTGACAAACTCGTGCAGTCATTTTGGCGGCGCTGGCGTTTAGAATACCTGCATAAATTGCAGACTAGATATAAGTGGAATAGTCCCGCCTCGCCTTTACGGGAGGGAGCGTTAGTCATTATCATTAATGACAATTCACCACCGCTTTCATGGCCACTAGGTGTCATCGAAAAATTACATACCGCTAAAGACGGTACAACCCGCGTTGTGACTGTTAAGACCGCGATGGGTAGCTACGTGCGCCCAGTTGTACGGCTCTGCCCATTACCTACTCAGTGAGATCTAGTTGCAACCTGGATCTCTCTCATTTAGTTTATAGTTTAGTTGTAATTCTAGCAAATTAACGGTCATGCGATAGTTTACTTAAGAAAAATATTATTATCATTATTATTTTTTCTTTTCTCTTTTTTTTTTTTTTTTTTAAAGGTAACCCTTTAAGGCCGGGGGAATGTTAGCGCCAACTATGTTATTCTTTATTAAAAACATTCTAATTGGCGCCACCTATATTTTCCTAATATATTATTGGCCTTTATTGATTTAAAGTTGTTCCCTATTGGCGAGTTCAAAGTATTCTCTAGAATAAGCGATATATCCCTCTCTTTCGCACTGATACCGCGCACGCCCTGATTGGAGGACAAGATGGCGTGATTTTCTTGTGCGCCGGCGTCGACCAATCACGAGGAAGATATGAAGAAACGGACGCTTAGAAGCCTCTCGGCATCGGCGCGACTCGTTGCAAAACCGCTAACTTGAACATTAATTATAGCTAATAATCCATAATCCTGTGCGCTTATCCGCTCGCGAGTGCTGGTTCATGAGACTGCGTGACAAGTGATTGGATATCAGAGGAGAAGCAGATTCATGCGGATTGAAGATCAACAGCAGAGATCCTAAGGTATAGTGCATCCTTCCTATTTCCCAAAATATCGCTTATTAAAATCGCTGGCGACTAGCCAGTCATCCTTAGTACAGTCCACGAAATATCAAAAGAATAACTAATTTTTTCCCAAATCGCCACGCCCTATATGGTCGTTTTCAGACGGCCATATTATTTTCGGCCCACGTTAGCCGCACCACATTTAGACCATTTGGTCCAAACGGACTATAGTGTTGTGTCAAATATTTACGAGTGCAATTGTTTTTTCTTGCTTTAATGGATAAAACTAGCCGAAAAAGGTAACGAAGAATTTTAGAACTATAATTGTCTAACAATGATAATAATGATGTTACGAATAAAAATCATCGTTCTCTTCAAAGTCTGAATCGCTTTTTCGCAAAGTTTTACAACGTGTTCCTAGTGCCATATGTGAAAGTATTTGTACCAGCCCTAGTTTTGGACTTACTTATCAAGAACTTACTAACGCTATATCACCTCTACGTCAGCGAAACGAATATGTGAGTAACTCTAATACTTCCTTATCAAACTACCCTCAATTGACGACCACTAACAATAATATATACGAGGATTCAACAAAATTATTGCCAGTGGAAGATCAAGAATGTTTAGATTTACGTACTGAAAAAATTAAAATTTTGGAGCATATTATAATTCCAGCACCCAAAAAAGAGACAATATTAAAAGAAAATATTTCTAATAAAAATTATGATATACCGCTCAAGCCCTTAAATGAAAGTAACTCAGAATTTGGTTCTCTAAGCAATATTTTAGTATCAAACATGAGTACCCTCGATGAGTCGTTCGATGAACAAAAGATTGCCGAGCTACTAACTACGCCAACGAGCAGCAATAAGAACATCATCAAAGAAAAATTTAGTGGATATTTGAACTTTGATAAATCATTCCATCCATTTTCATTCCTTCATCGATTTCTTCAACGAGCCATACAGATTCAGAAATGCATCCAGGTGCAAACTAAGAAGAAGGGGTTATTTTACGATCGCAATCCAAAGACAATAACAATTTTTCACCTCCTACGGAAAATATCCCAGATCGTAATATTTGTACGTCGTTACACGCCAGATGATTACATTTCTGATTCAGATGCTATGTTCCCAGTAACTTATCAGAAATTGACTCCGATTTGACCGATACACAAAATGATTCAGATTTTTGCGATGAAAACCTTAATTTGAACGACAATTACACTATGAAAGACGAAACATGGATTGACATAATCAACACAGTACCAGAATTTGAAGAATACCCGGACGAATGCAAGTATAACATATCAGATAATGTTAAAACCCCAGACGAAATGTTCAGACTGTTTCTCACGGACGAAATTTTGGACAAAATGGTTCATGAAACTAATTCATACGCTGTTAATTTATCAGCACGTCAGACCTGAAAAGTAAATCTCTTTTCATATCATGGACACCTATTGATAGGGATGAAATGTTGAAATTTTTGTTATGGGTTTGGTAAAGGTACCGCATGTAAATGTCCAAAAATACTATGTACAGGAACGAATATATTGCAAGCATTATGAAGAGAGATAGGTTTCTTGTGATTTTGAAGTTTTGGCATTTCAGCAAACAAAGAGAAGGCCAAGTGACAGATAAATTGCACAAAATACGTAACGTATATGAAATGCTACTAGCCGAATTTCAGAAGGTAATTGTGCCTGGAAAAATTATAGTGATTGATAAAACTATAGTCCCATGGAGAGGTAGGCTACAGTTTCGTCAATATATCAAAAATAAAACTCATAAATATGGAGTAAAGCTTTACAAACTATGCACAGTTGATGGTTTTACTTTTAATATAATAACTTACGCGGGAAAAGGTGACACTGGCCGCGAAAAGGACCACGGTATGAAGACGGTATTGAAGTTAATAGAAGGTTTAGAAAACAAAGGAAGAATAGTGATAACCGATAATTTTTATAACTCTGTAAATTTAGCCGAAGAATTGCTTAAGAAAAAAACCTATCTTTGTGGAACTGTTCGCGCCAAAACGCGACGTTAAAGACTGGTCACACAGACCGCTTAAATCAGCCAATCACGCACGAGTATTGGCTGTCAGTCCTCAAACCGCTGTTACAGAGAGTGACACACTTGCTCTTAAAACTTCACCCGCGCCGGTAGCATATCCCGAATTACACGAAACTAGTACCCGTGACGCGTCTGCGCATCTGCATTGTGCAATTCGAATATACTAAACTCAAGTTGCTAGCGACACGCGATAAACTACCGATAAACTCCGCTCAGTTGTGTAGTGCCTGCAGGAGAAGACTCCGCCCATATCTGTAACCACAGCTTCAGCCAGCCCACCATCAAAGGTCAGTGCTAGTTCTAGCTTTCTCCAACTAATCCTAAAATCTCAGCCCAAAAACCCAATCTCCGCGTTTACCTATACCTACTCAGCTCATAATCGCGTATGCGCACACACTCGCGCATACAGGAACTCTAAGATCAAATAGAAGAGGTTTACCTAAATCTATAGTTGCTACAAAAATTATAAAGGGTGATGTTATTGGGAAAATGACAAGGAGTGGTCTAAGAGTGATCAAATGGACAAGAGGAGATCAAATGGAGATGGATGGACAAGAGGCCGGTTTTGATGATTAGTACATGCAGAAACCACGACGCTAAGCTTCAAACTAAAACTAGAACAAGATGGGGAAAAGAAGAATGTATTAAGAAACCGGAATGTATTTTTTTTTTTTTTCAATTCAATTTATTTATTTGCATGAATGTAGTTACAAAAGATCTTAAAGATAGTATAACACTGTTTCTGTACATTCTGCCATTCGAGTGGCGTGCAAAGTCATATTTGTACAATAATATAAAGTATATTCATAAAGCTAAAAAGAACGATAGAACGCCGATAAATTGGACACCGGATGCTGATAGAGCATTCTTGGAGTGTAAGAACGGACTTATGAACGCAGCTACATTATTATTTCCTGCGAACAACGTGCCACTTACACTTTTTGCAGACGCGTTAAATAATTGTGTAGGAGCAGTGTTGCAACAATATGTCGATGGCAATGGTTATTTTTCTAGAAAGTTAACGCAAACACAACAGAATTATAGCACCTATGACCGAGAGTTACTTGCTATATTCTTAGGTGTAGAACATTTCAGGAATTTATTTGAAGGCCGTGACTTAATAATTTTCAGTGACCACAAACCCTTAACATTTGCATTTTCAAAACTGTGTAAGAATAATAAAAAAGAAAGTCCGAGACGAGTTAGGCAACTAAGTTTTATAAGCGAATTTACTACGGATATATGACATGTGAGTGGACAGGATAACATTGTAGCGGATACGTTATCTCGTATACAAACTATTGAGTGCACATCGAGTGCAATCGATTATGAAAAATTAGCTTTAGAACAAATTAAAGATGTAGAATTTCAAAATATTATTAATAATCCCAAATTTGAATTTAATTTTTTTTTTATTCGGAACTCCGATCAGTATATTTATTGCGAAATTTCAGGCAAAAATGCAAGGCCTTATTTAACAGAATCTTTTAGAAAAACAGTATTTAGTAACATACAAAATCTTAGTCACCCTAGACTACGTACATCGCGCCGGAAGATTAAAGAAAAATATTTTTGGCCAAATATGAGTAGAGATATAGGTTTATGGGCGAAAACTTGTGTGAATTGACAAAAATCAAAAATAACTAGGCATACGATTTCCAGTTATGATAATTTTCCGCAGGCCGATAGATTCGACCACATACATGTTGACATAGTCGGACCGCTTCCGATTACAGTAGAGGATTTTAGGTATTGCTTAACGATCATGGATCGAGGCACAGGTTGGCCAGAAGCTTACCCTCTAAAAGATATTTCGTCTGATACGGTAATGAATGTAATATATAAAGAATGGATATGTAGATTTGGCTGTCCTGTTAAACTTACAAGTGACCAGGGCAGGCAATTAAAAAAAAAAATAGAAGTGTAAAGACATCTTTGATGAAAAGGTTAAATGGAAACAAAATTGGAGTCACGAACTACCTAGCGTGATGTTAGGACTTCGTGCAGCCATAAAAAGTGAAACAGGAGTAAGAGCTGCGCAAATAGTTTACGGCCGCTCACTACGATTGCCAGGCGAATTATTTGTAGAAAGTCCTGAAAATCAAGGTCCTGATTCAGTCATACAAAATATCAGAGATAACATTAGAAAGTACAAGCCAATGAATGTAAAATGTCACAGTGCCAAATCATTTTTTGTACATCCAGACCTTAAACATTGTTCACATGTATTTTTAAGAATCGACAAAAGTAAAGCAACATTAGTTTAACCTTACGAAGGTCCGTATAAAGTTATAGAAAGATCAGAAAAGGTTTTTAAAATTCAATTAGAGGATATAGTAATTTCAGTGTCAATAGATAGATTAAGACCAGCATATTTGTTAGAGAAAAATATTTCAGAACAAAATACTACTGTAGAAAATAACATTGTAAAAAATAATATAGTAGAAAATAATTTTGCACAAAAAGTATTTTAAAAAATAATAATCAGAAGATTACAAATTCTAGGAGAACAGTCAAAATGCCAGTAAGATTTTTAGACACATAAATTAAATTGCTATTTAAAAGGTACAGTTGTTATGTTGAAATGTACGTATTCTTTTTATTAGTGACAGTAATAATAGTAAGTAAAAATAATAGCGAATTTACTTGAAGATTCGAGTTTAGCATTCAGTTGTAACGCCAAGTAACGTTCAGTAGCGAGTTTCATTCGAGTTCAAGAAACAATGGTAACGCTAATGTAATATAATTCCTTGTACCACAGCATAAGAAAGGGGAAGTGGACAGACAGTAAGACAGCCAGTTCATTTTAAACATCTACAATTTATATTGATGATATTTATACACAAACGTATAAGAACAATATGAATATTAAATAAAAAACTTATTATACTATTTACATTTATTTTACATTAATATACCTTACATTATTTTTTTACACTTTATTCTTTGATTTACTATTTTGTTTAGGCTATGGCACAGTGAATTTGCAATGTGATTGCAGTGTAAGTAATGATTTTAATTTGGAACATTGATTTCGAAATATTTCTCTTACAAAATATACGTAAATAATGTTTAGATTTATTTCGTCATTTAAATTAAAAGTTAAGCTACTTTGCGTACTTACCAGTAAAGTAAATTTGATATTAGTAAAATGGGAAAAAGACTTCAGTAAAGAAGAAGTCATTATTAACCAGAACGGAGAGCAAAGCATTGAGCATAAACTTAACCAATTTGGAATAATGATAATGGATATTACGGCGATGTTGACAGTAGTTGTCGTCTACGTTTTTATCAAATATTGTCGTCAAAACATACAAGGTTAGCTTCGAAGAGAAATGGGTTTTGTAGCCAGTCAGCCGCCGCAGGTGGTGGTAAGAAATACGCAACCCCAGCTAGCTACCACAGGTACTACTTATATTTAAATTGTACAATGTATGTACTGTTTTATGTACTTAGAAGAATTTTGTACGGAAATTATTGAAATGTGTGTTGAATAGAAATTTTAAATTGTAATTGTTAGTCCCTTAACCTTTTGTATTGTAATGTGAGTAAAAAGTTGCGAATTGTGTAATGATCAGTATCTAATGTGTTTCTAACCAGTGTAAATTGTAATTTTATGAACTTATTAAGAATTCTTATCTAATTTTTAATGTGTAACAATTTTTTTTTAAAGGGGGGAATATTGTGGGGTCTGTATACAAGTGTGTGAATGCTGACGCGTGCGAGATATGTGTGTGGCAGGAGTCAGATGGAAATTATTATAATAAACAGTTGGCATCTAGCACTCGGGTGTTTCACTTGTGTTTCCTACTAGGCTCTCCCTATATATACCATAGTCCTAACAGTGGTACATAACACGCCGCTTGCCCTATCCTCTGCGGCCGAGGTGTGGTCGGTGGCAGAACCACAGACCTGATCAGATTTGTTAGTTTTTTTTTAATCGCGTATCTTTTTGGAGTTGAGGACTGAATTATGCCTGACTTACCGCCGCACTCAGAGTTATTTAATTGTTACTTAAACCATTACTTAGTATAGATTAAAAAAATCTCACTCTCAGAGTCAGTTAACGGATCGTTAACGTGACTTAATGATGATTAAATTTAAATACCTCAAAACCTCTATTTAACTTGCTAATTCTGGATTAAGTCGATCGAATTTGAGGTTATTTATTTGTTTTTGTAAAAAAAATTACATTTGAATTTTACTAATACGCTATTACTAGATAATACCTCAGTTACTACTACGTTGTTTTTACCATTTTAATGCAAAAATGTCTAATCAGATGGACTTTATAGATTTTGTGAATTTTTCTATAAGATTCAGAAATGTGGGACCAAGATGACCAAGACGCTATAGAAGACATTATTCGGATCCTTTCACTAAAATATTCAATCCAAGAATTCCATGTTAGATATAGATTCACTCCGAAGTCCTATGTTGTAAAAAACTTAATAATAATATGTAGAAATCAGATTTAAATAGATCAGATACCTATTAGAAGAGGATTTCCATTTAGTTCCAAAATAATGCTTCTGTTTACTGTAAGATATTTAGCTACAGGCAGTTTTCAGGTTAGTTGCTAAATTATAATACCTAAAATAATAAACAAAACTAGAATCATGAGAGTTTATTATGTGCTTTTAATAATATTATTTGTATGTTGCTATCTTATTTTTATATTAATATCTGTCAGTAATCGGTCTCACGAATTGTCAGCAAAGTTTCTGCATTAATTGCTATGAAAATGCAAGATTTTGTCAAGTTCTCGGCTACTGTACAGGGTGTTAACACTGCAAAGTAAGATATATTTTATTAGTTTTGAACTAAATTTATGCCAAGCTAATGTATTAATATTAATTAAAATATTAATTAAACTACATCTAATGATTATATTATAATTATGTAATTGACCTTATATTAAGCTTTGGCACACAAACATTCTTTCCGGGGGTGATTGGGTGTATTGAATTAAATATCATTATTAAAGTAAAAAGTCCTGGAGGAATCACTTCAGAAGTGTACAGAAATAGAATACAATATTTGTGCTACAGAGGCAAGCTATACCTATGTTCTATTTATAAGATGTCATCATTCTTTCCATTCCGAGCTACCAAATCATGAATTTCCTTTGAATCTCTGAGAGATAAGTTTAAAGAAATAGGTATTCTGACCGTCGCTTCACAATACATTTGGATAAATACACAATTCAATGGACAATGTGTTGTATATCGGAAAGAATCTACTTAAATAATTACAAAAAAAAAAGCGACAATCATATTGTATAGGAATACAAGAAATAAGAATAAGTTAGATATATACCTGTGATGAGTGATCAGACTAATAATTTTTTAAAGGTGTATACAATATAATCCCAGAAAACGTTCAGATTCTTTCCATTAATAAATTAAAAAAGGTTGTTAAAGAATGTTTGTGTGCCAAAGCTTAATCTATAAGATCAATGGTTTCATCATTTTACCACCTTGGGAATAAGATGCTCCTTGCAAGGCTGCTTCTATGTATGTACTTATTATGTATATTGACTTTTGTCTTAGATTAAATTACTATATTGTAAAAAAAAACATTTTTTGAAAAGAACAATTTTTCTTCTCGCCAGTGGTAAGCATCATGTAGATTGTAGCACAATTTGGATTTGATTAATAAAAGACAATACATATAAAATAATTTCTTTTATTTATTACTTTTTTGTAACTTTTCTAATATTTTTTCGCTTCTTGTTTTATTTCTTCAATCTTCCTTCACAACAACTACGAATTTCAATTTTGGTAATCATATATTCACCATAGACGGATTTGAAACACAATTCAAAATTACACTAATACTAAAAATGTAGAGTGCAATAAACTTTAAACTTTAGATTTTTTGTATTAATAGGTATTCACGCTCGCCGCCCGCGAAGATTTGACAGTTAGCAACTGTAATGCCATATTAGAAAATTGAAATTATTTTACCAAAATATTCGATAAATAGCTATTTTAGATAATTCTTTGTCGATTTTCTTTGTTAATTAAATACATTCTAACTATATTACTACTTTACATGATTTCTGATGTTTATTAAAGACAAACTTAACAGTTTCATATTAATTAATTATAAGTATGGCTACATCTTCTCCGAGTTTTTAAGTAATCGACA
Source organism: Glaucopsyche alexis (assembly GCA_905404095.1). Lineage (NCBI taxonomy): Eukaryota > Metazoa > Arthropoda > Insecta > Lepidoptera > Lycaenidae > Glaucopsyche > Glaucopsyche alexis. The sequence goes on from FR990044.1 coordinate 28,444,239, forward strand.
ACTTATTTCGAAGATGCACCGCCCTACGAATGATTAAATTTGTCATTAGCTAACCATCCATTAAATGTTGACTCTGGGAGACACGCTTCATTAAGATATTTAATGTTCATTAGTTAAATACTGATTAGGGCTAATTTAATGAACGTTATCTCTTAATGTTATCTCTCCAAAACTGTTTAATAACGTGTTGGAGGACGTTTTCAAGACGCTCGATTGGAACGGACGGGAACTGAACATAAACGGCCAGTACATATCACACCTGAGATTCGCAGATGACATAGTCATTATGTCAGACTCTCTGCAGGACCTGGAAGAGATGCTGAACAGCCTAAGCGATTCTTGAAGACGGGTGGGTCTCGGTATGAACCTGAACAAAACTAAAATTATGTATAATGAACACGTTCTCCCGAGACCTGTCGTCGTAAATGGCGCTAGTCTCGAAGTTGTGCAAGAATACGTATATCTTGGTCAAACCATTCAACTCGGGCGGCACAACTTTGAGAAGGAGGTGAGTAGAAGAATACGCTTGGGCTGGGCTGCATTCGGGAAGCTCCGGGACATCTTTGAATCGTCGATCCCACAATCCCTTAAGACCAGGGTCTTTGATCAATGCGTTCTACCGGTAATGACATACGGAGCCGAAACGTGGACACTCACCGTAGGCTTGGTTCATAAGTTTAAAGTTGCTCAGCGTGCAATGGAAAGAGCAATGTTAAGGGTATCTCTGGTGGATAAAATACGTAACGACGTTATTCGCCAGAGAACTAAAGTCACCGACATTGCTCAACGAATTAGCACGCTGAAGTGGAAGTGGGCCGGCCATGTCTGCAGACAGACAGACAATCGATGGAGCAGACAAGTATTAGAGTGGAGACCACGCTTAGGCAAACGTAGTGCAGGACGTCCTGCGACACGATGGACCGACGATTTTGGTCGACGATTTTGGATGGATGAGGGCTGCCCAAGATCGGGATGGTTGGCGCTCATTGGGGGAGGCCTACGTTCAGCAGTGGACGGCGATAGGCGGATTATGACGATGATGATGATAATGAACATCTCTGAGTGCGGCTGTTAGCCCCAACGGAGATTGCCAGAGCACTCGAAATGCGAAGAAATGGTCAAACCTACAGAGTGATATCCAGAGATCTTCGTCAACCAGTTTCAACGATCTATCGCAGTATCCAACGGTTCAGGGATACCGGTACTTACGTGAGAAGAGCAGGACAAGGCAGAAAAAGACGCACTTCGAGTAGGGATGATCGTTTCATTCGGCTTCGTGTACGTAGGAACCCCCGTTTGACGGCCGTCCAAGCCCGACATGAGTTAGAAGCAGTGCGGGGTGTAACCGTAAGTGAGTGTACGGTACGAAGAAGGCTCGAAGATGCTGGTTTGGGATCATTTGTGCCTGCCAAGGCTCCAAGGCTCGAGGTAAATCATCGTAGAAACAGGTTAACTTTTGCTCAGGAACATCGACTTTGGAACGCGGACCAATGGAGTAAGGTATTGTTTAGTGATGAGTGCAGAATTCTTTTAAATCAAATTGACGGCTGGCAAAGAATATACAGACGCAAAGGAGAACGATACATTCAGACAAATTTTGAAACTACAGGTGCGTACGGTGGTGGATTTGCACGTTTGGGAGTTGCTGAAAAGAAAAGTTAAGTCCAGAATTCCAGCTCCTGCCAACGTGGGTGAACTGCGAATCGCCGTAGTTGAGGAATGGCGGAGATTATCCCAGGAGACCATCGATAACATCATTCTCAGTATGCCTAGATGGGTAGAAACTTTAACAAGAGCACGTGGAGGAAATACGCGATATTAATCACTATTTTTCTAATTTAATTAATTGTTATTTTAATATTAATTTTCACTTTTCCCGGTTACATGAAAAGTTCAAAAATGTACCATTTTTCACAAATAGCCTTTACTCGCAAAATCTGTTCTTAATGTGATCTCATTTTAAGTAAAACAAATGAAACTTTAAATAACGAAAGAAGTGTAGTATGTAGATTTTAAAATAAAACCATATTTTTTTTATTATGGACTTGTTTTTTTTTTTGGGTTCCGCTAAATATGCCGGTGTGTTTAAATGTAGTAGTTTGACTAGATGGTTTTGATGGAGAGGTGGATAAATCACCTTGAGATAATGAGAATGACACATCATATTCAATTTTTTTCTCCATAAAAATTAATTCTCTTCTAGGTAAAGATTGACAAATTGATGTGGAAGGTTTGCTTTTCCTTTCTGGTAATAGTTTCATAGGATATGTTGCTGATGATTGGTGACTGATTATATTTAAACGATAACACAGATTTTGCTGATGATGAGAGTGAACATACTGAAAATGTGTTAATATCTACTGAAAATAATTATTCCTCTATTCGTAAACTTCATCCGACCATATTCCAGCTCCAAATTCTATGACAGAAGCTCCTAATCAACCTACTACACCACGCCCAAAACGATCAAAACTTAGTCATAGCCGGACTAAACTGATGGACTGAACTGACGCCACATTGAGCTTTGCTCTTACTCCAAAGTTATATCGGACATGCGGACGTTTATCGGAGTCACGTGACAACTTTCCTGAACGAACAAATTAGTGAGAAAAGTGCGCTCTTTTACATTCGTTCCGGTTTTTATTTCATAATTATATTTAATATTTCAAAAGATTTACACTTATATCAGACTTTAAATATTCATAATAACATTCTAAACGGATTGTAAAAGGTTTTAAAGTAATAAAAGAATTATATTTTTCTTTTATCGATAAAACATAATTGAGTTTGGCTGTACCTTTGTCTTTGCCTATAACTGCAAAAAAAATATTTTGACAATAAAATGTTTCCGTTTGTAAACAAACACATGCTATGCTGCGAGGTCATAAATAAAGTTTAGTCAAAGGAATTCTTATAGAAAAAGTTAAAATCAAGTGTTTTACATTACGGAATGTAGACATACTTAACGTAAGGTAGTGAAGTGGACGATTGCAACCTCTTCAAATCCTATCAAACAATTTAAATTGACGATCATCTTATCCCAAAGCGTTGTGGATTTCAAATATGATTTCTCCGGGTTACGAAGATTTGTGCTCAGTAGTGATTGTGTGTGAAATAGAAAATGACGGCCCCAAGCACAATAAATTGAAACGCCGCCCCTCAATTTTCTTGAGGAGCACCGTGACTAGGCTCGCGGCGCTTAAAGGAATGTGGAGGGAAGACTGCAAGCCCAGCGCCTTTGCGGTGAAATATGCAGCACCCTTAATGCGATGGGTGGTTGTAATAAAAATGTGCAACAATAGCAAAGAGTAAGTTTTACACTAAAATAATTTATCAGAATACTTTTATAATATTAGTAGTGATTTTAGGTGTTATTATCCGCGTACTGACTAAGCGAGCAGCCTCGTGAGCCATCCTCGGCCAGTCAGGACGTGCCTCGCCCGATGCAAACGCATGTCCGAGCGTGCCTCGACCCGAGCCGAACGTTGTCGCATTTTTGTCCATGCTCATGGCGCCTCATTACGTTTGCCGCGCTCACTCAAGACGGTAGTGTTTCGCCTCGCTTCGCTTGTTCGTTGCGTGCTAGCGTCATGGATAAAGAACAATGTTTTATGCTAATACAAATATATGGTGAATATAGACGACTTTGGGGTGCGCAATGTCCCGATTACACTAATAGAGGACTAAGGGAAGATGCATAGAGAAATGTAAGCCAAGAAATGAATATTCCAATAGCTGACTTGGGGATGATTTTTCAATCGCTAGATAACTCTTACCTGAGGAATAAATATGCACTCATGGTTTGCGTGCAAAATGAGTATCATGTGGAGTAACGATTTAGAAATCTCATTTATTGAATGTTTTCGTGCTGAGTCGGTATAGTGGGACTTTAATTCGAAAAACTATAAAAATAAATTAAAACAGCATGATGCTTGGATGCGGATATGTATTGTGATGTAAATTTCAATAAATGTATTGAAAAAGAAAAAAGATTATCTCATGTCAAGATATAGAAGCTACATGGGGAAAGTTAAGAAGTCTGCTCAGTCGGGAGCTTGGTGCCGATGAGATATATGATGATATTTTGGAAGACAAAAATATATAGTATTTATGAACGAATACATAAACTTAGGGCAGAATTCATAATATGACACCGTGTCATCCTAGAAGGACACACATTTACTCACAAACCTCATTATTATATTCCTCATCATGGCGTGTTCAAATCAGGTACTGACAAACTCCGCGCAGTATTTGATGGCAGTTGTAAGTCATCCAATGGAGTCAGCTTAAACGATTGTCTGCACACAGGTTCAGCACTTCAACGAGACATTGTAGATATTATGTCATAGCAGATATCACGGCGCGAGGTTTCACAAGTCGCGCCGCGCCAGCTCGCGCCTACGCGCCGTGTGAAAGTAATGGCTCGAGGCGACGCGGGCTAGCGCGTCCGATCCGATTAAAGTCGGTAACTTCAAAGGCGCGGGCCGGCACGGAGCGAGCGCACTCGTGGCGACTCGAGTGCGCTCGGGGTGGCGCGGGGGCCGGGGCGCAGGGTGATGCGAGTGTGAGCGAAGCATTGGTCATTAATTTCGTTTCGTGACAGCGTTAAAGATACTCTTGCGTATTTAATTATGGAGTGGACTAATGAAACGATTTCTGAATTTTGAATTTTATATGAAAACGAACCAGCTTTATGAAATTCCAAAAGTTTGGAACACAAAAATAAAAACGACCACCACGATTATTGGGTTAGAAAACAAACTAAATTAAAAGACGGCACCATACCGATAAAGGACATACAAAAGAAAAGATATACCTTTGTGGCTGGCAGCTCCTAAAATAAAAATAAAGATTTTGGCGTTTAAAGACAATGTCACTCTTCTATTTGGTAAAAACGTAAATGGTATCTTTGATTTCTCGCAATCTTTGTGAATATAGTTCCGCGTTTTCTAAAATAAACTGTTTTATTTAAAAAACTTAAAGTGACGAGACTCCTATACCTTGATGGCAACTTATAGAAAGTTAAGATGCTAAATTTCAGAATCTACAAAGTCAGGCAGCGGCACTGACAACATTTATAAGTCCGATTGGCCATTTTATAATGACATGTAAAAATTTGTAATGTGTATATTCCAAGAAAAACAAAGAATTCTGTGGTAAGCATAGATGTGTAATATGTATATCTCTCTATTGCCTATTACCTCCATAGTTTTACCTTACTATGCTATTACCTTCATAGTAACCGTACTAAGTACTAACATTTAACAGATATCCGAAACAGGTAGTTATGTATAATAGTAACAAGTATAACAGGTATCGTCTTTAACCTGTTATAACCCACCTCTAATCTGGAGACAACCCCCTCCACTGCCACCGACACTGTTGTTGAGACACCTACCCAGGCCCAAGACATACCCACTGCGACTAGTACTAAGTATTAAAATGTTGTGGTGTTGCTTGGACAGTATAGACTGTTAAAGTCCCAGAACACACTATCAGTTTTATCAAGATTTGAAAATTTAAAAACCAAGTAATCATTTTAAATCCTGTACCATAGGGCTCAAACACTAGCCTTTGTTTTTGTAACTGTATTATTATAAGGTTTCTGAAAACGTAACATTTCTGCCACTTGCAGGAAAAACTCAAACGCGCAGGAGAAGACGCCAGAACAGACCAAGTGAGTAAATATGTCACCGTAATATTGTAAAAACCGTTAGATTGTAATAAAACTAGTGAAATTGTAAAATGTTGATAGACTTCCGACGCGAATATGCCGCCTATAATTTAACACATTATTTTTCGTTAGATTATAAATATGTAGGCGCACGCATACAATTACAAGATATTGTAAGTTCTGCCATATTAAGCGCCCTGTAAACGATCAAATTGTTTGTCAAATTTTACGTGTTTGTCAAACAATTTGATAATGTACAGCTTTGTTTGAAGCGTTTGTCAAACAATCTACGTGTTTGACCTGTTTGAAGAGAATTTATATTGAAGTAGCGTTTGACAAACGTGTTTGAACGTGTTCCGCTGTATTTGTCAAACAAGATCTCAGTCGTTGATCTGACACCATGGAGGATGTTACGGCTGCGTCGAGTTCGAGTGGCAGCATCGCGAATCTCGGCAAGATGGAGGACGGATGCATGGGTATAATGTCAGATAAAGAATTTACGCTACATTTTATAACAATTTACCAAAATATGCCGGTTTTGTGGAAAATAAAATCTAAGGATTACATGCACAAAAACAAGAGAAGCGCTGCAATAAAGAAAATGACAAACTTAATGAAGATGGGTCGGCAAAACATTACAGAGGATGAAGTTAAAAAGAAAATTAATATTTTACGTACAAGTTTTAATCGCGAGAACAACAAAGTGAAAACGTCTATGCTTTCTGGTTCTGGTACTGATGATTTGTATGTGCCGTCAGTGTGGTATTATAAAGAGCTACAATTTCTGCAAGACCAAATGGAGTGTGAATCAGGAATGAGCACAATAATAGAACAGGTAAATAGTTACTAATGTTTATTGTTTATTAGCAATTTTCACACTCAAGTACAACATATTAAAAATTACTGCAAACATTTGTTTTGCCATGAAACAGCACCCGTTGTGTGGAAATATTCACAAAAGTCAACTCGTACTTGTTTCGCTACTGCAGCGCTATTTCCAGCCCGAGTACGACCAATACTTAAGAACGGTGGATCTATTCTCCAAGTACCTTCCGTAACAGTCCCCGTGACACAATCTTCCACGTCTACTTCTCCACGTTGAATGTATTTCTTTTGCTTCATAAGTAAATTGTGTAGATGACAGCACGCCATAACTACAGTTCGTATTTTAGAAGGACTCCATTTGATAGGTTTTTGGAAAATTTTAAAACGACTTCCAAGAATGCCAAATACATTTTCAATTATGCGTTGAGCACGAGATAATCGATAGTTGAAGATCCTTCTGTTATCATTCAGTACTTGTTTATTGTAGGGTTTCATGAAATTAGGAAGTAGCTGGAAAGCTTCATCGCCTACAAACATGAAGGGCATTTTCTTATCACTCCTTAGCAATTTTTCTGGGTCTGGAATCTGCAACTGATTATTTTCAAAGCAATGCCAAAATTTTGTATTTTTAATTACTTCTCCATCTGACACTCTGCCATTTGTACCGACATCAACCATAATAAATTCATAATTAGCATTGACTATAGCCATAAGTACTATACTGTAGGTTCCTTAATAGTTATAGTGCGTTTCATCGAATAGTTCCTTTGCCGTAAGGTTGGCACCACTGTCTGTCAAAGATATAAACACGCGAAGGCGCTCCTCCTGATTTTAGCGATTTTACTTTGTTTTTAAACCGTTAATCATGCCCAAAATGGTGAAAAGTGGTGAAAGAAGAATGGTGTTGAAGGTGAAAGACTTTTGCGAACGTGAAAAACGTAATGAGTCGCTGATAATTCCGTTTAGATGTGTTCAAGCTCGTGTTGCCGCTTTTAAATAGGGTTACCAGCTGCAGAGAATTTACCCGTTCAGTACCTTATTAACTTATTAAAATGTTACTAAAATTATTTATTATTTATTACTCTCCTGTAGGTTAAAATAAACTTTTGAGATGTTAGTTTGTATGAAACTAGTTTTTGCCTGCAGTTCTACCTGCGTAAATATAGTATCACGTGGAACCGTACAATTTCCCGTGATAAAAAAGTAGCCTAAGTCCTTCCCCGTGGTCTACTTTATAAATGGTTTATTACATACCACTCCTCTTCATAAAAAGTAAACCTGATCATTTTAATTTTATTTGTTAGGAATTTTAATAAATCAAATTTGTAATTTGATATTTAAATGATATTTTAATACTCGTTAGGAATTTTAATAAATCACAATAGTAATTAAAATTTAAATGCTTTTCCATAGATATAATAATATATTATGTATTTAATAATATAGGTAAGATTAAGTATGGAATGAGCAACACTGGATAACACCATTACCAACTTAACGGCAAAGGAACTATTTGATGAAACGTACTATATAATAGTAGGAACCGGAGTGCTCAGGTTTTTGTAGAGTGACGTGTTTTCCATCTACAGCCCCAATGCAATGATCAAAGTTCCATCTTTTTCCAAATAGTTCCGCCAATATTTTCCAATCTTCTTGGGTTCTGGGTACCTGTAATAAAATAAAAATTATTAAATCTTTGAAAGTACTGTGAAACCCGCCGTAGAGGTAAGCCACAGAAAATCTCCGACCACACGTTTACACTAATGGATAGGCGACGCACCCTTACTCTTCAAACCTCTGACGATGCTAAGTCTTATAGGCAGCTTAACAGACAGATATCAAAGTCTTTGCGGCACGATATTCGTCTCTTTAATACTAGAAGTATTGAGGACATGATACAGCGAAGCAAGGGCTCAAAAGTGTTTGCAAGAGAAACGTCTTTTGGGTAGAGCCGGTTGACGAAGCTGAAGACAGAGGATGGGAAGGTTGTGTCAGCCAGTGTGAGGTGCTCGCAGAGGTCGAGAGTTTCTAGCCGCTGAGGTGTGGTGGAACACCAAGACTCAAAATGCTCCAGAGACTTTTTAATTCCGCCTGATTCGAGGGCAAAACGCCATAGACATGGAGCAGGGGCGTAGCTGTCTTGTTCTTCAAAAAAGGAGATAAGGCTTCGCTAAAGAATTACAGACCAATTACGCTGCTGAGCCATGTCTATAAGCTGTTTTCAAGAGTCATAACGAATCGTTTCGAACGGCTTGATGACTTCCAGTCTCCCGAACTAGCCGGTTTCCGAAGAGGCTTTAGTACCATAGACCACATACATACGCTACGGCAGGTTATACAATAAACCGAGGAGTATAATCTGCCACTGTGCTTGGCGTTTGTGAACTATGAGAAAGCCTTTGATTCGATTGAGACCTGGGCGGTGTTACAGTCTCTTCAGAGATGCCGGATCGACTACTGGTATATCGAAGTGTTGAAGTGTTTATATAATAAAGCCACCATGTCGGTGCGAGTACAGGAACGAAACGAACGAACGTAGCACAAAGGCGATACCACTCCAACGCGGCGTCAGACAGGGAGACGTCATCTCTCCGAAACTGATTTCCGCTGCATTGGAGGATCCGTTCAAACTCCTGGATTAGCAAGGGCATGGGATCAATATAAATGACAACTACATCACTCACCTTCGATTTGCCGATGACAACGTGGTTATGGCAGAAACTCTGGAAGACCTTAACACTATGCTAGAAGACCTCTGTAGAGTTTCACAACAGGTGGGACTTAGTATGAACATGGATAAGACAAAAATTATGTTTAATGCCCATGTTGTACCCACCCAAGTGACCGTTGGAAATTCTATGCTCGAAGTTGTTGACGACTATATATACCTGGGGCACAAAGTCCAGTTAGGTAGGTCCAACTTTGAAAAAGAGGTCGTCGAATCCAGCTCAGCTGGGCAGCGTTCGAGAAAATCATAAACATCTTCTCATCAAAAATCCCTCAGTGCCTGAAGACAAAAGTTTTCGAGCAGTGTGTGTTACAGGTGATGACATATGGAGCCGAAACGTGGTCATTCACAACGGGACTAATTCAAAAGCTTCGTGTCGCTCAAAGAGCTATGGAGAGGGCTATGCTCGGAGTCTCTCTACGTGATAGAATCAGAAATGAGGAAATCCGTAGCAGAACCAAAGTTACCGACATAGCCCAGCGCATTAGCAAGTTAAAGTGGCAATGGGCTGGACATATAGCCCGCAGAACCGATGCCCGCTGGGGCCGAAAGGTTCTTGAGTGGAGACCACGAACTGGACGTCGAAGCGTAGGACGGCCTTCTACCAGGTGGACAGATGACCTGAAAAAAGTAGCAGGAAGTCGGTGGATACAGGCCGCGAGCGACTGGTCGCTCTGGAAATTTATGGGAGAGGTCTATGTCCTGCAGTGGACGTCACCAGGCTGAAACGAACTCTTGAAATAAATACATTTATAAATTAATACCATACTGTGTTTCCAATTTCTAGGAATCATCATCTTCAACCTCGATACTTTTGCAATACAGAAAATACAAATCTATTGCCACTAAAGAAGAAGAAAAAACAGGAGGACTTGCAACAAGACTTAATGATTTTACCCAGGGACCATTTCAAAAAACCTGAAAATGAATATCAAGTAATGGCAAGAAACTGGGGCTTTAAACTAGAACGGATGTCTCCAGATCAAAGACTTGGCAGAAAAGTTCATAAACGAAATTTTATTTGAAAGAGAAGAAGGAAATCTTAGCAGACATTCAGTAACATTCAATCCAAATTCTACGTATATTCCATCTCCTACCTCTCACACTAAATCTCCTTACCCGCACACATTTCCTTACCTGCAAACACCATCTCCCAGTACATACATCCCATCTCCTACCCCACAAATTCGACCCTCTCATATTCAGTCTTCTGCTTCTCAAACTTCGATATTAATTTCAACAGAACAAACAAACCTACCGAATGTGGATCCTGTGATGATTCATATTACCGAGTCTAATCCAAATGAAGCTGAGTCAGCAGCAACATTCATAAAAACTTTTAGCGCATTCTAATTTAAAACATTCTAATTTAAAAATATACTTATATTTCTGTTTCTTACATTTCAAATTAATAATGATAAGTTTTTCTAAGAATTTCAAATTAAAACCTTACCTGAATATTGTCCCTAAGTGTATCATTTATTGCTTCACATGTTTCAATAACAATGTCGCCCAATGTACGAGGTGCAATAAAAATGCAATTAAAAATTAAATTTTAAGTCTTTAAAATCGGCGCCATTAGCCAGGTATCTCAAAGTTATCGATAATAATCTTTGAGAAGCTGGTATGGCTTGGCGCATAATCGTGTCCATTTTTTCAATGCGAGGACGAAGTAATGTTAATAATTTTTCGAAAGTGTCATTGTCCATTCGCAGGAAGTTGACGTAATCTGAACTGTACTGCGAACAACTGATGAGATTAAAGCAAGAAGTTGAGAGAAAGCGGCCGGAATTAATCAACAGAAGGGGTGTGGTTTTTCACCATGATAACGCTAGACCTCACACATCTTTAGCCACTCAGAAAAAATTACGGGAGTTTGGCTGGGAGGTGTTAATGCATCCGCCGTATAGTCCTGACCTTGCACCTTCAGATTTCCACCTGTTTCGGTCGCTGCAGAATTCCTGAGGCAGTGTCAGGTTGACATCACAAGAGGACTGCCAAAACCACTTGTCGCAGTTTTTTCATCAGAAGCCCCAAAAATTTTATAGCAATGGGATCATGTACCTACCAAGAAGATGGCAAAAAGTTATCGAACAAAATGGCACCTATATACTTTAGTCACTTGTAAATAAACTTTATAAAAAAACCTTTTGAATTTTTATATAAAATGCGAAGAAACTTTTTCCCCAACCTAATACAAGTTTGTCAAACAATTAGCCAGAATCGGTATTTCCTCGTCGTGACTTGACGTTGTTGTGATGCGTGCTTAAAATGAGTAATATAGACGACGCATATTTGGTGTTGACTCTATCACTATATATTAAGAAAAAGAAAACAAGAAGATGGACTAGAGAATGGCTAAAATTAAGAGATATATATATACCCACGAAAATTTGCTACGAGAAATATTGCGCTCAGAACCAGAAGATTACGTCAACTTCCTGCGAATGGACAATGACACTTTCGAAAAATTATTAACATTACTTCGTCCTCGCATTGAAAAAATGGACACGATTATGCGCCAAGCCATACCAGCTTCTCAAAGATTATTATCGATAACTTTGAGATACCTGGCTAATGGCGCCGATTTTAAAGACTTAAAATTTAATTTTTAATTGCATTTTTATTGCACCTCGTACATTGGGCGACATTGTTATTGAAACATGTGAAGCAATAAATGATACACTTAGGGACAATATTCAGGTAAGGTTTTAATTTGAAATTCTTAGAAAAACTTATCATTATTAATTTGAAATGTAAGAAACAGAAATATAAGTATATTTTTAAATTAGAATGTTTTAAATTAGAATGCGCTAAAAGTTTTTATGAATGTTGCTGCTGACTCAGCTTCATTTGGATTAGACTCGGTAATATGAATCATCACAGGATCCACATTCGGTAGGTTTGTTTGTTCTGTTGAAATTAATATCGAAGTTTGAGAAGCAGAAGACTGAATATGAGAGGGTCGAATTTGTGGGGTAGGAGATGGGATGTATGTACTGGGAGATGGTGTTTGCAGGTAAGGAAATGTGTGCGGGTAAGGAGATTTAGTGTGAGAGGTAGGAGATGGAATATACGTAGAATTTGGATTGAATGTTACTGAATGTCTGCTAAGATTTCCTTCTTCTCTTTCAAATAAAATTTCGTTTATGAACTTTTCTGCCAAGTCTTTGATCTGGAGACATCCGTTCTAGTTTAAAGCCCCAGTTTCTTGCCATTACTTGATATTCATTTTCAGGTTTTTTGAAATGGTCCCTGGGTAAAATCATTAAGTCTTGTTGCAAGTCCTCCTGTTTTTTCTTCTTCTTTAGTGGCAATAGATTTGTATTTTCTGTATTGCAAAAGTATCGAGGTTGAAGATGATGATTCCTAGAAATTGGAAACACAGTATGGTATTAATTTATAAATGTATTTATTTCAAGAGTTCGTTTCAGCCTGGTGACGTCCACTGCAGGACATAGACCTCTCCCATAAATTTCCAGAGCGACCAGTCGCTCGCGGCCTGTATCCACCGACTTCGGTGACTATCCGACCGAATAACTCGCCAAGGGTAGTGTAGTACAATTTTTTTTCAAAATGAAGTGTCAAAGTTAACTAACAATATTTTTGTGAACCATGACTCACTAAAACTTAACTTATTTTATTAAATTAACAATGTTTTATGCATTAATTCGTAGTTGCGATTAATAGCATTGTTAATGAAGATCTCGAAATTAAAAAAATCACAGCGAAATTGTGACATTGGTGATCACAGGACTTGAAAATGCGACCAAGGGTGGCTAATTTCGACGTTTTTACAAAATTGTCTATTATAGCTGAACTGAGTGCTATGGAATTTTTATTTTATTTTTCCCGGAACTGGTGTAACTTGGCCATTTATCCGGTCCCAGATTATCGTTGAGTTTTGGGACATCATGTATAAGGTTTAGTAAAATCAATTACAGAAACTTTGGGTACGTCATATACTGCTTGTGTAAAGACGTTTAGGCAAAAAAAAAATTTGAAACTCGTGGATTTTTTTTTATACAAAATTAAATTATGTTGCAGGAAATTGCATCTATCGACCACGCGCGTACAGCTGTTCTGATATGAACTCGAATGACCTTTCCTGGTGTATGCAATATGTATCGCTGTCTCTGTCGTGCTACATCTGCTGTCCTTATCGCGCGCGGACGCTTTATGCAAAAGATTTAATTTCTTGAAATATTTTAATTTAATAATTTTAGTTTGTATTTTTTTACACGGGTTTAATTTTTTTTTTTTGCCTAAACGTCTTTACATAAGCAGTAGATCACGTGCCCGAAGTATTCGTAATTAGTCTAAGAAAATTAGTTTCAAAATCGTCGATCTGACCGAATAATTCGTGTAGTTTTGAAAGTTGCTACAGTTTTTCCTAAAGGTGTCCAGATGAATATACTAAAAGCCCCCGAGGGACACGAGCCGGCGGTGGGGGAGGGGGGGGAGGTCTCTTTTTCAAGGTTTTGCTTGTGACTCGAAAATTATTTATAATATCTCTTTAGTGACTTCTACATTAATTATCTACATTAAATTTCCTATTAATTAAGTCTTAACATTTTTACTGTACGATCAATACTTTAGGAGATACAGAGTATTAAAGGTGATAAAAATAAGAAGATAAATTGTTTTACAAATTTTAATTCTAATAATAATAATAATATCTATGGACGCTTCACACCACGTCAGTCTGGCCCCGTGGTAAGTATCCGAAGAACTTGTGTTACGGGTACCAGACAACGAAAATATATTTAATACTTTTTTATACTATACTTATATTTAAGATTTTTATTATATTATACATATATTTAATACACATCCATGACCCAGGAACACAGAAAACTTTTTTTGTTCCCTGGCGGGATTCGAACCCGCGACCTCCGGCTTAAGCGCCACTGCGCTCACCACTGAGCCACGGAGGTCGTCGTCTAAAAAATTAAACACATTTTTTTGCACGAGTATGCCGTATATGTATAATTGATGTTTTGCCCTTCCTGTAAATAGGTGAGGTTGTATCACACCCACTGAAACTATGCAGAAAGAGAATAGAACCACAAAATTTCTTGAAGTATACCGAGCGCCCTGTAGGTACTCAGTCTGAGATTAATAGACATCGATTCACAGTTTTTCTGAAAGTTTTACTAAGCCCAAACCGGATCTTTCTTCCCTCCCCCCTACCAAAGGTCAGCGGAATATCACGCTTACAGAGTATTCCATCAAGCACAGGAGTGGCTTGGGAACCAACTGCCTCCTGAAATATGGGGTTGGAAGAGAGGAGTCAATGGAAACTTAGAACCAATCACGACCTTGGTTGGAATCACGACCAATCCTCCTGCTCCTGACGCGTTGTTAAATTCAATTTTTTGCCGATGTAAAAGTGGTTGTTCTGGAAAATGCAGTTGCCGAAAAGCGGGCATTAAGTGTAGTCTGATCTGTAACGGCTGCCTAGGAGCTTGTACTAATGGAGCCCCCATCGATGTTAATGATAAAGATGACGAAGATGAAACACAATTTGATTGATAAGTCGGCATGCAAAAAAATGTGTTTAATTTTTTAGAATTAAAATTTAGTATTGATCGTACAGTAAAAATGTTAAGACTTAATTAATAGGAAATTTAATGTAGATAATTAATGTAGAAGTCACTAAAGAGATATTATAAATAATTTTCGAGTCACAAGCAAAACCTTGAAAAAGAGACCTCCCCCCCCTCCCCCACCGCCGGCTCGTGTCCCTCGGGGGCTTTTAGTATATTCATCTGGACACCTTTAGGAAAAACTGTAGCAACTTTCAAAACTACACGAATTATTCGGTCAGATCGACGATTTTGAAACTAATTTTCTTAGACTAATTACGAATACTTCGGGCACGTGATCTACTGCTTATGTAAAGACGTTTAGGCAAAAAAAAAAAATTAAACCCGTGTAAAAAAATACAAACTAAAATTATTAAATTAAAATATTTCAAGAAATTAAATCTTTTGCATAAAGCGTCCGCGCGCGATAAGGACAGCAGATGTAGCACGACAGAGACAGCGATACATATTGCATACACCAGGAAAGGTCATTCGAGTTCATATCAGAACAGCTGTACGCGCGTGGTCGATAGATGCAATTTCCTGCAACATAATTTAATTTTGTATAAAAAAAAATCCACGAGTTTCAAATTTTTTTTTTGCCTAAACGTCTTTACACAAGCAGTATATGACGTACCCAAAGTTTCTGTAATTGATTTTACTAAACCTTATACATGATGTCCCAAAACTCAACGATAATCTGGGACCGGATAAATGGCCAAGTTACACCAGTTCCGGGAAAAATAAAATAAAAATTCCATAGCACTCAGTTCAGCTATAATAGACAATTTTGTAAAAACGTCGAAATTAGCCACCCTTGGTCGCATTTTCAAGTCCTGTGATCACCAATGTCACAATTTCGCTGTGATTTTTTTAATTTCGAGATCTTCATTAACAATGCTATTAATCGCAACTACGAATTAATGCATAAAACATTGTTAATTTAATAAAATAAGTTAAGTTTTAGTGAGTCATGGTTCACAAAAATATTGTTAGTTAACTTTGACACTTCATTTTGAAAAAAAATTGTACTACACTACCCTTGGCGAGTTATTTCAAAAGTTGGCGCATTTAATCAAGATTTAAAAATGGTGCTACACTAGCCACTTTTCTAGCCATTAAAATTTTTATTTCTCATTTTTTTCAAATTGAGCTCAATTTGAACAACTCAACATTAGGAATTTTTGTTACTAAAATTTGTTATTTTTTGTTTCTGGTCTGAAATAAAATAATTATTTTTAGTAAAGAGGTAAAAAGATGTAAAAAAACATAATAATAATTAATAAAACAATGAACGAACAGTCGTAAAACTTTTTATTTAATTATTTTTCTTAAACTACAGCAAATGTATGAATTGTTTGCCTCCGGCACGAATACAGGCTCTGCAACGCCTTACAAAAGACCTTTGCACCAGTCGTGCCAAATTTCTTGAATTTATTTCTTCTGACGCTGCATCAATTTTTTGACGAAGTTCTGATAGATTTTGTATTGGTTTCGAATAGACTTTTTCTTTTATGCATCCCCAGTAAAAAAAATCACCTGGATTTAGATCGGGGGAACGAGGAGGCCATAAAATTGAGCCACCGCGTCCGATCCATCTGTCAGGATAATCAGCGTTCAAATAATCCCTTACAGCCCGAGCATAGTGCGCCGGACAACCATCTTGCTGAAACCACATTTCTCTGCGAATACTGAGCGGTGCGTCTCCTAACAAATTTGGCAAATCGTTTTGAAGAAAATGCAAATAGGTGGCGCCATCTAAATTTTGAGTTAGCTCAAATGGTACAATTACTCGTCCGTTTAAAATTCCAGTCCACATGTTTACTTTGAATTGGTATTGGGATCGGCCTTCACGCATTAAATGCGGATTTTCGACGTGCCATTCATGAAGGTTATGTAAGTTTAAATAACCGTCTCTTTTAAATGTAGATTCGTCGGTCCATAAAATTTTGTTTAGGAATACAGGATCTTCACGAAATTTTGCTAACATTGTCCTGCAGAAATCAATTCTAGGTGCGTAATCTCGTGGTAACAAACTTTGGACGCGTTGCACATGATACGGATGAAATTCATATCGTTTTAAAATTCGTTGAGCGTTACTCTTCGGTACTCCCGTTGCTAGTTCTATCGCACATACTGAAGTGCTGGGGTCATTTTGAATTTCATTCAAAACTACGTCGTCATAGCCTCTTTGCGGTCTTCCACCGGACGTACGAACACTGGGCAATCGTCCTTCCGAGTATGACGCATGCACATTTTGGAATACGCGATAATCTGGGTGCACATTGGGGTATCTCTCGCGATACAATCTGGCTGCGGCAGAGGCATTACAACGGCATTCACCGTAGATAAGATGCATATTTGCATATTCTTGTACTGTGTACAGATCCGGCATGTTGTTCACACACTATTTTCACAGCACAAAGTCCAGAAAAGCAAAGCCAATATCGTCAGTACGAATGCAGTATTAAGTCCAAAGTAACACAAGCCAAAGTCGTCAGTACGTGATGCAGTATCAAGTCCAAAGTAACACAAGCCAAAGTCGTCAGTACGGATACAGTATCAAGTCCTAAGTAACACAAGCCAAAGTCGTTAGTACGATGGTTACACGAATACGAGAGATGCGTAGTAGACGAAGAAACGATGCGTACTAAATGTTGTGAACGGACGATCCCTCAAGCGTCACTATCCGTCTCGCTCACTCAATTCGAATATCAATCTGTCTCGCTCTAGAGTGAGACAGACCGTCCGCGTCACTATCTATCTCATTCTATCACTTTTGTTCATTACACACACTCGAGACCCCGATCTGTTAATACAAAAAAGTATCAATTATTATTTTTGAAATGAGCTCAATTTGAAAAAAATTAGAAAAAAATTTTTAATGGTAAGAAAAGTGGCTAGTGTTGCACCATTTTTAAATCTTGATTAAATGCGCCATCTTTTGAAATAACTTACCAAGGGTAGTGTAGTACAATTTTTTTTCAAAATGAAGTGTCAAAGTTAACTAACAATATTTTTGTGAACCATGACTCACTAAAACTTAACTTATTTTATTAAATTAACAATGTTTTTTGCATTAATTCGTAGTTGCGATTAAAAGCATCGTTAATGAAGATCTCGAAATTAAAAAAATCACAGCGAAATTGTGACATTGGTGATCACAGGACTTGAAAATGCGACCAAGGATGTCGAATTTCGACTTTTTTACAAAATTGTCTATTATCGCTGAACTGAGTGATATGGAATTTTTATTTTATTTTTCCCGGAACTAGTGTAACTTGGCCATTCATCCGGTCCCAGATTATCGTCGAGTTTTGGGACATTCTGTATATTGCTCTACATGTTTCCGGTATAATAAATGATAGTGTACATTGGGGAATTCTGGTTAGAAACTGTAAGCTGGAAAAAGCTTCTCCGGTAGCCAAATATCTCAGGGTTACTAATAAACGATCTTTTGCACTGATTGGGCATCTTAAATGAGTTTCTTGCTTTGAAATTAATGGTGCCACCTTTGATAATATATAGTTGGATACAACTTCATTCATGCGGAGGTGGTATGTTTTGTATGACTTTATGTCTTCCAATCTTAAGGTGGCGGTTCGCGCCGCGACAGAGACGGGAGACCGAGACAGGAGACTGAGACCAGAGACAGCGACCATTACTTGACTTGGCAATATATACGCGACAGTTCGCGAGCGAGACGAGACAAGAGTCAGCGAGACGGTCGCTCTTCTGGACCAGTAGTGTCTCGTGTCGCGCTCGTGAAAGCACACGTGTTTAGGTTTAAAAATGAGTTTTTGTGATGAAGACTGTGAGACTCTGATTGAACTAATCAGGCAGCATCCTCCGCTATACAATGCACAGTTAGACTCCTACAGAGATGAAAATTTGAAGGATAATATTTGGAAAAGCATAGCTGAAAGCATAAATAAAACAGGTGAGTTATTCTTATTTTATTTATTTTGCATAAAATTAATATTTGGAAGGAATAAGAAAGAAAAGGTGGAGTGGAATCAGCTCAATCAAGCCGTGTTGTTCTTGCCAATCTACTGCTCCTTGCTGTGACGTGAAGTAATTGGTTAATTTTACTCTAATATCGAGTCCGTTCCTGTTCGAAAACCCTCCTGTTCCACGTAATGAAACAAAATTTGAAGGCAAATTTTCATTCTCTCGGTTCCATTGGTGTACGGGCATTTGAGCATATTCCAAAAATCCATCTCTTAATAGGTTATGCAAGCAACAGACAACCAAAATCATGTCAGTGCATGTTTCTGGCACTATTCCAATAGGAGTGTAAAATATTCTGAACATCTGAGACAGCAAACCGAACGCGTTTTCTGATACTCGTCTCGCACAACAAAGTCGGTAGTTAAATATTTCTTTGCTTAAATCGTTTTTGCAACTCTTCTAGCGTAAGGTTTCATCATATAAGTATCAAGACTAAATGCTTCATCTCCAACTAAAAAATGTGGTAATATTATGTTCGAATTTGGTAGATTTTTTGGTTCTGGAAAATTAAATTAATTTCTCATGATTTGTTTTCCCATTGTAGACTTTTGGAATATTCCACTATCTCCTTCTTTGCCATAAGAGCCGACGTCTACTGCAATGAACTTGTAATTATGGTCTACAATTGCCAGAAAACAATTGAGAAATACTCCTTATAATTAAAATACAACGACCCACTATTTTCAGGGGCTCTTATTCTTACGTGCTTCCCATCAATAGCACCTGTGCAATTGGGGAATTGCCATAATATAATCACTTTATCGGCATAAAAATTGGCACCAAAACAGTATTTAAATGTTTTAACACCTCTTTGACTATTTGTGAAATATAAGAAGGTGATATACGAAATTCAAATGATAGCGAAGCATATGTTTCTCCAGTCGCCAGGAATCTGAAAATAAAAAAAATAATATTATTATTTATTACAGATTCGGAATGCCGTAAAAAATGGAAAGTGATCAGGGACTCTTACAACAGATATAAGCGCAAACAAAAACAATCGACGGGATCTGCAGCACCAGCTAAAAATTCAAAGTGGCAGTTTTATGAACGCTTAAGATTTTTAGAAAACACACCATCAGAACGGAAAAGCTGCACCAGTGTAGAACAAGAATAACAACAAACCGAAATAGACAGCTGGAGTCATTAAAATCTCAAGAATCAGTTGATGATATATCGACATTTACAAAACATATTGAAATGATGTTAAGAAAATTGAGCGCACGTTCAAGAGCAATGGCAAAAACTGAAATTTTTAATATTGTCTCGAAGTATGAGATCACAGGTATCGAGAGTCAAACTGAACGCCCCTATACAAGTTCACCTTACAATTCATATTTTCCAACAATAGCGGCTTTATCAGGACCTCAAGCACAGAGTGATTCATCACGCCAGTTATCATATAATTCAAATTCATCATTAGGGTGGGCCGTTTTCACTTTTTTTTTGTTTTTGATGGGGCACATCGGCAAAAAGATGTGAAATGGGCTTATACTAACGAGTGTAAAATATTATCTTAATATGATAAGTTTCTCTGCCTCCGGATCAGGGTCAAAGTTTTGAATTTTCGAGTTTTTAGAGGTAAGTTCTGTGAGGTGAAATGCTACGTAATATGAAGTAGTTTACAGTTCTTGGTATCAAAATAAATCGGACACATAGTAAATGTAAGGAATAATAACAAATCAGGTACTTACTTTAACAATTTGTGCTTTGATGAGGTGCGGGGGAGAGGGGAATTCCAGCGCGTGGCTCATTTACTCAGTCGCGCCATTGTCTTTCAAGGTGACGCATGTGCTGTGATTTTTTGTGCAGTTTACGATGGATTCTACCAGAAACAAGTGGAAATGTCCCCTTTTTGGTAATCCGTGCGATTTAAAAACCAATATGTTGCCAACATACGAAGATATTATGAAATGTTACGAGTGGAACAGCCACAAACTGAAATCGGACCAAAATACCAAGAAAGAACCTACCTACAAGGAGATTGAAGCTATAGTTGTTCCGAAAATCACTGAAATATGGACTTCAGCCTCTATTCCTACTGTTCAGCAGAAAGTTATCAAGGTGATGTTGAAGGCATATCATCTTAAATGCAAGAATAGTCTTAAATCTCATCCAAAAATTCCTACAAAAAAATTGGAAGAGTTCCGTGACGCCAGTAAAGTTTTGTTTGATATTTCCACTTGCAAATGTGTTGAAATTACACTTTGTACTTGTCCAAAACAGAAGAAAGTACCTGCTAGAGAGCACAACTTCTTAATTGATCAAAGATCGATTAGAAAAATGTTCATAGGTGGAGTCGACACCATTGCTACAGCAAAAATGAACAAGGGATTGCAACGGAAAGCTTGTCAGTCAAGTTTGCTGTCAGAGCCATATGATGGACCACAAAATCGTTTACTTTTGTCTCCATCAGATTCAGAAAGCACTACAGCATCAGAACATGATGACAACTTCGATTCACCGACAAAGAAAGTTAAAACTGAACCCTTGGAAAAGAAACAAGTTAACTATGATTTGGTTGCAAAGACATGCGACAGATTCGGAGTCTCAGATAGGGCGGCAGCGGCTATAGTTTCTGCAGTATTACAGCCCACCACTGCTGAAGTTGTTGACAAAAATAAGATTCGCCGCCAGCGCAAACTCTCAAGGAAGTGCGCCATACAGCGCGCCAAAGTTTCATCGGTTCCTGCTCTGTACTTTGACGGAAGAAAAGATAAGACTTTGGTCTTATCAAAGAAGAATGGGAAAATCTATAAAAGCACTGTTCTTGAAGAGCATATTTCCCTGATAAAAGAACCGGGAACAGAGTTCTTAGGTTACATATCACCAGTATCAGGAACTTCTAAATGTGTTGAAAAATCAATTGTCGACTATTTCCTGGAGAAAAATATTTCTACAGATGATTTGGTAGCAGTAGGATGCGATGGAACCAATGTTAATGTTGGTAGGCAAGGAGGAATTATTCGTCTGCTAGAGAAACGCTTTAATAGACCGCTGCAGTGGATCGTCTGTCTCCTTCACATGAATGAATTGCCCTTTCGACATTTATTCCAGCACATGGATGGAAAAACTTCCGGACCACAAACATTTGTTGGGCCAATCGGGAAACTGTTGGAAAACTGTGAAGAGAGACCTGTGGTTCAATATCAACCGATTCGCGGGGAGCTGCCTGATGTAACTGTCGAAGAGTTAAGCGTTGACCAAAAATATCTGTACCAGATTGTGTTGGCAGTGATAACCGGTGAATTCCCTACAGATTTAGGGAACAAATCACCTGGGAAAATGTCCCACGCAAGGTGGCTGACTCGTGCAAACAGAGTGATGCGTTTGTATGTCTCTACGATATCTCCTTCTGAAAAGTTGGTAGTTTTGGCAACTTTTGTAGTCAAAGCGTACGCGCCGACTTGGTTCTCTGTAAAGACGCATCCAACTTGCAAAGATGGAGCACGACACCTGTACAAACTGATTGCTGCCACTAGGTACTTGCCTGACCAACTAAAGGCTGTAGTAGACCCAGTGATCCAACGAAATGGCTACTTTGCCCATCCAGAAAATTTGCTTCTGTCAATGTTAACCGACACGCAACAGCATATACGAGAGCTAGCGGCACGTCGCATTCTGAAAGCTCGTAGCAGCGAGGAAAGCCTACTCAGATTATTCCAAATACCTTCGATAAATCTCGATGCATCATCGTACATCGAACTGATTGACTGGCAAGGAAAAATCACCAGCCCACCGTTGTTAAAAATGATTACTACTGAAGAAATCAAAAAGTTTATTGAGCAAAAAGGAGAAGGTGATATACCTCTGCTACGTCTGCCATGCCACTCACAAGCAGTGGAAAGAGCTGTGAAGACTGTGACAGAAGCGTCAGCTAAGTTAAGCACAACGAGCTCTAGAGAGGGTTACATAAAAGCTCAAATTGAATCTCGACCAGTCATGCCCAAATTCGATAGCAAGCAAGATTTTTGTGCAAATTGATTATTTTTTTGTTATAATTCATACATTTTTTATTACTTTTTGAACTCTTATTTGAATGTCTCATATAAAAAAAATGTTAAACAACTCCTAAATATGTGTTTCATTCGAAAAATCTTTAATTTTGCATGCATTTAACCTTTCTGTAGTGTCTTACAAGTATGGATAGATTTTCAAAAAAATCAAATTTTTAAACGAAATCCGGAGGCAGAAGATGAAGTCAGATCAAAACCATATATTGCACATGTCTTTTAGTCATCAATAGGCACATTTTCCGCAATGTGCCCGAAAGAAAAAGTAAAAAAAAAATAATCTCATACATTCGTGGCCCACCCTATTCATCATACAATTCATATTCTCCGATAAGTGCAGCTTCATCAGAACACCAAACACAGACTGGATTGATTAACATCTCGCCAGTTACCAAATATTTCCGGTGAACCATTTCAAAGCAATTACAGTGAAATCGACCAGAATAATTTCGATGAATTGGCAAACTTACCTTAAAGTTAGTGCAAATTTGTATTTATTACAGATTCGGAATGCCGTAAAAAATGGAAAGTGATCAGGGACTCTTACAACAGATATAAGCGCAAACAAAAACAATCGACGGGATCTGCAGCACCAGCTAAAAATTCAAAGTGGCAGTTTTATGAACGCTTAAGATTTTTAGAAAACACACCATCAGAACGGAAAAGCTGCACCAGTGTAGAACAAGAATAACAACAAACCGAAATAGACAGCTGGAGTCATTAAAATCTCAAGAATCAGTTGATGATATATCGACATTTACAAAACATATTGAAATGATGTTAAGAAAATTGAGCGCACGTTCAAGAGCAATGGCAAAAACTGAAATTTTTAATATTGTCTCGAAGTATGAGATCACAGGTATCGAGAGTCAAACTGAACGCCCCTATACAAGTTCACCTTACAATTCATATTTTCCAACAATAGCGGCTTTATCAGGACCTCAAGCACAGAGTGATTCATCACGCCAGTTATCATATAATTCAAATTCATCATTAGGGTGGGCCGTTTTCACTTTTTTTTTTGTTTTTGATGGGGCACATCGGCAAAAAGATGTGAAATGGGCTTATACTAACGAGTGTAAAATATTATCTTAATATGATAAGTTTCTCTGCCTCCGGATCAGGGTCAAAGTTTTGAATTTTCGAGTTTTTAGAGGTAAGTTCTGTGAGGTGAAATGCTACGTAATATGAAGTAGTTTACAGTTCTTGGTATCAAAATAAATCGGACACATAGTAAATGTAAGGAATAATAACAAATCAGGTACTTACTTTAACAATTTGTGCTTTGATGAGGTGCGGGGGAGAGGGGAATTCCAGCGCGTGGCTCATTTACTCAGTCGCGCCATTGTCTTTCAAGGTGACGCATGTGCTGTGATTTTTTGTGCAGTTTACGATGGATTCTACCAGAAACAAGTGGAAATGTCCCCTTTTTGGTAATCCGTGCGATTTAAAAACCAATATGTTGCCAACATACGAAGATATTATGAAATGTTACGAGTGGAACAGCCACAAACTGAAATCGGACCAAAATACCAAGAAAGAACCTACCTACAAGGAGATTGAAGCTATAGTTGTTCCGAAAATCACTGAAATATGGACTTCAGCCTCTATTCCTACTGTTCAGCAGAAAGTTATCAAGGTGATGTTGAAGGCATATCATCTTAAATGCAAGAATAGTCTTAAATCTCATCCAAAAATTCCTACAAAAAAATTGGAAGAGTTCCGTGACGCCAGTAAAGTTTTGTTTGATATTTCCACTTGCAAATGTGTTGAAATTACACTTTGTACTTGTCCAAAACAGAAGAAAGTACCTGCTAGAGAGCACAACTTCTTAATTGATCAAAGATCGATTAGAAAAATGTTCATAGGTGGAGTCGACACCATTGCTACAGCAAAAATGAACAAGGGATTGCAACGGAAAGCTTGTCAGTCAAGTTTGCTGTCAGAGCCATATGATGGACCACAAAATCGTTTACTTTTGTCTCCATCAGATTCAGAAAGCACTACAGCATCAGAACATGATGACAACTTCGATTCACCGACAAAGAAAGTTAAAACTGAACCCTTGGAAAAGAAACAAGTTAACTATGATTTGGTTGCAAAGACATGCGACAGATTCGGAGTCTCAGATAGGGCGGCAGCGGCTATAGTTTCTGCAGTATTACAGCCCACCACTGCTGAAGTTGTTGACAAAAATAAGATTCGCCGCCAGCGCAAACTCTCAAGGAAGTGCGCCATACAGCGCGCCAAAGTTTCATCGGTTCCTGCTCTGTACTTTGACGGAAGAAAAGATAAGACTTTGGTCTTATCAAAGAAGAATGGGAAAATCTATAAAAGCACTGTTCTTGAAGAGCATATTTCCCTGATAAAAGAACCGGGAACAGAGTTCTTAGGTTACATATCACCAGTATCAGGAACTTCTAAATGTGTTGAAAAATCAATTGTCGACTATTTCCTGGAGAAAAATATTTCTACAGATGATTTGGTAGCAGTAGGATGCGATGGAACCAATGTTAATGTTGGTAGGCAAGGAGGAATTATTCGTCTGCTAGAGAAACGCTTTAATAGACCGCTGCAGTGGATCGTCTGTCTCCTTCACATGAATGAATTGCCCTTTCGACATTTATTCCAGCACATGGATGGAAAAACTTCCGGACCACAAACATTTGTTGGGCCAATCGGGAAACTGTTGGAAAACTGTGAAGAGAGACCTGTGGTTCAATATCAACCGATTCGCGGGGAGCTGCCTGATGTAACTGTCGAAGAGTTAAGCGTTGACCAAAAATATCTGTACCAGATTGTGTTGGCAGTGATAACCGGTGAATTCCCTACAGATTTAGGGAACAAATCACCTGGGAAAATGTCCCACGCAAGGTGGCTGACTCGTGCAAACAGAGTGATGCGTTTGTATGTCTCTACGATATCTCCTTCTGAAAAGTTGGTAGTTTTGGCAACTTTTGTAGTCAAAGCGTACGCGCCGACTTGGTTCTCTGTAAAGACGCATCCAACTTGCAAAGATGGAGCACGACACCTGTACAAACTGATTGCTGCCACTAGGTACTTGCCTGACCAACTAAAGGCTGTAGTAGACCCAGTGATCCAACGAAATGGCTACTTTGCCCATCCAGAAAATTTGCTTCTGTCAATGTTAACCGACACGCAACAGCATATACGAGAGCTAGCGGCACGTCGCATTCTGAAAGCTCGTAGCAGCGAGGAAAGCCTACTCAGATTATTCCAAATACCTTCGATAAATCTCGATGCATCATCGTACATCGAACTGATTGACTGGCAAGGAAAAATCACCAGCCCACCGTTGTTAAAAATGATTACTACTGAAGAAATCAAAAAGTTTATTGAGCAAAAAGGAGAAGGTGATATACCTCTGCTACGTCTGCCATGCCACTCACAAGCAGTGGAAAGAGCTGTGAAGACTGTGACAGAAGCGTCAGCTAAGTTAAGCACAACGAGCTCTAGAGAGGGTTACATAAAAGCTCAAATTGAATCTCGACCAGTCATGCCCAAATTCGATAGCAAGCAAGATTTTTGTGCAAATTGATTATTTTTTTGTTATAATTCATACATTTTTTATTACTTTTTGAACTCTTATTTGAATGTCTCATATAAAAAAAATGTTAAACAACTCCTAAATATGTGTTTCATTCGAAAAATCTTTAATTTTGCATGCATTTAACCTTTCTGTAGTGTCTTACAAGTATGGATAGATTTTCAAAAAAATCAAATTTTTAAACGAAATCCGGAGGCAGAAGATGAAGTCAGATCAAAACCATATATTGCACATGTCTTTTAGTCATCAATAGGCACATTTTCCGCAATGTGCCCGAAAGAAAAAGTAAAAAAAAAATAATCTCATACATTCGTGGCCCACCCTATTCATCATACAATTCATATTCTCCGATAAGTGCAGCTTCATCAGAACACCAAACACAGACTGGATTGATTAACATCTCGCCAGTTACCAAATATTTCCGGTGAACCATTTCAAAGCAATTACAGTGAAATCGACCAGAATAATTTCGATGAATTGGCAAACTTACCTTAAAGTTAGTGCAAATTTGTATTTATTACAGATTCGGAATGCCGTAAAAAATGGAAAGTGATCAGGGACTCTTACAACAGATATAAGCGCAAACAAAAACAATCGACGGGATCTGCAGCACCAGCTAAAAATTCAAAGTGGCAGTTTTATGAACGCTTAAGATTTTTAGAAAACACACCATCAGAACGGAAAAGCTGCACCAGTGTAGAACAAGAATAACAACAAACCGAAATAGACAGCTGGAGTCATTAAAATCTCAAGAATCAGTTGATGATATATCGACATTTACAAAACATATTGAAATGATGTTAAGAAAATTGAGCGCACGTTCAAGAGCAATGGCAAAAACTGAAATTTTTAATATTGTCTCGAAGTATGAGATCACAGGTATCGAGAGTCAAACTGAACGCCCCTATACAAGTTCACCTTACAATTCATATTTTCCAACAATAGCGGCTTTATCAGGACCTCAAGCACAGAGTGATTCATCACGCCAGTTATCATATAATTCAAATTCATCATTAGGGTGGGCCGTTTTCACTTTTTTTTTTGTTTTTGATGGGGCACATCGGCAAAAAGATGTGAAATGGGCTTATACTAACGAGTGTAAAATATTATCTTAATATGATAAGTTTCTCTGCCTCCGGATCAGGGTCAAAGTTTTGAATTTTCGAGTTTTTAGAGGTAAGTTCTGTGAGGTGAAATGCTACGTAATATGAAGTAGTTTACAGTTCTTGGTATCAAAATAAATCGGACACATAGTAAATGTAAGGAATAATAACAAATCAGGTACTTACTTTAACAATTTGTGCTTTGATGAGGTGCGGGGGAGAGGGGAATTCCAGCGCGTGGCTCATTTACTCAGTCGCGCCATTGTCTTTCAAGGTGACGCATGTGCTGTGATTTTTTGTGCAGTTTACGATGGATTCTACCAGAAACAAGTGGAAATGTCCCCTTTTTGGTAATCCGTGCGATTTAAAAACCAATATGTTGCCAACATACGAAGATATTATGAAATGTTACGAGTGGAACAGCCACAAACTGAAATCGGACCAAAATACCAAGAAAGAACCTACCTACAAGGAGATTGAAGCTATAGTTGTTCCGAAAATCACTGAAATATGGACTTCAGCCTCTATTCCTACTGTTCAGCAGAAAGTTATCAAGGTGATGTTGAAGGCATATCATCTTAAATGCAAGAATAGTCTTAAATCTCATCCAAAAATTCCTACAAAAAAATTGGAAGAGTTCCGTGACGCCAGTAAAGTTTTGTTTGATATTTCCACTTGCAAATGTGTTGAAATTACACTTTGTACTTGTCCAAAACAGAAGAAAGTACCTGCTAGAGAGCACAACTTCTTAATTGATCAAAGATCGATTAGAAAAATGTTCATAGGTGGAGTCGACACCATTGCTACAGCAAAAATGAACAAGGGATTGCAACGGAAAGCTTGTCAGTCAAGTTTGCTGTCAGAGCCATATGATGGACCACAAAATCGTTTACTTTTGTCTCCATCAGATTCAGAAAGCACTACAGCATCAGAACATGATGACAACTTCGATTCACCGACAAAGAAAGTTAAAACTGAACCCTTGGAAAAGAAACAAGTTAACTATGATTTGGTTGCAAAGACATGCGACAGATTCGGAGTCTCAGATAGGGCGGCAGCGGCTATAGTTTCTGCAGTATTACAGCCCACCACTGCTGAAGTTGTTGACAAAAATAAGATTCGCCGCCAGCGCAAACTCTCAAGGAAGTGCGCCATACAGCGCGCCAAAGTTTCATCGGTTCCTGCTCTGTACTTTGACGGAAGAAAAGATAAGACTTTGGTCTTATCAAAGAAGAATGGGAAAATCTATAAAAGCACTGTTCTTGAAGAGCATATTTCCCTGATAAAAGAACCGGGAACAGAGTTCTTAGGTTACATATCACCAGTATCAGGAACTTCTAAATGTGTTGAAAAATCAATTGTCGACTATTTCCTGGAGAAAAATATTTCTACAGATGATTTGGTAGCAGTAGGATGCGATGGAACCAATGTTAATGTTGGTAGGCAAGGAGGAATTATTCGTCTGCTAGAGAAACGCTTTAATAGACCGCTGCAGTGGATCGTCTGTCTCCTTCACATGAATGAATTGCCCTTTCGACATTTATTCCAGCACATGGATGGAAAAACTTCCGGACCACAAACATTTGTTGGGCCAATCGGGAAACTGTTGGAAAACTGTGAAGAGAGACCTGTGGTTCAATATCAACCGATTCGCGGGGAGCTGCCTGATGTAACTGTCGAAGAGTTAAGCGTTGACCAAAAATATCTGTACCAGATTGTGTTGGCAGTGATAACCGGTGAATTCCCTACAGATTTAGGGAACAAATCACCTGGGAAAATGTCCCACGCAAGGTGGCTGACTCGTGCAAACAGAGTGATGCGTTTGTATGTCTCTACGATATCTCCTTCTGAAAAGTTGGTAGTTTTGGCAACTTTTGTAGTCAAAGCGTACGCGCCGACTTGGTTCTCTGTAAAGACGCATCCAACTTGCAAAGATGGAGCACGACACCTGTACAAACTGATTGCTGCCACTAGGTACTTGCCTGACCAACTAAAGGCTGTAGTAGACCCAGTGATCCAACGAAATGGCTACTTTGCCCATCCAGAAAATTTGCTTCTGTCAATGTTAACCGACACGCAACAGCATATACGAGAGCTAGCGGCACGTCGCATTCTGAAAGCTCGTAGCAGCGAGGAAAGCCTACTCAGATTATTCCAAATACCTTCGATAAATCTCGATGCATCATCGTACATCGAACTGATTGACTGGCAAGGAAAAATCACCAGCCCACCGTTGTTAAAAATGATTACTACTGAAGAAATCAAAAAGTTTATTGAGCAAAAAGGAGAAGGTGATATACCTCTGCTACGTCTGCCATGCCACTCACAAGCAGTGGAAAGAGCTGTGAAGACTGTGACAGAAGCGTCAGCTAAGTTAAGCACAACGAGCTCTAGAGAGGGTTACATAAAAGCTCAAATTGAATCTCGACCAGTCATGCCCAAATTCGATAGCAAGCAAGATTTTTGTGCAAATTGATTATTTTTTTGTTATAATTCATACATTTTTTATTACTTTTTGAACTCTTATTTGAATGTCTCATATAAAAAAAATGTTAAACAACTCCTAAATATGTGTTTCATTCGAAAAATCTTTAATTTT
This sequence comes from Glaucopsyche alexis, assembly GCA_905404095.1. Lineage (NCBI taxonomy): Eukaryota > Metazoa > Arthropoda > Insecta > Lepidoptera > Lycaenidae > Glaucopsyche > Glaucopsyche alexis. The sequence continues at coordinate 28,474,351 of FR990044.1, forward strand.
GCATGCATTTAACCTTTCTGTAGTGTCTTACAAGTATGGATAGATTTTCAAAAAAATCAAATTTTTAAACGAAATCCGGAGGCAGAAGATGAAGTCAGATCAAAACCATATTTTGCACATGTCTTTTAGTCATCAATAGGCACATTTTCCGCAATGTGCCCGAAAGAAAAAGTAAAAAAAAAAATAATCTCATACATTCGTGGCCCACCCTATTCATCATACAATTCATATTCTCCGATAAGTGCAGCTTCATCAGAACACCAAACACAGACTGGATTGATTAACATCTCGCCAGTTACCAAATATTTCCGGTGAACCATTTCAAAGCAATTACAGTGAAATCGACCAGAATAATTTCGATGAATTGGCAAACTTACCTTAAAGTTAGTGCAAATTTGTATATGAAGATTAGGGTAAATTAAAGTCTAGCGTTAGTACAGAGTTATTGAGAAAGTCTTATACACACCACAACCCAGCATCGAACCTGCACCAGCACGTGTGTGACTGAAGGGGTCTATTCACTAAACTATAATAATTATAATAAAGCAAGCCTATTATTGTTTATATATTATATGAGACATTTTAAATATTATTTTAATGTTAACCGACTGCGCGACGCAAAGGAGTAGTAATGTGCTTATTAGCCTTCGAATGTATATACCTACATAATATGTATGTGGATTGTACCTTTGGCCACTATTTAGACCAAACGCGTAGGCTCATTTCTTTACTAACTACCGTATACTTTCTATATATTTATATATTTTTCATGAACCAAGAAAAGAGCCGGACACCCCATCAGGAACATGAATAGTGTAACAATCAAAGTAAGACGGCCGTATCGTAGCGACACGCATGCACACATTGACAGTCAAAGTAAGACAATCGGCTGCCATTACGCTGCTGCGAGTTGAGTGTGACACACGTATACGTTATTCGAGAAAAAAAAAATGCCGTCCTGTGTCATTAAATCGTGCCGAAATAATAGTGGAATAATTAAGAAACGTGAGGGAATAACCTACCATAGGTAAGTCAGTAAATTATTTTGTATTTAATACGTAAACAAACAAATGCAAATCATTAATAATTTGATAGAAAAATTTTTGCTGACATTAGAGGTGAGACGTATTTAACGTAACAGGTAAAAAGTAACAGGTATTTGGAATTGGAAATAACACATAACAGTCGATATCCAGTTATTAAAATAACACTTATTAAATGACATAAAAATAACTATTTGCGTACAGCATACGTGTTATCTACGGCCCGCGTCGGGCTTATTACGTATCGACAGTACTGTACAGTACTGCCTCTACCAAACAATCGAGGAACTAAAATTGCAATCAATTGTTCGATTTCTTCACTGCTGTCAAATTTATCGTATTACGTAAGACTTTTACAGCTAAGCGAAAGCAATCAGCGAGCGATTTGAACTGTCAGTTAGCATTAATAATTATTATTTTTAAATAAAAAATTAAACCGACTTCCAAAGTAAAAATACACAAAAAAGTGTGAAATAAAACTTATTTTATAAATAATTCCCCTTTTAAATTTGTCTATTTCTCTACTTAATCTTGTTAATTTTGAAGTCGCTACCAGCCCAAACGATATCCTACAATATTTTATAGAACTCACGTTCATATTTGCTGGTACAAAGTGGCATATGCTTGCAGTTCTTTAAACAACGCCAAAATCCCCAAACATGTATCTATAAGGAGTCAGGAGTTCTGTTCTGTACTTTTGGATCCAGGGTATAGCTTGGAGTAAAATCTTACTTTTTTGTAGCATATGCTTGGACTTCTTCAGAAAAAGTCGAAATCACCATATGTGTCCATATAAATTTTGAGGAGTTCCTTCGTTTCCTCGTGGATCCCATCATCAGGTCACCAATTTTCTGAAAATGGGACCAACTTCGGATTATACCTTTTACATCAAAAAAAGAATTTTGAAAATCGGTCAACAGACAGCGGAGCTAGCCGCGAACATACAAAAAAAAAAGACAAAAAAAAATATATACAGCCGAACGTATAACTGCCTCCTTTTTTTGGAAGTCGGTTAAAAATGGTGATTTTTTCTCGAATGCTCGTTTATCGCGGAGTGGCCACTACCCACTTGCCTATTTAAAGTATAAGTACCTGGGCGACCGAGCTTTGCTCGGTTATTACTATTTATTGTAATATGGTGGTGGTTAGGTGATAATCTACATAAACTTAAAAAGTAAAATGTGAACTGACAATTATTATTATTTACAATCGATTCTTGTGTAGATGGTTTTTGATCTCAAACATTACCTACATTTTTTAAACTTGCCTAAAAACAATAAAACCCGTAGCACTCGTTTCTTGCCGTCCGCGTCTTAACCAGCTGGACCAAACGGATAGTGGCCGGTAGGACGAAATTACAACATATACTGCGTGGAAAGAAAAACGCATGAAAACTCGAAAACACGCATTTTCCCAAACATAAAACTAATCTAGATCGATTATTTACCCCCGAAAACCCCCATATACCAAATTTCAGTGAAATCGTTACAGCCGTTTCCAAGATCACGATTATAAATATTCAAGAATTGCTCGTTTAAAGGTATAATATTTTATAAGTTTAAAATTTTTTTATATAGAAGATAAATAAAATTTACGGAATGTATTTCACTACCAACAAACAGTACCTACTTAGTACTTACTAGTTACTGTGCGAGATGTAAAGTTATTTTGTTCTCGAAACAAGCACAACTAACGCGCACACAGAATATTTTGGTAATATACATGAAAAACGCGAATGTGATAGAATATTTTAAAACAAAATATGTTTACACGTGAAATTCGGCCCCAAACCATGTTCTTATATCATTTCTTATAAGTTTTTTCATGACCTAAAACAATAGGTAGTAGACTTGACATGTCATTAATAATTCCTATGATTGCTACTAGTTAAATTGTTTTGGCGCTAGTTTCCTAGCAAAAATGAAACAAAGTGCATTCAAACATAACAGCGAGCGATTAGCAATCGATCGCATAGGTAATACGATTTTATTTGAAGTTCAGCAATCGATTGCGCGTATATCGCGCGATGACTGCAAGATTTTTGCTCATCGCTATTTTTACGTAATACGGCGGCCGATATACTATAGTTCGATTTTGTCTCTCTGTTACACATACAACGACTCCATAAGCAAAAACGAAATGCACTTATAAGCATCTACAATTTGCTTTGGTACGAATTAGGTACTTTTCTTTGAAACTTCCCTAATACTAATATTAGGGAAGTTTCGAGGGAAGACGTTTGGTGCAGTCTTAAAAATGTTGTATGGGGGGTGGGGTCTCTCGGGGTATATACCAGATCCCGACAGGAATTTGGGGAATATATTGGAGTCAAAATGTAGGGCTCGTTCTCTCGATTCCAATGAACTGTGGTTAAAAACACGTGTAATTTGTTATCCACCGCGCGAAAACCACTGCATCACAAAGACTATTACCTCCATAGTAACCATACTAAGTACTAACATTTGACTGTTACATTTGACAGGTATCCGAAACAGGTAGTGTATAACAGTAACAGGTATAACAGGTATCGTCTATAACCTGTTATAATCCACCTCTAGCCATAGAGTACCTCTAACTGACATCTCTCTGACGTACCGGTGTTGCCATTTATAGAAATAAAAAATTACCCTAAATTGTGGGAGATTTCAGTATGTGTTATGTATGTACCTGTTAGCTATTTGAATAAAACTTGTACACAAAATCAAATTATGTATCTATGTATCGATGCTTTAAATGCACATGTAAAAATAAATTGGATATTCTTATACTTAAAAAAATTTAAACATGAATCGTAATTATGTATTCAGTTTTGTTTATAATTTGTTAACAAGCTTTTGCTCGTAACTTCATTTGGGCAGATACAGGTTTTTAACCGACTTCCAAAAAAAGGAGGCGGTTATACGTTCGGCTGTATATATGTGGCTGTATATTCAACGATTACTCCGCCGTCTATGGACCGATTTTCAAATTTTTTTATGTGATGTATAGGATATAATCCGAAATTGGTCCTTTTGGCATTAACGTGGTGACCTGATGATAGGATCCCTGAGGAATCGAGGGTACTCCTCGAAATTTATATGGACATATATGGTGATTTAAACCTTTTTGAAGTAGTCTAAGCATATGCTACCAAAAATACCTATATACCTATGCCCTAATAAATTTTATTTGACATTTCATGACAACGTATATTTTAATGCCTTAATGTTTTTTTTGTCTTCATTCCTTACAATTACGTACTTATAGAAAAAAAAACCTGAAAAGTTCGAGTCAGACTCGCGCACGAAGGGTTCTGCACCATTATCCATAGAAAATGGCACAAAACCACGTTTGTTGTATGGAAGCCCCCTTAAATATTTATCTATATATATATAATAGAACGTCGTGTTAGTTACACTATTTATAACTCAAGAACGGCTGAACCGATTTGGCTGAAAATTGGTGGGGAGATATCTTAAAACCAGGAGGACATAATATACTTTTAATCCCGTTACCAAGGGATTCAAAACTCGAGCTGCTAAAACAACTGGACCGATTTGGCTAATTTTGGTCTTGAAATAATTGTGGAAGTTCAGGGAAGGCTTAAACAAAAAGACAAAGGTGAAAAATATTGGAAAAGGTGAAGGAGTAGGTTACAGGTGATAGACGGACAGCGAAGTCTCGTGAATAGGGTCCCGTTTTTACCGTTTATACCCTTTACGGAACCCTAACAACATAAATAGGTATAGAAAGGGGAATTGCATATATGTTGTTCATCGCCGTATGGTTCCCGGCAGAGTAGAATACGACCATTCCAAGTCTTCTCGTGGATGTCGTAGGAAGCGACTTAGGAAACACAAGCTAAACAAAGCTTAAAAACATCAAAGAGACCTCTCCAACCCGTCTCTGGCCAGCGCGCAGCGTGGAGAGTGTAGACCAAATCCTCTAAATGCTCTGGCTTATAGTATCTGGTAGTACAGTAGTAGAGTCGTGCTCCTGCAGTGACGACCTAATGATGGATGATAATGATGATAACCTGTAATGACTATAATTGACGCAGATAACAAAAACAGTTCTTCAGTTCACTCCATCGAAATTACGACGTAACTTTTTGCTTTTGCTATTTTATCAATCTCATTGTCATCACGTCATTTAAACTAATAATTAAGACTTTGTTAGCTGTACTTTTGATATGTGCTTATGTAAAATTATTACCCTTGTATTTTCATGAAAAGAAAATAGTTTCAATGAGCCTTGCTATGAAACAGTTAAGAATATTTGTATTATTTGATTAAATGATAAAAAAGTTAGTTTTTTTTTCGGTATTAGCATTTTGTTTAAAATTAAAAGTGACAATAAATACGATTATAATAGGTTGGGGAAAAAGTCTTTTCGCATTATAGTATGTATGAACTTGTCATAAAATATCTTGGGCTATACCAATTGTATCTGGCTGATTTTGGTATCATTAAAAAGTTTTAATTTTACAGAAGACAATTCCAAATTCAAATTAGGTAAATTTGAGATTTTCATTTGTTTTTCTTATTGTTAAAATGAGTGATTCTTATGAAGAATTTCGATACATTTTAAAATTTTATTACAAAAAAGGTAAAAATGCAACACAAGCCGCGAAAAAAATTTGTGATGTTTATGGACCTAATGCAGTATCTGTGAGAGTAGCGCAAATTTGGTTTAAGCGTTTTCAATCCGGAAATTTTGATATCAAAGATGCACGTCGCTCTGGTCGCCCTGTTACGGACAAAACTGTTGCCATTTTTGAAAAAGTGGAGCAAGATCGGCATATTAGTAGTTACGATGTAGCTGAAGAACTGGGGATTGACCACAAAATGGTTTTGGCGCATTTGAAAAAAGCTGGGTACCCAAAAAAGCTCGATATTTGGGTGCCTCATGAGCTCACTGAAAGAAACCTAATGAACCGTGTACTCATTTCTGATTCTTTATTACGACGTAATGAAACCGAACCATTTTTGAAGAAGCTGATAACTGGTGATGAAAAGTGGATCACGTACGACAAGAACGTGCGAAAAAGATCGTGGTCAAAGGCCGGTCAGGCTTCACAGACTGTGGCGAAACCCGGGTTAACTCGCAACAAGGTGATGCTGTGTGTGTGGTGGGATTGGAAGGGCATTATTCATTATGAGCTGTTACCGCCAGGCAGGACCATCAATTCTGAACTGTACTGCGAACAACTGATGAGATTAAAGAAAAAAGTTGAGAAAAAGCGGCCGGAATTAATCAACAGAAGTCGTGTGGTTTTTCACCATGATAACGCTAGACCTCACACATCTTTAGCCACTCAGAAAAAATTACGGGAGTTTGGCTGGGAGGTGTTAATGCATCCGCCGTATAGTCCTAACCTTGCACCTTCAGATTTCCACCTGTTTCGGTCGCTGCAGAATTCCTTGGGCAGTGTCAGGTTGACATCACAAGAGGACTGCCAAAACCACTTGTCGCAGTTTTTTCATCAGAAGCCCCAAAAATTTTATAGCAATGGGATCATGTACCTACCAACAAGATGGCAAAAAGTTATCGAACAAAATGGCACCTATATACTTTATTCACTTGTAAATAAACTTTATAAAAAAACCTTTTGAATTTTTATATAAAATGCGAAGAAACTTTTTCCCCAACCTAATATACAATAGACAAAACTCCTGAATATGAAAAAATAAAACACAAAGTAATTGAAATATATTTTTTTAATTATGGGTAATTTTTCACATATATGGCAATTATCCGTAAACTCACACAAACATAAGTCGCCGCCATTGTTGGGTTTCACTCAATGCTTAGCTCACCTTCCGTCCGGCCTTTTTATACGTCCATGATTTTTTTATACTAGAAACTATTTCATTGTTAGGTATTCAATATAGTTATATTTAGGTCAAAAGTCCCGACTACTGGACTGTTTTTACGCAGTCGAGTTTTCTCTTATTTTTTTCATACACATGCCATTTGCAAATTTTAAATCATACAAAAATATATGATTTTTAGGGCCGATAGTAGGATAGGCACTTATTAGACTCAGATACAAAAAGAGGTCATGTTTAGAATAATTTTTCTGGTCTTCTGTACCTTACTTGGTGGCTTACTCTGTGGCTCAGTGGTTCAGAGCTTTGGTGCTCAAGCCGGAGGTCGCAGGTTCGAATCCTGCCGAAGGAACAAAAGCATTTCTGTGTTCCTGGGTCATGGATGTGTATTAAATATGTGTATTATATAATAAAAATCTTAAATATATGTAAGTATAAAATTATTAAATATACTTCCCGTTGTCTGGTACCTGTAGCACAAGTTCTTCGGATACTTAGCACGGGGCCAGATTGACGTGATGTGGAGCGTCGATAGATATTATTATTATTTTTGCTGAAATATACCCAATAACAGCGGATTTATTGATCTTAAAATGGGATAAAAAGAATCTAACAATACAGTGTTTTAGAAATTCTCAAAATCGGACATTTCTAAATTGCATAGGTCGATGCCGTCTTGTATTCCAAACTTAAGAGTAGAACACCCGTGTACCAATTCTACTTAGTTTTTGAGATAAATAATTTGGAAGATGGTCATTTTTTTAAGTCATCGATTCATAAAATTAATTTATTACGTCAATTGCGAGGCGTTGTAAACTTGTTATATACTTTGTTCGATACACCATTTAAATGCGCATTTATTATACTTTATTACGTTTCTGCCACTTGAGTCCTTTTAGAGATATTTAATTTTTTTCACTTTTCAAACTTTATATTTTTTCTTCGATACTAAGTTGTTTCCGCAATTGTTTTTTATACTTAACCATACTTTGTCATAGTTTCTTTGTTCAGGATTTTTCCTATTGCCAATCAAACTAGGAATGGGAGAAATAAGCATTCTTTTATTTTTAATTAGCCTCTGACCTATTTTTAAGAGCAAAGTTTCATATACCATAGATTTTACGAAAATAAAAAACATTTTAAACAATAAAAAACAATAAAAAACACAACAACAAAATAAAATTCATAAACTCCGATGAAAGGTTGTATGGAGCGCGGGAAGGGGTCCACCGTAGTTAGGCAATTGCTAAAACCCCGTGGTTTTACATACAATCCGGAGGAGCGGAGCCGATCAGGACCCATGCCGCCGCTAGGCAATATATTGTATATGATATATTGTAAAGAAAATAAAGAATTTTTGATTTTGATTTGATTTTGATTGAATATTAAAAAATGTTATTTGTCGTCATGACAACCAACATTAATCATTTGCAAGTACACATCATAGTCATCATCATCACGATTCTCAATCTCACATGACACAAGAAAATTTTTCGTAAGTACGTAATTCACATCGTGATTGAAGTATATTGTTTAACTACCATGAATAAAAATAACACCATCGAGTTTTTGGAATGCTATGAAAGGCGTCCATGCTTATGGATTTATTGACTTATTTATTTATTATATATAAGTATATCATAAATATCATAGATATATAATATTAAAAAGAGGATAGATATATAATATTAATCACTAATATATATGCAATTATTCAAGCAGTTCTTGAATAATTGCATAAGTAACAATTTAAATTCCGGCACGAACACCATTCTGCTCAACATTTTCGAAGGAAATAACCAAGCCGCATGCTGCTTTAAGCCTAGGTTACACGGTGCGAGCTAGCATGCGAGCTGACCGTGTCAGTTACTGAGGTGCAATAGCTCGCACTGTGTGACCGCATCATACGAGTAACTGTTATGTGCGAGTGGGACAGTTGCTCGCAAGCGAGTTACTTCAACATTTTTTGTTTTTACTCGCAACTGGCCTTCCCCCACCACGCCACTCGCACGTCGCTCGGTCGTCAACTCGCATGATTTCGCGAAATGACCGTAGCTCGTACGCTCGGGCCCACGCCGCCGGTGCAGTGTTTTTGTAGGTTTCTTGCGTTGACATCAAAATGGCGGAAAGGTGGACATCCGATCAAAATATAAAGTTCGTGGAGCTATACAAGAATCAAACGAACTTATGGAATTGTTTGGATCCTAATTACAAGAACAGAGATTTGCGTAAAGCGTCGTTAGAACACATCCGCTTGGAATGCAATTTACAAAACATGAATGAAGTTACAAAAAAAAATCAAAAATTTACGCTCAACGTATAACCAGGAGTTATTGAAAATTGAAAAGAGCAAAAAAAGTGGATCTGGCACTGATGAGATCTATAAACCATCTATCAAATGGTTCGATTCTATGGATTATATTATGAAAATAATTAATCTTAAAGAAAAGGAAACATCAAGTAATTTGGTAAGTATTTTATTACAAATTATAATTACAAAGGCACAAGGCACATTCCAAACCAGTCAGGGTCCACAAAATTTACTATCCTTTATTTTTCTCTTCCCTTTTATATTCTAATAACTACTAGGTAATTATAATTACCTAATCATATAATTTTGCCATGCAACTGCTCCGTCGTCATTGAAATAATTTTTATATTTATCACGCATTTTCTCTGCTATTAATTTCGATCTGTTATTAATTCTCGAGCGACGAATACTCGGTAATTCAGTAATTTCGGACCTCCACTGGCCCTGAATGATTTGAAAGTTTATGATGTCTTCATAATCTGTAGTTCCTGGTGGTGTATAAGTATTTGATGCAGTAGTACGTAACCAGTTGTGTAATGTACAAGCACATAAGACGATCTTTATCGTAGTTTCCTCTGTAACTTGAATTGGCTTTCCCAAAACACGAAAACGAGATGCTAGAATGCCGAACCCATTCTCCACAATCCTTCTTGCTCTGCTTAACCTATAATTAAAAATCTTTTCGGCGGTGGTCAATGTATTTTTGTAGGGCTTTAGTAAATACGGTTTTAAAGGGAAGGCATCATCTCCAACTAGAATACCATTTTCAGGCAACAATAAATTGTTTTCTAGATAAGGATACAAAGAGCAGTTTTGGAATACCCCACCATCTGCGTTACGACCATATGAGCCTATATCTACATATCTGAAAGTATAATCGTGATCCACAACAGCCATGAGCACTATACTATTTGTTCCTTTATAGTTATAATATTCACTGCCACAATTTGGTGGTGCTTGAATTGTTATATGCTTCCCATCGATAGAGCCACAACAATTAGGGAAATTTCACCTCGAAGCGAATCCTATTTGGATATCTTGCCATTCTTCCACATTCGGTATCTGAAAAATAAAAGAGTAATGTTAATTTCAGGAACCATATCATCCATCAACGTCAGGAAGCAACGTCGCATCAGCGTCAGGAAGCGAGGAGGCCACGAATAACGTGGACCTTGATGCTAGTGACAATAGCAACAAAGCTGCTCATATAAAAGTGGTAATGCCACCAAAAACTCTAAAGTTAAAGACGAAATTATCATCAGAACGGTCTGACATTCAAGCAGCCGTAAATGAACTCAAAGAACTAAATAGTAGTTTAGTAAACGTGTCTGCCCCGATTACAAGAGAATTAGAAGATGAATGTGATGTTATTGGAAGACATGTAGCACTGCAGTTGAAACAGTTATCTTCGATTGATAGAATTGATGCGACAGATGAAATACAGGCGATACTCTCTAGATACCGTAAGAGAGCCCTCTGTGGTAGAATTGTGTACACACCTTCTAATTACAGTTCCGAATGTACGCCATCACCACAGCCTACAGTAAATTATGAAATGTCTGCACTCTCTATGCAAGTGGAACAATCTTCACAATCTATACTCCATAATGAATGTACGCTATCACCACAGCCTGTAGCCTACCAGCTTGTAGAGGTCGCTACTGAAGCTTATCAACCTGTTGAACCTACAACATCTGCATTCTCTGCGCCACTGCTGGATCAATTTGAATCTATACCCCAATCTAATTATGTACTTGCTGCAGCAATATCAATCTCTAATATTAAAAAATAACGAACTAAGCTATGTAGTACTGTAGTTATTAAGTATTAATATGTAAAGTTCACGTTTAATATGTACAAAAACTTTACAAAACCATTGTGAATTTGATTATGAATAAAAAAAAATACTTACTTTGATATAATCTTTTAGACTTTCATTGATAGCAGCACACACTTCTGGTATTATTTTAATGATGGATGCTTTTGAAACTCTGAAAAATACCGACAACAGTCTATACGATATCCCAGAAGAAAGGTATACTAGGGTTATTTCCAACTTCACCCTCGCAGGTATCGCATCCCTCATTAGTGTATCATCACGTTGAATTTTTGGAGCAATCAAATTTAAAAGTATTTCCACTTGTTCAGTTGTCAATCTCATAACCGCTTTATATTCTCGGGGATCTTCATCATATAGCTCTTTAAATATTGAATTCGTTGCCCCTTTTCTTTGCAGCCAAGTCCTGACCCAAACACTTCTCTTCTTCTTCTTTTTTTGTATAGCTCTTTCAATTTCAACACAAAGTATTTTCGTAACTGCTTTTATAGTGGTATGCACTGTGATTAAACGTGTATTTTGCGACAACATTGCACGAGACATGATACAGACGAACTATGCGAGTACACTGGTGCAGTAGCTGTCTTCCTGCGACGCCAGCAGTTCGCATAGTGTGACCGAGCGAGGCGAGTCGAGCTACTGTCATACGAGTACACATGCACAGTAGCTGTCTACTGTCATATCAGCTGCTCGCACTGTGTAACCTATCCTTTAGTCACCCGTGTAAACGGGCTTGCGATTCGGCGAGGTGAAGCGATTTGTCAGACGGCTCGCCGCACGGCGAAAACAGTCCCGTGTAAATGGCTCATAAGGGTCCGTAATTACGCGGAAAAGTTCTTTTTTTTTTCAAATTATGTACTTCGAAAGTTACTATCCGATTTCGTTCAAAACAATTTTGCTAAAGAGTATTTTGCATGATATGATCAGCCTAGAAAATTGATTCTAAGTCTCATAGTTTAGTAACAGTAGCGGAGTTAGTGTAAGGCGCGGTTGGGCGACCGCCCGAGCCGCCGGGATAAAAAGGGGCGCCGCAGGCGTATTTTTCTATCCCTCGCACACCTAAATGTACTCGTAAATATGTATGCTGGTAATGCTAAAACCGGCACTGTTTAGAAATGCCTGGGGGAGGGGGGGCAACTTATAAGGCCGATTACTCGAAAATGTAAAAGTCATGTTTGTACCTTGTCTTTATTTTAAAAGACCTGTTCAACGATACCCCAGTTACCCCACACGGTGGTGGCCGTTCAAGTATTACGTAAGCACTATAAGGGGAGCAGGGGGGGGGGTCGTTTCTGCTTTGCTTATTTTTGATGACGGGGGTTGGGGAGATCTGGTGATAGCAATCAATATCGTAGCAATCAAAATAATCAACTGTACCAATGTTTACGTAAGCATGGGGGGGGGAGAGCTTCGCTTACTTCACTGCGTTACAAATGAAAAAAAAAATTGAGTACCCGCTTTGAAATGTCATGTTTTCTTATGAATACTTATAGTTTATTAAAAATACATACAAAATTTCCATTCATCACGTCTCATTTTTCTTCCATAAGAATGTGCCAAATTTTACTAAAAATTTAAATGCTAAAACATATTTTAAAGAAAATTAGTTAAATCAACCAGATTTTTTCACATTAACCAAGTTTAATTTTATCATTAAGGTTAAAAAAAACAAAAAAAAACAATTATAAAAAGTTTTAACACAAAAGATCGCAAAACTTTAACTTTTTCTTTTGTGCTTTGAATGATCTTCTCGTTTTAAACGCCAGCAGTAATCGCCTAGCATAGTTGTGTCCCAACGCCCTTGAAATCGTTCTTCAAGCTTCTTTTCATCCTAGTGGAACCTCTCACCTTGCTCATCACTGACTGCACCAAGATTAGATGGGAAAAAATAAAAGTGAGAATGAAGGAAGTGAATTTTTAACGACATTCTGCAACCCAACTTTTTATATGCTTCTAACATGTCGTCAACTAGCTTATATATCGACGTTATCGAATAAAAATGACTACTAAACAAAACAAAATAATAAAAAAGTCAACACATCAAAAATGGTAACTATTTCGTTTACGCCTAAAGTGAGGGTAATAGAAAAAATAATTTGGCATGTACCTCGAAAACTAGACGTGATAGATACCACATATGTTTGGAACATTTAATCTGTGACTCATTAGCTATTCATTCCAGCTAACACTTACGTGGGTACCAAAATCGTGTAACGCAGTGTTTGATGAAAAAGTGTATGGGTAGATAAGTGCAAAAAAATCTGCTTACAATACTTGAACGGCCCGGCCCCATGGAGTAGAATGAAAAATTATTTTTCATCTCTACTTCATGACTCCACATGTATGGAGAACCACCCCTAAAATGTAAAATTATTATTATTTTATGATGCCACAAACTTTAACTATATAAAATTTCATCCATTTATATTCATAAATACAGAACTAGAATCGCGGACAGTCGGACGGACGGACAGAGCAAAACTATAAGGGTTCATTGAGTATTACAGAACCCTAAAAATACGAAAGTAGTTCGTGGAAACTGTTTTTAGGGTTCCGTAATACACAATCAGTACCCCAAGCCGGAACATATTGCGGTATCGTTACGTGTACGTAAACGTGTAATGTGAGAAATTTTGTATGCAAATTTTAGTTACTTTTACGTCCGCTAGAGGCGCTTTCGTGGTTTTCATACAATATTCTCGTTTACGTACACGTAACGATAACGCAAAATGTTCTCGGTACTCGTTATGAGTATACCTCTAAAATTGTAATTGGTTTTTTGTTTTCTTCTTGCATGGTTTGAGTGGGCTTTTATTATTTAGCGTCGCTGACTGCTTCCGGGCTGATGGGCGGACGGGGTGGGCGACGACGGCGTCCAACATGGAGTAAGTATGACTAGTTAATTAGCAAATACTTATGAGTTATGGCTGTTCAAGTACCGAGTTGTGTCATAAATGTAGGCTTGTGATTGACCTTCCTACTACACAGAATGATAGTAAAGTGACTAAATATTGTATGTCTTTTTCATTGTAACGTGTTTTAGGTTTGAGCATTTAAAAGCAAATAATAAAAATAATTATTTTTTTTAGGACCGAGCCGCTCCTACGACACAACGATGTGTAAGTAGTATTTGATTTGCTAGTAGTTAAGATTAATAATCTGACGACCTCTGTGGCTCAGTGATTAGCACGTTGGCGCTCGAGCCGGAGGTTGCGGGTTCGAAACCCGCCAGTGGACAAAAAACTTTTCTGTGTTCCTGGGTCATGGGTGTGTATTAAATGTGTGTTTTATAGTATAATAAAAATCTTAAATATGTGTACAGTATAAAAGTATGAAATATATTTCCGTTGTCTAATTCCCGTAACACAAGTTCTTCGAGTGTGAAAGCGTCCATAGATATTATTATAAAAAAATATTATGCATGTAATAATAAGTTTTAAAAAAATTATATTTTTTTATATTTAACAGCATCACAGGCCCGCTCAGCTCCCCAGATCAGGCGCTGGTATCCCGCCCCAGGGTTTACCGGCGACTGCAATTGCCGGAGCTGAGGGAGGAGCGGCGGATCATGGAAGATGATGAGGTGGAGGCGATGGCAGAAAGTTGGCGCGCCGCCGTCGTCTCTGTTGAAAAAAGTGTTTACATATTCTATGCTTTACATTATCTATGACTTGACATTGACAAGCGGATTTAGTGTCTCTTACCTCCCTTGTCTGCGGCTCACCGCCATGTATCATGTTTAAATAACGTTAGTCTTTATCCTACATAATCTTTTATTATTGTTGACAAAATGACTTGAATAATAGAATTTTCATAATGGTTTAATAAACGTCGATGGATTCCATGAAGATTTTATTTTATTTCGCACCTTGTGGAAAGTAACCTCGAAACAATCAACATGGTTTTTCAACCCAACGTTGTACCTACGCATTCGCTCTGCACCACAGTCTCCACCAAACAAAAATTGGAAGAAGGGAGATACCGCCCAGATTGAGGGCGTTTTTTGAGGAGTTTTTTTAATAAAAACAACATAAACCATTACCTTTTTTTATTAATTGGTACAGTCAGATAAACCAATTAGCTAGCCCACCTTTGCATAAATGGTTGATACGTAATTTTGCTTCAACTGAAACTACATAGTATCCTTAGTCAATGTTTATTATTATAACAAAAAATATTAAACTATATACTTACTATACTATTAATATTAAATTAATACAAACATAGATTAAACATAGACCATAATTTTATTTATTAAAAATATTAAAAATAATTACGAAAAAAACCGTTTGGAACGCGCTGGAAATAATAGTAAGCTAATTTGGAAATATATTAAAGACATATCACACGCTACAAAGCAACATGAATCATCCTCATGTTTGCTAAAAATTCATCCGTCAGAATTAGAATCTTTAAATATTGTAAATAAATACTTTGTAAATATTGGATCCCGCCTAGCATCAAAAGCGTATAGTCAACGCGGCCAATCATATTCCCAGTTGACGTGCAGCTCTAACATAACGTCTTTCTCACTCTTAGAAACTGATGAAGCTGAGGTAGAAAGGATTATTCTGAGCTTAAGAGACGATTGTGCGGTTGGATGGAATGGTTGGATGGATGGAATCTCTTGTAAAATAATTAAAAAATGTAGAAGTATTTTGATTCCACCTTTAACATACATCTTTCAGAAATGCTTATCTGAAGGATATTTCCCCAAATATTTAAAAAAAGCTGTAGTTGTACCGATCTATAAATCTGGTGACAAACAGGAAGTTTCAAATTACCGACCAATCTCAATAGTAATATTGAGATTGGTCGGTAATTTGGTAACATCCATATCAAAGATATTAGAAAAAGTCATTAACTTGTAATTGGTCAACTTTTTAGAAAAGAAATCGTTATTATCTAATAACCAATTCGGATTTAGATCAAAATTATCAACCGCTGATGCTGTGCACAATTTGACAAATCATATCGCCCAAGAACTTGATAAAGGTAATCATGTAATTGGAATATTCCTTGACCTTGCCAAAGCGTTTGATACAGTGTCAACCGAAATCCTCTTGCACAAACTTAAATGCATAGGAATAAGAGGTAACCAACTAAAATTATTTCAAAGTTACTTAGAAGAGCGCACTCAATGTGTAAAAATTGGAAATGGGTTTAGCTCATATGTAAATAATACACAATATGGTGTCCCACAAGGAAGTATTTTAGGGCCAACATTGTTCCTAATATACATAAACGATCTGTGTGAACTAACCCTAGACCACGGTGTAACCATATCATACGCTGATGATACTGCACTTATTTTTTCAGCTAACGCATATAATGAAGTATTCAAGTTTTTTTTTTTTATGAAATAAGGGGGCAAACGAGCAAACGGGTCACCTGATGGAAAGCAACTTCCGTCGCCCATGGACACTCGCAGCATCAGAAGAGCTGCAAGTGCGTTGCCGGCCTTTTAAGAGGGAATAGGGTAATAGGGGAGGGTAGGGAAGGGAATAGGGTAGGGGATTGGGCCTCCGGTAAACTCACTCACTCGGCGAAACACAGCGCAAACGCTGTTTCACGCCGGTTTTCTGTGAGCCCGTGGTATTTCTCCGGTCGAGCCGGCCCATTCGTGCCGAAGCATGGCTCTACCACGTAAAAAAGTATGCGCAACACGGGTTTAACATAGTAAACGGATGGCTTCGGACTCATTTATTAACATTGAACGCAGAAAAAACGAAATATATAAAGTTCTCAATGCGCAAATTCCCCTTAGCTCCTACCAACCACACACTGTATGCCCACTACTGCACAACTCCTAAGCAATCGACAAAAACGTAATATCGAACGTATATTATATTTTCATTATGTTGAATGCAAGCGAGCGGAGCGAGCGAGAAAATTTTATTTATTTATTTTACCTGTCCAAACCTGTTGAAACTCTCACTGCACTCGGAAAAATACACTAAAATCTATATAGTCTAAAACTGAACGTCGGTACTTATTATTACAATAATATTATGTATTTTCGTCAAACATTTTACAGATTAAAGTCTGTTCAAACTTTAAACCCTGAAATAACTTAATGTTTAGAGGTAGGTAGGCGGTCGAAACAAAATCCTTAAAAACCACTACATTCTCGGTTTTAGTATGTTGTAAATATGAATTTTATAGTTAAAAACTAAAAACAGTTGGTAATATTACAAATATAGAGATTAAACTACTGCTAATCAATGCGACTTAAAGACGCGTCTTAGGTATGATGTGTTTAATGTTATTAACATAAGTTGGCACTATCATACATTTTGTTGTTTTAGTGCTTAACTTATGCCATTTTGTATAAGATAACTGTCTGGTGGTTGGACACTGTTTCCTACAACTGACTAGTACTAAAAGTAGTAACAACCCGTTTCAATAACCTATATATATATATATATATATATATATATATATATATATATATATATATATATATATATATATATATAGGTTATTGAAACGGGCCGTAAGTTGGCAACACTGATTACGCAAAAAACGTCTCTCGTCAGTCGGCGTGACGCCTCGGTCGTCGACAGAATCGCGCGGATTTTGAAATTTCGTGAGCACATTTTTTTTTTCTAAGGCCTAGACGGGATGCCCTAAGCAGTTGCTTAATTTGCTTAAAGGATAATCCGGCACTGATTAACGCAGGTTTGAATTAACGAGAGTCGACTAATAAAAAAAAAACTATTTTTACAGATTGGTACTATGAGTTGTCTACTTCTTTCTATAAGATATTATTATATAAAGCACTGTCATCAAAAAAGTAGCCTACTGCTTGTTTCTATAACTAAATCGTTAATGAGATTTGAGTTATACTTATGTTTCAATTTCCTATTTTAGACGGCTTCGAGGGGACAGCCGGGTGGTGCTATGGCGACGGGCCAGGGTGGAGCCGTCCACACACGATTTCCGTTACATTACACGTTACACGCGTCTGGACCCGGCCTAAGCTACGTTCCCACGTGCAATTTTTTTGTGGTCACGAAAGAAAAAACCTGCACTGCAAATAGAGCTGTGCGCTATTACAATATAGCTGAAAATCTTGTACAGCTGTCAAATCTGATATTTGACACTTCGACACAGGCTCGTGGACACGTAGCCTTAGATCTGGCGCATGTAAAATTTTATTTCTATGGGCAAGCTCAGTCATCGGACCATACTGCGTAGTCTTACGTGTACCTATTATTTTATTTACTTCAGATCAAGCTTAGGAACCTACATATTTAAATTAGGTTGTTGAATCATTTGTTAAAATATGTAGGTATAATGCCATGTAAGGTTCTCTTACGCTGTTTGTCCGCTGCACCGCCAACGTCAACGACCTACCGTAATCTCGACCTAATTTGGTTCTCGTTGACATCCCGTTGACGTTGGCGGTGGACAAACAGCGTATGTGTAATGATTTTTAAATATTTAGGAAAATAATTAAGCATATTATATAAAAAAGTGTAGTTTATTTTTGTTCAATAAAAAAATCTCCATTCGACAACCCTACTGCCCGGTTTGCAGGCGTGGGCGTGGCTTAATGAACTCGTGATTCGGGTGCTGGGGCATAGGGGTTCAGGTACGTCGCCATCGCGCCGATGAACTCGACTGACGGGTTCTTATAGATATGCGAGACACATTTTATGGCATGCTAATTTGTATGCATTTATGAACTTAGCAGTGAAAGTGTTAACGTAATTAATAAAATAGCACTCATAGCAACGGAAAACGCGGCTAAATCGGTATCCATCTTGATTAAATATGACGTTTATATGACCTTAAGTGTAATATGTAAAAATAAAGAACAGCATAATTTAAATATGATGTTAGAATTTGACAGATAGGAAACCATATTTATATGATGATTATATGATAGTGTAATATTCGTCCTAGTCGTGTTTTCATTATGTCCTTCCATTTTATGCATATTTGTGCCTTGTGACAGAATGCCTTGAATTTATTATAATAAAGAAATATGCCTAACGAGTTTATGCCAAAAAACAATTATGCCAAAGTATTATTATGACAAGAAAAATTATGCCTTACGAGTTATGCCTCATTAAATTAGGACAAAAAATATTAGTCTAAATGATATTTATGCCTAATGTTGTAGTATGCCAAGAAACCATTATACCAAAGTAATATTATGCGTAATAATATTATGCCAAGTGAAGTATGCCAAATGAAATTATGACAAATAAAATTATGCGAAAAAGAGGATCCCTTAGAAATAGTACCTACTCAAGTAATAAACCCAAGTAGAAAAGGGTCGGCAGAGGCGGTGAGCCTGTTGCATAGTTAAGGTGCGTAAGACTTCGCGCCGCAAACCAACGAACATTGGCTCGCTCGGCGGCCGCGCATTATGGGTAACGCGAACGCGCGCTCGAACGTGCCGCGCGACGAACCAGTTTGTGTCGGTTTTTGACGGCGCGGCAAAGGAGTGTATGTATAGATTAGTATTCTCGAAGACACTTCCATCTGAAATTCTACCTCGACAGCCCACATCGACATAAATAAAATTATAGTCAGCGTCGACTACAGCCATTAGCATAATACTAAAGAAATGTTTATAGTTGTATATTCGGTGCCAGGGGCTTGTAACACAACGTGCTTTCCGTAATCAACGTGGTATGAGGAAAATTCCATTTTTCTTCGAATACTTGCGCTAACTTCAACCATTCTTCTTCAGAGTTAGGGATCTGTAACAATAAAATAAGTATGTAAATTAATAATGAGTATTATCCTTGTTTTCAGATGCTTCCAACTCAAAATGACAACACAGATAGCGATAGTGGCCTAGAAACAAATACACAGTCTGTTAATGCAGCAAATGGAACAGAACCAAATACACAGCATGTAGATAAACCAGTTGATGTACTAAATAACCCAGATGTTCCAAAAAGACCGAGAAAAAAAAAGAAACCAAATCCTGCAGATTAAGAAATGATTTTGACATGTTAAGTGAAACATCAATATCGTCGTCGTCATCTGATCAGTAATCAGTATTTTACATACGGTCAGCATATTGCCAATGAGCTGCGTAAATATGACGAACGCACATTAATATTGTCAGGATATTATATGTAGCAACACCGCGCTCTCTAGTCTATGGACACTACGTTTGTCTACTCCCTTGCGTGCCGACATATAAAACGAATGTACTGTGTGTCAAGAATAAAGCATTATAATAAAATAATGGAAGTTATTTAACTATACCTCGAGCCATCCGCCTGCCCAGCGTGACATGGTGTCAGAAGTCCAGTCAGTCAAGAATCCTAGCCAACGTCCATCCAAAGAAAATTGAAGACAAGACAAGACCAAGCAGGTGAGTTACCGCGCAATTTCCAATATGTCGGACGAAAACTCCAAACAAGTAGCTGGGCTTGTTGGGTTGTGCTGCGTGGGGCCGGACCTGGACGACAACCAATTTGGTTTTCGTCGGGGGCGCTCCACCATAGACGCCATCATGCGCGTGAGGGCCCTGGCGGAGGAGACAGTGTCCCGGGGTGGGGTGGTGCTGGCGGTGTCTTTAGACATCTCCAACGCATTCAACACCCTACCCTGGAGTTGTATTCGGGAGGCTCTGAAATACCATCGCGTGCCTCCCTACCTCCGCCGTACGGTAGGAGCTTATCTAGAGGGTAGATGCGTCACCTATCGGGGACGTGACGGTGCCGGTCGGCACCTCATGTCGTGCGGTTTCCAGAGGGATCGGTCTTGGGACCGCTCCTGTGGGACATCGGCTACGACTGGTTGCTGAGAGGCGAGCTCCCGTCGGGCGCTGACTTGACGTGTTATGCGGACGACACGCTTGTAACTGCCCGGGGGAGCTCGCACAGGGAAGCGGCGTTGATAGCCACGGCTGCGGTGTCACAGGTGGTGAACCGCATCCGGCGCCTAGGCCTGGAGGTGGCCCTAAACAAATCGGAGGCCATGGTGTTTCATGGCCCCCGACGTGCGCCGGCGCCGGGATCACACATCGTGGTCAGCGGGGCCCGGATAGCTGTCGAGTCCACCATGAAGTATCTGGGATTGGTGCTCGATAGCCTATGTGAATTCGGGCCCCACTTCCGGCGGCTGGCGCCCAAAATTATACCTCCTACGAGACATCTTCAGCTGGAACTTGAATTCAAAAAAACCAATTCATTAAAGAAAAAATCATACAAGAAAAACCGTCTACACTGGAAAAGACAATAGAACTTGCCAAACACCAAGAGATGTCCAGACAACAAGCCAAAATGCTAGAAAACTCATCACATGTCATAGGTGAAGTAAACAGAAGACAATTAACTCGAACAAGATATCCATCCAGGCCAAGACAACCATCTCAACCAAGGTACAACAGTCAACCAAGACATACGTCAGCAAGCAGGCAGCCGCAACAGAGTCGTCAAACAAACAAAGAAACATGCACACGCTGTGGACAGCCGCTGGAGTCAAATGCAAGATTTGTTACAAGCTTAACCATTTTGCTGTCAGGTGCAGATTTAACAAGTCCGTCAAAGTAGTCACACAAGAAAGGACTACTTGTGTCCTTCAAAGCAACGAGTCTTCATCAACATGAGATGGTAATAATTTATTTATAGGTACAGTCAATAGTAATAATTTAGATAATGATAGTAAATTGACAGTAGAGTTAATTATAAATAACAAAAATGTAGAATTCTTATTGGATTCTGGGGCCGATGCTAACATAATATCTTACAACACTTTTACATATCTTAACTTAAACACCAACAACATTCAACCCAGTCTATACAAACTTTCAACATTTAGTGGAGAATTATTGCCAACTGTAGGACAATGCAATGTCAATGTAATTTATAAAAATACAAACCACTTAATTAACTTTTACATACTTGATATCAATTGTCAAAACACTTTAGGCAGGAAAACATGTAAGATGCTCAATCTTCGAAAGAAAGTAAACACTGTTAGTTTTTCTGATAAAACCTGTGGATCTGAGTTTATTATTAACTAGCTGCGAAACCCGGCGTTGCACGGGTTAAAATATACACCGTATGTTTAACACGATAACCGCCAAGCAAAAAAAGACATCATTCCGTTCAGGCCATGTCGGTCAATGCTGTCCGACAACTTGACTTTCCGTTCGGGCCACGTCGGTCAATGCTGACCGCGTTTTTGAAGTGTATTCAATCAACTCATACAGGCCGTAGGACAGGGCTATCAACAATATAGTCATATATATTGACCCGCGTGGCTCCGTAGATACGGAATATCATGTTGGTTTTCGGAAAATGTAAAGGACTTAGAAAAAAAACACAAAAAAGTAGCAAAATTATTTTTCTGCGAAAAAAAATTATAGTTTGCTTAGCAGGCTGTGTTCTGAATTAAAACAAATATTATTATAATTTATAAAATAAAGTGTTTCGACATAATATGTTATTTTATTCTTGAGGATGAATGAAATTTAAAAATATTTTTTTATATAATTGTGACATTAAATACTTAGGATAGAGATTAATATGACAATATTTTTTAAAAATATCGAAATAAAAACTTCTGTGCGTGCGATCTGCATGAGTTAGTCGATATATAAGTCTGAAAGTATGTGTATGAGTGTGTATTTATGTATAAATGAGTTGATGTGTGTACCTATATGAATTTTTGTGAGTAAAAATTTAAATGAAAAAACTCTTTATATTCTGGGGAGCGTATACTTTATTGAAGTAAATTTTTCATATAAAATAAACATCGAAACAAAAACAAAGAACGTATTAATTATTCATCAAAGAAATAATAATGAAATTTTGAAAAAGTACAACAAATTTTGCAAAATTAAGTAGTTAATTACTCCAAAAGTTACTGTCCGATTTGGTTCACAATAATTTTTCTAAAGAGTTTTTAGCATGATCTATCAGCATGGAAATTTTCAAGTTTCTATCTCCTATAGTTTAAAAATGCTAGGGGGGGGACCAATTTACCAACTACTTTGGATGCCGATTACTCGAAAATGGTTAACTTTATAAAAAAGTAACGTATGAAACCTTGCCTTTATTTTAAAAGACCTATTCTACGATACCCCACACGATGGGGTAGAGTGAAAAAATATTTTTCATCCCCACTTCACATGTATGGAGAGCCACCCCTAAAATATAAAATTATTATTTTTTTATGATCCCGAAACTGTGATCTATATAAAATCTATAACTGCACCAAATTTCATCAATTTATATTCATAATTAAAGGAGCTAGAGGCGCGGACAGACAGACAGACAGACAGACAGACGGACAGACAGACAGACAGACGGACAGAGCGAAACTATAAGAGTTCCTTAAGTATTACGGAACCCTAAAAAAATATTTAAATACCAACTAAGAAACATAAAACTTATTTATGAATATTACGGCGGCGGCGGGGGTGACCGACATTTCGACCCGCGCGGCCCCTTGCAACGGAAAACTCGCTTTTACGTCGCTAGGGGCCATGTCGGGCAATGTTGACCGACATCGTATAACTGCTTAAATAATATTCAAAATAAATTTTTAATAATTTTCACATACTTTAAGACATAAAATAAACGTATTAATAAAAAAAAATAATTGGCAAAATTTTGTCAGAACTGTAATTTTTGGTTGGCCTGAGAGGAAATTTTAATGGCGGGCAGCATTGTCCGACATGGCAGTTAACGTGTTAATGGTGTAAAAAATACATGAAGATACATTTTTGATGTAGATATTATAGATTCCTATCGTAGATATTAAGACTTATTCGACCATTAAACTTACGGTGGATATAGAGTACATCTTATAGACTAATAATTAGCAAATCAAAATAATGTAAAGAAAGAATTTAGTAAAAATAAAATTTTTCATTTTATTTATATAATTGTCTATACATCATATCATTCATACACAGATTACATAAAACGTTATACACTAATACTATTACATATTTACATTTGTTATTTTAGTTTTATTTTTTGTTTTAAATTTATCTTTATAATATTTGCTTGTACACTACATTTATGGTTCTGTTGTTTGGACTGCAAATAAACAAATGTTGAGGTGATCCAACTCGTGAGCATGCGACATATAGTTGGCCATGTGCAAAGCATGGTTCCTTCAAGTCAACGCCACAGTACTGAAATGTTTGACCTTGTGCTTTATTCACTGTCATACTGTAAGCCAACTTTACCGGGAATTGTAATCGTTTAAAAGTAAAGGGCAATCCATTTGATATCAAAGGTATCCGTGGTATAAATACTGTCTGTCCTTTTTCTTTACCAGTCATTATACTGGCTTCGATAATGTTATTGTGTAATTGTTTGATACAAAGTCTCGTACCATTACACAGTTTCGGCGAGTTCAGATTTCGTAGTAAAATAACTGGTGAACCAATTTTTAATTTAAGGCAGTGTAATGGCATTCCTGAAACATTTAATGAATTCAAAAATTCAGTAGGAAAATTAACGCTTTCTACCTCATCAGTCATTGTATCAATTGACGTGTAAATTTTCTCTTCTCCCGGAATCATTCCCTGGATGATGTTGTTGATGTCGTTGACAATGTCGTTCTTTGTGGCTAGAATAATTCGTTCACGTAACCATTCTGAATGAGTATAATTTTCAGCAATATTTGGATATACTTCATTTATTAGTTTTTCAGGTGTTTCAACGACATTACATAACTCCTTAGTTAATACTATTTGACCAGTATTTTCGTCTACTGGATAGTTGCCTTCTCCTATTTGCAATAGTTTTTCAGAGAATTCCTGTGCCTTTTTATCTCCTGACATTTGCGCTCTCATGTTTGTTAACAACTTAATAATTTTCACGTGGTCCCATATGAACGATTTCTTCAAGCAAGCATTAATTTCATCAGCCGGCGTCGATTTGGGAATAACAGGCAGAGTTTGACGAAAATCGCCTGACAGTATTAACAGCACACCTCCCATTATATTATTATTGTTGCATAAATCTTGAAGTGTTGTATTGAGCGCTTCTAGAGATTTTTTATGGGCCATTGTACTTTCGTCCCATACAATGGCTTTGCACTGTTTCAATAATCGTCCACGCGCTGATGATTTTGAGATGTCACATACCGGAAATTCACAGTCAGCTACATTTAATGGTAATTTTAAACCAGAATGTGCTGTTCGTCCACCATCCATAAGAGTAGCCGCTATCCCCGATGACGCCAGGGCGAGAACGATATCTTTATTTGCACGGATTTCAGCTAGAATTAAATTGATTAGAAATGTTTTTCCGGTGCCACCAGGTGCATCTATAAATATTATGCCACCTTGCTGTTTTCTATAATAGTCCATTATTATATCATATGCTTGTTTTTGACTCTGAATTAATAGGGATTTGTTGTGTTGGATGTAATGTTTCAATTCTTCTATATTATAATTTGTTTCTCTTAAAAATTCACTATTCATAGCATCTAAATGACTTCGTTGAGGAGATTGAACACCTAGTTGTTCTAATGTTTGGTTAGATATTGCTAAACATTTGTCTTCTATCAATATCAAAGCTTTGTTAAAAATTTCTTCGTTAAAAGTTATTTCTAAGTCCGGATTTTGTCGTCGTAGTTCAGCCAAAATGTCATCGCTCATATATTCTCGATATTTTAGCCATAGTCGATTTGGATTAGAAGGATTACATGTAGTTATTATAACTGCAAATAGCTCACGAATTTGAGTCGCTGTTGCTGTTTGGGCTCCTTCGTTCATAGCTAACTCCCAATGATTATCGTTTTCTAATAGACCTAGTCTTTGACATGCCTCACGATATGTTTCACAAATGAAACCATTGACACTTCTGAGGTCTTCAAAACACGTTGGGCCACGAACATTGTGTAGTAATAAACGCAGATAAAAACATTCTGCGTTTTTTGGGTGCACTGTATAGACTCGTCCTGTTGCGTTACTTTTAAATATTCCATCATGTCCCTCTACTGGTATTCCACGTTTTCGAGGATTAAATTCTTTACTTGTTGCATTCCACGTATAATAATATGGTACCTCTGAATAAAATAAAGTCTTAACAAATTAATCTTTTGAAGTTGTTCTTGCTGGTGGTTCTGTCGCAACTTTCTGTGCTGTTTCTGTAGTAAAAAACACACGTTGTCCATTTTCTAAGTGCACGGATAAATGGAGAACTGGCGGATCTCGATCGTGAATTGGGAAACTTAAAATTCGCCAAACCGCTTCATTAGTATTAATGTAACGATCCATTTGATATTGTACTATTTCATCATGCTGATTTTCATTGGTCACCATAAAAACAGCCATATCACTGCCTTTGTTAATATACTTGCATACATATTTAATTGATTTGACAGAACTGCAGTATTCGACATTGATATGGGCATTAAACATTTTGGATAAAAGTGGATTGTATGGAACTACCCATTGATTGTTAATTAGAATTTCTTGATTGCCTCGTATTTTAATTTTAGCTGTAAACCCACCTTGTTCTGGTGATCGACGCCTGTATTTCGCATATCCATCTTCACCCGTACCACCCGTGTTTCATTCAAAAATGGCTTTGGATAACGTTTTGTACATGTTTCATCTTTCATACACGGATAACTTTTATTTAGTACACCACACGGGCCATGAATCATATTTCTCACGATTATATTATACAGGTCAGGATCTTCGTCCGGGTTTGGAAATTCAGCCTTGATAATATTATCTATTTGATCCGGATGTATTTTATTTTGAAGCCAAATTAAGTTGTGAGAATGTGGCAGTCCTCGTTTCTGCCATTCGATTGAATACATCCAGCAGATAACAGCACCAAATATTTGATTTTTTACGATGGCATCAATAAACTTAATTTGTTTTTGGCGAAAAATATCATGTCGATCGCTGGCCGTTTGATTATATTGTAATTCATCTTTGATTTCCACCCATGAAGAATTACATGTAAATGTTATGAATAAATCTGGTCGGCCGTGTTTTCTGACATAAGTTATCGCATCTTGGGCATATTCCTGCATGTAACGTGGACTTCCAGTAAACGTAGAAGGCAAGATGACCAATTTTCCCATGTTATCAACGTTTCCATCATTTATCATAGCATCTCTCAAATGAATATATTCATCAGAACGCAACTTTCGTTGATTGTGGCGAATAAATTGTAATCTTTCTGTCTCTATTTTAGCATACATATCCACGATAAACTGCTGAAATAACTGACGACAATTTAAAATATGGTTATATTCATTATTTCTAGTCATAATTCGATAAGCATAAAATTGCATAGCTGACACTTTTTTATTAGTTTCTACACCTGTAGCCGGATTGATCTGTTAAATGTTAAAGTGATAACCATCTTCACCTTGCCAAAAAATTAACGGGTATTGTAGTGCATCATAACTGCGATGTGTTTCAGCAATACGTTGCAATTGATTACTTCTACGTTGAATAATAATATCACGATGGCTATATTCATTATCAACAATTACTACAGCAACTTCTTCCGTTTGAGGAGCATTAAACCTTCGTTCATGTTGACCGGCTGGTCTTTTATCCGCTCGAATGACGATCTTGTAATTCTCTGCAACCATTTTATCTAATGAAGTTTTAAATACATTGATTAGTTGATTATTATCGTGAAGTAGACACTGTAATTTTTGAATGATGTCTCGTTGTAGCCCCTGAATATGAGAACAACGTTGATCTATTTCAAGCTCTTCGTTACCAATAAAATATACTTGAAGAAACTTTGGAGTTCTATCTGACATCGGCATCAGAGATCCTATCCGATGGTAAATTTGGCCTTGAACCTTGAAAACTGAACTGAAATTTTCTTCCTGACATATTAAAGTCGCTCCAAATGAAGTCATTTGAAAACAACAGTTATATCGTCGTATATTTTGTAGAAAATGAATGGAATCTGGTGTTTCTCCTTTCATATATGCGAGTAATTCTGGTGGCGGTGTATTCAATGGTGGTAAATTTACTTTACCACTTGAGCGTGTTGCTCAAGTGGTAACGTGGTGGTACCGGGAGTTTCTCCTGGAAATTTGCGTGCATTACAATACTTGCATATCGTATCCATTTTTCCAATAATTATATTCGGATGTTCACTATATTGCTTTTTACAATCATAATGGAACGCCTGAAGTTCTAAGCTTTGTCGTAATCGATTTCAAATTGCTTGTACTCGGGACTGGATTTCTTCGTTAGTGCGAACTCTTACTTCGGCGGTTTGATTTTCTCTGAGTTTCTTTATACGTTCACGATTATTCGAAAGTCGTTTTTCCGTTTGTTCTTCTGTTTCATTTTGACGTGCTTCTTTCATTTTTTTTGCTCTCACTTGAGGTTTTGTAAATACTTTTTTACGCTTTGGCATTGTGTATATGTAATGTAATAAAATTACACAAAGTCGATCTCTCGCTTATAACGATGATAACACTAACAAACTCACTAAATTTTGGTATATAAATAATCGAACATGAAAATTTCTAGATTTGGAACACTCTAGAACCATCCAAAAGTTTGTTCCGTTTTATTTGTCAAAATCACGTGAATCGTTTTAAGTACTGGTCACTTTTAATTCCAACTGATCTTCACTCGACTGCAGACACGATTAAACTAACGAAAAGCTACTGATTTCGGGTTTATATACTGTCAGATATAGAAATTTCTAGATTTGGAAGACTCTAGAACCTTCCAAAAGTTTATTCTATTTTTAGAACTTTCTGAAACGTTCCAGAATGATAATAACCGATATTATTAAAGAAATTTTCAGAACTTTCCTAAAGTTCTAATGAGTTAGAAAAGGACAGATTATTAATTTTATTTTAAAAATCGGTCTGTAACTATCAGCATGTTCAATGTCGAACGCGTGATGACGATTTTATTGTCGTCATATTTTAACCAGAAATGGATAAAAAGGCAAGTTGATGTTAGATCTAAAACGTAAAACTAATTCGTTTTGATATATTTCATAGGTAGCATTATATTTCTTTCAAAAACATGAAAATATGTAATGAAATATTATGGGAGTACGTAGTATCATACCGGGAGCCGGTTACGTCAACAGCATACGTGTGACAGCCATGTTTTTGTGTTTCTGGGATGCTACCTAAGTATGGATATGCCTCAGGAATATTTTTGTATGCATTAAATTTAATTTATTTTTTATTTTCGCACTTTTTTCGTTATCGGTTTTTCTTTTGGTTTTTGTATTGAGCTAATTTTGTTTTAATTTAAGAAAATAACATGTTTGCACTTTTTTATTTTTTGCATTATTTGTTTCTTTTTTCGCTGTTTGCACTAGCTTTTTTTCTGCTTTTTTATATAAGAAGACAACGACGATCTCGGGGACGACGTGGAAGTGGAGCGACTACGCGCGGGGGTCGAGGTGGTGTACAGGGCAGGGGCCGTGTCCGCACGCGCGGCGGTCGTGGTTCTGGTATTGGTGCTGGTACTGCATGCCTTGGTGCTGGACTGCTGGTCTTGGTGCTCATAGGCCTTCAGTTTCTGACTCGTAATTGCGTCTTATTTTTACTAACAAAATGCTTATAAATATTATTATTATTAATAATGAATAAAGTATTTTAAACAATTAATTTATATTTTAGTGTAACTAGTGGAGGGTTGCAGAGCTTAGACGAGGTCCATGCTATGGAAAGGCCACTCCACGAAAGCAGGAGGAGGGAGCTGCCGCCAGTGAGGACAGTACCTGAAGGGTAAATTAATGTTAAATTATTATTCTATAGCAATTGTTTCATTATGCTGGTATATGGTAATAAATTAACACTTTTTTGTAGATCCCAATCCTTATGGTCGTCCTTACAAGAAATGGACGCCTCCCCCTCCACGAGTAAAGAGCCTCTGATATGCTCGGCACCACCATCTCCGGCTCTGTAATTATACTGTTATTTTTAAAATGTTCAAATGCAATTAATTATCAACCGTAACAATTAACATCGAATACTTGTATTTGCAGGTATGTTGAATGTGGTGGGAGCGGGCAGTCAACTCCCCGAATTACCGCTGTAAAGAGACCCGCGTAAGTTTTCATTTATTTTATTTGTTACTAAAGTTTTATTTTATTGGAAAAATATATTTACAATAACACTGCTCTTTTTGTTGTTACAGAAATAATGACTCTTCTGGAAAGGGCGAGGAGGTTCCGGCTTCGAGGCGGTGCTAAGTGCTTGTAAGTTCAAAAATGAGCAAAATTATATTTTTAGTTATTGCGATACCGGTACTGATTTTCTTATTTTCTAAGGATTCCACCAGCCAGGGCTTCATCTTCATCATCAGCCGTCAGAGCTCGTCCTTTGAGGGACGAGGACATTGCCCAAATCCCGAATAATTATGGTAAGTAAATATTTAAAAATTATGGCCATCATCTGTTTACATAGGTAAAACAGACTACAGTATATTATTATTATTATTTACACAGGCAGTGAAGAGGATGCTGACAGCGATGATGAAGATGAAGATTTAGTTCAGCCAGTGCAGATGCCTAGGACGGCTGAAAGACTTTTTATGTCTGAGGAATAGACTGAGGTGCCACCGATAAACGCAGCCATAGGTTTTGAGTGGCCACCTCAACTTTCCTCCGGCCTGCAGCCCCAACCTAGCGCCCAGCCCGAGCCCGAACCCAACGCCGAGCCCGAACCCAGCGCCGACCTCGAAGCCACCGCCGAACCATACAATAAATTTGATTTTAGGTGGAGAGGGTTTCCAGAATCTCAAATTCCTCCTGAATTGAGAAAGGAACCTTTCTCCGAGATTAATTGTGGTCCCACAGTTCCATTGACGAGCCCATATGAGGCATTTACTACTATATGGGATCGCCATATAATGGAGCACATTTCAGTGGAGACAAATAGATATGCTCAGCAAGAGGTAACGGCCATGATTCATCAGGGACTACTTTTGCCAACCAGTCGCATCACGCGATGGCGGGTTACGAATCCAGATGAGCTGTACGTGTATTTCGCACTACTCCTCGCGACTGGGATTATTGTGAAATCACGTGTAGACTCATACTGGAATACAGCCCAGGATTTACTATCTTCTCCGGGTTTTCGGCAACGATGAGCTTTGACCGTTACTTCCTGCTTTCTAAATGTCTCCACTTCTGTAATAATGATGACTGCTGCTAATGATGACCCACACACAATGACGCGACCGTAGGCAAAGCTTTTTAAGGTGCATCCTATTACAGACCATCTTAACCAGCGGTTCTTACAGTTATATATTTTATCTCAAAATATTGCATTAGACGAAAGTCTGATACAGTGGAAGGGTTGGTTAGATATTAATCAATTTATCCGAAATAAATAAGGCACAGTCGGAATCAAAACCTACGAGGTTTGTGAGTCCCAGACTGGCTACTTGTGGCGGTTTGAAGTGCACGTAGGGCATGACGAATCTCCACGAGATAGTCCTTTGTCTGGGGTTGTGCCGGCACTTGTGCTTAAACTTCTCAATGGTCTTGAGCACAAGGGCCACACGGTTTGGATGGATAACTTTTATAACTCTCCTGCGCTTGCGCGAGAGTTAAAGGTGCGGGGGTTTGACTGTGCTGGTACTCTCCGCTTGAACCGTCAGTTTGTTCCCACTGAACTGGCTAATCTGACCAAGGGAGCTTTGGCTGTAGGTCAAGTTCGTGGCTGCACTTCAGGCGATGTGGATCTGGTGGTATGGCGAGATAAAAACCTCGTTTCTCTTATCTCGACGTACCATGGGTTAGCAACGGTGAAGTGTGAAGACGTACTAAAGCCCTCAATAGTACCAGATTACAATGTGTGCATGGGTGGTGTTGATCGCAAAGATCAAATGATTGCCATGTACCCACTAGAAAGGCGGCGTAATCGGGCGTGGTACAAAAAGTTTTTTAGACGACTGTTAAATGTTAGTGTCCTGAATGCGTTCATACTCCTCCGCACACAGCGACCTCTTACCCACCGAAGGTTCCGTGAAACTTTGATAAGGGAATTGGTCGCAAAACACAAGCCACCTTCACCCTCAGCAGGTACAGCTGGACCAGTGGGACATTTTCCGGCTCAGTATGACTTTCTGGCCGGAAAACAACACGAACGCCAGCGCAGATTTTGCGTTGTATGTAAAAAACGTACAACTGCATATTGCAGGCAGTGCAACGTTCCACTGTGCGTGTTCACCTGCTTTGGATCACATCACTCTTAACAGTTACACATCACACAAACACTACCTATACGCACAGCTACTCAGGACACACAAGACTCTACAACGCTTTTAGTCGCCAGTTCAGTGGGAATAAAAGTATATTCGTCCAAATCGTGGAATAATAAGACAGTTAAGGCTGTATATTTATTTATGTATTCGTAAGTAATATTTTTACGTATTTAATTCTTTATTTACGTAGGTTTCATTTTTATTAAAAATATCTATCTATCTATATTTATTATTATTGGCAATATTTTGGGTAAAATATATAATTGTAGTTCCCACGGGTGCGTCATTCGTTCGGATTACAGTCATCATTATTTGAGAGTGCTGCCAACCCGTTTAATCTACAAGCAATATCAGTGCTGCTAACCCTTGTATTCTACAAGCAATATCCCACGAAATCAGGACTACATTTGATCTTATCATTAGCTATGATTGCAATATTCATTTTTTGTATTAGCAAATATATATGAAAGTACTTATACTAAATTTGTAAATATCAACTACTCAAATGCTGTGGTAAATTTATCAAAAAACGTTAGATTCAGCATTGAAATCATTTTGTTGGCAGCTTTCTGGTTAGTATTTTGGTATATGGAGGTTTTAAAAAAAAACTGACTGTTACGTTACCGGAATGTGACCAGAATAGATAAAAATATTTTGAATGTACGTTAGTAAAAAAACAAACACTATACTCATAAGAACCATACCTTGAAAATATTATGTTTTACGAAAAGTCGTATCCATACTTTTGTAGCCTCTCAGGTACCAAAATGAACCATTTTTTGCTACTTTTAACAACTTATATCTTGAAATATTTCTTAGAACTGTATTGTTCTGTTGATTTGTTTTGATGCTTTAATCTATCTAGATCTTAGAAAATGTCTTAAAGTTCCGTTAGTTGCAATATTTTTTCCAAAAACTATGTTTTTAAATGTATATAATTTTTGACCGAAATTTTTGAGTTATTTTTGTTTAACTCCTACTCAAGATATATATATAATATAGTGCTGCGATACTTTTGTAATACATAGTTTATAAGCTTAAGTTTCTAATAAACAAAACATCTTTGTCCATATTGGCATAAGTCAATTAAAATTAGGTTGAAATATTGTACCCACTTTTGAGGACGCATTAAGTGGCAGTTCTTTGTGACTATATTAAGATCATGTGTTGTGTAAAAAATATGTATGGTGGCACTTGAATTTTGAGTTGTATTTTAAACCTAATGTGATAAGTTGTAAATAAAATATTTTAATTACTTCCAAATGGAGTCTTAAACAAATTATAAGTTTGGATATGAATGTTAATAAATTTAATCCCCTTCGTGGCACTTCTTATATAGATTTATATTACAGCAAAGAAGGCTGTTATTAATGTTCAAAATACCGACTATAGGTATGTGTTTTAAGTGGGCATTACTCTCTACATTATACTCAGTCAATAAACATGCTGGACGGCTAAGATACCCGTCCAGCATACAGCATGCACGCGAATATAATTAATTTTGATGGTATATCTTTCCCGATGAAATTAACCGATATCCACATTGAAAATTTAAAAACATACGTTTCGACGTTTTTGGATTATAATTTAACAAAAAACGAAAAATAATGTCGTAGGCCCCTTGTATTTTACCAAAAATAGCAAAAGCAAACATATTAATTTATTATACTTAACAAATGGTACAAGTAGTCACTATTCTTATATAAAGAATTTATCGTGTTTGGTAAGCAAACAACTTTCAAATCAACATCATACGGTTTACATGTTTTGTGATGGATGTTTGTTATGAATTATGATTTCCTAAAAATAAGAGATTATCTAATCACCAACAAAATGACTGCTCTCATGCGACTGTCGTGTTGCCAAGTAGTGATTTTTTTTTAAATTGGTTTGCAGAATCAACACCAAACAATCATGTTTGATCATTTTGAAAGAAAATTAAAAATACCTTTTGTGATTTATGCAGATTTTGAAGCTTTCCAAATCCGGTCAATTCATATACCGTAAAACGGGGTGACAAGGGATGGCGGGGTGGCAAGGGACGTGAAGTCAGATTTTGTCTAAACCTTTGTGGTAGAAATGTATGGCTGTGGATTCGTAGTACGAATATATTTTTTTAATTTTGGAAGTATTTTTTCTATATACCCTGGCAACACTCAAGTATCCAATCCACAGAAATATAAAAAGAATACTGTCAAAGTCGGACGTAAAATAGTGGCGGTTGTGTTTGTATTTTTACTTTGATTTTTAAACAAAATTATTGTGTTTTGGACTCGAAGAATTTGTTGAATTGAATTTTGTTTTAAAACTAGGTTCAAACATCGAAAAAGGTAAGTTATATTTGCCTAATTACATCGAAAATACACATTTCCAAATATTAACCTAATTTAGAATATTTTTGGGGTGAGTAGGGTTGTCTAAGTGTGTGAGTCGGAGCAGGAACGAGGTGAGTTGGGACGTGAGAGGGATGTGTTGGGCTAATTCTTCTAGGGTTGGCAATTTTCAATGAAAATGTAAAATAAGGAATCAAACATATAAAATTGATACCTATTTAAATTACCTAGTAGGTAGATGCGCCGTAGGCAGGTACGCTGTTTTAGTCACGAATATACGTTTATTATTTTTTTTTCTTTTATTGTTTGTTATTTTTTCGTTTTTTTTTTTATTTAGTAGGTACCTATGTTTGTTTTATTTACAGGATGCCGAGGGTGTATGCAGCAAAGCCGGGAGCAAAAACACGCAAAAAATATGATTTAAATAGGATAAATGAAGCACTAGAGGAACTTTCAAAATCAGACACATCCATTGCATCAGTGGCACTAAAATATGGAATTTCTAAGTCAGTGCTTGGTCGTCACAAATTACGGGAAATGAAACAAAGTGGCGGCCAAACTGCACTGTCAGCGAGTGCTGAACAATATATAGTTCAAAATTTGAACACTTGTGCGGAATGGGGATATCCATTAACTACTATGGACTTACGCTATGTGGTGAAGATGTATCTTGATTCTTATGGAATCCAATGTAGAAGATTTAAAAATAACTTTCCTGGTCCAGATTTCGCCGAAAATTTTCTCAAGCGACACAAAAATGATATTTCCAAAAGGATTTGTCAAAATATCAAGAGAGCAAGAGCAAAAGTTTCTCTGCAAACAATAAAAGAGTACCATTCGGAACTAGAAAAGTCCATTGCGAACATACCTCTGTCAAATATTATGAACTATGACGAGACAAACTTAACCGATGACCCTGGACGTAAGCAAGTTATTGTAAAACGAGGCTGTAAATATCCTGAAAGAGTTATGAACCATACTAAAGGGTCGGTGTCATTGATGATGGCTGCAACGGCAGATGGAGAAGTATTGCCTCCATACGTAGTGTACAAAGCCACCCATCTTTATAATACTTGGGTTTCAAATGGACCAAAAAATGCGAGGTTTGATCGCTCTAAATCCGGTTGGTTCGACGGTGAAATTTTCGCCGATTGGATAATGACGATGGTTATACCAATGTTAGAAAAAAAACCGGGCAAGAAAGTTCTGATTGGAGACAATTTATCATCACACCTTTCAGCAGAGCTCATTAGCCTATGCAAAGAAAAGAAATTTTGTGTTTCTACCGGCCAACTCCACACATTTGACACAGCCTTTAGACGTAGCGTTCTTTAGGCTCATGAAAACAGCTTGTGAGGCATATACTCAATAAATGGAAGATGACCGATGGAAGGACCTTATCAACAATCCCGAAGGGCTGTTTTCCACGTTTATTAAAACTATTGGTAGACGAACTCACTGGAAATTCAGAAAAAAACGTAAAGGCCGGATTTAGGGAAACTGGTATTGCTCCTCTAGACGTCAAAATACTTTTGGAGAGACTGCCCAAAGATGATACAGCCAACGACGAAAACGCTAAGGATGCTATTGAAAATTATTTTATAAATATTTTAAAAGAGATGCAGTTCGGGACTATGAACATCAAGGAACCAAAAAACAAAACTAAACTGGAGGTCGTAGCTGGTAGAAGCGTAAGTGAAGAGGATGCTGAGAAAGGTCCTGCAAAAAAAAATAAAAAAATTAAATACATATTTACAAGAATGCTCCTCAACATCAGGAAAAGGTAAAGGAACAGGAAAAAAGACAAAGCAAAATATGATATCAAAATTAAATATTACAGAAGCAAAATTAGGGAGAAAAAATGAAAATTCGGAAGAAGCTGAAACAAAAAATGAAGAAATAATAATAGAAGAACAAAAAGAGCTGGAGACAGTAACTGGGAAAAACGTAAGTGTCGAAAAGGCTGAGATGGGTCCTGCACTGAAAAAAAAAAGAAATTTAATACAGATTTACAAGAATGCTCCAATACATCAGGAAAAATAATAGGAAGAAAAGCAACGCAAAATTTGTTATCATTAACTGATAACAAATTTTGCGTTGCTACCTGCAGAAATTTTGAGAAGCTAGATATCGCAACATTACCTGTAGTTTTCGAAGATAACTTAGACTGCAATGAAGTTATTATTGAGACTGGAAATGAAAACGTCGTAAAATCGCCAAAATTAAAAATAATAAGTAATATAAAATTGCCGCTGCCATTGCCTTTGCCGAAGAATAAAAAGCCGAAGTCTTCTAATAAAAAGAACTATTTTAATAAAGTTGAAGATATCTTAAAGATATTAGAAGAAGAATAAAAGTCTTGAGAAGAAAAAAGATGAGAATAAAGTCTGAAAAGAAATTAAAGTTCCTAACTTGTTTAAAGTGTTGATTTATGGTAGATATTTGTTATTTGTTGTTTGTATTTGTCTATAGGTAGGTACTTATTTGTTTTTGAATCATTATTTTAAAAGAAATGTTCTGTTAGTTTAGCTTTCGTTGATTTTAGTTTGTTTTATTAAATATTCTGGTTTTGTTTGTTTTTGGCCGTTTAACGCCATTTTTATAAATATGTTTTTTTTTAGATGTTATGTAGGTACCACATGTTCATTATATAATAATTATATGTGCAATGTTACTTTTTCTGTGTACATATCTGTAAAACAGATTCTTAATAAATATTTAATATTATGCTATTGGTCTGTTTTATCATTTCGACCTATGCGTAGAACAAAGTCCGATGTGAAAAATTGCTACTTTTCAGTAGAGGCAAAACAAGTTTTGCGAATTGAAAAACTTGAATAACTTATAAACGGTGAGACTTTTATTTTTGAAATTTTGGTATGTTATTATGACATCCTAGTCTAGTTAACCACTTTATACTGTTTATTAATAATTATTATACTTACTGAGATAACGAGTTCTATATCAACCTAGGACGTTTTACAGCGGAGAAGCGAGAGTTCGTAGTGATCATATTACGTTGTTTTACGGAGACATTTGAATGAAACGCCGTTCTATATTCATATGATTCGTTTTTTGTTGGAGTTATCCGACGTTTTTAAGTCCTATGTGAATAATCATAATCTATTATTTTGGTATAGTACTATCCACACTACGTATAAATGAATTATAATACATAATTATTTTTTAAAATCGTTTATTTACATTAAAAAATCTCAAAATAGGTGGTGTTTTGAACTATAATTAATCCATAGTCGGTACTAGGGACTTACTTAAAATTAAAGACTAGTTACCATAGTCTAAAACCTACAAAAAAAAAAATCTATAAGATATGCCCATAAAAATAAATATTGTTTGAAAAAATACATCAAGCCCAAAACAAAATTTAAACTTATAAACAATTAAAACTTTTTTTTTACTAAACTAGGGGGCAAATTAGCAAACGGATCACCTGATGGAAAGCGATTACCGTAGTGCTTACGGTACCGTACCGTTACCGTAAGCGATAACATCAAAGAAGTTGCAAGTGCGTTGCCGGCCGTTTAGGAGGGAATACGCTCCCTTCTTGAAGGTTTGCAGGTCGTAATGGTCCGGATACTGCTGGCGACAGTTCATTTCAGAGTTTTACAGTGCGCGGCAGAAAGCTTCGGGTAAAGCGCACGGTGGAGGACTGCCACTCATCAAGGTGATGAAGATGATAAATATTTTGTCGCTTGGAACGGTGGCGAAAAGTTGCAGCAGGTATAAGTTCGAACAATTCCTCGGAGCACTCCCCGTAATATAACCGATAGAGGATGCAGAGCGATGCTACATAGTCAAGTCTGTTTGAAATACTATGGCAGTCGACAATTCGAGCGGCTCTACGTTGGATACGATCTAGAGGGAGAAGCTGGTACTTTGGTGCCCCTGCCCAAAGATGATAACAGTATTCCATGTGAGGCCGAACCTGCGCCTTATAGAGTTTTAGGCTTTGGATCGGACTGAAATACTGCTTTGACCTGTCATCTGAACATCAAGCTTCTTGGAGGCTAAATTGGCCTTGCCCTCCAGATGATATCGGAACTGACCTCGCTCGATATGTTTAACACCTAACCCTTTCTAAAACGTAGTTATAAATTAAACTGCTTTGGTACTGTATCTAATCTTTCTAGCTATGTTGTATAATGTAATTAAATAGGTACAAGTTCAGTTTAACCTACATGGGGGGAGGTATGTGCACGTCTATCCAAAATAATGAAAAATAACCATAATATTGTTATGGCCATAATCCCGTTATAATAAGCATGTCGCATTCAGGAGAAATAATACATAAAAAATCAATTTTGTCATAATAAGGTTCGGATAGATTTGAAGTATTCAATTCAATTTATTCAAAAACACATAAAATAGATACAAAACAAATATACATAATTAAATAGTATATATACCACGTCAATCTGATCCCGTACTAAGTTGAACTTGTGTTACGGGTATCAGACAACGGATATATATTTTTATACTATAAACACACACAATTCTATACTATACAATACTATACATAAATCTAATTTTCTATATTATTCACATTCACTCTTACACACACACACACACTGTAGTTTATCACGTATTGTCTTTTTTCGGCGACGTGATGCGCGCATCGTTGGGGAGCCTTCCCCGAAACCTCCGGTAGACTACGTCCGTCGGCCAGAACTCTTCCACCTCAAAGGTCGGTAAAAGATGCGTCGGTACTCTCACCACAAAGGAACTGAAATTGACCTTGTGGCGTGATTCCAGACCCTCGACCCTTAAGGTGAAAGACGTCTTCTTTCAGGATGTAGTCCACGACGTCCTCGACCTTCGTAGACCAGTGCAGGCGGGACACGTACAGCGGTGTGGCGCGCACTTCGCACCGCAGACGCTGCTCGGGTTCGCTGGGTGCGGTGCCGCGATGGTTGCGGACGGCGGGCTTCCTCTTCTTTCTTCTCTCTACCAGTATGAAGCCCTCCTCATCGCACCTCCTGCTCTCGTCCTTGACAGCTCGAGGAGGCTCAGCCTTACGGCTCTCCTTTACCCCCTTTGTCTTAGCCCGCGGGGGTAAGTGTCTATAAAATCGATTATCCTGAATGTGATAGTGTATATTATCTACGTATACACTATCATACTTTCTGTAACACCTTATAGGAATGGCCATCAGGTATTTACACTATAATGATTTAACATATCTAAAAGGTATTTAGCAGTATGTGATTTATCACGATTACCATTTCTTTAAGACGCGATGTATTCTTTGTACCGAGTCTCAACGTCCAATTTGAGTCAAACTTTGTACCCCGTTTCAGAGTTACATATGATCACATTTTGCAAAACACCTTTTAAATAGTGGTCAAAGGCTTTTGACCGAGCGTGCTGGAATAATTATTAGAAATAATTAAATAAAAGAGCAACAATAGACTTGCATTACTCATGGTTAAACGTACACTCACACATTTGCTTGCAGGTTTTGGGTATTTTTCTAGATTATACTTTTGAGATATTGCTAGATATAATATTAATTAAATTGTATACTACTATCTACATAATTGGACCTGAAAACGCTGTCATAGGCGGAATGAACTATCAGCAGGAGACTGCATAGGAGTTAGCACCGACATTTCTTGATCAACTGATGGTCAGAACCTATGGTCAGAATTTTTTAAGTCTTTAAGTTGTATTAAAGGTGATTTTTCGAAACTAGGAGTCGCTTTTAAAGAAAGTATTGATGGCCGAAGGCCATAAATTCTCTCATTAGTAGATGGATTAGGAGGTGCGGGATCAATTTTATTTCAAACATCATCTAGTGGCTGACTTATTTCTTCTGCACCTTGTTGTCAACACTGAAATGTAAAAAATTGTATTACTACACTGCACCATAATATATTAAAAATAATATTATGTATGATATATTTATCTTGAAAACTTTTTAATAAAAATTAATAACATTTTTGTACAAAGCTATTAAAAAAAGTTTGAATATACAAGGTTTAATGAACATCGCAGTACAGAACTAAACTGTCGATCATAATGTTATTTGATTCGCTGAAGACCCTACAAATGTGTATATATTGTAAGGTAACGCAGCTTTAAACTATTTTTATTAATTTAATATGAAATATATTTATATTTAACGATATTTTTAAAAGAACAACGTCCTAACTGATGTCATTATTCAGGCGATAACGTCCCATCTGCATATCGAACTGACAAAATGTATTGTAACTATTCTGTGATTCCGTAAAAAAACGTCCCATAGTTACATGAAACTCTTAGAAATTCTAAAGTATTAGTCTTATATAGTTCTAATATAACTTATAATCTCAACTATTTGGTACGTCAACTTTTATTGATAACATGACAAATATTTACCTAATAAATAAACATGAAACTAATCATACTTTTCGAACTAAAATGTATTTTTCTAACTCTCCGTCAAAAAATGTCTTATATGAATATAGATTTCCCGTTTCTATTTATGAGCTTAAAAAGCGGAATAGTAAAAAAATATAATTTCAAAGCATGATAATATTAAATTTGAAGAATAATTTAAGTAAAAATATCAGCTTACCCGGATCTACACCGTTATTCATAAAAATATATTGCTTATTTGAAAAATAAGGACTACGTTCAGGCTCTTTTTCTCCTCTTCTTAAAGCATATCCAGCATTATCCGTAAGCATGACATCTCAGAAATACTTTTAGTACGCAATAATTAGTAAAATTATAATTTTCGTCAAACCGAAAAAAAAATCACACACATGACGCAAAAAACCCTTCTTTCCGCTCGACAACGCCTGAAGTGAAGATCGCGCGAGGCGCCCGCGCCATGCGCGCTCCAATTTCTCCATCCTATGAACACTAGGAGCATTTTATCATGGAGCTTACATCAAATAAGATGTTGTACGATTCTGTATCTCCGAAAATAAGCCAGATACAAAAATTCTGAAAATGTCAGCCTGTAGAGCTTTGATTCCTTATTTCATTTATCCAAAAAACGCACTTTTGCTCTATGATCACATCAGACTTTGTTCTACGCATAGATCGATTTCATTCCCTCTTTTTAATATTATATATCTTTCATTCTATATTTACTTTTTGTATGTATTAAAATCTAAAAGCGACAACCTTCGCAAATTCCCTTCTCGCCCCATCACTGTCCCTTATAACCCCGATAACGGGGTGAGAAGGGATCGCACATATTTTTGTGATTTTTGCTTAAAATACTAACATAAACGCAAAAAGGATTTCAAAAACATATTAAGCTGCCGGAACAAAATCTATTCAATTATAATGAGGTCTTTGCATGCGAAAAGTCGTTATAATCGATTAAAAAGTCTCAATTCGTCCCTACTCACCCCGTTTTACGGTACTAATGATCCTTTTAAGACTTATGTCAATATCATTCAAAAACACGAACCCTATAGTTTCGGATATTATGTTAAGTGTTCTTATGATGATAATTTATCAAAAGATGAATCTTACAGCGGGCTCAATTGCACAGAAGTTTTTATGACTAGATTATATGATATAAAATCAATTTGTAGTAAAAACAACTTTCAGAAGGCTCCTAATCCTCTAGACCGTTAAAGATAAAAACAAAATTGATAACTGTTCTATTTGTCATATTCAGACGAAGAAAATTTTTTGGACTTTGACTGGCATACAGGAAATTTTAGAGGTGCTGCTCATGAATTATGCACAAAAAAGTTTAGAGCTCTTCGGTTTAGGTTCAGAAATTCGTTTCGTTCCAGTATTTAACTTCACCGAAGGACAAGTTGACTTAATACCTAAGTATTTAAGTAGCCCCTGACCTATTTTTTAGAGCAAAGTTTCATATACCATAGATTTTTCGAAAATAAAAAATTCATAAACTCCGATGAAAGGTAGTGTATAGCGCGGGAAGGGGTCCACCCTACTTAGGCAATTGCTAAAAACCCGTGCCTAGCGGCGGCATGGGTCTATCAGGCTCCATGATGCTTCACCTCCGCTCCTTCGGGTTGTGTGTATAACGACGGGGTTTTAGCAATTGCCTAAGTAGGGTGGACGCCTTCCCGCGCTACACACAACCTTTCATCGGAGTTTACGAATTTTTTATTTTTGTAAAATCTATGGTATGTGAAACTTAGCTATTAAAAATAGACCAGGGGCTAATTAAAAATAAAAGAATGCTTATTTCTCCCGTTCCTAGTTAGATTGGCAATTGAAAAAAATCCTGTACAAAGAAACTATGACAAAGTATTGTTTAGTACAAAAAACAATTGCGGAAACAACTTAGTATCGAAGAAAAAAAATCAAGTTTGAAAAGTGAAAAAAATTAAATATCTTTAAAAGTACTCAAGTGGCAGAAACGTAATAAAGTATGATAAATGCGCATCTAACTGGTGTATCGAACAAAGTATATAACAAGTTTACAACGCCTCGCAATTGACGTAATAAATTAATTTTATGAATCGATGACTTGAAAAAATGCCCATATTTCAAATTATTTATCTCAAAAATTAAGTAGAATTGGCACACGGGTGTTCTACTCTTAAGTTTGGAATACAAGACGCCATCAATCTATGGGCTTAGTTTAGAAATGTCCGATTTTGAGGATTTCTAAAACACTGTGATGCGGTAGCGTGTCAAGCCAAGTTCAAGTTTTCTTTTACTATAACCTTGTTTATTATAGGGATATAATTAATCGAGCGAACAAAAAATAAGTTGGCGGCTGCACGTGAGCATACTGTATTACTGAATTTGGCAGCGAATTAATATGTTGGCGACTAAATTACTAAACTGGCGAAAACACTCGGATGACAAAAAATTCTAATGTCGGCAGATAAAAAGAGGCGAAATTTAATCCAAATTAGCACCGACATTTATAAGTTGGTGACTTAATTTCCGAGTTGGTGACCATTATACCATATAAGCAGCTATAAAACGAGATTTGGTTGATAAATTAATGGCTGCTAAAAATTCAATTTGCAGGCTACGGAAAATCATATTTTTGGATACTGTTGGAGTATGTTTTTCTTTGGCATGGGTGTCATTTTCAAGGTTTCTGGGGGTGTACAATAATATGAAAATAAAATCTGTTTTGAAATTCCACAATGGCGTAAATTTTTGTTATTAAAATTAATATGGATGTCCTCTTCCAGGTTTCTGGGGGTGCTGATTACAAAATTGTCTTCTAATTTCATTTTCCAAAATGGAGAATATTCAATCTTCGGAAAATGAATATGAATACTAAATTAAAAGATCTT
Source organism: Glaucopsyche alexis (assembly GCA_905404095.1). Lineage (NCBI taxonomy): Eukaryota > Metazoa > Arthropoda > Insecta > Lepidoptera > Lycaenidae > Glaucopsyche > Glaucopsyche alexis. The sequence continues at coordinate 28,518,117 of FR990044.1, forward strand.
GGGGATGCTAATTAGGATTGATGATTATTATTACAGTATGTTATGTAGTTCAAGGTACCAGCTATGTATAGAAATTTTTTAAAATTCAGGGTTCATGAATTTTTCTGCCATTCATGAAGTAAATATGCGATTTCTAGGTTAATAAGGGGGAGCACATTTTTATTATTTTTGCAGTAGGATGCACCGTTTCTGAGATAGAAGCGACTATAGACAAAAATATGGCAATGCTGTACTGATATACGAGGGGTGTATCAATCTATAGAAATGTTGGAAAATTCAAGATTTTCGATTTTTTTTTCTCCCATCATGAAGAAAATATGATGTTGCGGGGTTCCTAAGGGGGACGAAGTTTTCATTATTTTTTCAATAGGATGCACCGTTTCCGAGATAGAAACAATTTTATAAAAAAATAAGTAAATGTTGTACGTTGAGATACGACGGATGTATAAATCTATAGAAATGTTGGAAAATTCAGGATTTTCGATTTTTTTTTCTCCCATCATGAAGAAAATATGATATTGCGGGGCTCCGAAGGGGGACGAAGTTTTCATTATTTTTTCAATAGGATGCACCGTTTCCGAGATAGAAACAATTTTATAAAAAAATAAGTAAATGTTGTACGTTGAGATACGACGGATGTATAAATCTATAGAAATGTTGGAAAATTCAGGATTTTCGATTTTTTTTTCTCCCATCATGAAGAAAATATGATATTGCGGGGTTCCTAAGGGGGACGAAGTTTTCATTATTTTTTCAATAGGATGCACCGTTTCCGAGATAGAAACAATTTTATAAAAAAATAAGTAAATGTTGTACGTTGAGATACGACGGATGTATAAATCTATAGAAATGTTGGAAAATTCAGGATTTTCGATTTTTTTTTCTCCCATCATGAAGAAAATATGATATTGCGGGGCTCCGAAGGGGGACGAAGTTTTCATTATTTTTTCAATAGGATGCACCGTTTCCGAGATAAAATCAATTTTATAAAAAAAGAAGTAATGCTGTACATTGAGATACGACGGATGTATAAATCTATAGAAATGTTGAAAAATTCAGAATTTTCGAATTTTTTTTCTCCCGTCATGAAGAAAATATGATGTTGCGGGGTTCCAAAGGGGGATGAAATTTTCATTATTTTTTTAATAGGATGCACCGTTTCCGTTATAGAATCAATTTTATAAAAAAAGAAGTAAATGCTGTACATTAAGATACGACGGATGTTTATAGCTATAGAAATGTTGGAAAATTCAGGATTTTCGAAATTTTTTTTTTCCCATCATGAAGAAAATATGATGTTGTGGGTTCCTAAGGGGGACAAAATTTTCATTATTTTTTCAATAGGATGCACCGTTTCCGAGATAGAATCAACTTTATAAAAACATAGTAAATGCTCTACATTGAGATACTAGAAATGTATAAAGCTATAGAAATGTTGGAAAATTCAGGATTTTCAAATTTCTTTTTCTCCCATCATGAAGAAAATGTGAGGTTGTTGGGTTACTAAGGAAATTTATAATGGATGACTTTTTTGTAATCAGCACCCCCAGAAACCAATAAAAGGACACCCATATTATTTTTATGAAACTAATATTTTTGTCCGCCATATTGGAATTTCAAAATAAATGTCATTTTTGTATCCAGCACTCCCAAAAATCTGGTAAACGACACCCATATCAATTTTACGAAAAATAATATCCACCATTTTTAAATTTCAAAATTAATCTACACAATAATCTACACCCCCCTAATAAAACCGAGAAAAATTAAAAATTGGAAATTTTGTACGCTCCTTTATGGTTTTTTGTGTGCGCTCATTTCGCTGCTTGTATGTTTTTTGAGTTACCTACATCAGGGAAAATATATGTGCCTATTCTTAAATGAAATGTGTACTCACAAATTGTCGCCAAGATGGTTATTTAGTCGCTAAAACATAATCTGTCTGCCAGTTTGGAAAATTCAGTGGTATTATTTAGTCACCAGATTAGTAATTTTTTGTTACTTACATTCTTTCGCCAACTTGGTAATTTAGTATTCAATATTGGGTAAAACTTGGTAATTTATTTTCACATCCAAAATTTAATTGTTTTGTCGCAAGTTTAAATACATGCCTTTATTATAACAATCAAATGTTTAAATTGAGATTTGTTGATTCGCTGAAATTTGTACCTTGTAGTCTTGATCAATTACCAAAAAATCTTAAAGATGAACAGTTTCATACGCTCAGAAAGAATATTACCAACAAAGAAGACCTTGTACGTCTAAAGAAAAAAGGTGCTTATCCCTACGAATTCATGACATCTAATGAAAGTTTATAACTGACATCCTTACCCAGTCAACAACATTTGTATAGCACACGTGATTCAAATGTATCTGATGATGATTACCATAATACGCAAGATGTTTGGAATCACTTCCAATGTTCAAACACGCTTGATTATTCTAATTTGTACGAAAAAACTGACGTATTACTTTTAACAGACTGAATGCTGACTCCATGACTGATTTCTGAATGCGAGAAACATCCAGACCGGCATATTATATTATTATGTTTTGATTACCAAATAACTTACCATTGCCCGTGACTTATATCCTGTACATTAGTCATGGGCAATGGTAAGTTTATTTTGGTAATCAATGAATATATAAGCGGCAAATGTGGTTTCACAATTTTGGCATACATAATTTATATATTTTTATTCTTCATGTACATGACAAAATCAACTAAATATTACAAAATATATAAGAGATGGTGCATAGGCGTGCTTATCTCTAACAAGAGATCTCTGCCAGCAGACCTTAGACAGAGTTCAGGAAAAATAAAATAAGAAGGATACAGGTAGTATAGTATATTATATAAACTAATAAATAACTAATACATGTTATAAATATTATAATACCTACATAAAATAATAATATACTGGGTGTCCCGTAAATCGACGACAAGCCGTAAACCTGTGATAGGCCAAGTTACAATTTAGTTATCAGAAAAATAAAAAAAATAAAAATCCAAGTAATGTGTCTCAAAAAATACAAAGCTTTTAAAAAAATCGAAAAATCGACATCTTGTGGTGGTTTGTTAGTTCCCGGCACTACAAATTTCTACTTTATTGTAATTTTTTTTTGTATGTAATCCTGAATAATGCTTTAGTAAACTGGTGCCTAAGATTAAAATCAAACGACTCCGACTTGAAAGGAAATGAGGCTTTTTGCCCAATGATTCGAAATAAATAGTTTGCTCGGCTTTATCCGAACTGTACTGGAAAAAAAAATGTACTACGCTTGTTTGGCAAGTAATTTTAAAAGTTGGCGCAGTTAATAAGGATTCCAAAATGGTATGACACTTGCTAGATTGTTTCTTAAATTTTGGACAATATTGATTTTTGTAAAGGAAGTCAGTTTTCGACAATTTTTTCTTACTAACTTAAAATGATTCAGTACCCAGGACTTTCTTCTAAGTGATATTCTGATTTAGATGAGACGGAGTGAAACATTCAATGAGTGTAAGAGAGACAGATATTGACGCCACAAGTACGCGAGACGGGTAGACACAATGCTACTAGTGTGAGCGAGACAGATAGTGACGCCACAAGTACGTGAGACGGGTAGATACAATGCTAGTAATGTGAGCGAGACAATGTCGCTATTGTCCATGTTCCCGACGTACAACCAGTGTTGCCAACCCTACTGTTTTAACAGTAGATTTACTGTTTTCGGCCTGACATCCCTGTTTTCTGTTTTAGTTCGTATTTCTACTGTTTTTAAAATAATAATTAATTCCAAATGAAAATAGGTCATAACCAACAGGTCAAACCGGAACAATCTTTTAGAGAAAGCAATAAAAATAGTTCTCGTATGCGTCGGTCACGCGCCTTTTTACAATTATGAATTGGCATCAATAGCGGGCCTCTTGCAGCCTGTAGCATAGAGGATCCCCCCTTTACTGAGGCAATCCTTTTGACTTACAGTAAAACAGGATAGCTACATTTGTAGTATAATAATTATGTGGAACAAGAATAACTGTGCTTTACTTGTATTTGGAAAATTATTTTAAATTAAATTTTGACTTTATTTACTTTACAATTCCCAGAAATTCCTTAAATAAATTCAATTTGTGGTAAATCTAACAGAAGTTGTATAACTATTTATCAATTCTCCGAATGTTATGTCAGACAGTAGATTTGATGTCTTGAAATTACTATTTTACTGTTTTTTCCAGTACCATTTACTGCTATTTGCTTTTCTGAGGTTGGCAACACTGCGTACAACACACAAAATACAATAGATCAGTACGTTACTCTACTTCGTTTACTGCGCACATCGTATTCGTTCGTCTTGATTTCGTATATACCACTTTTTGCTTTGTTTATTGGACTCGATTGCTTGTGATTTGGATTTGGACTGTTTAGTTTCTTTTTCAACGACCTTTGCTTTCTCCTGGACTATCGTTGATCGTGTGATTGTGTAGTACCACCATGTCGGTGTACACCGCACAGGAATATGCCAACATGCATCTCATTTATGGTGAATGCCGATGCAATGCTAGTGCTGCAGCTAGGCTTTACCGCCAAAGATACCCAAACGCTGCTCGTCATCCCGATCATCGAGTTTTTGTGAAAGTACACCGTTCACTCTCACAGGGACGATTCCCAAGCCAAGTACACAGTGAAGGAAGAAGTCGCTCGCCTTACGATGACATCGTACTACAAGCAGTCGCAGAAGATCCAAGTACTTCAGTACGACAAATCGAACAAAGCACAGGAGTGCCCAAAAGTGTAGCCCATCGAATCATGAAGTCATGAGCTCCACCCATACCACGTCACGCGAGTACAAACTTTACTACCCCGGGACTATCTCCCAAGAGTTACGTTTTGTAAAACGATATTACGAAGACACCGGAAAGATCCACGATTCATAGACAAAATTCTATGGTCCGATGAGTCCACTTTTAAAAAAGATGGGTACATGAATCTACACAACTTACACGAGTGGCATGTAGATAATCCACAATTGATGAGAGAGGATAGATCCCAGTATCGATTCAAAATAAACATGTGGACCGGGATTCTAAACGGGAGAATCATTTTTTTTACTGGGGAGCTGTGAAAGAAAAAGTGTATACAAAGCCAATTGAAAATGTAGTTGAACTACGACGACAATTAACGCAAGCAGCTGAATTAGTTAATAACGGCAGATTTGCCCGTCTGATAAAGCGGTATTTAAAAAAAAATGTCGAGCTTGCATTTATGCTGGTGGGAGGCAGTTTGAAAATTTGTTAGAATGTAATAAAATATTTTAGACTCCAAAAATTTGTTTCAATTAAAAGCTTCCTAAAAACACCTTTCCTAAAGTTAAAAGTAATGAGACACTATGGCCCCCGTGCCCCGTGATATTCTTTTACTTCTTGGATTTTGTCTCTCTTACACTCGTTGAATGTTTCTCTCCGTCTCATCCAAATCAGAATATCACTTAGAAGAAAGTCCTGGGTACATTTGAATCCTTTTAAGTAAGAAAAATTTTTCGAAAACTGTCTTCCTTTACAAAAATCAATACTGTCCAAAATTTAAGAAATAATCTAGCAAGTGTCATACCATTTTGGAATCCTTATTAGCTACGCCAACTTTTAAAATTACCGGCCAAACAAGCGTAGTACATTTTTTTTCCAGTACAGTCAGTTAAAGTCGAGCAAACTATTAAATTCGAATCTTTGTTTTGGCAAAAACCTCATTTCCTTTCAAGTCGGAGTCGTTTGATTTAAATTTTAGGCACCAGTTTACTAAAGAATTATTCAGAATTACATACAAAAAAAATTACAAAAAAGTAGTTTGTGCCGGGAACTAAAAGATCCAGCGGCGTGCACAGTATTATGTTTATGACACTGGGTATGCAGCGGACACAAAAACTTTTTCTTTTATAGATTTTTAGCATAGCCACAGCCAGGCGACGGATCTCTAAGTCGGAAACCATGCCAACAGAATAAGTCTTAGATGTACTATGGCATCTTCTACGGCAACGCAGACAAAACAGCGATCGCGGGGGAAGAAATTCTAATGAAATATAATAACCTAATAACCCGAAAATATTATAACTACTCACCTAGTCAGCTTCCATTTTCTTCATGGTCCCGATTACTTGAGATGACTATATCCCGATATAAATAAACGCAATATTTCCTTCCGATTACTTCCGAGTTCCGACAACTGTCGAACTTCGCCGAAGTCTAAAGCATGCCGCATGAGTCGGAATTGTCGCGCCTTGGGATATTCATAGGTGTGTGCGTTTGCGAACCGTGCACGGACTCAGACTAAAGAAACCTTCTTTAGTCTGAGTGCACGGACACTAAAATTACTACACACATGCGAACAAATATTCTACTAGACGGCACGGCACCGCCAAAAGCCTGGCAAACATAATGTGCTTGCAAATAGGTGCTATTATAAAATATTAGGCGTTTTTAAGTTATTATATTTAGTTTATTAATTTATTTACTATTAATTATAGTAATCTAAAACGTACGAACGTTTTATTTAAATATCTGTGAATGGCAAGTAAAGCACTGCATTTCTGCCTATAAGGAGCGCACGCCCCTGAAAAAACCACCACAAGATGTCGATTTTTCGATTTTTTAATAGCTTTGAATTTTTTGAGACACATTACTTGGATTTTTTTTTAAATTTTTCTGATAACTATTGTAACTTGGCATATCAAGAGTTTACGGCTTGACGTCGATTTACGGGACACCCTGTATATAAAAATTAATAAATAATAATAAAAATAAATAAATACGTACCCACATAAACTATTTTGATGCTGATAATAAATGATTCTTCAGCCTAGTCTTAAACGTGCCCACTGTCGGACTCTGCCGCACCTGTTCAGGCAAAGCATTCCACAGCTGGGCAGCTCGGAATGAGTTGGCGTAGAAATTGAAGTTACACCAAGGAGTGTCAGAAATCTCAAAACAGGATTTTTTTGAAAATTTTCGATATCATGAGTTATCAATTATCATATATCATAATAAAAATTGATGGTTACATCAATTATTCATCAATTTTAATTATTATTATTTTAATTATTATAATAATAATTCATCAAGTTACATCAATTTTTATTATTATAATAATAATTGATGGTTACATCAATTAATATTCGCGCATTCAGTAGACTCTTTGCCATATACATAGGCTGCACTAAAAGTATCGGGAATGGAATATTTCCACTGTTCCTGTCATATTAAAATCTTTTTAATTTAAAACTCCTTGGTTTTAAAAATCGAATACCGTTTATTTATTTAAAAAAAGATTCTCGGTCTTGTCAAACTTGTTTAGTCGTTGAAAAAATGGAATTGACTCGAGAAAATTCTAGAGCGATGATTTATTATGACTTTCGAAGTGGTTTAACACAAAAACAGTGTGTTGACCGGATGATTTCTGCATTTGATGATGAAGCCCCCATCCAAAACCACAATTTATCGCTGGTTTGCTGAATTTCAACGTGGACGTGTCAAGCTCAGTGATGATCCCCGTCATGGTCGTCCAAAAACTGCAGTCACCCAAGAAAACGCTGATGCTGTGCGTAAGCTGATTGAGGAAGATCGACATGTGACATACCGCGAAATTCAGGCAACTTTAGACATTGGCATGAGTCAAATACAAATAATCTTGCATGAACAATTAGGTGTAAAAAAGTTGTTTTCCCGATGGATACCGCATTTGCTCTCTGAAGAGCAAAAAGCGGCTCGCGTTACGTGGTGCGTCAGAACTCTCGAAAGATTCCACGCAGGATCCTCAAATGCTGTATACAACATCGTATCAGGTGACGAATCGTGGATATACGCGTACGAACCCGAAACAAAAAACCAGTCACGAATTTGGTTGTTCGAAAATGAGTTAAAGCCAACAAAAATTGTTCGTTCACGGAGTGTTGCGTAAAAAAATAGTGGCCACGTTTGTCTCCAAAACCGGCCATGTTACGACTATTCCTCTTGAGGGACAAAGAACGGTTAATGCAGAATGGTATGCTAACATTTGTTTGCCACAGGTCGTTTCTGAACTCCGTAAAGAGAACTGCAACCGCCGCATCATCCTCCATCACGACAATGCGAGTTCTCACACCGCGCACAGAACAAAAGAGTTTTTAGAGCAAGAAATCTTAGAATTATTAGACCATCCGCCGTACAACCCCGACCTAAGCCCTAATGATTTCTATACTTTCCCTAAAATAAAGAATAAATTGCGTGGTCAGAGATTTTCATCACCTGAAGAAGCCTTGTGGACGCCTACAAAACGGCAATTTTGGAGACCCCAACTTCCGAATGGAATGGTTGCTTCAATGATTAGTTCCATCGTATGGAAAAATGTGTCAAATTTCACGGAGAATACTTCGAAAAGCAATAAATACATTTTTAAATAGTAATGTTGTGTCACTTCCTTGATTACCGAAATTTTCAGTGCCGCCCTCGTAGTAACATTTTTTCATGCGAGCCTTAGTTTCCGAGATTTAAGCAATTAACTTAATGAGTATTCTGTTTATGCAGTGTTAATCTAAACGAAAATAAACAAAACGCAAAATATAATTAGAATGCCACATATTATTTTACCGTGAAATACAGCAATACAATATTTGGTCGAAATTTAATTAGTTGTTTACGTTTAGAATATATTGGACCTGAACGGTAGTGAACGAATGCGAGAGGCTCTCTATACGCCATTGCCGCAGCTGATATACCGAAGTATAGAATGGAACGCGAGCAAAATTACCGGGATTTTATCAGCCATATGCTTGTGTAATTAGAAATTTATCATTGGTTATTTAGTTATTAATTTTTTGTAGGTATTTTCTTAGTTTTTTTTTTTTATAATTATTTTTTACTAGATGTTGCCCGCGACTTCGTGCGCGCAAAAAATAATTTCGCAGAGACCGTACATTTTTCCGGGATAAAAAGTAGCCTATGTCTTTCCCCGTGGTCTAGTCTACATCTGTGCCAAATTTCATCAAAATCGGTCCAGGAGTTTCGGAGCCTATTCAATGCAAACAAACAAACATACGAACAAACTTTTTCTCTTTATTTTATTAGTATAGATTACTTTTAGAATTTTTTAGTAAAGTTAGTTAGTTTTATAGTTAAGTTAGTTTATATACCTAAACATTTTTGTAGTTATTTTAGTCTATTTTTTTAGTTTCTGTAATTAGTTTTTAATTATTTTTATTAGTTTAGTTTTAATACTTTAGTAATGGCTGTGGCACGCCTTTAATTTAATGTTAGATAGGAATTTTAATATTTATTATTTCGCTAATAGTATTTATGACGAGGAGTCTGCTGTGCGGGCGGCAAAAACGTGGTGGCTTTTTGCAATGTATTCATTTTAAAAACCCTCAGCTTAATTTTTCACTTTTCCCGACAAGACAAAGTGGTACAGGCGGCTAGAGATGTAGGAGTAACCAAGAAAACGGCTATTCAAATGTTTCATTTTCTTCGCCGAAGCGCATGACCGTACCACGATTGTGGGAGATGATGACACTCTTAGAGGTATATGAGTCTCACCTCTACACAAACAAATACCACCGTGGGCGTCTTTTAGCGGCAAATGTGGGCATTTGGCTGCATGAGTCGTAAGACTCGAAAATTTCATATCAAAACAAGGGAGACTTTAGACCCCATTATTGCACATAATGTGCAACCGAATTCCTACATTATGTCCGACCTACACATGGCATACACGGTTAGGTTAGGTTCACGGTTTAGGAATGCGCGGTCACTCGACGGTGAACCAATTTGTCGCCGGGACCGTTGACCTGCCCGTGCATCCAAGTCGCGACATTCATAAGGAAAACAATTTTAGTCCGCTGCAAAATTCATACGAACACGTTGGAGCGACAGTGGCTGGAGCTAAAACGACACTGTCGCACTTGCAGGAATAAACGAGGCCTTAATTGGTATATGATCGAGTACATGTATGTACCGACAGAATGTACTAAAAAGTTTACTGTCTGACGCTGCCCGATTTGGCCGGCTTTTACGTGATAGAAGTCGTGTGTATCCCGGAATAGGTAGAGAGCCACAGATGAGCGACAGTATATCGGCGACTGCTTGCGACTTAAGTCAGCGACAGTCATGGATAACCGCCGACGACAGATTTTCAAATTAGACGACCGTCGCCGATGCATCGCGAATACCGCCGATCGTCGCCGACAAGCGGCGATGCATCGCGACTCTCGCAGACGGGTCACTAGCGTATAGTCAGCGAGCGTACGTCTTTTTCAAAATGAGCGACAAGGGTTGTGATATTGATGTATTAATCGGTGCAGTAAAACAACATGAGGTTATATGGAATTATAATAAAAAAGAATATAGTAACAAAACAATTAAAAACTTACGTGTGTGATAAGTTTGACGTTTGACGGATTGCATTCAGCTCCAAGTAAAATTAAGTTTAAAATTAGTAAAACCACAAAAAAGTGCTTAAAAGTATATATTAATGAACAATTACTTATAGTGAACATTCGGTATAATACATGTATAATTTAAAGTGCCTCATAAGACTATAAAATACAGATTTAAAATACCGACCGCGAGTGACAACTGACAGTCAGCTGTTTAAAGTGCTAATTCAAACCGCCTAACGTTCGTTGCCAAAAAACTAGGAATTTATTAGATATTTTCAATAAGCGAGCGTTATTTAAACACTACTAATAATGCCTAATTACAAATGTACCGTGTGTGCCAAATTTCTGAGCTTCGCTGACAGTGCCAAGTGCATTAGATGCACTGCGATGTTCCACTCTGGCTGCGCTAAAGGTTACAATCCCAAGAGCCCCAATAAATGGACCTGCCGCTCATGCACAACACCACCCACTGCACAAAACACAACGAACTTCACAATTAAAGGTCTAGAATCACCGAACGACACATTTCTTGACGCGAATGTAGGTACATCATCACCGAATTTGATAGCGGGGGAAATTAGACTGCTTAGAGAGGCTATCAACACGGTCAGCGTTGAGATGAAATCTCTGAGGGAGGAAGTTGTGAAGTTAAATGCAGTCATCAACGGCGTCAATAAACGTGTGGATACTGTCGAACAGCGTATTACCGCGGTGGAGCAAAAGCTCAGCGAACACGCGTCTGCCCGCGCGCAAGACCCGGCGGTCACTAATCTTATCGATCAGTTAAAGACAGAGCTGAACGATCGAGAACAAGATAACCTGCTTAATGACATCCAGATTGCGGGACTGCCTGAAACCTCTGGGGAAAATGTCCAACACCTGGTAAGCCTCATCACAAAAAAAATCGGTCTCGACATTAATGAGCACGAAATTGTGAGTGTCATGCGCAAAGGGGTTAAAAAAACTACCACCTCGGGCGAAGAACACCAAAGACCGAGGCCGATCATCGTTCGCCTGACACGGAGAGCGGTGCGCGACAGCATCCTCAGTGCGGCTCGCGTGCGGCGTGGTGTGGATACTTCAGGCATCCTTGAGGGGCCGCCACGGCGCATTCATCTTAACGAGCACCTGACGAAGTCCAACCGTGCTCTGTTTTACAGGGCCCGCGAGGAGGGCCGTCGGCACAGCTGGCGGTATGTCTGGACCCGTGGTGGGGTCATATTTGCACGTCGTGAGCCAGGCTCCCCGGTACACAGAGTTAGAACGGACCACGACCTAGATCGAATTTTTGGCTCTGGTGCCGTTGGTCAGTCGGTGTAACATGCTCCAGTATAATTAACTGCATATTTATTTTGTTTTTGGCACATAAGCCACTGTTAGTCTTAAGGTACTTGTCTGTGGTATGTCTATATTGGAAAAATATTTTATTATTTGTATGTAATTGTTGTGTACTGTTAGTAATAATATTATGTCATTTAGATTCTATGCCTATGGTTCACCTGTGTAGGAAATAATGCGGTAGTGTACTGTTAAAACCTTTGCCAAAAATTACATTGTATTGTGTTTATGTTAAATATGTTTACAACGTTACAGTATTGTCATTTTATAGGTACACGAACCCAACACACAAAGCAAAGACACATTATAGTATATTTAAAATATTATTATGTTATTTTATTATACATGTAATATATTTATGTTATTATCGTTTGATTATTATACTTACAATGAATTATACAGGATGTCCCAGAAGTCGACGTCGTCCCTTCGAAGGCTGATAGACCAGCTCATGACTCACCAGAATATCGTAATATGACCTTAGTAAAAAATCTTTAGTTTTCGAGATATTGGCACTTTTAATAATTTCTTAAAAATTACACCTCATGTCAGTTTTTAGACTGCCGCAACTACAATTTCCCGTATTGTGGGATACAAATTTGTATTGCGGAATCCTGACTAGTTCTGCTATTGACCACGGTTATAAACAAAGCTAATAGAGTTTGAACTTTGTAGAAAAAAAGAAAACTTTTCCCTAATCGTGATTTCAAAAACTTTTTCTCTTAACTTTCACTATCCATACTGAACAAAAAATACACCACACTAACCTGGGTTGTTACTTTAAAAAGTTGCTCATTTTATGTAGTTTTTAAAATAGTAAAATAGTTGCTATTAATAGTTCCTTCAAGCCGCTTGACAAAATTCCGTTTAATTTTGGAAGAGTATGATTTTGTGATTGAGTATATAAAAGGTAAAGATAATGTTGCTGCAGACACATTATCTAGGATGCGAGTTACGTCAGAGGAATTGAAAGAAATGAATGAACGAATAATTAATGTTATGACAAGAAATCAATGGAAAAAGTTAGAAAGTCAGCAAGTAATTCACCCAAATTTGTCGACTTTGCCTAGTTCTACTATTGACGTTCGGCCTGATCAACCGAAAGTTGTAGAAATGCCTACAAATCCGTCAAATTATGTTGAATTATTATTAGTTTCTCAGAGAAAAATGAGTATTATGAATAATGAATCAAAAAGTTTTGATAGATTTTTATATAATAAAAATGAAATGAGATTATATACTTGTCCAGATTTCCGATCATGTATCGCGCGAGACGCATATGTGAGTGAACTGGAGCTGTATTGTAAAAAAATGAATAATAGGTTGGGGAAAAAGTCTTTTCGCATTATAGTATGTATGAACTTGTCATAAAATATCTTGGGCTATACCAATTGTATCTGGCTGATTTTTGTATCATTAAAAAGTTTTAATTTTACAGAAGACAATTCCAAATTCAAATTAGGTAAATTTGAGATTTTCATTTGTTTTTCTTATTGTTAAAATGAGTGATTCTTATGAAGAATTTCGATACATTTTAAAATTTTATTACAAAAAAGGTAAAAATGCAACACAAGCCGCGAAAAAAATTTGTGATGTTTATGACCTAATGCAGTATCTGTGAGAGTAGGGCAAATTTGGTTTAAGCGTTTTCAATCCGGAAATTTTGATATCAAAGATGCACGTCGCTCTGGTCGCCCTGTTACGGACAAAACTGTTGCCATTTTTGAAAAAGTGGAGCAAGATCGGCATATTAGTAGTTACGATGTAGCTGAAGAACTGGGGATTGACCACAAAACGGTTTTGGCGCATTTGAAAAAAGCTGGGGTACACAAAAAAGCTCGATATTTGGGTGCCTCATGAGCTCACTGAAAGAAACCTAATGAACCGTGTACTCATTTGTGATTCTTTATTACGACGTAATGAAACCGAACCATTTTTGAAGAAGCTGATAACTGGTGATGAAAAGTGGATCACGTACGACAAGAACGTGCGAAAAAGATCGTGGTCAAAGGCCGGTCAGGCTTCACAGACTGTGGCGAAACCCGGGTTAACTCGCAACAAGGTGATGCTGTGTGTGTGGTGGGATTGGAAGGGCATTATTCATTATGAGCTGTTACCGCCAGGCAGGACCATCAATTCTGAACTGTACTGCGAACAACTGATGAGATTAAAGCAAGAAGTTGAGAGAAAGCGGCCGGAATTAATCAACAGAAGGGGTGTGGTTTTTCACCATGATAACGCTAGACCTCACACATCTTTAGCCACTCAGAAAAAATTACGGGAGTTTGGCTGGGAGGTGTTAATGCATCCGCCGTATAATCCTGACCTTGCACCTTCAGATTTCCACCTGTTTCGGTCGCTGCAGAATTCCTTAGGCAGTGTCAGGTTGACATCACAAGAGGACTGCCAAAACCACTTGTCGCAGTTTTTTCATCAGAATCCCCAAAAATTTTATAGCAATGGGATCGAACTTATATTAATAGCGTTTAATTAATATTTTATAATCCTATTGTGTTATTTTACTTATCATAATGTGACGTTTTAAGATATAAGAAAAAGGTATATTTTAGAAAATAAAATAATATTTGTGAATTATTTTATTTTTTTAAAGAAGGGAGGTGTAGTGTAGTAATACATATAACTAATATGTCTGTCTTAGTATATAAGTTGTAATCACTCATGTATTCGGGGCATAATAAAGCTGACCAGTGAACTAGTTACTTCTTTAATTTCTCTCTCTCAACGCCCATCCTTACAGCAGGCAGGCAGTTATACGTGCCTGGTAATTGCAAGTACATAAAAATATAACACAACTTTTTATACACACTTTTCCACTTTATTTAGATTTTTACAATAATTTATATATAAACACGACCGGTTTCGATTAACTCATCATCAGGTGTAAATTGAAGGTAGATTCAACATAAGTAGGTAGTTAAAAATAATTCAAAAAATTGTGCAGATTAATGTTGCCCGCTTCATTTTCATGAAGCGATTTTTTGGAACGAAATTCCCAATAGCCTCTTTCGAGGCTGGTGATAGTTTTGCTAAGATTATAGGTGGTGTACCAAATAACCCCAAATGCAATTTTCGAGTATTTTAAATACTTGGTAGGTTGTATTTTTTTTTTCAGTTTTATGAACATGGTGCGTACGTATGTAAGAAAATATAAAAATACACGAAATAGAAAGGCATATCTGCCGTATCAAAATTACGAAGATTATCAACTTCAAACAGCAATAAATTGTGTGAAGGACGGGAAAATGTCCTAAACTGAAGCAGCGAATACTTATGGTGTTCCAAAAAGTACGTTGAGTAGGAAAACTCGTAATGCCAATTGTACACAAGCAAGCGCTGGCTATCCGACACTATTTACTCCCGAAGAAGAGAACATATTTCTCAAATTCATATTATTGATAGGAGAATGGGAGTTTCCTTTTGACACAAGAGATTTTGCCCAGAAATAGCTCAATAAAATTGGTAAAAATATATATCGGCTTGAAGACAATTTACCCGGGGTTGACTGGGCCCGTAATTTTCTAAAAAGACATAGTAAGATAGTTTCGAACCGCAAATCTGCGAATATCTCCACAGATCGAGGTAAGATAACATGCCAGGACATAGATAACTTTTTTGAACACTATACTAAAACTATTGAGGGAGTTCCTGCAGACTGCATCATAAATTTTTAAAACAATCTAAGTAGGTATATTGATAGTAAAATAATGATAATTTTTTTTTTACAAAAATTACAGTAAATTGCTTGCACCCATAAGGCGCCATTGTACACAAATGAGTACACCCCTTATAGGGGGGAGGCATATTTTTTTTTGGATTTTTTATTATTATTGTGTTTATTGGTTTATATTAAATAAGAAAATGTACATTTTATTCATTTTATTTTGCTGCCTTTAACTTGGCGGTTAATGGGTTAAAATAAATGAATAAAACTTTTCAACGTGACTGTACAAGAACCCGGTCGATTTAATTTTTTTATTTATTTTTCTCGTAAGTTGTGTGTTATGACACTTATGACCTATCTCAAAAATGATGGCTCATGTGTATTGGTTCAACTTGATTACAGGCCCAACTCCCATAGTGATTTGCCCATTGTCCTTTGCAAGACTCTGATTCAAGTTCCGGTGGCGAAGTGGAAGATGAAGATGATGACGAAATGGAAAAATCTATGTCAGAATAACTTTCGTTAGAATATATTATAATTATTGTTTGTAAATATAAAAAATGTCCAATAAAACAAGTCCTGCATTGAATTATAAGTTTAGTTCTTATTTATCACCTGCATATTTTTAATAATATTATATGAGTATATTTGGGTTACATTTTAATCAACCAAGTAAGTATAATATATTACAGATAAATAGCCTCCGACCATCGTCCCGCCACAAGTCTTGCCTTAGAAATGCAAACTGATATCGTAAGATCTGTCCGACATGTATCAATTTCATGTGAACTCATGCACTTTTTTCTTCGCCTCCCACCTCGCCGAGCATACTCAGGGAGTGCACAGCACTAATGGCCACACTATAAGACACTTGGTTTATTGGCTTTGTTGCTTTTTAAGGACTTATTTTGTAATATAAAATGTAATTGGCTGCACTTCTATAGTGCAAACACAACATAGAAGCAGCATCCTGTTCAAATTTAAATTAAAAGCTCGAAGGGCCTCTAAGTGTTCACTAATGTGTTCATGCAAGCCTATAAAATAACTGGGGTCAAACCCTTAAACTAGTAACGAGCAACAAATAATTATTTAGGTAAATACTAGTATCTATTGTGAAATTAGGTTTTAAACTTACATCCCCTATTTTACCCACCTAGGGGCTTAATTTAAAAAAACGCTGAAATACATAACTTTATTTTTCCGTACTCAATACATACGAAAAATCATGCAATATGTCCAAGGAATAAAAAGTTTCATTCAAACTTTTATCACATTTGGGGGTTGAATTTTGAAAAATCTTTCCTTAGTGGAAGTCTAAATTTCTAGCCCAAAGGGTTTAAAGCATTAGCAGTAACGAAATTCGTAAAGAAATAAATCAAAAGCTAGTGCAAAAATTTCTACATTTTAAACCACTCTGTCGCAAAAGGCTGCAAGTCAATCTGCACAATATTTTTTTCTGAATTTTATATAGCACTTCACACACAAATTCAAATTGTTATTTTGGTAGTTTTTGTAAAAAAAAATTATACTTTCATTTCCATACATTTTTCTTAAATATTTTTTTTCGCCTTAAAAACACATTTCTATAAAAAATCTATAGAACATATATAATTATTAACCTATCGAATGGTATTTTTTTCCAGACTAAAGTCCAAAATATTGGCGAATGTCCACTATTTTGCGATTTCGGACCACTGTGCACGATGCTAGTCCTGATCTTAATCCGCTGGATTATGATTTATGATCAAATTTAGAGAGTACGGCTTGCTCTAAACGCCATGATAATTTGGAGTCCCTTAAACAAACCGTACGATTAGCAGTGAAGAATTTTCCCATGGAATTAGTTCATGCTTCTATTCATAACTGGCATCAATGTTCAACACTTCATTAGGCGCGCGTTCTACAATAGGGCAATTCCACGCATAAGTCTACCATAAATGTAAAAACAAATATCTTATTTTGGTTGTAAAAATACTTAAGTACGGTGGAAACATTATGTTTCTTTTAAGATTTTATAGTGGCAACAATTTTTTGATATTATTTATCAGGCAAAACTGTAATTCTCAAGATGGCGTCGTGAGCTCAGCTGATAGTGGTTTTTGTGGTGGAGTTTTGATAAAATTTTCACAGTAAGTCTTTTGAATTATTGTTATATTTTGTTATATATACTGACTGTTCAAAGGATGACCTATCGATAAAGAGTTCGAGATTCATGAAAAATTTATTGTTTTAAGATATATCAGGTTTGTAAGATCACAGTGTCAAGGTGTAGTGTCGGTCACGGAATAAACATTACTATTTACTTTTCTCTGTAACTACTTCAATATCATGGAAATAATAATTTTTTCCTACTTGACGGCGTTACTCAAATGATGCCAGTGGTAAAAATTTATTATCTTTTTTTATAATACCTTAACTCCTAAAAACATTTTTCTAGTGTCAGTCACGTAGTAGGTAGTCAGTCACAGCCCGTGTCATAATTAAATGTAGCTTTTTTAGGGTTCCGAATTACTTATGGAACCCTCATACTTTCGCTCTGTCCGTCCGTCAGTTTGTCTGTATGTCTGTCTGACTGTCTGTCTCTCTCTCTGTCTGTCCGTCTGTCCGCGCTTCTAGCTCCTGTAGTTATGAAATTATGAATATAAATTGAAAAAAATTTGTGTAGTTGTAGATTGTGTATAGATCTCGGTTTTGGCATCCCAAAATAATAATAATTTTATATTTTAGGGGTGGCTCTCCATACATGTGAAGGGGGATGAAAAAATATTTTTTCACTCTACCCCATCGTGTCGGGTATGAGGTATCGTTGAATAAGTCTTTTAAAATAAAGGTAAGGTTTCATACATGACTTTTTTACAAAGTCGGCTATTTTCGAGTAATTGGTCTGCAAAGTGGTTTTTAAGTTAGCCCCCCCCCCAGCATTTCTAAACTATAGGAGATAGAAACTTGTAATTTTCCATTTCCAAAATAATTTTCCCTAAAGACAGATAATACTAAAAACTCTTTAAAGAAAATTATTTTGAACGAAATCGGACAGTAACTTTTCAAGTAATTTAAAGAAAACCTATTACACAGTAATAGTTACGGAACCGTCCTTAGACGTGTCATGAGTCATGACATGCTCTTGGTTAGGTTATTGTTTGTTTTTTTTCTCATAGATGGCAAAAACAGCTGCAGAAAGGAAGCGCAAGCAGAGAGAGAAGCTAAAAGCTGAAGGATTATACGAAGAATTAAAGAAGAAGGAATCTGAGAATAGTTTAGCAATGCTGTTTGTTTTATTAGACGTTTAATGAAACAAACAGCAGTGCTGTGATTTAAATTCTAAGGTTTCATGTAAAAATCCTGACTTTTACACTACACAAAGTGAGTGTAGTGTCGGTCACGTTTTAGGCTGTAGTGTCAGTCACAATTTATTATACTAATAAATATTTTTGTAAACAACTTGAAGTTTTTATTTCACCGTTTTATAATAGTTTGTTTCACGCACATTCGATAGAAACACAAATTAGCCCGTTGAGTGTCAGCTGCACACACGGGTGTGCATAAACTTTAATGTCCTTGAGTGTCACGTGCACACCCGTGTGTGCATAAGCGAAGAGCTCTCATTGGGCGTCCATTTGACCGTCTATGGCAAGCCTTATTGACTTTATGCCCTGTTATTTTGTATCTGTGCATCCTTAATTTTGAAATTCATAAGCTATCCACGTGACCTCAGAAAAAAAAAATGAATGCGGAATAAAATTATTTGATTTTACGCGCCATTTTGAAATATTGTGTGAAACAGTGTGCGCGCGTCAGTGTTTAAAAACGTTTTCTCGCAATAAAAGGTGAGTAATACTTTATGATTCTTATATAAAATTACTGTTAACACATTCAATGCCACCACATTTTCTAGTAGTTCCCAGCGATGCCGCCGTATAAAAAACGCAAACATGCTAGGTGTGCTCTCGGCACTGCAGGATAAAATTACGTAGCACGCTAGGCGTGTTCACTGGCACTGTAAAGAGGTAAAATCATAAAAAGCGTTATTTCGACTTCAACCGTGCTTATTTATTAGTCCTTCTTGAGTTACTGAAGAGATAATTTGTTTTTAGCAGTGTTTGTGGTTTTGAAGGTTTAATTAACGCAGTAAATAGATTCCGAGGTAAGTATTTATCGTAATGTGATCAGTGATTAGTGAATGTCAACCTTTGGTTACTTATTTATGATTTTTTAGAGAATAGAAAATATGAGCTGGAATCTTATAAAAATATGATAATGATGCGACGCAAGCAGATAGTCCCCCATCAAATAAACGTCCAAAAGTAAAAGGTTTTTGTTTTTATAAAGTATCTCAATAATTTCTGGATACACAAAAAAAAATTTGAATCAAAGTTAGTTCAAATCAAATCAAATTTTCGTATCTCCAAACAATTTTGAGAAGCTTTACAAAAAGAAAAAAAATGGTTTTTTACCTGAATATATCGGAAAAATATAAAACATAGGGGGAAAAGATGGGATAAAAAAGATGGGAAATTTTGTCCCCTACAAAATAGATCTCTTCTGTTTTTAACGAAAAACTTACCGTTACGACTGAAACGTGTTGAACGTTTCAGTCGTAACGGTAAGTTTTTCGTTAAACAAACTCTTCAGCTTTACTACATAATATACATATATGTAGTATAGATACCGGGCAGTGTTTTGTCTTCTACAGATGAATTAAAGGTGAATGTTTTATGTAATTTATTTTATCTTTTTTGTTCAAATTATAAAAAACATCATATTTTATTATTCGTATTATAAATTTAGTAAACAATATAAAAGGTTGAGAACGCGTGTAGATGAATACGCCTGGCATGTTCGAAGCATTACATAATAAACTATTTTCGATAACATGAAAAAAATATTAGATCACGGAACCACTTAAGAATTCATTAGCTTACGGCACAAAGTTTATGCTCTGAGCGTTTCGGTGAAAAACACTGTCTTATCTTTGAGATATTGATGAAAAACGGAGAGCACGCCCGGCTCGCGGCATGTAAATAAAGATTAGTGTGGACACGCTAGGCGTGTTAGTGGCACTGAATGTGTTAATAAAACGAAGATTATAATTTAATTATTAGATAATAAAATATTTTAACAGAAGTTATTGAAAAAAGTATGTATGTTTTAGCGCGGGTAAAATTGGTTATGTTAGATGCCGTAATTCCCATATAATTTGGTCTAAAAATCAATATAATGGTTGTAATTGCTATAATATGTTTAAATATAGATCATAACAATGTTATATAATCAGAAAATCCAAGTTTTATTGTATAAAAAGATTGTTGTAATGTCAAAAAATTCAAGCCCGCGTAATTACTTTACGAACATATCTGGCGGGTCATTCGAGGTCATATTCTGCATTCTTTCGCGCCTAGTTTCGCGCCATTTCTAGGAAAGTACCGAGTAACGGACAGCAAAAATATTTCGTTTTTATTTTACATTATTTATTAATCAAATATTATCAAACTAAGTAATATGGTGATTTTGCCGAGTTTATATAAATAATAATATATTTTAATGACTGCAGTTATTATAGCACGTTAATCTGGTCCCGTGTAAAGTTATGTAATAATATAATTAGCGTTACGGGTACCAGACTAAGGAAACTATATTGCATACTTTTTTAAACTAAACACATATTTTAAATTAATACATTTGTATATGGTATTTTGAATTTTTCTTACAATTTAGCTTTATTTGATTTTTTTTTTTTTTCAAAAACACTTTTATTAGATTTCAGTCTCTTTTTAGTCTTAGTCTAATAAGAAATTATATTTTAATTAATATAATCAGTGAAACAATATTACTGTCGCAAGATTGTGTAAAAAAATTAGAAATATTGTTTTTTAATTAGTTGCCGTTATTTTTATTTTCACTTTTACGTACGTAGTGGCACTGAATGTGTTAATAAAACGAAGATTATAATTTAATTATTAGATAATAAAATATTTTAACAGAAGTTATTGAAAAAAGTAAGTATGTTTTAGCGCGGGTAAAATTGGTTATGTTAGATGCCGTAATTCCCATATAATTTGGTCTAAAAATCAATATAATGGTTGTAATTGCTATAATATGTTTAAATATAGATCATAACAATGTTATATAATCAGAAAATCCAAGTTTTATTGTATAAAAAGATTGTTGTAATGTCAAAAAATTCAAGCCCGCGTAATTACTTTACGAACATATCTGGCGGGTCATTCGAGGTCATATTCTGCATTCTTTCGCGCCTAGTTTCGCGCCATTTCTAGGAAAGTACCGAGTAACGGACAGCAAAAATATTTCGTTTTTATTTTACATTATTTATTAATCAAATATTATCAAACTAAGTAATATGGTGATTTTGCCGAGTTTATATAAATAATAATATATTTTAATGACTGCAGTTATTATAGCACGTTAATCTGGTCCCGTGTAAAGTTATCTAATAATATAATTAGCGTTACGGGTACCAGACTAAGGAAACTATATTGCATACTTTTTAAAACTAAACACATATTTTAAATTAATACATTTGTATATGGTATTTTGAATTTTTCTTACAATTTAGCTTTATTTGATTTTTTTTTTCAAAAACACTTTTATTAGATTTCAGTCTCTTTTTAGTCTTAGTCTAATAAGAAATTATATTTTAATTAATATAATCAGTGAAACAATATTACTGTCGCAAGATTGTGTAAAAAAATTAGAAATATTGTTTTTTAATTAGTTGCCGTTATTTTTATTTTCACTTTTACGTACGTAGTGGCACTGAATGTGTTAATAAAACGAAGATTATAATTTAATTATTAGATAATAAAATATTTTAACAGAAGTTATTGAAAAAAGTAAGTATGTTTTAGCGCGGGTAAAATTGGTTATGTTAGATGCCGTAATTCCCATATAATTTGGTCTAAAAATCAATATAATGGTTGTAATTGCTATAATATGTTTAAATATAGATCATAACAATGTTATATAATCAGAAAATCCAAGTTTTATTGTATAAAAAGATTGTTGTAATGTCAAAAAATTCAAGCCCGCGTAATTACTTTACGAACATATCTGGCGGGTCATTCGAGGTCATATTCTGCATTCTTTCGCGCCTAGTTTCGCGCCATTTCTAGGAAAGTACCGAGTAACGGACAGCAAAAATATTTCGTTTTTATTTTACATTATTTATTAATCAAATATTATCAAACTAAGTAATATGGTGATTTTGCCGAGTTTATATAAATAATAATATATTTTAATGACTGCAGTTATTATAGCACGTTAATCTGGTCCCGTGTAAAGTTATGTAATAATATAATTAGCGTTACGGGTACCAGACTAAGGAAACTATATTGCATACTTTTTTAAACTAAACACATATTTTAAATTAATACATTTGTATATGGTATTTTGAATTTTTCTTACAATTTAGCTTTATTTGATTTTTTTTTTTTTTCAAAAACACTTTTATTAGATTTCAGTCTCTTTTTAGTCTTAGTCTAATAAGAAATTATATTTTAATTAATATAATCAGTGAAACAATATTACTGTCGCAAGATTGTGTAAAAAAATTAGAAATATTGTTTTTTAATTAGTTGCCGTTATTTTTATTTTCACTTTTACGTACGTAGTGGCACTGAATGTGTTAATAAAACGAAGATTATAATTTAATTATTAGATAATAAAATATTTTAACAGAAGTTATTGAAAAAAGTAAGTATGTTTTAGCGCGGGTAAAATTGGTTATGTTAGATGCCGTAATTCCCATATAATTTGGTCTAAAAATCAATATAATGGTTGTAATTGCTATAATATGTTTAAATATAGATCATAACAATGTTATATAATCAGAAAATCCAAGTTTTATTGTATAAAAAGATTGTTGTAATGTCAAAAAATTCAAGCCCGCGTAATTACTTTACGAACATATCTGGCGGGTCATTCGAGGTCATATTCTGCATTCTTTCGCGCCTAGTTTCGCGCCATTTCTAGGAAAGTACCGAGTAACGGACAGCAAAAATATTTCGTTTTTATTTTACATTATTTATTAATCAAATATTATCAAACTAAGTAATATGGTGATTTTGCCGAGTTTATATAAATAATAATATATTTTAATGACTGCAGTTATTATAGCACGTTAATCTGGTCCCGTGTAAAGTTATGTAATAATATAATTAGCGTTACGGGTACCAGACTAAGGAAACTATATTGCATACTTTTTTAAACTAAACACATATTTTAAATTAATACATTTGTATATGGTATTTTGAATTTTTCTTACAATTTAGCTTTATTTGATTTTTTTTTTTTTTTCAAAAACACTTTTATTAGATTTCAGTCTCTTTTTAGTCTTAGTCTAATAAGAAATTATATTTTAATTAATATAATCAGTGAAACAATATTACTGTCTCAAGATTGTGTAAAAAAATTAGAAATATTGTTTTTTAATTAGTTGCCGTTATTTTTATTTTCACTTTTACGTATATTTTTGATAATTTTTAGATTAGCACGTTTGAGCACGACGTCGATGTCGGGGTCGGATCGGTCGCGATCCGTGACCCCAATTCGGCAGCACCAATCCCAGAGACCATCCGTGGCGAGGCGAGCCCTTATAATGGGCCTGGCTGTAGAGGGCAGGAGCCTATCTCCAGAACTTTCACCGCCGAAAACACAGTAAAGTTCTTTTTTTCTATAATACATAAAAAATCTCATATTCCGCTCTATGCTCATTGGCTTACATGTTGTTTTTCTTATAGAGCTCTCATCGTCAATAAAACTCCCGCAGGGTATTTTACAGTGACAGGAGACTCCATTGCTATAAAAAAGACCCCCGGAGGTACTGTCCGCCTATCGAACTACGGACCGCCCCCTTTGAGGTAAGTTTTTAAATCATATTTATATAATAAATATTTACAGTTATATGACTATTTATGTTTGTGTGTGTGTGTGTGTTTGTGTGGGCCCTTAAAATGAAATTAGCCCTTCTTTTTACTAAAAGCAACTCAAGCAACTAAAGAAAAAATCCAGAAGTCTTTTTTCGTGATTACTTACGCAAGTCTCTTTTTGATTTACAGCGCTGACGTGTTAGAACGCGTCGAGGCGATGGGCGTGTCCGACGAAGAAGCGGAGGAGTTGGCGCTGTCTGCACCGTGGCACATTCGGCGGTGGATGGATGGAGTTAATCAGGGTCGGGAATATCTTTCTCCAAAGCCACTTTCGCCTACTACTTCTGCAGAGGACCCTAAGGTCCTAAGATCGCTTCGGGTATTGTTAGTGTACCTAACAATGCTCAAAGCTATTTTGGGGTTGACACTGTAGACGCAGATGTTCGTCCATCCACGTCGGGGCTGATGGCCGAAACATTATGTCCAGTGGCTAGGTACGAGGACCATGGCAGTGATTTTGACAGTGAGTTTGACGACGAGTTCGACAACCTCAATGCAAACAACACAGCTTTGGAAGGCAGAGGGAGAGATATTCCTAACGACGAGGAATTAGAAGAACCTGTTCGAGAGGCCATTCACGCTGTGGAGAGGGCAATGGACGACGAAGCTGATCGTTTGCTTGGCATTTCGACTACTTTCGATTGGTCAGAACGCTTTGAGTCGTTCAGGGGTGTTCCTGAAGAAGGAGGGTTTTTTACTACGTGTAAAAAATAGTTTGTTTTTTAATAAATTTAGAAATATTAAGTATTATTACCACTTGATAGAACTCATGTCATGGGATACTCATCCCAACTTACCTGTCCGGTAGTTGTGGTATAGTATACGGGTATGCGACCCCGGCTTTCCTAGCTATTACTGTCCTATCCCTTACCCTCCTGGGTTACCACCCAGGAGGGTAAGGGATAATATAGGAAATGTAGGATATTACCATATCCTACATTTCCTGTTTCCCACTCTAACTTACCAATCTTCCCTTCCACACCACCTATCCTTCCTTCCCTTTCCCTATTCCTACCCTCCCCACCAATCCGTGGAAACGCAACAGATAATCAAAAAATAATTCAATTATCCAAAATCTCGTTTCTTGCGGAGGTGAAAAGCGGACCATGGAGAGCCGCTTCGCTACGTTGAATGTAAGAGGAGGAATGGATGGTAAGAATGAAAGTGAACGAAGCGAAACGAGTATGTAAGGATCGTAGCAAGTGGCAAAAAGTGGTCTCTGCCTACCCCTTTACGGGAAAAAGGCGTGATTATATGTAAAGGGTGTCCGCCAAAGAATTTTCGACTTTGAATTTGAATAAACGGCGAGCGGGGTATCGGCGGAGGGGGGAGGCGTATTCATTACACTTACGCGTCGTGCGGATTTTAGTAGCCATGGATCGTTGGTCGGCGGAGCATCGTGCGTTTGCTGTAGAGGCATATTTTAAAAATAACGATTCTCCCGTGGCGGCGCGCAGAATATTCGCAAGACATTTCAATATTCGGCGTATACGGGATTGTCCTAGTACGCAACTTATTGGCAAGTGGGTGCGAAGTTTTCGTGAACAAGGACCTGTAGTGGGACACGGGCCAGGTGTATCGCGAACTGTGAGAACTGACGAAACAATTGAAGCAGTTCGTCGTGATGTTATTGCAAATCCACGTCTTTCACTAAGAAAACGTTCTGCAGCACTGAATTTGAAAAAAACGACTGTGCACAAAATTATTAAGAAAGATTTGGAATTTTATCCTTACAAAATACAAATCACTCAAAAAATTAAACAAAGTGACTATGGATTGCGGTTGACATACGCTAGAACCATGCTCGGCAGATTTCCTCGTCCTCGGGGTTATGAAAACAATCTTTTCGGATGAAGCACATTTTTTACTGGACGGGTCGGTAAATAAACAAAATTGTCGATATTGGGCCACCGAGAATCCAGAAGAATTGCATGAAAAGCCGCTGCACTCAGAAAAAGTGACCGTTTGGTGCGGAATAAGTGCGAAAGGAATTATCGGGCCTTATTTTTTTGAAGACGATAGACACCAAACAATAACCGTCAATTCCCAAACCTATTTGTCTATGTTGGAAAACTTTTTGGAAGCTGAGTTGGAGAACAATGAATGGGTAAACGGATCGACATGGTTTCAACAGGATGGTGCTACACCACACACTTCGCGAGCATCAATGAACATTGTAAGGCGCATTTTCCCCGAAAAAGTCATAAGTCGTTATGGTGATATCCCATGGCCCCCCAGATCGCCAGACTTAACACCTGCGGACTTTTTTTTATGGGGATTTCTTAAATCTAAAGTCTACGTTAACAAACCGCGAAATTTATTGCAACTGAAAAGAAATATTCGCAACGAAATCAGAGGAATTTCGCAAGAAACTTGCAAAAAAGTTTTCACAAATATGGTGTTTCGTTTAAATGAGTGTGTTCGTCTCCGTGGTAAACATTTAACTTCAATTATTTTCAAAACATAAATCCGCATTTGTATGTTTTATTTTAAAATAAAAACGATTATATAAAAAACTGTGAATCTTTTATTATTTAATTTTAAATTCGAAAATTGTTTCGCGGACATCCTTTATGTATGTATGTTGATAGAACTCAAAACAATTAGGATTGTATATTTTTTTTAAACATTTGTGTAAAAAACCTACATAATTAGTTTACTTACATCAAATACAAAAATATTTACTATGGTATGTAAATGTATAAACATAAACGAGCAAACTTTGGAGAAATCAGAAATTGTATGCATAATATGATCATACATTTCGTAGCAACATTAGTAGTGTGACGTACTTGTACGACTTTTATATGGGGCGGTTTCACGAAACTCACAAAACAATCCGCAATATATTTGAAAATATTGTTTTTAGTGTACTATTCCTTGTAAATATGACACATTTTTCAAAGAACAATTCATTTATGTAATAAAAAATACCTTATTCGAATGATTTTTTTACCTTCATAATATAATATATAATAAAACATTTTATTTTGTTTTTATTTTACCATGAGCTGAGTATATATAAAATTTGTCCGAAATTAATTCCTGTATTGCTCCATCCCAGTTTGCAATTACTTTTTTAAGATCACAATTTATGGGCAGTGTGGTTGGATAAGATTATAAGATACGACCACTTTTTTAGTAAATAATAATAATCTATGGATGCATCGCATCACGACGCGGACCACGCCAGTCTAGTCGCATGCTAAGTTCTCGAAGAACTTGGGCTACAGGCTGTGCTTCTGGTACCCAAGTCCAACCAACGAAAATATTTTTCAATCTTTTTATACTATACACATATTTAAGATTTTTAGTATACACCCTTTATATTGCCACTGCCATGCCATTTTTCATATTCATTTCATATGCTAATTGCTCTAGCATTATATCAGCTTCAAATTATCATATTTCATTATCATGCAATATACGTAAGTATATTGCATGATGATGATTTATTTCGAAACCGGTCGTGTTATTTATTAAAATTGATAATTATATCTTAATATAGTGGAAAAAGTGCACGAAAAATTGTGTTTTATTAGTGTTCAACATGAATTTCCACCAAGAACCGACAGTACAATCAATTACACATATATACGTAAGTATACAAAATTTCAGGTTAATTGAAAACCGGGAAGCAGGTCAATGGACAATAGTTATATTGGTATATGCGTGGCCATCTACGAAATCTGGGGGCACGGCAGTGCCCCCGCCAAGTCGAGCGCGAAGCAAACACTGTCGTACCATTCTTTACTGGAACCATTTCGCCGCATTTTCAGGCACCTATTTGAGAACCTCTGGATAAGCCAGAACGTCGATCTGGGGGCACTGCAGTGCCCCCGCCAAGTCGAGCGCGAAGCAAACACTGCCGTACCATTAGTTACTGGAACCATTTCGCCGCATTTTCAGGCCCCTATTTGAGAACCTCTGGATAAGACCAGAACGTCGATCTGGGGGCACGGCAGTGCCCCCGCCAAGTCGAGCGCGAAGCAAACACTGCCGTACCATTACTTACCGGAACCATTTCGCCGCATTTCAGGCCCCTATTTGAGAACCTCTGGATAAGACCAGAACGTCGATCTGGGGGCACGGCAGTGCCCCCGTCAAGTCGAGCGCGAAGCAAACACTGTCGTACCATTCTTTACTGGAACCATTTCGCCGCATTTTCAGGCACCTATTTGAGGAGCTCTGGATAAGACCAGAACGCAGAAATTTTCGTCATCTAGTAAGCTATAATCACATACTTAAAATCCAAAATTTTAAGTCTGTAGGTCATTAAGTTCCGAAGTTAATCGAAAGCAAAGTTTTGAATTTATGACACTCACTCACTCAGTCACTCACTCATGATCATCAGAATAGAACTAGTACTTCTCATGAACTCAGAGAGCTGAAATTTGGTACAGAGTTAGGGTTTAATGGCCACATAAAGGGAAAACTATAAAAACTAGGATAATCGAACATCTGGAGTACCTGGTGACCCTGATTAGAAAACACAAGAGCCCAACCAAACTATTAGAGATCGACATACCGCCTTTACAAAAAATATTCAACATGGTGGTGGGCCGCTTCATTTGATGTCAAAAATCGAAGGTCTGAAGTATCTGATGAAGAATCCTCAGCTGGTTTCAGCTGATTAGAGATATGGTAATGCCCCCCTTCTACTATTGGTACATAAAAAAATCGACTGTCATTGCAAAAACCTAGCGAAGTGGGACACATCTTCTAATTTAATCTAGTCCGTAGCATTCCACTGCTGGGCGAATGCCTCCCTTTCTGCTTTTGATACGCATATAAATAAAATTAAAGGAAAACTCTGGATAAGACTAGACTGGCTTTTATACTTATATTTACAAGTTTACACGAAGAAATAGTCGAACGATTAACTTTATTGTACTCGATCATTACACAAATTAAATAAACAAATTACACTGAAATCTAGTAAAATAAATCAATATGCCCACGTTTCTACAAAAAGAAGTGAAATCCCACCAAAAACATTCTGTAAAAATCTAGCCAAGTCTCGATAGAGCTGCTTGATTATCTCTAAAAAGTAGTGAAATCTAGACAAAGTCGTGCCAAGTCTAAGGTTCCTTACTGCGATTTCTTTATTATTATAGTTAATGTTGTGTGACTTGGCCGTTGAACATTCTTTATACGTTACAACTGGATACAAGTCAATTTTGTTTACACGTAATGTATATCTGTTGTAACTACCTATGTTTGTTAAGCGAGATAATAGCCCATACTGGTATTGGTAATTGGATGCTAGTGAGTAGTGTCTCATTTTAGGCTGTTGTTGATTGTAGAACACATGTATTGGAGCAATGGTGTCATGGAGCCCCTTTTGTACCATTGTGTACCCTTCAACGGCCAAGTCACACAACATTAACTATAATAATAAAGAAATCGCAGTAAGGAACCTTAGACTTGGCACGACTTTGTCTAGATTTCACTACTTTTTAGAGATAAACAAGCAGCTCTATCGAGACTTGGCTAGTTTTTTACAGAATGTTTTTGGTGGGATACGTTTTAAGGTTTTCGCACATTATAACAACTCACCGGCGACTCGACTCTATGCTAGACATTGAAATTTAAGCCCTGTATCATATGTTCAAGGTTCAATTTCAAAAAATGATTATAAAGTAGTGTACAACGAGTGGCCTACGCATCGTACACTAGAGGTCAACCCCGACACGTTTGTCACGCAATGACCATACGTCGTCCACGCAACGACCAAACGTTGTCCACGTAACGACTATGCGTTTGCGACTGACGCGTGACGGGAAACCATTTGCCAGCCCACTAGAGGTGAAAATTCCGGAAAGTTTCCGAAATTTTGGAAATTTTCGGGAAAGTTTCAGGAAGTTTACTTGAAAACTTCCTGAATATTTCCCCATGAGGAAGTTTTCAGAACTGATCATTTATCTATTAAAAATAGTTGTTTTAAATGTAAATTACACTAATATTAGATAGTTTTTATAGTTTAGATTCAATTGAACACAATAAGCACGAACCTTGACTCAACGCCATCTATTGACACCAACATGTAGGTATTTGGTTATGTTTTATAAGGTCGTATTAAGTCTGTTTTCTTTTTATTTAAAATTTAACTTATTGATCGTATAGTTCAGTGTACCTACCGTGCCTATGTCTCGCAGCGATTCAGTACGCGATTTCAATTTTTAAATACCTACACTATCGCTTTATCTTCTTATTATCTTCTATTATACGAGTATAAAGTAACAACGCCTGACTGATTCATCAACGCCGAAGCAAAATTACTGAAGCTAGAAACGTAAATTTTTGACCGTGGCTTCCTTTTGTGACGTGTAGGTCCACTCAGAAGGAATTTTGCGAATTCATCCCTTAAAGGGGTAAAAAGGGGTATCAACGTTTGTATGTAACTTTTTTGTTTGTAATCAGATCTGTTTGGAATTTCGTGATGTTGTTCTTTGGCATGATTTACTAAAACTCTAATTAAATATTTTCGAAAATTCGATCTTTTAAGGGGTAAAAAGGGGTACTATACATACAAAGTTGTATGGGGAAAAAATATTAAATGAGCGTTTAGGCTTGGAACTTTGTAAATGGAGTCCTGAAAGAAATTAATAAACATGTGTTTAATTATTTTTCGATATTCAACCCCTAAAAGGATGAAAGGGGGTATGAATATCTTTTATTTTCATCAACGCCGAGGCAAAACTACTGAAGCTAGAAACGTAGTAATCGGACCGTAGCTTCCTTTTGAGACGCATAGGTCCATTAAGAAGGGACTTTGCGAAATTCACCCCCTAAAGGGGTAAAAACTGGGATACCATAAAAAAAGTTACATACAATTGTTGATAAACAACTTTTTTTATGGTCAGATCTGTTTGAAATTTCGTGATGTTGCCCTTTGGCATAATTTGCTAAAACTCTAATTCAATATTTTCTAAAATTTGATCTCTTAAGGGGTAAAAAGGGGTACTAAACTTTGTATGGAAATTTTTTATTAAATGAGCATTTCGGGTTGGAAGTAACTAACTAACATAAAAAATAAGCGCATGTTTCATGATTTTTCGATATTCAACCCCTAAAAAGATGAACGGGGATGTCTTTTTTTTCAGAGTCAAACAATGCTTGACCATTTTCCATATACATCTGTTGTATGTTTTTGGAATGGTCCTTTCAAGCTCTTTATTTTGATAACAAACACCTTCTGCAGTCAGGTAATAATATGCACAGACAGCCAAAATCATTATCCTTTCTTTTGACTTCGCCGTAGTCGGGTATAAAGGTTTTCGTTTCCATTTACTATTTCCACGCAAACAAAGTTGCGGGTACCAGCTAGTATTAAATAAAGTAACAATGCCTGACTGATTCATCAACGCCGAGGTAAAACTATTGAAGCTAGAAACGTAAAGTTTGGACCGTGGCTTCCTTTTGTGACGTATAGATCCCCTAAGAAGGGATTTTGCGAAATTCATCCCCTAAAGGTATATAAACGTTTATATGTAACTTTTTTGTTTGTGGTCAGATCTCTTTGAAATTTCGTAAGATTGTTCTTTGACATGATTACCTAAAACTATAATTCAATATTTTCTAAAGTTCGATTTTTTAAGGGCTAAAAAGGGGTACTATACTCTGTATGGGGAAAACATATTAAATAAGCGTTTCAGCTTGAAACTTTGTAATCGTAGTCTTAAAGAAAATAAATAAACATGTGTTTCATGATTTTTCGATATTCAATCCCCAAAGGGTATGAATGAAATTTTTTTCATCAACGTCGAGGCAAAACTACTGAAGATAGAAACGTATATTTGGACCATGGCTTCCTTTGGCAGGGATTTTTGCAAAATTCACCCCCAAAAGGGGTAAAAGACTCCTGAGACCCCTTCTCAACATTTGTATGTAACTTTTTTGTTTGTGGTCTGATCTGTTTGGGATTTGGTGATATTGCTCTTTGGCATGATTTACTAAGACTAATTCAAAATTTTCTAAAATTCAATGTTTTTAGGGGTAAAAAGGGGTACTAAACTCTGTATGGGTAAGTTTTTGGAATGAGGCTTGGAACTTTGTCAATGTAGTCCTTAAAGAAAATAATTAGCATACGTTTCATAATTTTTCGATATTCAACCCCTAATGGGATGAACGGGGGTATGAATGTTTTTTTTTTGAGTCAGACTCATACTTGACCATTTTAGTATACCTATGTGTTCTAGATTTTTGGAATGTTCTCTTTAAGCTCTTTATTTTGATACCAAACACCTTCTGCAGTCAGGAAATAATATACATAGACAGCCAAAATCATTATCCTTCCTTTTGCCTTCGCCGTAGTCGGGTAAAAAGGGTTTCGTTTCCATTTACTAATTCTGTGCAAACGAAGTTGCGGGCACCAGCTAGTAGTTAATAAAACAGTTTATAATAAAATTATTGACTACATGAACTCACTCGTATATCTGGTTAAATTTGTCTTCATAATGAAATTATGTTATTTACTAAAATGATATACATAAATAATTATTTACTGAAATTATAATATAAAGCTATATTCTAAGGGTGAAATTGAAATCATTCGACAAACTTAGAGGGTGTGTTCAGACAATGAAACTGTCAGACGTAAAAAGGACGTAAAACAAAATATACCTAGTTACAACTTTTCATACTAAAGTCAATCAAGTGATCTGATCTAATCTGAATAGTAATTTATTATCATTATTAGTCGTGACGAGTCGGGGGTCGACGTAAAGACAAATTTTTTGGTGACGAATCGAAGGAGTGACGAGTCGGGGGTAACTCTTGTATGGAGAGACACATTTTTATTTAATTTTTCCTTAGGTAAATTGTTTAGATTTTAGGTACAATCATCCCTGGTAAGTTATATTATATAATATTATTCATAAATATTCTAAAAGTCATATATTTTGAAAACTTCCAAATTTGGAAATTTTCAGGAAGTTTTCAGGAAGTATTCCTTAGAAAAGGAAACTTTCCGGGGAATTTTCATCTCTACAGCCCACCCGTCCGCCCCGTGCCTTCCCCCCGCCCGCCATCATTCACTATAGAATCGAAGGACGGAGTGCACGTTGGCGGTACACGGTGATAATTTTTCGAAAATCATGCAGAAATAAAAGTTGATAGAAGAAGTGCGAAAATATCCGCTACTATACGACCTTCGTGATCCGAAATATAGTGACGTACATAAGAAGGAAAAGGCATGGAATGAAATCGCTATTGTATTGTCGCAACCAGGTAAGATTTTTTTTTTTTTGAGTTATTGATTTTGCCATAATCTACAGAAATTCAGCTATCGAACAAATAAATATGTGTGATTCTAATAGATATTAAAAATAATGTTAAAACTTATAAGTCATTTCATTAAAGTACATTGTTGAGAAAATTTAATTCAACCTGTTACATCCAAAAAGTAGGTATGTTATTGTACAGTTAACAGTACCTACGATTTTCTACTTGGACACTCGAAAAATCTTGGTTTATCGTAAAAATTAGTTTTTTCACATACAGTAATATAAAATCCCAGAATTTACTGATATAAAATATTAAATCTACGTCATATATATTTTATTTTTAGTTTGGGTTTCTGTATGTTATAATAAAGTGCCTTACGTTTATTTAATATAGGTAATCAGTAATAAAATCCCAGCTTAGTATAGAAACTTGTTTAATATTCTTAATAAGCCAATAATA
Organism: Glaucopsyche alexis; assembly: GCA_905404095.1. Classification (NCBI taxonomy): domain Eukaryota; kingdom Metazoa; phylum Arthropoda; class Insecta; order Lepidoptera; family Lycaenidae; genus Glaucopsyche; species Glaucopsyche alexis. The sequence goes on from FR990044.1 coordinate 28,552,155, forward strand.
TTATAACCAACTTCTTACGATTATTACATATTAATTATACATGATCTATATTAAATGCTGCCACGGAACTCGTCCTTCGGGAGATTGAAAATAAGTTGCAAACATATCACGAGTTTCAAAAGCAGATGCCGAAGATTCACTTCTATCTTCTGGAATTGTACTTAGATTACTTAGTAATCTCTGTTCATCATCATTATTGGCCGAACTCTGCCTTGTGTTGACTTCATCATCGGATGTTATATTATAACACCGCATGACATTGTGTAAAATACACGTCGCAAAGACCACAATATCAACATATTTTGGGTGTAAATGCAAATACATATTGTTTTGAATATTGTGCTGTAAATGTTACGACATATAACATGATAATCATCTGCATCTACAGGACCCCAAATTCAAACGTACGCATATTTCTAAATAAACTTAATAACCTTCTAAATTGTCTAAGTCGTAAAAAATTCAGTAAAATCATAATATGTGGCGATTGGAATATAGACACGCTAAAAGATACGCCTGCAAAAAGAGATTTAATTGCTATTCTATATAATCATAACTTTACTAGTCATATAACTTACCCAACACGCAAATCATCCTGTATAGATCTAATTTGTAGTAACATATCCGGCACAAACATTAGCCCTAAAAATCATTACCTGGGTCTATCCGACCATGAAACGGGTCAAACAATTACATTCGTAACAAACATTTTTGAAAAGGTTACTAATCAGCGAACTCAATATTGGCTAGAAAAAAAAAGAGACTACAGTCAAGATAACGTAAATAAATTCTTAGAATGCTTGAAGTCTCTATCATTTTGCCATGTTCTACGTGAACAAAATACAGAACAGGCCTTTTCGTTGTTTTATGAAGATTTTAAGCTATTTTATTATTTATGCTTCCCGATTATAACTGTCAAAAAAGTTTACAAGCCTACCAAAAATAAATGGATAACTAAAGGTCTCAAAAAATGCTGTGTGAAGAAAAGAATTTTGTATTTACGATACCTTCATCAAAAAGAAAATAAGCATCGAAATAAATTACAATATAAAAGGTATTCTATGATCCTAAATAAATGTATACTACAGTCTCAAAAATTAAATAACTGTAAATATATTCTACAGTCAAAAAACCTCGCGAAAGCTACGTGGAATATAATAAAAAATTGCAAAGGCAACTCAGACAGTTATACTCACGATATTATATTTAAAATAATCAAAGATGATAAAATAATTACCAGTCCTATTGATATTGCTAAGACCTTTAATTCATTTTTTATCGATATGACAAATAATAATTATAATATAGATTCTACTGACATTAATTTAAATAACAAAAATAATAGTACTAAAAATCATATTCAATTATATAATAACGTTAATAATAATATTAAAACAATTTACTTGACACCAATATCTGACGCGCATATATGCAAGATTATAGATGGACTAAAAAACTCAAATTCAACAGGATACGATGAAATTAAAACTAACCTAATAAAACTTTGTAAAAATTTCATTGCTAAACCACTTACTCACGTAATCAACCTATCAATGTCCCAAGGTATATTCCCAACGGCTCTGAAATACTCAATAATAAAACCAATCTTCAAAAAGGGCGACCGCACGAATTTAAACAACTACAGACCAATAACACTTATACCAATATTTTCAAAAATTTTTGAAAAGTGTATGTTTGAAAAATTGTACAGTTTTTTCTCAGAATGTAATATACTAAAGCCAGAACAATTTGGATTTAGGAAAAAGACTTCGACCATACATGCTTGTTTCTCACTTATGAAAAAAGTTACAGAATGTTATAACTCTAAATCAATACTAGTTGCATTATTCTTAGACATGACAAAAGCATTTGACTTCGTATCACATAATATTCTACTTAATAAATTACATCGCCAAGGTATTAGAGGAGTAGCTTATAAATGGATCGAAAGTTATCTATCAAATCGCCAACAATGTGTTGAAATAATTGATTATAGCACAATCTTCAATTCAATTTGTAGGTCTCCTTACATGACAAATGATATCGGTGTGCCACAGGGCTCTATATTAGGGCCTTTATTGTTCCTTAACTACATAAACGACCTACCAGATTCATTAGAACACCAATCCATTTTATACGCTGATGACACCACAGTCCTCGTCGAAGGAAAGAATCCACTTCATATTGAGGCAGAACTAAATAAAACAATTGTCAGTGCAATGAATTGGTTAAAAATAAATAACCTTAAAGCTAATATATCTAAAACAAAAATCATAAACTTTAAAAGTCGAAAACAATCACATAACAAATTTAAAATATGTTTTGAAAATTCTGATATAGAGGTAGTAGAATCTTTTGTATTTCTTGGTATCACTGTCGACAATTTATGTAACTGGAAAGAACATATAAACAAAATTTGTATAAAACTTGATAGATATGTGTATGTACTTAAAAATATAAAAAATACTGTGAGTACGGCGGCAGCACTCTTCTCATATCATGGTTATGTCGCCTCCGTACTACGATATGGTTTGATTATATGGGGAAATTCGGTAGACCTAATAAGAGTATTTAGGCTACAAAAGAAGTGCATTAGATGTATTTCCAATGCCAGTTATATCGAACCCTGTAAACCCTTATTCGAAATGTATAACATACTACCTCTACCATGTCTGTACATCTATGAAATGTGTTTATTTGTGAACAAAAATTTAGATCGATATTTTATAAAGAAGACAGAAGTAGCCACCAAGAGCTCTAGACATCAATATAAATTAGTTGTGCCCAATCAAAGACTAGGCATTTGTAGTAGAAATGCTTACTGTATGGCAGTGTCGATATACAATAAACTGCCTGATTACTTTAAAAACCTTTCTGAGAGAAAACTTAAAAGAGAGTTACATGGATGGCTACTTAACAAAATGTATTATACAATCAATGAATATTTTAATGATCGAATAGATATCAAGTAACATTCAAACTTTAAAAAATGACATTACAATACATTTTATTTAGAATATTTATCACAAATTTGACATGCATTTTAATTTAAGTTGTATCTTATTGTTAAATCTGACCTTTTATTGTGACGTTTTTATAATTTTGACTATATTATTCATTAATGTAATTATTATAACAACAAATTCTAATTAAATGAAAATTAAAAATCTAAAATAAATTTTAAATAACTATGAAAAACTGAAAATATTTGCACACTATTTATGTAGTAGAATATGTCGAACTCTATAAAATATGTAAACACCTACTGTACCATATTCTTTGCAAATAAATGAATTTGAATTTTGAATTTTGAATTTTGAATTCTTATTATAAATTCCAAATTTTTGATATAAGATGCCGAACGCGTTTTCAACTACTCTGCGAGCTCGCGATAAGCGATTATTGTATATTCTTTCCTTTTCTGAAATGCCACTTGAACGTGGATATGGTCGCAATAAATTCCTTTTTAAAGGAAACGCTTCGTCGGCTACAAAAACATGTGGCATTATTATTTCAGTACCAGGTAATGGTGTGTCAGTTGGAATATTAAATGTATTCATTTCAATCGCTCTTCCTAATCTTGACGATGCCAAAATTCCGCCATCACTATTCTTGCCATAGGCCCCTATATCGACAGCTATAAATCTGTATTTATCATCGACGACAGCCATGAGGACGATAGAGAAGTGTTTTTTATAATTAAAAAATAGCGAGCCGCTGCTAGGAGGGGCAATTATGTTTACATGTTTGCCGTCGATGGCACCTATACAGTTTGGAAAATTTCATTTTTTATTGAAACCATCTGCGATTCTTTTCCAGTCTTTGGTAGTAGGTGTGGGCATGAACTTCCCCTTCATTGTATTTATAATCGCATTGCACACATCTTTTAATATCGACCGGATGGTACTTTCGCCTAACCGAAAGCTTGAACTCATAGTCCTAAATGAACAGCCACTAATCAAGTACCTGAAACAACCAATTTTTCTTTATATTTATATTATTTTGTTACAGCGTCAGAATGTAAGAAGATATGGCAAAACTTAAGGGAATATCATAGAAGAGCCATTAAAAAGAAAGCAACTAAAAGTGGTCAGAGTGCTAATACTAATAAAAAATGGCAATATGAAACTGAAATGTCTTTTTTATTACCACATTATAAAGAACGGTCTACAGTGACGTCAGTGGACAACACAGATGATGGTGATGATGAAAATAGCTTATCTGCTGCGGAAATTCTTGCCAATGTGACTAATAATGAAGAATCTCAAGACTCGTCAATTATCTCGGAGCGTCCTGAATCTTCGGTGTCTATGTACGATTCATCTAGATCAGTGTTTCCTGACATTCCAAAAACGACAAAACGAAAGAAATTGCAAGAAACAAGTGCATCGGCGGTTTTAATGGAATATTTATTAAAAAAAAAAACGATGAAGATGGAAAGCAGAATGACGAAATGGATAAATTTTTTTTAAGTATTTCTAGCACAGTAAAAAAAATTATCTACCTATAATCAAGCACTTTTAAAGTCAAGAATTTTTAATTTAGTTTCGGAAGCTGAAATACAAGAACTGCAAAATAATCGAAACTGTTACTATGATGATTTTTTTGCACCAGGAACTTCTGGCTACACAACTCAAAACCTAAATGCAGGTACTACCGGTAGTAGCACCGCTAGCACCCAACAGCAAAATACAACGCCTATGGAAGAATCGAGGGTTGATGGTTCTTCTTAACACAATTAAAGTAAAATTGCTTTGCTTTGATTTATCCTTTAACTTGATATATAAATAAATACATATAAATTATAAAAAAGTTTCTTATTGCTTACCTTAATGTCACTGCCAGCTTTTCTTCCGGTGATACAGCTTCTCTAAATCGCGTGTTTCTTTTGTAGATGTCGTCCTCAATAATATTAAGTATATAATAAAACAAGTATCTCGGCATACGGAAATAGATATAGAATTTTTCTTCGTCATCTAGCAGACGTTTCCGGATATTCCAATATTCCCCTTCTGATTTCCTTTGTCGCAACATATCATGTACCCAATATCTTCTTTTCCTGCTGTTTCGTTCATTTTCATTATCAAATATAATAGCTATAATCGCCAGTTCACTGAATGTAAAGTTCGACATTTCATAAGCAACACGACTTCTTTGGACAAAATTTAACCGAAAACTGAGGTTAGACGAGTTGTCTGTTGAATAACCCACTCGTTGGCACCGCGTTGGCCACTCCTTGACACCGCGTTGTCCACTAGTGACCATTGGGTGGATCAACTAGTTGACTACTCATCGAGAGTGTGAGTAGAGTTGCTGCCGCGTTGGCGTGGAGTTGTTATAATGTGCGAAGACCTTTAAATGACGTACTATTACCACAGCCTATGGAACTTACCTACAGTCGTCCAACGGACACGTCTAGACAGAGCAATCGTGCGGGGCGTGCGGGGTGAGAGAGGAGCGGTAGCGAGCCCAAGCTGCCATACACTCGCTTGGGACACGTCAGCCGGGGTTGACGCTTTTTAATTTGATTGTTTTAAGTGGTTTGCGACAGTGTTTCGTTCGTGTTGTATGTAGGTACTTACTTACAATGGTCAATTAAATGAACAGCTAAAAAAGATTAATTTTAATACAAAACCATGCGCCTGTTTCCCGTCAGAATTTTTAATAAAATTGTATCTACGTCTGAGAATTTACTAACTACATCGTCAAATTCAACAATCGCAATCTAAAAACTAGTAAATCCAAATGTCGAAAATAGTTTCAGTTTCGCATTTGTAGCTTTTGCAGGGTTCGTAAATATCCGATATTTATAATAAATATCAAAATATCAGATATCTTTGATATTATATATCCGATATTTTTGACTTTTTGATATTTTTGATACTTTCAAAATTACATACAAATTTCATACTCTGATATGTTTTTTCGTAATAGTTGAATCGAAATAATTTGTCTCATAATTTGAAGATAGGGAAGTAAAATTAAACTCATTTATTTATTATTGATATTCAAAGTTTTCAAATAGATTAAAAATCAACGATAGATACTTTTGAGTATCAATTTGAGTCTTAAATCCATAAAATGACTTTTGTTTATAACCAGAAGAAAAAAAAAAGTGTATTAATTATATTAGTCAAATTAATTTGACACATGGTATAAATGGTATAAGTGTATAACAATAGTATAATAACAAACAAGGAATTTTCTTCCGAAAACCAGGGGGTCACGTGGGTGTCATAAGCCGTTACAAGCCGCGTCGACGGCTATGATTAGTTAATGTCGTGTCAAATAGCAAGTTTTTGATGACCTAGGCTTGTGAAACTCTCGGAAAATAAGACCTGTGTTGATGTAAGATTTTTTACATTTAAAACATTATTTTACATATTTAAATATAAATATCAATCTTGATATATATTAAGCATAAATATCAATTGATATATATCATGATATATATATGTCCTGACTGATTGACTGACTGACTGACTGATTCATCATCGCAGAGCAAAAACTGTTAAAGTTACAGACATGAAACTTGGTGGGCAGGGTTGTTTTATTAAGTAAGACACCCACTAAGGAAAGAATTTTGGAAATTTTAACCCGAAGGGGGTGAAACAGGGGTCGAAAGTTTGTATGAAAGTCCGTCTTTTCTTAATTTAGAACTTTAACAGTTTTTGCTCTGCGATTTGTAACTTTAACAGTTTTTGCTCTGCGATGATGAATCAGTCAGTCAGTCAGTCAGTCAATCAGTCAGGGCATATATATATATATATATATATATATATATATATATATATATATATATATATATATATATATATATATATATATATATATACGATATATATCAATTGATATTTATCATGCTCACCCTGAGCTTTTGTATACGCATTTGTATTTTTTATAATAAAACTCTTCATTAATACTTCTATATATTATTTTTTTTGTTTTATTCCTAGTACTCTACATACACATACTACGAATACACAAAATGTAGATTTTAATAAAACACATTTTTATAATAAAACACATTACTGTGACAACCCTGCAGCAATGACGAATACCTACACAAAAGCGGCATTTCGCGCGACTTCAAACGCGTTGGCCCACTGTATCTCTTTATTACACTGTGCTATTACTAAGGACTAACTGTTACTATGAACACAATCCTGCAGCTCATTTAGATCAAAATAAATAGATAAAAACACTTTTATAATTCGATATTATATGTAAGAAAATACCTACTAAACGTTCACAGGCTAAAGGTGCACTGTGCAATTAGTTACCTGTACATTTTTAATATCTTTAAATTGAAAATATATCTTTTACAAGATGCTTTAAAAGATATATTTTTAAGAAGTCTATAATTTTAAATATATATATAAATTATATATTTAAATTCCATAATATTTTAATTAACGTTAATATGTTCTAAAATAAAAATGTGATTAACTCAGTAACCATAATATACCACTGAATATAAACTTTTTTTATTTAGATATCAATTTCTATACATAAAATTTTGTATTTATATGTAGAAGACATGGGATAAACATGCTTCAAATATCGCACTATATTAAAGTACTGGCTCTCAAATTATCACTGTGGGCTTATCGTGGGTAATGTTGGTTACAAAATGAAAAGAGGAGAAACAGCATTACTTCACCATTATTCTCAATAGTACTAAAGCTAAACACTTCACACTGTTTTAATTACTTTTCACTGTCTATTAAAATAATAACGACTGCACTCATTTCATTACTTAGCACTTATATTCACTATCACTAACAAGAACACCGATAGTCCCCGAGGCGAACCTGCCGCAACGACGGTTGGTAGCATAATAATCTATGATCATTCCTTGGAGGGAAAACGCGATCACAACTCCCACCACACCGAGCGCACAAACTGGTCGACCGGATTCTATCAACACCAAACAACATGGCGCTAGTGTTCCCGTCGATTATACTTCCGTACTATTGACTTGCTTGTCAATTCAGCAACAAAATATTAACCTCTTCGACACGGCCATCCTGCGTGACTCACGTCCTCGTGAGTAAATCCTGTAACCAAACCTAAAACAAAGGTATTAGCTTTACCCTAGCTCGGCCAACCTGACCATTTTTATCACATCACGTGATATGGCATTCTATAACCCTCGATTCAAACTGAACGCTATCTTAATTCATAAAGCTGACTGTACTTTGTTTGATTTAGACAATCTATTACCCGATTATCTCCCGCACATAATGGCTAGACCCAGGTACAACATTACGGTAACCGAATGAGAGATCAATTGCTCACTAATTTGCTGTTGCTTAAATCCACTTAAATCCATTATTTCATATACACCTAAGGACAATGTTTCCTATCCAGTTATAGCACCCATCGCATATCTTTTATGCCGTAGACCAACCGCATTAAAAACCGCATTAAAAACATTCGAATTTAGGATGTTAACGTAATTCTTTGACGCAACACAAAACATGTGACCGTTACTATATCCTCATCATTAGGTACGTGTCATTTAAAACTTGTCACTAAGCGACAATAGAAACCCAAAAATAATACCATTTCTCATCATGACTTTGTATCAAACAGCAAGTAGTAGCGTTGTACCGTCAATAGCAACATCATCACTATGTAGTAACGACAAACATACCTACATGCCATCGTCACTACACAGCAATAGGATACCAATACGAATCGCATAATACTATGCCTTTGTCACTACTCAATGTGTATTAATAAGTAGTGACAGGATACCACCATCAAAATCATTATGCCTTTGCCACTACTCAATGTGTATTAATAAGTAGCGACAGGATACCACCATCAACATCATTGGTGTGTAGTAATGACGTACATACTTGACATCATTCTTACACAGCAACGGAATTCCATCATCATTAACTCATTACTATGTAGTAATGAGATACCATCAACAACAACATCACTACTATGCTGTAATGGGATACCGTAAATACTGTATACTCGTATAACGCATAGTGCAAATTACGTTTGAAACGGGCGTCACCACACCATATATTTCCACCATTGTAACTCTTGTAACTGTTGTAACTTTAGGATCAACAGCTGTAACCACCAAATAAAAACCTGTTGATGTGATCTCAGGGGTGCCCTAGGGGCATGCTAAAGCTGTTTTGAGATCCTCGATGAAACTAGAAGAAGATTATAGGAGGAGTAGGTACGCACCACGTTGCAATGGCAAAAAGCCAAAGAACAAAAGAGTAAAGCACCACGAGAATGAAGATAATTGCTGTTTATTAAGCTGCTACCGGGAAATCAAAATGCTAATTCGATTAAACTTCTTTAAATCGCGAACGCTTTTTTTTAACCTCTTTTTTTTTTGTTGTGAATTAAACTCAAACTCAAAATTTCCATTTCCATGTAGGTTATAATATTACGCTTATAGAATTGTCCTACATGATGCCTACCACCGGTTCGGAAACTAGCCCGGCGAGAAGAACCGGCGTAAGAAACTCGCACGGGGCCACCTTTTAGCAAAAAGATGGGAAAATTGTTCTTCTGTCTTGTTTAAATTAAGCTTTGATGTCCGATAGTTAATGTAACCCATCGTGTGTATACTCATGGACGTACCATACAAACTATTGTAATGTTATGATCATTGAAATTAGCATTGTCTAAAAGTAGGTATGTAAGATTCCAAATTCACAGTTTACAACAAGTTTTAGCTTTTCTTTAACTTACAAGCAGACACACTGTGTTTTAACAGTATGTCATACGGTTTAAAGTATCTAAACTTCCCTCTATCTTTTTATTGCACCATAACATAAATTCTGTCGTCATTAAACTATCTTTCTAGAAATAGAACAAAGGGCTTCATTCATTGATAAATAAAACAACGAATAGGTACATTTTTAATAGAGATTATTTGTTATCTGTTCTTTTAACGCACACATAGAATTATTATATCATAGTTACACAACCCTTACATATGTATTGTATTAGATGATAAATAGACCCCAAGCGCCCAAAAGAGATGCAGTCGTCTCTAACTCCTAAGTAAGATCGTGGTCTCATAGTTAAGTTAATATTGTTAATTCGAGTTTAAGTTCGCAGTAAAGTTATATTGTAGGAAATTAATAAATAGATTTTTTTTTTAAAGTCTTTTAAAGAATCCACGTATAACATCTTGGCGCAGTCGGTTGCAGCATACAACGAGGGGCAAATGAAGACGTCGATATTGACACTGTAAGTCTTTTCATATTTCTCGCGCTTTTAGGGTGTGAATCTTCCTTCGCACTTAAACCATATTTAAAAAAAAAAATTATTACGATCAAAGACCGTAATTACCAAAATGACCACCGATCCCAAACCAGGCGCCCATGACGCTGCCCAACACCTTAAGGGCCTGGATATCAAACTGGACCCATTGGTACCTACGAACCAGTTATTTAGCCTCATTCCCAAATTTAGTGAGAGCACAAATAATTTAAATATTTTTATTATAAATTGTCGACAAGCTCATACTTGGGCGAATAATGTTCAAAAAATGCTATTATTACCTGCAGCCATCTCCCAATTGGAAGGCAAAGCAGCAAGTTTTGCAAATAGGCGAAACTTTACTGATTTAAACGAATTTCTTAAAGAATTAAATTTACATTTCAATAAATGTAGAAATCTTAGCGAAATATTATTAGAGTCGCAAATGGCCAAACAAAGGGGATCCGTTTCAAAGTTTGTCGAATATTACGAAAACTTAAAAAACGAGCTTCTCTCAAATTCAGAAATTGTTAATGACAAATCAGACATTTTATCAAACGAATACGATAAGCTCTTAATGAATAATTTTCTGGTTGGTTTAGAACCACATTTTTACAACGCGATTAGATCTCGTAGACACTCTACAACGGACGAAGCCTTTAAGTTCGCTCTCGAGGAGGAACGCGCTCTTAATTTATATAATAAAAATAATTATACACGCAAAACTCCTGAATATAATTTAAAGAAATATTCGGAAAATAATAATAATAATCGAAAAAACGAGTCGTCAAATTATTATAAAAATAATGCGTCGCAAAATTTTTCAAATAACTCAAACAATGAAAAACCACTTAGGACCGATTCTAATAAGCGCCCGATTAATACCGAGCGTTATTGTACCCATTGCAAAATGCAGGGACATACCATCGAGTACTGTAGAAAGTTGCAACCTGGTCCTAGCAACATTAGTAAAAATAATAATAATATTAAAGAAAAGAAAATAAATTCTTTAAACGAACAAACGGAGGATCGGGACGAGCAGTCATCCTCCGAAGACGAGGCGGAAGTCCTTATCAATCTGCTCGAAATCTAATAAAAAATAAATATTTTATAAATAATGTCGCGGACGAAAAATTTAATAAACTGTTATGTATTAAAAATTATTATTACATTTTTAGTAGATACTGGCGCTGCCGTTAGCACCATATCACCTAAAACCACTACATTAATTAAAAATTTAAAAACATTTAAAGAAAAAATTCAAATAAAAGGAATTTGTGAGCAAAAATTAGAAATTTCGGAATACACGGAATTGCCTATAATAAATAATATATTCCATAAATTTTATGTCGTTCATATAGATATTCCTTACGACGGAATAATGGGTATCGACTTCTTAAAACGATTTAAAGCCTCAATAAATACTCACGACAATAAAATTAAATTATCGTTACCGGACGAAAAACAAATAAAGTCAAAAACTCGCGAAAATTCTATTTTAATAAAAGCTCGCACGGAACAAAAATTACCAATCAAAATACCCAATATAGAAAACGGAGACGCAATTATAGAAAAATGTTCCTTACACTCTAATAAGATTTTAATTCCTGAGTCAATAATTAAAGTCGAAAATTTTATTGGTCTCACAACCTGCATAAATACCTCATTTAAAGATATCGAGTTACAAATACCGGAATTAAACGGCTCGAGTATTAAAATAAAAGAATTATTGTTCAATACAAAACAAAATCAAAACCTTAATCGCGACCAAAAAATTAAAGAATTAATTAGAACGTCACACATGAATGACGAAGAACGCGAAAATATCTTTAAACTCTGCAAAGATCTTAAAGACATATTTTATCTCGAAGGTGATAAGTTCACATTCTCTAACGTGATTAAACACAATATTGATACTGGCCTAAAATTAAACTAAAATTACCGGTATCCGCAAATTCATAAAGAAGAGGTAAAAAATCAGGTAAAATATTTATTAGCACAAAAAATAATTCAACCTAGTCATAGCCCTTATAATTCACCGATTTGGATCGTTCCTAAAAAGGCCGATTCGAGCGGTAATATAAAATGGCGTATGGTTATTGACTATCGCAAGCTCAACGAAGTCACTAAAGCTGACAAATACCCTATACCTAATATAGTGGATATTTTAAATAAATTAGGTAAGTGTAAATACTTCTCCACCCTAGATTTAGCCAGTGGTTTCTACCAAATTGAAATTAAAAAGGAAGATATCGAAAAAACAGCTTTTTCTACAGAAGAAGGACACTTTGAATTTTCCAGAATGCCCTTCGGTTTGAAAAATGCACCAGCAACATTTCAAAGTCATGGATAACGTACTACATGGCCTCACTGACGATCATTGTTTAGTTTACTTAGATGACATAATTATATACGCATCCTCGTTACAAGAACATGAATTAAAACTAAGAAATGTCTTAAAAAAACTAAAAGAATATAATTTAAAATTACAGCCCGATAAGTGCGAGTTCCTAAGAAAGGAAGTCGCTTATCTTGGTCATATTATATCGGATGAAGGTATAAAACCCAACCCCGATAAAATAAAAGCGGTAAAAATATTTCCTCAACCGAAAAACACAAAATCGATTAAAGCATTTTTAGGCTTAGCAGGCTATTATAGACGTAACAGCCTCCGTGGTCTAGTGGTTCGAGCATTGGCTCTCGACTCGGAGGTCGTGGGTTCGATTCCCGCATTGGAACAACAAAAAATGTTGTTTCCAAGTTTGGTTAGGACAATGCAGGCTGATCACCTGATTGTCTGACAAGAAAGATGATCCATGCGTCGGATGGGCATGTAAAAAGTCGGACCTGCGCCTGATCTCTCGTCAGTCGTGTCGGTTATCCGTCCCACTGAATTATGAGAGTAAAAGGAAGAGAGAGTGCTCTTGTGTACTGCGCACACACTTGGGCACTATAAAATTACTCCTGCGTAACTGGCCTGGTTTCAATGAAACCGGCCACCGTCACCGAAATCGGTGCGGGGAGTTATTATAGACGTTTCATACCAAATTTTAAAAAATAACTAAACCTATAACAAAATTATTAAAGAAAAATGAAAAATTTATTTGGACCCAAGAATGTGACGAAGCTATGGAGATCTGTAAAAATTTATTAACTTCAGCTCCGATTTTACAATATCCCGATTTTACTAAAGAATTTATTTTAACAACCGACGCATCTCAGTATGCAATAGGGAGTATTTTGTCACAAGGAAAATTAGGCGAAGATAAACCTGTCTTCAGCGAAGATAAAAAATCAAAAGTCTTCACCCGCAGCTGCTGAATCATTACTTAAATATAATGTAAAAAAATGTGAGGTCAACTTTCATTTTAGACAAATTGAGTCACGTGATATTATTAACACATTTAACTCATTAAATGTAAAAAATACTGCGGACATGTGGGGTATGTCCGTAAGAATTATTAAATCGATAGTTGACATCATTGCACCTCATCTAGCGTTTATCTTTAATAATTGTATAGAGATTGGTGAGTTTCCTGACTTAATGAAGCATAGCAAAGTATTACCTCTTTTTAAAGCTGGAAGCAAATCTGATCCAGCTAATTATAGACCTATTTCAATACTACCGACCTTTAGTAAAATATTTGAAAAAATTATTTTACAACAACTATTGGCTCATTTCAATATTAATAAATTGTTACACAACAAGCAGTTCGGTTTTACTAAAGGTCGATCTACGACTGATGCAGGCATTAGCCTTATTAGTAGTATATATGAAGCCTGGGAGGGATCGCAGGATGCACTAGGTATATTTTGCGATCTTTCTAAGGCTTTTGATTGTGTAGAGCATGCTACGTTGATCAGGAAACTAGACCACTATGGCGTAAGGGGCACATCACTTACAATGTTAACATCTTATTTAAGTAACAGGACACAAAGGGTTGAAGTGAATGGCAAGATGTCATCGGGAGCCAAAATAGATTTAGGAGTGCCGCAAGGGTCCATTTTAGGTCCTTTCCTCTTCCTGATCTACATAAACGATTTGCCTTTTCTTGTTAAAGATATACTAGAGATAGTGTTATTTGCTGACGATACTTCACTTATTTTTAAAGTGAAGCGACAGCAGTCGGACTATGACAGGGTAAATAATGCTCTCTCTGAAATAGTAAATTGGTTTGGTAGTAATAATCTCCTTCTCAATGCATCTAAGACAAAATGTTTAAAGTTTAGTTTACCAAATGTGAGACATGCACAAACCAACGTACTATTGAATGATGTTAAACTTGACCCAGTGGACTCAACTGTATTTCTAGGTATAACATTAGATTCTAAATTACAGTGGGGTCCACATATTGCTAACCTGGCGAATAGTCTCAGTTCTGCAGCATTTGCAGTCAGAAAAATGCGACAAATTTACGGTTAGTTTATTTTAGTTATTTCCATAGCAGAATGGCCTATGGTATCCTTTTATGGGGCAATGCCGCCGACATTAATTCTATCTTTGTGCTGCAGAAGTGAGCTATTAGAGCTATTTATAAGATGTCCCCATACGCCTCCCTAAGAGAAAAATTTAAAGAAATAGGGATACTGACTGTATACTCACAATACATTTTTGATAATGTTATGTATGTAAAAAAATATAGTAATGAATTTGATAAAAAATGTGACCAACATAACATCAATACTAGGAATAAGCACAAGCTGGCTGTGCCAGTGACTAGACTCAGTAAAATAAACAATTCTTTTAAAGGTCAGTGTATACGTTTCTATAATAAACTCCCAGAAAATGTGAAAAATTTGTCAATAAATAAATTTAAAAAAGTAGTTAAAAGACATTTGTGTGCCAAAGGTTATTATAAAGTTAAAGATTTCATTGAGGACAGCACACCCTGGGAATAAGATGACCCTATGAGGCAATTTCAGTTTTAACTAGTTATACAATGTACTTTTGTACTGTAATATATTGTAATTTTTTTTTTGTTTACATGTTTTTTGTTATTGTATTGTATACATGTATTTTTTTTTTAAAAGAACAATTTTGGCTATCCTTTTTACTAAAAGGTGGCACCCGCGCGAGTTTCTTACGCCGGTTCTTCTCGCCGGGTTAGGGTTCCGAACCGGTGGTAATTGTAATTCTTCTATTTTTTTTTTTTTTTGACGTTCGGAAAACAAAACCTTGTTTTTTTATTCTGAATAAAAAGATTTTTTTTTTTGTCGCTTGCGCCTCTAGGACTCTAAGCGAAACCGAACAACGTTATTCAACTATAGAACGAGAACTCTTAGCAATTTAATGGTCAATAAAACATTTTAGACCTTATCTATTTGGCAGAAAATTCACAATCGTTACTGACCATCAACCGCTGACTTGGCTCTTTCCCGTTAAAGATCCCGGATCACGTTTAATAAGATGGCGATTAGAACTCGAACAATATGATTATAAAATAGTATATAAACCCGGTAAAATGAATCAAAATGCCGATGCTTTATCTAGACCGTGCATAAATTTTGTAGATAACGATGACGTAATGGGAAATTTTCGTCAGCAGCTACAAACAGGGTCGATTGAACCAATAGACATCAACGAGCTCATCAAATCTATCTTTCACAACGACCATAAAAACATTATATTATTTTTACCGTGTGATTTAAGCACAAATGACGAAACTTTTAATTTATTATCTACATACTTCGGATCTTCACTAAATGAACTCAAACCCGTGTTAAACGAGGTCGAAATATTTATAGACCCGTACACAAAAGACAGAACTTTTTACTTTTGCTATAATAAAAATCTCCATACGGATTGTGCCGATATTTTAAATTTCAATTTAAAACTTTAATTAACCTTAAAATAAAATTAATTAATCAAAATTTACAAGATAAAAATCTCTACATCAACATAGCTGCTACGACGGGCTACGAACGCGAATTCGACGTAGACCTAGCGAAACAATTAGTGTCCTACATCTTTCATGATAAGACGTACATTTTTAATATATGTGAACTAACTAATCAAATAATAACGCCACCTATTGAACAAAGACAAAAAATGATTTCATATTATCACGACTCGAGGTTTACAGCGCACAAAGGCATAGACGAAACAATACGCCGAATAAAACTTAAATATGAATGGCCTAACTTAAATAAGGAAGTTAAAGAATACATAGATACTTGTGATATATGTCAAAAAAATAAAATAGACCGTAGAAACTGGTCACAACCTTTTATTATAACCACTAGTGCTACGAAACCGCTAGAAAGAATTAATATCGATATAATCGAAATAGGTGAACGCAACCGTAAAATATATGTACTTACGATATTAGATGAATTAACAAAATTTTTAACAGCTTATATATTAAAAGAAAAATCAACAGCCGAAGTTTCAAAATTACTAATTTATTATTGCCAACATTTAGGAATACCACTACGGGTTCATTCCGATTTAGGCGCGGAATTTGTTTCAAAAGCCATGAAAAAAATATGCAGCATTTTACAGATAGAAAAAACTGAGGCTCTTACGCAATTTCCTCAATCAAACGGAGGGGTTGAACGAGTACATGCTACAACAAAAGACACAATGAGATGTCTCGTGAGCAACTCAGAAGTGTCATGGGAACTAGCCCTTAGTATATCCGTCATGACATACAATAATTCACGACATTCATCTACAGGCTTTACCCCATTTGAACTAATGTACGGCGAAACGCGCGACCATTTAAGAAAAATCAACACCGATAAAACAACAGACTTTTATTATAGAACGATAAGTACAAAATTAAATAAATTACATAAGTTGGCAATCGAGACAAACATAAAAAGTAAACAACGCAGTTTAACTAGAGTTAATAGCAAAAGAAAAACACACACATACAAAATAAATGATTTAGTTTTATATAACGACAAAAAGAAAACGCGCACAAGGTGGACCGGACCATTTAAAATAACTAAATTAACCTCTAGAACCGCTGCTTTACTAATAGACCGTAATAAATTATTAACCGTTTCTATAGATAATATACGACCTTATTTCCGTCGTTCAATTACAGATGTACAACCCTCTACCTCGTCTATGGGAACATAACGAAGATAGAAGTAAATCCAGTATTATTTTTAAATCCAATAGGAAATCTCTATAATTCTAACAATGCATGGAAATTAATAACTTATAGAAAGTACGATGGGATAATATCAGCCTTTGAAAGGATGAAGCCGATGATTTTGGAATTTCAAAACTTCGAAAGAGCCGCGAAAAAATCCAATGAAACCTTACACTTACAGGCCTTAGTAAAAACTCTTTCGGTAGACATTGAAAATAAAATAAAATGCCTCCCCACTAAAAATAATGAGCGAACTAGAAAAATCAAACGAGGACTAATTAATCCTTTAGGTTCAGTTCTAAGAATCCTTTTTGGCACTATGGACAACAACGACAGAAAAAGAATTAACACTGTAATCACAAATTTAGAGAAAAATGGCGAAACCATGAAAAACCTCGTTAGTAAGCAAATCCAAGTAACGACATCGGTAATTGACTCTTTTAATAAAACAATAAACTCAATTTTATATAACGAACGCGTAATTAATTTTAATATGCTCAAAATACAAAAATACGTACAGGAAAATAGAAATGAAATTCAACAAATAATGAAACTTTATTTGAATTATACGAATTTGTCATAAACAATTTAATGATAATTAACAATAAGATTGACGAACTTCTCAACGCCATCGACTCCGCTTTGTCTGGAACATTACCTGCAAATATAATAAATTACAGTAATTTAGTAAAGGAATTTAAGAAAAGTCCCGATTCAGGAAAATTCATTGAAATACCAAGCTTTCATAACATACATAATTTAATTAGAATCAGCAATTTTAACGCGTACTTAGAAGATTTGACCCTTGTGTCAATTATAGAAATACCTTTAGTAAATGAGGACTGTTTTATGGGTTACGAGGTACTACCCCTTCCCAAAAAAGATAACCAATCCGATCTCTACCACACCCTATTAGTTCAGAGCAAATATGTAGGCTTAACAAGAGACAGAAGGTTCTATGTAACCCTTGATAACCTATCGACGTGCAAACACTTCGACAAGAGGAAATATGTATGCAAATCACTAATTATTAAAGATGAAGGCGCTGACCCCATCTGCGAAACTAGTATTTTACATCAAGATAAATCAAAATATTCCATAATATGCAATATAATGTCAACAAAAGGAAAATTTAAAATTATTCACCGACTTAAGAAAAATAGATGGCTAATATTATTCACGACTCCCATAAGCGTTGTCGAAGGATGCAACTCTAACTTTACCACAACAAATTTTGAAGGCGCAGGTATACTCACCTTAAATGAATACTGCACTGCTACTTTACAAAGCACCAAACTCTATGGCGAAGGTGTCATCGAAACAAAACTAGAGCTACCTGAAATGAAAATAGACATATTAGAGGAATTGTATAAACACCCTCTTGTGAATAGTTTACCTGAAGTAAAAATTAAACCAGTAAACTATAATTATGCTAAATTGGACAACCTCAAAGCAGAAGCACAACAGATGTCGGATATAAAACAAGAACTGGATCGCGTATCTTACAAATCTACGACCGAACAGAATTCAATATTACTATATATCATTGTCATCTGCATAATTGGCTATCTAATCTACCACTGTTGCTGTCCAAAATACGAAGAAGAATTCGTACCAGCATTCTGCCGTTCCCTGAGATGTCCTGGAAGACGACGTCACCGGGTCGAAGACATCGAGATGCAGCAGCCCCATGAAAATAGGGAAACATCTAACGAACCCCATTATTCCACCATAGTGCACCGAATCCCTGAAAATCAATAAATAAAAAGTTAAACATATTTTGCATGTGCAACTAAAAATGTTTTAAATTTTCTAAATTAAATTTTTATTTGTAATAATTTAAACATTTAATTTTCTAAATTAAATTTTTATTTGTAATAATTTAAACATTTAATTTTTCTAAAAAAAAAAAAAAACTCAAATTTTAGGAAATATAAATCATAATTCTGCATAATTTAGAATTGTAAGGAAAAATATTACAAGTCGTAATGTCTATTTAAACTTAGGCCTTTGCATCCGTTAATGGATGATTTATACAGTATTCTCCGAGCGAAGTAACTCTTGAAATACTGTAGTGCCTGGGACAGTTGGTTTTTAATTGTCGTATGGTTGCCCAAGCACATACGGCATTCTCACAACATAGTCAGCCTAGTCCAGAGGAATGAACTAGTCAATACGTCTGGAGCCAACTATGTGCGGGTTTCCTCACGATGTTTTCCTTCACCGTTAGAGCGTCCGTATAATGTACTTGAGATCTGAAAAAGTCTCATTGGTACACGCCACAACCTGGGATTCGAACCTACACTCTCTCGAGTGCAAACCAAACGGTCTACCCACTAGGCTACGGAGCTCCAATGTCTATTTACACTATGTAATATTAGACTTCAAGTTTTATTTTATATACCTTTATTTTTAAGACGAAATATAATCAATTATCTCAAATATAAAATTAAAATCTAACTAATAAATAATAATAAAACAAACTTACCAAGATTAAAATAATAATAATTGATTATATTACTTTTAATTTTAATTTCTTTTATTATATCTTATAATCTTTGATTAAAGTTAATTATAATTTGTTTATTGGAATTCGAGCCCACAAGTAATAGAAAAATTAAAATAATTTTACTCACCATTAAATTTTTGTTGGAAAATACTCATGTCATTTTTCGAGTATAATTTCCAATCTAAGGCGGGGGGGGGGGGGGGGGTGTAAAGTATCTAAACTTCCCTCTATCTTTTTATTGCACCATAACATAAATTCTGTCGTCATTAAACTATCTTTCTAGAAATAGAACAAAGGGCTTTGATAAATAAAACAACGAATACATTTTTAATAGAGATTATTTGTTATCTGTTCTTTTAACGCACACATAGAATTATTCTATCATAGTTACACAACCCTTACATATGTATTGTATTAGATGATAAATAGACCCCAAGCGCCCAAAAGAAATGCAGTCGTCTCTAACTCCTAAGTAGGATCGTGGTCTCATAGTTAATATTGTTAATTCGAGTTTAAGTTAGCAGTAAAGTTATATTGTAGGAAATTAATAAATAGATTTTTTTTAAAAAGTCTTTTAAAGAATCCACGTATAACAACGGTAGACCGTAGCGAGAGTGGCTACCATAAGCGATAAAGTGACAAAGTTCCTTAACACTCTTGGAAAAAGTTCCAACATACACGATGTTCTTTAAAGTCCACTTTTGAAATTGATAATCAATTATTATTTTGTGTTACTACATGTGTAGTACCCCAATAAAGAATTAAAACTGTATGTCTATGCTTCAAAAGTAAACAGCAAGTTTGAGCTTCATTAAAGTAACTGCAGGCGCCGGTGGCGGATTATCCTAAAGGCGAACTAGACATGTGCCTAGGGGCGCGAGGGTACAAAGGGGCGCTCCGACCAGGCGAGGTGGTATACCCGGTGAGGCCGAAGCCCTGGGCGATCACCCCCTGCCCCCAGGGGCGCCGATGACATGTTTGCCTATGGAGCTCTCAACATTTGATCCGCCTCCGGTAGGCGCCTAACAATTGTAACAAACAACCGGTGTAAACACCTAACCGCAACATGTATCATACCGTTAAAAATCAAACGTTAAATTCTTATTTGTCATCTTTACCGATTCCGCCTGATATAAAAAGATTTATAGTGTGTCCAATAAATAGGTTGTAGTTTGTTTAAGGACCAACTTAATAATCACTGAAGTCTGTTAAGTCAGTATCGACTCGACAGGTGTTATTCACTTTCTTATAAGATCAGTATGAATGTATGACACACCCAAAACAAATACAGAACATTGGTAATTTCATTATAAGAAATTGTAAACTGAAAACTATAGTCGTCTCATTTGTCAGCTATCACCATGTTACATTTTTTTTTTGATATCACGAAATGAAATCTCGACAATGACATGTAATTGCCAAAAGATAAGGAAATTAAACTTAAGTGCTGCATTTTCCGGTGTGACCTTCAGCGGTCATTCAAACAATAATAATAATAGGCTTTAAGATGTATGTATGTATGTACTCGTTTTTTACTTTACGTTCCTTTTTACTCATTTACTTGAACTTCTAAAAACCTTTTGCTTATAAATCCAGCATAATTAAGCACCACTAATTATGATCAATAATACAAAAAACAACTTCACCAAGTATCTCCCATCATTGTGAAGCGACTAGACCAGTCCACTAAAGATGTGCACTTGGCGCTGTCGCCCAAGCTGCTCGGTCGCACAGCGCTGCTCGCTGCATACCTTGGAGCGCCCATCGGTACTCGGTTGCCGTTACCGCTCGAACGTCGAACTTCCATCGAGTTATTGCCACTACTACATCGCAGACTGCCACTGCCACGGCACTGCAGCACAGTCATTGTAGAACTCCCGGCACGATCCACTCTTCAGAGAATTCGGCCCGCTGTTGTCCCATCTTTCCGCAATTATGCCATACATTTAGCGTGCTGCCATGGTTGCACACACTACCAAACTTGATCCACATTAGGGATGCTCGATGATCATCGATTTTCGATGATCATCGATGTTAGACGATAAAACATCGATGTTTTAACATCGATATTGCATTATTCAAAACATCGTAACATCGATGTCACGGACCGATTAATCGGAAACCCAGTTGAAAAAACTTGCGGTAAAATATTTAACCACTATTGTGATATCAACGCCATCGAAGACAGTAACCCACGGGAACCTTATATGTCCCGCGATAAAAAGTAACTTATGTCTTTCCCCGTGTTCTACTTTATATCTGTGCCAAATTTCATGATAATCGGTTTAGTAATTTTAACATGAAACCGTAAATAAAGTATCCCATAGGAGCCGTACATTTCCCCGCGATAAAAAGTAAGTACCTTATTTTCTTTCCCGTGGTCCGCTTTACATCTGTGCTAAATTCCATGATAATCGGCTAAGTAGTTTTTACGTCAAAGTGTAAATAAAGTATCTCACAGGAAATGTACATTTCCCTGCGATAAAAAGGAGCCTATGTCCTTTGTACCTCATTTAAATCGGTTCAGAAGTTTTGGCGTGAAAGACGGACAAACGACTTTCCCATTTATAGTATTAGTATAGATGTATTGATGACGGACGGCCGTGAAGACGTTTGCAAAAAAACATCGATGTTGCCTGACATCGATGTTTAGAGCTCGATAAACATCGATGTTGCCTGACATCGATGTTTAGAGCTCGATAAACATCGAACATCGATGATAAGCTATCGATGTCATTATCGATGCCAACATCGATGTTTTAGCAACATCGAGCATCCCTAACTGGCTCTCAAATTATCACTGTGGGCTTATCGTGGGTAATGTTGGTTACAAAATGAAAAGAGGAGAAACAGCATTACTTCACCATTATTCTCAATAGTACTAAAGCTTAACACTTCACGCTGTTTTAATTACTTTTCACTGTCTATTAAAATAATAACGACTGCACTCATTTCATTACTTAGCACTTATATTCACTATCACTAACAAGAACATCGATAGTCCCCGAGGCGAACCTGCCGCCACGACGGTTGGTAGCATAATAATCTATGATCATTCCTTGGAGGGAAAACGCGATCACAACTCCCACCACACCGAGCGCGCAAACTGGTCGACCGGATTCTATCAACACCAAACAACATGGCGCTAGTGTTCCCGTCGATTATACTTCCGTGCTATTGACTTGCTTGTCAATTCAGCAACAAAATATTAACCTCTTCGACATATATATTATTAAACTGCCTGCAACTACATTTGTATAAAACTAACGGAAACGGAATACTTTTTTTTAAACGGAACCCTAAAATAAAAGTAGCCTACACATTATATCCTATCTGCCATCGAGTCAACAAATCCCGTGAAAATCGGTCAGCCATTTCAGATATTAGCCGGAATAAACAGACAGTGTAAATAAGATGATGATGATTAATGTAAGTTACATAGTGGCATATGCTTGCAGTTCTTTGAACAATGTCGAAATTTCCAAACGCGCATCTTTAAAGACTGAGAAGTTCTGTTCAGTGCTTTTGGATCCAGGGTATACCTTGGTGCAAAATCTTATTTTTTGGTAGCATATGCTTGTGTTATTTCATGAAAAGTCTAAATCATTATATTATGTGTCCATATAAATCTCGAGGAGTTCCCTCGATTTCTCATGGATCCCATCATCAGGTCACCATATTTTTGAAAACTGGACCTACTTGGGATTATACCCTTTACATCAAAAAAATAATTTTGAAAATCGGTCCACAGACGGCGTAATTATCGTTAGCAACATAACATAGGATAATATAATATACAAATTACAATAGTAACGAGTACTAATGTTGAATTAACCCAAAGTTATTGTTGCCTACAACAAAAACATGAAAGGCGTTGATAACAAAGACCAAATGTTATCTTATTATAGCTGTTATAATAAATCAATGCGGTGGTACAAAAAAATTTTGATCCACGTCATGCAAGTCATGATGTTAAATTCATTTACACTATATCAAGCTTCTGAGATGCAAGCTGGCGTAAGGGATAGCAGAATTACATCCCTATATGACTTTAGGTTGTCAGTAATAACTAAAATTTTAAATGTTGCTCCGTCACGACGACCATCACCGGGAGGCGGACCCATTAGGTTGCGAGATGGTGGTCGCGTACATGTCATTACGCCTTTGCCCAAAAATAGTTCAAATAAGACTATGAGACGACGTTGTAAAAATTGCATTGACAAAGCAAATATTCGTAGAAATACATGTTACTTTTGTCCACTTTGTCCAAATAAACCAGGTCTTTGTATCGATTGTTTTGCTGAATTTCATAATTATTAATATCACTAGCTGTTGCCCGCGACTTCGTCCGCGTAAGCATAATATTATAATAACGGAGATGGATAATTTTCTCCTTTTAAGGTCCATTACTCAAAGGGTAAAAACGGGACCCGCAGCCAAGTAGGCACATAAATCAAATGACACTCGAAAATTGTATGTTTAGTTTAGGTTACATTCTTTAATAATTTCAGTTCAATCAGTCGAAAGTCTAAGAAAATTTCTAAAAACTTGCATGCCCTATTTCATCCCCTTAGGGATGGAATTTATTAAATTCCTTTCTGAGGGGATGCCTACATCATAGTATCTTTATGCATACACAGTCTCAGCCCGATCAGTTTAAATTTGACAAAAGTTTCATGCAAAATTTCATCCCCTATTTTACCCCCGTAGGTGTAGAATTTTTAAAATCCTTTTTTAGGAGATGCCTACGTCATAGTAGCTTTAAATGCATGCAAAGTCTCAGACCGATCGGTTTGATATTGACAAAGTTTCATACAAACTGTCAACCCCAATTTCACCCCCTTGGGCGTAGAATTTCCAAAAACGCTTAAATATACATCCATTTAATTATAATTAGTAACCCAATAATAAAGTTTCATGTTTCTAACTTAAGAAATGACGGACTTTCATTCACACTTTCAACCCAGATTTCACCCCCTTGGGGGTAGAATTTCCAAAAACGCTTAAACACGTGCTTATTCATTTTTAATCAATAGCCCAAAAACAAAGTTTCATGTTTCTAACTCAAGAAATGACGGTCTTCAATTTAAACTTTCAACCCCAATTTCACCCCCTTGGGGGTAGAATTTCCAAAAACGCTTAAATACGTATTTATTTATTTTTATTCAGTAGCCCAAAAATAAAGTTTCATGTTTCTAAATTAAGAAATGACGGACTTTCATACAAACTTTCAACCCCTGTTTCACCCCCTTCGGGTTAAAATTTCCAAAATTCTTTCCTTAGTGGGTGTCTACTTAATAAAACAACCCTGCCCACCAAGTTTCATGTCTGTAACTTTAACAGTTTTTGCTCTGCGATGATGAATCAGTCAGTCAGTCAATCAGTCAGGACATATATATATATATATATATATATATATATATATATATATATATATATATATATATGTTACAGTCAATGTGATTAAATAGCTATTATACATAATGACTGGTCATTATATATAATAACTATATTGTCTAGATAATGTGATAAATTAATCACTTTGTCCGGATATTATTCATAATAGCGGGCCAAAGTTAGCTAAAGTAATAAACACGATTCAACTTAGTGATGCAACAGAACTCTGCTTCTGCTTCCGCTTCCGCGGAAGTTCTGCATGTCTTTTCACTTTCGTTTCGGGAAAACGGGACCAACCTCGGATTATAATCCGAGGTTGGTCCCGTTTTCACTAAAGTGGTGACCTGATGATCACCATAAGCTTTGATCAGAACTCCTCAGTCTTTAAATATACGCGTTTGAAAATTTCGGCATTCAAACTCAAACTCAAACTTAAGAACTGAGTTCAAAGAACTGCAAGCATAATATGCCACTATGTAACTTACAGTAATCATCATCGTCATCTTATTTTTACAACTATACAATACCTAATGGAAGCTTGGCGCGTATTCAATAATTATATTATATTCGATTGTTTATTTAAAACGTTAGTTAATAATTTAACATATATCACTAAATCCTTACCAAGTGCTCTCGGGTATTAATGACATGCTTGTCAGGACATGTGTAAGGAGGGTTCCGTAACTATAAATGCGTAATATGCTTTTTTTTAATTAGTCCAAAAGTTCCTGTCCGATTTGGATCACAATAATTTTCCTAAAGAGTTTTTAGCATGATCTATCAGCATGAAAATTTGCAAGTTTCTATCTCCTATAGTTTAAAAATGCTAGGGGGGGACCAACTTACAAACTAGTTTGGAGGCCGATTACTCGAAAATGGTCAACTTTATAAAAAAGTAACGTATGAAAACTTGCCTTTATTTTAAAAGACCTATTCTACGACACCCCACACGATGGGGTAGAGTGAAAAAATATTTTTCATCCCCACTTCACATGTATGGAGAGCCACCCCTAAAATATAAAATTATTATTTTTTTATGATCCCGAAACTGTGATCTATACACAATCTATAACTGCACAAAATTTCATCAATTTATATTCATAATTACAGGAGCTAGAGGCGCGGACAGACAGACACACAGACAGACGGACAGAGCAAAACTATAAGGGTTACTTAAGTATTACGGAACCCTAAAAAGGGTAAAATTATTATAAAAAAAATATTTCATAAAGTTAAATTACTTTATATAGATCACAATAAAATTGTATCTATGACAATGTTATTATAATAATTATAATAAACATTATAATTATTATTATATAAAGGCAGATTGAAATACAATTTTATAATCTTTACCTGTACCTACTTTTTTATTACTTTATCCAATTCTTCGAAGATATTATATAAAATGGCCAGTCAATGTGATTAATTCTGTGTCATTTATCACTTTGTCTAAAATGAGTAGACATTATAAATAATGGCTGGATAGTATATATAATATCCGGATTTATTACTTTGGCTGTAACATATATATATATATATATATATATATATATATATATATATATATATATATATATATATATATATATATATATATATATATATATATATATAGATTATAATAATGATTTTTGTGGTAGTTAGTAAGTTTAAGTATTTAAGGTTTTTTGAATATTTTATTTAACACAAGGCAATTGAGCTAAGTATATTATATTTACCTTCATGTTTTTAAGCAAAAATTTGACTATGTAGATTTTAGAGATAGGTAAGTGTAGCCATCGAGCCTTTTGGAAATATATTATACTGTAATTTACAATGTTCCTAGTTGATTTTGCATGATTTAAATTTTATTATTGCTAATTATTAGGGTATTAACTATTAAGACATCAACGGTTCACATGTTAGCCAATCATTTGTAAATATGTTGATTCCAATTTTTTAAGTACGCTGTACCTAATAGTAAATTTCAGTGCTTTATTATTACACTTACGCGTACAGTCTATTATATTATTGTTTTTAGTTTTATTACCACGGTCCTAAGCCCGTAGGTATAAAGTACGAAGGGAAAATTGGAATCATAAATATACACTGGCTTTTCAATTTGTTATATAGGTATTATAATTTTATTATTGTTAATTATTAAGGTATTAAGACATCAACGGTTTACATGTTAGCCAATCATTTGTAAATATGTTGATTCCAATTTTTTAAGTACGCCGTAATAGTAAATTTCAGTGCTTTATTATTACAGTTACGCGTAGTCTAATATATTATTGTTTTTAGTTTTATTACGACGGTCCTAAGCCCGTATAAAGTACGAAGGGAAAATTGGAATCATAAAATATATACACTGGCTTTTCAATTTTTTATGTAGGTATTATAATTTTATTATTCTTAATTATTATAGTATTATACCTAGCGGAATAGAGAAACAAAGGCCTGAGCAAGAGAGATGAAACATAAAATAAATTGAGATTTCGTTGATTATTAAAGATTTAAAATTAAAAAGCGTTTTATTTGACTGAAAACTGTTAGCATAATTTTTAGCATTAATTACAGTAAATTTTAACAGTAGTTTAGCAAATTTTGTATAAGACGTGTTGGCAACACTGCCTGACGGCTCGCGGCTCGCACACAGGAGGCTCGCGAGTCGCGGCTCGCGGCTCGCAGTGCTGCTAGACTTACGAGCTACGAGTAAAATTCCAAGACCGCGAACTTGCGCGGCAATCTTTAAGTACGCGAACTTTAGGTGACACACAGGCGAGTAAGATCGTCGAGCCGTAAGTACCCTATACAATAAAAAAAATATATATATATATATATATATATATATATATATATATATATATATATATATATATATGTTATCGCTAATGTGCGTAAACCAGTTAGACTGCAGATTAACAAGGTATTCTGCAGATTATCTGGGTGAGTCAGTTAAAGTGCAAAAAGTTTATTCTATTACATTAACGAGATAATCTACAAAATACCTAGGTAATCTGCAGACTAACGATCATGCATGCAGTAAATTGCATAAAACAGGTTCTTGTTTGAATAAATATTTAGTTGAAGGGAATTATTTTCGGCGCCGGTTGCCGAAATTGCTGCCGGCGCCTATTCGGCAAACATCGTTTGTCAAATGACAGAAAAATGATCAAAAACATCAGTCTTACTCATCTACTTAGCCACTAAGAGGTGTGGTTTCGTTGAAACCAGAGTGCTCTTGTGTATTGCGCACACACTTGGGCACCATAAAATTATTCCTGCGTAACTGGTCTGGTTTCATTGGAACCAGAGTGCTCTTGTGTATTGCGCACACACTTGGGCACTATAAAATAACTCATGCGTACCTGGCCTGGTTTCATTTAAACCAGAGTGCTCTTGTGTAGGTTTTTTGAATATTTTATTTAACACAAGGCAATTGAGCTAAGTATATTATATTTACCTTCATGTTTTTAAGCAAAAATTTGACTATGTAGATTTTAGAGATAGGTAAGTGTAGCCATCGAGCCTTTTGGAAATATATTATACTGTAATTTACAATGTTCCTAGTTGATTTTGCATGATTTAAATTTTATTATTGCTAATTATTAGGGTATTAACTATTAAGACATCAACGGTTCACATATTAGCCAATCATTTGTAAATATGTTGATTCCAATTTTTTAAGTACGCTGTACCTAATAGTAAATTTCAGTGCTTTATTATTACACTTACGCGTACAGTCTATTATATTATTGTTTTTAGTTTTATTACCACGGTCCTAAGCCCGTAGGTATAAAGTACGAAGGGAAAATTGGAATCATAGATATACACTGGCTTTTCAATTTGTTATATAGGTATTATAATTTTATTATTGTTAATTATTAAGGTATTAAGACATCAACGGTTTACATGTTAGCCAATCATTTGTAAATATGTTGATTCCAATTTTTTAAGTACGCCGTAATAGTAAATTTCAGTGCTTTATTATTACAGTTACGCGTAGTCTAATATATTATTGTTTTTAGTTTTATTACGACGGTCCTAAGCCCGTATAAAGTACGAAGGGAAAATTGGAATCATAAAATATATACACTGGCTTTTCAATTTTTTATGTAGGTATTATAATTTTATTATTCTTAATTATTATAGTATTATACCTAGCGGAATAGAGAAACAAAGGCCTGAGCAAGAGAGATGAAACATAAAATAAATTGAGATTTCGTTGATTATTAAAGATTTAAAATTAAAAAGCGTTTTATTTGACTGAAAACTGTTAGCATAATTTTTAGCATTAATTACAGTAAATTTTAACAGTAGTTTAGCAAATTTTGTATAAGACGTGTTGGCAACACTGCCTGACGGCTCGCGGCTCGCACACAGGAGGCTCGCGAGTCGCGGCTCGCGGCTCGCAGTGCTGCTAGACTTACGAGCTACGAGTAAAATTCCAAGACCGCGAACTTGCGCGGCAATCTTTAAGTACGCGAACTTTAGGTGACACACAGGCGAGTAAGATCGTCGAGCCGTAAGTACCCTATACAATAAAAAAAATAATATATATATATATATATATATATATATATATATATATATATATATATATATATATATATATATATATATATATATATATATGTTATCGCTAATGTGCGTAAACCAGTTAGACTGCAGATTAACAAGGTATTCTGCAGATTATCTGGGTGAGTCAGTTAAAGTGCAAAAAGTTTATTCTATTACATTAACGAGATAATCTACAAAATACCTAGGTAATCTGCAGACTAACGATCATGCATGCAGTAAATTGCATAAAACAGGTTCTTGTTTGAATAAATATTTAGTTGAAGGGAATTATTTTCGGCGCCGGTTGCCGAAATTGCTGCCGGCGCCTATTCGGCAAACATCGTTTGTCAAATGACAGAAAAATGATCAAAAACATCAGTCTTACTCATCTACTTAGCCACTAAGAGGTGTGGTTTCGTTGAAACCAGAGTGCTCTTGTGTATTGCGCACACACTTGGGCACCATAAAATTATTCCTGCGTAACTGGTCTGGTTTCATTGGAACCAGAGTGCTCTTGTGTATTGCGCACACACTTGGGCACTGTAAAATAACTCATGCGTACCTGGCCTGGTTTCATTTAAACCAGAGTGCTCTTGTGTATTGCACACACACTTGGGCACTATGAAATGATTTCTGCTTAACTGGCCTGCTCTTGTGTATTGCGCACACATTTGGGCACTTTAAAATTACTCCTGCTTAACGTGCTCTTGTGTATTGCGCACACACTTGGGCACTATAAAATTACTCCTGCTTAACTGGCCTGGTTTCATTAAAACCAGAGTGCTCTTGTGTATTGCGCTCACACCAAGACACTATAAAATTACTTCTGCGTAACTGGTCTAGTTTAATTGAAACCAGAGTGCTCTTGTGTATTGCGCACACACTTGGGCACTATGAAATGACTTCTGCTCAACTGGCCTGGTTTGATTGAAACCAGAGTGCTCTTGTGTATTGCGCACACACTTGGGCACTCATACTATAACCTCCTCCTTTTTGGAAGTCGGTTAATAAAAACTGCAATAAACTCCGTAGATCTAAGCATACTACACACAGACCACACAGACACACGCACGCACTGATAATTATCTGATCAATAGTTTCTAAATTACAAACAAATTATATGATTATAATCGATTAATCTATCAAATTGTTGTTCCTGATATTGGTATCGATATATTAGATTGTATCTATTGAATCGATTAAAATAGATAGTACCGAATAAAAATCGATAGTGTCGACTATTTTAGAATAGCTTTTGCCCGCAGCTTCGCCTTAAGAATTATTATTAATTTATTACATACAATCTTTCATTTCTTAATAGCAACCTATAGGAGAGTGGAGGGGGGTTTGGGGGGCAAACTCAACACTAACGACGCGACACTATTTTGTTATAAGCAACATTTACGCGTAGCTTCAAGCAGCACAAAGCTTCGTGCAGGGCTTCATAACGTTATCGAATAGCAGAAAAAATATCGAAAAATATTGTTACGTACCGTTATTTTCATAATGTTAGCCAGATAACGGTAATTTTTTTAACGTTATCTAGTAACATAACGAAAAAATATCGTTATAATATAACATTTACCGTTATTAATCTCGATTTACCGTTATTAATATCATTATTTCCTAATATCGTTATTTTTTTCATAACGTTATATTTGCCCATGAAGCAGTAACGTTATGAAAAAATAACGATATTTGAAGCCCTGGCTTCGTGACGATAGACGCATGTGAGGCCTGGCGAAAACAAAAACAGACAAGTTCATTATTATTTATTTGGCGGGACCGTGACAATGGTTTTTTACCAGCCACGGTCCCGCCTCTTGGGAATCATAATGGGTTCTGATGGCAATCGCATCGGAATTACTTCTTTCGTCGGCGTCGGCGGACAAAGGCTATGCAGGCCCGCCAGAAACTTGCGAGCCTGCACCCTCGACCGCCTACTCGTTTCGATGCAGCTGAAAAGAAAATAAAGAATAATCGTATTGTTAAAGTTAAGGTTTTCGTCAAATATGGCGTCCATAATGGACTTTTACTAGGGATTTGACAGTTCATTTAACTTTTTGTAATCGTTAAAGTTAAAGATAAAGTTAAATTATTATGTTGGTGCAACCCACTCTAAGAAGTTTAAATTTACCTTGCGTTGCGTCTTCGGCGGCTGCGCAGGGGGCGGGGCAGAAATCGGCGCAGGCGGCAACGCAGATCCGCCGTGGCTGCCATGACGCCTGCGCGTGCCACCACCGCCAGATTTAGGAAACAATTATTATTTTCTGGCATCGTAGATCCGCTCGGGCGAGTCGAAATCAAAATGTCACTGTCAAACGGGTTTACGTTATTGACAGACAGGAATGCCAACATGACGGCAAAAGAACCATAGATAATACTTTTACTATGGTTTCATCATAGATAATAGCGCTTCAATAATAATCTTTTGAGCTTACAAAAATACTGAGTGAAAAACACAAAAACCTTGTTAAAAACTTACGTATTCCACGGTTTGAGGCATTCTTTAACACTTTTATCACACGAAATAATATGCAGACCGACTCCTTTGTTATTACCGACACAAGGCATAAATTACGTAGTTGAATATTTTTCTCATAGATGTCGCTGTACCGCGTTAGAAACAAACTAGTGGTTTGTCGACGGTGAAAGTTTATATAAGTTCGTTTATTTTAAATCTGTATAATGAACTTAGGTACATGAATTATTTGTATATAGGTTTTATTTGATTATCTGCAGTACTGAGTCCTCCTGGATGTGATATTCGATGAGTGGTCTGCATCGGATAATGCATTCAATTTTTGAGAAGGCAATAGCTGAGTCTATTGCCTTATTAATCTTATGGTCTGCTCTACATGCATTACAAATAACAATTTACATGTTTATAAAAATTGTAATGGACATGATAATATATGCTACTTACAAGTACACACTTTCTATTGTGTGACAAAAGAACCAAAACACAATAACTTAAATGAAACAATGTTATTTGTGACTTTTAATTAAAATTTTATTTTATTTTATCATACCCTACCTGGCGGGTCGGCACGCACTCGCGTACTAGCTGCCGCCGACCCGCCACGTAGGACCGTAGCACAAGTAGGCAATGAAATTTGCGTTCCTACCTGGCGCTATCGTTAGCACAGCCGTTGCGGCACTCTCGTCCCAATAGGCGCGATTTCAACAGTTATCGTGTTAAAGTCATTACGCCAGTACAGAGGAAGATTATTTAAAGTTTAAAAACACTCCCGAAAACTATAAAATATATACTATGGGCACTATAAAATAACTCATGCGTACCTGGCCTGGTTTCATTTAAACCAGAGTGCTCTTGTGTATTGCACACACACTTGGGCACTATGAAATGATTTCTGCTCAACTGGCCTGCTCTTGTGTATTGCGCACACATTTGGGCACTTTAAAATTACTCCTGCTTAACGTGCTCTTGTGTATTGCGCACACACTTGGGCACTATAAAATTACTCCTGCTTAACTGGCCTGGTTTCATTAAAACCAGAGTGCTCTTGTGTATTGCGCTCACACCAAGACACTATAAAATTACTTCTGCGTAACTGGTCTAGTTTAATTGAAACCAGAGTGCTCTTGTGTATTGCGCACACACTTGGGCACTATGAAATGACTTCTGCTCAACTGGCCTGGTTTGATTGAAACCAGAGTGCTCTTGTGTATTGCGCACACACTTGGGCACTCATACTATAACCTCCTCCTTTTTGGAAGTCGGTTAATAAAAACTGCAATAAACTCCGTAGATCTAAGCATACTACACACAGACCACACAGACACACGCACGCACTGATAATTATCTGATCAATAGTTTCTAAATTACAAACAAATTATATGATTATAATCGATTAATCTATCAAATTGTTGTTCCTGATATTGGTATCGATATATTAGATTGTATCTATTGAATCGATTAAAATAGATAGTACCGAATAAAAATCGATAGTGTCGACTATTTTAGACTAGCTTTTGCCCGCAGCTTCGCCTTAAGAATTATTATTAATTTATTACATACAATCTTTCATTTCTTAATAGCAACCTATAGGAGAGGGGAGGGGGGTTTGGGGGGCAAACTCAACACTAACGACGCGACACTATTTTGTTATAAGCAACATTTACGCGTAGCTTCAAGCAGCACAAAGCTTCGTGCAGGGCTTCATAACGTTATCGAATAGCAGAAAAAATATCGAAAAATATTGTTACGTACCGTTATTTTCATAATGTTAGCCAGATAACGGTAATTTTTTTAACGTTATCTAGTAACATAACGAAAAAATATCGTTATAATATAACATTTACCGTTATTAATCTCGATTTACCGTTATTAATATCATTATTTCCTAATATCGTTATTTTTTTCATAACGTTATATTTGCCCATGAAGCAGTAACGTTATGAAAAAATAACGATATTTGAAGCCCTGGCTTCGTGACGATAGACGCATGTGAGGCCTGGCGAAAACAAAAACAGACAAGTTCATTATTATTTATTTGGCGGGACCGTGACAATGGTTTTTTACCAGCCACGGTCCCGCCTCTTGGGAATCATAATGGGTTCTGATGGCAATCGCATCGGAATTACTTCTTTCGTCGGCGTCGGCGGACAAAGGCTATGCAGGCCCGCCAGAAACTTGCGAGCCTGCACCCTCGACCGCCTACTCGTTTCGATGCAGCTGAAAAGAAAATAAAGAATAATCGTATTGTTAAAGTTAAGGTTTTCGTCAAATATGGCATCCATAATGGACTTTTACTAGGGATTTGACAGTTCATTTAACTTTTTGTTATCGTTAAAGTTAAAGATAAAGTTAAATTATGTTGGTGCAACCCACTCTAAGAAGTTTAAATTTACCTTGCGTTGCGTCTTCGGCGGCTGCGCAGGGGGCGGGGCAGAAATCGGCGCAGGCGGCAACGCAGATCCGCCGTGGCTGCCATGACGCCTGCGCGTGCCACCACCGCCAGATTTAGGAAACAATTATTATTTTCTGGCATCGTAGATCCGCTCGGGCGAGTCGAAATCAAAATGTCACTGTCAAACGGGTTTACGTTATTGACAGACAGGAATGCCAACATGACGGCAAAAGAACCATAGATAATACTTTTACTATGGTTTCATCATAGATAATAGCGCTTCAATAATAATCTTTTGAGCTTACAAAAATACTGAGTGAAAAACACAAAAACCTTGTTAAAAACTTACGTATTCCACGGTTTGAGGCATTCTTTAACACTTTTATCACACGAAATAATATGCAGACCGACTCCTTTGTTATTACCGACACAAGGCATAAATTACGTAGTTGAATATTTTTCTCATAGATGTCGCTGTACCGCGTTAGAAACAAACTAGTGGTTTGTCGACGGTAAAAGTTTATATAAGTTCGTTTATTTTAAATCTGTATAATGAACTTAGGTACATGAATTATTTGTATATAGGTTTTATTTGATTATCTGCAGTACTGAGTCCTCCTGGATGTGATATTCGATGAGTGGTCTGCATCGGATAATGCATTCAATTTTTGAGAAGGCAATAGCTGAGTCTATTGCCTTATTAATCTTATGGTCTGCTCTACATGCATTACAAATAACAATTTACATGTTTATAAAAATTGTAATGGACATGATAATATATGCTACTTACAAGTACACACTTTCTATTGTGTGACAAAAGAACCAAAACACAATAACTTAAATGAAACAATTTTATTTGTGACTTTTAATTAAAATTTGATTTTATTTTATCATACCCTACCTGGCGGGTCGGCACGCACTCGCGTACTAGCTGCAGCCGACCCGCCACGTAGGACCGTAGCACAAGTAGGCAATGAAATTTGCGTTCCTACCTGGCGCTATCGTTAGCACAGCCGTTGCGGCACTCTCGTCCCAATAGGCGCGATTTCAACAGTTATCGTGTTAAAGTCATTACGCCAGTACAGAGGAAGATTATTTAAAGTTTAAAAACACTCCCGAAAACGACTTCGTTTATATTTTACTAAATAAATGATTTTTTAAAATATCATTGGTTGCCATTTTTTCTTTACAGGA
This sequence comes from Glaucopsyche alexis, assembly GCA_905404095.1. Taxonomy (NCBI): domain Eukaryota; kingdom Metazoa; phylum Arthropoda; class Insecta; order Lepidoptera; family Lycaenidae; genus Glaucopsyche; species Glaucopsyche alexis. The sequence continues at coordinate 28,588,022 of FR990044.1, forward strand.
TAATTGTTGAAACATTAAGCTGGGTGGGGTTCAAACAAAATGTACCTTTGAAACAAAAATCGCGGTCATCTGTTTGCTCCTAAATTTTAGTATATTTTGGTAATTTCTATTAAATAATTTAATTTGTTGCATTAAAATGAATACATCAAAAATTGATGTTTGCACAGAAAATACACAAAATCTTCAATTTACACAATATTTAAGTCTATAAAACTTTTAGAAATTTTTTGCTCCATCTACACTAATATTATAAAGAGGAAAACTTTGTTTGTATGTTTGTTTGTTTGTTTGTTTGTAATGAATAGGCTCAAAAAGTACTGGACCGATTTCAAAAATTCTTTCACCATTCGAAAGCTACATTATCCACGAGTAACATAGGCTATATTTTATTTTGGAAAAAAATAGGGTTCCGTAAAATATTTGGGTTTTTCGGACACAAGGTGTAAAAAATCAACCAGAAAAGTTACTTATTTTGCGTACGCTGCCTAAGCTATAAAAGATAGAACCATAAAATGTTCTAATTAATTGTAGATCTTATAAATATCTACAAAAAAGTCCGCGACACACTATACTCTATGTCCAGTGAGGCACAACAACCATTATTTTATTTAGAAATCTTGATTTTTTTTTGGACTACATTTAAACGCGTTTATTTTACTCATGCTATTAATCCTTATCAAAATAAATTATTTCATCACTAAGTACAGTTTATGTAGATAATATTTGGTCTTTGAATGATTGAAATTGGACGTGTGGTTTTGAAGTTATGGCGAAATTAAAATATTACGATTTTTGCTGCACGGCCCGTTGCGAAGTGGGCGTCACCAATGCGGGGGTGCGCGTGCGGGGGGAGTTTAGATCTATGGTATTTCATACGATAAAAGGATACCCACCTACTTATTTCATTGAGTTTTAGTAGGTACCTATATTAATTTGTTTCTCTTTGTTTTGACTAGATTTCGCCCGTTTTGTTAGAGGTTCAAAGACATTCTTTAGTATTAGTATCAGTATTGTACCCGTGCGAAGCTGGGGCGGGTCGCTAGTATTAAATATAAATGTCCCAACGCAGTCCGTTGTTACGGCTTTAATTTTATTTTTTTTATTACGCTGTTAATGTTATTTCTTTTTTTCTTCATTGTTGGTATGGGAGTTAATTCAAAGAATTTTGTCTGTAAATCTCACAAAAAATTAAAATTGCTTACAAAACAACAAATTTAAAAAAAAGTCCCAATGAATCTTCTAACTGTGTTACAAGTAATGTGTAACGGTAGCTTTCGTAATTTAGTGATAACCACACTAGAACTTGTTTTGTAGAGTGGCAACACCGTATAACAACAGTTGTCAAGTGTCAAATTAATGTCAAACATTTTAGTCTTGTAACAAAAGTGAAGTGCTTTGGTGTAGTGTTTTTTCCCTCCAAAAAATTGGTTATTAAACACAGAATTTTTAAGGTAAGTGCTTGTCTTTCATTATAATGAAGTATAGATACTAATCAAATACCTTTTTGTGTCGTACATTATGGCTTTCTTTCCAATATTTCTTTGAATTTGCGGCTGCTATAATCAAGCAAACACTAGAATGTTCTCGTGTGTTCGCTCTGGTGTGTTATGTTGTGTTACGTAGTGTGTTACGTAACACACTGGATAACATTAAGCTTGGTTCACATTGTCTTTAACCGACTGCGGCGGAGTCCAAAAGGGGTATAATAGCTTTGCTTGCGTGTGAATATACGTGTTTAAATGTAATTATATGCGTTCCTTCCCTGCTGTGTTGCCTTATAAGCACTTAATACTAAATAAATTAAAACTAAAAAATAACATTTTGTATTTTTATATTATTCTTTACAAAAGCTTCTATATACGATATTTTTGTATAAGTAGTAAATAAACTTAGTATGCTGTTCGGTGTGTAATCTTACTATTGAGATATTGAGCAATTGAATCTTATTTTGTACAGATGCCTACGAGCGCAGCCGAACGGCAGAAACGATACCGCGAGAGGATGAAGAATGAAAATCCAAATAAATACAAGGAAATGCAAAGAAAAAATGCCGCCAGGACAAATTTAAAAAGAAAAAGAATCGCAGATTTTGAACCAGAAGATCAAGTTGAACTAAGAAGACAGTGGAGAGAAAATAAGAAGAAGAAAACATATGATGAAGAGAAAAGAGAAGGATCAGAGTGTTTAACAGAAAACAATGAAAAAGCAATGAGAAATAAACAAAGACGTATAGAAACACTAAACTACAGGTTGAAAAAAGAAAATTGCGAACTTAAAGGGAACATCAACCAAATGAAAAAAGAAATGTGTAATTTAAAGAAAAAGCTATATAGATCAATTAAGAAAAACAAACAGTTACTCGATTTAATACACCAAAAAATATTTTAATAGAAAAGTTACAACTGAAACCTAATAATTCTAATAATGAAGAAGAAATACGTACTCCATGCTCTAGAGCTAATATATTTATAGAAGAAAATTTGCCAAAAATTTCTCTTGAAGAAAGAGAGAATGTAAAGAAAAGATTATTAGAACACAACGTTTTAGTAGACACAATAAAGGAACGTTATGAAAACTCTAATTTAAACAATGAAAAAAAAGTGCTCAAGAATATAGTTACTAGTGATATCGCCAAAAAATACAAAATGAAAACCAAAATAAGTTCATTCTTTGGTCTCGAAGGAAAAATACGCCATATTCAAGTTAAAAAAAGAAACTTTTCAATACTAAATGACTTAAAAAACTTTTTCGAAAGAGACGATATTAGCGTTGCGACAGCAGGGAAAAAGGAAGTCAAAACATATAAGAAATAAACTAGACAAAGAAGATATTTATTGGGAACATTAAAACAACTTTATAGGAAATATAAGTCAGAAGGCGGAAAGATTTCATTTGCCACATTTAAACGCTACAGGCCATTTTATATATTGACTCCAAAAGTCAACTCTCGTAATACGTGTGCATGTAAAAGACATGAAAATTTGCTATTGAAAGCGAGTGAGCTCAAATCTATGGGCATTATTGAAACAAAATCACTTGATGATATTTTGTTGGTTGTGTGTGACGCCAAGAAAATAGATGTGAAGATACATACATACATACATATAATCACGCCTTTTTCCCGTAGGGGTAGGCAGGACCGCCTCTTTCCCGTAGGGGTAGGCAGAGACCACTTCTTTCCACTTGCTACGATCCTTACATACTTCTTTCGCTTCGTCCACTTTCATTCTTACCATCCATTCCTCCTCTTACATTCAACGTAGCCAAGCGTCTCTCCATGGTCCGCTTTTCGCCTCCGCGAAAAACGAGACGTGATGGGTGGCGAACCACATCGCCGCCATTTTGGATAATTAAATTATTTTTGATTATCCATTGCGTTTCCACGGATTGGTGGAGAGGGTAGGAATAGGGAAAGGAAAGGATAGGTGGTGTGGAAAGGAAGATTGGTAAGTTAGAGTGGGAAATAGGGAATGTAGGATATTACCGCCCAGGAGGGCAAGGGATAGGACAGTAATAGCTAGGGAAGCCGGGGTCGCATACCCGTATACTATACCACAACTACCGGACAGGTAAGTTGGGAAGAGTACCCCATGACATGGACCCCAATGTGAAGATTGCAAGGTTAAAGCTGTGGAATATAATCTTAATGGGAAAAATCTGGACGATTATGTTTCATGGTCAGAATGGATGCAAAAAAATCATGAATATGACGACAAAAAAGATGATACATTAAAAAAATTAACTAAAAGAATGGTCAAAGATAGAAAAGTTGGTACTTTGCAAAATCTTTTGCAATCGTTTACAGACGAATTAAAACAATTTAAGACACATTCATACAATATAATACACCAATGTAAAGAATATCAACGCTGTATCAAAAATCTCGATAATCAGTCATTAGCCATACATATCGACTTTTCTGAAAACTATTCGTGCAAATTAAGTACTGAAATTCAAGCCATGCACTTCGGTTCCTCCCGTCAACAATTCACGCTACATACTGGCGTTATATACAGCAAAGGGAGAGACCCAATGTCATTTACTTCCATTTCACCTTGTAACAACCACGGACCAGAAGCTATATGGGCCCACCTGTCTCCTGTTTTACAGTTAATTAGACAGGAATTCCCTAACGTACATGCATTGCACTTCTTCTCAGATGGACCCACTGTTCAATATAGGCAAAAAAAAGAATTTTTATTTATTCTGCAACTTTACTAAAGATCTAGGGTTCCCATTCTCAACCTGGAATTTCTTTGAGTCTGCGCATGGAAAGGGTGCTGCAGACAGCATCGGTGGTGCGATAAAAAGAAAATTGGATTCTATGGTCTCCTATGGTTCTGACATAACCGATGCAGAGTCTGCATATCGACTGTTAAGAGAAACTGAAACAAAAATAAAACTATTTTACATCCCAGAAATACTTCAAAATGTGAATGTACCACTATGTCCTGTACCTGGAACCATGGCACTTCATCAACTTAGAAATGTTGAATCTGGGAACAAAATAACTTATCGTAGTTTAAGTTGCTTTTGTGACAAAGGATAAGTCCTGGATATTGCCAATGCTTGGATATAAAAGAACATAACTTAGAAATCATTCATAAACAAGACCAGACTGTTGCAAAAAAAATTAAACGCAACAGTGAAAATATTGAAGAGCCAAGTCGAAAGAAATATATAAAAAAAAAAAGTTAGAACGCCAGTTGCCCAAAAAAGCGGCAATAACAGAAACCGGGGGAGAAAACGATTGGGACATCAGAAAAACTACGATACTGATACTAGTGTAGAAAGCGCTGAACTTAACTTATGCTGAATCGGATGACAGTGTGTGGGAAGATGATAAGACATAGAATTTAATCAGACAGATACAGAAGAAAATGATTCGGCTACAATATCGATTAAAGAGAGTAAAGCTGAGAGTAGTTCAAAGATAACGGTTTTATCAGAGATTAGATATACACCTCAAAATCAGGCCTATTTTGATTTACAGAAATACTTTCCAATAACACTTAATAAAGTGGACAAAGACTGATTTATTTTCTACCCTAAAAGATAAATAAAATAATAGAAATACGAACGATGACCCTGTACCAAGTACATCAGGAAATTATAATAAACAAAAAGAGAGTGCTGTAGTGAAAATTAAACAAGAAAATAACTTACAAAAAAGAAAAATAAACGATGGTATACTAGAGTTACAAAATATGGATCTGGATCTGGATCTGACAGAATATTAGAAGATGAGAACAATAAGATTGATAAAAAAGTTGAAGAAAAAGAAACATCATACGAATGCGACGTAAGAGCTGGTCAAATGGCAAAAAAAGAAGAAAATGAGACTGAAGAAGATGTAGAAGCAAGAAGCAAGGCGATTGATGGTCAAAACATTAACAGAGATGGTGCGGAACAAGATTTGATAGAACGGCATTTAAATGAAGAAACCGGTAAAAAAACAGAAAAAAATAAAAGAGGTAGCTGTGATAATATAAACTTAAGTAACCAGACTATACACACTAGACACCTAGAAAATAATGAGACTGAGAAACCAAATGAGATAATGGAAGAAGCCATTATAAGTGTTAACGACAGCGTTCTAGTGAGATATTACGAAAAAAAGAAATGGGTTTATTATGTAGGGTTTGTAGAGTGTAGAGATTTGGAACAGAAAAGTAATAATTACAGCATTCGATTTTTAAAAACGGTCAAGAAACCAAACCTAAAATTCGTTTCTACTAAAAAATTAGACAGAGATATAGTTCCAGATGATTGTATTGTAAAAAAAAAAATTAAATTATGAGTCAAGGGAGTACACGCTAAGTGACAAAGGTGATCACATTTATTTTGATCAATGATTTATTTACCTACTAAGTAAAACCAAGTTGATTTTGTTTTTGTTTAATAATTTTATTGTACTTATTGATAAGTGTTTTAATTTCAGTTTGTTGATTTGATGATTTTTATTATTTGATGATTGACTTTATTATTATCAAGTTGATTTTGATTTTTTATAATTTTATTTTACCTAGGTATTCATAAGTGTTTTTAATTTCACTTTTTTGATTTAAAAAATGTGACATTAATAAAAAAATAATTTTAAATGTCTTTTATTTTGATTTGATACGCTACAATAATGATAGTATACTTACCTACTGATTAATAATCAGTAGGTAAGTATACTATCCTGCTACTAACAATGTAATCCTGCCTTTACAGGGTTCCAGAGTGTTATAAAATTTCCAGTGTGTTACAAACGAATTTGTGTTACACTTTCTAGTGCGTTATGGTACAAAGAACAATGGCCAAAATGGACTACAAAAAAAAGGTTCTTGTTACCAAGGTGGAACTATCACTAAAATATAGTTTATGTAAAATGTTATCATTATATAAAAACAGTTTATTTTTAGAAGCTGGGAAAACAAAGATAATCGTCTCTAAAAATATGAATATTGATTTGGCGTTTTTGAACGAAGGATAATGTTTTTTTTTATTGAACGCATCTGTCATTCGTAGGGAAGTCCATCTTTTTTCCACTGTTAAAATCGATATTATTTCTGACTCGAACTGAATTTGACGCTGATATCTTTTACTTCAAATAACCGTGTAAATCCATGACTAATAGAAATACGATAGATTACTAATATAATTAGACTTTATTAAGAGCTAAATAGTCTTTTGAATATCGAAAATTGAAACTAATAATCTTTCTTAAAAAAATCGATATTACAGTAACCGATCGATTGTGGACCTCCCTATTTTATGATAAGTAAACAAAAGATTCATATTTTTCTGCGCAGACCGTTTTGTACCTTTGGCGTCAATTCTGTGTTCTGTGCGATTTTGTGTTATCTTCTGTTTTTTGTACGTTTTGGCTTTGTTTACGGACTCCGATTGATTCTACTCTGTTTGACCTGGCACTCGTTTAATGGACTTTGTATTTCGACACGGTTTGAAATATGAATCTTTTGTTTACTTATCATAAAATAGGGAGGTCCACAATCGATCGGTTACTGTAATATCGATTTTTTTAAGAAAGATTATTAGTTTCAATTTTCGATATTCAAAAGACTATTTAGCTCTTAATAAAGTCTAATTATATTAGTAATCTATCGTATTTCTATTAGTCATGGATTTACACGGTTATTTGAAGTAAAAGATATCAGCGTCAAATTCAGTTCGAGTCAGAAATAATATCGATTTTAACAGTGGAAAAAAGATGGACTTCCCTACGAATGACAGATGCGTTCAATAAAAAAAAACATTATCCTTCGTTCAAAAACGCCAAATCAATATTCATATTGTTAGAGACGATTATCTTTGTTTTCCCAGCTTCTAAAAATAAACTGTTTTTATATAATGATAACATTTTACATAAACTATATTTTAGTGATAGTTCCACCTTGGTAACAAGAACCTTTTTTTTGTAGTCCATTTTGGCCATTGTTCTTTGTACCATAACGCACTAGAAAGTGTAACACACAAATTCGTTTGTAACACACTGGAAATTTTATAAAGCGTTCTACATTGTTATAATAAATATCGCGAGTGTATTATACCCCAGATTGGGGTTCCAAGTTGGGACTTCGGACCTAATTCAGGCGTCGACACTTTGGACATCGCCGCTGAGGGAGGACGAACATATTCCAGACGCTGCCACCACCTTCGGGCTGACCTCGCTCTCCCCTTATCGCCGTCAGCCAGGAGAGTACCTACCCTGGGCGAATTTATAAGACCTGAGTGGATAAGTGCCGACCTTACGCCCCTTTATATAAGGTCGACATTCATATTATTTCTTTTGTTTTAATTTTTGAATATAAATTTTGCACGGGTCTCTGACTTCTCATTTTTTTTCCTTGAAAAAGAAGTACAGGGACTTACCCCGTGACACTGGCGCCTCAACGTGGTTAATTCACACAGGTCTTATTAATTTTTCCCCAGTTTTGTAGTTAGTGTATGTTTGTGGCTTATTTTTGTGAAACGTTTTTTGTTTTATTTTTTTGGTTTTTATCGTTACTAAGGTGTACTTATTTAACGCTAACACGATATATCTTGTAAAATCCGTTAGTAATTTAAATAAGAAAAGTCTACCCTCATTTTTTTTTTCTTCTTGTTTCTATTCTAGGCAATTTTATTGTAAAATTTACATTGTAATTGGCGAAACATTGTTTGTTTTCGAAAAGTACACATTAGTAGCATTTTTTTATTATTATTTGCTGTTAACCTGTTTTTTATTTTTTATATTTACTAATCTTTATATAAAAAAAAAAACAAACGTTGATTTTAATTGACATTTGTAACAGATCGGAGAACGGTTTTTTTTCCTTTCTTTTATTTTTGTTATTTTTTTTAATTATTTTTGTTTTTGTTTTTAAGTAATTAGTCGCTTACTTGCTTATCACCACTTACCCTTTTCTCGGTTACAATATTATTAACCATGTTACCTGTCAAATATCTCTCTCTTCAAAAGTCGGAACTAGAATATGAGGTTCGGATTCGAGGAGCTACCGCTGCTTCTTCAGTGGAGGAATTGCGTAAACAAATTGTTAAATTAGCAGCAGAATACCCGTCCGAACACATATTAGAGTCTCCGATAGATACGCGACAGGATCTTAAAGGTTGTTGTGAAGTTCTCTCAAAAATTCAGATGAATCTAGATGTACCTGACCCTAGTGAACCTTCTATTTTGAGAACACAAAATATGTTAAACCACCTTCATAATCGTTTAGCAAGAATAACGCGTGGAGACGAATTTAAAAAAGAATATGATGACATTTCCAAAACTTATAAAATACTTACACAAAAGTTGTCAGCTCTTCAAGCAAAAAGACCTATCCCTAGTACATCTTACCCAGGTGAGGGCTCTTCTAGCGTGTCGGTGACAAAAATGCCGGAAGTGCAAAACGTTATTTCGGTAACTTGTGATCGTTCTGCATCCGACTTAAATAAAATTAAATTTAACGGTAAAACGTGCGTGCGGTCATTTATTCAGCGGGTTGACGAATTTATTGTTGCGCGTAATATTGTATCCACAAAGATTTTAGCCTTCGCAACCGAAATTTTTCAAGACGACGCCCTTCATTGGTATCGCTCAATAAAAGACAAGGTTTCGTCCTGGCCTGAGCTCGCCGCTAAATTAAAAGAGGATTTCGATCAATCGGACTACGATTATCGTCTTATTTCAGAGATTCGCTCTCGCACTCAGGGGGAACGTGAGAACATAACCATTTATCTCTCGATTATGAGTGGCATGTTCTCCCGTCTTTCTACGCCACCCAGTGAAACCGATCAGCTTGAGATTCTTTTACACAACATAAGACCTTGTTATGCCAGCACGCTAGCAGCATCAGCTGGTCAGCTTACAACCATAGACTCTTTACGCTCTATATGTCGTAACTACGAGATTATTCATTCTCGTCTTTCCAAATTTCAGGAGCCTCCTAGGGCGACTTCTGACACTATTGCACCCGAATTTGCTTATTCTAAAGATTTAAATAAAAATAAATTTGGTAATAACACGTATAATAAGCAGAATTTTACACTCGACAATAATTACAACAATAAAGGACAATATTCAAAAAATCTTAATTACAATCAGTATCAGAATAAAAATAAACAATACACTTCAAATAAAAATCAAAATCAAAACTATATACATTCTGTACAGGCAAATAAACAACAACCATATTGTCCTAGGTGTCGCGATAACACACACCACATCCGACAATGTCAAGCTAAACGTGACGTCGTTTGCTTTAAATGCGGTTTGAAGAATGTAAAAACACCTGATTGCCCTGTATGCAATAAGGATAATAATAATTCAAAAAACTAAACAAGCAGAATTGTAGTTATTTCAATCAACAAGATTTGGACACTTGGCTTGCTTTTATTAGAAAATTTTATTCTACGTATAAAGTATCTACAATTCTGCATTCAAAACCTATAAATGATTCAAGGCCCTATGTAAATATTAAAATTAATAATATTGACGCCTGTGGTTTGCTCGATTCTGGTGCTGCAGTCGCAATTTTAGGAAACAACTCACACTGTCATTTAGTCGACTGCACTTTGCAACAGAATGACCACATTTCTATGGTAGCCGCCGGCGGTCAATCCTTAAAAAGTATCGGATACATGAATTTGCCCGTCACTTTCGAAGGCCAATTTCATATAATTAAAGCTTATGTTGTCCCCGAGGTGGACACATCTCTTATATTAGGAGTGGATTTCTGGCGTGCTTTTAATATATGTCCCAAATATTTAAACAGCATTACCATGTCAGCAGTTTCCATAGCTGAATTAAAATTAAATATTACTGAGTCATTCATAAATTCCTACGACAACTTATTGGATAACCAGAAATCCATTGCTGATAATGTTATCGCTCAATTTAATTCTATATCATCGGAAAAGAGAGGTTTAGGTCGAACTAATTTAATTACACATAAAATAGATACTGGTGACGCTCAACCTATTAGACAGCGCTACTATAGGATGTCTCCAGAAAAACAGCGCATTCTAATAGAGCAGGTCGATGAGATGCTGTCACTGGATGTCATCGCGCCCTGTGAGAGTGCGTGGTCTTCTCCAGGGGCCTAATTCTCAGCACTCGAGAAAAGTTCATTTTCGAATAAAACATCGAAATATGAAATTTTTAAGAACGGAAAACAGTTTGTGTATTCTCAGAGCTTCACATTCGAAATAGTTCGTGAAAAAGTCCCTAGAACCAAACGAGTGCTAGGGACCGGTAGATGTTCGAATTCACACACAAATTTATCCTCCGATTGGTGGATTTGCAGCAGGCGGTAGGTAACTGTCAAATGAATATGAATACAAATATGTCCGCCTGCATACGCGCATGTTTGTTTTGCGATTTTTCGGCATTGTTATCTTGATAATTACCTTTCTTTTATTATTGTGATTGTGAATAACGTTGAGTCGAGCCCAACCCGGTGCTCCTCCGTTGTACTTATTTACGAGATATTGACTCTTTTTGTGAAAACTTTAGTAATAAGTATACGAGAAAATAGACTCATAGTTTTTATTATGTGATTGAAAATTACTTTGTCTGTGTTTGTAATTTACTATTTTACGAGATATTGACTCTTAGTGTAAGCTTTAGTGTTTTGAAGTGACTATATTTTCGAGAAATTAGACTTTATTAAAATTTGTTTGCCATTCTTAATTCAACTGCTTTAAAATGGAGGAAGAATTAATTGTGGATTTTTTTGCCAATTTGGTTGGAGAATTGGAGGCAGCGAGTGCAGAACCGCCACGACGTAGGGCATCTGCATATCAAGATCCTTTCGATCTCAGCAATGCTGAATTTATAAAAAATTTTCGGCTCAACAAAGACCTCACAATCGAACTAATACGATTAATCGAGCCAGTGATTGTGCCACAAACACAAATCGATGTAAAAACAAAGGTATGTTGTAATATGAGTAAGTTAAAGTATTTGCTTATAATAACATCTAAAAACTATTGTATGTTTTTTGCAGGTGTTGTGTGCGCTACATTTTTTTGCCACAGGGAGCTACCAAACCCCAACAGGAAAATTAAATTGCATAAATATATCACAACCATCTGCTTCTCGGTGTATCACTGAAATTGTAGATGCGCTTAACCATCCTACCATATTTAATGCTTGGATTAGATTCCCAAGCAATCTCCAAGAACTGAATGACATCTCCAGAAGGTTAGTTTCTAATGATGAATATTTACCTAATCTCAGAATTCTGTAAGTGGCACATGCAAGAAGACACCTGATGATGAGTTAATCGAAACCAGTCGTGTTTATATATAAATTAATGTTAAATTTAACAAAAGTCAAAAGTACACAAGTACATAGAGACAGCCTTGTAGGGTGCATCTTATTCCCAAGGTGTACAATCGTTAACAAAATATTGTTAACCGACTTCCAAAAAAAGGAGGCGGTTATACGTAGGGCTGTGATGTATAGGGTATAATCCCAAATTGGTCCTTTTGATATGGACACATATGGTGATTTCGACTTTTTCTAAAGTAGTCCAAGCATATGCTACCAGTAAATAAGATTTTGTGCCAAGGAATACCCTGGATCCAAAAGCAATCAACAGAACTCCTCAGTCCTTAAAGATATTTGTTTGAAAATTTCGGCATTGTTTAAAAAATAGCAAGCATATGCCACTATGTAACTTACGTTAATCATCATCATCATCTTATTTACAATACCTAATGGAAACTTGTCGCGTCTTCAATTATACATTTGATCGTTTGTTTTAAACATTCTTAAGATGTATTAATAATCATATAACGAATATCGCTAAAAAGGGTAAAATTATTATTTTGTAACAAAAAATTAAACCGACTTCCAAATTAAAAATACACAAAAAAGTATGAAATAAAACTTATTCTCTAAATAATTCCCCTTTTAAATTCGGCTAAAATTTTACCTATTTCTCTGCTCAATATTCTCAATATTCTTTTGAAGTCGGTACCAGCAAATATGGTGAGGTCTATAAAATATAGGATATTGTTTGAGCTGGTACCCATAGGTTATTACCTATGGGTACCAGCTCAAATTAGAAGTTTGAGTAGAGAAATAGGTAAAATTTTTGCCGAATTTAAAAGGGTAATTATTTAGAGAATAAGTTTCATTTCATACTTTTTTGTGTATTTTTACTTTGGAAGTCGGTTTAATTTTTTTGTGTATGTGCAAATAAAGAGTTTTCTTTTCTTTATATCTTACCTAGATTACAAACAAAAAAAAATGATTATTTTTTTAAGTTTGTTTTTTTCATGTCAGATTTAAATTCAATTACATACACAACTTTAATATGCCTAAGACATGTTTTTCATTACAAATTACAATACCACATGTTCACAGATTCTACATTGCATATGGCTTTCCTGGTATTGTGGGGTGCATTGACTGTACCCACATTGCCATAGTGCCACCACACAGACCTTTCGAGGAGAGAAGCTATGTAAATCGGAAAAATTATCATTCCATCAACACACAATTGGTAATTAATAATTACATTACATCTTCACACACTCTTTTAGACTTATTGTATCAATGTGTAACTAAATTATAATTATTCAACAGATTTGTGATTCAAAACTCAGAATATTAAATGTCAATGCATTGTTCCCTGGCAGTACACATGATTCTTATATATGGAATAGTTCCAATGTGTTACCAGTAATGGAACATTTGCATGCAGCTGGCAACCAAAGCTATCACCTTATTGGTATGTTTAAATAATTCATTACGGGAATCTCTCCAGTCAGGGAAAATTCAGAGCACTGAAAATAGAACTGCACTAATAAACTGAATTTTCCACAGCCGGAGAGATTCCGGTTATATATTATATACTCTCAGCATTATACTCTTACTTAAATTCTTGATAATCATACTATATTTTTTTCCAGGAGATAGTGGGTATGCTCTCAGGCCTTGGTGCCTAACACCTATCCTAAACACTGAGGAAGGTACACCAGAGTACAGATATTCTCAGTCATTAAAAAAGGCACGCTCAACAATTGAGAGGTGCAATGGGGTGCTAAAAGGAAGGTTTAGGTGCCTTCTAAAGGACAGAACCTTGCATTATAGACCCAATAAAGCAACAAATATTATAAACGCTTGTTGCGTACTGCACAATATGTGCATTGAAAACAATATTCCTGACCCCGATATTCCTTTGGAAGAGGATCTTGGAATCATAGACTCATATCAACCACCAATAAGAGATAATGAAACTGGAAGAACAAATATTTTTTTAATTCAAGGGCGAGAAAAACAAAATCGCATTGTATATAATTATTTTAATTAAACAAATTTTAATCAGTCTTCATTGTTTATTTTAATACCTATAGTAATAATAATTGTTACATTAAAATTTTTAATCATGCTGGTATAAGATTTATCAAACTTTCAAAATCAACAAATAGGTAGTTAAGCTACATAATATAAATTTTGAAATCCTACTAGATATATTTTTTAAAATTCAACCACCTTAAGATCTAAAACAATAACTTTGCTAAGGATAGAACTTAGTACCTAGTGAGGTAAAATAAAAATAAGTTTTAAAAACCCAGTATATTAGGTTACATTAAACTTTTCAAAAATCAACCATCTTATGATCTAAAACAATAGCTTTGTATTAGGAACTTGAACAAAAAATTAGTTTTTAAAACCTACTCTGTATATTTGTTATATCTTTTTTAAAAATCTACCATATAAACATGTAAAACAATAACTTTGCTAAGGATGGAACTTAGTACCTAGTGAGATAAAATAAAAATAAGTTTTAAAAACCCAGTATATTAGGTTACATTAAACTTTTCAAAAATCAAACACCTTAAGATCTAAAACAATAAGTTGTAGTATATGGAACTTGAAAATAAAATAAGTATTTAAAACCCTAATTAAAATAAAAAATTTCAAATATCAATAGCCTGTTTAAAATCACTTATAAACTATTCTGCAATACATTGCAACTGCAATTCTTATTTAAAGCAGCTGCAATGTCTACTAGTGCCTGTGTATGCAGGCTGATTGATTTAACAAACTCACTATGTATCTTAATAAAGTCTGCATAAAATTTTTTCTTTACTTCTAATTTCTCTCTGAGGCTTTCATTGAGAGTTTCAGCCACTCTTAATGATTGTTGTAGCCGCCTCTGTGCAACTGTTCTTGTTTTTTTAATGCCAGCTAATTTAGGAGCATTGTTTTCTGAAAGCAAATAGTTCTATAAGTTATGACAGCTTATCTAATTATATTGTAATATATTTAGAATAGAATACTTGTTTTTTGCACACACATAATAAAAACATAATAACAATTATAAACTATTTACTATAGGAACTGTAAAAATAGGCCGTCTTATTGCTTACAGCAGTTTCTTCCAGACAATACTTGACACTATTAATTGGTTATGGTAAAAGAACCATGAATACTTTACAGTGTTAGTATGTATATACTAAAATATACTTCTTTGAAATAAAAAGTTAACTTAATATTATAGTGATGATGATCGCAAATACATATAATTTTGGCAATAGCAAAATGTAGGTTGTATGTTATAGGTGTTGATTGTAGGTGTAGTTGTTTGTATAGACTATTATTTTTCCCAGTTCATACTTCATAGTTATAACTGAACACTGTTTGTCGGGTCAGCTAGTATGATAATTTACATGTAATTATTTTTACTGTTATTTAAGTACCTTTGTTTGAAGCATCTCTAATGTTTACATCAGTAAAACCTTCAGGTGGTGGCAAATCTGAAAAAGATAAAATTATATTTTTGATTACCTTTTTCAAACGACTCTGTCCATGTTATCTATCTATATATAAAGGGCAAAGCTGATTGACTTATGTATCAACGCATGGGACATACCCTTAAGGCTATAAATTTGAAATTTTGCACACATTTTCCTCATAATATAACATAGGGACTCCACTTTTCATCCGATAATGGATGATTTATAAAGATTCTCCGAGCGAAGTAACCACTCTTGAAATACTGTAGTGCCTGGGACAGTCGGTTTTTAAATGTTGTATGGGTGCCCAAGCACATACGGCATTCTCACAACATAGTCAGCCTAGTCCAGAAGTATGACTTGTCAATACGTCTGGGGCCAACCATGTGCTGGTTTCCTCACTATGTTTTCCTTCACCGTTAGAGCATCCGTATAATGTACTTAAGATCTGAAAAAGTCTCATTGGTACATGCCACAACCAGGGATTCGAACCTGCACTCTCTCGAGCGTGAACCAAACGGTCTACCCACTAGGCCACAGAGCATTCCACTAAGGAAGTATTTTCGAAATCTATCCCCAAGGGGGTAAAATAGGGGATGAAAGTTTAAAATCTAATTTGATGCAAGCGAAGCCACGGCCAAAATTAATGCTAGTTTATAATATTACACCATATTGCTTGTGCGTGAAAAACTATTATAGCCTACGATACTCTAAGATAATTGGACCAAATTGGTCTAAATGTGGTGCGGCTAACGTGGGCCGAAAATAATATGGCCGTCTGAAAACGACCATATAGGGCGTGGCGATTTGGGAAAAAATTAGTTATTCTTTTGATATTTCGTGGACTGTACTAAGGATGACTGGCTAGTCGCCAGCGATTTTAATAAGCGATATTTTGGGAAATAGGAAGGATGCACTATACCTTAGGATCTCTGCTGTTGATCTTCAATCCGCATGAATCTGCTTCTCCTCTGATATCCAATCACTTGTCACGCAGTCTCATGAACCAGCACTCGCGAGCGGATAAGCGCACAGGATTATGGATTATTAGCTATAATTAATGTTCAAGTTAGCGGTTTTGCAACGAGTCGCGCCGATGCCGAGAGGCTTCTAAGCGTCCGTTTCTTCATATCTTCCTCGTGATTGGTCGACGCCGGCGCACAAGAAAATCACGCCATCTTGTCCTCCAATCAGGGCGTGCGCGGTATCAGTGCGAAAGAGAGGGATATATCGCTTATTCTAGAGAATACTTTGAACTCGCCAATAGGGAACAACTTTAAATCAATAAAGGCCAATAATATATTAGGAAAATATAGGTGGCGCCAATTAGAATGTTTTTAATAAAGAATAACATAGTTGGCGCTAACATTCCCCCGGCCTTAAAGGGTTACCTTTAAAAAAAAAAAAAAAAAGAGAAAAGAAAAAATAATAATGATAATAATATTTTTCTTAAGTAAACTATCGCATGACCGTTAATTTGCTAGAATTACAACTAAACTATAAACTAAATGAGAGAGATCCAGGTTGCAACTAGATCTCACTGAGTAGGTAATGGGCAGAGCCGTACAACTGGGCGCACGTAGCTACCCATCGCGGTCTTAACAGTCACAACGCGGGTTGTACCGTCTTTAGCGGTATGTAATTTTTCGATGACACCTAGTGGCCATGAAAGCGGTGGTGAATTGTCATTAATGATAATGACTAACGCTCCCTCCCGTAAAGGCGAGGCGGGACTATTCCACTTATATCTAGTCTGCAATTTATGCAGGTATTCTAAACGCCAGCGCTGCCAAAATGACTGCACGAGTTTGTCAAGCAATGTATGTCTCTGAAGCATGTTAGATGAGTTTGCTTCAGGAGCGGGTAGTGACGACAATGGCATTGTGTTTAGGAAGTGCGCAGGAGTTAATGCGGAAGGCTCAGCAGGATCGCTACTCAATGTAGTAAGCGGACGCGAATTTATCAATGCCTCGACTTGAGCAAGGACAGTTAGAAGTTCTTCGTAAGAAAGGATCTGCTGGCCTATAACCTTAAAAAGATGCGTTTTTACTACTTTAACCATGCTCTCCCAGCATCCTCCGAAATGTGGAGAGGCAGGCGGAATAAACTTCCAATCAATGTGATTGACTAAAAGTTCGTCTTGGAGACGTATACGGTATTCTTCCTTTAGAAATTTATACAAATCGCGTAAGTACGAATTAGCACCTACGAAACAGGTGCCGTTATCAGAGTACAAGCATTGTATGGGACCGCGGCGCGAAAGAAAACGTTTTAGTGCTGCTAGAAAAGACACCGTGCTTAAATCCGTCGCAACCTCAATATGCGTAGCGCGCGTTGTTAAGCATGTGAATATGCATAACCAAGCCTTACGACTTTTAATACCTCGACCACGTATTGGAGTGTACTGCAGTGGTCCTGCGTAATCGCAACCGGTATGTGTAAACGCTTTATCTACCTGGTTCACGCGTTGGCTAGGAAGGTCTGCCATAAAGGGGTAAGTTGGACGTGGACGAAATCTAAAACACGTGTTACACTTATGTATTATCTGGCGAATGGTACGCCGAGCAGCTAAAATCCAGTAATTTTGCCTGAGTAAGGACATAAGTAACTCTGGACCGGCATGGAGATGCCTTTTGTGATAAAATTCAACAAGAAGGTCGACCACATGATCATGACGCGGAAGAATGCATGGATGCTTATAGTTATAAGGCTCGTCTGAATTAGACAAACGACCACCGACACGTATTATACCGTTCTCATCGAGAAACGGCTTAAGCTTAAGAAGAGCGGGGGAGACAGGTAAGTCATTTTTTAAATTTTGAATATCATTATCAAAATGAACAGCCTGTACGGATAATAATATTTCGCGTTCTGCGAATTCCAAATCGGATATCGAAACAAAAGTTCCTTTAGGTAATTTCCTAAGAAACCTGCATACATAAACAATGACGCGTAACAACTTAGACCAAGATGATAAGCGCTGTGCGAGTGTATAAAACGGGGACTGTGTAACTTCAACGACCACGGGATGAGAGACAGATTTTTGCTCGGGTACGTCCTCAACTTCTGTATCCTTGCTATAGGGTTCAATGGGCCACTCCAACGGATCCTGGCTGATCCAAGGTGGGCCACGATGCCACAATGGATGATCAAGAAGTGTCGTTGGAGTGATTCCACGAGACAAGCAATCAGCGGGGTTTTCAATACCCGGGACATGATTAAAACAAGTGGGGGAAACAAACTCTATTAGTTTGGTAATGCGATTGGCAACAAAGGTCTGCCAGCGATGAGGGGAAGAATAAATCCAAGCAAGTACTATCTTGGAGTCAGTAAAAGCGTAAATATTATTAATGGAGTAGTGGGACGAAACTGTGTCTTTAACCTTGCGAAGCAGTTGTGACAGCAGAAGGGCTGGGCACAATTCGAGCCTTGCAATCGAAATGGTTTTGACTGGCGAGACTTTAGACTTGGCACAAACTAATTGCACAGAATAATTACAGCCATTACGGACTTGCATATACACTACTCCGCCGTAAGCGCTTTCGCTAGCGTCAGCGAAACCTATTAGATTAACAGTACATCCATCGACCAATCCTAAATGACGCGGTATCATAACTTGATTGAGCTTGGGAAGCTCGTTGCAGAACTGCTTCCAGGCTGCGACTATATGTACAGGAGGTGGGTCATCCCAATCGCACTTTGCCAACCAAAGTTCTTTTATCAAGAGCTTGGCGTACAAAATGGTGGGAGCCATAAACCCCATTATGTCCCAAAGTCGAGCTATTGTGGACAGCATTATGCGTTTGGTGCACTTAGCATCAGGCAGTGCGACGTGAAAGCGAAAACAACCTCGGGATCTGTCCCAACGCAAACCAAGAACCTTATGCGGCAAAGACTTCTCAAACTCAATGTCTGTAGAAGCTTTGTGGGACTCAGGTATTCGCGTGGTAGCGGTAGCGAGAGCGGAAGCGCGCGCGGTAGCGGATGCGGGAGCGGAAACGCGCGCGGCAGCGTATGCGGGAGCGGAAACGCGCGCGGCAGCGGATGCGGGAGCGGAAACGCGCGCGGTAGCGGATGCGGGAGTGGAAACGCGCGCGGCAGCGGATGCGGGAGCGGAAACGCGCGCGGTAGCGGATGCGGGAGCGGAAGCGCGCGCGGCAGCGGATGCGGGAGCGGAAACGGAAGCGCGCGCGGCAGCGGATGCGGGAGCGGAAACGCGTGCGGCAGCGGGTGCGGGAGCGGAAACGCGCGCGGTAGCGGATGCGGGAGCGGAAACGCGCGCGGCAGCGAGTGACCGAACGCGCGCGGTAGCGAATGGCAGAATGCGCGCGGTAGCGAATGGCCGAACGCGCGCGGCAGCGAGTGGCCGAACGCGCGCGGAAGCGAATGGCCGAACGCGCGCGGTAGCGGAAGCGAGTGGCCGAACGCGCGCTGCAGCGAGTGGCCGAAAGCGCGCGGTCGCGCAAACGGGTGCGGCCTCCTCATTTCCCCGAAGCACAGAGCAACAAGACGCAGTATAACTAGAATTATGTGACGTAGGCACGGCACCCATAATCACATATCCTAATACCGTCTCAATAGCGGGAGGTAAATTATTCCTCTCACTGCGTACCATATTAGGTAGCAGTAAATGTGGGAAGACTGTTGCTCCGATCAAAACATCGATGTTACCCGGCCGCGCAAAGTCTCGGTCCGCGAGAGGCAATTTCTCCAAATGAGTAAGTGCGGACACATCCACATGAGCGCTCGGCAACACGTCCGTAATACTATCCACTATAAGCGTGGAAACATTAAAATTAATATTATTATTAAGGCGTGAATATAATTTTATATCTACGGAACCCTTACACGATTTTTCTGAGCCACCGATCCCTGTTACTATTAAATTACAATTTTTCATTTTATTCCGCAGTCCTAGACGTTGAAAACAATGGGAAGTAATAAAACTGCTCTGTGAGGCGCTATCCAGCAGACAACGCACTACTATAGGTGTTCCGCTGGCATCGTAAACGATGGCTTGCGCCGTGGCTAACAATATCGTAGCGTGAGCAGTACATTGCTGAGCGACCACTTGACTATCATAATACGCACGCGGCGGACGCGCAATGAGCGTGGTACACAAAGAAACTTCGGACTGGGAATTCCTAGGCGCGGTGTTATCAGAAACTACGTTATTCATGTTACGCGGCAAATTTTTATTAAAATGTAGTAATGTATGGTGACGCTGATTGCACGCACGACACTTGGATGTACTTGAACAGACACTTATTTTATGCTTTAAACTCAAACAATTAACACAACCTTTATTATCTTTTACGTGTTTAAATCGAGCGGTCGGAGTCAAGTTATTAAAAGCGGGACATTTAAAAAAGTGATCGTGTACAATATTATCGCACATACATTTATGTAAATTATTATTATTATTAGGTTCCGCACATGTTACGTACGACTGCGGATTTGGGGCGGAATTATTACTTCGTAGTCTATTCGAACTTCGTTTACTAATATTATGAGATGAGCTATTATATGAAATAGTTTGTGTATTGAGAAATATTCGAGACTGGTCCCGTATAAAGGAAATGAAACTATCGAGTGTAGGTATCTTATTATGGCGTTCCGTCATTTCGAATGCGTGTATAGTATCTCGGTCGAACTTTTTCAAAGCAAGTTGCAGCAATAAAAAATCCGAAAGATTATCCAATTTTAAGTTTTTCAAAGAGTTTACTGCCGTAACAAAGTTATTCATAAATAATTGAAAGTTAGAAACTGACGCGGGTCCAGACAGTTTAAGATTTAAAGCCTGATCCAAATACATGGATCCTAGGACTCGCGTATCCTGATACCTATCAAGAAGCGATTGGAATATTATTTGATAATTCTCCGCATTAGGTGTAACGCCTGCGAACACGGTCTGGGCCTTCGGCGACAGCTTACCTAAT
Organism: Glaucopsyche alexis; assembly: GCA_905404095.1. Lineage (NCBI taxonomy): Eukaryota > Metazoa > Arthropoda > Insecta > Lepidoptera > Lycaenidae > Glaucopsyche > Glaucopsyche alexis. The sequence continues at coordinate 28,609,204 of FR990044.1, forward strand.
AAATAGTACAACCTGTCAGCGTCGGTCAGTGAGCCGTTGTCGTGCACAGTAGATTTAAAACTTGCATAAAATAGCGGCCAATTGCGTATGTCACCATCGAATGATACCAGTTCGATTGTAGGTAGCTTTGGCATACGTACTGTATCCACGCTAGCCGCGCGTACGCTGGGCTTAGCGTACCTACACTCTAAACGTGCTTGTACGCGTTTAATAACGCAATACAGTTCCTCGAATGACGTGTATGCTTGATAGTTTGGTTGAGAATCAGGGTTTAAAGAAAGCAACTCGGCGTTATAATCGTCTAACAATTTATGAAAATTAGTTCGAATTTCGTCTATCGTCATACAAGAACTTAGAAACGATTCTTTACTAGCTTCGCATGACTCAGCGTTTTTTGAGAGCTCGTAAATATTTTGAATGTGTTCAAATAAAATGTTACGCTTAGCTACTAATATCGCTAACTCTTTGTCATCAAAAATAGACTGTTTGTCTTGTTTCGACATTTTATGTAAATATAATAACGACCGTATGAAACTAAATCTAAGTTTTAAATATATTCAAATGTATGAACAGGTAAAATACTTGAGGTTGCGGAAGTGTGAACAGATACCTATTATGCGGTTGTAAGTACGTACAAATTATAGCGAACAATTATGGCGGTAAAACATTAAGTACCTACTTGTAATATGGAAGTAAGGTACGCGGTGCGGGTTATATAATCCTGTGACTTTAAGCGGGAATTGAAATTATATACCTATTAAGTTTAAGCAAATTGCGGTATGCGATAGTTGCGTATTAAGCTGTAAAGGCAACACTTTAAGCGGTTTAATGAAGCGCTTGAAATATGGAATTTGCAAGCGACACTATATTATTATAAATTGAATTTAGCAATTATTATGAATGTAGGTAACTACTCAAAAATACAGTATGTTACCTGCAGCGGAGCGGGAAAACCACGAAATGGGTTATAAGTATTTGTATAAATAAATTATGAATGTAGGTAACTACTCAAAAATACAGTATGTTACCTGCAGCGGAGCGGGAAAACCACGAAATGGGTTATAAGTATTTGTATAAATAAATTATGAATGTAGGTAACTACTCAAAAATACAGTATGTTACCTGCGGCGGAGCGGAAAAACCACGAAATGGGTTATAGGTATTTGTATAAATAAATTATGAGTGTAGCCTTGTATTACAACAAAATGAATAGATATTCTAGGAGAAACTTATGCGGTATTAATGAGAATACGGGAAGTAATCCGGATCGTTTGGACCAAAATGGACCAAATTGGTCTAAATGTGGTGCGGCTAACGTGGGCCGAAAATAATATGGCCGTCTGAAAACGACCATATAGGGCGTGGCGATTTGGGAAAAAATTAGTTATTCTTTTGATATTTCGTGGACTGTACTAAGGATGACTGGCTAGTCGCCAGCGATTTTAATAAGCGATATTTTGGGAAATAGGAAGGATGCACTATACCTTAGGATCTCTGCTGTTGATCTTCAATCCGCATGAATCTGCTTCTCCTCTGATATCCAATCACTTGTCACGCAGTCTCATGAACCAGCACTCGCGAGCGGATAAGCGCACAGGATTATGGATTATTAGCTATAATTAATGTTCAAGTTAGCGGTTTTGCAACGAGTCGCGCCGATGCCGAGAGGCTTCTAAGCGTCCGTTTCTTCATATCTTCCTCGTGATTGGTCGACGCCGGCGCACAAGAAAATCACGCCATCTTGTCCTCCAATCAGGGCGTGCGCGGTATCAGTGCGAAAGAGAGGGATATATCGCTTATTCTAGAGAATACTTTGAACTCGCCAATAGGGAACAACTTTAAATCAATAAAGGCCAATAATATATTAGGAAAATATAGGTGGCGCCAATTAGAATGTTTTTAATAAAGAATAACATAGTTGGCGCTAACAATAATGTAGCATTCTATTGGTATTAGAATTATTAAATCACTAACACAAATAGTAAATACTAGTTTTTAAGCAGAGTCAATAACATAATATATTAGTGTGGATTTAAAAAAGAATATTTTTTGTACCATGTTCTACAGTAATGTTAATTATTATTATAACTTATAATAATCATATAATTAACATTTTACTTATAAGGTAATATAATATTATGGCTCAATGTAAAAAAGAAGCAAAAGCGAAAGTATTATTACTTTATATAATTAGTATTAACACAACTAGTAGTAGGTATAAGTAATGATTTTTTTTTCTAATGAAATGGAATTTGCAATTTACAATATTCATTAAATAATATAAAATTAAAAAGAAAGTATCATAAAATTACCTAATTCTAGTAGAGTCTCGACACTAGTACTAGTTCCAGGCTGTGATAAATCTGAAATAAATACAATGTACCACATGATCTCCGAGAAAAAATATTTTGTAACAGACTACATGAAATAGGTTTTTTGAGCACTACACATATTTTATTGTCTGGTAGCCAATGTTTTACTTATTACTATATAAACATTAAATTATCAAAATCTTACCAATTAACGTAGCCATTGATTCTTGGGAGTCAATGTGACCCACCAAGGATTGCTGGTCTATAGTGTTTAAAATTAACGTTTCCTCCAGTGTAGGACATTCTGGAGGTGGACCACCACCTGTTAAAGATGATTGTCGGCGTAACGCAGCAAATTTTTTTTTGGCATTCGCCTTTCTGTCTTGCCATGTCTGGAAAGTAAATGTTTTCATAACTATAACATAACGATATCCATCTACTTACATAAAGAACTAGAGAACGGCTTTAAATACTTACTTTACGCCACTCCTCCCAGGTCTTCTTGGCTCCGGTAATTGAATTCAGCTCTTCGGTAATAGCCTGCCATCTTCTTTTACCCTCCGCTTTCGAGAAAGAACTTGTGAACTTCCCGCACCTTAATTGCGGATCCGCCTCAACTAAGCTGACTAGGCGAAACTTTTGTTCCGCACTAGCATACTTTTTTGTTACTTGATCCATTGTTGCATATAATACATAGCAAATAACTTTTTGTTTACAAACACAAGCAAACAACACTGCATAGAAAAAAGGTAGTACTACCACAGATGACAGAATAAAGAGTACAAGTACTACTCCACACTGACATAACAATTTTTTCATTATACGTTTTACGTAATGTTAGACGATATTCGAAATTTAATAATTGAATCAGTAAAAATACTGAAATACTTTTATGTATAAGTTTTTAAATCAATAAATACGTTTATGATACATAATATTATAAAATGAATTATTTTGTAAGCTATATTTACGAGAAAACACCTAAATATCTTCGAACTTTACAAGGTTTGCCCCAGCGTTTTTTTAACGGCGAAACGGAACGCAACATATTGTCTATGCCAGGTTCACCTCGACAGCTCGATTAGTAATTGTTCTATTGGTGCTCCAGAATACTAGTTTTATTATACATTCGAACTTTTCAGTAGAAAGGACAAATTCATATACGAATATCACGCGGAAAAAAATTCAGATCCCGAGAATTGTGCCCCAGTTCTTCTCGTAAATAAGAAGGACGGACAGCCCAGGTTCTGCCTTGATAGTCGGAAGCTCAACGCAGTAACTAAGCGTGATGCTTACAATTTGCCTTACGTTTCAGAGATTCTTGACAATCTTCGCGATGCAAAATATTTGTCAAGCGTTGATCTTTCTAAGGCATTTTGGCAGATTCCAATAGAGACTGCAGACCTGGACAAGACAGCTTTTTACGTACCAGGCAGAGGCACGTTTAGGTTTAAGACAACTCCTTTTGGCCTAACCAACGCTCCCGCTACTCAACAGCGTTTAGTCGATTTATTGTTTGACGATATGGAGTTTAAAACTTTCGCTTATTTAGATGACATAATAATTATAAGCTCATCTTTTGAGGAACATGTGTCTCGGCTATTGCGTGTTTTAAATAAACTAAAGCAGGCAAACCTCACTGTAAATTTTGATAAATGTGAGTTCTTTCGTAGCGAATTAAAATATTTAGGATACGTGGTAGACGCTCATGGCTTGCGCACGGACCCAGAAAAGGTACAAGCAATTTTAAATTTTCCAGTTCCTACCAATAAAAAGGAACTGAAACGCTTTCTCGATACTGCGACGTGGTACCGCCGTTTCGTTCCAAATTTTAGTACAGTAGCTGGCCCGCTGAACAAACTTACTTTCAATAGTAAGAAGGCACCACCTTTTCAGTGGACGCCGGAGGCTGATGCGGCTTTTACTGCTCTAAAAGATTGCTTAGTTTCCGCACCAGTTCTCTCTTGTCCGGTGTACACTAAGCCTTTTGAGGTCCATACGGACGCGAGTAATTATGGAATCGGAGCCATGTTGACACAGACCATAGATGGCAAAGAACACCCTATTGCCTACATGAGTAGATCTCTCACTAATGCTGAGAAGAACTACAGCATCACAGAAAGAGAGACCCTCGCTGTGTTGGCTGCCCTCGAGTACTGGCGGTATTACTTAGAAAACGGCCAGACGTTTACAGTTTACACCGATCATTCTGCATTAAAATGGTTTTTATCGTTAGATAATCCTACGGGAAGATTAGCTCGTTGGGGAGTAAGATTGTCGTCATTTAACTTTGAAATTAAGCATCGACGAGGAGTAGACAATGTTATTCCTGACGCTCTCTCGCGTGCTGTCCCAATTTCTGCTATCTCTCTTTCGAACGCTGTAGCTAATTCTAAAGATGATTGGTATAAAAATATTTACAACGGTTGTCTTAATACACCTAACCAATTTTCAAATTTTTTGATTAAAAATAATTCCTTGTATCGACTTTCTAAAACTAAATCACAGCTCACTTCTGAATTCGCTTGGAAAGAAGTGGTTCCCAGTGAATTTCGAGAACAAATTATAGCTGAAAACCATTCTGCGCCGACAGCTGGACATCTCGGCATATTTAAAACATACAATCGTCTAGCATTGCGTTATTACTGGCCTGGCATGCATCAAAGCGTAGTTAAGTTTGTGACATCTTGTTCCGTCTGTCTAGCGTATAAGTCGCAAAATCACACTACATTGGGAGAAATGGGACGTCCTAAGCAATGTTCACGCCCTCACCAAATGATCTCAATTGATTTTGTAGGCCCTCTTCCTGTTTCGCGGAAACAAAATAGTTACATGCTTGTCGTTACTTGTTGTTTTTCAAAGTACTGTAACATTTTTCCACTACGTCGAGCCACCGCAGATGCAGTGGTTAATATTTTGGAAAACTCAATATTTTTAGTTTATGGTATTCCACAGACCATTTTCTTAGACAATGGGAGTCAATTTATTAGTTCTACTACCGATGCATTCTTTAAAAAATATAAGGTGCCCAATATCTACTTCACACCAAAGTATACGCCGCAAATAAATTTGGTCGAGCGCTATAATAAGACCATCGTCACTAGTCTCTCCACATTTGTCGAAAACGACCATAGAACTTGGGACACTTTTATTTCAAAGATCCAGTTCGCCATGAATAACTCCGTAAACGAAGCCACCGGTTATACACCCTCTTTCCTCGTACACGGTAGAGAGTTAGTGTTATGTGGATCGCACTACACTGACGTGGATCTGGGTGACGAAGTTTTGTTTTTGCCACGTGATATTTACGCTGAGAACCTAGGTTGTCTCTCTTCAGTATTCAATGATGTACAGTCCTCGTTATGGAATGCACATGTAAAGAATACGTCGCACTACAATTTACGCAGGAAATCAGCTGAATATAATGTTGGTGACATAGTCTTTAAACGTACTTATATTCTAAGCGATAAAGACAAGTTCTTTAGCAAGAAGTTAGCACCAAAATACCTTAAGTGTCGAGTAATTGAAAAACGTTCACCTTTAGTGTATGTCTTAGAAGATATGTCTGGAAACAATATTGGTGTCTGGCATATCAAAGATTTAAAAATTGCTAGCTATAAGTAACTGTATAATTAAACCCTTAAATAACATCTTGTTTTTAGCATAAGTCATCAGTTTCAGCATAGCTGATGCCTTATAAATTATGTCAGGACGCGTCAACGACTTAGTGTTATTATTGTTGTTGTTGCATATTTAGATGAGGTTTTTCTGAAAGAGTGAATGAATGTTAGTGGGATGAATGAGTAAATGCTAGAAGCAGTCGTCAGACGGGTTTTATTGGAGGATAAAACCCTTTCCGAGACGCGGGGGGTAATGTAACGTTATGGTTACATTTTTTACTATTTATTATAAATACTAGACCTAAATACAGTATTTACATTTTATTTACATTATAATTAAAAAAAAAACAACTTAACTAAAACTAATTAAAAATTCATTTAAATATTAATTTACGTAAAAAAAAATGCAATATAAGTTTAATGCACGGTCTTAGCGCTCACGGTCGCAGCATTTTAGCGCTCACTACCGATTCCTTTGTAAAACGAGTTATTGACTGCAGTGACAAACGCATCGCTTGCACTATGGAAGATCAATTAACAGTGGGCGCACGTTACCTTAATTACCGGTCAATATACGTCTATAACGTAACCGCCGTACATCATAATTCTTTTTTAGAATATTTAAATTAATTTAAATAACGTCTCTAAGCGTTCTACATTGTTATAATAAATATCGCGAGTGTATTATACCCCAGATTGGGGTTCCAAGTTGGGACTTCGGACCTAATTCAGGCGTCGACACTTTGGACATCGCCGCTGAGGGAGGACGAACATATTCCAGACGCTGCCACCACCTTCGGGCTGACCTCGCTCTCCCCTTATCGCCGTCAGCCAGGAGAGTACCTACCCTGGGCGAATTTATAAGACCTGAGTGGATAAGTGCCGACCTTACGCCCCTTTATATAAGGTCGACATTCATATTATTTCTTTAATTGTAATATTTGAATATAAATTTTGCACGGGTCTCTGACTTCTCATTTTTTTCCTTGAAAAAGAAGTACAGGGACTTACCCCGTGACAGTCTCAATTATAAGAGGTCGAATTAAGTCAAGGCATATTGGGAGGAAACAATATTATGTATATATTTTAATTAATAATGGCACATCTGGGTTAGCTGGCATACGAGAATATTGTTGCAATTGTATTGTTGGTCGACGTACACTAGGATGCTGTGCTCATATAATGACCATAGTTTGGTATCTTGGATGGGCCAGACATGAACCAAATGTAGCTGCTCCTGCAGCATTCCTTGATGATGTGTTCATAAGAGAGTTATAATAAAGGAAAGAAAAATCAACATGTTGTTTCATTTATACCCTTTCTGATTACCTAGTAGTAGATATTTTTAAAGATATCTTAAAAAGTACTTATATTCCTATTTGTTTTGGAGGATAGTTGGTCCAAAAAAAATGTTTTTATTTTTTAGAGTAGTATTTATTAGATATGGGGAAAATATGAATTATTTTGTAAAAGTATGCACACAATAATTAATAACTGGTGCACAAATAGTCGTTAAAGGCAATATAGGTACCGTTTATTTCAGCAGGTACATACGTAGTTGGTCCCGAATCAAAGGGATTAATACTAATAACAAGATAGCGACTCTTCATAGGTAATAGCTCGATTGCTTCGTGCCAAGAGGGCGAGTGAAAACCGCTGTCACGAATGACAGGCAGTCTTCTTCTCCCTCTTTCTACACGCCACAACCTCAAAAACTTAATACATATTTCTTGAAACTCCCAGCTTTTAAAAATATATTGAATGCTGTGCGTTGTTACATTTAAATAGGCAATTGAAATTACATATGTTTCATCAAGTTACGTTTTATAAGATTTTTATAGTCCAAGCATGTTAGGCGAATGGCCTTTGTTCTTTGTGAGCCTCACCCTACTATGTTTAAATTGAAACTTAAAACATAGTACTAATCGTAATATAGGACAAAACAAAAAGCGAATTGTATCAAATGTAGAGTCAGTCACATATGGAATTGCCCAATAGTAGAACACTTGTGCATTTCGTGGAATATTATCGGTTACTCAAGGTCTGTCACATTCATAGTCTTATTATTCTTCTATTACAAGACAATGAACACATTCAGTGCCCTTGCGGCGACCGATGCGTCCGCATGCCGGAGAAATTTGACGCCAAAAGGGAATTTCTACTACTGTAGAACGCGCAACTACTCGCGTGACATTTTTTTCGTGATTTGCGGTCGATGTTTATTTGTTGTAAGTATTTTTTTTACCTTTCATTTATGTTTTTTTGGTATATACAATTTATAAGAAGGTTAGTACCTACTAACTAGAGTGATGATTTTTTTCCAGAACAATGGCTTCACGGAGTGGAGAAGAGAGAATTTCGAGATGGCTCGAAGAAGAAGACACTGATGATGGAGATATCCTGGAGAGTGACCCTGAAGATTTGTTCTTAGAAGAAAACTACTTAGAAGAATCCCCACATAATACGGACACAGAACAGGAAGAAAGTAGCACCGAGTCTGACTTAGAAAATATCGAACAAGGCACTCAGCAATCCGATATAGAATCTGAAGATGATGTACCCCTAAGTTCACTCAGAAACCTATATTTCACCTCCAGAAATGGTACTAAATGGAGGAAAAATCCTTATCCAGTCACAAGAACGCGTGCTTGCAATATTCTTACGCAACCAGCAGGGCCTAAAGACGCAACCAAAAATGCGGAATCCGAGCTAGAATGTTTTGAACTGTATTTTGACCAATCTGTCATAGAAATCTTAGTAAAATACACTAACATATACATTGAACAAGTAAAATCAAAATTTTCCAGAGACAGATGCTAAGCTAACAGATATTTATGAGAGCATTTCTTGGCATGCTGTTTGTGATGGGTGTTCATAAATCCGGAAGACGCAACTTGGAGGATTTTTGGAACACGACGCGAGGTACAGGTACTGAATTAATTTATCTTGTCATGTCACTTAAAACATTTAGATTCCTGCTAAGAACGATAAGATTCGACGATGTAAGAGACAGAGAATTACGTAAACAGCATGACAAGCTGGCTCCTGTGAGAGAAATTTTTGAGAAACTTGTTGCCAACTATCAAAAACAATTTGTACCGGGTGAATTCATGACATTAGATGAACAGCTTGAAGCTTTTCGTGGACGTTGCCCTTTCAGACAGTATATCCCGAACAAACCTGCCATGTATGGTATAAAAATTTCTTTGCTGACTGACACTAAAGTAACTACTCTTACAACTTGGAAATATATGCAGGTAGCCAGCCGCCAGGTCCATATGAACAGTCTAATAAGGTTGTGGATATAGTGGATCGAATGCTTACTTCCATAAACAACTCGAGTCGAAATGTTACCATGGACAATTGGTTCACGAATATAGATCAATGCGCAGAGCTTCTGAGTAAAAAAATTACCGTTGTTGGCACTGTGAAAAAAAAACAAACCCCGAATTCCCGAATCTTTCAAAATTACTAAAGACAGAAGTAAAAATGATTCAGTATTCGGCTTCCAAAAAGAAGGTACTTTAGTATCATACATGCCCAAAAAGAAAGAAGGTAGTGCTAGTTTATTCTTCTATGCACTATGATAGCAATATCGATTCGCAGACAGGAGAGAAACGTAAGCCAGAAATTATTACATTCTATAACAATACCAAATACGGCGTGGATGTTGTGGACAAGATGTGCGGTTCTTACGATATCTCCAGAAACTCCAGGCGTTGGCCGCTTACTGTATTCTTTCATATGAATATAAGTGCAATCAACGGGTATGTTGTGCATACAATAAACAAAGGCTACAGTAACAAGTCACGAAAAAATTATTTGCATGAAATTGGTTTTGAACTTGTGGCTCCGTGCATAAAGCGCAGAATATCTATGGAAAACATTCCAAAATCATTAAAACTAAAAGGGAAAATTCTTTTGGGTCTGAACAATCCATCCAAGTTGAACCCGGGTCCAGCACAACCCCCCAACACCGGTCGCGTTGGAAAATGTTCCTTCTGTGGCAGAGCGCGCAACAAGTCAACCAGGAAGCATTGTAACACATGTAACAAGTGGATTTGCCCTGATCATCAGGTTCTTCTATGTCCAGACTGCGCTAAAAATGAAGAATCAGAGGTGGAGGACATGAGCGAAAAAAAATAGTCTTTCAATATTATAAGTTAAAATTTTGTGTTTTTTTTTTTTTATTTATGTATAAGAAGTCATATTTTTTTGTTCCTAATGGGTCCCCGAGACGATCAAGTTTACTTGACAAGTCTACGTGATTGAAGCAAATATTGATCGTTTACTTCATTGACTTGACAGTTATCTACGGCTTGATCACAATTGAAAGAAATTTTAATTGACGGCACTTGATGCGCTAGCGCTTGACGCGACTTGACGGGACTTGTCAAGCTTTTCTCATTTGCCATCGCAACGTCGAAGATGGCGGACGACGATAAGGACCTAGACGTGGCTTTGGCAAGAAGCGCCGACATAATTACCGAGCGTGATTTTGTCCTATTATTAATATCTCTCTACAGGGATTTTCCTGTCCTATGGAAAGTCAAAAGTAAGGAATATTCTGACAAAAATAAGAAGTCGATTGCTTTAACATCCATACTAAAAACTAGAGATGCAACGAATAGTTGTTTGGCCAGATAACGGATACCGGATGTTCGGCCTGACCACCAGCCGAATGTTCGGTATCCGGCCGCCGAATATTCGGCCGGCGGCATTTTGAGTTTCGTAGGTGCGTGTCGCGCACCGGCACGCCGCTCGCGCCGTGCAGGTTTTGACTTGTTTCGTAGTGAACGTTCGCGCGGTCACAGTTCTTGGTAGAGATACTTTTATCGTGTCAGTCAGCACGAAACAATTTCGTTTGTACGCTCGCGTATTTTTAGATAGTAAAATAAGTTTGTGGTGTTATCGTGTGATACTTAGTGGTTTTGTATTAATTAACATTTACCTACTGTGTCATTAGTGTGTTTATAAAAAATGGCAACAAGAAGATCTCCGCTTTGGAATTATTTTGAGATAGACCAAGAAGAAGCTAAATACGCTATGTGTTTAATCTGCAAACTAAAAGTTTCACGTGGCGGAGAGGGAAAAAAAGCTGGAACCTCGTGCATGAAAAGCCACTTGAAAGCCAAGCATCCTGATGAGTTAAGCGAAATTTATGGTGGTTCGTCCTCATGTGTTGTACCTGCTATTTCTACGAGCTCAACTGCAAGTACTTGTACCACGGCTTCTCAACCGTCATGCAAAAGCAATTGACTTTAGCTGAAACTGTTGAGCGAAAACAATATTGGGGGATAAATGATTCGAAATCACAGGAATTTCACTATTTGATTGGCGAAATGATCGCGTTGGATAACGAACCACTATCCATTGTTGACCGAGTTGGATTTAATAGGCTCATGCAAAAAGTGGTACCGAGGTACAAGTTGCCCAGTCGCACTTATATGACTGAAAAATAATACCGGACATATACGATCGAATTACCAAGAAAATTATGGAAAAAATTTTAAACGCTGCAGCTGTTTCCATTACGTCAGATATATGGACTTGTGACCACAATAATGAAAGTTTTCTGAGCTTCACCGCCCATTGGATATCTCCAGATTTCAAACTGGAACATGGCGTTTTGGCAATGAAGCCCTTTTCAGGGTCTCACTCCGGAGAGAACATAGCAAACGAGCTTAACATTATTGCTGCACGGTGGAATATTCCATTCAATAAAATACATATTATTGTAGGTACACGATAGTGGGGCTAATATGGTAAAAGGAGTTCAAGTGGCTGAATACGATTCAGCTAGGTGTTTTATTCACTCTCTCCAGCGGGTCATTACTGAATCACTTAAAACTCAACCTGATTTAGTAGAGATGCTGAATGCCGCAAGACGCATCGTAACTCATTTTAATCATTCAGCATTAGCACAAGAGAAACTGAAGGCAATTCAAAAAGAGTTAAAGTTACCGAACATCGGTTGGTACAAGATATCAGTACACGTTGGAACTAGACATACTATTTACAAGAGCGGCTGCTAGAACAGAGACGAGCTGTTTCTCTGTATATAGCCGACCACAATAAACTCGGCAACTTTATTCCTCAGCAATGGAATTTAACCCTAGATTCATAAACATACTGTTAGAAATTAGAATTACTTATATTCTTTACATATAATATTGTTATTAATTATTAAGACTTGGATTATGTAAGAAAAAAAATAAATAAATAGTCTATGCTTAAAGTAAAATAGCAACACCAAAAACACATTGGTCTGTTATCGATGGACAAGGGTATAAATAGCTGGTACAAGCCGGAGTCGCTCTCTTTTTTTCTAAGAAAATTACTATTATACGAGGAGGCCCTGTCCATCGATAATACTTACCTAGGTATTTTAAATTTAACTAGTAATAATTGAGTTGGTACTACATATTGTATTAAAATTAAATACATTTGGTTATATTTTAACTAATATCCAGTGTCGCCCAGTGTACAAATTATTAAGTATCAATAAACTAGATAACTTAAATAAAACGTGTATTCCATTATCTCACCCTGATTTCCAATAATACGTCTCTCATACACCCTGAAATCGTAAAAATCGCACAAATCACGGCACGAAAGAGATGGCGATACACGCGTCTCAGTACCTTCGCGATACGATTAGAGCTCAGTCTGGCGCTAGGAATCTTAGCGTGTTGACGTATAGTTGCGAAGATACTACGCCTGAGGTGTCAGAGATTCGTATGTTTATGAATAGTGTAACAATTTTGTAAAGTTCCAATTTTTTTAATTACTTAAAAAAACGAAGAAGCATCGAGAGATTTTTGAGAAAAGGTATGTATTTATTATGTTTATATACTGTGTTAATAATTATTGATACGAAAGTTTATTTATTTACTTTGGTTTTTGTTATTTTTATAAATAAAATAATATTCTTGTTATTAATTAGTAATCCTTGTCTTTATTTATTGTAATGGTACTTATTTTCTGTTAACCCTTTTCAGCATGGCTTCGTTGAGTGAACAACAAATTTACGACATATTATGCAGAGTAGAAGACGAAGAAGAAACAGACCCACCAGATGACGTAGACAGTGAAGTCGAGGACATTTTGGAGGCTGAGAGTGAGCAACCTACAGATGCTTCAAGTGATTCTGATGACGAGCCTCTTCGACCACCAGTAAATCGTCGCCGGCGACGTGTAAGTTCTTCTGAGTCATTAGGTAATGAACAATCTACTGAACAGATAAGTTCAAGTGATCGACGGGAGGCAGCACAAATAGTTATTCCATCAACAACTAATTTGAGAGGAAAGAATGGACACAAATGGTCGGCACAACCTTCTGAAGCTCGCACTTCCAGAACACAGGCAAGAAATATCGTTCACATAATTCAAGGACCCAAGGATGAGGCTAAAAATGCAATGACTCCATTGGAACAATTCAAGTTGTTTATTTCGAACTCGATTGTGGATATAATTGTTCTACACACAAACACAGAAATTTCTATTAAAAGAGAAAAATACGCCGTAAAAACAGCCACCACTAGTGATACGTGTGCTGAAGAAATATATGCCTTGATAGGGTTGCTATTATTAGCCGCAAGAAAAAAAGATAACCATCTTACAAGCGCAGAATTATTTGATCCTACTGAAAGCGGCACAAAGTATGTGTCAGTCATGTCTAAAGACAGATTTGATTTTCTATTGAACTGTTTAAGATTTGACGATAAATCAACTCGCGAAGAAAGGAAAGCTATATTTATAAGTTTTGTCCAATAAGAGAAATATGGGAAATATTTATTGCAGTATGTCGAGATAGTTACAAACCTGGCTCGTACGTAACAGTGGATGAACAGCTATTGGGATTCCGTGGACGATGCCCTTTCCGAATGTATATTCCATCAAAACCCGATAAATATGGTATAAAAACTGTAGTACTCTGTGACTCTAAAACCAACTAGGTACATGATAGATGCAATACCATATATGGGAAAGGGTACAAATACAAATGGAGAACCTTTGGCATCTTTTTTTGTGAAGAAACTTACTCAAACAATTCAGGGAAGTAATCGTAATGTGACCATGGATAATTGGTTCACTTCAGTGCCATTAGCAAAAGAGTTATTCAAGGAACCACACAAATTAACGATCGTAGGCACAATAAGATCTAACAAGCGTGAAATTCCTTCGCAGCTTTTACAACCAAGACCAACAAAATCTTCAATGTTTTGCTATGACGGAAATACAACATTGATGTCTTACAAGCCAAAGAAGAATAAAAATGTCTTTATTCTTTCCACTACGCATGGAAAAGGTACTTTAGCACCATCTGGAAAGCCAGATATTGTAGAGTTTTATAACTCGACTAAAGGTGCCGTTGATACATTTGACCAAATGTGTCATAATATTTCGTGCAGCAGAAAAACACAAAGATGGCCCCTTTGGTACTTTTATGGTATATTAAATATGTCAATTGTTAATTCCTTTGTTATTCACGTGCACAACAATAGTTTTAATAAGAAAAAACCACTGTCAAGACGAAATTTTGTCAAAGAAGTATCAAACATGTTGATTGAGTCTTGGTTACGGCGTCGGCGTGAAACACCAACTTTGAGGAGATGCCTGAAACGCAATATCGATGCTATTTTAGGCGATACTTTGCCTGATGCACCAACAGGCTCTGGAATTCAAACTCGGAAGCTTTGCAACTTCTGTGATTACAAAAAAAAACGTGTGACTAGATTTATCTGCACCTCTTGCAAACGTCACATGTGCATGGAACATCGCGGTAGTTTGTGCTTAGAATGCTCAGAATAATTAAATTTGTTTTTTTGTTACGTGTTAATCTTAAATAAACATTCTTTACTTTAATATATTATCTATTTTTAATTTATATCCCCCATAGTTAACAAATTATACGCACATGAAATAAGGTGTATGACAGACATATGTTTATTAGAATTGTAACTCTGAATATAGTTTATGAATCTAGGGTTAATGGAGCAATGCATCATTCTCCTCAAACCTTTCGAGGAAATAACGAAGATCACGAGCTCAGGTCTGTCGTGCATTTCAGAAGTTATAGGTACCACATGTAGCAGTTTTGATGAGGTACATTCAAAAGGAAGAAACTTCACGCAAAGTCCCTAACTTATTGCAATTTCTAACGTCCCTGAAAACTCAATTGCAACAACGCTTCGAACATCTTGATGAAAATTTAAAGTATTTCCTGGCTACGTTATTGGATCCCAGGTTCAAGACCAATTTTTTTGGGGTAATACAAGCAGAAAAGGCTCGCCAAAGCCTCTTATTGGAGGGTCTAAAACTGAGTTGCGATGAAGAGGATGCATCCAGCAGTGGAGGCGATTCACCTCCATTAAAGAAAAGAGCAGGCAGTTCCATGAGTGTTCATGATTCATTTTGGGACTGTTTTAGTGAAGTTGCCAAAGATAACAATCGAACTGAAGACTCTGATAATACTGCTATAGCTAATGAGCTTGACTTTTACTTAAAAATGGTTCCTCTTGATCGAAAAAGTGACCCTTACGCATGGTGGGCAGCAAACGCCAAACAATTCCCGATTTTGGTTAAATTTGCCCAAATATATCTCTCTTCCACATGTAGCAGTGTGTACAGCGAGAGACTGTTTTCAGAGGCTGGGCTTGTATATGAAAACAAGAGGAATCGTTTGCTTCCTAAAAATGCTGAAAATCTTGTTTTTATACATCATAATTTACCTTTGGTGGATTTCCAATATTAAATTAATTAATATTACTATTACTTACTAGTTACAAATAAGTACATTTTTTAACTATCAGTATTATCACCAAGTTACTTTAAATAATTGGTTTATTATAAAAAGTTAAAATTGTTTAAAATAATAAAAAGCTTCAATTACAACTGTGTCTTTATTTAGATTCTATTTATAAAATCTACCAAGTTTACTATCTGGTATTCGGCCTGATAGTACATTACCATCCAGTATCCGGCCGGATAGTAAAAAAGGGCCGGATAAGCCGGATACTGGATAGGAACCGAATATTTGGTGCATCTCTACTAAAAACACTTCGAATCTACAAACCCAATTATACCGAAAAATTATTGAAAAACAAAAAACGCATTAATAAAAACCAATTTCAATAAAGAAAAAAAATCTTCTTTTTTTAATACATATCGCTACAGTTATGGCGAGAAATGCCATATCAGCGTTCTAAATCATTTTTATTACTGCGATCAACAAATTGCTACATCTTCCTTGAG
This sequence comes from Glaucopsyche alexis, assembly GCA_905404095.1. Taxonomy (NCBI): domain Eukaryota; kingdom Metazoa; phylum Arthropoda; class Insecta; order Lepidoptera; family Lycaenidae; genus Glaucopsyche; species Glaucopsyche alexis. Next base: position 28,625,393 of record FR990044.1, read on the forward strand.
CACAGATCGGAAGGAGACTGTGGTGTGCGACTTGACCGGACTTGACATCACCTTCAATGGGCGTCAAGTCCCTCTTCAAGTGAAACCGTCAATCACGTGAGACTTGTCAAGTGAACTTGATCGTCTCGGGGACCCATAACATGCTTAAATTAGTCATATTTTGTTTGTTTTAGTTTTATAATAAAGTTTTTCTTATTAGTACCAAAAAACATTTTTCAATTTATAAAAATTTCCTTTGAAAACCTTATATTAAAAATGTTCTACATATGTAGAGCGCGTGACTACTAACGTCTCAAATAGAGGTGCGCCTAATGAAGTGTTAAAGGACTGTATTGCAGCCAATGGAGACCACTTCGAAATAAGTTTGTTATGTATATTTTAAATAGTTTTATATATTTTATGTATTAAACTCACACACTATAAAATTAATAAATGTTATTTGCAATAGAAAAAATTATAATTTTGTAAAATATTTACATTTAACAGATACCTAGGTCAGCATTTGTATCCGACTCCTAAATAAGCATTGGATAGGTGTTGAGATCATCTTTCATATAAGATATCAACCATCATAATCTGATTACAAACAAAAGGATTTATGGAAGATTTTCGCAACTATACCCACGTTTTGTCGAAACCACCTGACCATACTTACTGCCTCAGATCAAATAAGAAACCTTAACTTTTTATTCGGTCTGAGACTGCAACTATGTTATTGATGCAGTGTTTTTCGGGATCACTCTTCAAACAAAAGTTGAGATGAGTCAGAAAGTAGCTTTCAACAAGAATTTGAAAATAATGCCACTAAGGTAACAATCACCATCAGTGTATGCTGAAAGGAAACCAAAATCCTGATCCTATTGTTCAGTTCCTACAGGATGAAAGCCAACACAGAGAGAATAGATCAAAGACGAAGCAACACTTTAAGAAGAAATTTTGGGACAACACCAACAAAATGGTTCTGTGCTGAAGTTTTTTGGATACAATATATTATGATTACCGGAATATACCTGCTCAACTCAAAATTCAATGACTTTTCAATAATCACGACATTACACGTGAAAATCATAGCAAGGAGTAACTGCCAAATTGTTGCACCTCTACTTTAATAATTTCGATTAATGTACCATTCCCAGTTCAGACACTAATGTCCCAACTCCCACATAAGATACCCATGCCCAAACATGTCATCAAATTCATAGATTCAGTTACAGAACAATACAGTTTATTATTCCAATTCACCTTTACAGAATTTTTCACCGAATTATCCAGCACATAAGATTAAAATGAAACTTTGTCTTATTTGCCAGTTACTTCTGGTAACTCCACAAATTTAGCAAACACAGAAGTAAATAACAAATAACAATTCTAGAAACATTATTAATGAGCCATTTTTAAAGAAAAAATAGACTGACGCGGGGATGCCGGATGGGGGCAGATGGGGGACGATTCTTCTTCTTCTTTTATGAATTTAATTTGTCAGAGTGCTTAAATAATGTTAAAACTCTGCTCTATTGTAGGTCTTGTGAGGAAACAAGTGTACAGTGACCTAAATAATATCTGATGCTATGTTGTTGAATAATCTAAAACAATCACAAACAAATAAGTGTTAGTAGAACTTCACAATTTTATATTGTTAGAACGAATATATGTACATAGAATTTCAATAAAAGAAGTATTTACATAACATAAAATTGATTTGAAATTGATGGGGCGGGGAATATTGCGAGGGAGAAGGTCATAAAGGGAGGATTGGTTTCTAGGGCAACAGAAAAAGATGTGGTCTAGGGTACCCTCGTCAAGGCCACACTCACATAGAGAACTATCCCTAACCCTAATTTAAGCCAAAAATACTGGTGAGCAGCAATGTCCGAGTCTAACTCGACAGACTGTAGAGCCGCTATCCCCAACCCGCGGCCCGCGGGCCGCATGCGGCCCGCCGGGCCTTTATCTGTGGCCCGCGTGAAATCTGTAACCGTTAGATAAAGTTGTGAAAAAGCGTTCACAATTCCAAAAATCTCACTGAGTGAACATAATTATTATAATACATATTTGTTATTTTATTTTAGTTTGTGTCGTTAGCTCATCTTAAATGTTTAGTTTCACTATTTTAACTACCTTGTGTTATTCTATTATTAAATCGTTAAAAGAGATGTTCTAGAAATGTATGAGGCGTGGGCCAGCCCAATGTACACTATATGTAAATGTAGCTACATAATATAGTAACTGTTTCCTATCCTTTATTTTATTTCACTTCGTTTCAATGCACATTTAAAATAAATTCGTCAAGGAGAGCAACACAACGTAAAATAGAACATGGCGGATTAGATCAGCAGGCTTAGCAGTTAGCATGGCGATCCATAGAAATACATTTAAAGAAGAAATATTCAATCCAAAACTGTTCGTTGCAAAATAGTTCTTAATCCATGATAACAAGGTCGTCAATAGAAGTCAACATTTCTAAACCGCCATATTTTTAAAATGGTTGCCGAGAAATCTTCTGCCAAAAACGAACAAATATTCAAGTTTAAGACTCAACGTAAATAAACTTTTTGTCTAGGACCGCCATGATGTGGAGTGGTTGACATTACAGTAGGACTTTTTGACATTAAATTAGGAGAACGTTTCCACTTTAGCTGTCAAAAGAGGCCATTTTATAAGCGCATGCTCGGGAAGAAAAGAAATGTTATTTCTCATAACGACGATACATCGACCTTGCTAACTTATAATAAGACCTACTTTGCTCCGAATGGTATTAATGTTTCTTCAATCTGTCATACTTTCTATTCTTCGGTGTTTCTTCTATGCGCATGCTAAGCCTGCAGAATTAACCAAAGAATATCATTTTGACAATGACATGACTTTTCACAAAGAAAGACGTATGACACTCAAGAAGATGTCTCTTCCTAAAACTATCAACTACGTCAAAAGTCAAGTCAAAACAACTGTCATGGCCGCCCTAAAATTGGGTTCTCGCATTAAAAAACTCTTCAAATAATCATTTTTGTACGCACGTACCCTTCTTCAAATTATTTTTTTTGTATTTTTATGAAATTCTCTTACATTTTTCCTATTTACCTATGTGGTGTACATAGAGCTGGCCCAAAATCAAACATCTCTTTTAAACAACATATTTTTTGCCCCTAAAAAATTTTGGTTGCGGCCCGCGACACCAGTAGTACAACGGGTTTGTGGCCCGCGTAAAAAAAAGGTTGGGGACCACTGCTGTAGAGCATGCCACTTTGCTACTTTGTGTGTATTTAAAAAACCATGGCCTAACTGGGACACCACCTTGAACACACAAAATTGCACGCTTTTTGAGGTTGTACCACTTGCCCACACTTGTGCACTTTAAAGATTAATAATAATTATTAAATCTTTAATTATTGTTGGTACATAAATATTCTACGAATATTACACATTAAGAATCGAAATGGAGTTTAGCCGGGAATGTCAATGACCAACGTTGTGTTTTCGTGTTATTTTTCTAAATTAGTGTTATTTCGGTTTTTAATGAGTATACTGGTGGAATATTATCCATTGGAATAACCACGTTGACGTGAACTAGTGTGGAAAAGTGATACAACTACAAAATGCTCCCTAGAAAGTTTCAATAAAGCGACTTCAGATCAAATAAAAAGTATAGATGGACTCCTACGAACAACATAGTGAAGCCGGTTTTTTATGCATTGTGTGCGTGAGCCGGTGTTGCCATACTAAATTTTCATTACCCTAGATATGTTGGCTAAACTTTCGAATAACATCCCACATTTGTACTATTAATTGGTTTATGGTAATTTTACCGCTTAAAGTTCTTTTATTGTAGCAGTAATTTCGCAAGTTTTAAAAATTATAAGATCCGTAGTTTTCGACATAACAATATAATAAAATTTCGAAAATCGTATAGGAATTCGGCCATGTTAACGTTTCTGTGACATTTATGTTTCGTATTCCATAGCTTTATATCAAAAAACTTTGCAGAGCTCTATTTTACGTAAAAGTTGTAACACGGCCTCACAAAAACCTGGCGCGAAATAACGTCACAACTCTCCCCAACTATGGAATTCTAAAAATACCCATTTTTAGAATTCCATAGTTCCAGATTAAAACATTTTTAAATTTTATTGCGTTCAAAACGTCTTTAAATATGAAAAAAAAAAAACAGAAAGTGATAATTCTGTTTATTATTTATTTATAGATAAATTTTGATAAAGGATAGGTAAAGATGAAAAGTTTCGATTTAGGTGTACCAATACATAATATTATGGTAATAGGGTAGTTAATATACGGTCACCGACAAGTCAGTGTACCACTTGCCTATTTTTTTTTTGGTAGCATAATATGCTTGTTATTTCAGGAAAAATCTAAATCATTATAATTATGTGTCCATATAAATTTCAAGGAGTTCCTTCGATTCCTGATGGATCCCCCATCATCAAGTTTCCACTTTAGTGACTAAAAGACCAATTTCGAATTTATACCATTTACAACAATAAAATAATTTTGCAAATAGGTCCATAAACGACAAGAGTGTTGGTGTAAAATACTATAAGAAGTACATTTTATATCATCAAAATGTGATGATGTATGGTGTGATTGTGGTGGTGATGATAATGATTACTTTGATTGACATGGTGGCATATGCTTGCAGTTCTTTAAATAACGCCAAAATCCCCAAACATGTATCTATAAGGAGTCAGGAGTTCTGTTCTGCACTTTTGGATCCAGAGTATAACTTGGAGCAAAATCTTACTTTTTGGTAGCATATATGCTTGGACCACTTCAGAAAAAGTCAAAATCACCATATATTTCCATAAAAACTTCGAGGAGTTCCTTCGATTCTTCATGGATCTCATCATCACGTCACCACTTTTTGAAAACCAGACCAACTTGGGATTATACTTTTTATATCAAAAAAAGAATTTTGAAAATCGGTCAATAGACGGCGGAATTATCGTTCCCGATATTTTCCGTATACCGAATATAGGGGCATTTACCTTAAATTGCTTCAAACTTCAAAACTTCCTAATTAAAAAATAAAAACACAGTCTGACCCTCTACTTCATAATTTTGTTAAGAATTTGCCTACAAATTACTTACCTTATTTTAGGCTATTGAGAATATGAAATCCTGGCAACACTCTCTCGATCCGCCATTATTAAATTGTCATTATTTGTTTCGTGTAACCTCAAAATTGTGATAAATTATTTTAAACAAACTACAGTTTTGTGTGTACTTACTTATGAAATGTTATTTCCTGACACTTTTTGTTCGCCTTCGTACAGTTTTTATACCACTTAATAGCGCAGGACGACATTTTTGTGGCAAAATCACTGCACTGTTTTTGAGGCTTCAGTTGAAACAAGCGCCATGCGCAATCTAGTTTTTTATTTGATCTGAGAAAGCGACAATGTATCTAGTACCTATGAATAGAAAACTTCGAATTTTGTACTTGCTAAAAATAACTGTTTTACATTTGTAATAGAGTGTATTTCACAATGCACGTATCATAGAGACAAATCTGAGCCGAGCGAGATAGCCAGAAGGGAGGTCTCGTTCTTGCTTGTTGCCAACCAGAAAAATCGTAGACAGAGAAAACTATAGACCTATGAAAGGACCTATGGATAGCTTTTGTCTCGTTCGCACATGAAAGAGAAAAACTTATGTCAATGTCAGAAATGAGAGACGACGACGTCATTTTCTGTTTCACCAGCCGTGCGGGTTTTTTCAAGGTCAGCACATCATTGTGCTAAACAAAATTTGACAGTTCGCGTCAGCTTGTTCTTTAGTTACTACATAACTCATTTTATAACATAAATTATTTAGTAAGCGCTAAATTCGCTAAAAAGTTTCCTGTTGGTGTTAACTAAATATATATTTAAGAAACCATGGTGCGGTGCTGTGTATGAGGATGTAAAATCGTCAGTGAAATGAAAATGCCCGACTTGTCTTTTCATTCGTAAGTATTTCCCTTTATCTGGGGGCACGGCAGTGCACCCGTCAAGTCGAGCGCGAAGCAAACACTGCCGTACCATCCTTTACTGGAACCATTTCGCCGCATTTTCAGGCCCCTATTTGAGAACCTCTGGATAAGACCAGAACGCAGAAATTTTTGTCATCCAGTAAGCTATAATCACATACTTAAAATCCAAAATTTCAAGTCTGTAGGTCATTTAGTTCCGAAGTTAAGCGAAAGCAAAGTTTCGCATTTACGACACTCACTCACTCACTCACTCACTCACTCACTCACTCACTCATGATCATCAAAATAGAACTAGTACTTCCCATAAACTCAGAGAGCTGAAATTTGGTACAGAGTTAGGGTTTAATGGCCACATAAAGGGAAAACTATAAAAACTAGGATAATCGAAGATCTGGAGTACCTGGTGACCCTTATTAGAAAACACAAGAGCCCAACCAAACTATTAGAGATCGACATACTGCCTTTACAAAAAATATTCAACTTGGTGGGCCACTTCATTTGATGTCAAAAATCGAAGGTCTGAAGTATCTGATGAAGAACGCTCAGCTGGTCTCAGCTGATTAGAGATATGGTAATGCCCCCTTCTACTATTGGTACATAAAAAAATCGACTGTCATTGCAAAAATCCAGTCAAGTGGGACACATCTTCTAATTTAATCTAGCCCGTAGCGTCCCACTGCTGGGCGAATGCCTCCCCTTCTGCTTTTAATACGCATATAAATAAAATTAAAGGAAAACTCTGGATAAGACTAGATTGGCTTTTATACTTATACTTACAAGTTTACAAGAAGAAATAGTCGAACAATTAACTTTATTCTACTCGAACATTACACAAATTAAATAAACAAATTACACTAAAATCTAGTAAAATAAATCAATATTCCTACGTTTCTACAAAAAGAAGTGAAATCCCACCAAAAACATTCTGTAAAAAACTAGCCAAGTCTCGATGGAGCTGCTTGTTTATCTCTAAAAAGTAATGAAATCTAGACAAAGTCGTGCCAAGTCTAAGGATCCTTACTGCGATTTATTTATTATTATAGTTAATGTTGTGTGACTTGACCGTTGAAGAGTACACAAGGGTACAAAAGGGGCTCCATGACACCATTGCTCCAATACATGTGTTATACAATCAACAACAGCCTAAAATAAGACACTAGCGTCCAATTACCAATACCAGTATGGGCTATTATCTCGCTTAACAAACATAGGTAGTTACAACAGAATCTGATATAACATTACGTGTAAACAAAATTGACTTGTAACGTATAAAGAATTTTCAACGGCCAAGTCACACAACATTAACTATAATAATAAATAAATCGCAGTAAGGATCCTTAGACTTGGCACGACTTTGTCTAGATTTCATTACTTTTTAAAGATAAACAAGCAGCTCCATCGAGACTTGGCTAGTTTTTTACAGAATGTTTTTGGTGGGATAATATGTACATGTAATATAAATTCTTTGTACTAACTAGAACTTTTCCGTGTGTTTGTGTTTTTGAGTAAATCTCGGTAATGGACCGATTGATCCATCAAATCTTTCAAAATATGTAATCGTAATTCGTAGTAATCATAACCTCTTAAACGTGTTAGCTCTCAGTGTTGCCAGTTTTTTTGTACAAAGATTACCAATCATCATGGGATTTGGGAACCTCATAACATGTTCTATGTCCGTTTTATAATATTAAATTAGTTATGATTATTATAATAATTAATATGATACAGGCGCGACGATGGCAAGAGACCTGATGGAATGACCCTGGTTCCTTGGAGTGCGGGACGGGCTCTTGTATGGGATGCTACTTGTGTCGATACTCTTGCTCCGTCCCATGTCCAGGGCACTTCGAACTGTGCGGGCGCGGCTGCAAACCAAGCAGAGAACCTCAAACGGCGCAAATATGAGAACCTTAGCGGAGACCTTATATTTGAACCGTTTGGGGTGGAAACCCTAGGCGCATGGGGTCCGGGCGCACATAAGCTTTTTAAAGAAATCTCCAAAAAGCTTACTGAAGCCACCCGAGACCCCAGAGCCGGGAACTACCTGGCACAACGGATAGCCATTGCTATCCAACGAGGCAATGCTATCAGTTTGCTAGGTACTCTGCCAGATGGGGACGACCTGGGAAAGTTTTTCTATTTATAGACTTTTTTAGAGATAGATTATATTTTATAGATGTCTTCTTTTTATTAGTAGGTATTAATTTTTAGTTTTTTATTTGGCTCTAGTTTTATTGTTAATTTTATGTTTCTTGTGTTATTTTAATATTTAGCTTTAGTAAATAGGTTATAGAATAAATCAAAGGCAGAAAAATAAATAAATATGATACAGTCAAATCTCGTAATTCAAAATCAGAGACTCTTCGTGCGGACGTGTATTTCAATATATTTCCGTTGTCTGTACCCGTAATACAAGTTCTTTGAGAATTAAAAACGAGACCAGGTAGACGTGGTATGAAACGTCCATAAATATTATCATTATTCTAAATCAGAATATTTGAAAAGATATTTGTTTTGTTTTGCAGACTAAATCACCGAATTACACACCAAAGACAGCACTCAGAAAGTTGAAGCGAAGTCAACAAATATCAGAAGATAGGTTGAAAAAATTAAGGGCTATCAGAGAAAAAAGTCGCCGGCTGAACAAGAAAATTGCTACATTTTTACATTTCATCAATACATTTTGGACAAGGTGTCGTATGTCAGAAAGAATTTAAATAATTTCAAAAACAAAAGCGACAACCATTACTAGAAATAAGAACAAGTTAGAAATACCGGTGTTCAGACTTAACAAAGTAAAACAACCATTTAAAGGTTCATGTATACGCCTTTACAATAGAATACCAGAAAACGTTCAAAATCTTACCATTAATAAATAAATTTAAAAAAAAATGCTTTTTACTCTTTTGCCTGTTAAAATATTTTTAAACTTTAATCCCTGAAAGACTGTTGTACTTTAGAAAAAAAGCAATAAAATTAATAGTTTAAAACAGGGATCGCGAACCTATGGCACGCGTGCCATCGAATCCCCGAACCTATAGCATGCGATATAATATTTTAAATAATAACTGATAATTTAATAACGGGATATCGAGTGTTATGTGTTATTTCTAAATACATTTTTACCTGTAACGATAAATACGCCCCACCTCTACTCGGGGGACTCTTCAAATATTACGAATTATCGAGAGTTCGAAATATCAAATGGCTCGAAAACGAAAAAAAAAAATGGTTTGAAACTTGAATCAACAAACCAATGCGTGTGAAAGTGTGTGTCAAACTAACCATTTAAAAAACAATGGCTTGTGCACGATTAAACGAGTTTGGACTTGTCTCAAAATGTACTTATATACCCCTGCAACTTCTGTAATCTTTCTATCTCTATCCCTCTGCAACTTTGAATTGTCGAACGTTTGATTCCGATGAGTTCGAATGTCTCAAAATGTACTTAAGTACCCCTGCAAATTCTGTAATTTTTATATCTCTATCCCTCTGCAACTTGATTAGTTCGAATTAACGCGTCGTTTTGTTACGTAACGATGATTTTTTTTCCTTCGAATTACCAAGTGCAGTGAATGGTTTTAGTTTGTAATGATTTAAAATTTTATCTTAAAAATTAAATTATTAAGAAATTTCACTATTGTTTTTATTTTATCTATATAACCTTATGTAACAATCATAATTCAATTAATGCACGCCATCTAGTGATCGATTAATTAAACTATGCAATGGCGGGTTTATCACCCCACCAACCCCTACCACCCTCCCTACTAGAGGCTGGTAGGGGAACTTGATTTAAAACTAGACACCGCATTCAGAACGGGGCCATTTTTCGTTATAAGCTTTTGGTTAGGGCAACCTATGCCCGAAAATTGTGTGAAGTGTAACTATTATGATTATTATAATAAGTGCAGTGAAAAGTGAAATAAAGGTGGTTTGGAAAAAGCGTGCTAGCTTGTTTTAATTCCACAAATAATGTGTCGCTTTACATATCAGAAGTGGCATACGATAACAAGGTACGTAGTTCGTTTTATCGCATCATTTTTTTTTTCTTCTCTACCTTCTGTACTCGTAATTATATGAAATTATAAAAATGTTGAAATTAAAGAATATTTTTTTTTCGTTGAACTTAGAGATGTCAGCGTCTATAATTATATCACTCTGGCCCACTTGCGCCAATCCGGGTTAAAGTTAACCCTGGGTTAAAAATCATGTTAGCTCTCTCGTTCTTCGTATTTGTGAAAGAGAAAGCATGATATTTTAACCCAATGTTAACTTTAACCCGGATTGGCGCAAGTGGGCCTAAGTCCCTTAGTTAAATGTCTCGTTTATATTTGTTATACTTATTAAAACTAAATGCAAAGTAGGTAATATTTGGTACTTAATATTTTTTGCCTACAAATATAATTATTTCACACTATTGGGCTCTTGTTATTTGTAAACGAAATAATAATCAAATTATGAGTTGAGATAAACAAGCACATATAACCTGTAGGCATTATATTGCCTTGAAAATATTTCGTTACTTCCGGTTTAAAATTAAAATAATTTATTTCGTATCTATACTAACACCACAATAAAAAAACGTCAAACTAGAAAATTTTAACTTTTGGTAAATATTATACCATGTTATCGTACCTACACACCCACAATAATTTATTGGTTATTATACTGTATTACAGTCATAATTAAAAAAAAACTGCCTACGACTAAGATGTTAACTGGCTTTCAATGTATTTGAATCGTTGTATTTGTTATTTATTTTGCATTAAATTTCTTTATTCAGTAACCATACACATTACATATTATTTTTACAAAAAAATTTTAGGGATTTCTAATCAATACCCATTAAACTTGTGCCAGAAATCTCCGCTCCCCTTTCGGCAATAATAAGTAACAATTTATTTACCACATATTATTATCTGCTACAGTTATAATTATCAAAATAATAAAAATAACAGTTATTAAATATTAGGATTTATAGTTTAATTCGTAGCAATTTTCACACTTTAAAAAAAAAAGGAGTTGAACATTTTAAATTATTTATTTTGTGTTATTTCATCTCTTCTTAATATCCTTAGTAAAAAATGCACAGTTCTGTACAAAATATTAATACACAATTTTAAGTTTCAGACTTAAATTGAGATGGATATCGATGTGTGCCATGAACATTCAAATGGATCAATAAGTCCTATTTTACAAAGAATGGAGACTGCTGTTGTAGTACATGAAAGACCATCAAGACTTTCTATAACTACTAGAGGTCGTACCCGATCAAAATGTGATGATCGGGCAAGTAAACGCCGTAGTCGCACACGAAGCCGTAGTTTATCGAACGAAAAACTTCGTGAACAACTAGAACTCGATAGACAGCGTTTGTACATTTTAGAAAAACAGCTAAATAATGAACGACGAGAACGTGAGCTAAGAGATTCGGAGCTTCGTGACTTGAGACGACGCAATGATCGTTATCGGAACATACACCGTGTAGACTACTTGAGTCCTGGACGGAGTCGGAGCCCTGGAAGGGACAAGTGTCGGAGCCCTGGAAGGGACAAGTGTCGGAGCCCTGGAAGGGACAAGTGTCGGAGCCCTGGAAGGGAAAAGTGTCGGAGCCCTGGAAGGGACAAGTGTCGGAGCCCTGGAAGGGACAAGTGTCGGAGCCCTGGAAGGGACAAGTGTCGGAGCCCTGGAAGGGACAAGTGTCGGAGCCCTGGAAAGTGATGTTTGATCTTCACGCTTTAACCGCTGAACCTATTTTTATGAAATTTGGTATAGACATACTTTGGGTTCCGGGAAAGGACATAGGATATTTTTTATCCCGAAAAAGTAGTGTTCTCGCGGGATAATGTATGTACGCGGGCGGAGCCGCGCGCAAAAGCTAGTATTCTATATTTACGAAAGTTATTTAATGCTTCATATATACTCAGTAATGAAGTAAAATCGTTTCTGTACTTTGTCAATTACTTTCTTTGTAAAAAATAATAGAATAAACACAAACAAAAACTTAAATTTTTCTGACATGACTGACACCATTAATGCCGGCAGAAGTATGAGCACAGAGTTCTATTTTCAGTGCTCATAATTCTCTACAGCCTACCGGATTCCGTTGCATATAGTCCCAGCCTAACTGTAGGTACGGTAAATGTTGGTGGCCAGACATTACTATTTACAATAATGAATTTTTAAAATAAATACGTGTAAAGCGACACGTTATTTGTGGAATTAAAACAAGCTAGCACGCTTTTTCCAAACCACCTTTATTTCACTTTTCACTGCACTTATTATAATAATCATAATAGTTACACTTCACATAATTTTCGGGCATAGGTTGCCCTAACCAAAAGCTTATAACGAAAAATGGCCCCGTTCTGAATGCGGTGTCTAGTTTAAATCAAGTTTCCCTACCAGCCTCTAGTAGGGAGGGTGGTAGGGGTTGGTGGGGTGATAAACCCGCCATTGCATAGTTTAATTAATCGATCACTAGATGGCGTGCATTAATTGAATTATGATGGTTACAGTCGGCCATCCGATTCAAAACGAGTCCTCTCGTTTACAATATGTATCAAGTAACTTATTACATAATTCACAATTACACCTTCATCGACTGATTATATTTTAAAAAACATATATATTTAACAATTATGGAACAAAAAATAGGTTCAGCGGTTAAAGCGTGAAGACGTAACAGACAGACAGACAGACACACTTTCGCATTTATAATATTATATTATAGTATAATATAGTATAAAGTATAGATAACTGCTTATTAAATCATGAATTTTTAGGCTATGTCTTTATTTTAAACAGAAGCGTTATCAGAGCCAAGCTATGATGTGTTTAAAACGCCAGATCTTTTATATGAAGATTCGAGACTGATAGATTTTATGTAAAAATTCCGAATTTTTTGTGGACGATTTTAAGTACTTACCCAAATAAATAAAACATTAAAAACATTTCAGTTTTTGAAGTAAATACCTCTAGCGGCGCTGTGCACTTTTCTTGGGATGGGTAAAAACTGTTAAGGGGCCGTCCATTAATCACGTGATGTTTTTAACAACTTTTTAGACCCATCCCCTCCCCCTGGTGATTCGTGGTGAGGTTTTATACTACCCCCCTCCCCCCACCTAAGATCACGTTTTTTTTGTAAGCAGGTATTGTTTGAAGAAAACTTTAACTTTAAAAACAATTTAATTGAATAATTTAAGCAATTAAAAACTATACGAGTAATTTGTCTTGTACATATTTAAACAACATTACGAATCTACAACCGATAAGAATTTCGATATGCATAGACTAGATTCGAAAATTAATACACGTGATGTCTCCTTAAACCCCGTCCTCCCCTTGTGATACTTGGTGATTTTTTTTTCGGACTTCGGATTACGTGATTAATGTACGACCCCTAAACTCGCGCGACAGGTCACGTGATCGAAAATGCGTAAGATTCAACTTGCAATTGTTTGCTGTCTTGGTTTACGCGAGCATGAAACTATTTTAGTTCGTATTGACTTTTGACCCCAGTCTTCACAAGACGACCTTCTTCAAATTATTTTTTTCGTATTTTTATGATATATCATAAAAATACGAAAAAATTAATTTGATAGGAAAAAAATATGGGAATATATTCCCATATTTTTTTCCTATTTAGTGTACATAGAACTGGCCCAAAATCAAACATCACTTAATAAATACCAACATTTTTCTGGTTGGCAACATGCAAGAACGAGACACACGGCCTCCCTTCGGGCTATCTCGCTCGGCTCGGATTTGCCTCTATGATACGTGCATTGTGAAATACACTTTATTACCAAGGTAATACAGTTCTTTTTAGCAATTACAAAATTCGGAGTCTTCTATCCATAGGTACTATATCCATGGTTGGCTTACCGTCGAGCTATTTACGCACACAAAGACGCTCGCTGCAGGCTGCAGCTGTGTGCGTATTTTTCACCAAAGTTGACTTCACGCGCTATGCGTTAATGCTCTTAATATTCGATAAGACTAAGTGCATTAGTGTGGAAAAGTGATACAACTTCAAAATGCGTGTTAAATTGGGTTTCCAGCCAAAACTCCCTAGGAAGTTTCAGTAAAGCGTCTACCACTTTACTGAATCGAATGACTTGACTGATTGACTACCGTGACTATTTATTTGTACTTTGACTAGACTTTGGACTTGACGACACTGGCAAATGGTGATAAGCCTACACCATTAATAAATATTAATTAAAAAAAAACACTAGCTGACAAGTGGCAGCTGTGCAGTCAGCTGTCAGTTGTTCCACTAGTTACGATTGGTAATCACAACGAAATTTTGATTATTTTCGTCAAAATTTTCGTTATTTTGATAAAGAAACACTTCTTTTTAGTATTAAATTATTAATTTTAATGTACATGAAGTCAATAACATATTAATATAAATACTACATTGAGATTGCCCTTTATTCTTTTACGAATGAATATATTTCAATAAAATTTACTTTTTTTTTTATTCTGTTGTGTAAATATTATCCATTTTATCTAAAATATTCATGGCTCTTCTAGAAAAAGAATGGTTTATTGAAGCACCATGGGGAAGAATTTGTGGTAAGTAAATATTTTTCCGCTAATAATATTTACAAGGAATTGTGTACTTTGTACCTTTAGTAAAATGTAAATACTTACATACTAAAATCGTTTAAACTATTTTAAAAAATAATATTTTTTTTAATAATTACTTACCTGGTTATAATGTATTTAAAATGTATAAAAAGTAAGACTTACTGTAGGTTACATATTACATTTCACAGCTTTACAATGTTATAATATTTTCTTATTCATTTGCATTCACTAAATTTCTTCAGATGTTTTGAGAGAATTATTATATTTAAATAGAGAGAGCTATCTATGATAAAAAAATTTAATTAAAAAAAATATTATTGATAAAAATAAACATTATTTTACCTTCAGTTTCTAAGAGAGTGGTTCTTAATTCTTATCTCATTGACATCAATCATCAGGTCACATCAGAGGCAAAACAACTCTAAACACACTGTAGTTGTTTTTTTTTTCAGTGGTTGCTTGGGGCAACTGCTTAGATCCACCTGTGCTGGTCTGCCATGGACATCTGGACTCAGCTGCAAGCTTCAGGCCACTCATAAAACTACTGCCAAAACAGTTTTATTATATTGGTGAATATTTAATTTGACTATAGTTTAAATACCAATCTTATCAAAAAGTACATAAACAAAACTCTATTACTTATTTTATGTACAACTTTATGAATCTTCTCTTGTTTAGGGAATGTGGATTGAACCTATGAGGCTGTAAGGTATGTTGGGGTAAGTTCGGACGCTTTTTTGCAGGTTTCGACAGGTTCGACAAAAAGTAAAAAATATTCATATTTGGGTAGATTTCTTGATTTATAACTGAATTTGTATGAAAAAAGAAAGATTATATTTTAGGAAAACCTAGAGTTAAATATCATAAATGCAGTGGGTATTGATTAAAACTGGGTTTGAAGTGAAAGTTTTGTTTAATTTCTACCAGGGAAAGATCGGACTAGAATGGGGAAAGATCGTACTATGCATAAAACTGAATCTTATTGTCATACGCCTATGGTTCATAGACAAACATGATTCGATCTTTCCCCAGATTAACCACAAAAAAACTATTTCGAGGGATTTATAATTCCAGTCGTAACTTTAAAAAAAAGTATTGTACGTCCGATCTTACCCCTAACAAAATATAAACAACAGTGTGTTTCTCAAACTTTATTATGAAGTACCTAAGTAAGTAGGTACCTAGTAAGTATATGATTCACAACAAAATGGCGTCACAGACAATATTGCCAGTGATGAAAAATATTAACAAACGTAGTAGTTATTTGAATTATACGATCTTTCCCTGATTCGATCTTACCCCAACACACCTTAACACTCAGTGTTACGAGCCCCTATAAAAATAATAATAAAAAAAAAACAATGAAGCAATATTATCTTTGTAACTATGATCTTTAATGTATTTTAAGTTGATTTAAATCTTGAAGGTTTCTTGTCTGTTGTGTCATCAGTCATCACACTATTTTTAAATGACTTAATAAACCCCCTTAATGACCCCCACACTAATTTTGGTGAATGTGGCCAGTTTCATTGAAACCAAGCGAGTTACGCAGGAGTCATTTTATAGTGCCCAAGTGTGCTCATTACACAACAGCACTTTCTCTTCCTTTACTCTCATAACCCAGTCGGACTTATAACTGACAGTGACACGATTGGCGAGAGAGTGACTGGCGCAGGCCTGACTTTTTACATGCCAATCAAAAACGCTTGGATTATCTTTCTTGCCAGACAATCAGGTGATCAGTTGCATTGTCCAAACTAAACTTGGAAATGTCATTTTTCGTTGT
Organism: Glaucopsyche alexis; assembly: GCA_905404095.1. Taxonomy (NCBI): domain Eukaryota; kingdom Metazoa; phylum Arthropoda; class Insecta; order Lepidoptera; family Lycaenidae; genus Glaucopsyche; species Glaucopsyche alexis. The sequence continues at coordinate 28,641,763 of FR990044.1, forward strand.
TCCAATGCAGGAATCGAACCCACAATCTCTGAGTTGAAACCCAAGCCGTAACCACTAGCCAAAGCCAAACGTAAGGATTTAAAGTGTCTAAACTATTGAACCGATTTAAATGTATGAGGTGTTAATATATTTTTAATAATGGCCACTGTTACATAGGCTCAATGATAATTTGGTAAGTCACCTCACAGTTTACTGTTTACCATTTTTTAGGTATGGAGTACCCTGGTTCCGGGCGGTCGGACCATATGCCACCCGGTCTGATGATGAGCTCCCACGACCTGATGTACAGCATGCATGTGGTGATTAAGCACTTCAGATGGAATAAGTTCATATTGCTCGCACATTCCATGGGCAGTTTTCTTGGTAAGGCTTTTCTAACAAAACAGAGGGTAAACGCACAGTCTTTTACCCCTCAATAAGTATTGAGGGGTAAAAGACAGAAATTGAACGCTAATTTAAGTAATAAGTATAAATTAGCGTTCAATGTTGCTATCTTTGTCTAATATGTTGGAAGACTCACTTGAGAGACATACAGCAGCATTGAGAAGCTAATCAGATGTACAAATATTTTAGTACCCGTCTCTGTTAATATTTGAGCTAATATAAATCTTCTAAATATACAGGGTGGCCGGGAGATTGACGTAAAAAAAAAATAATTTGTAATCAGATGGCTAATTTTATGTATTTTCCACCTTGCTGTCTTTGAAGGCCGATTTTAGCAAAAGTAGCTTATTATGTATTTTTTTATAATTATGAAAGGTGAGAGACTAGCGCATTTTTGAGGCCTATTAAGGAGCCATGAAGTCACCTATTTCGATTTTTAATTTAAAGTTGAAAATTTCAGTCATAATTCACCAAACGTAATTTTTTCACCTTAGCCCAACATATCCGTAACTTTCATCAAAGTCATGAGCCTGATTATTTTATGCATAAAAGTACAACTTCTTAAGATTCAGTTGCAAAAAAGAATATCTCGAAAAAGTCTTCTACTTTTCTTTTCTAGAAATTTTTAAGTTGGTCAGGTAGAAAATTCTCAAAAATCCCGAAAAAAATTCATAACTCGAAAACTATGAAAATTCGCGGAATGGGGGTGATTCGGATACCCCACGACACGAGAGACGATTTTTTTGACGTCAATCTACACTAATATTATAAAGAGGAAAACTTTGTTTGTATGTTTGTTTGTTTGTTTGTTTGTTTGTTTGTTTGTAATGAATAGGCTCAAAAAGTACTGGACCGATTTCAAAAATTCTTTCACCATTCGAAAGCTACATTATCCACGAGTAACATAGGCTAAATTTTATTTTGGAAAAAAAAGGGTTCCGTAAGATATTTGGGTTTTTCGGACACAAGGTGTAAAAAATCAACCAGAAAAGTTACTTATTTTGCGTACGCTGCCTAAACTATAAAAGATAGAACTATAAAATGTTCTAATTAATTGTAGATCTTATAAATATCTACAAAAAAGTCCGCGACACACTATACCTATCTATGTCGAGTGAGGCACAACAACCATTTTTTTATTTAGAAATCTTGAATTTTTTTTGGACTACATTTAAACGCGTTTATTTTACTCATGTTATTAATCCTTATCAAAATAAATTATTTCATCACTAAGTACAGTTTATGTAGATAATATTTGGTCTTTGAATGATTAAAATTGGACGTTTGGTTTTGAAGTTATGGCGAAATTAAAATATTACGATTTCTGCTGCACGGCCCGTTGCGAAGTGGGCGTCACCAAGGCGGGGTGCGCGTGCGGGTTAATGTTTAGTTTAGTTTAGTTAAATAGTTTAGTTATTTTATAAACATCAAATTGATAATATCTTAAAATATAATTCATTATAATATCTATACATCTATACAGTTAAATACAATTTAAGTGTCTGTTTGTAACTTCAAATTAACAGCTTTTTACATAATGAATCTGAAAGTATATTCGGTACTTACAATAAAATACATTTTTTTTTTAATTTTTGTCTGTCCGTCTGTCTGTCTGTTTGTTCCGACTAATCTCTGAAACGGCTGGACCGATTTTCACGGGACTTTCACTAGCAGATAGCTGATGTTATAGGGTCTAACATAGGCTACTTTTATTTTAGGGTTCCGTTTAAAAAAATAGGATTCCGCTTTCGTTAGTCATAAATAAAGTCGCGGGAAAATTTCAGCGATATCCCAAAGTATTGTTCCACGCGGACGAAGTCGCGGGCAAAAGCTAGTCCTGTATAAAAGGCAAACCTGACTGACTTATCTATCAAGGCACAGCCGCAACTACTAAACGGATTTTGCTGAAATTTGGCATACAGATAGTTGTAGTGACGTAGGCATGCGCAAAGAAAGGATTTTTGAAAATTCGCAAATTGGAAACTGAACTCCATGCGGACGAAGTCGTGGGCAAAACCTAGTAACTTATATTAGTCTGAATGAAGACTTATTTTATTTAAGCTTTTTTGTTAGGCTTAATCTGTATGTGTGGAACCATACATTTTGTTAGGTTCTCTAGGATTACTTTTTTATAGTTCAAATAGGATGTTCAAATTCGCAATACTATAAGAGTTGCAAGTGCATTGCTGGTCTCTATAAAGTTCCCAGTCATAAATAGTTTGAAGCACTATTTTATGCTATATTTGTTTTAAGTTTTATATAATATTGATTGATTGATTGAGAAACTTTAAACGCATTTCAGGCAAGATGTATGCACACGCTTATCCTGAGAAAATCAGCCGTTTTGTTCAACTGGACCCAATTGCAAGCAATCAGCATGTATCCACCGAGAAATTTGCAGAATGGTAACTTTCTTTTATAATACTAATGCCTGGTTATTCAATAGTTCTTTTGATTGGCTATCACACGAAGTAGGTATAGAATACCAGGAGTCCGAACGGTATAGGCTTTTCCATAGTATTTATGTACACAATAATAAACCCAGATCTTAGTTCTCTTTTCTGCCACTGGCTGCACTCGAATTTTGGACGTATCGATGCTATTGTGGCGGGCCAATCAGCGCACAGTCCTGAATCGTGTTTGGTACTTCTTGAAAAATGGCGTGCTCTACCGGCAAAAAATGTGTCCCCTAAAAATGAGGCCATTATTACATTTGGACTCCTGGTATCTATACCTACTTCGTGGACTATCGCCAAACACGTTATCCAATCAAAAGCTTTATCGAATAGCTAACTAATGTCAAATTCACCATTTTAAAAAACAAGGCAGTAAATATTTTACATAAAAATTTTCAATTTGCAGAACGGCTTCAGTGTTAAGTATGCTATCGCACTCGCACACGCGCGAGATGATGCGCGTGTGAGTGAGACAGAATGCTTTGACACTAGAGCCCACTTTCAAAATTAATAAAAATATAATAAATAGATATTATAGTCAATTCGTCCTTCCACTAGAAACTGTACATCTTTCTTGTCGTATTTGTCACACAATTTACCAGAAATAAAAATCATTCAACAAAATATACAAATGTACCATATTAATGGTACATTTATAGTGGCGTACCTACCTAGTAAGTAAATTGTTTTATATTTTTTTACTAAAGAATCTTTAAACTGTTTTTCAGGTACAAAAAGAAATTTATAGAGTACTTCGATAATTATAAAATGTACAACTTGCCACTGGAGACAGCTCCAAGACACAAAAAAGAAGCAGTAAGTAAAAAAAAAAGTTACAAACATAAATACTCATATTTATCCAATTTGAAAGAAACTATGTTCACTGAACAGTAAGGGGTGTGCCGACTTAAACATCTATGATGGGGCTCAGTTTAAAAATCTCAATACAACTGTTGTATAAAGTTGGTTTGAGAGTTTCTTACGCCGGTTCTTCTCGACGGGCTAGTTTCCGAACCGGTGCGGTGGTAGGCATTCATGTAGGACAATTCGTATAATATATTTTAAATCTGTGCCAAATTTTATCACAAAAAAAAAATTGTGATAAAATTTGGCACAGATTTAAAATTGTATAATGTATATTTTAAAATCGGTCTAGTAGTTTCGCAGCCTATTCGATGCAAACAAACAAACAAACTTTTCCTCTTTATTATATTAGTATAGATTAAATTAATTATGTGTACCTTTCAGGTTATAGAGAAGCTTATGGGTTCGCGCGCTTTGAGTCGTCAAGCTGCAGAGGCGACACTCGACAGATGGTCGGAGCCGGTTGGCGATGGACACATAAGGTAGTACATGTTTGTAAAGGGGAAAATTGTTTAGCATCAGAATATTCAAAATCAACAGCCTCCGTGGTCTAGGAGTTATGTTGTGTCCAAGTCCAACTGCTGCTCACTTGATTACTTGACAAGAAATATGATCCATGCGTCGGATGGGCATGTAAAAAGTCGGACCTGCGCCTGATCTCTCGCCAGTCGTGTCGGTTATCCGTCCCACTGGGTTATGAGAGTAAAGGAAGGGAGAGTGATCTTGTGTACAGCGCACACACGTGGGCACTACAAAATTACTCCTGCGTAACTCGCCTTGTTTCAATGAAACGGGCCACCGTCACCGAAACCGGTGTGGAGAGTTATTATTATTATTCATAATCAAAAATTAATTTATTATATTTTTTTTTTAAATATTTATTATAATAATTATAAAATGTGAATTGTGATATAAGTCATTCCACCGTTTCTTCCGAATCGGTTTAATTTCGTGGATTTCATTGTATGGTTTCGATTTGACGTTTGCTTCGTTTACCTTCTAGAGAGGGTAATTAAATATAAGATAGTGAAATGATTTAGTACGGAAGTAGGTAACTACTTAGTTTCAAATTTTTTACTTCTAAATAGAATTTACTAAGTATTCTAATCATATATCAGAGTCAAGACTTTTACACACTGAATATTTTAAAAAGCACTAGGAACGTGGTAGGCATTAAGATATTATATCGCACCACTAGATGAAAAAAACTGCGGGAAATAATAAAAAAAACCTATCGAGAAAATAGTAATACATATATGATAGTTATATGAGGGGTGTAATTTCAAAACCCTTTATATCGTTCTAAGGAAATTTTTAAATATGTTTTGGTAAAATTAATACTGAGGGCAACGTTTGATATTAATATTGTTAATCATGTCATGGCAATTCTAAAAATCGTGAAAACGTGCATTTTCAAAAATATTAAAGACTAGCTGTCCCGACACACGTTCTGTCATATATATTAACTGGAATGAATATATAACTACACCTACACCTATAACCTACACCTTTTCCAATATTTCTCACCGTTTAAACCTTCCCTGAACTTCCACATATAGGTCCAGGCGTTCTCGAGTTTTGAGTCCCTCGGGAACGGGATAAAAAGTAATACCTCTCCACCAATTTTCAACCAAATCATTTCAGCCGTTCTTGAGTTATAAATAGTGTAACTAACACGACTTTCTTTATATATATAACTAGCTGTCCCGACACACGTTGTTCTGTCTTAAATATGAACTGAAATTACTACACCTACTCCTACAAACTACAACTTTTCCAATATTTCTCACTTCCGCAGTTATCTCGAGACCAAAATGAACAAAATCAGTCCAGCTGTTCTTGAGTTTTGAGTCCCTCTGGAACGAGATAAAAAGTATCCTATGTCCTTTTCCTGGTTTTTAAGATACCTCCCTACCAATTTTCAGCCAAATCGGTTCAGCTTAAATATTATATATCTGTCTTAAATATATCTGTCTTAAATATTAACTGGAATGAATATATAACTACACCTACACCTATAACCTACACCTTTTCCAATATTTCTCACCGTTTAAACCTTCCCTGAACTTCCACAATTATTTTAAGACCAAAATGAGCTAAATCGGTCCAGGCGTTCTCGAGTTTTGAGTCCCTCGGGAACGGGATAAAAAGTATCCTATATCCTTTCCCTGGTTTCAAAATACCTCTCCACCAATTTTCAACCAAATCATTTCAGCCGTTCTTGAGTTATAAATAGTGTAACTAACACGACTTTCTTTTATATATATAACTAGCTGTCCCGACACACGTTGTTCTGTCTTAAATATGAACTGAAATTACTACACCTACTCCTACAAACTACAACTTTTCCAATATTTCTCACTTCCGCAGTTATCTCGAGACCAAAATGAACAAAATCAGTCCAGCTGTTCTTGAGTTTTGAGTCCCTCTGGAACGAGATAAAAAGTATCCTATGTCCTTTTCCTGGTTTTTAAGATACCTCCCTACCAATTTTCAGCCAAATCAGTTCAGCCGTTCTTGAGTTATAAATAGTGTAACTAACACGACTTTCTTTTATATATACCTATAGATTACAATTCAATATAGAGGGATTTGCAAGTAACTCGCCATTTTAGCGGATTTTGAAACTCAACTGTCATAACAAAGGGGGTTTTGCAACTAACCTTATATTGCTCGGTGGATGACTTTATGCAATAAAATCTTAAGGCTAATCACTTGTAAAGGTAACTACATAAGTAAGGTATAAAATCCACAAAGGAAAAACAAAATGCGGAATCAAAGAAGTATTTTTAATGAAGTTTTTTTTATTAAATATGTGCAGGTTCTTCGTAATATTTTTTTTGCTATTTATTTCATTCCGGTAGGTCTCTTCACCTTGTACAAAAATATTTTCAGTTTTAGAACGAGTAAGGATGAATCGTTTACTTCTCATAAATGGGAAGTGCCAGGATGACGTAGGTTTAATCACGGGCTCATAAGCAGCTTTCCAATCATATACTGGTATCGTTGTCAGATTGACGCATGTTCCATTTTTTTGCAATACTTCAGTGTATTCCGAGGGAGAAACAATCACTTATTTTGTTTCTAATGTCCTCTCAATTTTAGCAAATACGCGGTCGGGAGGAATGAAGGAGTGGTCCACCACTGGAAAAATAATTTCATTTTTTTTACATTCCGTGGTGCTTCATTATACAGCCATTTTCCAAGCATACTTATCTTTCCCGTATTTTTATTTTGTCCGGAGCATCCATCACAAACTATCGTTAATATCTTCACTTGCGGTTCTACTATAAATCCTTGTAAAAAGTGATAAACTGCGCTAATAATTTGGTTGCTGCCTTTAGGATGATCTAATTCAGTCTAGTAATAAGAATATACATTTTCCATAGTCAATTTTGCTTTTGAATTTCCTTGCACTATAGCAAAGTGGTAGAAGTTAAATTGCCTGCTAAAATAAGCCGACTGATCAGGCAGTGGTTGGTTTTTCTGACAATCAAAACTGATTGTTTTGATGCTTTCATCATCTTTTAAAATATTGTAAAATGCTTTGTACTTAAGCCTGTGGATCCTCTTTTCTACTATTAGCCCATTTCTTTTCATAGCATCTTTTTCAACTTTCAGAGACTCTTGTAACGAAATGCACGTGGACCTTTTTTCTTACCTTATTCTCTGTAATAAATGACACATTATAAAAAAGTGTCATATTCCAAATTATCCATAATATGTTATTAATCAGCAATGCTATATATACTTGCTTTTGTATTCTCCCCAATGTGAATGAAACAAAAATTGGTGCTGAATCAAAGTGATTAGAACAGCCTGTCTATTCTCTAAGAACATTTTCAAATCTCGACAGCTGAATCCGCGGTGAGTGTCAAATTTGTATATTGCAGTGCTATTCTGTATATTATAGTTCTGGTAGACCCAAAACCAAAGTTGTATGAAGTATTTACAATTTTTCGAAAACTTTGCTTTATTTTTAATTCCCCATCTCTTTCTTGGTTGTACATTCGCTACATCTTTCGGATATTTAATCCGGATGGCAGATAAATTCTGCTTGTTTGTGATGTACAATAGTGACTCTCAATACTAAAAATAATTTTCTTTAAATGGTGAATCACTAGAGTAAAAACGGTTCATCACCCCCTGAACCCGGTCCTTTTTTATCTGCAACGCGTCCAAAAATGTTTTTTGACACACGGGCTTTTGACCTCATCCGTTGACAGGAATATTGTACTTAATCGTTAACTTCCTTTTACTATTTGGAATGTTTTTTTTGGGTTCATTTACACGACAGTACCTTAGTAAAAAATATCTTGATCGATTTTTGTTTTACATTTATAAAAATTTATGCGAAATTTTCGGATATCTTGACAAGTGACAAGGTTGCAGCAAAAAGCCTTTTGATTATGACCGCAAGAAGAAAACTTCGGGAGTGATTTTGATTCATATCTGAAACAAAAATAACAATAACAATGTAAGTAATATTAAAATTACAAACAGATTTGGTCACCCATCCACTGTTGCTTAACCTCGATATAGTATTTTAGTGTATTTTGTTTTTCAGCAGCAACAGAAATACATCATGCGAAAATTTCAAATGTCTAGCTATCACGGTTCATGAGATAAATCCTGATGACAGACAGATGGACAGCGGAGTCTTAGTAATAGGGTCCCGTTTATACCCTTTGGGTATGGAACCCTAAAAATTGTATATTTAAAAATACAAGTTATTATATTATCGAAATAAAATTATGATATTAAACATCAATGTCGAATAAAGAAAACTTGATAGCGACCTCTACATATTATTGAAAAAGAAATAGAACTGAAACATTATTTTTGGGTAGACATTTCATTGCTAGGTACAATATGTTGTTTGAAACTTTTTAACGGACTTTTCATTAGGTTTTAGTGAAATTTACCTCACCATTTTCGACGCTCCTGTTCTCGTTTCCAAGATTGTGGATTGCATGGACGTTTCCGAGCATACTTAGGATCACATTTTTTTTTACAAACTGCGCTAGATCTTCCATTTTTTTCTAGTGAATATCATTAAAAACCGCGAGCAACTCTCAACAACACAAGGAAAATCGCCATACTGTGTTTTCTACAGAACGAATAACCGAAATAGCCTGTATAGTGGTGGGACACTTTACTATTGTAAGCGTATACACCTTTAGGGTTATATGATTCACTTGAAAAAACAATGGAAATGTTATTAACCAAGATAAGTGCATCTAACAAACATATATTATTATGTGGTGATTTTAATATTAATATTTTAGAAAGTAACTCTACCACTGTTAGATTGTTAAAATCATATAACCTAACCTATTTATTTTTTGAACCGAAAAGGATCAGTGACAGCTCTGCTACATGCATCGATAATATTTTTACCAACGTAGATCCATTAAATAAAGAAATAATTAAGAAACTAAGCTCTGATCACTGTGGCAAGCTATTTTCCCTATAGATAATAATAATTGCAAACAATTACACAGGGACAGAAACACATGTATACCAATAAATGTTAACGTATTGAGAAGTTTAGAGGTGAAATTATAGCTAATATTTTACATTTAGAGTATCATAATAGCCCGGATATGTCATTTAGTAAACTGTTTAAATTAATTAAACATAGTTTTGATACCATTTTCACCTCTAAAACAGTGAGAACAAACAACAAAAGTAAATTCAGTGAATGGGTAACAGCAGGTATTTTGAAAAGTAGATTTAAATTGTATGAACTCTATAATGAAAGAACAATGAATCAAAGTGAAGATTTTAAAAGTTATGTAAGGTTATATTCAAAAATATTTAAGAGCATTGATCGGCGCGCGACTCAGATTTCACGAAAAACGCTACTTTTCAAATGCGTCTATATCTAACAAAAACTAGTTATTCTGATTTTTACATGTAGAAAAACACTAGAACATATTGTATTCTAATTTTTCACTTATCATTTATTTTAAAATAATTTCAAACTTTTGAATAAAACTGACAAAACTAACCAGAAGTTTTTACAACTTTAGGTTCAGGGGCAATTTCAAAACATATAATAGCTAAAACCGCTTACATTTTTTAAAAACAAAAAATCTTTACAAACTTGTTGGATCCTCTTCTAGATTATCTATTTGTCAGATTATTTTTATATACGTTTCTATCTCATAAAAATAAAATTTAAAGAATGCGAAATTATCAGGAATTATAGTTATTTAAAATGATGATATTTATCTATTTTACTTGCTCCTGCTTGCTCCCTTGTAAAAACTTCTGGTTAGTTTTGTCAGTTTTATTCAAAAGTTTGAAATTATTTTAAAATAAATGATAAGTGAAAAATTAGAATACAATATTTTCTAGTGTTTTTTACACGTAAAAATCAGAATAACCAGTTTTTGTTAGATATGGACGCATTTGAAAAGTAGCGTTTTTCGTGAAATCTGAGTCTCGCGCCGATCAATGCTCTTAAGCAAGTTTGCTCAGCAGCAAAATCTCTTCACATTAGAAATAAAATTAAGAATTCTAAAAACAAGGTTAAGACAACATGGCAAATAATTGCAAATGAAACTGGAAGAGTCACCAGACACAACTCATCTTTTAAATTAAATATAGATAGTAAAATAATCAAATCCGACATTGAAGTTGCAACTGCTTTTGAGAAATTCTTTGCTGCCATTCCAGTTTCAACCACAAAAAATTTAAACGCCTCTCCTGCTCCTGCTGAATTGCTACTTAAAGAAAACGTAAAAGAGTGTGAAATCGAATTTAGATTTAAAGAAATAGGACCTCAAGACATTATTAAACGTTTTAATTTGTTAAATATCAAGAATACTGCAGATTTATGGGGCCTATCTATGAAAGTTATTAAATCTATAATCGATATTATTGCACCTTACTTAGCAACTATCTTTAATGATTGTAACACAGTAAAGTTTTACCTCTCTTTAAGTCTGGTAGTAAGTCGGATCCATCTAACTTCCGACCTATATCTATTTTACCAACACTAAGTAAATTTTATGAAAAAATAATACTTAATCAGTTGCTTAGCACACTTCAATATAAATAAAATTTTACATAACAAACAATTTGGTTTTACAAAGAGCGCTCTACAACAAATGCAGGCGTCGATCTAATTAGTTATATTTTTGATGCTTGGGAGAGATCGCATGATGCTCTGGGAGTATTTTACGATCTCTCTAAGGCATTTGATTGTGTGCAACACTCAACATTGATCAGGAAATTATGCCACTATGGAGTAAGGGGTCCAGCACTCGTTCTCCTAAAATCTTATTTATCAAATAGGATTCAGAGAGTTGAGATAAATGGAAAAAGATCCACAGGTACTAAAATTGAGATGGGGGTCCCACAAGGGTCAATTTTAGGACCCTTTCATTTTCTGATTTATATAAATGATTTTTCGTAAACCAAAACTAATAAGCTACAATATTTTTGGTCAGAGGCAATCATATTAAAATATTTTATCACCATCTTCATCCTCACTTTCATCGTCATTTGACGTTTCATTTTCATCGTATTCTGTGGATTCTGTGGTGGTGGCTTTTCTAGACAATACGTCTGACACTCCAAGATGTATCCCGTGTGCCAGACAGATTTGATGAAACGCTTCTATGTTGTGGCCGACTTTGCACATCACACTGGCACCATCAGTTGTTATTGCCACGATGTCTCGGTCCAACGATAGCTCAAACTCAAGTAGTTTGGTTTTCAGTAGCCTGATACAAGTTTCCACGGGCATTGTGCCATTAACTCTGACTAAACCAATATTTTTGAATAGCGACCCATCTTGAAACTCGCTTCCAATTGCAATATGTAAGTTGACATTTATGTATCTGCGGTTTCGTAAAGATGTCCATTCGTCGAATGTCAATGAAAATTTTAGGCCAGCTTTTCTCATTGCTTTGATTTTTTCTACAAGCTTTATCTTTTCTTTCTTGCTATAATTGATCACAATATTTTTGATTGATTTTGGAGTTGATGGCAGACGATTTTAACCCGCAACTACGAGCACGCTTCTTAAATCCTTTGACGTGCAAAACTTTGAAAACGGTATTCCATCTAGAGCAGTCATCCTACTAATTGTGGTTTCCATTGAGTTAGAACTCTCAAAGTATTCAGTTATCTTTATCTTTTTAGGCAGGCTAGTCAAAGATTGTGATAAAGTTTCTGTGTTTTGTTGAATAGGTTGGAGCAGTCGCACCTGAGGGGGAGCTGAGGATGTAGATGGTTCATTCGATGGGGTATTTATGACTGTTGCCTTTTTGAGGTCAATCTGATGAAATGATTTTAAATGCAAACTTAACCCGGTCGTTGATCCCCCTGCGCATTTTCTGATGGCTTCACACATGTTGCATTTTCCACTCTGGCCATCTTGCGCATGTAGAAAATAATGCCACACCGATGATTTGTCATCAGATTTCTTTTTGTATTTCTCATACTTCATTTTTTATTTCCTGTAATAAAATATGAATATATTTATAGCATCACAAGCGCTCTAATCTATTTTCTATTGTAACAAAATGTAAAAGAAATATGTATATAAACAAATTTGTTTGATTTAGCCTATTGCCTGTTACCCATTTATTTTATACTAACGCTTAATATAATGAAGAGGAAAGATTTGTATATATTTGTGCATGTTTGTAATGAATAAACTCAAAAAACTACTGGACCGACCGAACTCTTTTGACGAGACGATTTAAAATTCTTTTACCTTTAGACGTATCTCGTCACACATCGTACGTACTACGTTATCCCTGAGTAACATAAGCTATAGGTATTTCTCACGGCAAATAAACGGAAAAGGCGGAAAATTAGTTTTATATGCTTTAGTAAAAGCAAGTAAGACTGCGATAAAGCACGAGCGCACGACTTAAACCCACGACTATCTATTCTGTTTTCTTTTTCTTCAAAAAGTACTATTTTGTCAAAACTAAAACACAAACATAATTCCCATCAGTTAATGTTACCTCTCATATTACTTGAAAAATTACGTATAACGAAAATAATAAGTTTAAGTACTTACTCGTTTATCTGTTTGTACTGGTACCGGACACAAACACGACTCACACAATGTGCGTGTTAGGTGAAGAAGAGGACTTTTTAAGTTTAAACACTAGAATGCACTCCAAAATTAATGTCTTATGTATTGTCAGGACAAGATGTTCTTAGAGGAGCAAACAAACGGCGTGCTCTCGCTTTAATGATATCAGCAGAACTGACTGAGGGAGGGAGGGAGGGGTGCGGCGTGGGTGGCGCGCGTCACATGATTAGTGATGGGACTCGAATCGATTTGAATTAACCGATTATTCGAATCGATATGATGATTCGAATCATTATCATCTGAATCAATATTGATAATGATATATAACAATAAAAATAAATGGTATAAAACCTATCAATGACTTTGCATTAGTTGAAAAACTGCCAATATTGCAAAATTAGACAATTTTTTTGAAATACCGAAATACCGGTATTTTATCCTCAAATACCGGTATCAAAATACCGAAAAAATTGACCGGTATACCCGTATCCATGCCCTAGATGTGTTGGAGCGTTAGATGGTAAACACATAAATATAAGTATATTTATGTGATGATTCTTCTGACTACTATAACTACAAGGGCGCCCATAGCATTATACTTCTGGCATTAGTTGATGATGATTATTGTCTTTCATACGTAAATGTTGAAATAAATGGAAGAGCTTCTGATGGAGGTTTTTATCAAAAAACGAATTTGGCACAAGCTTTGGGAGACAATACTCTTTTACCGGACCGATCGGTTATTGTGGCAGAAGCTGCTTTTCCTCTAAAGTCATATCTTATGAATAATTTTTCTCTACGCGTTGGGGTTGTTCGATAGGCGAACAACCCCAACGAATAGAAATCCGACCCGACGAATCGTTGAAAATGCGTTTGGTATTTTAGTGATTGATCGATCGATTGATGAATTAAATCATACGGAAGATGGAAGAGTTTCTTACGCCGGTTCTTCTCGCCGGGTTAGGGTTCCGAACCGGTGGTAATTGTAATCCTTTTTTTCCTTCTTTGACGTTCGGAAAACAAAACTACAGAGGCGGTACCGTGGCAATATCATATGATATCGTCACTGGAAAGATAAAATTACTGAAGCGCCAAAATGCCTTTTCGAGAAAAAGCCGTTTAAAGTTTATTTTTTTAGTTTTTAATTCATAACTTTTTACTCGGTCGTCCAATTTTGATGAGGTCAAGGTAATATTTCATTGTTTTTTTATTTTCTGTGTCTTAAGTTACCTTTTGAAACATTATTATAATTATTAATACTATGTTCATTATTAAGTAATAAATGTAATATTACAAACAGTAACTTAGGTCTTTTGTTTGTTTTATAAGCGCTTCAAAATATAAAATAACAACAATTATGTTCCATAATAATTACTCAAAATAAACATTTCAAAATAAAAAAAAGTTCTGAAAACTTAAAATAAAACTTCTCAATATAAACAACTTTGTACTATAATGGCTGATACTATCATAATATCTAGGTAAAACCTTATAACATGTAAGTCTATAAAATATTAACCATACACATTCACACAATTAAGCAAGATGAATAACCAGAAGAAATCGTTTCATTTGTCGGCTAATTCTTCATCTTCTGCGTCTGTTTCATTCAAACACTCCGGTATGTTTGCATTATAATTATTCATATTTATATATTCTGTATGATATATAAATGGTATCACATGATTAGTGCATAATTTAGTGAGATCCATGTATTTTTTTTTTCGGAAGTGAAAGTTTTGCTTTATAGGCTTTTTTTAATTCAACGTCTTTGTTCTTAACTTTTTCTATTAATTCTGTTTCAACGTCTGGATTCATAGATAATTTTATATAAGCTAAATTGGGTTCATTTTTTTAAAAAGTAATAGTTCTAACTTTGCTTATTATTCCTACTAAATTATTTTTAAAATATTTTTGTGCAATAATGTATTTATGATTCCCATTTATAAAAATCATCAAAGCTGAGAACCTATACTTCGTAGGGTCTAGGCTGTTTTCTGGCGATGTTAAATATGGTTCTCCATTGTGACGGTGCCCATACTATGATTCCTCTTATAGCTTTTTCTATTGTGGAATGCATTGAATCGACGGGCATATAGGTATGCCCCGGGAGCAAATAATAATTTTTTACTGATAAAAGATTTTCACAATTTTGTAGAGTCTCATTTAACCAAGTTAAAATAATTTTATTTTGTCCTAGGCACGAATTTCAGTAGAGTAACAAATATCTTACGATACCCGTTTGATCCACTTTTGCAAAATTGATTCAACTTCATTTGCTCCCCGTTTTCCATTATTTTTTGACCACGTGTAACAAAATCCATTTTTAGTGCCTGATTCATAGAATGTCATATTAAAAACTGCCAATTTGCGGCTATAATACAGCATCATATTTTCACCGTGAAAAAAAAAAACGTCAATAGATGTGCATAAAATACTGTCATCTTTCTTATACATTTCTTGATGTGCTTTAAACCTTTCAAAAGATTCTTCCTTATCTATCAAGTGTTTTAGTTTTTCTGTTTCATAGACGTTTTGATTATTCTCATATTGTGTACATTTTAAGCACTTATCTTTACTATGTTAAAGTCTGTAGTAAAAAAAAATTTTCATTCTCCATTCTAGCCTGAGTCTCTTTATAAATTTTGTATAAAGTGGTAATATTACAAAATTCTTGTGGCAAATAGGTTCTTTTACTGTTTTTATACAGTAATGTGAGGGCAAAGCTGGTAACTCTTTAATATACTTTCGTAATCGTTCTGAAGCTAAATTTGGTTTTATTTTGTGGTTCATGTTTCCCATGCATATCTTCTTTTGCACAGCCATAGTAAGCATTCTTTACTGAATTGTATATGGTTTTTTGGTTTATATGTAGGGTAGAATTGCCAGCTAATTCACTTTGACTATTGTTGACCTTCCGTTGTCATCAGTTATGGTTGTTGTCATCAGGATCGCTGGCGATAAAGTGGATAACCATTATTTCCACTAATAGTTTCTACTAATAATGGGTCTGACAAACGTTTTTTACTTTACATGCCAAAAAAATTACAAAGTATTACGAGAAAAGCTGTGTTTTTACTTTTTTTGAATCTTAAAAAATGGCTGAGATATTCACGATCAAAGTGCGTATTTCTGGCCGAAAGTTTTTAAAAACACGAGCAGGCGCGTGAGTGAGACGTCACACTTGTGGCCATTCGTCAGTCGCGCTTTCGTTCGCAGGCAAAATCTAAATTGTAAAGTTCACTGTGGTAAAAATGGGAAAAAAATACTGTATCATCCCTCAGTTCTTCAATTCAACAGATAAAACACCTGATAAATTCTTTTTTTTATGGGAAGTGTATAGATTGCCGCAAGCGATAACATAATACAATTGGTTAGGATGCCGTAAGCTTACGGCATACTAGTACATAATTTTAAATAACCATAAGTGGTAACATAGTGCAATCGGTTACAGTGCCGTAAGCTTGCGGCTTACTAGCCCAAGATTTTATACAGTCATACAGAATGTTATAGCGACACGAGTGTCGGTGCTACAAACCCTTTAGCTTTTTACAGAAATCTACCTTCATTCGGTTCAGGGCTTTCTGATTAAAATTCTAACACAAACAATGATAAAATTAAATAACTTTATTTAAAAAGAAATATAAACATCAAAGGTTTTTTGACTTTTTGATGCCAATTGCCGTCAACATGTAACCTTTTGGCCTTACTCTACTTTTTCTCACGCTTGGCAGCTTTACTGATCCCATGAAGTCCGCTTATCCATTTCTTGATTGTCCTTTTATAGTTTCAATTACTGTCTTATTATCGATGTCCTTTATTATTGTTTCTTTTTCTATTTCACCTTTCTCATATCCTAATATTAGTTCTGTATCGATATCAACCATTTCTATATATTTTCTGTTTGTATTTCCTCTTCTAGTCTGATATTCTCACTGTCTATTTTTCTAGTCTGGTCTATTATTGCTATATTTTCAGCAATTATCTCTGTATTATGTCCTTCGTCATCAATTCTTCAACTACTTCACTTGATACAAGTCGCTCGCTTGGTGTGCTCGTGGCGGGAACGCTCATTATCGCCCTAACGCAGTTAAACAGCCAAGGATAACTATTCTTCTTTTCCTTCCAATAACGAAGTATGTTTCCGTCGAGCATATCCTTGGGGTCACATCCACTAAAATATTTCCAGCATTCGGCCACTTTAGGATCATCGTTACTACTACCAGTACCAGTTGTATACTTCTGGGACAAAGTTAAAAGAAGGTTTGATGAAGCTGATGTGGACGGTTGAGTGATTAGAGCGGAAGAAACTATCTCACTGTGCTCATTCGCCTTCGTTTCTTGTAAAATATCAGATTCCCTGACGTGCTCTAACACAAATGCAGACATAAAGGAAACTCTCGTTTCCCCTTTTTCCTCAAGGTATTTGTCAATTGCCGACATTCCTTGGAAACGGCAATCAAGAAGAGCTGCCAAGATTGTCAATTTATCAATAGGAAAGCGGTGATTTAATTTCGCCAGCATGTTTCTCTTCATGCGGGTCATTACAAGAACTTCGTCGTCCCCCGTTTGTTTCAATGCTTGTTCCACTTCGCACCTAAAAACCAGTGCAACATTGATTGTGATTGAGTTTGAAGCACTGATAATATTAACGGCATCCCGAAAAATTTTCAAAATTTTTATTAAATCGCCCAATAGTTTCCACTCGGAGTCATCAATTTTTAAATCAGATTTGTTCAGTTTGACCAGGAGTCTGTGAACAGGGTTTCGGTTGCATTTGTAATATTTTGACCCTTTTGTGTTCCCTCCCCATTGTCTTGGAAAGCGTTTTGAACATTTTTCATGAACCATACACGGAGAATTCGGATTTAATATTTCACAGGGACCATGAATCATATTTTTGTAACAATTTCATGTAACAATGGATCTTCATCATTATCGGGTATTTCCGTAGACATTAAGTACATCGTCGATTTCATTTGGTCTTATCGTCTCTACCAACCAAATGAGAATGTGTGTATATGGCAATCCGCGTTTTTGCCACTCGACTGAATACATCCATCAGCGCGTCTCACCGAATAGAGTTGTTCGGGTCAAGTGATCGCACTTTACTGTTTTCACCCTCACTGTGCAGAACTAAAGCAGAATTTAAGAAAAAAAAATATTGTTTCGAAAAGAATATTTATTAGCCTATAAATTGAAACAAAACATAAAACATCACGTTCCATAATTAACAAAAATAAGTCGGAATGCGGACACTTGACCCATATTGCCGGTAAGTGTGCGTACCCCTGTGGGGTAAGTATTGCGTCAACTTACCCCACAGGGGTACGTGACTACGTGCGAGAGTACGTAAGTGAGCGCATTCGGTAACTAATCGACTTATAACGTAGAAAAACTAAAATAAAATTTAGATTATCGAACAAAAAATATAAAAGCATTTTAACAAAATATTTAGTTTTTCTTTTAAAATTGGTCAAAAGTATCTTAAAATCTAACATTAATTAGTCTTGGACTTGAGATCTATATGTTATTGATCTGACTATCAAATCTTCACGAATATCTTATCTCTAGTATACAAATAGAAAAAATAAACAATACATACGTAAATTTGTTAAACATTAAATTTAACACATGAAAAATATTTTGCGTGGTAGAGCCATGCTTCGGCACGAATGGGCCGGCTGGACCGGAGAAATACCACGGGCTCACAGAAAACCGGCGTGAAACAGCGTTTGCGCTGTGTTTCGCCGAGTGAGTGAGTTTACCGGAGGCCCAATCCCCTACCCTATTCCCTTCCCTACCCTCCCCTATTACCCTATTCCGTCTTAAAAGGCCGGCAACGCACTTGCAGCTCTTCTGATGCTGCGAGTGTCCATGGGCGACGGAAGTTGCTTTCCATCAGGTGACCCGTTTGCTCGTTTGCCCCCATATTTCATAAAAAAAAAATTGATATCAAATATTAAGAATATTATAACAAATTAGAACAATTATATCTAACATTAACACAACAATATATTATTATCACCTTCCTGGGAAGCGCACAATTCATGCCACCAATGCATACACTTTCCGCATTGAATCCATTCTTATGTTGGTGGGTCAACATATTTTTCTTGCCATAAGGGGCAATAATATTTTTTGGCTTTTGTTATTGAGCTAGAAGGTCTAACTTTAAACGGTTTTTTCTTAGTTTTTAAGACAGCCGTCTTCTTTTTGACTCCTGATGTTGAAGCTTTGGCGTCTAACGACAATGTCGGAACTACTTTTTAATACGTTTCTTCTTTTCGTCTTCTTGGCATTTCTTTTCTTCTAATTGTTGCTTATAAGGGCGGGCAGTAATTGCTTGTGACTTCATGGCAACTCTACGGCCACGTTTTTTCTCTGTCATGCGAGGAAGAGGTAAGAGCTGTGCAACTGCCATGTAATTAGTGTTCTCTTGGTCAATACTACTTACAGCACAATCTGTATGTGAATTGGAGTCGCCAAATGTTAGATAAGTTCAACGGCGGTCACTCAAATGCTGGATTTGACATCGTCACAGGTGATGAAAAGCAATAGCTTTCCCGAAATCAAAAGACAATCAGCTCAGTGGGTGTTTTCTTTCGAGGATCGGCCAACTAAGGTAAAGAAAGGAAGAAGTCAGGGAACAAAGATGATTACCTCATTCTTTGGTCGGAAAGGTCATTTCGCGACAGCTAGAATTGCTAGAAGATGGAAGAACAGTTACTGCAGACTGGCATGTCAATAGCTGTTTGCCTGTTTTGGAAAAAAATCGACAGCAGCGCCCTCGAAGTAGGATCCTCCTTCACCACGACAATGCTTCAGCGCACTCCGCAACGGGCTGTTGAATATTTGACTATGGCAGGTGTCGAGATAATGAGTCATCCGCCATACAGTCCTGACCTGGCAACCTGCGACTTTCATTTATTCCCAAGAACTAAAGATAAAATTCGAGGTATTCGCTTTACGAGCCCTGAAGTTTCGGTGAAAGCGTACGAAAACGCCATAGAAGAGACCCCTAAGGAAGAATGGGCCCACTGATTTTCTCAGTGGTTCCATCGAATGCGACGATGTGTAGAGAGGAACGGATACATTAAGCCGTTTTTCATTTTCTAAACATTTTCAGTGTTACCTAGGTACAAGTGTCCACCTGCGGTCGACCAAAGTGCAGGTCAAAATGCTGCTTAAAAATAAAGTAGTACATATTGTATGTAACAGTCAAACCAGGAAAGTGGTGAAAGTGAGGAACACCGGCGGACGCGCCGGCGGGCGGAGACCTTGGACACTGAACCGCCGGCGGGTTCGGACGACCCTCCTTTCATCATGGAGGAGTTGAAGAGAGCCGTAAGGTCCTTCAACCCCAAAAAGGCCCCCGGGGCGGACGGACTCACGTCGGACATCTGCCAACACGCTGTGGAATGTAACCCGGAATGGTTCCTTGCGCTGCTGAACAGGTGCCTCACTGTCGCCTGCTTCCCCAAACAGTGGAAGCAGGCGACCGTGGTGGTACTAAGGAAGCCGGGCAAGGAATCGTATCGGGTACCAAAAGCCTATCGACCGATCGGCCTCCTGCCTGTTCTCGGCAAAATCTTCGAGAAGATGCTGGTCGCCCGACTCAGGTTCTACCTGTTGCCCAAGATTAGCCCCAACCAGTATGGTTTCATGCCCCAAAGGAGCACCGAAGACGCCCTCTATAGGTTGGTGAACCACATCAGAAAGATGAGGGAGGAGAAGAAAATTTCTGTTGTGGTTTCGCTGGATATAGAGGGGGCCTTCGACAGTGCTTGGTGGCTAGCCATAAAGGTTAGGTTGGCTGAGGTTGGGTGTCCGGGGAACCTTAGGCGGGTAATCAGCAGCTACCTGAGTGAAAGAAGAGTGAGTGTAAGGTATGCAGGTATGGAAGTGAGCAGGGAGACCAACAAGGGGTGCGTGCAGGGATCCATAGGTGGACCAATCCTGTGGGACCTCTTGTTGGACCCCCTGCTGTGGATGTTAGAGGAGATGAATGTGTTCAATCAAGCGTTTGCCGACGACATTGTGATTGTGATGGATGGTAATACGGCCTTGGATATCGAAATGAAGGCAAATAGAGTGCTGGAATGTATAAGACAATGGGGTAAAGCTAACAAGCTGAACTTTGCTCCCCACAAAACCTGCGCTATAATTTCAACAAGAAAACTGAAGTACGATGTACCTCGACTCTCGATGGGGGGTGTCGAAATAAAATATACGAAGTCATTAAAAATACTAGGGCTCACTATTGACAGTGGCCTTACGTTCAACGAGCACGTAGGAGAAGTCTGTAAAAAAGCTATCACAAGGTATAAACAGCTAGCCAGAGCAGCAAGAGTAGGATGGGGGCTTAACCCCCAGGTACTTAGAATTATATATACTGCAGTTATAGAACCGACTGTCTTGTATGCATCAGCAGCGTGGGCACCCACCGTGGAAAAGATGGGGGTCCAAAAAAGGCTTAACACCGTCCAACGGGGTTTTGCCCAAAAGATCTGCAGAGCATATCGAACCGTCTCCCTGAACTCTGCGATGCTGTTGACTGGGATACTCCCTCTTGATCTCAGAATCCTCGAAGCTTCGAGGCTTTACGAGATCAAGAAGGGAGTACCACACCCGGTGTTGAGAGACAGGGAGGTGGAGCGAATGGCTCCAGCGATTGAGGACCCACATCCGGCAGAGCAGGAAGAGCTGACGTTCGGGTTGGTAGACGAGGACTCGTATGCAGACGTGGTTAACAGCCACGTCCATAGGATCTATACGGACGGTAGCAAGATTGAGGGTCGAGTCGGAGCCGCACTCTCCGTATGGGAGGGGGAGGCCGAGACGAAGGCCGTCAAGCTTGCTCTGCCGCCGTATTGCACCGTCTACCAAGCCGAGCTTCTAGCGCTCCAGAGAGCAGTAAGTATAGCCTGCAAGAGTGGAATGGCGAAGGTCGGTATCTTTAGCGATTCCAGATCGGCTCTTCAGGCAGTCACCCTTAGTTCCCCTCATCCCCTGGCAGTGCAAACAAGGGCGGCCCTCCGAAAAACTGCATTGCAGAGGCGGGAGGTCTCCTTGTTTTGGATAAAGGCGCACGTAGGGTTGAGAGGGAATGAGAGGGTTGACGAATTAGCCAAGGAGGCCGCGCTGCGATTGAAAAGGAAACCTGACTACGATCTGTGTCCTGTTTCATTCGTCAAGCGTATCTTAAGAGAGGATACTATTGAGGAATGGGACAGGAGATACGAAGTGGGAGGGACGGCCGGAGTCACGAAGCTCTTTTTCCCAAGCGCTGCTGCTGCATACAAGATAGTCAAAAAGATAGACATAACACACCACACCACACAGATACTGACCGGACACGGTGGATTCGCCTTCTACTTGAACAGATTCAAGCTGAAGGAGGATCCGTCGTGTCTGTGTCAACCGGGAGTTGAGGAGACGGTTCCTCACCTGTTGCTGGAGTGCCCAATTTTTGCTAGCAATAGATATGATATTGAGCAGAAATTGGGCACGTCCGTGACGGGTGAGAATCTGCCTTCCATCCTGGGGGGAAAGAAGCGCGATCTTTTCCTAGCCTTTTGCAGGAAGATCGTGGGTGTAGTCTGTAAGAAAAATAGTGATATTGTCTGTGATAGTAGTTAGGTTCTGTTAGCTGTGATATTAGGATAGTCTCTGTATTGTGCCGTTGTTTTATTATTTTTGACATTTTATTGTATACTATTATTGGAAATATTATTATTGGAATTATTATTTTGGAATTATTAATTGGAATTAATATTGTATTGAAAATTACTTTTTGACATTATTATAAATTGATATTATTATTTTATTGGAATTATTTTATTGGCATTTGTACAAGAATATATAAAATTGAATTATCAAAAATTAGATATTGTTAAAAATGGAAAATTTGCTATTTATTGGCATTGTATGAAAATTATCAAATTGTACATTATAAATTGAAACTGTTAAAAGGAAAAAACTTAGAATAAAAATATAACACTGTATAGAAAATAATAATGTATAGAAAAGAAAATAATGTAAAATTAATATTGTAATTACAAAGAAAAAAGAAAGAAATTAAAAAATGAAAGAAAAATATATAAAAGAAAACAAACAGCCCTGATAAAGTTAGGGGGACGAACAAAAAAAAAAAAAAAAAAAAAAAAAACAGTCAAACCAGGATACTTAGTTTTAAAAGGATTTGTTTGATTGTTAGTCTAGGATCTAAATAGATGTATGTTTTGTTTGAGTAATGGCTTTCATGAGTCGGGTAACTATTAATATGGTCCTTGATTTCTCTCAACTATCTCAACTGAACTTGAATGGTGTGTATTTCCAAGATTTTTTTCGCTGTGCCTGATTAGTTCTAATCAAAGACTGTAAACGTCTCACTTTTGCAATCTTTATATCAAAGGTATTCAAAAATGTGGTTTTGCAGACATTATGTTTTATTCCATTGATAGCAGTTAAATGGTACATAAACGAGGCTGACCGAGGCTTTGGTTTCACAGAAATATTACGCGGGCGATGCCTTGCAACTTCAGATATTGTAATCAAACCCATCAAATGGACATCTTGTTCAATGCTCTTCTCATATGAATAACATTTCACAAATTCTGATTGTTGATCATCCAGTATTTTCAACTTTCAAGACCACTTAAATTTACAACCACCACCACAAAACCCTTTTGTTGAACGTCTTAGTATAGAGCTTCCTGATGAAGACCTGTACTCAGCGCCTGAAATGCGAGCTTTTTTCTCCTGATTTTTAGTATACTCAGAGGCATGTATTACACCTTTTTTCGCTTTCTGGAAGTTTCCAAAGCTCTGTCCATCTCATTTGTATGTTCATAAATATGACTATTAAAAGAAACTAACCAAAAGCAACAAGAAAACGGCGGCCAATGACTTTGTTTGACAGGCGACAGCTAGTGTCAGTTGAACGTCAAAGTCAGTATGACATTTTAATGCGTTAAGTTTCCATACAACACATGTTCCGGACTAGTGATGTTTGAAAATTAAATAATTTTTAACGTGGCCCTAGAAGTATGATTTCTTGTATGGGACAAGTTACTTTTGGTTTCATAAAAATTTTATGATAAACAGTACTAAAATTACCATATTGCCATATTAAAAAAAAAACTCATTTTTTGACTAGTGATGTTTGAAAAACAACTGATTCAATTTACTTTATTTACTTACTACTATTTTTTAACAAAAATCGTAGTAAGCTGTCTGTTTATACCATAATAATAGTTTCCAGGCTCTGTGTTTATGTTTTCATCGTCAACTGAAATGGCTGAATATTCAGAATCAGAGTCATGCTCAGAAGGCACGCAGTTATCTTCAAATTCTGACACTACATCATTGCGCTCCAATCTGCGTGACTGATTCAAAGGTTGTGTGCCAATATATGTTTCATCTTCCTGTTCAGAGTCTCTCTCATCCATATTATCTTGCAGCCAGGTGTTCACTACTGAGTCGGCTTCATCGTCCAGAAAGAAGATTTACAATTTGCGAGAAGCCATTATAGTTCCTAAAATAAAATTCCATATAAATAAAACAGCACCGAATCCAAAACAATAATATTCATACCCCGGTGGAGTCCCACGGACTCCGCTAGTGTGTTTACTTACCGATAGAAGTCGCACGCGCCGGTGTCCGCTCGCTCCCAGGCTCGCCGCGTAACTGCGTGAAGGTACTCGCACGCGCAAATTTTGATTTGAAAAAAATGTAACTTTTATGGGCACTTAAAGTTTTTTGTGGAGTCCCAGGGACCTACCGGACAAATTAAGGGTCAATGGCTCTTAGTTCTTAAACTCTGAGTATGTGTTAATTGTGCAGTATGTGCCTCTTCAACATCGAAATAAAAATCTGAATCAGAAACATTACATATGATATCTGCGTTTTCATTGTCACATTGGCTGGAGCTGGGGCTAGCCTGTGTAGTGTTTCTGTCAAGGGTAACACAATTGTCCATCTCGTTAAGGAGTTTGCTCATTTTGATCATATTAGCGCCGTTGTCAGTTGTAAGGCAATATTTTTTTAGTAATTTCCGTGTCGATACGGAACCGCTGAAGATTGTAAATCAGTAAATCTTTGAGGTGCTCTGAAGTATGGCGCTGAAAAATTTCAATAACTCCTAATTTTTTTAAAACAAGCTGGCCTTCCATTAAATATTGACAATTAATCCCCATAAAACTTCTCGTTGCAAGCGAAGCGATGTCTATTTTCAGCGATATAATTTTATCTTGTAATGTAAACGCTAACTCTTCTCTCGTATTGAAAACAGCATAAGCAGTTAACATATATTTGTTTTTTTTGCTGCCCGCAGCAGTTATCTGAATAAAATATCAGATCTATGTGTCGCCGCCGGGTTGGTTATCTAACTGCATTTCTATGAATGATAAAACGTAGCTTCCTACCGCATCACGCTTTCCTTCGATCCATTCCAAAAAAAAAGTACATTCTTTGCATGTAAATCACTTATTGTAAAGCTGAAACAATTTATTCTAGATTTATAAAAATGCATCTGTTTCTTGTTTATTCTTTCCCTTCTCACGTCGCGCATGTCCTTCTCAAGCAGATGCTGTTCATAGCTTTGTTGCAGTTTTAATTTTTCTTTGGCATTTGCATTATTATAACTCACACAAATTACACAAATCTTTTTTTAGGCTAAAAATCCGATGTTAAACTGAAAGTTAAATATCTGCTGGAATGTTGATTCAGAAGCCAATGGTTAGGGGGCGTTCACAATTTACGTGAGGTGTTTTTTTTAATTTTCTGTCCCTCCCTCCCCCCCTGGTGAGATGTTGTGAGATTTTATTCAACCCCCTCCCCCATCCCCTAATCTCACGTGAGATTTTTCAAAATGTGGGTTTCTTACGTAAACGCGTTGGATTGTTATTGTAAAAAGAAAAAAAATTTGCTTCGTGCTTTTATTTACGACTAGTTAAGACTAGTAATCAATATTGCTGAGAAGTTTAATTATAAGTGTAATAAAAATTTAACAATAGAATACTTAAATCGTAACTACTGTGATTAAAAAAAGAATATCTACTCTAATTCAGTCCATGGAGAATCATGCGCGGTCTCAAGAGAGACTATTGGAACCAACATGTCCATATGATTTTCAGTAAAATCATCTGCTCCTTCAATTTCGTTCTGATCTAGCCACTCCAAGCCGTTGGCGCTTGCGCACAGTAACTCATTAGCTCGTCTTGTGACAATCCGTGAGGGTCGCACTTTGCAGCACATACGCGCTTGCTTAGCTGGTGCAATGTGGGCTGCTCGCCTGTGCTCTGCAGCTCTTGTGCTAGATGCAAAGTAAATACCGCATGTACTGCAGCATCTTTTCTCCAAATCATCACGTACACTTGGGCAATAGAGATCATATGGCGTGCTGATGAAGGCATTCAGCGGTTGAATCGGTAGGCAGTGGCGTATTAGAAATGGAGCAAATGACTTTCCGTCATGCTCTTTAAAGTCCGGAATTGTCAAATGTCCATCAACCTGAGTGATTATGGAGGTGGCAGAAAACGGTCGTGAAGTATCATATGCAGATCACTCCGGCGTGGGCTGCAGCACTTCTGGTCATCGCATTTCACAACCTAAAAAAAAATTAAAAACAATTTCCCTTCGTAACTCTTAATAAAAATGTATTGATAATCGTGCTCGTTAAAAAATTAAAAAAAAAAAAAAAATAGGCACGCATAAAAATTTGATATGAACCAACTGCAATGTACCTGGAGTAAATATTGGCTCTCTCTAACGTGCTCAGTGTACCATTCTTCG
This sequence comes from Glaucopsyche alexis, assembly GCA_905404095.1. Taxonomy (NCBI): domain Eukaryota; kingdom Metazoa; phylum Arthropoda; class Insecta; order Lepidoptera; family Lycaenidae; genus Glaucopsyche; species Glaucopsyche alexis. Next base: position 28,668,328 of record FR990044.1, read on the forward strand.
GCTGGCAGGTCTGGAACGCTGGAAGTGTCATTATTCGGGTCTATATATTTAGCGACTACTTCGTGTCCGTCAATGCACACTGCAGACCATATTTCAGCCAAAATATCCCCTGCCTTTTTGAAATTATCCTTTTCCAGACTTTCGTCTAATGTTCTGCCGCTGGAGTCAAGATGTGTTCCAAAAGAATCATGGGGAAGAACAACGCCTGTTAGTTCTCGACTGAGTGGAGCCATGCGTCTCTCTACTCTGTTGAATGCGCTCCTGCCAGGGGCATTAGTCACAATAAATACTGCGTCCAAATCATATTGTTTAAAATGCTCTATGGCGTGTGCGATCACTTTGCGATATCGCGGATTCTCGTCAGGCCCACCGTCACTTGAAATTATAAGAACAGGTTTAACTTTGCTGTCTATATTCTTTATAAATTTGGAAAAAGACTCAATTGTTAAAAGAGTGTCCAAGTCTTGAGCGTGACTAGTTGCAGTTGACGAAGAGTGCTTGCCACTTCGTATTGCTATGTAAGTTGGTCCACTATATGAAACAGCTTCTGGTCGTCCCATCTCATTGGGTTTCACTTCACACAAAGCATACACGCTTGGAATTAATTTGTGCCTCGAAGCAATCACAAAGTCGTGATCTGGTAACGACACTTTATATTCAACGTGCATTAATAATGGCGCCTGCTTGTTTGCCGCTGTCAGGCCGATGGGGACGCGGGCTTTGTCATCCTGAGATAAAAAAAGTACGGAGTCAGGACCAAGTACTGAGGCTATCGTTTCCAGCGACCTTATGGAGGCCACAGAAAAGTATTGGTCTTGGTGTGCCTTATGATGGTCAGCTTCAGGACGACTCAGCTTCACCGGCACAGTCACTACATGGCGCTTAGCTTGTCGTGTATTTGCTCGTCTAGGCAACAGTCGAATATAAGTAGCAGTTCGTGAAATATTAAATCCCAGCTCGTTTAGTTTAAACGTCATCTATAGAAAGAAAGACGAATACTAACCTGCCGGTTGAGGGCCAACGTCCAAATCTTGATCTCCTGACTGCTGGTCATTAATCTCATCCTGAACCGCAGATTCCGCATGTTGAATATTATGATCGTTGTTCTGAACCTGACCTGCACATTCCACGCTTAAAACACTCTCAGTGCTTGTCCCAGATTGAATCGAAGAACTGTTAGAGATCTTAGTGTTAGTCTGAAATCAAAGCATCATAATAGAGAAATGAATCTAATAAATTAAAAAGATAGATTAACACAAAATTAAGAAATATTGAATTATGTGAAAACAGTAAAGGAAATGACCGCGCTAATAGTTTGTAGTTATGATTTTAGCATATTTTATCAAGAATTTCACTGTTTCAGTTTTTTTTATGCTATTAATTGTAACAATAAAGTTTATATAAAAAAAGTATTTTCTTAAAAAAATATATTTAACCTACCTTTTGAAGGAATGTTAAAGTAGACCGAACTTTTCTCTCAGTGGCCTCCCTGAGAAGCTGTTCAATCTCATGTTGAATGTGATGTATTAACTCTTCTTTCTTCGGGAATTTTTGCTTCGCTGTATTCCATAATTTTATCACATCGTCCTGGCAGGACTTCTTCGTCTTATAGACGTATCTTTTGACGTATGCGTTATAAAAATCTTGATAACTCATTTTAAATTAGTAAGAGCATGCACTGAGTCGAGTAAAACATTTACAAGAATAAACAAAGCAGGTTGGAACCTGTCCGTGTGTCGCTGCCACTCAGCTTGTACGCTCCCGTTCATCGAGTCGCGCGTTCGGCTGACAGTGGCGCGAAAACAAAGGACGGGCTACACTGTACCGTAAATTCAGATTATATTGAGCTATTTGTTATAAAACAAATATGGTGGTTTGACAGTCAGTAGATGTATAACGTCGAAGTATGAATGAAATTATTTTCTTTCGAACGAATTAGTAAATGATCTTAATCGTATTACGATAACGCTTAAGATTAAATCTTAAGCATGTACAATCTGGATTGAATGGACCAAAATAGTATAATTTTTTTTGTTCCAATCAGAAAAAAAATTGCGTGATATTTGCCGAGACCCCCCCTCTCTCCAACGTAAGATTAGATGAGATTTGACTCGACCCCCCCCCCCCCCCCCCCCTTAAACATCTCACGTATTTTGTGAACGCCCCCTTAGTTACATGCTTGTCGTAAATCCTTATAATCTCGGTAAATGTCTGCTAATGACCTCTCGCTTTGAATATTCCCGTGTAGTTTGAGCTCGGAAATAGTGCGATTCAATACGAGGAATAGAATTGATGAATTGAACAACACTCTCTCGATATAGCTTAGAGAGAGGTGAGCTTTCTCTCATACTCCTTGCTCTATGATCTGGGATATCGTAGCTGATATTGATTCGGTTTTCACCGTTCTGTAAGTTTTTTCTGTTACTTTCTGAAACACTAGACGTGGTTTCTGAATTAACGGTATGCGGTAGGTACCCGTTTATTAATTCAAGTAGAGTGTGTGGAGCTCCCAGTAGTCTCCACTCTGAACTTGTGAGAGTCAGTATTTGCGTATTCTCTTACCGGTGTAAGTGGATGTGGGTGCTGTGCGTTTGCGGGTACCACTGTTAAATTCTTGAGGTTTACTGCTTTGTATACCTCCTCTAGAATGAAATGTATTCTTTGTTGAATATCCCGTGCGACGGTCTACATCATTATGCGTTTGTGGCACAGTTGAGAAAAAATTAAAAAAGAGAGCGCGATGGTGCATTGTGCATAGAGCCGACAGGGTGCGAGGGTCCTCGACAGTAGGACGTCCCCTGTTGGCCTGGAGTTGGTAGGGAGTTGTGTTGGTCCGTTAAATGTGGCTCGTAAGGACGGAAAATTTCCTATTTTGCTCAAGTTTGTGCTTCAAGCCTGACAACAAACTTATTGTCAGTTAGTCAACTAATAAAAAACAACAACAGTGTTACTTTCACAGACAGTCAGTGTCTTATATACAATGCAAAGAAAGAACTGGGGGCTTTTGCTATTTTAATTGACGGGGTGTATAAGTTGGACTTGTGTACTACACCAGTGACAAAATGTTTACTTGCCAGATATAACATTCTGTTATGGCATAGGATGTTGGGACACATAAACACTAAGAACTTGCTTAAAATGAAGAACGGTGCAGTAGAAGGTGTCAGTTTTGAAGACAGTTGTGAAGTGACTAAATCCAACTGTGTTGTTTGTTGTGAAGGAAAACAATCACGACTGCCATTGTCCACTTGTACAAGAGCTAATAAAGTGCTGGAAATTGTGCATGCTGACGTGTGTGTGCCAATGGAAGCCAATGAAAAAATAATGGTGCATGTTCCTAAGGAGCAAAGGAACAAATGGGACAAAAAGGCTCGACAGCATATTCTTGTTGGTTACTCAGAACATGTAAAAGGCTACAGAGTATATGATGCTGTCAAAAAGCAAGTTACTACCAGCAGACACAGTGGTGATGGAGACAGCAGTACCAGGAGGCGTATCTGAAACCACTCAAGCAACATGGTGTGTGGAAGAGGGATCGCCTGTTCCTGTAGAATGTGATCGTTCAGTGGGCCATCAAGAACGATCAGAATTAGTTACTCAGGAAAGTTCTGACAGTGAATCATCACAGCTATCATTCTAAGAGGCCGATGCAGATGAGACCTGTGTCTCGGAATCTCAAATAAGTAGCAGCCCACGTGAGTCGCCAGAACTAGACCATCAAGTCTCGAGCAGACCAAAGAGGGAGAAGCGGAAGCCTGCAAAGTACAGCCAAATCGGCTGGTTGGCTACCACAGAAGCCGAATTGACCGTGACGGAAGCCTTGAAAAGTCCCGAAAGTACACAATGGAGGAAGGCAATGGACGAGGAGATGGAATCGTTCCGGAAGAATGAAGCATATGAGCTTGTTGATGTTCCTAAAGGTGTGACAATTGTGCAGTGTCGGTGGGTGTTAAAGAAAAAGGTCAAAAGTGATAGTGAAGTACAATATCGTGCGCGATTAGTTGCTAAGGGTTTTACCCAAAAACACGGACTGGACTATGATGAAACTTTTTCCCCTGTGGGAAGACACTCAACATTAAGGTTATTGTTTGCTCTTAGTGTAAAACTAGATCTTGATATTATACAGTTAGATGTTAAAACTCCATATCTAAATGGTTATTTAAAAGAGGATATTTATATGTGTGCACCAGAGGGTTTTGTAAATGAAATAGCTGGGAAAGTCCTCGAGCTCAAAAAGGCAGTGTATGGATTGAAACAATCCGCCTTAGTTTGGTATGAGAGAGTGAAGGATGTATTATGTAAAAATTATTTTAAAATCTGTGTCCAAGAGCCATGTTTATTTACAAAAACATTTAAAGATGTAAAATTAATTATAGCACTGTACGTCGATGATTTCTTAATTTTCTCTAATAGCAAGTCCGAGAGTGAGAAGTTAAAATGTATTTTAAATTCTGAATTTGAAATCAAAGACTTAAGTGAGGTTAAGCATTATCTAGGTATGAAGATTAATGTTTACAAAGATTGTAATAAATATGAGATAACTATAGATCAACAACAGTATGTAGAGGAATTATTGCTGAAATTTAATATGACTGACTGTAGAACAGCTGACACACCTATAGAGAGTGAATTGAATATAACAAAAGCAGAAAAATGTACAGTAGGTAGGGTACTGGAACCAGTAGTCAGCCTTTTAGTGGAAAGTCTATGTTCAAACTCATAAAAGAAATTATTAGGAAGGGTAAATCGAAAGTATTTTGTATAGATTGACTTACTCATTTATTAAATTTTGTTACAAAATTAACAAAAATTACAAACTTTTCGTATAATTAAGTAAAAGTACGTTTTAACAAAATATGGCACATTTCACCAGTAGTCAGCCGCTAAAAACTAGTACTCAGCCACATTGCCACCAGTAGTCAGCCTCTTCTGAGATCAATGATTTCAAACATAATTAAAGAATATTATTAAACAATAAACAATAAATTAGTACAGTAATAAAGTACCTTATAGGACCTAACTGTACCCTAACAATCATAACAACCCAATTATCTAACTTATAATTAAATCAGTTCGGTAAGTTCTTCGGTACTATCATTATTTAAAAAGTTTTCTAGTTCCTTTTCACTTCTAAAAGTTTCTCGTCGCTTAAAAATTTTTTCCAAAAGTTTATTTTCGTTACAGGCTTCTGTTCCAGGAGTTTCAGGTGGTATAAGTATATTACTGAGAATTTTAATTTTTTCTTGTTTAATTTTCAACAAATCACAGCCAGTCTTCTCAGCATTTTCACTTCTAAAAGTTTCTCGTTGATTAACAATTTTTTGCTGACAATTATTTTGTTTACAGGTTTCGGTTCTAGAAGTTTCAGGTGGTATAATTATATTACTTAGAATTTTAATTTCGTTTTGTTTAATTTCCACGAAATCATTGAAGCTATTGTCATTAAAATCCTCCAATTTCCTTTTTTTTGTGCATTTTTCTCTTAATTCCTGATCAAAATCATCATTTTTCCTCTTTGTAGTCTCCTTCTCTTTACGTTTGGTAGCATTAACAACTGTTTTATTCTTTTTGGCATCTTTTTGTTTTTGTTTTTCTTCTTTAATTTTCTGCCTCTGTAACTTTCTTTCCTGAATAGCATCTCTCTTTTTTGTTTCTCTTCTTCTTTAGAAATTTCAAATTGTCTCCATTCTTCAGAAGAAATTGCGCCAATTCTGTTCATGACTCTAGGAGTGGTAGATTTTTTTATTGGTGATGGCATAACAAGATGTTTTCGTACAAAAGATGATACTTTTGGAGACTTAACTTGTTCAATAGAATTTGTCTGAATTTTGTCATCATGACGTTCATTTCCTTGGATCAGAGAATTTTCGTTTATCGGTATTAATATTAAACTGTCATTAACTTCGAATGAACCTACATTAATGACGTCGTCTATCAAATTGTTATTATCAAAGGTGAGATCGCCAAGTAACAGATTATTTAAATTACTTGTATTTAGCAGTTGCGATGAATTTAATATATCATTGTCATTTTCTTTATTATCCGTCCGAGTCATCCGAGTTTTCTCACTTTCAATGTCAGCCTTTTTTTGGCAATTAGTTTCGTGTTCAGTTCTAAAGAGGTCCTTCCTTCTTCAACTTCATCTTTTTCAATTTTATCAATAATACAACTTTTGTCCTTATCTGTCACACGTGAGTCTGTTTTTTCCTCAACTATTATTGTTTGTTCCTTATTCTCAACTTTTTCTTTCGCAGTTTCACTTCTTACTGAATCATTTAAGCCTTTTTTTGCATTTTCCAAGATATCCAGTAGAATATTCACATCAACGCCTCTTGCAGTCAAATCAGTGTCTAAATATTTTATAACTTGTAATGCAATGACAAAGTCTCTTTTCTTCAATGATTTTGACGGTGTTTTCTTGGAACCGGGTGTATTATTTGTTCTGTTTTCTAATTTATTTTGCACGCATTTAGAGTAATCTACAGCACTTGGATCAAACGGATAAAGGCCACACTTACGAAAACCATTTTTGATCGACTCTTTTAGAGTTGCTTTACTTAATACTTTATTAAGCAAAAAATTTACTGAGTTTCATTGTCATGTGAGTTTTGTGACCGTCAACGAAAATAAGGACCGGTTTCTTCACTTCATTGTCTTCTATCCATTTTGTTAAGCATTTAGCTATATAATCATAGAAAATATCTGCCTTCATCCAACCAGTGTCAGATTTACCAAGGAACCAACCATCTGGCATGCTATTTACATCTTTAGGTGGTCTGATGTATGGGAAAACTATACACGGTGGTAAAATATCACCAATTGCGGAAAAAAATGCTAAAACAGTGACTGCCTCTTTTTCTTTGCCTTTGACTATTTGATACACATTTTTATACCCTCGGGGTGCTACCACTTTTCCTGTTTTGGGGCAAAGTATGAAACTTGTTTCATCGCCATTTAAAATTCTTTTTGGGTCGTCTAACACATCAAGTGCTTGATTTTGAGTGAGATATTCTTTAAGTTTCTCAAACCACTTTCTGATACTCTCTTCGGTGATTACTGCTCTTCCCTTTGAAATCGCTTCAGGTGTTCTCATAGATAATGATTCGTTGCGTTCTTTTTTATGTAAATGTCTAAAAATTTTAATGATTTGAGGCAATTTACAAACTTTATTTTATTTTTTATGTTATAATCACGAACTTCCTTGTACCAATACTTTAGCAAACTTGTTTTTTACACGGACATTTCAGTATCTGAGCAGTGTGATCTGATAGAGCGGTATCTATGATTTTAGACTCACTTCGAGCTATATAATAGAACACGTTATCTATGCATGTATTACTAATAAGTGTGCGTCCACACTGAATGCGCGGTGACTGGGGCCTGCGGCGGGTGCAAGCGGGGCGGTCCGGTGGCCACAGTGACGCGCGAGCTCTTATAGCGGTTAGACGTATCGTCAGGTGTTGCAAAATATGGATGAGGATTTGCTGTTTTTACTAGACAGTCCGATCCTGAGATGAGAGGTGTTGAACACTAGAGATGGTGTGCATAAAATAAATAAAAGTAGAGAAATATTTGGTGAATTTTTTCATTTATATGAGGAATTGAGATTATACCCTACAAAATTCTTTGAGTACACTCGAATGCCTTTGTCAACATTTGACTACATCCTAAGTAAAATATCACCAAAGAAGATAATAACTTTCGCAAAAGTGTTAGACCTGAGGAGAAACTGTTCATAACTCTGACGTAAGATTAAAAGAAGATTTTATTGAAAATGTTATATTTATTTGCACACAGTACCTAATCAAACAAGTAGTGAAGTAAAAAGATGTAATAATCAAATTAATAAATAGGGTAGTTGACAGTAGAATATCCTCCATAATTTTCGTCGTATCTTTGTTGAGAAATCTGCATTCTTTCTGCCTCGTTTATTATGATTTGGGTAATTTTATTTCGAATGCGTAAAATGAAAAAATTTGGTGAATTACAAATAATTAACAAAATTTTTTCATTTGTGGCAGAAGACTCATAAAAAATGATAGTCGTCACATTTCTCCACCTGGTTCTCCGAATTTGACGCCATTTTCTGTTCAATCAGCAAAATTTTTTTTCTTTCGCATTCTATAAGTTCATATCTATAATCTGATGCCGTTTTGCTGCGCTTTGTTGCGGTTGTGCGACCGCTGCAGGTTGATGTACCTGGACTTATCACGTCAGCGATGTTAGATTGCTTAGTTTGACAGGACTCGTTGAGGGATTCCGAATCACTGTCATGCAAATTTCCCGTCATGACTTCAGGTGTAACATTATCGTTTATGAATTGCATTAAAGTTGAAAGTATAGCCATGTGCTTTCTGTTTCGTCGCCACTGCCACCAGAGCGCGGCGTAGGAAGTTTTTTTTTCTTTACGAAACTGATCCCGCAGATTCTTCCACTTCTTACGCAGTTGCTTTTCTGCAACAATAACATTAATATTTTAATATTCTTTTTTATTTTAGGTTTTTGTCAACAGGAATTGGGTTTATATCACTAGCTTACAGTTTTCGTATGGGGAAAAGCACCATTGCCTATATAGTGCACGAAACATGCCGTATTTTATGGACTGAGTTACTTCCTATTCACATGCCGACACCAACGGCGCAACGCCTGAAAGCTATCGCAGAAGACTTTGAAGCTACCTGGAATTTTCCGCACTGCATCGGAGCAATTGATGGAAAACATTGCGAAATAAAAAAAACCACCTAAATCTGGTTCGGCCCATTGGTGCTATAAAAAAAAGGAATTCCATTGTCATGCAAGCTGTGGCCGATGCAAAAAGGAAATTTGTAGCAGTCGAAGTAGGCGGTCGAGGAAAGCAAAGTGATGGTGGTACTTTTATTGCATCAACACTGTATAAGTTTATAGAAAAAAAAAAATCCTATGCCAAAGAGACTGACAAATTCTGACGTCATTGCACCCTACGTTCTAGTGGGTGATGAAGGATATCCATTAAAATATTATTTAATGCGTCCTTATCCAGAGCGGATACTTAATTATGAAAGAAAATGTTTTAATATCAGATTGTCTACCGCTAGACAAACAATCGAATGCGCATTCGGCATTTTAACATGTAAATGGAGAATATTACTTAAACCTATCGAAACAAACAGAAAGAATGCCTTGTTTATAATATAAGCTGCGTGTATACACAATGTTATAATGGATTTAAATGGCGATCTCGATCTGGATGTCCAAAGTGTGCTATCTAACGCGCCATTATATAGAAATCGTCACAGAATCCTCGGACTCAATAATAATCCACCACGAAGAGCAAAAAATGTTCGTATTAAGTTCACAAAATATTTCTGGGAACAATATCAAAGAATGTAATAACTATTATTATATTAAACTTACCTTCACTTCCAGGAAATTGTTCTTTTATTTCACTCCATAACTTTCTTATTATTGCGCGATTACTATGGTTTGCCATATAGGTGTTTTAGATTGAATAGCACTTATAAACAATTCAGTATTTATCGCCATATTTTACAAAAAACAATATTAACAGACGCGCGTGCCCATATGCCGAGCGACAAGACCGAACTGGTTTGTTACCCCCGCCACCCGCGCGTTGGTATCGCTTGCTGGCTAGGCCCGTAGTGTGGCCAGAACGCGCGGATAGGAACGTTTGAAAACTACGCGCGCTGTGTCGCTCAGTCCCGCCGCTCTAGGCTTCCGCCTTAGTCACTTCATTATGGACACAAAGGCGCGATGCATACGTTTGATACTTCGCGCCCGTAGTCGCAACCGCGCTAGGCTCGCAATGTGGACGCACACTAACACCCGTATTCACAAACAATACTTTCCTAAGTTAATTAGCATTGCTATGCGAAGTAAGGGATTTCTCAGTGCGTTCCTTTTGGCAAGGCTTTCAATTCATAAACAATACTCAAACGATACTTCGCTATGCGTACGCATAGCGTCGTATAGAGCTTTGTGATTGGTCCGTTTTTGTTGCGTAGTTCACTTCGTTGAAATGACACTTCATCTGACATCTGTTAGTTCATATTTGTCATACGTAATTTCGTAGATCGTGGTATTAAATATTTATTTGTTTTCCGAGAATTTGTTTTTGAAGAATAGTTGCGTCGGTTTATTTGTAAGAATGGATTTAGACAGTTCTGCAAACAGAACTTTCAGGTTAGTCGGAAATCGGAATACTTTGTTTTGCTGTTTGCAATAAAATGGGAAACCAAATAATAACTGATTTCGATTATAAAAATGCGTGGTCTATTTTTGCAGTGGGAAGAAGCTACCATTTACTTCTGCCGAGAAAGAGCTTATTGTAGCATTAGTGCGAGAACGGCCTGTTATAGAAGATAAAAGGACTCACGCCAAAAATATAGAGTTGAAGAAGCAGGCCTGGGAAGATCTCGCACAAGCCTTCAATTCTCAACCCTATGTCTCCCAAAGGGTCAGCCATCAACTAAAAAGATGTTGGGAGAATATAAAAACTTTGCGGAAGAAGGAGCTTTCGCAGGAGTCAAGGAGCATGATACGCACAGGTGGTGGTCCTCCGGAAAGTGGCTCAACTGTGTCCTCCAATAACGTAATTGACACAATATGTCCATATATTAATTTGGAAGTTCCAGGAGTAATCGATTCAAATTCAATAGAAAGTATGTCAAAAATAAAATGTTATTTCACTTACTTACTTATTACTTTATTTATCTAAGCTAGGTACTAACTTATTCTTTTTAGTTTCAGCCGATATATCAGAAATGCAAGTATGTAGCCCTGAAAATAAAGAAAATGCATGCAAAAAAGGTACATATTTTTGACTTTATGAACAAAATTTATTTAAGTATAATTGTGATACCTACAATAATTTTATATTATTTCAGTTATTGATTTGAGCATTTTGGATGGAGCAAACAAAAAATGTCCAAAGAGAAAATTATTAAATGATGATGCCGATAGTGATATTCCATCAAAAAAAAGTGTTTTTACAGAAAATGTATCCACTACCGCAGGTAAGATTAATATAATTATCTTATTAATAGAAAACATATTGTAAAATTAAGGAAATAAGTTCTTTGTTACTCTCAATATAAGAAATAATGAATAATATAAATATGTAAGTCAGTCAGGTTCTTTCTTATACATATAGAAGATATATATCAATATATGTACTTAATAGTACTATCATTCAATACTTGACTTATAACTTTATTTTCTTTTCAGTTAGCAAGAAATTCACAAGTGAGACAGAAGCAAGGATTAAACGCAGCACATTAAATATTGAACAAGACCAGGCGCTGCACGAGCTCAGGCTGCAGAGGGAGCAGATTCTCATTGAAAGGGAAAATAATTATTTAGAGTTTCAAAAACAATTTCATAATTTACAAATTGAAAAAATTAAATTAGAAATTGACATGTTAAAGCAACGGAAAGAAAATTAAACTAATTAATAAATACATATTCTGTTTTATTTAATAACTTTATTTAAAAATGCCGAGATATAAACATTCTTCTGAAAAGAAGACCTTCCCTGCTTGATTGTTGTACATTTCTAGCAGTTGTTCGCTGTGTGTTTCTAGCTTCCTCATTTTCAACATTTTCTATAATGCCATGAGCCCTACAAATGTTGTATAACACTGCAGTAGCAACAATAACATTGCATGTTGTCGTCAGATTTGTTGCCATCTTTTTAGATAGGCAAGGAAATATCCTCTTCCAGACACCGATAGTTCTTTCTACAGTATTTCGTGTTTTGATGTGTGCTTTATTATAATTTTCTTCTGAAATATTTTCTGGTTACGCCACTGGTGTTAGTGGGTTCCATTTTTCTTTTGAGCACAGATGCTTGGAATATTCTGTTGTCATGTACAGAGCCGGGCCGATTGGCAACAATATCATAAATCGCTAGATCAGGTCCACACACAATTTGGACATTAATGGGAAAGAATTTTTTTCGATTTCTGAACACTTCAGCATAAGCTCCTCCAGGATTCTGAATAGGAATGTGAGTGCCATCTACAGCTCCTACTATTCCAGGAAAACGGGATATTGTATAGAAGTTTTCTTTAACCCTTTCAATATTGTTTGGAAATTTAACAAAATGCTGTAATTTCAAACAAAATAATCTGGAAACCTATTTAACAATCCTTGATACAGTTGGCTGGCTTACACGTATTAGATCTCCTGTAACCATCTGTGAAACAAACAAATATTGTATGTAGGACCTAATTTGTTTATATTTACAAAATAAAAAGAATAGCTAAGATATGTTGATCATTATCAATAGGCTAGACTGGTCTACACAATAGTTCGATTAGGGGCTGTACGCACTAAACAGTCGAATATAAAAATTAATCCTTCCTACCTAAAATACCTTACCTGAAAACTGCCAGAAGAATAAAATCTTAAAGCCACAAGCAATTGGTAAATTGGTGGCACTGGAAGACCTCTTGCAGTTAATTTATCCAAATTTTCACGTATCTGTGGTAAAAGTATAGAGAGTACCACATCTTTGGAAAATCTGTAACGTCGTCTAAATTCATCACAACTATAATAATCAAAAGGATCTTGGAAATCCCGTATCACTTTTCTGGTACTTATTCTTCTTCTGTTGTCCATGATACCATTGATATAATTATCAAATTCCTCTTCGCTGCTATAATCCATTGTAAAAAGAACTTTAACACAAAACAATATTTAGAGAGAGAAATAATATAAACATAACCATTGATATAACCTAACTTTTTGACGTGAGTACGACACTATGCGTTGCTTAATATAGCTAGCTGGCTACCCTATCTGTGCGTTCCTTGGAAAGGACGCATAGTGATGAACGCCACTCAAGTATTGTCTATGAATAGGCTTTTGGGATACTATGCGTCCGGGCGTACTGTGAGACCTCATAGTAATGTTTGTGAATACGGGTGTAAGTCTCGTAGGCTGTTTTATTTCTATTTTAAGATTATAGCTACTAAGTAAATCCTTCAAATCCCTACTTTGGTTACTATCTTTAAGAATATCGATATTGAAGTCCCCGCATACTACGACCCTACTTTTATTAATGAACTTTGATAGTATTAAAATTAATTTAGCATGCGTTGGTCATACAAAGAAGGAATAGAAGTCAAGTAGTGGCAAACTTCTTATCTACATTTATCTAAAGCTTTTTCTATTTCCATCTTTTGAAAATATTTTGGTTCACAACAATGTGGCTTCTCTCTCCGTATAGTTTTTTGGTCAGCGTTTAAAGTTAACATTGCGTTGCATTTCTTAATTTCGCAACGCCACAAACTCGAACTACTTGTTTTTAGTAGGTATATGTACCACTCGTATGATGGCTTGTTTGCCTTTTTTCGTAAGCACAAAAAATTCAAGGGCACTAGAACTTCTAGTTTCTAGAAGTTCTAGTGCCCTTGTATTTTTGCAGGATGTTCTAGAATCTAGAACATCCTGCATTATTCATTTTTAAATAAACTGATTTTTTATCTAATGATCAAACGAACTTACCTGAGGTGAAGTTCGATCTTGATTATCCCGGCTTCGTGGAAGAGATTTATTTGATTACATGTAGTAGTCCACCTACGCGTCAACCCACTCGCACACAGTTCAGAGCCGTTAAAAGAAAAGAGACAACAATATGTCTCCCACTCCGGCTCGCCCCTCCGCACGGTACTTCATTTAGTTCAGAGCAACCAGAACAATAGCTCTACAACATTAAGCTATGGAAAATTTGGAATTAATATAGGGATGGGTCATGGGAGGGACCTTAAATCTCTTCGACGAAGCCGGGATAATCAAGATCGAACTTCACTTCAGGTAAGTTCGTTTGATCATTAGATTATCCCGTCTTCGTCTTTCGAGATTTATTTGATTACATGTAGATGTTTAGAGAACAAATTAATCACTTAATGTTGTAGACTAATATCAATAAAAAACAACATTTTAATAATTCCAAATAAACTAATATATTAGATACAAAAATATCATTCTTCTTCTACTCAATAGTAACAACAAAATAAAACAAATCATCGAAACAATACATTAACAAAATTACCATTGTTTTCGGCAAGAGGTCTATTGTAAAAATTAGCGAAGGCTGCCGAATGATCCGACCAACCGGCAGCCCTCCTGATGACATCGACACTAACACCGGCGCGTTGTGCGGCTGAGGTGGATGCGTGGCGCGTGCTGTGCGCGCTGAACACGGTAGTGTCGATGCCAATTGCCAGCAGGTGTTATAGTCTGCTTTATCCAGCGCCCTATGGTCTGAGATGAAGCCGGGTGGAAAGGCCTTTTAAAAGTCAGTATAAGCCTGTCACACTGACTGTCCCGGCTCGAGGCAGTTGCGTTAATGTAAGCAACGATAGTCTCTGCCGGACAAACAGTAGGACGCTGGAGAAAGAAGGGCAATTCCAGTATTGGTTGAGATCTGCCTATACCAGAAGTTTTAATGATGTCTGTAATATTAATAATCACTTTTTGTGTATTTACAGTAATATTTGATATTCTAATCAATGACAATGTTTTATATCTTTGTCCAGTCGCCAATGCCAATAATACAACTAATTTTTTACTTAATTGTTTTAATGATAACGAAGTATTAGGATACATGTCAGCAGATAGTCAAGAACCACATTAGGGTTCCTAGTAGTATGATACTTAGGAAAAGAAGGTCTAATTTTAAATACTCCTTTAAAAAATCTTCTAACTCGTTCGTCTTGTCCTACATTATTTCTCGTGATAAAGCCGAACGACTATTATTTAAGGTTCCGTACGAAGCACCTTTACTAACACACTGCGTAAGAAAGTCTAACATATCATGGACCTCAATATTGTACGGATCCAGACACTTCGCTGAACAGTATTCCCACCATTGTTTAAAGCTAGTCGTGTATCGAGGTTTTGTGCTTGCAGATAGGGATGAGAGGATTATATGCATGGACGATTCAGGCACCCGCTACCTCAGGAACGCTTCCCTGATAATGTGCTCGCCACCAGGGAAAGACGGGAATGAAGGGGGTGAGCTTCCCTGAAATTAGAAGAGAGAAGATACTTTTCCGGCTTAAAAATAATTGGCTTACCTACAATAAGAGATTTAAATACCGAAAACCACGGTTGTGATGGCCAATCAGGCACCACAACTATTCCCGTTGCTTTTTCATGAATATTTTTTTGCAAGACCTTCAAAATTAGCGAAAAGGGCGGAAAAGCATAGAAAAACATGTACCATCTGATTGTGAAGGCATCAATGTTAAAAGCATAGGGATCCCTTTTCCAGGAGACATATTTTGGACACTTTGCATTTATCCTAGAAGCAAATAAATCAACCTTCGGTTGGCCAAAGGTATTGACGATTTCTTTAAATGCGGTGGAATTCAATTCCCACTCAATATCTATATTTCTAGATTCACTATCTGCCTCAACATTTACTAGATGTCCAAATACAATTTTGCCACCATAATAAGTCATCACGTAAGTAATGTGGAATCTCCATAACCTGGTCGTAATCTTCATTGCTAAGTAAAACTGAATATTTAGCTCTTTCCAGCAATTTCGTATGTAACCATCCGTAAGCTACAGCTGGACAAGCTGCAGTCAGACTACCTAAATAGCGAGCAAAGCTTCGGACAGTCATAGTTTTGGCGTCAAGCATAATTTTAGTTTTTAAAGCGATGTCATTTTTCTTATTATTTGGTAATTCCAAGGACATAGTTTCGGATTTAAGAATAAAGACTAAAAACTGACATGACTTACTGGGGAATAATGAACTTTTTTCGAAATTTATAACAAATCCCAACTTTACTAGGCAAGACATAGCTTTATTAAGATTATTACAACAACAATCATCGTAAGTATCGCCAAAGTAACAACTGTCATCTAGGTAAAAAACGCATTTAATACCTTGAGACCGTAAATGTGTTAGTACTGGTTTCATAAGCTTAGTAAAAGTATAAGGGGCTGAACACAAGCC
Source organism: Glaucopsyche alexis (assembly GCA_905404095.1). Lineage (NCBI taxonomy): Eukaryota > Metazoa > Arthropoda > Insecta > Lepidoptera > Lycaenidae > Glaucopsyche > Glaucopsyche alexis. Next base: position 28,684,298 of record FR990044.1, read on the forward strand.
AAAAGGAAGAACCAAAAATTCATATAAGTCCTCTTTAAAACTAAATCTCAAGTACTTAGTGTGTTCCGCATGAATAGGCAAGAGAAAGTAAGCTTCTTTTAGGTCTAAAGTGACCATATAACAACCTACAGTCATTAGTTTTATGGCTGTTCTAACATCTTCCATTTTAAAGTGATCCACATTAATAAACTGGTTTAATTTCTTACGATTTAAAATCAACCTCTTATCACCATTACTCTTGGGCACCAAAAAAATACTTGAAACAAATTGGTCCTTACAGGGAAAACATTTGCGTATAGCCTTGGATGCAATCAAACGGGATATTTCCTTTTCGATGTAAACGATATCGTCACGAGGTAGCGATAATTTAGGAAGTGCACCTGGAGATTGAACAGGTTTTTTGGAAAAAGGAATCATAAAACCCGTGATCCAGTTTAAAATAGTCTCATCACTAGTAATGGAGCACCATTCATTATAAAAATATTTTAATCGACCTGAATGTACCTGTAAGTCTATTGCCGGCGTTTGGCGGCGATCGTCTGTTTGTGGTTGCGCGGCGCAGGCGGCGGAGGGGACGCTGCAGACGCTCGCGGCGCGCGCTGGTTCGGCGCCGGGTAGGGGGCCGCACGGCGGCGATACACCGCCGACTTCATCCCGCCGTCACGATGCGACGCTGACGCTCGCGAACCTCGTTGATTCATCTGTCTCGATGGCGGCGGGATCTTGGAGTTTAAATGTGCAGACTGAAGTAACTTCCCTGTCTTTTGAATCCCTCTTGAGGATTTAATAAACTCTCCTAACGCCAAACAGGTGGCTGTCTCTCTTCCGGTTTTTAAACGGATCTAAAAAGGCCTTGTCCACCATTGGGGTGATGAGGAAACGTCTTGTCTCGGTTTCGGCAAAGTGAGAATCAGCTATAATTTTTGCAGCGTCTGACAAATTTCGTAATATACCCCATGTATCAATAGTTTTAGCCAGAATGTCGGTCATTGTCCGACCCAGTATAGAAAGCGCACATCCCATCTGATTCTGCTTTTTTACAATTCTCATGTCTCGGTTGCGGGCAGATTCAGTTAGCAAAGCACCGATCTCGGGGTTTAAAATCGGTGCCTTAGCTAATGGACAATTCTTGGGGAGCAAATATTTTTTCAATAATTCTTCACGGGCCTCCTTGTTAAGGCCATCCCGTAATATTGGTTCCCATCTTTTCGCCAGATCCGTATAAATATCTAAGCTCCACTCAATTGCTTCCGCCTCAAAAACGCCTCAAGCTTGTAAAAGCTCCGGGTCGGCCACAAAGTCGCAAGAAGACGGCGCATCTGCTTGGGCAGATGTAGAAGCCACTGCAGTATCCAGTGGCGTGTTTATTGCCAAAGACGGCGTAGCGCACAGCGGAGCGCGTGCTAAATGCGACGTGCTCGGTATAGCGGCAGTCACGGCGAGCGGCCCGACCGTGCATGGCAGGGGAGTCGCAGGTGCGGCGATCGGAGGGTCGTTGGTACACGGCGGCAAGGCCGCGGCGGCAGGCTCGATTTCTAATGGCGGGTCGGCAGAAGACGCTTGTTCCGATGGCTCGCTATTATTTTTCGAATCGTCCGTGTAGTGTACCGGGGTAATAGGTATTACCAGCTCGTCTAAAATGAAAGCATTCGGTTAATGTCTCGTATTAACTCATTTAATAACTGCTGTTGGTCAATATCACGTATAGACTCGAAGCGATATCGTTACAGTCCAATATCTCGTATTGGATCGGAACTTAATAAACAAGAAAACTTGATAAACGTAACACTTTTCACAAAAAAATATATGAGGGTAAAATATAAAGACTAACCTTCACTTGATTCCCAAAGGGGTTTGCGAAGTCGTCTTTCATATTTCCTTAATTTCCTTCTCCATCTATCCTCCTTACTTTCTTCATGCCTTCGTTTCGGCATAATTTCCGTGAACTAAACAACACTTTCGTAAAAATTATTCACTGCGTGCGATCGTCGTGAGCGCAAGAACACGAAGTAAGTAAGTACCGTGCGGAGGGGCGAGCCGGAGTGTAAATTGTGACACAAAAAAATAACAGTACAAAATTACATTAATTACATAAAAAAAATTACTAATATCGTATCAAAACATAATTCTTCTAAAACCAAATAACAAATAACTTTTCTAGAAATATAAACTTTAAAAATAAAAAATATATATTCAACCACTCCCTGTTCTACGAGATCAATAGAATTATTGTTTACGGGAAGATTTTCCTAAAATGGCAATCGGTTTTGAGGTATTATATCACTTAATTATTTCTACTAGAACCAAGAATAGGCAATCCATGTTCTGTTTTCAAAATTTGATGCATGCCATTATTCACACCAGTCATCACTGAAACATTGTCAGTACCTAAACCGACTAAATGTTTAAATTTTAAATTATTATCGTTCAATGTGTTTATGATTGCTTCAACAAGCCATTTTTCATCAGCTATGTGGCAGTAGGGTAGGGTACACATACATTTTGACTTGAATAACTTTTTTGAGGTTATGAAATGATCTACGTGAGGAACTTTATTGTTAAAAATATGCAAAATTCTAGTTATAACACAGTTTTTACCGTAGTGTGTTGGAAAGAGACGTGAAACAAGGACGTATGGCGTGGTACGTCAAAGAAAATAAGTTTCAATAGGCCTGGACAATCTAGATATCCATTCTAGTGTAAGAGTCCCGTGTCAAGTTAGTCACGACGTTCGTTAAGCCGCAAGAGTTTATGACGACGACACTCAGCGTCGTAGCTCTCTGACGGAAATGATACGCCAGACTCAAAATTAACAAATTTTAGAAACTTTCTTTGGATTCGCTCAATACGTGAATCATGTACAGCATAGGAAGGGGACCAGATTGGACTTGTGTATTCCAAAATGCTTCTAACGTATGCACAATATGATACTTTTATGTAGTGAATACTCTTGAAAGGCTTACAGGTCCTTTGAACAAAGCCAATCGTACGATCATAAAGTTCTTACCTCTTTCTCTCACATCTATTAAATCCCTTTCTTCAAGTTCTTGACATATATATTTTTTTATTCATAGCAAAAATATTTCAAAGACGTGTGCATTAGGTTTCTTGAAATTCAAAATTGACAAGTTCAGTCTCTGATAACTTATCTTTATTATATTTAGCTTTTGAAGTAGATTTTTGTACAGAAAAAATAAGGGATCCAACAACTTGCGACATCATCATCATAGCTTTGAAAAATTAAATTAAATAGAATAACTTATTTTAATTCGTTTCGCAAAAAAAAATTAAACGCTTTGTATGGTAACCGCTTCATAATATCACACAGTTGCTCGGCCATGTTCACCTGTCTTCACATTGTTCTGATATTGTATTGATAGCCGAGCCAGCCACCGTGTACCGCTAAGCCTGCAATTTTCTTTGGTTTTCTGTTGTTCATGATCTCAAACAAATCTCTATATTTTCTATTTTGGGGCTATAACTGAACTTATTATGAGCCTCTCTTACTAGGAATTCTAATTGTCGCGGTAATAGTTGTGCCGAATTTTTAGCACACAAATGAAGTGAATGACTCATACATTTCACAATAATCAAATCTGGTAATTCCCTTTTTAACAAAGCAGTCACAGAATTGTGTTTCCCAACCATAACATTGGCTCCGTCTACACCTATTTCAACCCGATTGTTTAATTAATCTTTTTAAGTTGGTTTGTTATGGCATTATACACAGTTTTTGCATCACATTCAATCAATTGTATTAATCTATAGAAAGTTGTCACAATTTATCTTTTTTCGATAGAATAAAAACGTACCATGATGCATAAAACATTCTGCGTCGAAAGATCTGTACTTTCGTCTATTATAACTGAATAGGGAAACTCTCTTTATTAATTCACTTAGCAGAGAAGGGCCAAGCACATTTTTTATAATTATAGAGCATTTGGTGCGATGCAGTTTTCAGCGCGTCGGATGATGGATCCAACTAAAGGCAGCAATTCAATTAAATGATATCCACAGTCAAAAAAGCAGTGTGCTCTGCAATAAAGGCAGATATTTTTATTTCTCCCAATTTAGTTTTTTCACTTAAAAATGTTTGGTGCATTGTGGATATTAATCTGCTTGATTTCGTCGATTCCTCCAATAAAACTGAAAAAAAAAAATGAAAAAAATACTTTATTGGCAGATAACTTTTACATATCCTAATAAACCTGCCAAACTGCGTAGCAGTTTGTCGGCAGATATTGCGCTCGTTCTCTAATCTAACATCTTAAAAATTAAAATTATTATTATAACAATAAACATATTTAGCAACACCGACACTATCGCACTTAACATATTACTGCTTGCACTAATTACCTTTTATGCAGAACAACAACATATATTATGACAGATAAATATTATTTATTTAGTATTATTAATTATTTGGTATTTGGTAACATTAACTTTTTCAATTTATTTTTAACAATTACTCTACTTACTTTACAACTACCATCGTACGCTTGTGTTCCCAGCCAGGTGTATTTATTATACAGTGTAGGGGTCAAATACTTAGTGGTTCTCATCCCGTAATAGTTTTTAATCCGCGGTGTTACAAGTTTACCTAATCTAACATTTTTAGTATTATGCGAGTTTTTATGTTTCACTTTAAATTGATCACTGTGCAATTGTTCGAGTATCACTAGGTATTCGACTTTTTTGTGAACCGGTAGAACTTTACATACATTGAACAATGCTTCGTAGTCGTTTTTACATTCTTTCTTTGTTTTTGGATCAACTAGGTATTTCATAAAGCGAATTTGTAATTTCTTGATAGAATCTAGATAAGTTTTAAATGTGCGGCCGTACGCACTTAACCCGTAGCTGAGCAGCGAGTCGGCGAGCGCGAAGTAAATGACGCGTAACGTCTTTTTATTAAGCGATATATTCAATGTGTAAAACTTACTCAAGACCGATCTAAGTCGAGTACAGACTGAGTCAACATGACACCTCCAGTTCATATGGGAGTCAAGCCATAGTCCTAGGTATTTAAATTTGTTAACAAGCTCTAATTTTTCGCAAAAACAGTTAATATTTTTAGCATGCATGCATTCGTAAGTGTGTCCTATAATACTGATTTCTGACTTATTTATATTTTTTGCTGTGATGTTGTATGGAGAATAAATATGCATTAATTTAGTTTTATTTAGGTTAAGTATTATACCGTTATCGTGTGCCCACCTGGTTATTTGGTCAAAGTCTGTCTGCAGCACCGCTCTTGCCTCCTGGATATTTTTGGACGAGTACAACAGGCACATGTCATCCGCGTACATGTAGACCCGGCACCGCCCCACCACGTTACTCACGCTGTTGACGTGCATGATGTAGCCCACCGGCCCGTACACGGAGCCGGTAGGCACTCCGAGCTCCACCGCGGCCTCCTCTCCGGCCTCTCCTGCTACACAGGTCTGCAGGGTCCTGCCGCTCAGGTAGTCGCGGAACCATCGGTTGGTGGGGCCCCGGATCCCACACTCGTCCATGGCCTGAAGTAGCGTCTCGTGCTCCAGTGTGTCGAACGCTTTTTTGTAATCTATGAAAAGAGCCAGGACCTGGTGACCCTGGTCCAGGCTATCATTTACGTCATCAGAGAACAATGACAATGCTGTGGCAGTACTGCGGCCGCGCCTAAACCCATGTTGAGCGTCAGATAGTATTTTATTTTGTTCTAAGAAAGTACTGATCTGTCCTACCACTATCTTTTCCACTATTTTATTGACAGCTGACAGAATGGCAATCGGTCTATAGTTAGTGTACTCAGCATGAACTCCACCCTTGTAGATAGGCCGTATCATAGCCTTTTTTAGGAGACTAGGATACACCCCCTCAGACAATGACATGTTAACAAATTGCGCCAAGACAGGCGAGATACATTTTTTTATAGCTTTTAAGTCTGGAACTCGAATACAATCTAATCCCGGCGCCTTGTCGCTGCTCAACTGGTCAATTACTTTACCTACTGTATAACTGGAAACTGGCTTAAAACGAAATGATACATTACTAGCTTTTACATATTGGTCTCTGTTTAATAATTTGACGCAACAATTATGCTTAATATTAGTAATCTCCTTTGTAAATGTATCCGTAAATTTACTACAAATATTATACACTGTATCTTTATTTCCAAAATATCTCCTAATAATATCATCTATGTTTGCCTTCTTTCTACCTATCCAGCTGTTTATAATTTCCCAAAGTTTTCTTGGATCACCATTAGGGCCAGGCCACACGGTGCGGTACGGCTGCGGCGCGGCGCCTGAGCGGTATCGCAACGGGTCTTTTACATATAAAAATGTATGGTATGCCACACGACGCGTCCGACGCCGCTCCGGCGCCGCACCGCAGGCGCACCGGACAGCGGCGCGAGGCGGGGCGAGACAGATGAGGCGGGGAGGGGTGCACACAGGGCGACGCCGCATTGATCGTGTGGCCGCCAGTGCGGTGCGGAGTATTGCGGTGCGGTGCGGCGCCGCGCCGTGTGGCCCGGCCCTTACACTTTTTTATTTGTTCCTGCCTGTACTTATTTTTCTCTTTAAAAATTAATTTATTAACCCAGTTTCTAAATTTTGTATACTCTAATCTCTTAGTGTTATTATTAGGAGAATTTTTCCAGTCCCTGTACAACTGATCCCTACGTAATAACATATTTTTAAGTCTCTCTCCTATCCATGGCTGAGACACGCGTTTATTACACTTAGGCACAAATATTGTTTTACTTACATTATAAATATCCCTAAATACTGAATAAAACTTCTCATACAAAGTACTTGCACAGTCTATAGACAACAGTTGAGACCAATCATAATCACAGATTTTTTTAGTAACTAACTTATTATTTAATACATACCGAGTGTCCAAGTCCTTACTTGTGTTACATATTTGACTAGAGGCGCATACCGGTAACGACACACCTACAAAATTATGGTCCGATATATTGCACTCGATGACAAACGACGCGCACTCCCGCAGCTGTCTCGCTCGCACCCATACGTGGTCTATGCACGACGCTTCCCGCGCGCCAGCGACGATCGCCTCGCGCGTGACCTCGGTGGCCGGTATAACACACTGTAGGCCCAGCGCACACAAGCAGTCCTTATAGTCCGATAACTGCCTACTAACACTCGTTTCTAGAAAGTTTATATTCACATCTCCTATAAATATCACGTCCTCGCTTCTGGGTATGTTCTTGATAATCTTTTCAGTTTCGGAAATAAATTGTTTTTTATTCATTTTTGGTGGTCTGTAGACTGCTATAATATTAAGAATATACTGATTTGATATAAGTTTTCCATGTAATGCTTCCACTGCTTTAGTATATGGTTTGGTTGCATGAAATACAAGGTTTTCTTTAGCATAAATTACAATTCCGCCTCCACGCGACTTCTCTCTTGTATTTGAAAATAAATAATATCCCTCTATATTGAATAATGATAAATCCTCTTCCCTAACGTTAACCTCAGTCAGTATAAGTAAGTCGATATCATGAGAACAGTGCCTCAAAAGAATTAATAATTCGTCGAAATGTTTCCTTAGTGAGCGGATGTTTAAATGAACGGTGTGCATAATATATTTTGTGTTACTAGATAATATGCTCTGTCCCCAAGCAGTAATATTTTGATGTCTATTAAATTCACATTCTAATGAAGTAATTGCATCGTAACGATCCACTTTTATTTTTTAAACGAGTACGATTTTCTGCACATTGCACTATAGTGTGCGCTGGCTTAATGCAAGTCGCCTTAGCCACTCGTAATATTTCCGATGTACTTTTCGATATCTCTTTCTGAGTGAATCGAGAATATTTTTTTATGCTCATCACTCCTCCTAATTAATATTTTTCCATTCTGCACCCAGATATACTTGTAGGAATTCTTTAAATTATTCTTGGTGGCCCAGAGTAGGTTTCTTTTGTACCTAGTTAGGTTTTCGTTTATGTAGACACGGCCATCACTATTGTTACCAAATATTTGACCATTAGTGAGACTCTTCTAAGTACGACTTTGGATCCACATGTCACGCGCATCTTTCGTTTTCAAGGTTATCACCACCGGCGGAGGCCTATCGGTGTTTGGCTTCTCCCGCCCTCTCCTCTCGGCACGTTCTATTTGGCTGGGGTCAAGCTCGAGTTTAGTGGCAACATGGCTTACTAACCTGATGACATCTTCATTGTCCTTTTTCTCTAGGCCCGCTAATTCCACCATCTTTTCTTTTTCTTTCTCTTCCAGGTCATTCACGCGCTCCTCCAACGATCTATTGAATTTTTCCAGGTAAGTATTTTTGTTTTCTAGCGATTTTATCTTTTTTTCAGACCATTCCTGACGCTCACGCAATTTATCATACTTTTCCGACATAAAATCAACCAGTTCGGTCAATTCGGTTAACTTTTTTTCCATGCCGTAAACTACCTCCATTTTCCTATTTATTTCCGCCAGGGATTCTGCGATATTAGGCTCCCCAGGTCCTGCTGAGGTGGACGGCGTTACACAATCTTCACATATTTCGTTTTTGAAACGTTTTTTTGTAACGCATTTTTTATGAAAAACCGCGTCACACCCCCCTTTGCACCTTACGGTTTCGTCATTATCTGCCGCCACAAACTGTTTACACTTCTTACACTGCAGCATCGTTTACTATTATCTATTATTTAACAATAGTTTACCAAAACTCTTCAAGGAAACCCCGAGATTACACAATAGGTACAATAATTATGACGACAGAATAGCGCTTCGTGTCGCTCCCGTAACTTAATAACAAAGCACGCGTCCGTACGCCGAGCGCGCGCGCGCAGACGCTTTTTTATGTTTTTCAATTTTAGCATGACTCAATAAATCCTTCTTATGAGCTTTTAAAATTGCCCTACAATATTTGCACATTACCAATGTGTAATCGGTGCCATTACGGGCAACCCAATCTGAAATCAGAATATCAAAGTTAAAAACACCTGCTTAGTCTCCTACAAATTAGGTAATTTTTAAACCAACCAACCACTTTCGTGAATTCGTCGAACAGAATGGCTGTCATGTCACTGTGCAGTGTGAAGTAAGCTAAGATGGCGCATTGTCGCGAGGTGAAACACAAGATTTTGATACCCAAAATTATTATTTTTAAACTTTTGTTTAAAACCGACTTCCAATGTAAAAATACATAAAAAAGTATGAAATAAAACTTATTTTCTAAATAATTCCGCTTTTAAATTTGGCAAAAATTTTTACTATTTCTCTACTCGATCTTCTTAATTTTGAAGTCGCTACCAGCCCAAACAATATCCTACAATATTTTATAGAACTCACGTTTATATGAGTATTTGCTGGTACCGACTTGACATATTGACACGGGACGCGTTATACGTACTACTCGTCGACCGGCTCGCCGCTCACTAACAGAACATTGTTAGTTTGTTACTCGCGGAGCAAACTAACCAAAATTGGTCCGACGTCGGGCCAATTTGAGTCTTCACTTTTTACGCGCAGTGCCATATCTACCTCATTTTAATTTAAGACATCTATAGTTATTAAGTAATTTGATATCTCGGTAAAAAAACCGGAAATACGATTCGAACGAAATAGTGGAATGAGCTATATTTAATCCCTTCATTGATTAACTTGTGTACAAAGTATCAGACATAAGCTGAGTAACATTTTTAACTGACTTGAAATGATGCGGTAATATTATGTTCGGCTGTGGATTTTTTGACGTGATAACGACTTAATTAGACTTATAAATCGATGAAGGCCGGCTGCACGCACGAAAAATTGTCACGTTCCGCCTGAGCCGAGCGTGCAAGCGAGAGCGCGGAACAAGCGATAGAGAGGCACGATCGGCCTAAGCGTTCCGCTTGTGATGACGTTATCACGTAAAATTATCGTCCGTAGACCGACTTTACAGACAACCATTTTTTATTTTTACACTAGCTGTTCTCCGCGGCAATATTGTACTTTTCCGGGATGAAAAATATCCAATGTTGTACTATCCAGAGCCTAAACTACTACTATACCAAATATCATTAAAATCGGTTGAGTAGTTTTTGCGAAAGTGTAACAAACATCCATCCATCCATCCATCCTCACAAACTTTCACATTTATAATATTAGTAAGAAGGATATAAGATTATTTTGTTTTAACATTTCAGGTTCACCTACGATCAAAGGAACAAGAATATCACGTATCCACCATTTTCAAAAGAATTCGTAACGAACAGAGACCTCAGCAGTAAAGTGCCTACGTTGGTGATTGTGTCAGAGGACACCAAACACAACGGTGGATACAGAGGCTACGAATACGTATTCGACGAATCCTCCTTCCCCAACAAGAATTATAGAGTCAGGATTGTCTCTGGAAACCACGATGTGCATATCAACAATCCTGAATTGGTTGCGAAATATGTATCACCGTTTTTACTCGACGGTCTCAACGGATTTGATTCTAAATCTAAATTATAATGTGGCTGAAAAAAAAAAAAAGTTTTATATATATAGGTACTTTGTTCCAATCTTTTTAAAACAGAAAAATGTAGCAAATCAATGTGTCATTGTTTTGAAGTGATATTTAAATTGGTAGGATTATATTATTGTGTGCATTTAATTTGGATATATCACAGCGCCTGTTATAAAAATTACAAATAGATATAACAATAATAATATTATTGAGTAAAATTCTGGCTAGATATGGGTAATATAGATAAGTACTTTAGCCTATTTTTAAGGCTATTTTTATAGTCAATACTTTTAGGTATATTTTTATAAACTGTTGTCTGATAAAGCAAAGAATAAATAAATTAAGAAAAGAATCGACATTCAATAGACAACGAATGACAGAACGCGCCTGACAGAAGGGACTTTTTAAGATCCGGAATCCGGAAGGCCGTAGAAAAAGTCAAATGTCAATGTCATAATTATGTATACGTCACCGTAAAATTGTAAAAACCGTTAGATTATAATAAAACTAGTGAAATTGTAAAATGTTGATAGACTTCCGACGCGAATATGCTTGAATTTTTATTTTTCGTTAGATTATAAATATATAGTTTTTAATCTTTCGACATATTTTTACAATCTCGTTAGTTATTTTACAATTTAACGGTTTTTACAATTTTACGGTGACATATATAACAGCTCAACGCTAGAAACTTCCATTTTCAACTCTATTAGTGTAGAGTTCCATTTTATTTTCAGTGCACTGCATTTTCACCGGGGCGTTCCGGATTCCGGAGCTTATAGTCCCAGCCTAATGCCTCATCCAAACTGCTCGCGAAGTAGGCCGAGGAAGTGCTCCGCGAAGTAACCCGTGGGCTTATTACGTATCTTGCAATAGCCAAGCAATAGCAAAAATTACGCAATTTTTGCGCAAAAATCGCAAATTCGTATTAGGTATTTGCAAAAACCTAGCAGTAGCAACCTAGCGACAGTACTGCCTCTACCGAACCATTGAGGAACTATAAATTGCAATCAATCGTTCGATCTCTTCACTGCTGTGTAATTTTTTGTATTACGTAAGACTTTTACAGCAAAGCGAAAGCAATCAGCGAGCGATTTGAACTGTCAGTTAGCAGTAATAAGCGAAAATGAAGCAAAGTGCATTCAAACACAACAGCGAGCGATTAGCAATCGATCGCATAGGTAATACGATTTTATTTGACGTTCAGCAATCGACTGCGCGTCTATCGCGCGATGACTGCAAGATTTTTGCTTATCGCTATTTTTACATAATACGGCGGCCGAAGTACGAAAAGGCGAAGCGAACACACTGTCTTATTCGGCCAATCTCGGCCTACTTTGCGAGCACTCTGGACGAGGTGAGAAACGTATGCTGGAACCGCGCGGCACTCCGTTCAAAGTTATGTTACCTCTAAGTTTTATGAGTGATTCTAATGTTGTCGGCATAAAGGTCCTGTCAGAGGTAAAATAACCGTGAATGGCTCTGAACTGCAGCAATGAATATAAAGCTATATAAGGTTTGGTAAAATCAATTACGGAAACTATGGGTACGTCATATACTGCTTGTGTAAAGACGTTTAAGCAAAAATATATTTGAAAGTCGTGGAATTTTTTTTATACAAAATTAAATTATGTTGCAGGAAATTACATCTTATTGCATTATATCGACCACGCGCGAACAGTTGTTCAGATATGAACTCGAATGACCTTTCCTGGTGTATGCAATATGTATCGCTGTCTCTGTCATGCTACATCAGCTGTCCTTGTCGCGCGCGGATGCTTTATGCAAAATATTTAATTTCTTGCAATATTTTAATTTAATAATTTTAGTTTGTATTTTTCTTACACGGGTTTAATTGATTTTTTTTTTGCCAAAACGTCTTTACACAAGCAGTAGATCACGTGCCCGAAGTATTCGTAATTTGATTTTACCAAACCTTATATAAATATATATGAATATATTTTACTAATATTAATATTTTATTACGCGCTTCGGTGTGGGTTAACTTGTTATATTAACTAGGGGGCTGGTGGCAATATGGTGTTTTCCTGTATTTTTATTACGTACTTAAATGAACAGTGTTCTGAGAAAAAATATAGTTTTATATTTTGAAAGATATTGCAGATCGTTTGAAAAAATTCGTACTAGTAAATGACGTCACACGCTAGTAATGTTGCTGCGAAATGTATAGTCATACGCACCAAATGTCTCCGAAGTTTGCGCGTTTATTATATACTATAGTAAATCTTTTTGTACTTGATGTAAGTAAATTATTCGTGTATGTTCATCACACTAATGTTGTAAAAAATATAATAACCTATGTTATTACAAAACTACACATAAAAAGGTAATTCTTTTTTCTTTTATCAAATTGTAATTAATAATAATTATCTCATAATTTATTTGACAAAAACCTAAATTATTATATACCTACTTACCTATAGGAAAATACCAAATTTAGGTAAATGACTCCATCGTCATTGAAATTAAGACGTACTTAATATAGTCTGCAACTTTATGATCGAGAGGAAATAACTGACGAGCTCAGGTAGCTCTGATTTTTTATAAATAAATAATTTTAAAGAGAGGAAAAGCAGGGTAAATAGATAGCGAAATTAAATCTGGCAGAAGTCGGGATATGGGAGTATTTGAAAAGAAAATTTTTGAATGTATTATATAAAATTATTAGTACATAGTATACAGGATTTTTTAGTCAGTGACCAAACTTTCAGTAGTAATAAATGCCACCAGTTCTCTAGCTATATTGTTAATAGAGACAAATATATTTTTACAAGTGAATTCTAGAGTTTTATTAAGTCATTTATTACGTAGTTACATGGTAGGTACTTTATTATTAAAAACTCGTTAGAAACTCAGATCAAATAAAAAGTATAGATGGACTTCTACGAACAACATAGTGAAGCCGGTTTTCTATGCATTGTGTGCGTGAGCCGGTGTTGCCATACTAAATTTTTATTACCCTAGATATGTTGGCTAAACTTTCGAATAACATCCCACATTTGTACTATTAATTGGTTTATGGTAATTTTACCGCTTAAAGTTCTTTTATTGTCGCAGTAATTTCGCAAGTTTTCAAAATTATAAGATCCGTAGTTTTCGAGATAAAAATATAATAAATTTTCGAAAATTGTGTAGGAATTCGGCCATGTTAACGTTTCTGTGATATTTATGTTTCGTTTTCCATAGCTTTATGTCAAAAAACTTTGCAGAGCTCTATTTTACGTAAAAGTTGTAACACGGCCTCACAAAAACCTGGCGCGAAATAACGTTGTCACAACTCTCCCCAACTATGGAATTCTAAAAATAGGTCAGATTAGAAGATTTTTATTGCGTTCAAAACGTTTTTAAATATGAAAAAAAAAAAAACAGAAAGTGATAATTGTGTTTATTATTTATTTATAGATAAATTTAGATAAAGGATAGGTAAAGATGAAAAGTTTCGATTTAGGTGTACCAATACATAATATTATGGTAATAGGGTAGTTAATATACGGTCACCGACAAGTCAGTGTACCACTTGCCTAATTTTTTTTTTTTTGGTAGCATAATATGCTTGTGTTATTTCAGGAAAAATCTAAATCATTATATGTGTCCATATAAATTTCAAGGAGTTCCCTCGATTCCTCATGGATCCCCCATCATCAAGTTTCCACTTTAGTGACTAAAAGACCAATTTCGAATTTATACCCTTTACAGCAATAAAATAATTTTGCAAATAGGTCCATAAACGACAGAGTAATATTCAAAGATCTCCGTGTTGGTGTAAAATACTATAAGTACCTTTTATATCATCAAAATGTGATGATGTATGGTGTGATTGTGGTGGTGATGATGATGATTACTTTAATTGACATGGTGGCATATGCTTGCAGTTCTTTAAATAACGCCGAAATCCCCAAACATGTATCTATAAGGAGTCAGGAGTTCTGTTCTGCGCTTTTGGATCCAGAGTATAACTTAGAGCAAAATCTTACTTTTTGGTAGCATATGCTTGGACAACTTCAGAAAAAGTCAAAATCACCATATATTTCCATAAAAATTTCGAGGAGTTCCCTCGATTCCTCATGGATTCCATCATCAGGTCACCACTTTTTTGAAAACCGGTCCAACTTGGGATTATACCCTTTATATTAAAAAAAGAATTTTGAAAATCGGTCCACAGACGGCGGAATTATCGTTCCCGATATTTTCCGTATACCGAATATAAGGGCATTTACCTTAAATTACTTCAAACTTCAAAACTTCCTAATTAAAAAATAAAAACACAGTGTAACTCTCTACTTCATAATTTTGTTACGAATTTGCCTACAAATTACTTACCTTATTTTAGGCTATTGAGAATATGAAATCCTGGCAACACTCTCTCGATCCGCCATTATGAAACTGTCATTACTTTTTTCGAGTAACCTCAAAATTGTGATAAATTATCTTAAACAAACGACAGTTTTGTGTGTACTTACTTATGAAATGTTATTCCCTGACACTTTTTGTTCGCCTTCGTACAGTGTTTACACCACTCAATAGCGCAGGACGGCATTTTTGTGGCAAAATCACTGCACGACGACTCGTTCGATACTGATGAAAAGTAGCGTACTTTTTTTGCATGAGTGTGCGTGACCGCGTGTGTTTACACAAAGTAGCGTAGTTTTTGAGGCTTCAGTTGAAACAAGCGCCATGCGCCATCTAGTTTTTTATTTGATCTGAGGTTAGAAAAAAAACGGGCACATAATAATTTTACCAATTAAATTGCTCACTTCATTATATTTTGTACTAGCTGATACGTGCTCACTTCGTTAGACGTTAAACATTTTTTGTTGATGATGAAATAAAGTAAATAAAAATATATTTATTGAACATGTAGGCGCGTGCCTACATTTACAGGATATGTACAAAACAGTATCTTACGGGAGTGTCGCCATCTGGGGCGACACAAGGTGGATCGAAAATCGGCTTTCATAGACATAGAAATGAAATCTCGAAAGTGATAGATTTTTTTATGGATATTGCTTCAGTTTAGTATTACTATGTAGAAAATTAAGTTTGAGATAATTAGGCCCAAAAATGAGGGAGTAATAATTTTTTTACGAAAAACTTGTATGGAGCCAACATGAAAAATTAAATTATTTCAAAAACGGCAAGTTTAACCGTAATATCCTGACAGATGGTTATAGTACCAATTATTCATGATTTTTTGGCATACATCTTTTAACGGTTTTAGCTGCTCTTTTTTTTTAAAAATCGTCGATTTTTTATAAAAAAATTCATTCTGTATTATTGCACGATTCGATAGTCATAGTGTTACTATTAGTGCCCCCGCACACTTCCAATTTCAAGTCTGCCAACTAAGTTGGACAGTATGCTAAAATACCAGTAACTAAATGGGAGCGCGCACATTATATCCAACTAAGTCGTCCAACTAAATAATTGGACACCGATCGTATCAGATCCAAGATTCCCTTCCGATCGCATCCAACTAAAAAGTCGTCCAACTGTCGGCCACCTGCCTATTAGCACTGGTACCTTATGAGAGGCCGCAGACTATCCAACTTTGTCGGCCAGTCGCACGGCAAAATGCAAGCGGGCCACACGCGCGCGCGCTATTACCCCGCGCCGCTACCAGACCAAACGATATCTATACATCTATACAGATAAATAAAATTGAAGTGTCTGATTGTAATTTAAAATTAACAGCTTTTCACTTAATGCATATGAAAGTATATTCGGTACTCACAATAAAATACCAATTTTTAAAATTATTTCCGGCTAATCTCCGAAACGGCTGAACCGATTTTCATGGGACTTTCACTGGCAGATGTATAAGGTGTAACATAGGCTACTTTTATTTTAGGGTTCCGTTTTCGTTAGTTCTATGCAAACGAAGTTGCGGGCATCAGCTAGTTTTTTTATAAAGTTGATTATATCTCGGAAACGGTGCATCCTACTGAAAAAATAATGAAAATTTCCTCCCCCTTAGGAACTCCGTAACATCATATTTTCTTTATGATGGAAGAAAAAAAATTATGAAAATCCGGAATTTTCCAAATTTTCTATAGCTTTATATTGATTATACACCATTGACATGGGCGTAGCCAGGGGGGGTTTAGGGGGTTCAAACCCCCCCCCCCCCCCCCGAAAATGGGCCGGCTGGTCCATGTGGATAACCCATATACAGAGGCATATTTAGAAATTTTGCGCCCGAGGCCAATTAAAATATTTTGCCGCCCCAATAACCCTATCTGAAAGATGATTTTTTAAAGTTGTTTTAGAAAAAAAAATCAACAGCCTAAAACAGAACTTTAATGCTAACTTTATCTATATGTATGTGTTTATGTTAGATGCGTTCAAACTGAGAAAGCGAGCGAATGTTTTTACGCTTTAACCTGTTAAAATCTTTTATACTTTTAAAGCCCTGAAAGAATGTTGTACTTTAAAAAAACAATAAAATCAATAGCCTAAAACAGGGTTCGCGAACCTATGGCACGCGTGCCATCGAATCGTCGAACGTATAGCATGCGACACAATATTTTAGACACGTCACTGATCACAAAATATTGTAATTATGTGCTACTAAAAAAGTGTGAAATACGTATTAGATATATGACAAACCTAACATTATAAGTTATTTGTCATCTTTTTTGCAACATCAGAAATGACACTAATTTTACTTTAATTTAAATTATAAAATTATCCTATTTTCACCTCATATTTTAAACCCTAAAACCCTGTGAGAGTGAAGTGAAATTTGAGGTTTAAAATTTATTTCGGGTTTAAAATTTGAAGTGAAAACAGATTTAACCTATTAAATAGGAAAAAAATTTTGCTCGCTCGCTTCGCTCGCTCGCGTTTAACATTAGGAACATATTATATTATTTAGTAGCGAAATTCTGTTTTAGCCAGTTCATTTTATGATATTTTTTCGAAGTTCACCATTATTCAGTGTTTAAGTTTAACTAGGTATTGAATAGATTTTAACCTATAGAATGGGAAAACAATTTTGCTCGCTCGCTTCGCTCACTCGTGTTTAGCATAAAGAAAATATTACTATAAAATTTAGTACCGACGTTCAGTTTTAGGCTTTAGATATTTGTATTTTTCGAATTACACAGTCTTTCAAAATAAACCCTGAAACAGGTAAAAACGAAAAAAAAAACTGGGCGCCCAATATTCTACGCGCCCAATAGGTATACATTATATTATAAAATAATACTATTTCCACAGTCTTGTGTAGGGTTTATAGTTTGAACAGATTTAACCTATTAAATAGGAAAAAATTTTCTCGCTCGCTTCACTCGCTCGCGATTAACATAAAGGGCATTATATTATTTATTACCGATGTTCTGTTTTAGCCGGTTGATTTAATGGTATATTTCCGAAGTTTACCGTTATTCAGTGTTAATATTTTAGTTAAACATTTGAACAGATTTGAACGTTTGAACCTATAAAATAAGAAAAAAAAAAATTTGCTCGCTCGCTTCGCTCGCTCGTTTTTGTCTTAAAAAACGTATTATAAAAGTTAGTACTGACGTTTAGTTTTAGACTATATAATATACATATTTCTATTTTTTCGAATTACACAGTCTTTCAGGGTGTTGGGAAACTGACTAAAATTCCCTAACATGGATTTGCAAAGAGATGATTAAAAAACCGATTGTGACTCTTAAGTAAAATTTAATGCGAGAGTTTAGCCATTAGTAAAATGAAAAATGTACATGCTTATAGGTGAGGGCGATATATTGAGGAAGGGGTAAGGTTGGCACAATATGACTGGTTAGTATTGATGACGTATATTATGGCGTGATTTTAAGCTGCTATGATTGGTTGCTGTTCTCTAAACCTTGTATGACCACCTCATCATCATCATCATCAGCGGTCATCGCATATGCCTGAACATGGCCCCGGCCTTGGAAGTTGTGACTTTCAATGAGCTTCTTCTGGTGTAAATAAGGGGCAAATTTTAGTACACGATCTCCTGATAATACCGGATGCCGTACGAATATCAGCCACTCTAGTAATGTTGTCCTTTCCTGTAACCAAGTTAACCACGCGGCCCAAATGCCATTTAAGTGGAGGAAGATTGTCATCCTTAATAACAACTAGGGTGTTTGGTAGAAGGTTGTCGTTTGCCGTCTTCCACTTGGTCCGAGATTGAAGCTCCGAGATATACTCCTTCATCCACCGTGACCAGAAATGTTGCCTCATCTGCTCCACTCTTTGATACCGCGTAAGCCGCAGCGTGTTCGCCTCGTTCAAATCTTCGCATGCCGGTGAAGTTAAGGTGCGACCGATGAGAAAGTGAGCTGGACTGAGTGGAAGATAATCATTAGGATCAGCTGACATTGGCGACAGTGGACGAGAGTTGAGAACCGCCTCGATTTGCGCTAGTACAGTACTCAATTCTTCATATGTAAGATGCGCATTTCCGACTACTCGACGAAGGTGGTGTTTGCATGAACGTACTCCGGCCTCCCAGAGACCACCAAAATGAGCAGCATAAGGTACAATAAAGCGAAATTTAATTTGTTCTTTAGTCGCGTACTCAATAATATCAGAACTACATTTTGACAAAAATTTGGCAAAATCGTTCATTAGACCTACAAAGTTACGCCCGTTGTCTGAAAATATCTCGTCTGGTTTTCCACGGCGAGAAATAAAGCGTTTTAAGGCTAATAAGTAAGCATCAGATGTCAAATCCGTTACAAGCTCCAAGTGTATGGCTCGCGTGACAAAACATACGAATAGGCAAACATAGCATTTTACCTTGTGAGCCCCCCTGCCTTTGCGGTTAAGCATGAAAATTGGCCCAGCGTAATCAACGCCACATTTGAAAAATGGATAAGTAGGACTTATCCGCTCAGTTGGTAAATTTCCCATCTGAGGAGTAAGAGTTCTCCCGCGCAAGCGTGTACAAATAATACATTCATGTACCACTTTTCGAGCTAAATTCCTACTTCCTACTGGCCACCAGGCTTCACGTATGTTAAACAACAGCGCTTGAGGACCTGCGTGTAATAATTTAATATGCTCGTAACGGAACAACAATTTAGTAAAATAATGATTATTACTTAATAAAATAGGATGCCTTTTACTATAAAAAAATGAATGCGAATTACTTAATCGGCCTCCTACGCGCAATATTTTATCCTTATCCATAAAAATATTAAGTTTAGCTAAATAGTGATTATTTTTAATTTTATTCTGTTTAATAAATAAATTATATTCGTCTGGAAATGATTCTAATTGTGATATTCTGGCTAATAAAATTTGAGATTTTACGATCTCATCAACGCTTAAAATACCGCTACGCTTATTGTTTTTATTACGAACATTATGTAAAAAACGCAACACGTATGATACAGCGCGTATCATGCGCATAAAATTCGAAAACCGTTCAAAATTAATTAATTGTGAATTTGTGGCTACAAATGACAGTTGGAAATTGCGTTTCGTTTCCGGCAAATCTTCAGGTGGGACATGAGGCGGCTGAGATATATTAGTGCTGATAAAATACTTATCGTAAAGAAAGTCCGGCCCTGTCCACCATAGGCTAGATTTAGCGAGCTCATCTAGTGTTATACCGCGTGAGACTAGATCGGCTGGGTTGTGCTTCCCGCTAACATGACACCATGGCAATACCCCCGTAAGTTCATGTATTTCTGCTACTCTGTTTTGGACAAACGTTTGTAATAAATTGGGAGACATACGCAACCATCCCAATACTATCGTTGAGTCCGACCAGAAAGTAATAGAATCGAACTTACGATGAATACTTGAAATTACCTTGTCATACAATCTAGCCCCTAAAAGTGCACCACACAATTCTAAGCGCGGTATGCTTACCGGTTTTAGAGGTGCTACTTTACCCTTAGCGCATAATAAACGCACAGAAACATTGAAATTATCGCTTACAGTACGTATATAAATACAAGTACCGTACGCTAATTGTGAAGCGTCTGTAAAGATGTGTAGTTCAGTGCGCGTATAATTAGAACTATCACCTAGTACATAGCGCGGCACTCGTATATTATTAAGAACGCTTAGTGACGACACAAACCGGTTCCATACATGAGTAATGTCGTTAGGAACTGCATCGTTCCAGTCGATTTTTAATAACCACAGACGTTGTAGTATAATCTTAGCCTGCATGATACTAGGGCTAATCAATCCAAGGGGATCGAATATTTGTGAAATATGTGATAAAATATCGCGCTTGGTTATAACTTGAGAATTATCATTTTTAAAATCGTATTGGGTATTAAAATAAAATTGGTCTGACATATTAAGCCAGCCAATACCTAAAGTTTTACAACTACTGTTGTTATTTAAAGATAAATGTTCTAGAAAATCGTAATGTGTTAATGAATCGCTGTGCGTAAAATTGAATGTCCACTTTCGAAGTGGAAAACATCCCGACTGCAATGTCTTGGCGGTTTCATTACACAAATACAATAATCTAGACTTATCGTCATTACCTGTTAACATGTCGTCAACGAACATGTCTTCCCGGATAATTCTCTGGACGTCGGGATCAGTATTTTCAGAGCCCAGCTGCTTTAAACACCGAACACTCATAAAAGGTGCGGACGCCGTACCATAAGTGATCGTGTTCAGGCGAAAAATGCTTAGCGGCTCTGCTGGACTGTCTCGCCAGAGAATCAACTGTAGATGGCGCTGCTGTTCCGCAACCAGGACCTGACGATACATCTTCTGAACATCAGCACACGCCACATACCGATGCAGCCTGAAGCGTAAAATAATGGCTAATAAGTCACCTTGTATGGGCGGTCCTACCCGTTGTATATCGTTAAGAGATAGGCCAGAACTGGAAGCGGTGCTAGCGTCGAATACCACACGTAGCTTTGTAGTTAAGCTAGCTTCACGAAGCACGCCATGGTGTGGCATAAAATAATGTGGGTTGCCATAAGAGGAGATCTTAGTCATATGGCCCAAATTTTCGTATTCGTGAATAAAATCTGTATACATTTTTTTATATGTTTCAGAGCGTTGAAGTCGCTTTTCTAACGCTAAGAAACGTCGTTCTGCTTGAGGAAACGTATCTCCTAAAACCTCAGGCGACTGTTTAAAAGGAATAGAAACGCAAAACCTACCGTCACTGTTGCGCGTAGTTGTGGTGACAAAGTGAGTCTCGCATGCCTGATCCTCATCAGTCTGCGCGCCCTGACGCCTGGGTAGCTCTTCGAGTTCCCAGAATTTCCGTAATAACGCATCTGTTGTTTGTGTATAATTACACTGGATATTTCCATAATCAGTATGCTTTGTATAATTATATATAGAACCTGATATTATCCAGCCTAATAAAGTGTTATGTAAGTAGGGTCCGTTAGGTAACCTTATTTTCCCATGCGTGAGTAGGTCCCAGAACATCTCTGCGCCAAGCAAAATATCTATATCCTGAGACTCGAGAAAATAGGGATCCGCCAGCTCAATATTATCTGGAATGCAGAAGGTTTTGTGTGTGAGATTATATACAGACATTTTAGATGTAATTTGCGGTAAAACAAAACATTTTATTTTTGTAGTGAAAGTATTAATGCGTGATTTAATTATTACTTCGCAAAGTTGACTAGATTGCGTAACTGAATTACCTACGCCTCGTATTTCATGAGCGGACTGTATTAACTGCGCGCCTATTATGTCACAAAACGATTTTTTAATAAAACAGCGCTGACTCCCATTGTCAAGTAATGCGCGTGCGACATGATATTTATTGTTATTATCGGCTACTTCGATGAGCGCAGTCGATAGTAAAACAGGTTGTAATGCGTAGGAATGAGACATACGTTGTTTTGTTTCAATCGACGAAGTTTGCGCGTGCGATTGACTGATAGATAAGGGTCCTGCGGTGTGGGCGGTCGCGGGGGGTGCGTCCAGGTCCCCAGTACTCGATTCATCAGTATGTGATGACAAGTGCATGGAATTAGAATTGGGATGAATTATTGTATTATGCTTTTGGTCGCATTTTTTACAAGTGCCAAATCTACATTGATTTACCGTATGCCCTGAACGTAAACAATTAGAACATAACTTATTATCGCGTATTAGTTTTAATTTAGTGTTAAAATTAGCCTCTAAAAACTTAGTGCACGAATAAAGCGGATGATTTAATTTACACATTAAACACGGCTTATAAATCTTAACGTGTGGTCGATCGTGTGCCTTATTGGTAGAAACATTGCAGTGTGACCTTTGATGTAAATTATTATTATTTTGTTTTTTTATTTCGATCGATGTACATTTAGTGAATGAGGCCTGCAATGTTTCTAACATATCAGCTCGACCCTTTAAAAAATCTAGTAAATATTTCAGAGTTAACTTTAAATTATTGTTATTTGTAAATAAGTTACCTTTGTGCTGTTCCCATTCGCGCTCTGTAGTTTTATCTAATTTTGAAACAATAATATAAATGATTAAAGTGTCCCAAGCCTCGGTAGGCTCGCCTAACAATTTTAAAGCTCGTAAATTTTTTAATGTGCTGTCAATTAAATTTCTTATTAATATGTGTGATTCCTTTGTTAATGATTGTATATAAAATATTGCCTTTATGTGATTTTGAATTAATAATCTATTGTTACTATATCTATTTTGTAAAAGCTCCCATGCAACTAAATAATTATCCGAAGTTAGTTCTAATGAATTTATGACTAATAATGCACTACCTTTCAACGAAGATCTTAGATAGTGAAATTTTTGAATGCCGTTAAGTTCTGACGAATTATGAACTAATGACAGGTAAGTATCCCTAAATTCCAGCCAATTTTCATACGAACCATCAAATTCAGGTAAGGTGATGGTAGGTAATCTAATAGATTGAAATGCGTTATGATTATAGCCATGACCTTGAGAGCTTGTAGGGGTTACCTCTTTAATTGTCAGGGACTCGGCGCGAGCCTGTGCACTATAATAATTATCCTCGAATTGCTCGCGTTGTATTAACTGTTCTTCGAGGTTGGAATCGGGAACAATTTCCTCAATCCTACTTTGGACAGCATTAAATTCGTTAAATAAACTGACCGCGCCCTGAGTTCGCAATTTAATGTCTATGTGTAAATTAGTGGGCTGATCAGAAGCACATATAGATAGGTAATTGGCGAACTTTGTAAGCCTAGCCTTAATAACGCCGCGTTTTTTTATGAGCTCGCGAAGCAAAAGCTCCGTTTTCTCATCGTCTATTCCCCTATATGGAGATTTATCGCGTTTATTGAAACCTTCTACGCTCATTCTAGTAGTCAAAGAAAGAAGGAGTACTTACGTGAATGCAAAATATGAGTCTACCACCACAGCTTATGCTTGCGTCGGCACACAGCTGATTATTTGTGACACACAGAAAATCCTTAGCGATTACTGATTTCTTTATGTCCTCTCATGCGCAAATTGGTATGACCTCGGGATATACTTCTGCATACGCGCCCTCCAAAAATGCCAACGCCCGTCTTGACTGGTTCCGCTTGTAAAGTATCCGTCGAAGAAGGATCAAAATATGTTGGGAAACTGACTAAAATTCCCTAACATGGATTTGCAAAGAGATGATTAAAAAACCGATTGTGACTCTTAAGTAAAATTTAATGCGAGAGTTTAGCCATTAGTAAAATGAAAAATGTACATGCTTATAGGTGAGGGCGATATATTGAGGAAGGGGTAAGGTTGGCACAATATGACTGGTTAGTATTGATGACGTATATTATGGCGTGATTTTAAGCTGCTATGATTGGTTGCTGTTCTCTAAACCTTGTATGACCACCTCATCATCATCATCATCAGCGGTCATCGCATATGCCTGAACACAGGGTTTAAAGCTTAAACAGGTAAAAACGAAAAAAAAAGACGACCCTGGTTATTTATTGTACTTGTAGTCGTTTTATTTTCTTGATTAAAATTTAAATCCGGAATTTTCCAGCATTTCTATAGATTTATATATTCCTCGTATCTCAATGTTGCCATATTTATCGTTAGTGCTTAGTGCTATGTGTTGGACCTAGTGCTAGTGAATAAAGTCTTCAAAAGAGTCGGCAGGTCTTTCTCTCCAAATCCTTCGAACCCTAACACTTGACAATATGCTTGTGTTACTTCAGTAAAAGCTGTGGTAAAAGTCAAAATCACTATATATGTGTCAAGCTGCAGAGCGCCTACGCGCTAACCACTGAGCCACAGATGTCATCTTTTTCCGCATTTCCAAGCACACATCACTTCGTTGGCAACACTGTCGCCGACTAAATCGATACAGTCTGCGGCTGGTCACCGACACAATTTAGTTGTCAGACTAAATTGGAAGCGTACACAATTTAGTTGTTAGACAGTCTGCAGACTTGAAATTGTAAGTGTGCGGGAGCACTTAAGGAACAACTTCTGGAACGTAATGGTATACGGCAAACTTGAAGAAAGTGTTGAATTTTAATAAACTCCTTCATATTTTGAACAAATGTATGAACAATTATATAAAATGCTAAAATTAAGCACTTTCCTTAACTTTCTCACATATAGTTACTTCCCAGCAATTGTTATTTACTAGCAAGACTATCGAATGCTGCAATAATACAGGGTGACTTTTTTTTTCAAAATTAATATTTCGATAATTAAAAAAAAAAGGCAAATAGAACAGTTTCATGAACTTTGTAAAAAAATCACGAATTAATAGTACTTTAACAACATTTAAGGATATAAGGATTTATCTTGCCGTTTTGAAGATAATCGGATTTTTCTCATTGGCTTCATAGAAATTTTCTATAAAAAAGTTATAAATCCAGTATTTTTGGGAAGAAATTACTCTGACATAATTTTCCTTCACTTCACAGTGTACAACGCAAAACGAATATAACTGCATTATCAGATTATAGCCAAGTCCTTGGTTAGGATTCGAATCCGTTAATTTTGAAAATTGTATTCAGAATATGTTATTACATTTAGCGGCGATCGACGTGGTTGTTCAAGGTTAAAAGCTGATTAGTTTTTAAAGTTTATCGATAAAGCCGTTTAAAAGTTATTAAAAAAAATACAGTAAATTTTTTTTTACAGATTTTTGAGATTTCTTGAAATCAATCCGAATCGGTCCAAATTCGAAATGTAAGTTTGGCCAAGTAAAGTTTGGCGCAAACCGCAATAAAATCGGTCAAACCGTTAAAAACTTATGAGTTTTACGTACTGTGTAAGTATGTAAAACTCATAAGTTTTTAAATAATTTTAATAATACACACACACACACGCACGCACGCACGCACACACACACACACACACACACACACACAACACACACACGCGCGCGCGCGCGGAATGCACACACACGCACACACACGCACACACACACACACACACGCGATTTTTCCAAAGAGGGAAACTAATACTAAAAATAATAATATAACATCAAAAATTAAGTATGTAACAATTTAATTCGCGCTTTATTTTTAGTACTTAATTGGCAAGCGGATGTTTTACCTCTTTAAGATAATATATTAACTACTTAAACTGAAGAACATTTTTCTTTCAGTCAAAATTAACAAATAATAAAAAAGTACGTTAAAACATGAAGATTCGTAAAAATAAGAGGCGCTTCATGGGTTTCGCACACAGGCGCTGCCGGGGGTCGGCACGGCCCTGTTTATAATGAAGTCTTTTATTCCGCTTTATGTTCGCTTAGATCTTTTTAAACTACTAAATGAATTTAAATGCAGTTTGCAGCCAATAGATATAATGATTAAAGTCAGGCCCGCCGCTAGCTGTTTCGTCGCCCGCGTGCAATAGCGATTATGCCGCCCTACGACTATCACCGTTATGAAAAACTAAGAAAAATCTAATAAGATTATTGTTTATTTTACTAACAGATATCGCATTTCAGTCCTGAATAACTTTTCGTTGATTATAATGTTAATCTACTTACGTTTATAGTTTTTGGAGATGAAAGTTGGACACTATAGAAACTGACCAAAAATTTTTTTTTTTGTTTAATTCGTCCCGAAATGGAACAGGCTAAGATCTTAGACCATACTGCCTCGTCTGTCGTTTGAGGTATTTCTTTGTCTTATTTCTAAATCGTCAAGTCCAAAGTCTAGTCAAAGTCCAAATAAGTAGTCAGGGTAGTCAATTAGTCAAGTCAGTCGATTCAGTAAAGTGGTAGACGCTTTACTGAAACTTCCTAGGGAGTTTTGGCGGGAAACCCAATTTAGCACGCATTTTGTAGAATGTATCACTTTTCCACACTAATGCACCTCAACGAATAATTAATGGTTAATATTCCACCACTATAACACATTAAAAACCGAATTAACACGAATTTAGTAAAATAATACAGAAACACAACATTGCTGATTGACTTTCCCGGCAAAACTCTGACCAAAAATTTATTAATTCAGAAACCACGCTTTTTTTTGCGGCACATGCACGAAGTATAGATACCAGGAGTCCGAACGGTATAGGCTTTTCCATAGTAATTATGTACACAATAATATTTTTTACAATTATTTTTGAATTACCGTTAGGCAATTACCGTTATTTACGGTATCTATTTTTCGAGAACAGTTTCTAAGAATTTCCTAAAACTTTTATACCTATAATAAGATTTAAATCCACGTTTCTCTTATTATTCTTTTCCAGAGCTGTCAATAGCAACATTTAAACTTCCCGCGTAATTTCAAACGAGTGCTTGTCGAACTGTCGCGCGCTCTACCGGCAAAAATCTATCCCCGTAATTGAGACCATTATTTTAACATTAGGCTGGGACTATATGCACCGGAATCCGGAGGGCCGTAGAGAATTCTGATCATTGAAAATAGAACTCTGTGCTAATACAATACAGTTAAAAATGGAAGTTTCGAGTGTCGAGCTGTCATATATGACATTGACATTTGACTCGACACTCGGATGTTCGATTTTCAACTCTATTGTATTAGTGCAGAGATGTATTTCAATGCTCAGAATTTTTCACGGCCTTCCGGATTCCGGTGCCGTATAGTCCCAGCCTTACGTTCGGACTCCTGGTATCTATGCTTCATGAGTGTGGTTTTGACTTTTGTTTTGCATAATCTGTCAAAGAGTGTCAAGGCGCTTGACAGCCTGTCAAGCGTCGATTGCCGACGGTCGGTAAGTGACAGCTATATCCCCAAGCGTCGCTTGCCGACGGTCGGCAAGGCGGGAAAGCCCATAGAAATGTATTTATAATTTGTAAGTGGTTTGTTTGTACCACGTAATTTTAACATTTATGTAATTAATATTAAGTTTTTTATGCGTATATTAAGTATTTTCTATAATTCTACTATAAATTACTTCGGAAAATCGATCGAAAAATATACGTTTTTATTGAGATTTTTATCATAGTGAGTTTATGATTTTCTTGTAAAATGCATTTTGAATTGAACATTTTATTAGATATTTTATTAGAACAGTATTTATTGTAGAATCTAGGAATAGAATTTATGGATAATAATAAGTAAATTAGTTACTATGATTGTTTTTGTAAGACATTTCCGTCAAAATAGGACTATTTTCGGAGGGTTCAATCAGTTACTATTTACATTGTGCGTTGTAAAAAATTCATGTGTTATTGTAATATTTAACATCCTGAACTGCATAAAAATATAAAAATATGCATATAATTATGTCCCAGTTACAGTTTATTGAGCAATCAAAATATGTACTATGTCAGATATTTTTCATAGTAATTGTAATTAGTTTTGCTCCAATCCTTGTTAGTACAACTGTTTTTGTATTTAAATATTTTGTATTATATATCCAATTACGTAATTAAAGCAAAATTCACTGTATAGAAACATAAATTTTATATTTAATTGAGTTTTCAAACAATATATGAAAAAAAAATCAAAGTTCATTTGTTTGCATCAAGATTTCATTTAATAAATGAGTATATTTCTAAATTCCATTTACGTCATCACTTAGGAAATCTATTCTACTTTTTAAATATATATAATTTGCATAGGTTTTACATATATTATAACAATATAATTCGGAAAAATAAAAATCGCGGGAATCGAAATTAGACTGACAATTTTATAGTAGGTAACTGTAATTTGTTTTATATCTGTTTTTCTATTTAAATTTTATGTATAATGTGTGCATCTACGTAAATTAAGCAAATTTCACTATATAGAAACATAAATTTGGCCTTACTTTAGGTTTGCAATGGAATATTAAAAAAATACGCGTGTGTTATGTTTGAATCAAGATTTCTTTTATTAAATTAGTATTTTTCTTAATTCCAGTTATATCATCAATTAGGATATTTAATCTCCTTTCTAAATATATATAACATGAATAGGTTTTATTTACACTTTAACAATTTAACCTTGAAAAAAAAACACGGGAGTTGCCTGCGTCAGGGTGACGGACGCCATCAGCTGTTTCATTTGTCATTCTGTGAAATTGCGTTTATACATTCGTGTTAGTACTTGAGACCGTCATAAATCGTATCCATTAACATTAGTAGACCGTACTAATAACAATCAACATGTGTGAATGAGAATGTTTACGTTGAAGTGTTTAGTTTCAAGTGCTTCGAGAGGAGTGTGGTGTAATTTGTTATAAATCTGTCTGCTTCGATTCATAATACGTAATCACTTAGGGAATATATTCTATTTTTAAATATACATAACATGAATAGATTTTATTTGAAATAAAATATTGAAATCCTGAAAAATAATATCGCGGGAGAAGGCGGGAGACGTGGGGGGGGTATCGTTTTTTGGCGCGAAAAACACTTCGACGCGTGAGGGGGGTAACTGTCAAAAAACTCTGACACGCTAGAGAGGTTAAGCTGCTCTGACATTGGCGAATCACAAAGGAGCCATGTTTTTAAAAGAAGAAGAAGGGTGGCCTGTGGTATTTTCCAAGGTATTTTCTAAATTCTAATTTCTGAAATCTGATCTGTTTTGCAGATGGTTAAAAGTTATAAATCTGATAAAATCAATAATGTCAAATTAAACATGGGATAGCACTGGCAAATTCATATAAAACACGGTAAAAGTGAGTAAAAGTATTAATAACTATCTACACTCTGTAACCGGCAAATTGGAAAACCACAGAATTTATCGAAATGCTGACTATTTTTATTCCTTCATAGTTCATTGCAGCTGTAGTTTGGATAAATGATTTAAACAATTACTTTCTTATCTACATAGCATAGACTATTTATAGTGTAGTTTTGAAATCACAGGTCTACCTATTCATCCAGTTTTAACTTTTACGTGTTCTTGTACGAAGTAGGCTCAGATCAAACAAAAAGTAAGTAGGTACCTACGTTCAACGTTGTTTCTATTTTAAGGAAATTTTCCAGTACAGACTACAGTATAGGTTTATCAAAAATTTGTTATTTGGATAACTGAGGTGTTTGCCCAATGCCAGAATTGCCAAAACATAGATGAATGATATTTATTGTACGTAGAGAGTTTTTGTGTTACACTAACTTTACATTTTATCAATTTATCATTTTACATTGATTAAAGTAGAAAATTTTGTCATTATAGTATTAATAATATAAACTAAAATCTGTACATCCTTTTTAGATGGCGTTATTCGTAAAGCAAGACTTTAGTCCTCCACTATTATCGAAGAACTGGATTGCCATGAAGTTAAGACCCAATATGGTATGTATATGTCATCATTACACAAAATTAAACACTATTAAGCTCCCTCTAATTCTTGGTCCATTAGTTTTGCTGTGAGTAATCTGAACAAATGTCAAAATTGATCAATAAAGTGCCCCACTCACTAACAGTTTGCTGTACGATATTAATCTGTCAGTTATTCGCAATAGCCCACACACTAACAGTTCCGTTTAAGGTTTTGGACTGACGACTATTGACTGATGACTAAGAACTTATAGTATGTGGCCGCTTGGCGTTTCCGATCTGTACTGACATATGACAGCCAGACGGCTGTGGCCTTGAGTCGAAAACTGCCGACTCCCGACTGCTAGTGTGTGGCCTCAAAAGCGGCAGCAAGGCATTGCCGGCAGTCCAAAATCTCTTGAGTGTGTTGGTGCTATTGACCTAGGATGGCAAACCGCCGGATAGGACCAGAGACTGCAGGCGGACTGTTAGTGAATGGGACCCTTAACGTCATATTAACTAACAGGGATGTTGCCTAGTGTCGAATGTCACATTTTACAAATTATATTTTAAAATTATTTGATAGAGATAGGTAGGTTTACATCAATGTAAAAGAAATAGTTATTTAAAATAATGTGATAAAAATTTTAAGAACATTAAAACATTGTCTATCTCTTTATAAATATATATTGCTCTCTTTTCTATTGTAAATTTAAAACCTTTGTATCTTTGATATTTTCAAAGATTTACAGAAAATGGATCCTAGATTGTTTATTATCATATTTTAGCCAGCAAAACTTGTATGTGATATGCATAATCTAGTACTTAAAACTTTTGACATTTGAACTGATGACAGGCATACACTGACTGAGAAATTCTCCAAGTTCGTCATTGTTATTACTTATGGCTCTTAGAATTATTGTAGTCATTGATTTCTTCTGTACAGTTTGGCAAAAAACTTTTTTGCCAAACTGTAAGTAATGAAACTAAGAACTTTTCAAGTATATAAGCTTCTATGCTTATTAGATAAGAATTATATTATAATAGGATGTATAGTATAATATAATAAGTATGTACTATGGATGTCATGCTAATCTTTAATGGTTTTAAGATGATACAGTTAAAAAAGATTTTAGTTCTGTCTGTCAGTGCGACTGGGACTTATTTGCCAAGCTGCGATTAAACACAGTTCTATTTACAGTCCTGAGAGTCAATTCTGCTAAATAAAACCTGCATTAATACAATTACAATCAAGTCTCAATACTTTAAAACTGCCAAACCGGTATTCTCGTAAACTTTAAACCAGCATGAAATGTATTCTGATTGGTCCAAACTTCATAAAATCAGTGTATGATAAGTCACTTCACTTATAATACAGTCAAAGTAAAATAAAAGTCTGTTAAATATGAAAATTGAGGTTCTGTTCTTTCTGTCGCAAGTCACAACCACTAAAAAAAGCTTGTGGGGTTGAGGTTTTTGAGTAGGTAATTTATAAATATCTATTGTCGACCTCTGTGGCTCAGCTGTTGAACATGTCAGTGCTAAAGCAGGTGCCACGGGTTTGATATTCCTGGGTCATGGATGTGTAATAAATATGCGTATAATATTATAATAATAATATTAATAAAAAATGTGTATAATATTAAAGTATTGAATACATTTCCATTGTCTGGCACTCATAACACAAGTTCTTCGATAACTGACCAAGACACCAGATTGCCATCACACCATGGCATCCATAGATATTATGATTATATTATTGTGCCACTTTAGTAAGTAATGAAATTCGTAACACTATTAATATAAAGCTTGTCTACAGGCATTAATGACAAAAAATTTGGTTTCAGCTGATATATAGCAGGCAGAATATAATAGCTATACTGGAAAGTGGTCTATTGTTCCGTGAGGACAGTATTGAGGTGGAACAAGAGACGCCTGGTGAGGAGACTTCATGGAAGCAGGCTGGAGGTACCAGAACTGGTTGGCTTACATCTGGAGAGAAGACTGTTGCCTTGATCGCTACCACAGCTTTGGTTTTAGTTGCACCACCAAAAAAGTGAGTATTTAATTAATGTTTATATTAATCGTCGCTTATGTTCTAACACAGTGGAAGTAAAAAAACTTTTCAAGAGAGCAAAAAACTGTGCCATTTTTAATTTTTATATATCGCGATCATAATACACATATATTAATAAGCGTCCGGATTATAGTATGCCATATTTAATGGTAATAAAATATGTATGTTTAACCTTAGTATCTTGAATCAATTTTTAAATTATAGCATAAAGCCAAAACTGTACATGTTCAAAATTACATAAGAAAAACAATACATTAGGGGCCATCCATAAATTACGTCACACGAATTTCATGATTTTTGACCCCCTCCCCCATCCTTGTCACAGTTGGTCACATTTGTGAGACTCCCCCCCCTCCCTAGTGTTACGTCACATCTTACAATTTTACATCTAGAACTAATTATTCAATTAAAACAGCAGTTCCGAAATTTGTTAAATTTCAATTTAAATTATTAAATCAAATTAAACATTGCAAGATATTAACAAAACAAAAAACGATTAATTTTATTAATATAAATCTGAAAGTTTGTGAGGATACATGGATGTTTGTTACTCTTTTACGCAAAAACTACTGAACTGATTTTGATGAAATTTGGTATGGGGTAGTAGTTTAGGCTCTGGATTAAGACATAGGCTGCTTTTTATCCCGGTAAAGTACATTGTTCCTTTGGGATACTATATTTACGCAGGCAGAGCCGCGGGCAACAGCTAGTAATAATAATAATAGCACCCCACACCGATTTCGATTTCATTGAAACCAGGCCAGCTATGCAGGAGTTATTTTTTATAGTGCCCAAGTGTGTGCGCAGTACACAAGAGCACTCTATCTTCCTTTACTCTCGTAACCCAGTGGGACGGATGATCGATACGACTGGCGAGAGGTCAGGCGTAGGACCGACTTTTTACATACCCATCTGACTCATGGATCATCTTTCTTATCACACAATCACATGATCAGGAAATCCAACCCACGACCTCTGAGTGGAGAGCCAAGCTCTATATCACTAGACCACAGTGGCAGTCGAACTATACAGCATCATCGTCATGATCCAAATAAAGAATATCTCTAGCACGTCTAGCACCAATTCTTTGAGGACAATCTTAACGATGGGCAAAAGTTCTTGTTGTT
This sequence comes from Glaucopsyche alexis, assembly GCA_905404095.1. Taxonomy (NCBI): domain Eukaryota; kingdom Metazoa; phylum Arthropoda; class Insecta; order Lepidoptera; family Lycaenidae; genus Glaucopsyche; species Glaucopsyche alexis. The sequence goes on from FR990044.1 coordinate 28,717,555, forward strand.
TCTTATGAAATTGCTTGTGTTGATTAGTGGCCTTGTAAAATGCAAAATATAGACAACTGGCAACATGATCGCTTATACAAGTATGCCTCGACACTGGGGCAATAAATATATATCATAATATAGTTATTACTTAACACTTAGATTAAAATAGATTTTGAAATGTGACGTCACAAAATATAGGACCCCTCCCACCCCCTTGTCACAGAATGTCACACTTCGTCGACCCCCCCCCCCCCCCCCCCCTCCCCCTTAACGTGTGACGTAATTTATGGATGGTCCCTTAGTTAATTCTTCTTGCAAAAGTCTGTAATACTCTTCTGTTTATAATTTTCGCACTTCATTTCAAAAGCCCGGTCTATAAGTCGACGGAGAAACACAACTTCATGGCTATCAAATTCGTTATCTTTAGCCCATTTTAAAGCTTTATTACCTCTCGCACAACCTCCTCTTCAAGACTTCAGTTAACATGAAGTGTTATCTTTGTAATTTGCTTTCGGCACCACCAGCAGCCCATTCTTGAGCTTCTGCTTCTGTTTGACCCAGCAATTAGCCAAAAGAAAAATCCATGAGGTTCTCAGAACATAATGGAAGAGTTAACCAATAGTGATTTGCGGTAATTGAACTTCACATGTTGTATAAAGTTCTGATCCATTGGTTGTATACCTACACGCCGTGGTGTAGGTGACAGGAACATTGCAAAAATGTTGCTGTCTTCAGAGACAAAGACAAGTTCATCTGCTGATGGATGCTTAGAACAATTATCCAACAATGAGGAGGCAAATTAACAGACAAAAGTTGGCGACGGACCACGGCACAGTGTTAGATTTCATTAAAAAAAAAATCTCTATGCTGTCCCTGTAAATTTCCCTATCGCATGAATCGATAAAGAAATGCATTTTAAAATGCAAGACTAAAACATCAAAAACACCCATGTGTCCATTTCTTTTCTATAAAAAATAATTTATGTTTCGTGACCTCGACGTAAAAAGAGATTTAATAAATACCTACTGTAAGTGTGATCAATATATATATATTTTTTTGATTAATACGGTTTGATGACCTTTTGGTGCATATTTTCCAGGTTTTATTTTTTGAAGATAATTTCTGGTTACCGAGTTATTAATTGTTATTCAGATTTTTGTTTTTTTTTTTCTCTCAAAAAACTGAAAAGTGCGACTTGTAACTGGCACTGAAAGATTAATCTTAAATGCGTCTATCATTGATAAAAAAATCAAGTTGCACTATGGAAGCGTTTGGTAGGAATAAAGTTCAAATGGTACATTTTAGGGTTATCACTAAAGGTCAAACAATTGTAATGTTTGTGATCAATAGAAAATTTAAGACTCATACAAATAATTTTTATTTACGAGTATCAGCGTGCTGTCGTCAACATTAGATGGATCTTCATCATCGTTTGATGATAAAGATCCATCTAATATTGGAACTTCGTTATCCACCTTTTGCAAGTTTTCTTCATTAACCGGCTTCAGAAGTTCACCAACAGCTTCTGGCAGACAAATCCTATTGGACAATTTTTGGCGTTGTCTGTAGTGTGCCATAGACACAAACGGATCCGACGATTCAAGTTAAAAGTGTTAAAGAGTTCAAGATAAAAGAGGTTAATCATAGTTTTTTCCTGTTCATTCCCGGCAGTGGTGTTCCCTATCTGAGTGCCAAAATTTATTGCGTGATTCAGCCGCTTGCTCTGAGAGCATACCGACAGGGAGAGAACATGATTCTATGATCTCTTCACCGTGCACTAAAATTTTGTGTACCGTCACAGTCTACGGATGCCAATTAAATGACTGGACGTTCTTTTCCGCGAGCGTGCGTCTTTACACTACTGCGTCAATAGAAAATTCACAAGATATGGCGACAAGGATAGTATACAGTCCGTCGATCAACCATGCATCTAGACCTAATATCTCTGCAAATATAACAGTATATTTGTCTGAGAGTGCTGTGCGGGCTGTATCACCATCATTTGTGGTTCCTGCATTGGGTTTAACAACGTCCACCAACAATCCAATCGGAATATTTTACTAGATATGTTTTTTCCGTTCTTCCACAATTTGACTTTCTCTGCTACCTTTTTTGATCCTCCATTTCCGTACTAACGGATCGTTTTTATAACTGTCATGTAACAAAAATTCCAAAATACGTATCGAGGCATCGCATATTTTCTTTTACGTTTGCCTTGTGTACGATGTTGCCAAATCATTGAACTGACTGGCAGTAAGTTTGCAAAATGGACACCTTAACTGTGAAGACGTTCCAGTGATTATGTTAATTTGCCGTCAACCACACTCAAAGTTAAATTACAAACAAACGTAATACGATGCCTTTCGGAGGAAATATATATAGAGGAGCAAATTAAACATTTGACTCCTATCACGACCCAAAGGTCGCAATAGGAGTCAAATGTTTAATTTGCTCCTCTATCAAAGCTTGATGTGTCTTCTTTTCTATACTGAATGTGGAGCGGCCGACAAAATATATACGACTGGGGTGTATTATTGTGCCAGGCAATATATTTTTTGTTTATTACTCACTATACTTAAAGGAATAAAAGTTGAGGCAAAAATACTGTTCTCCTTTACGGAAATGTCTTCGTCTTATCCTGAGAAGCGTTCTTTATATAATGCTTGGCCTGTGCTTCCATCAAAACTCCAGGGCCCTTCAAATACGCACGAGACTTCTTGCTTGCCTGTTCTGTTATAATATTTTCGTAATTAATTAATTATTATAAAACCATTTACTTTATGACTTAAGTTTTTATTGAATACCTACTTTAGCTATTACTTTTATTTACACGCTACAAAAGAAATTAAGTTAAACTGAGTTATGGTTTTAGAAATACGATCAAAATAAGCTTACGTTCATAAAACAACTATTTTACACTGATGCTATGAAAATTAACACTTATATTTTCACTACATTTTCACTCTTACTAATAAACGCTGTAAGTAGATTTTAAAATAAAACCATATTTTTTTAATTATGGACCTTTTTTTGTGTTCCGCTAAATATGCCGGTGTGTTTATTTGCCGGGACAGCTAGTCTATATATGTCACCGTAAAATTGTAAAAACCGTTAGATTGTAATATAACTAGTGAAATTGTAAAATGTTGATATACTTCGGACGCGAATATGCTGCCTATAATTTAACACATTATTTTTTCGTTAGATTAAAAATATATAGTTATAAATCTTTTGACATAAGTATTTTTACAATCTCGTTAGTTATTTTACAATCTAACGTTTTTACAATTTTACGGTGACATATATATAAAAGAACGGCTGAATCGATTTGGCTGAAAACAACGTGTCGGGACAGCTAGTATTTTATAATTACGAACTTCGGTTCCTATGTGTCCCACCGACACCACACATCTTTTTTTTAGTTTTAAATTTGTTGATAAATGTATGTCATCTGTTTATAGTATAGTATATAGTATTGTAAATAAAAAAGTCAAATGTCATCTACACTAATATTATAAACAGGAAAACTTTGTTTGTTTGTTTGTAATGAATAGGCTCAAAAAGTACTGGACCGATTTCAAAAATTCTTTCACCATTCGAAAGCTACATTATTCATGAGTAACATAGGCTAAATTTTATTTTGGAAAAAATAGGGTTCCGTAAGATATTTGGGTTTTTCGGACACAAGGTGTAAAAAATCAACCAGAAAAGTTACTTATTTTGCGTACGCTGCCTAAACGATAAGAGATATAACCATAAAATGTTCTAATTAATTGTAGATATTATAAATATCTACAAAAAAGTCCGCGACACACTATACCTATCTATGTCGAGTGAGGCACAACAACCATTTTTTTATTTAGAAATCTTGAAATTGTTTGGACTACATTTAAACGCGTTTATTTTACTCATGCTATTAATCCTTATCAAAATAAATTATTTCATCACTAAGTACAGTTTATGTAGATAATATTTAGTCTTTGAATGATTAAAATTGGTCGTTGGATTTGAAGTTATGGCAGGCCTGTCCCACTCCCCGTGTAGGTATCAAAAATGTTAGTACGTGCGGCGGCCTCCCTAAACGGGCCAATTAAAAGGGACTCGCGCGCGAGCAGTGAGCGACGTACTCGTATGCGTGAGATTTGTTCGTCGCAATGTTTTAAGGATTGGATTTATTACCTTATAATCTGTGCACATAATATTACAATACTGTGTTTAAGTTAGGTAAAAATCACCCGGCCAGCTATAACTATAACACCATAACATAATATAACAATATTTAATATTGTAGTTTGAGCTACTGCAATTACTTGATAACCAATATTTAGTGTTTAGGTGTTGGCTCCACCTGAATTATCTGTTCGCGTCTTATGTTATTCCGATGTGATACGATTTTTACCCGACTGCGCGACGCAAAGGAGTGGTAATGTGTTTATCAGCCTATGTATGTATGTATGTTCCTTTGAAGCACTATAAAGACCAAACGCCTGGGCCGATTTTTATGATTCACACGTCAATCGATTCCTCTTAGTCCGGCGAGTGTCACTAAAGACATGACGTTAGTGAAAATTCAATATGGCGACTACTGGACGCCATATTGTGAAAATGAAAAAAATGAAAGTCAACAAACTATATCAAGTGGGGTATCGTTGAATAGGTATTTAAAAATCATTGTTAGTTTTCTCTCAACATTTTTCGATTCGACTGACCGTTTAGGATCTATATCGATTTAAAGTTGCGTAACAACCATTCTCACATTCCAGTGATGTAGTACTGATGCTGATAGGAAATCCAGTCTGGTAAATAGCTAGCTAGGTACTCATAACTAAAAAGTATAAAATAAAAAAATATAATTTAAAAAATTTAAAAACCCGACTGCGTAAAAAGTGAACTAAACTAAGTAGGTACTTACATAATTAAAACTGAAAAGAAAAAAACAAGCACTTAGATATCCGGTGGTCTAGAATTCTATAGTATATTATTGAATTAATACTATTGGAACATAACAACTGAACAGTCGGGATCCATTATTCGACAGCCAATCTAATTTTTCAATGGATCCTGACTGTTTAGTTGTTATGTTCCGATAGTATTAATTCAATAATATATTATAGAATTCTAGACCACCGGATATCTAAGTGCTTGTTTTTTTCTTTTCAGTTTTAATTATGTAAGTACCTACTTAGTTTAGTTCACTTTTTACGCAGTCGGGTTTTTAAATTTTTTAAATTATAAGTCACTTGTTTTACAAAAGTACCTAGAAATAGTAAGGCGGCGTCACAGATTACTAAATAGTTACCAGATACTTCACTCAATAGAAAATTTCCAATACCTACTGCTAAAATAGCCTACTCCGTCGCGTCAGCCACCACTGCATGCTAAACTGTGCCTTAATGCTCAAGCGTATAGCTGTGATTGCTTCGCACCGCGCGATCACGTAGCAATCGCAGGGCTGCCTCTTTGATAAAATTAAATTAACATAACTTTTTGTGTCGATGTTATTGAGAACTGTGAATATGTTCTGACTTATATGTGGCAGTCCTAAATTAGTGCTGTACTGTGCAATCTAGATAGAACATAATTATTATAGACGTCAGTGTGTAGGTAAAATAAAATAAAAAAATTAAAGTTACATATGTTTTATTTTAATATAATTTTTTATAAATTTCTTACCCTTTCTAAATTCTCTATTATTAAATTTGAGTGTAGCAAAAATCCTGAATCTAACAAAAAGTTTTATTAGATATTGTTTTGGGAAACAAGGGCAGGGAGAATCAAAATTTATGTCATTTAAAAGCTCGTAAAGAATACTACCCGGCCTTTGTTTCATATTTTTTTCAAAATTATTAATAAACATAGTCTCAAGTTCTCTTACATAATTATGAAACGCATCGGTTGGCACTTTTAACTTTCCGTAAAAAGAAGAAGTTTTGTTGAATGATTTAAAATGTATAAATAATCTATTTGTAGATTCATTCAAATCGGGAATGTTCTGTAATTCAGCAACAAAGGCAGGACAGGTATGCTTCTTGCTACATTTAAAAAGTAAATAACCCGATATATAAGTTAAGGCGTTTTCAGTTGGCAAATCGAAGCGATAATCAACTTCACCACTTAAATTCAAAAGTGAAGGTATATTGCGGTGCGAGCTATCTGCTTGTCTCTGTGGTCTCAAAAATCCATCGTTTTTCTGCAGCAACTCGCAGATGTCTTCTTCACAGTTTGTAGACCGTGAGTTCTTCAGCATATTGCAAAGGAATAATTTTGAGAAAGCCCTCATGAACTGTATCGGTGTTGGGTCTCGACAATTACCACCTTGTTGACGGACCGTGCCAAAAAAATTTTCTAGGCAATCTTGATTTAGGCGTCTCGTAAACACAAAATTAATGTTTTCTTCCTTTAAATCCTTGAATAGCATGATTACGGATTGAATTGTAATTTGTATATTTTTAAATGTCCTGATTTTATTTGTGTTATTAACGCCTTTCGTTGAATGAATAGCCTTCAAATTCTTGAACATTATCATGGCGTCTTCTAACACATTGAGTTGGTATTTTTGCAATGAGAATGCCTTTTGAAATTTATTAGTAGATTGGACAGTACTTGAATTTAAAACGTCGAACAAATTATTGATTTTTAGCACGAATTCGGCGGTCGCTTTTGCTTCCTCTGGTAAAATTTTATTATACATCATCACATTTAATGCGGCATAGACGGAGTTACTAAAAATCTGAGTAGCGTATTTAACTCGCATTTTTTGAAAATTGTTTGGTTTTATATGAGCTTCCGTAATTTTATGAATCAATTTTAAATTTTTTTCCTGTTGTGTAGTATAAAGTGTATCTATATGTTCCCAAGAAATTTTATTTTCATCGAGTATAAAATTATTTGTTAATAAATTATTCCTGATACATTTAATTAAATGTGGGACATCGAATATGTAGTAAATTTTTTTACCATTAAATAAAAAGTAAGGCATCTCAGCTGTGACGTTTTTTACTTTTTTAGCATAGTTATCGAAGTTTGATCCCTGATCAGATACAATAGCTTTAACTTCGATCCCTATGTTTGAAAGTTTCAAAATAACTTCATCCAACCATTGTTCCAATTTCGCGTAATGTTTTGGAGATCCTAAGAAAGAATAAGCAATAGGTTGTTTCCAGTTCACAATAATGCCTCTGAGCATTATTACACAGGCATGAGAAGCTATTTCCGACGTCACTTCACCATTGATATTATGAAGACCAACAATTTCGTCTCTTCTGGTATCGTAATGTAAATGTCTCTTCAGAACCATTTCATCTAAGGCCAGAGTGCAATACTTAGCTTTTGATGGCATAGATTTTAATTTAGATGATAAGAAATCTAAAGTGCGATCATCAAATTTAGGTGGAATAACCAGTTTAAATCTTTCAAGGGTACTTTCACTAGGAAGCCCTAAAAATGTCTTCAAACTCCGATACGTCTGCGGACTAGAAAAATGTAAATTTAAGGCAAACAACTTAAATTCGGGATCATACCTGTTGCCTTTGCGCTTATTTTTTAAATTGCTCTGCCACTGAATGAGCTTACAAAATCTTTTTGTGACCTCATCTTCGGTTTGAAAAGTAAACCGCTCAAAAGATTGTGACTCTTTTGATTGAAGTTCTTGCTTTATTTTGTCCAAATCATTCTGAAGTTTTCTTCTTTTTAGTTCCGATTCTTTTAAATCTTTACTAAGTCTTCTTTTCCTTGGTGTATTAGATGAAAGTGCAGTTGACGTCTGAGTTTGTTCAGTTTGACTAATATTATAAGACGTCTGTACCGACTCCGATTTTGTGTCAGCGCCTTTGATGGTAATGGCTGATAGTACATTAACAGTCGAATATTTGGTTTGTGTCGATATTTCGTTAAATTTTGGTTCAGGTTCACCGGCACTTGAAGTAGTTGGAAGAGATGACAGCCGTATTGTAGGCAAAGCGTCAGGTAGTAATTGGGGTTTATGAATAATCGCCGACTTTTCAAAATGTAGACAACACACAAAATGACTTTTTGGCTTGATATTTGGTCTTGCTAAATCGGGCCTACCAATCAATTCAGCCCATGTTTTACGCCTGAAAAAAAAATAAGAATTATAAAATAGGACAGGTCTTACTTTTAGTTTACCCTGTATCGATATCTGTCTTTATACGAAAAGTGCAAAAAAACATATTTGTTTTATGGGAGCCCCCTTGAACATTTGTTTTATTTAGGTTTTAGTATTTTTTGTTACAGCGGCAATATAAATAATACAATTTGTGAAAATTTCGACTCTCTAGCTATCACGGTTCATGAGATACAGCCTGGTGACAGACAGATAGACGGACAGATGGACAGCGAAGTCATAGGAATAGGGTCTCGTTTTTTTACCTTTTAGTTTTAGGTAAGGAACCCTAAAAAGGCTTATCTTCGTAAATAATCCTAGAAAATTAAATTTAATAATTTACAAAATTGGTTTAAAATATATATAAGTTGGAGTGTCTGAGGTTTTACGCTTATCATTAACACGTATATTGTTTACAAATCGCATTAAAATCGAATCACCCGATAGTAAGTATCAAATTTTGTTTGTTTACATTAACAGCACGACAAGTTGAGACAAGTCCGGCCGCCGCGCGATTTGTGTTGGAAGTTTCGTATGTAGGTATTGATTTGAGCGACTGCTTATCAAATATTATTACAATTTTATTCTAATAAAAGTAGTTAAAACGTTAAAATAGTGTTTAAGATAGGTATAACGTTTCTATGTAACGAAAATATGTAAACATGTGTCTGAAAGGCAAGCTAATGCTTATTACGACAAATATAATAATATAATTTATCACTTACCTTTCGTCATTGCCAGGTAAATAGAAAAATGATAGGTGTTTATCCCTTCTTTTACTTGATTTGCACCCATCTACAGCACATAAAGTACCAGAAGGCATCGTAAGGCGCGTACGAACGAATTAAAATGTAAAAACACCCGTGCGCTTCGCTCGCGACAACCGCACTGAGCTTGGGCCTCCGGTGGCCCGAGACCGCTCGGTCGGGCGGTAGGTAATTATAGCGCGCAAGTACATGGAGTGACGGAGGCCTGGCGGCGTGATTCAACTTCTTTGAGTAATATGAAGCGTTGAAGGTATCGAAAACGCTTACAACTTACGAGTTACGCATAAGTACATACTTATAGGTATGCGCGAATTTATTACAATTATTAAAGTACTATTAACACCTACCTTAGGGTTATTTTGAAAGCAATTTGTTCAGTAAAGTACAGTTGGTAGGTACTTACTAGAGAGTAGGTAAAAAAAGTCGTAATTAAATAATAAGAAAAAATATATATAGGTACGTAATATAACCGCCTCCTTTTTTGGAAGTTGGTTAATTATTGTCTAAAATGAGACAACCCTAATGTCATTAGAAAGGATAAGAATTACGCGATAGAAAGAGACGCAACTTGTAGGTAAATATAATCGTAGGTAATCAAGCGCTGCGTTAGCTGAATTGAACCTTATCGTATCGTAGCAAGAGTCCCTATTTCTTCAAACGATTTGTCGGAGTGGTTCTTCTGTACCTGTAGGTACTATTATTTATTCTGTGGTTATGGCGAAATTAAAATATTACGATTTCTGCTGCACGGCCCGTTGCAAAGTGAGCGTCGCCGTCACCAAGGCGGGGGTGCGCGTGCGAGTTTAGATCTATGAGTGAGGTACCCGAACCCGCGCGGCTCAAAGGGATGGTCGATGTTGCAAAAACATGGATGTTGGCATCGATAATGACATCTATAGTATAGCATCGATGTTCGATGTTTATCGAGCTCTAAACATCGATGTCAGGCAACATCGATGTTCTTATGCGAACGTCTTCACGGCCGTCCGTCATCAATACATCCATATTAATATTATAAATGGGAAAGTGTGTGTGTTTGTCCGTCTTTCACGCCAAAACTACTGAACCGATTTAAATGAAATTTGGTAGGTACACATATTATGATCTAGAGCCTGAAAAAGGACAGGTTACTTTTTATCGCGGGGAAATGTACGGTTCCCGTGGGACACTTTATTTACAATTTCACGTAAAAATTATTAAACCGATTATCATGAAATTTTGCATAGATACAAAGTAGACCATGGGGAAGAGACATATTAGGCTACTTTTTATCGCGGGGCATATAAGGTTCCCGTGGGTTATTGTACTTACGCGGGCGGAGCCGCGGGCATCAGCTAGTGTTGTATAAAAAAATAAACATACATACATACATATAATCACGCCTTTTTCCCGTAAAGGGGTAGGCAGAGACCACTTTTGCCACTTGCTACGATCCTCACATACTCGTTTCGCTTCGTTCACTTTCATTCTTACCATCCATTCCTCCTCTTACATTCAACATAGCGAAGCGGCTCTCCATGGTCCACTTTTCACCTCCGCGAGAAACGAGACGTGATGGGTGGTGAACCACATCGCCGCCATTTTGGATAATTAAATTAAAAAAAAAAATGTTTTTTTTAGCTGAAAGTAACAAAGGTGATTAATACTAAATTTATTTAAATAAATAACAATATCTAATGTTTAATGGTATCATAAATGAAATTTCCACATACATTGTCTTATACTTACACTATACTAAGGCACATTATAACAATTACATACACAAGTTATTTATTGTAATCTTCTTATCAATTGACTTCGTAACAATCGTCCTCTTATCAAATCAGAGGTTATTTCCCCTGTTTCAGTCTGGTGAATTTCCTGGGTGGTCTCCTCCGGTTCCTCATCTGGAAATAATTTATATTTATATTTAAATAATAATTTTGTTGGATACACCATGGAAATTTTACTTTCAATACTTAGATAAACACCTAAAAATTAATATGAACATTTTAATATTTATAAAAAAGAAAAATATAGTCGTCTAAGATGCCAAATTTGATACACATATTGTGGAGCACAGAACAAGCTAGAATAATTTTAGCACTCTTCAGAGGCTTATAATGAAGAACCCTATCCTTGTGTAAACACCTCGATCTATTTTTGAGTCTTGAAAAAGTATTTTCAACTACTACTCTTGCTTTTTTATGTTTTTCGTATTAATTTGCTTCTGGTGTATTAGGTGCAGCATCTAATATTGGTGTCATTAACCATGGTCGTTGCGGATACCCCGAGTCACCTGGAATTAAAATATAGTATTATAGATCCATCCATAAAAAAACTTTTTAGCAGCATGCAATACTTGGAAATTTTACCTAAAAGCCAGACCATTTCTCCATTTTGGTGCAGAGATTGTATATATGTATTTACGTGGCTATTTTCCCAAATGAATAAATCATGGTTTGCACCACCAAATTTGGGATTCACACTTAAAATGTAATATTCATCATCAATTCATCACACACCTGAAAAATGAAATTAGATTTTCATTATCATTTATGTTCAATCAATAATAATATGTATGGACACTTTTACACAACGTCAATCGGTCCTATGGTACGTTCTCGAAGAACTTGTGTTATGGGAAATATATTTAATACTTTTATACTTTACATATATTTAATATTTTTATTATATAATTATGTACGTCGTGTTTATAGTTACGGAACCCTCCTTAGACATGTCCTGACATGTTCTTGTTTAGGTTATTTTTGGTAGACATTACTTACCATTTGAAAATTGAGTGAATGATAATGTTTTCGGCTGTAGTAAAGGTGCTCTTCATCTTTAGCTGGAACCACTATTTTAAAATGGCTCCCATCCACACACCCAATTACTCCAGGTATTCCATATTTGGTATAATACCTATAAAATTATTAAACTTCTAATAATACCGTATAGTAAATGTTAAATTAATATGCAAGTATTACAAAAAACTGATCATATAAATCATGTCGCATTACCTTCGACTAATTACCTGTCTGGCTGCCGGACTCTCCGGTACACTAATATATTTATCTAAAATATTTTTATGTATCAACCTGTGTCACCTCCTCAATGTAGACACTGCACATTTTTTGACATAGGTGCTGAGCAGCTCTAACGGCTTTAGGTACGATCCCGATGCATAGAAAAATAAAGCAGTAAGAACCTGAAAAAAAAAACAATATAATTTAAAGTCTGCATTGAGTGCAGTCATTAGAATATGAAATAATTGTGCTTTGAATAAAAGATAACTCTCTGACCCTTAAATTAGCAGCTAGGATTAGGGCAAAAAGCAGGAAAATAAAATACGTACTTTCAGTTGAAGAGAAACTCGTTGAGAAGACTTCAAATTCGTTAAAGATTTTAGCTCTCTGCACAACCACTTAAACATCTTTTTTGTTATGCGATAGCGATGCCTGAATTGCTTTTTTGTGAGGTCCGTCAGCGCGTCAAACGATGCGCGAGAGTTTGCATCGCTCCAAACGGTATAATGCCGATTATCCTCTGCCTGCGCAAACATTCTCCACGCAAAAAAATAGCGACTGGCCATGATTTTTGCTACCTTTAAGAATTCAATTTTTAACAACGAGTCTGCAAAACCTTCTTCTTCCACGATCTCACTACGAAAAACCCTAGTGATAACTTTACTTGAGAGTAAGCGTCACATTCTCTAAAGTTAGGGACTCGAAATGTCAAAATTGCAACTCGCACTAGAGCATTAATTGCACCCACCAATCACACGCATTAGCACTCTCACGACCTCGTTAACAATGGCCGTATTCGATAGCGAGTAGGGAATGGAAGAACCGGTCTGATTTTGAGAACCGGGAATTTCGGGACCGGGCAATTTCGGAACCGGGATTTCCCGGGAAATTCGGGAATTTCGGGACTGGTGTGAAGGCATGAAATACAAGTATAATTACTGTCTAAAAAGTAATTCAAAATATAATAATAACATTTTATAGTACAATTACAAATTAAATAAGGTTTTAATGGCAACTCGACAAATCAGCCAACATGTCATCGCCATATTAATGACAATACTACTGGCGATAGTAAAGAGCCGTATGTTATTTTAATTTATTAGCATTTATTGGTGGTTTTTAAATATGTTATTTCGAGTTATTTCATTTTTGCAAAACATCAAATAGTTGGGGTGCCCAGAATGCTATTAGTGTACATGCTCGAACGTCTAGGTAACCTATTAGAAGTGACAAATTAGATAATTAAAAGACTAAATAACCAGACACATACTGACAATAGCTGACACACTATAGGAATAGTGTGTCAGCTTTTAGCAGTCGTCGTCCTGCGTGGTTAAAAAGTTGTAAAAATGACCATGACATGGATATGCTGAACGCGTCAGATTATAAGTGTTGTTCATGCGCAAATAAGTCTCTGATATGAAGTGTATATTAATCTGACGATTTGCGTGAAAGGTGGGAACGGGTGAAAAAAAATTTACTCGAGTGTCAGAAGTTCAATTCAGTGAATCCTACAGATGCTCCAATTTGAAATTAAAATGTTAAAATTAATATAATGCGTAACTATTTTTATAAGGACAATAAAGAGTATTTAAAGGACAATAGGTAAAATCCATCTAAACTGCTCACCAACCCCAAAAGCAACCAATATGCATATTAGTAGGTATACGAATATATACGTATATATTTATCAAAAAAAAAAAACAGACGCCATACAGACCTTGTAGGCCAAGTCCCAAGATGTTCTATTTAATCGTCAATACCTCCAGTATTGGCTACTATGTCAGTCGATGTGTGGTGCTATCATACTACATAATGTATACTACATAACGTATTTAATATTAATATTATTAATATTAAATACAGCATAATATTATGGTTATTATTTCCTCACACCGCTCACAGTTAACTTTTATGTACAGAATCTATTATCTAATATTATGAACTACTCATTCTATCCTTTTATATATTTTTCATTTTTGTCTTTAATTCGCTTTCGGAAATAATTAAAAATTATTTTTAGCTAATATTTACAATTACCGATGATAGTTTACTTAAGTACTTGTAAATTTTAATACAATTTGTTCGGTACCGAAAGTACCGAAATTCCCGGTTCTAAATTTTTGATTCCCGGTTCTCAGAGCGATTCAAAATTTCGGGAATTCCCGGGAATTTCGGGACCGGGATTTCCCGGTTCCATACCCTAATAGCGAGTAAATATACTTAAAAAACTCGCACTCATATGTTTTGTTTCTCGCGTTTGCAACTAGATGGCACTGTACAAATCACATACAAATTCCTAGTTAACGCCAAACGTAATTACGATCGCATGCCAAAAGAAAAACTCACACTTAGCACACAGCACCGTACAAACAAGTCCTACACTCATCAGTGAATAATACGGTAGGGATGTCGAAAATGAAACAAAATATCGATATATCGATATTTGAAAAAATATCAATATCGGTCTCGATATATCGCGAAAAAAATATCGATATATCGATATATCGGTCAAAATTTTTCGTCCAATTTGCAACAGATTTTTATGTAATTATCTGCCTTACTTAAACACTATTCAGCCATTTTTGTCGCATTTCCTCATTGTTGAGAAATCTATAAAAACTGTACCTACCTATAATATTATCATACTCGACTACACACGTTTTTTTCTCAGTACTTACTACGATTCTAGGCGAGTCGCTACTGACTAGTTTATAACAAAACGTAGTACAGCTGTTATAACTCTTAATAACGTCAGTTGCTTTAATGTTAACACTTTTATACTAAAATAACTAGACTAACATTACATTTAACTTACTAATGTTACTAATAAACGAAATATTGCAACCAGCATAACTTTCACTTCGACAAGAATATAATAAACATTTTTTCACCATTTTGACCTAACCATTCAGATCTAACAGATCATCAAATAAATAATAAAAACATAGTTACGGAGATATATAAAGTAAGAAATAAAAACTATTTTCAATTTTAATATTACCCGGTGTTCAGCATAAAATATGTGTAATGGCGTATCTATTGTCTTGCGAATGATACCATCTAATTAAAAAGAAGGAAAAGGATTTAATGTAAATTGCATTTTTATTTAGTATTAAATGACTATTTCTAACTTTTTTTAATTAGAATTTAATATACTTAGTTATAAATATTTGTTAAAATAATAATAAAGTACACTCGTTTTATCTAAGACTTTTCAAGTAACTTTTTATAAATACCAACATTTTTCTGGTTGGCAACATGCAAGAACGAGACACACGGCCTCCCTTCTGGCTATCTCGCTCGGCTCGGATTTGCCTCTATGATACGTGCATTGTGAAATACACTCTATTACCAAGGTAATATAGTTCTTTTTAGCAATTACAAAATTCGGAGTCTTCTATCCATAGTTACTAGATCCATTCAGTTTTCAGGGCAGTTAGTTACGCACTCACTATCACAGATTAGATTAATGGAATTCTGCAAAACAATAACTTTTTTTTTTCAATATTTTACGGCTTTGAATTCTAGCGAATTTAGTTACATCGTCATGAGATGATAAATAAAAAAAATATCTATTTTGATACGAATTTCGATATTTGTTTTTTTGTATCGATGTATCGATATATCGGATCAAAAAATATCGGCTAAAAATATCGATATATCGAACACAAAATATCGATATATCGATATATCGATATTTTTTCAACATCCCTATAATACGGACGCTCATTACTCTTCAGTCCAATTTAAGTGTTTACGAGCATATCTTAGTCGAGCTTGCCTGTGAGTTGCAGACAATTTTGGTCCATTTGCGGGTCTGAAAGGTGTCTGAAAGCTGTATCACGCTCTTTTAGCCTTCTTCTTATGGTTCGTGCACTAACTGCTACGTCACGTACCTGGTGGAGCTCATTTTTAATGTTTATAGACGTGAAAACCCAATTTCGCAAGGAAGTTGTCACATAAACCTGAAACCTGCCATCTGAGTTCTGCCGATCAGTCTTCTTTTGAATGAACATGTCTCCATAAACCTTCTGTAAACTCGGGAAACGGTATACTGTTTACATTAAAATCTGCAGCAATTGTTCGTTGGTCTAGGCATTGCTGCACTAGAGCAACAATTTGTGCGGCTTTATCGGACGATACCCCCATATTCGTGAGAGAAAAACGCATAGATATATAATATTAAAAAGAGGTAGATATGTTATAAACGCGTAAAAATGAAGACTCGAATTGGTCCGAGTCGGGTCAATTTTGGTTAGTATGCGACCAGCTGGTCGACGCGTAGCACGTACTACGCGTCCCGTGCGCCTTGCACAATTCCATCGTGTGTCTATAAAAGCTGTAAAAACCATGACAAAAAAATGAATAAAAGTCAAAGAATTTTATTCCCCATGTAACTTTCCAACATTTATTACTATCAGTCAAGTATTTTGTTAAAAATATATTTTTCAACAATAAATAATTTCAAGAAAATACTGACAGTTTATGTCATAAGAAAAAGGGAAAGTAATGTCAATATTTACTTTTTTGTGAATCTAATAAGGATGCATGCATTTCTGACATAGAGTAAATAGTACAGAAGCGAATATCGTTATCTTGTACAGAATTTCAGACCGTTCACTTATTTTATATTTTATCTAGCTCGAAGGATATTTTGATAAGATTGACGAAAATAATGTTATTATATTGTTCAATCATTTAAATTAATATCATTAACTTTTTAAAATTGTAAAATATAGAAAAAATAGTGAGATGTTAACGAAGTAACTTAGAACGATTTGAGGGCCTAACAGTAAAGTAACTGCTGCTTTTATTTGATTTAAATTCATCAATCTTGAATTTTAAGAGATACAGGTTAGTTTTTTTTCTTTTGCTTTTTGTTGAGCGACAGGGACAGAACTACGCTATTGGATGCGCTATTCGTCACTTAATAGGCGATTGTGAATAGTGAAACAGATCCATAATATAAAAATTCCAATCACATTTCTGACTTAGTGAAACGGTTTACAACAAAGATATATTTATTATACATTAGCTGTATGTACTTAACAGACGTTGTTTGATGAAAATATGAATTGAAATAATTATTCCTCCTACATAAAACTATATATATAGTCTATACCCTATAGTCTGTATCTTAATAATTTTCACTTTAATAATTTCGAACTTAGTATTCCATTGTTCATAATACTTACAGATTGAGTCGTAGTGAACTTTTTTTGACGTTTTGGCTACTTTCCACACATCGTACACACACGAAACAATCCGTAAGTGTTTAAAACAATGAACATATTCGCGTAAAAATCAGAAATCAATATTAGTATTTTTTAAAATAATAATAAAATTGTTTAATTTTTTTTCCAGGAAGACATAATTTAATATACAGCAGAAGACATTTACATTTAGTACTCCCAAACTAAAAAAAGGGATTATAATAAAAAAAAATGTTTTTTTTTTCTATTATTCGAAAAGTGCCCATAAAAACACCGAATACCTATTCGAATGTCAAAAATGTCGATTAAATATTTGCAAGTTCTACTTCTTATCCTTTACCTTTTCTCAAGGCTGGGAATATAAGATCCGGAATCAGGAAGGCCGTAGAAAATTCTGAGCATTGAAAATAGAATTCCGCGCCAATACAATAGAGTTGAAAATTGCAACATATGAATGTCGAGTTTCAATGTCTTAAATGACAGCTCGACGACCAAAACTTCCATTTTCAACTCTATTGTAGTTAGGTATTAGCGCAGAGTTTTATTTTTAATTTTCTAAATTTTCACCGGCGTTCCGGATTTCGAAGCATAGTTCCAGCTTAATGACGAACAAATTCTTGAAAATAAGCTAACTTTTAACAAACTACTTTTTTGACGTAAAGGTCAAGGAGTATTTTTATAAAAAATAAGCTTTTTCTTCATCTGTACCGTTCTTTGCAGAATTTGTGCCCCAACATCGCACTATAATAGAAACATGTTTTTAAATATCAAGTTTCAATTCCTTTTTGAGAGTGATAGAAAAAACTAAATAATATGTTTTATGTAAATAATAGTAGGCGTTCATGCCATTATCATAGTTACTAATGAGACGTTATTTTAAAAAATAACCTCTTAATAGTACCTATGAACGAAATAGAATTTATACGCATTTTGTACCTTCTGCGTCATTAAATAATCTATGTCAGAGATTTCAAACTTTAAATGTGGAATCGTATGTAATTGGTAGTGACAAACCTTTGTGACAAACACTAGTCATCTTTTTCTTTGCTATTTAATTAGGAATGCCATCCTTATCACGAATTTTTGCTGTGAGTGAAATGTCACAGTAATTAAAAGTATCAATGTGTGACGCGGCACAAAAATTTTGTCAGTTTTGTAAGGGTATAACGTATCCTTAGTTATCACTGGAAAAACGTGTTTAAAATGAAAACAGACTACTTATTAAACAAATAATAACGATAATAATTTAACATGTAATAAAACAAAAAAATA
This sequence comes from Glaucopsyche alexis, assembly GCA_905404095.1. Lineage (NCBI taxonomy): Eukaryota > Metazoa > Arthropoda > Insecta > Lepidoptera > Lycaenidae > Glaucopsyche > Glaucopsyche alexis. The sequence continues at coordinate 28,735,922 of FR990044.1, forward strand.
ATAATAATAATAACCAACATTCACAACATTAACGTAATATCGAGTTAATCTTTAGTAAATTGACAAGATTTCTATAGAATATTTTCTTTATTTTGTGACAGTTCCATATTTAAATTTGATTTTGTTTATAAACCAGCTTTATTTTCCTTGGTATTGGAAAATAAAGCTAAATGTAAAAAGTTTGCGTATTTCGTAATAAAATTTTATTCAATGTAGAACACATTCAATAAAATTTAAATTGTAATTTGATTCAGTTTATGTGTCCGCCAGTGTATGTGTCACCGTAAAATTGTAAAAACCGTTAGATTGTAATAAAACTAGTGAAATTTTAAAATGTTGATAGACTTCCGACGCGAATATGCTGCCTATAATTTAACATTATTTTTCGTTAGATTATAAATAAGTATATAGTTTTTAACCTTTCGTCATATTTTTACAATCTCGTTAGTTATTTTATAATCTAACGGTTTTTACAATTTTACGGTGACATATAATATATTTTTATATTATAACTTGACAGTAAATGTAAATTAAAAACAATATAGATTAAAATCAACGTCGTTTATTTTGAATATACAATACAATTTTTATATTTACATTTTAATCATCTTCCGTCACTGTATCAACGTCCTCATAATTTTCTACAGAATTAAATTACCATTAGTTTTTCTATATTTTCAATTTTCTATTTTCATTCTATTCCTTTTTACATCTAACATCCATTTATATGTGTAAAATTATCGTTCCACATCAGAAGACGTCAAGGAAGCAAATTTTAAAAAAGATATTAATTTACTAGCCTATTTTATTTTTCAATGCTTTCGCTATATACTATAATTGTATATAAATCTGGGTTTCGTTCCATGACTGACTCTATTTTATATTAAACTATTTGGGAATCGAACTCATTTATAGCAGCTTTGACCTGGTCAAATGCTAAAAGAGAATCGGCCAGAGATAAATTAGGTATGTTTTTGTAATTATTTCAATGAACATTGTATTATTGTGTAGGTATCTTTTATAAAATTTATATCATGTCTTAAATTTTGCTTTTCTAAATATTTTTTGAATTTCTAATGGACACAGCATCAGAACTGCTTAAACAGCATATTACATAATATTTAATTCTGTCAAAGTGCTGAGCAAAGTAAGCCGCCGCCTCCAACCAAGTGCCCCATCTTGTAATTATTGGTTGGGGAGGTAGCGGCAAATCAGGATATTTTTCTTTTAAGATTTTAACTTCTTGCTGGGGCTTTTAAAAATTCTTTTTGACATTTGAAATTAAAATATCCACATCATTATATTCTAACCTAATTTTCTCAGATACACGATGCAGAGAATGCGTCAAACATGTCACATGTTTCATATTGGGTAATTTTATTTTTTTTTGATTTCGTCCTGCAGACGGCATATATTATGCTACTCTATAAGTACAGAGCATAAGAACATTGTCCATTTTGATTTCAAATGAGTCTTCCCAAAAATTTTCTAAGCACTCTAGCACAAATTGCGTAATTGTTTGCCCGTTAACAACAGTTAGCATTTTACAGGCTATTAAATAAGGTTTGCTCATATTGCTAGGACCTAAAAAGTCGGTCGTTTCATATAGTAATATCCACAGCTTTTCGTTTTTATTATTTCCTTGAATAGTGATTTTTTTCTTAAACAACTTGTCCAAATAAACTTTCCGTAACAGCTGTGATTCATCGGAAAGTTTACGATTAGTACAAGCACAACAAATGGTACCGCATATATATTTTCTGAAGAATTCTTGAAAGGAAGAATTTTTTATCTTATTTTTCATATTGCACACAATAAAATAAAAAAATTAAGGTCAAAATAAAACTCCTCTTGCGGCCGCTTAAGCCTTCCTTGGTGTACTGTGCCTTCGATATGTTTTCTAACGTTGCCTTCGTTTATTGTTCTTAAATGACTCTTACACCTTGTATAATATATTGTACCACTAGCATAGTCGTAGTAGTTCAGGATGACCGGCTATCCATTTTTCTACAGCTTCAGCTATGAAGCTACCGTGACCATTTATTTTTTCAATTATTGAGTCATCAATTAGTATATTCTGCTGTTGTTTATTTGGAGACTTGATTAAAGTAGACTCATTCTCTTCATGTTCACTACTTGAACCTTTTGTAAAATCATTACAGTCTTCTGAGCTTTGTGAAACATTTGATTCCAAAAATAAACCTTGGCCTGTGCTCTCAAACGAAGTTGTCTCATTGTCCAGTATTGAAGGGGAATCCAAATTCTTATGAGATCGATTAAGGTCATAGTTCATGTTTTCAGCACATAATGTTTCCGTTTGATTGACAGTAGCGCTTATGTTTTTATCTATTGTTCATCATAGAGAATACTCTTTCTACTGGAGCATTTGTAGCAGGTAAACATAAAATATATTAAATTAAAATAGAAAAGTTTTCATGCTGAAGATAAAATAAATAAAGAAGGGTTAAATGGACAAAGGTGTTAACTAGCAAATAGTTCTAAATGAGTAATGAGCATATGAAAATAATAAATTCTAAAAATTTGCACACTTGTTGTGGCTGTAATTGACTTTTATCGTAGTTTATCACGAAACCTAAACACTCAAAGAATGCTATCGTTTCCTGTACATTCCGAAGGCATTCTTAATAGCTCTTAACTAAGCAACAAATGTCATCAAGATAGCAGACCGATTTGTGACCACGACTGCGTAAGTGTGCTACGACTTTTCTGACTATCTTAGTAAACATCTAGGTGCTATCCCTAAACCGTAACATAAAGCATTAAACTCGTACGTTATATATTAATATCACACAACTTTTTATACACACTATCCACTTTAATCAGATTTTTAAGGCAGCATTCGGATCTGGGCAGCCGCGACCCGGCAGTGGCGACCAGCTGCCGCGACCCATTGTCGCTGCTGTGCAGCGCTGCTAGAAGCTTACGGATAGCAGCGTCCGTGACCCGGGCAGCGACTGCCACGTGCAGTAGTCAAACAGCACTCAGTGTGAACGCTTGTGCATTCTAGTCGTGTATAAAATATTCACTATGTCTGACTATTTAAATATACGAAAGCGAGAACTCGTGAAGAGACTGATAGAAGACGAAGAAGAGGATGATGAAATAATGTTGATCTTGCTATCATCAAAGAGGAATAACATCGATTCATTATATACGTCCAGAATTGATGAAGGCACCTATCAAATCCTGATAAAACGGCACTTAAATGTAAAGGAAAAGAAATTCAGGGGTTACTGTAGACTAAATAAAACTCAATTTCAATTTGTACTTAGTTTAATCAACAGTGATATTCAACCAATGAAAAAAGGATCAATAACAAGCGAGGAAAAATTATTTCTCACTTTAAGGTAAAAAGTTATCTATAGTTTGTGCGTTTTATGATGATATGGGTGACACATAATAATTGACAATAGTAGGGAAGTTACCTAAAAAAAATAATCGATAATTTAAAAATATCGAATCACTTCGTAAAGGAATTGCAATCGAAATTATCGATTTCATACTGACGTTTCAGAGTGGCGCCGGCGATTTAAGATGGCCGCCCTTTTTATCGATTTGATTTCGATTCAAAAGCGTCAATCTCTATTGGCATAAGTTCCGTTTCATGCATCTGACATTTTTCAAATATTTTCGTAACAATAATTTTATACTCCTATTTCACAGTTAATATTTATAATTTTATATTAATAAGTTAGCATTTAGCAACTTTTCATTTTTATCCATTTACAATTATAGGAAACATTTGTTTTTGTAGATGGAATATAATTTATTACATTTTGATTTTTTTTTGTTTTCTTGTAAAAAAATCCGTAGCAAGGAATTTGAGAAGTGTCACCCATATCATCTTAGAACGCACAAACTATAGCTGGAAATATGTGTTGGACATGTTTTCTGAAGTATTTGTTGGAAAATTAATTGTATTTGGAATACTTAAGTCAGTAGGTTCACAGAGTGGACTGATGGGTGATGCGACGGAAGTTATCGGAGAATAAGGGTTTGATGAAGAATTTTCACCAAAAGGGGGACTGCTTGAGGAAGTACTAAGACCACTAACACTAGTATGCTCGTTTAGGCTCCTTAATTCATAGTCGGCTAAAATATTGAATACTTTAGTTTTCGCTTCTACTCTTAAAGCAGGAGTAAGTTTTTTTAGCATTGTCCCAACGTGCGAGCAAAACGATGTAATACCATCCACATCTTCTTTGTCCTGGGTTGACTGAGGTGTGAGGGCTTGAATTTGGGCACGCCTTTCAGCGTCCCTTTCTTTCCAGTAGTTGAGTAGAGCCGCCTGCATGGTACTATTTTGATTTTGTTTCTTTTTTTTCAATACGCTTCCTGTAGATCTCCCTGTTTTTTTGTTTCGTTTCTCATCATCAGCAGTTTCTTCAACGTCTACCTCTGTTGCACTCGATGGCGCATTCACCATTATTATTCCGCTTGTTCCTTCGCTATTCATTTCTATTTCGTTAGGTTCCACGTTAATGTCTTTCTCTTTATTCAAAAAGCTTTCATCATAATTTGATACTTCATTTTCGCTATCATTAGTATCATCAGTTCCCTCAATATTACATATAGTTTTTCTTTCAGTGGGAACATTTTCCAAAAAAGTTAGTCTTTCCATTAAAGGCCATTTTTTTGACTTGCTGCCGGCTGCTGATCCAGTTGGTAATTTATTTTTGCGCTTAATTCTTTGATAGGAATCTCTGATGCATTTCCAGCGTTTTCTGCAGTCATCACCTAAAACAGATTTAAAATTCATAGTATAAATATGTTGTAGTTACATATTAAGAAGTCTTCTTTAAAATACATATTATTGTTAGAATTCTGTACAAAATCAAATAATATTTTTCAATTTCAGATTCCTAGCAACTGGTGAAACATACGCATCTTTAGAATTCAATTATCGTATATCGGCAAGCTATATAAGCAGAATAGTCGCACAAGTTCTTGCAAGTTTGCGAAAAAATTTAGTACCAATTTTCCTGCCTGTGCCAACGGAAAATCATCTAAAACAAACTGCTGAACATTTCTGGAATAGGTGGAACTGTCCAAATTGTTTTGGAGCAATTGATGGCAAGCACGTACGTATTAAATGTCCGAAGAACAGTGGATCGATGTTTTTTAACTATAAAGACTACTATTCTACTGTATTATTGGCTATTGTAGACGCAAACTGCAAATTTATTGCTGTTGACGTGGGCTCATATGGGAAGGAAGGGGACAGTGGTATATTCAAAAAGTCAGCTATGGGCAAAAAAATTATGTCCGAACAATTTAATGTGCCTCAACCGGCAGCCTTACCAGGAACAGATATCTTAACCCCACATTATCTAGTTGGCGATGACGCGTTTGGATTAGACGTCTACATGATGAAACCCTATTACAGAACTCATATTAGAGGCGATCGTGGTAAAGCGATTTTCAACTATCGCATCTGCCGAGCAAGACGAGTCACAGAGAATTCTTTTGGACTTCTGAGTCAGGTTTTCCGAATATTATATTCACCTATAGCAATTAGACCAGAAATATGTGATGACTTAATTACTACACTATGTTGTCTCCATAATTTATTAAGGGATGCTTATTTAGAAAAAAATGGAATACCATATTACAGTTACGACAAAAAAAAAACAAAACCAACAGAGAACATGCTTCCACTGACACGTACGGGAGGATTTCGGAACATAGATGGATTTCGAATCAGAAATATCCTTAAAGATTACTTTACCTCAGAAGCTGGAAAAGTCTCATGGCAAGAACAGTCGATAAACAGAATGAACTAGAGCAGGTAGGTATGAACACGACGCACAGCAAGCTTCATTTGTCATTTAAATGTTTATTTGTAATAACTATGTAAAAATAAAAAAAAGTTGGTACTTACTTACTTGTTTTATTGAGTTGACTACCAATATGCTCCCATATATTATCTCTAACAACATTATCCTTATAGCTTTTGAGTTGAGGAACGTAAAGCGGTGGGTTTTTAGCAACTAACTCAACTAAAAACTCGTCATTTTCATCGGTAAACGTCGCCATTTTGTCACCCTCTACGAACGGGCAGCGCGACCCAACTGCCACCGGAGCGGCTCGGCGGCGCTGCCAAGGCCGCGCGTAGGCCACGCCCCCCGGCCGCGCTGCTCGGTCGCTTGCGTTGGTTACTATTGCATACAATTCCCTACGAAGCGGGCAGGGCCGCGGCTGCCGGGTCGCGACTGCCCAGATCCGAATCATACCTTTACAATAATTAATATATAAACACGACCGGTTTCGATTAACTCATCATCAGGTGTAAATTGAAGGTAGATTCAACATAAGTAGGTAGTTAAAAAATAATTCAAAAAATTGTGCAGATTAATGTTGCCCGCTTCATGAAACATTTTTATATTTTGGGCAAATATATACTAAATTATACCATATCAATTGTTATCCTAATTACTATTAATACCACATGCGATTGATAAATTAATAATACAATAAGTTACAATGTCCTAAAACAGAATCATAATACAAATGTCAGAGTATACAATTAAGTAGGTACAATATTTTGTCACATTAAACTTTCGTCACAAACATTCATATCGGAATATAAATAAGGTAAATATGTCAACAGAATAAATTAAAATTAAATTGTCAATAAAATAAATAAATTGAATTAAAATATGATGTCACTGAATCAATTATTAAGGTTAAATTTAATTAAATATAATTTAAATATATAAAAAATAAAATTAGATGTTACGTTCACACTTTAATATAATTCACAATACTGCACATTTATTTAGCCTCAGATTTAAAAGTTGTGGGACAAAAAATAAAATAAAATGACCAGATCATATTCATCAAAAGTCAATGTTGGGATTACAATGATTTACTTTATGATTTGATTTACAATAATTATGTTGTGTGCCTATTTCTCTATGAACTCACTAAAAATGACAGCCTTGACATTTTATAACTGATATAAAAAGACTTACTTGACGTGGAGCAATCTGTTCCATCACAAGGGCTCGGATTCGAGATTCTCGTTCCGTGTTTGAATTAAGTGTATGAGACCTTGTTCTCATCAAAGAGCATCCACAGTTGACGCAGATATTTCGACGGTGACCACTAGGTGATGATCCATCATTTGATGCTTGTGTCCTCGAATGATGCAGAGCCAAGGTCCAACATGAGTGACAGACTAAAGTATCGTTTTCAATCTAGACAAAACAAAAAAAACCTTTGTTAGAGTTTAAAGCATTATATTATTTATTTAATCCTAATGGATTTAGTGTAAATAAACGCTAACCAAACGAGGAGCAATCCACTGCTGTATGATCGACCGCACATCGATTAAAACTAAAGTGTGACGTCTCCTTTGCAACAAATCGGTCCCACAATTATCACATCGCTGCGTTGTTGCTTCATCTCCTGCCAACAAGTTGCCTTCAGGCACGAGAAGTTCGGAGTCCATATTCATGCCAGGGTTATCGTTCGAGCGAGATTCGGTTCCCATATGTGTGCCGGGGTCAACGTGAAGAGCAGTATCGGTGTCCATAGAAGTGCCAGGGTCGTCAGAATGGGAAGAAGAGTCGGAATCCATTGTAAAAAGCCAAGCCAAACGAAAACAACATTCACGATGCACGAAAACAAAGCGAATGACGTTTCATACTTTGACAATTGACATATCGTATTTGCATTGCCATAATAATAAAAAGTTACTGTATATTATATTTTTTAAATCAATGACGTACATTTTTTAAGAATCACTATAAAAAACTATTAAAATAAATACAATTCTAATAATAGCAAAATATTTGCGCATTTCTATAGTCTATTAGCAACTTTGTTGCGTAGTATAGCTAAAAATATCATAAAACAGAGGCATGACTATAATAAGGATGTCAATTAGTGCATTTCTCGGCGCTTGATAATGGTAACACCGGAACCGTTTGCCGACTCCCGATCATGGAAATTCAAATGAAATATTGTGTTTTTTGTTGTGTTTATTTACACAATTTGTTTTTTACTAAACACTAACAAAAAATAAATAAAAAATATCCATTAATTTACTTTTTTCATAACATCGTGTTCACGGATGGCCGAAAGTGGACAGTGCCCTTTACGTTCTTTAGATATATATAGACATTACACATGCAAGTTAATAACAAAAACAGTTTGTAGCTAAATAAATTAGAACACAGAGACATAATAAAAGTTAGAGGTACTATGAAAAAATACTAGATTTGATTGCTCGATTTAACTGTAACTGAGACATATTTGGTAACATATTTTTGTGTTTTCATACAGTTAATGTTGTTAAAAAGCTAAATTACGTCACTTTTATTTCTTTACAATGAACAATGAGATAGTAAGAGCCCTTGGAAAAGAGCCCGTTTTGACAAAATGAAAAACAAGTGTCTTACATAAACGGTCATAGAAACTAATCTACATAACTTTATCAAAATATAATTACATTCCCATAATAAATACTTTTTCCGATATGGATAAAACAATTATCGTTTTATATTGTTTTATTGGTTTATTTACGAAAATAAAAATAAATTTTTTTCATAGGAACGTGAAAATACAATGTTAGCATAGTATGGATACGCCATTCACAGTAATCTATTACACTTTTTTCTTTTTTTATTTGAAGATTGATATTACTATGTGATTTTAATATTAAGAATTAATGTTATTTCAATTCGATTCTATATGGATGGACTATATTATAGATTAACTATACATACTATATTTATAGTTTTTTAAAGGAAGAACATACAGTTGTTTTGGAAATAAACCGTTGACCATAAATACCATGCGAGGAATAAGTGCGATGCCTGATTTTTTCAACTTTTCGGTCTTTGCATCATATTCTCAATGAGTGCTATCGGCAATAAAATCATTTACTTTATAATAAACTTAGGCACCCAGACGATAATAATAGAATGATTTCGACCGTATTCTGGGATCCTATCGTAAAAACGCTATAAATTACTTCTTATTTTTCGGTCTATGCATGAGGGGGTGTTTCTAGGGGGGGGGAGGTGGCGCATCATATTCTCAATGTATGCACCCAAACGATAATAATATAATGATTTTGAACGTATTCTGGGATCCTGTTGTAAGTAGAAACGCTATAACTTACTTCTTATTTTTCGGTCTTTGTATGGGGGGGGGGGGGGAGGCATCATATTCTCAATTTATGCTATCGGTAATAAAATCATTTACTTTATAATAAGCTTTAGGCACACAAACGGTCACAATAGAATGATTTTGTACGTATTCTGGGATCCTATTGTAAAATCGCAACATATTCTCAATGTGCGCTATCGATAATAAAATCATTTACTTAATAATAAGCTTAGGCACACAAACGATAGTAATAGAATGATTTTGAACGTATTCTGGGATCCTATCGTAAAATAGCTATGCATTGCTTCTTATTTTTTGGACCTTGGCATAGGAAGGGGGGCATCATATTCTCAATGTGCGCTATCGGTAATAAAATCATTTACTTTATAATAAGCTTAGGCACACAAACGATAATAAAATAATGATTTTGAACGTATTCTGGGATCCTATCGTAAAATCGCTATGCATTGCTTCTTATTTTTTGGACCTTGGCATAGGAAGGGGGGCATCATATTCTCAATGTGCGCTATCGGTAATAAAATAATTTACTTTATAATGAGCACACAAACGAAAATAATAGAATGATTTTGAACGTATTCTGGGATCCTGTTGTAAGTAAAACGCTATAAATTACTTCTTATTTTTCGGTCTTTGCACGGGGTGGGGTGGGTGGAGGGGCATTATATTCTCAATTTATGCTATCGGTAATAAAATCATTTACTTTATAATGAGCTTAGGCACACAAACGAAAATAATAGAATGATTTTGAACGTATTCTGGGATCCTATTGTAAGTAAAATGCTATAAAGTACTTCTTATTTTTCGGTCTTTGCACGGGGTGGGGTGGGTGGAGGGGCATTATATTATAATTTATGCTATCGGTAATAAAATCATTTACTTTATAATGAGCTTAGGCACACAAACGACAATAATAGAATGATTTTGAACGTATTCTGGGATCCTATTGTAAGTAAAACGCTATAAATTACTTCTTTTTTTTCGGTCTTTGCACGGGGTGGGGTGGGTGGAGGGGCATTATATTCTCAATTTATGCTATCGGTAATAAAATCATTTACTTTATAATGAGCTTAGGCACACAAACGATCACAATATAATGATTTTGAACGTATTCTGGGATCCTATTGTAAGTAAAACGCTATAAATTACTTCTTATTTTTTGGTCTTTGTATGGGGGGGGGGGGGGGGACGCATCATATTCTCAATTTATGCTATCGGTAATAAAATCATTTACTTTATAATAAGCTTTAGGCACACAAACGATCACAATAGAATGATTTTGAACGTATTCTGGGATCTTATTGTAAAAATATGCTACTTCTATTACATTACTTCCTTGTGTTTCAAGGAGATATCTGGGGTTTTAAAGACTGGTAACGTACTTGTAATCTAGTATGGTGGATGTCCACGGGCGACGGTAATCGCAAACCGTACAAATTATGTGTGATATTGGACGCTGCACTCTAGGCATAATGGGACATTACAAGCTGCGCAATAAAAATATTGTCTCTTTTTGCACACAACACAACTATGCCGAATTCTTTCGTTCTTTTCGGCAACTTCCCTCCTGCCATATTCTTTTGGGAAATGAATCAGTGATTCCCGAGGAAGTGACTGAGGTCTTGTTTGTACCACCTGAGACGGCGTCAGATGGTCCAAAACGTCCAGTCGATGGTGCCTCGCCAACAATTCACTGGCCAAAGTTTGTCTGAATTCGCGGTGTTTGCGAATGTGCCCCTCCCCGCTGTCCCGGTGCAATATAAAGGAATTTAATATGCTCACATTTAAGAGCCGCCGGAAAAATTTTTTGTACCAAACTTTGGTTCGCTTGCGCTCCATTGGATAAGTGGATATGCATTTGGTCCTTTTTGTCCACTCCCCCCATGCACGTGTTGTAGTCGATAACGACACTGGGCTTAGTTTTAGTGCCTACAGTGTGAACACCGGCACCGTGGTATGTCGAGATCATGGCTACACGATTAATATCTCGCCATACCACGATGTCGACGTCCTTAGTAGTGGCACCAGAAATTTGTCCCTTTACCATGTTAAATTTATTTAAATACTTTAAATCGGCTGGTACCCTTTGACGATTTAAACGCAGTGTACCTACGCAGTCAAATCCCTTACTTTTAAGTACCCTAGCGAGGGCAGGACTATTGTAATTATTGTCCATCCATATGGTATGGCCTTTGTTCTCGAGTCCCCAAAGAAGCTCGAGAACTAAATTACCCGTATAGCTTAATTGGCTGTCAACGACCTCTGCCTCCCGACCGGAATGTACCTTGAAGCGCCACAGGTAGCCGGTCTGGGAGTCACAGACCTCATAGGTTTTCACACCCACCCCTGCAGCCTTATTTCCGATGTATTGTTTAAACGAAAGCCACCCCTTCCATTGCGTAAGAGACTCATCTAAGGCTATATTTCGTTTTAAATTATACAACACCTGAAATTTCGCATTCAGGTGTGTTGTATGTTGGATCTGTTGACTCAGCAGCATTTATCATAAACTCACGGTGGAGATTATTCAATGATACAATGATTGTATATTCTTCTTTATTACATATGTTCTACATATAACATACATATTATATATCTTATCATACATGTAATATGTTAAGGAGGCCAAATAGACATACACACGTCTAAGCTATATATAGCCTTATGGCTAACTGAATATTCTATCATAGGCATCAAAGTGACACCTATGAATGACAGATTATCTTTTTAATAATGTTATATCATTATGCAACACCTCCCTTTTCAAGATAACGCAACTAATACTACAATTTGTACACAACTAAAAACATACTACTATATAACTAATCATATTTTTCATGAATATACAGTTTAGGACGTTTTACATTTCTACCAGATCTGGTTACATAATCGGTATTCACTAGACTCTCCATAGGAACACAGCTTTCATCATTATCACAATTTTGGAAAAGACCGTTTCCGAAATTCACCGAGTAAATTTATCTGGCCTTCCAATCTTTCGGCCGCTGTTAATTTTCCGTAACTATAATACTCCTTTATGTTACCAATTGGATAGCACCTTCTATAATAGTCTTGTAAATCTTCGCCATCATTGCGGGGTGGTGCTCTTAGATCGGACATTTTGTTGAATACAAATGAAGACAGCTTACCAGTACTTTTGAAGTCTATTGTACCATCGACCATCTTTGGGACGTGTTTTTGTAACTTGTTAATATATGGTCCCAATAAAGCTATGTCGTCGCGTAGATTATCCGTGCCGTAGTTAGCTGGTATTATCTCATCAGCATTGGTCAATAAATGGTTCTGCCAGATAGCGCCTGGTATTGGACAGTTCGCTTCGAATCTCTGGCGATACCTCTCTGGTGTAGCTGGGTTAGCCAACGCGAGGACAGTTCGACGTAAGTAAGTTTGAATATATTATGTTCTCAGGCCTAGGTATAAAGCGCCTGCGGTCGTCAAACCTATCTACTCCGATGGTTGGAATATAGACGCCTTCGTCATATTGAATTATTCCAACAGCATTAATAATGCGTTTCTTTGGCTCTGGCGCTATCGTTACGGTCTGCGCCACGTGAAGCAGTTCAGCTCCAACTCTGTATGGGTAGGCGAGCTCTGGGTTGCTCGCTGCGATCGGATACGCATGCTTAAGGCTTTCCAGTTTAGCTTCTAAAATGGCTAAAAACACACGGTATTGTGAGTAGATGTTCGGCACGTGTATTTCATGATAGGAGACAGCAATAAAGCTCAAATGGCATAGACCAAACCCAATAGCTCTAGTTGTTATTGACAATGTAATCGCTTTTAGGGTATGGGTCTCTCCTATTCTGGCCAAGAGCTCTTCTCCACTTTGCATCCCTGGATGCAGTGTCTGTTTGACTAAGTCTTGGACTTTGTCAAGAGTCTTAGCTCCCTCTTTTCGCCTTTTATCCTCCATCCTCTGGGATTGGAATCCCTGTCTTGACTTTGTTTGGCCTCGTCCTCTACGTGGTGGATATTGTTAATTTTCCGTAACTATAATACTCCTTTATGTTACCAATTGGATAGCACCTTCTATAATAGTCTTGTAAATCTTCGCCATCATTGCGGGGTGGTGCTCTTAGATCGGACATTTTGTTGAATACAAATGAAGACAGCTTACCAGTACTTTTGAAGTCTATTGTACCATCGACCATCTTTGGGACGTGTTTTTGTAACTTGTTAATATATGGTCCCAATAAAGCTATGTCGTCGCGTAGATTATCCGTGCCGTAGTTAGCTGGTATTATCTCATCAGCATTGGTCAATAAATGGTTCTGCCAGATAGCGCCTGGTATTGGACAGTTCGCTTCGAATCTCTGGCGATACCTCTCTGGTGTAGCTGGGTTAGCCAACGCGAGGACAGTTCGACGTAAGTAAGTTTGAATATATTATGTTCTCAGGCCTAGGTATAAAGCGCCTGCGGTCGTCAAACCTATCTACTCCGATGGTTGGAATATAGACGCCTTCGTCATATTGAATTATTCCAACAGCATTAATAATGCGTTTCTTTGGCTCTGGCGCTATCGTTACGGTCTGCGCCACGTGAAGCAGTTCAGCTCCAACTCTGTATGGGTAGGCGAGCTCTGGGTTGCTCGCTGCGATCGGATACGCATGCTTAAGGCTTTCCAGTTTAGCTTCTAAAATGGCTAAAAACACACGGTATTGTGAGTAGATGTTCGGCACGTGTATTTCATGATAGGAGACAGCAATAAAGCTCAAATGGCATAGACCAAACCCAATAGCTCTAGTTGTTATTGACAATGTAATCGCTTTTAGGGTATGGGTCTCTCCTATTCTGGCCAAGAGCTCTTCTCCACTTTGCATCCCTGGATGCAGTGTCTGTTTGACTAAGTCTTGGACTTTGTCAAGAGTCTTAGCTCCCTCTTTTCGCCTTTTATCCTCCATCCTCTGGGATTGGAATCCCTGTCTTGACTTTGTTTGGCCTCGTCCTCTACGTGGTGGATATTGTTAATTTTCCGTAACTATAATACTCCTTTATGTTACCAATTGGATAGCACCTTCTATAATAGTCTTGTAAATCTTCGCCATCATTGCGGGGTGGTGCTCTTAGATCGGACATTTTGTTGAATACAAATGAAGACAGCTTACCAGTACTTTTGAAGTCTATTGTACCATCGACCATCTTTGGGACGTGTTTTTGTAACTTGTTAATATATGGTCCCAATAAAGCTATGTCGTCGCGTAGATTATCCGTGCCGTAGTTAGCTGGTATTATCTCATCAGCATTGGTCAATAAATGGTTCTGCCAGATAGCGCCTGGTATTGGACAGTTCGCTTCGAATCTCTGGCGATACCTCTCTGGTGTAGCTGGGTTAGCCAACGCGAGGACAGTTCGACGTAAGTTTGAATATATTATGTTCTCAGGCCTAGGTATAAAGCGCCTGCGGTCGTCAAACCTATCTACTCCGATGGTTGGAATATAGACGCCTTCGTCATATTGAATTATTCCAACAGCATTAATAATGCGTTTCTTTGGCTCTGGCGCTATCGTTACGGTCTGCGCCACGTGAAGCAGTTCAGCTCCAACTCTGTATGGGTAGGCGAGCTCTGGGTTGCTCGCTGCGATCGGATACGCATGCTTAAGGCTTTCCAGTTTAGCTTCTAAAATGGCTAAAAACACACGGTATTGTGAGTAGATGTTCGGCACGTGTATTTCATGATAGGAGACAGCAATAAAGCTCAAATGGCATAGACCAAACCCAATAGCTCTAGTTGTTATTGACAATGTAATCGCTTTTAGGGTATGGGTCTCTCCTATTCTGGCCAAGAGCTCTTCTCCACTTTGCATCCCTGGATGCAGTGTCTGTTTGACTAAGTCTTGGACTTTGTCAAGAGTCTTAGCTCCCTCTTTTCGCCTTTTATCCTCCATCCTCTGGGATTGGAATCCCTGTCTTGACTTTGTTTGGCCTCGTCCTCTACGTGGTGGATATTGTTAATTTTCCGTAACTATAATACTCCTTTATGTTACCAATTGGATAGCACCTTCTATAATAGTCTTGTAAATCTTCGCCATCATTGCGGGGTGGTGCTCTTAGATCGGACATTTTGTTGAATACAAATGAAGACAGCTTACCAGTACTTTTGAAGTCTATTGTACCATCGACCATCTTTGGGACGTGTTTTTGTAACTTGTTAATATATGGTCCCAATAAAGCTATGTCGTCGCGTAGATTATCCGTGCCGTAGTTAGCTGGTATTATCTCATCAGCATTGGTCAATAAATGGTTCTGCCAGATAGCGCCTGGTATTGGACAGTTCGCTTCGAATCTCTGGCGATACCTCTCTGGTGTAGCTGGGTTAGCCAACGCGAGGACAGTTCGACGTAAGTAAGTTTGAATATATTATGTTCTCAGGCCTAGGTATAAAGCGCCTGCGGTCGTCAAACCTATCTACTCCGATGGTTGGAATATAGACGCCTTCGTCATATTGAATTATTCCAACAGCATTAATAATGCGTTTCTTTGGCTCTGGCGCTATCGTTACGGTCTGCGCCACGTGAAGCAGTTCAGCTCCAACTCTGTATGGGTAGGCGAGCTCTGGGTTGCTCGCTGCGATCGGATACGCATGCTTAAGGCTTTCCAGTTTAGCTTCTAAAATGGCTAAAAACACACGGTATTGTGAGTAGATGTTCGGCACGTGTATTTCATGATAGGAGACAGCAATAAAGCTCAAATGGCATAGACCAAACCCAATAGCTCTAGTTGTTATTGACAATGTAATCGCTTTTAGGGTATGGGTCTCTCCTATTCTGGCCAAGAGCTCTTCTCCACTTTGCATCCCTGGATGCAGTGTCTGTTTGACTAAGTCTTGGACTTTGTCAAGAGTCTTAGCTCCCTCTTTTCGCCTTTTATCCTCCATCCTCTGGGATTGGAATCCCTGTCTTGACTTTGTTTGGCCTCGTCCTCTACGTGGTGGATATTGTTAATTTTCCGTAACTATAATACTCCTTTATGTTACCAATTGGATAGCACCTTCTATAATAGTCTTGTAAATCTTCGCCATCATTGCGGGGTGGTGCTCTTAGATCGGACATTTTGTTGAATACAAATGAAGACAGCTTACCAGTACTTTTGAAGTCTATTGTACCATCGACCATCTTTGGGACGTGTTTTTGTAACTTGTTAATATATGGTCCCAATAAAGCTATGTCGTCGCGTAGATTATCCGTGCCGTAGTTAGCTGGTATTATCTCATCAACATTGGTCAATAAATGGTTCTGCCAGATAGCGCCTGGTATTGGACAGTTCGCTTCGAATCTCTGGCGATACCTCTCTGGTGTAGCTGGGTTAGCCAACGCGAGGACAGTTCGACGTAAGTTTGAATATATTATGTTCTCAGGCCTAGGTATAAAGCGCCTGCGGTCGTCAAACCTATCTACTCCGATGGTTGGAATATAGACGCCTTCGTCATATTGAATTATTCCAACAGCATTAATAATGCGTTTCTTTGGCTCTGGCGCTATCGTTACGGTCTGCGCCACGTGAAGCAGTTCAGCTCCAACTCTGTATGGGTAGGCGAGCTCTGGGTTGCTCGCTGTGATCGGATACGCATGCTTAAGGCTTTCCAGTTTAGCTTCTAAAATGGCTAAAAACACACGGTATTGTGAGTAGATGTTCGGCACGTGTATTTCATGATAGGAGACAGCAATAAAGCTCAAATGGCATAGACCAAACCCAATAGCTCTAGTTGTTATTGACAATGTAATCGCTTTTAGGGTATGGGTCTCTCCTATTCTGGCCAAGAGCTCTTCTCCACTTTGCATCCCTGGATGCAGTGTCTGTTTGACTAAGTTTTGGACTTTGTCAAGAGTCTTAGCTCCCTCTTTTCGCCTTTTGTCCTCCATCCTCTGGGATTGGAATCCCTGTCTTGACTTTGTTTGGCCTCGTCCTCTACGTGGTGGACGGCTAGGGCCCTGTCGCTGAGGTGGGAAAAGGTCGCCATAGCTCTGGAAAGTATCGAAACGCTTTCGGCTACCGCCGGTAAGACTTTGCGCATAAGGATTGAACTCCATTATGATTTTGCCGGGACTGGAATCAGCACCCCTGAAAAAAATGACAGTATGGTTACCATACAGGACATTGCTAACCCCATGAGTTCGGTGAATCTCTCAGTATGAGCATTGCTTACCAAGCAAGCAGCACTCGGTTCATCATCGAGATGCATATTGCCTACCCCAGAGACTAAACTCCTGACACTATTTTTCTTAAAGCATAAATGAGTAAAATGTCCATATTTAAAACATGACCTGCATTTGTGCTTCCACGCTGGGCAGTTGCGGTGACCATGGACTGTGTTGCACTTCACACACTTTGTTCTGGATCCAGGCGTAGCTGACCTTGGTTGACCTTGGCGCGACGGAGATTTAGATTTTCTTCTCTTCTGGTGTGTAGAAGGACTGTTCTGACGACTTCTGTGTAGCTTGTATACTGTGGCTTCTTCTCTTCCATCTGCTGCATTCATTGATTCTTCACTTTTTTGTGCCATTGTGAGTGTTCTACATAGAAGTTTGGCTCTTTCCAGGGACAGATCTTGCTCGAGTAAGAGTTTTTGACGAAATTGCGAGAAATTTGTAGCCATATTCGCAATAAGGATGTCCCTTACCAGCGAGTCGCGGAGCGTACCAAACTCACAGGCATGACTTGCATTCTCTAATTCCATAAGAAAGTTCTCCAAGGATTCGTTCACACGTTGCTTCAGCGTGAAAAATTTGTGTCTTGCTACCGTCAAATTCTTCTTGGGTTCAAAATATTCGACGAATTTTGCCTTGACATCTTGATATGTGGCTTCCTCCAGGTCCAAATTGAAGGAATTATATATATTTAGACCTTTCTCTCCCATGGAATGCAGCATGATTGCAATTTTTCTTTTGTCTTCTGTCTTCTCCATTCCTGATGCCAGCAGGTATATCTCGAATGATTGCGTCCATTTCTTGAAATTCTCAGCATTATTGTTGATAACTTCGGTAGAAATTTCAAGTTTCTGTACTCCGTTTCCAGCCATTGTTAGGTCTTCACACACTTTTTCACCGATCGTTCCTAAGTTCCGACTGCCTTCAAGTTTTTTGTGGTTATTCTTGAGTTTTTGATGTACCCTCTTTTTCGTTCATATATTTTTGTATTTACCTCACACTTCTAACACCATGTTGTATGTTGGATCTGTTGACTCAGCAGCATTTATCATAAACTCACGGTGGAGATATTCAATGATACAATGATTGTATATTCTTCTTTATTACATATGTTCTACATATAACATACATATTATATATCTTATCATACATGTAATATGTTAAGGAGGCCAAATAGACATACACACGTCTAAGCTATATATAGCCTTATGGCTAACTGAATATTCTATCATAGGCATCAAAGTGACACCTATGAATGACAGATTATCTTTTTAATAATGTTATATCATTATGCAACACCTCCCTTTTCAAGATAACGCAACTAATACTACAATTTGTACACAACTAAAAACATACTACTATATAACTAATCATATTTTTCATGAATATACAGTTTAGGACGTTTTACATTTCTACCAGATCTGGTTACATAATCGGTATTCACTAGACTCTCCATAGGAACACAGCTTTCATCATTATCACAATTTTGGAAAAGACCGTTTCCGAAATTCACCGAGTAAATTTATCTGGCCTTCCAATCTTTCGGCCGCTGTTAATTTTCCGTAACTATAATACTCCTTTATGTTACCAATTGGATAGCACCTTCTATAATAGTCTTGTAAATCTTCGCCATCATTGCGGGGTGGTGCTCTTAGATCGGACATTTTGTTGCATACAAATGAAGACAGCTTACCAGTACTTTTGAAGTCTATTGTACCATCGACCATCTTTGGGACGTGTTTTTGTAACTTGTTAATATATGGTCCCAATAAAGCTATGTCGTCGCGTAGATTATCCGTGCCGTAGTTAGCTGGTATTATCTCATCAGCATTGGTCAATAAATGGTTCTGCCAGATAGCGCCTGGTTCAATCATAGGCATCAAAGTGACACCTATGAATGACAGATTATCTTTTTAATAATGTTACATCATTATGCAACAAGGTGCTGTATAATTGGATGAATTTTGTAAATTTTGGCCTCTGACCGCGATAAATGTGATATATCTACAGAATTGTTCACGAAATGCAGACAGGAACATATGAGTAGAAATCTATTGTAGGATATATATTTGCCAAAATAAGGTGTCGCGGCTGATGGGTTAGGGTCAAATTAAACGAGGATTGCAGAGATTCAGATAAATTTTATTAAGCACGACCGGCAAGGCGAAATGGCGCAGACAAAGAGAAAGAGTGAGACAATGACAACTTACGTCAAATGTCAGGTTGACATTGACAGGTGCGTTCATAACTATGGTACGTTTTGTTTTACATTCCAACACCAGCCCATAAAATAAACGTACCTTACTTGAAATAACAAGTATAAAACTAGAACAGTACACAAATACAATCGCATACATTGCAGTGAAGTTTTAAAATTATAGCACACATAAATATACAAATAACCTTTCTAAAAACTAGAACTCAGTTTTATGAGAACGTCTTAAGTTAAGTTGAGACACAAATTTACTAAACTTAACACTCGACAAAGGTTTTGTCAACAGATCAGCTGTCATGCTTTCTGTAGACACATATTCAATTTTAACCAGATTATTCTTAACAACATCTCTAATAAAATGGTGTCTTATATCTATGTGCTTTGTACGCGCATGATACATACAATTTTCGCTTGATTTTTGAGCAGACTGATTATCATTATACAAAGTAGTTACACAGTCTATATTTAAACATTGTTTAAAAAATGTTCGAATAAATAACGATTCTTTACAAGCATTAGAGAGAGCCATATATTCTGCCTCCGTGCTCGACGAGGCAACAGTTTTTTGTTTGCGGCTTTCCCAAGATACTACAGAATTACCAACTTTGAATACATACCCTGTATATGATTTTCTGTCAACTTCACAGCTGGCCCAGTCAGCATCAACATAACCTCTCACATTCAGACAGGATTTTTCATAAACCAGACGGTAATTGATGGTTCCTTTTAAATATCTCAAAACACGTTTGGCTGCTTTCCAATGTGCATCAGAGTAGCAGTCATTGAACTGAGATAGGAAGCTCACAGAATGAGCTATATCAGGCTTTGTACATACTGCAATGTACATCAGACATCCAATTAAATTTCTGTATTCTAAATTTTCAGTCTTCTTTTCTTCTTTATACAATTTCAGTCCAACTTCCATCGGCGTGGACACAGGTTTACAGTCTTCCATCTGAAACCTTTTTAAAACAGACTTAATATAAGCAGTTTGATCGAGGGTGATGATATTTTCTGTTTCTGTACAAACTCTCATTCCTAAGAATTCATGAACCTTTCCCAAGTCTTTCATTTCATATTCTTTCATCAACTGGTCCTTGACTTCTTTCTTTATTATTTCTGAACTTGAAAACAATAAAATATCGTCAACATATAAAGCAATGATTGTCAGCTGTTTTTGCTCATTTCTAAAATAAACACAAGGTTCAACTGATGATTTTTGAAAACGCATTTTCCTTATCAGTACTTCATTTATTTTATCATACCAGCATTTGGCAGCTTGCTTCAAACCATAGATGGATTTGTTTAATTTATACACATGGTTTTCCTTCCCCTTTATAACAAATCCTTCTGGTTGTTCCATCACTACTTCTTCCATTAGGTCTCCATTCAGGAATGCCGTTTTGACATCTAGTTGATCAATAGATAATCCGAGTTCGGCTGCAATGGCAAATAACATCCTGATCGTAGAATACCTCACTACTGGTGCAAAGGTTTCCTGGTAATCTATTCCATACTTCTGAGTGAAGCCTTTTGCAACCAAACGAGCTTTATATTTCAGTATTTTCCCATTTAAGCCTCGTTTTACTTTAAAAACCCATTTACATTTTACAGGTTTCTGGCCTTTCTTTAATTCTGTTAAAGTCCAACATTTGTTTTTATAAAAAGATTGATACTCATCTGTCATTGCATCACGCCACATGTTAGCATCTTCACCGCTCAAAGCCTCCTTCACCGTCACAGGCTCATCCACATTCCCGTAGTCTGCCATTGCTGCCATACCAGCATACTCATCGGCATCCGATTGACTGAAGAAGCTTGAGTTGTTTTCTGAGTCGTAGTATGAACTCCCTGGAATGTAAGTTTCATCCAGCACATCATCTGTACTTTCTATAAACGACTCATCTAAGTCAGCGTCAGTCGATTGAATAATCTCTTGCCTTCTCTGCTTTGGTTTGACGGGTCTATTATTATATTCGTCATCAGATAGACTTATATAATCAGAACCAGTTTGAGGCTGGTTGTCATCGAATGACTCTGGCTCAGAGTAAAGTTTGCCAGTTGACTGATCTCCACCACCATCAGTAGTTTCTGCCGATACAGTGGGTGAAAGTAAGTCAAAATTATCATCATGTGACGTTAAAGTTTTTATCTCAGATGTATCATTTGTGTTAAATTTATTTTCAAAGAAAATAACATCACGGGCTATCAATATTTCCCTAGGCTTATTCAGGTCTACAAGTCTATAGCCCTTAGTCGCTTCGCAGTATCCTACAAAAGTGTACAGTTTACTTTTAGGATCTAGTTTCATTCTCTTTGAACTCAAAGCATATGCCCGGCATCCAAATATTTTAAAATGGCTGACATTTACCTTCTTTCCTGTAAACTTTTCTTCAGGAGTGACACCCATGACTGCTTTAGTCGGTGTCCGGTTCTTGATGTAGACCGCTGTCTGCACTGCCTCAGCCCAGAAGCGCTTGTCCAGGCCAGCATCTTGTAGCATACAGCGTGCCTTTTCAACAATCGTCCGGTTGGCATGTTCACTGACTCCATTCTGAGCCGGTGAATATGGGACAGTCTTCTGGTGAACTATTCCATGCTGTTCCAGATAAACCTGTAATTTGTTATTCACATATTCAAGACCATTGTCACTTCTTAAAATCTTTATTTTCATCCCTGATTATGTCTCTACGAGGGCCTTGAATTTAATAAAACACTCATACACTTCATTTTTGGATTTCAGAAAATAAACAAATGATTTTCTAGTAAAATCATCTGTGAATAACAAAAAATACCTGCATCCACCATAAGATGTAACTGGCATCGGGCCACACAGATCAGTATGCACCAGACCTAAAATCTCCTTTGACCTACTTTGTGATTTCTTAGGAAAAGGTAATTTTGTCTGCTTCCCCTTAACACAAGTTTCACATGGTTCATAAACAGAATTATTATAATTAACTCCAATGACCATACCTGATTTCATTAAATGCATACTTCTTGAATTTAAGTGCGCCAGACGTCGATGCCACAGCTCCTGTGTATCCGGAGATTGACTGCCAGTGACCTGTCCTGAATCAAACAAACATTCCCCATTATCACCCGGCACCTGAGTCGAGCACTGAGGTTTCATATCTGACTCATTTATAGACTGTGAACTACAACTTAGTGCAAACCATATTGTATCCAGCTGATAGACACCATTAATTAATGTAGCGGTGGCTAAAATCTCATTACAATCATATATTTTACACATTTTCCTATCAAATGTTACTTTGTAACCTTTGCGAGTTAATTCACTAACTGATAACAGATTATGTGATAACTTAGAAACATAATATACATTTGTTATTGTTCTCTCACAGTCTTTTAATGTAATTTTCACATTACCGTGGCCCGCAGTCAACAGTTCATTACCATTTGCTACACACACTTTTAACACCTTCATGGAAGTAAAGTCACACATAACCGACCGATTATTATTACACATATGTATTGTCGCCCCCGAGTCCACATACCAAACATCACTTCTTAAATTTGTTGAAAGTGCTGAAATAAGTACTTTGGGCTTGGATTGGTCATTCTTCTCACTAGACGTCCCATCCTTGTTTTTCTTGTACTTCTGTGGACAATTCTTCATGACATGTCCCGGCTTCTTGCAACACTTCATTGCCCTTTTAACAACGAGAGCGCTCACAGTTTCCTTGTCATCACGAAGTTGGTACTCTTGTAGTAGTTTGGCTTTAACAACTTCACTCGATAATGTTGTGTTGTTGTTCTCCAAAGCCATTATCAGTGGATCATACTCCTGTGGTAGTCCGCTTAATATTATTACAGCTACAAAGTCGTCGTCCAACGGAGAGCCTATGTCGCTAAGTTGTTGAGCTAACTCAGTGACTGTGGATAAATATGTGTCCATGTCACCCTCAAGTCTCGTAGCAAAGAGACTTCGTAGGAGACTCAAACGTCTGCTCAGGCCTCTGTCTTCATATGCAGTCTTGAGATTGTTCCAAGCAGCCCTTGCTCCAGTTGCATTGCGCACATGAGGATATGCCGAAGAATGGACGGATAAGCATATTTTTGCCAGTGCTTTCATGTCTTGCCTTGGATCAGGTTTCGCATCCTTTTCGGTAGGTTCTATGCACTCCCAAAGGTCTTCATGCACCAAAATCATCTTCATTGCGAACTTCCAATTATGATAGTCTGGAACTCCACGTAGTTTCTCAAAAGTTCGTTTTGTCGCCGGTAGCCATCGCGAGGTTATGTGCATACGCACAATTTTCACAAATCGCGAACTACTTGTGCTTATTGAAAAATTTACTGTTCACGACAGGGATAGACACCCTGGGCCCATAACCTGATGGGTTAGGGTCAAATTAAACGAGGATTGCAGAGATTCAGATAAATTTTATTAAGCACGACCGGCAAGGCGAAATGGCGCAGACAAAGAGAAAGAGTGAGACAATGACAACTTACGTCAAATGTCAGGTTGACATTGACAGGTGCGTTCATAACTATGGTACGTTTTGTTTTACATTCCAACAGCGGCCGTACCCTTCCTAGACCAATACTCCTTTTGATCAGTTTTTACCGTTATGCCCATCTCGATAAGGATCGCAAAGAATACGTACAATTCGTCGATTGTGACGTCCCGCCAATGTGAGATGCGGCTGGTGGGTTGCAAGAGACCTTCATGTATTTTCATAGCAGTCTTTTGCTGCGCATGTCTGTTCGTCTCGTTAACTATACTCCCCATAATCTCCGATGACCAGATTGCTGTAAAAGCGGCATATGGGGACGCAAAAGGTCCGACTGGTCCCTCGGGGCCCTGGAAAATTTCCCTTCGATCACTGCAGCTAAGAGTGGTCGAAGAGAATTTTTCCCACTCGAAGTCCAGGAGATTTTGCGGCCTCATACTCTCCGGTGAGATCAAATCGGAATCTTGTATGGGAAGTATAGATGACGAGACGACAGAAGGAATGTCGTCTTCTGTAGCCTCCTCCAGCTCAAATCGATGTGCCCTTGGCACAAACGATGACACAAGTTCTTCCTCATCGCCACTGAGGTCACTGTCGTCTTCACTTCCTATAAATAAAAAGACTAGATTGATTCACCAATAAGAGTAGGTTGATTCCACCAATAAACTGAGAATACCGTTTTCTACTGAGCGAATGATATATGTTCATGTCTTTTTTTTAAACTTTCGGTAAAGGTCATAGGATACTTTAACCGTTGGATTTTTCAATATGAAATCATTATGCATGGCAGAAACAGTTATGTCACTAGATAGATATCTTCTATTAGATGCATGTATTCGTCTATAGCAGGGATCCCCAAACTATTTTTGACAAGTAACCCCTTTTCCAAAATGATCTGTTATCTCAGACCCCCATGGCCAAATTTCATACTTTTAAGATCAACCCCCTTATTCATAATGGTCCGTTAACTTAAAACAGCTGCTACAAAGTGTTATTTTTCATTCGGACTAAGGTCGATAGAAGAAGACAGAGTAATTAGCAATGCTTTAAGACTATTATGAATAAGGGGGCCTATCTTTAGTTTTTTCATATTGATACAAAATACCTAGGTACTAATGTACCAACTGGAAAACTTTGCACTTGGTTAAGTGAGTAAAGTTGACTTCATTTTCTATTAAAAATTGAACAAAATAAAAAGACAACCAATTCAGTAAATATCAAGTTTAATTTATAATGTTTTATAATAATAATAATAATAATATCTATGGACGCTTCACACTACGTCAGTCTGGCCCCGTGGTAAGTATCCGAAGAACTTGTGTTTCGGGTACCAGACAACGGAAATATATTCAATACTTTTTATACTATACTTACATTAAATTTTATTATATTATACACATATTTAATACACATCCATGACCCAGTAACACAGAATACCTTTCTTTTTGTTCCCTGGCGGGATTCGAACCCGCGACCTCCGGCAAAAGCGCCACTGCGCTCACCATTGAGCCACGGAGGTCGTCAAAATTATTACAAATTAAGTACTTAAAGAATCTTAAGGTAGGAAATAATATTAAAAAAGTATTAATTCGCAAAGAGAAAATAAAACATTCAGTGTGATGGATGAACCTGGTAGTCACCAGGTTCATCCATCACACTGAATGATCTACCAATCTAGCTACATCCGGTTCAATATTGGAGAGTTGCAGCCTTAAATCTCCACGTTCGTCGATTTTCAAACGGTTTCTTTGTTTCGTCAAAATGTTTGTTACCAGTTCAAGAGGCTCTTGCTTAGAAATATTTTCAGCCATTTTTGAATCTGTGTTGTAGTTTTTACAAGAAAAAGATCCGAATTTGAAAGAAAATCTGAACAATTGTAAAATATTTATTACTTGACTGATATCTTTGGAATGTTCAACAAAGTTAATTTGTAGCATTAACCTATCAGCATAAGAACGAATACCAAAGCAAACTTAACACTTCAAAGTTTAGGTACCTACCTACTTAACAACTTAAGTGGTGTAAGTAATTTTTGCAAATAGTTTTATATCTACCTATTTAAAATATGTTGTGTTTACCATAGTCAATAGTAAAACAAATTAAAATAGTAAATTTTTACAATTGAAACAACTGAGGCAACTGCTAACTGTTGCAAACTATCTACAGAGAGCTCAACTGATCACTATCACACAGTGGGGCAATACTGATGCGCTGTGCCGGATAAAAACTGTTTGGTACTTACACTGTAAATTTATAGAGAGCAAACCAAAACGCGCCTGACAGACATACGCTCGAACTCATTATCTTGCACAAACTTGTCCACATTGACTTGCCGAGTTTTTCATCTTGTACGAACTTGAGACTTTACCTTTTTCCTACAAAAAAATCTTAGTACACGTAACACAACATAAACAATACAGTACGTACCTATCTTGAAAGTTTCCAATAAGAACTTGTGTTAATTTAATAGGTGTCGATTATTAGACCTCGTTGACCCCCAAAATCACCTATCTTGAAAGTTTTCAATAAGAACTTGTGTTAATTTAATAGGTGTCGATCTTTACACCAAAATCAGTTTTCGTTTATGTTGACCCCTAGTAAACCGATATCGACCCCAAGGGGTCAATATCGACTACTTTGGAATCCCTGTGCTAAATGAAGCTACAGTAAACGTAGCAAGTACTGCACAAGCTTTTAGCTTTTAAGCTTAATGAACTGTAATTACTAACAAAATATGGACTCAGTCTGAAATAAATGCTTTATTATTATTATTATTATTATTTTAGTACATGCTGAATGCTGCAGATATTATTAGCTAAGCAATATTTTTGTGCAAGTACTGCGTTTAGCGTTAAATAAAAAACTTAATTATAATTAAAAAAAAACATGGAAATTATTTTTTTATATAAGTTTAAGCCCATGAGATGTCATTTTTACAAAAAAGTTAAAATCCCAAAAGTGTCGATTACTGCAAGTGTAATTAGCAGAGCAGAACTAACCTCTAACACAAGATTTAACAAATTATAATTTGCAATAGTGCATAGTGGATGTTATAAAAAAAAAAACTCCTTAACAATAATTTATTGAAAACCAGGTTTACAGTCATTGTGGTATATAGATGAACCTGCAAACCAATCTTCATTCTGGTTGTGAGGTCATACTCCGCTTATTTCCGTACCACTATCATCGTCATCACTATCGCTTTCTGTTTCAGTGTCACTTACCACTTCTATAATAAAAGGTTCATCTAAATACAAGTCATGTTTTAAGTATTGTCCTTCTAACTTACGAACATGTTTACAATGTTGTGTCCGCTCATGATGAACTGTGATAGCGTCAAAAGTTTCACTAACTAGGCATGGAATTTCAAAATTTTTGCTCAATATTAACATCAGCAACCTTTTTTCTCATTTGTGCTCTATATGAGTTCAATTAGATTGAGATCACAGTATATAATAGCTCCCCACACCGATTTCGGTGACTGGTGGCCGGTTTAATTGAAAACCAGGCCAGCTACGCAGGAGTTATTTTATAGTGCCCAAGTGTGTGCGCAGTACACAGGACCACTCTATTTTCCTTTTACTCTCGTAACCCAGTGGGACGGATAACCGACACAACTGGCGAGAGATCAGGCGCAGGACCGACTTTTTACATGCCCATCCGACGCATGGATCATCTTTCTTGTCAGACGAATCAGGTGATCAGCCTGCATTGTCCTAACCAAACTTGGAAACAACATTTTTGGTTGTTCCCTTGTGGGAATCGAACCCACGACCTCCGAGTCGAGAGCCAAGCTCTAAACCGCTAGACCACGGATGCTGTTATATGAGACCACAGTGATAAGGGGGTAAATACAAGCATTTGTGTCCATTGTCTTCTAAAAATTTTTTCAATCTCATATACAGGTTCGGGCTTGTTTCTCTTAATTATTTCTAAAAGCTGAGGTTTAGTCAATTCCTCCCCATAGTCAATTTTATTTTGTGTCAAAGTATTTTAAAGAATTCGTATTTGGGACTTTGTTTACACAAATACGGTAATAAGGAGCATTATTATCCATTACTATTATGGGAATGGCTCTTGTAATTTAGGCACAAGTTTTTCAATAACCCACTTTTTTAAGTTGGCACTGTTCAGCTCATCATGATAATCACCCCTTTTTGTGTTTGACTTAAACACAATTAGTGCATTTGTAACAGATCCATTATCTCCTCCCGCATGAAAAATTACATATCTTTGCCCTTTCGATACAGGCTCCAACACTCCGTCTATACCCTCTCCTGCCAACATTTATCCGATGTATACGAACAGTGAATATAAGTCTCATCTAAATAAATTATGGGGTGGGGCTGGGGAGATTTATTATTTTTATCCACTGGTTGCAAGTACTTTGCTCCCCAAGCTTATATATTTTCAAGATATTTCATTACGCTCCATAAGAAGCTTCCGATTGGATTGAGATTTTTTGAAACGAAATCCCATTTTCTGAAGTAGTTAAAATTTTTTGTAAATGGAATAATCGGAGACCCCGCTCGAGCTTCTTCTTCAAAAAACGTTTTAACCTTTAGAATAATGTTTCGAGAATCACTTAATGGATTTCGGCATATTTAACTTTGTAAATACAGCAATATCACAACAAAACAACTAAAGCACCCGAATGTAGTAGACACTGACAATCGAATGACATTTCAAAATGGTGGCCTTAGTTCCAATTTTAAACATTTCACAGATAAGTCTGTAACAAAGATGCGCACTCTACGAACCGAAGTTAGAGAATGTTGCAACATCTCGCTCGCACACGGCGGCTGCGCAGGACACGCGGCACGACAGTGGCGAGCATAGCGGGAGGGGGTATCGGGCCATACTTGTGGAAACACAAGGAGAAAAAATTGTATAACGTGATCCATATCATCAATATTTACGGTGATGCCACTGGCTGAATAATAAAATAGATTTCTGGTATGTCAGTAACTATAGTAGACCACGATTCCTCGATAACAAGTATATTTGATTCTCTTGCATTACTGGGTTGCACATTTGTTTATGTATCAGTTGTAGAAGAAACAGGGGCTTGTGCTAATGATGTGTTAATATCTTCCCAATGTGCTTCAGAATCAGAGGAACATACAGTTCTGTCATCATCTGAATCGTCAGATAAAGAAGATGAGCAGATAAAGCGTCTTTGCCTTTATAAGGCAAAGACGCTTTATCTGACGCATAATCTTCGTCATTTTCATAAAAAAATCCCCATCGTCCCCATCGTCAGCAAAAGGGTCTTCACTTGATCCAGGAGTAGAAGCCGCATCAAACAAGTATTGCGAGTCTTTTTTGTTGCTCTTCTTAAGAATCCCTACCCGCCATTTGCAATGATTACAATGTATTTTTGTACCACGAAATATTACTCAAAACATACAAATGCATGAGAAATATATTGTTTACAGATACAAAACTATTGAATTAGTGTGATACATACAAATAAAAACGACATTGGTTTTCTTGTTTCAACTCCCAATTGTCGATAAGTTTATTAATTCCTGTAGGGGTACATTATTTCGTGGGCTGTCGTGTTGCCGAACCTGTTTGAGCGTAACACCTCGCCGACTTTGTGGCCACAAGAAGTGAAGTTCATTGCGAGCGGATACAGGCGTCCCCGCAGAGCAAATGATGACGCGACGCACCGTTCTCAGATCGGCAAGGCGCCCAGTCGCAGTGACACACGTCAATCAGCGCACACGCAGGGTTCGGTGTACGATGAACGGAAAGCAGCGCCGAGTGTTATCACGGTCGTACTAAAACATTATGTAGTGTCCTCACTACTCACCAATTTTTCAGTCATATCGTTGTAATTCATGGTTTCATCAATATTTCTTATCTCAATATCGGTGACGTCAGTGTCACTATTTTGCTTCATCATATTAATTTCTTCCTCTGCTCTACTGTATGAAGGTATCGAAGTCCGTTTTACAGTACAATTTAAAGTTAACCAATCTGCAAGCGGTATTGAATTTTCGTCCCTTACAAGTTTACTACTCATGGCACATTTTTTGGAGGCCATCGAAGTAAACCTTTTCTCTTCCAGCGACTTGGTACGACGGGTAGCCGAGTTTTCCCCTTTTCAAGTGACTATACAATCTTGAACGGCATTAATTCGGGTGACATCGATGGCGGAGTCGGCGTTCGTGAGTACAAAGAAATCGGTAGTTAACTTCGACTGCGACCTTTCTTATGTTTTAATTTCCTTTTAAGACGTTTTATTTTTCTTCTGTACCTTTTTTCAGTAGTTTTCGCTTCCTTTTCGGCATTTTAACACTTTTAAATTGAAGAAACATTGAGAGAAAATATTCTGACAGCTACGCACAGGCGAATAACTTAAATACAGGGTGACTGAAAATTAGTGGCGGAGCCGTTAACCCTTTCCAAGATATTCCTACTAAAGAGTGTAACCAAAAAATCGTACTAAAAATTTTCAAATAAATTCACCGGCACGGAAACTTGGCCAAGTAAAAAAGTACAAAAGATGTGATAACTGTCTTTTTTTTGCACTTAGCTCTACAAATTTTGGTTAATTAAGATCTGAGTCTATCCAGTTAACGTTCCTGATCACTTTTTCTCACAGTTAAAGGTTTTATAAATTGATAATGAAGTTTATGCAAAAAAACACGTTTACACAAAATTTAACACTTAAGTTTAAAACACTACGAATTTAAAATTGTCCGATTTTTTGTCGCTTTCTGTCCTTTTTAATAGCGCGTGTTACCTCCTCTAGCCCTTATAACCGCCTGCATTCGGTCTGGCATGCTTTGGATGACGTTCTTGATATCGACTTGTGATAAGTCGCGCCACGCTCTCAGTGCAGCATCTCGAAGCTGGTTAATGGTTTGTGGTGGGTTCGATGATGATTTTATTGCTCGTTTCAGCTTATCCCATATGTGTTCTATCTGATTTAAGTCCGGGCTGCGAGCTGGCCACTGCAATTTTTGAATACCAGCCTCTTGAAGGTACTCATTTACTATGCGAGCGACATGTGGACGGGCATTATCATGCATTAAAATGAATTGTTCATAACCAATGAACCCTCCAAAGTGCACAACATGTTCTTCGAGAATTTCCGCGACGTACCGAGTCGCATTTAAGGCGTTATTAACGATGACCAATTCCGTACGAGCATCAGAACTCACGCCACCCCATACCATTCTAGAGCCTCCGCCAAAACTGACCGTCGGAGTGGTTGTTATCGCCAAATAACGTTCGCCTTTCCTTCTCCAGACACGTTGTCGACCATCAGGTGCATTTAAAGCGATCCTGCACTCGTCAGTAAACAAAACCTTTGCCCATTGCTCATAAGTCCAGTTAGCGTGTTCGCGGGCAAAGTGAAGTCGAGCTAATCTGTGCTGAGGGAGAAGCTGTGGACCACGGGCTGGTCTTTTTGCCCTCAAATTAACTTCCTCCATACGTCTTCTCACCGTACGCTCGCTAACATTCACACCTCTGGAGATTTGAAGGCGCTGACGGATCTCGACTGCGGTCAGGAAGCGATTTCTTAAAATCTCTAACACAATAAAGCGGTCGTCACGAGCTGATGTGCATCGTACACCACCACTACCTGGTCTTCGGGTGTAGCGGCCAGTCTCTTGATGTCGTTTTAGTGCATATTGCATCGAGGAACGCGGCACGTTTAGGATAGTAGCCACTTCACGATGAGTCATCCCCTGTTCCACTAAAGCTACTGCCTGCGCTATCTGACTTGGTGATAAAGGCATTTTTATGAATCCTAAGGGGTTCTTAGGTGTTTATTAACCACAATAACAACAAAAATCTTTGTCAAATTAAAATTCAAAATGTTCAGAGCACAATTCAAAACTGCGACTTCGCCGGATGACACGATTTAACTAAACTTTAAAACACAGACCAATATGCACTTCAAATTAGTGAATTACCCTCTTGAGATTAACGTGACCATTTTTTCTACCCAACTACACGATAAGATCCAAGTTAGAACCGCTTAAAAAAGTGTTATTGCATATTATGAGTTTGGCCAAGATTCCGTGCCGCTGAGGTTGTTATAAATCTTAAAAAAATGTGATTTTGGTCTACTTTTTTTTTGTTTTGCTACAGACATATTCTAAATAAGTAATATTAATTGTCAAATCTTCGTAACTGTCATTGTTTTGCTAAACAAGGACGGAAAATGTAAAAAAAAATCTTTGATGGCTGAAAAAATACCAATTTACTTAAAAAGTCACCCTTTATAATTACGTACAAAATAATTAAAAAAACTTCTACGTTTCGTTCAATTTCAAATGAGATATTAAAATCCAAAATCGGTTAAGGAACCATCAAGATGAGACTGTTTAATAAAAATTAAAGAAAAACCAAACTACTGAATAATAAGTTTATTGAAAAAAAAAAAAAAAAAACTGTTTACAGTTCATTTTCGAAGTGCCCACCATTATTCCTAATACAAGCTCGTGCTCTTCTTACGACACCCGTTTTCACAACCTTTGAGACTGTAAGTTCCCTTTGAATTTCCTGCGCTGCGTTGATAATTCGGTTGCGCAAGTCTTCAATGTTTGGTACAGGGACGTCTATGGAATAAACTAAAGTTTTCATTCGACCCCAAACGAAGAAGTCCATAGGTGTGATGTCGGGGCTACGTGCCGGGCATGGTATTGGACCACCTCTACCTTTCCATCGGTCGGGGAAATGCTGGTCTAGCCAACTTCTCACAGCTAGCCTGAAATGCGCAGGACAGCCATCATGCATGAATATCATGTTTCGCCTCGTTTCTAGCGGCATGTCTTCCATTAATTCATAGAATACATTCCTCAGAAAAAAATCATATTCAACGCCATTGAGGTTTTGCGGTAGGTAATGTCGACGGTCCCTACGTATAAAGGGACATGTCAAAAGTCGTGGTTTTCAGGAGAGCGTTTTTAAGATTCAAACTTTTCTGTAGAATTATCATAAAACATAAACACAGTTTTTTTTGTTGATCTGTACAGCTTAATGTAGGCCGTTTGTGAATAGGTAACAAAATTTTAAATATTTACTATAATTTCGTCAAAATCGCAAGATGACCGTTTCTACGCTGACTATTTAAGACTACCCTTAACGGATAAGTCATACATGTCCGTTTTTACTTTGAAACAATAAAAACATTATATTATTCCCTAAATTCATTCAGCACTTTAAAAAATGATTAGTATTGTCATTATTTCTAAGTTTATAAAGTATAAGTAATAAAAATTTTGGCTATCCAGTAAAAACATCCAAAAAACATGACATATCTTTTTATACACTGTTAAAATAACAGTGTATAAAAAGATATGTCGTTTTAATACTAATAGCAATGTTAATTTTTGTACCTTTTAATACAGCGAATAAAAGGATATGTCATCAATAACTTTAGGTCCATAATGTTAAATACTAGTAAAACGAGATAATTAGGTATATTTCACTGTTTATTTGTTACAGGTCTACACATTTTTGTATCAATTTCTTTATTTTACATTGGAAATTTAAGCAGAATTAATTTTATTCAAAGGTTTATGTAAATATTATAGAAAATATTATTAGTTGGTAGTTATTAACAGCATAAAGTTCCATTTTCACTTAAGGGGAAAAATATAATAAAATATGTCAGTACTTCTTAAGACCTACAAAAAACAAAGTAACACTACTAAATTTTTCAATCTGAACTTTTATAACCATTAATTAAATTAATCATCGTAAATCACAACCGTAAGTTTAAACTAAGGTTTAATATTTTTAAGTATGTAATAAAAATATCACATTTTTAACAGTTAAATAAAATTTTACAAACATTATCTTATATAAAAAACAAGCAAACAAACAAACATACAAACAAAGTTTTCCTCTTTATAATATTATATAAAAAATAAATATTTTATCAAATAACAAAAGTTATGTAACTAAGTAATAAAAAATAATGTATTCTCTTACTATACTTAATTTTTAAACTTTTAGGAGCTATGTAATTATTTGGCACCAACTAGGAAACTTAAGTTAAAGTTTAATACTGAGTATAATACTTAAAATTTTTTTGGAAATAAATCAGTCTTCTTCATTTTCAACATTATTTGCATCGCTAACTACATTGCTATGCTTCAGATTTTTATAAAAACTATGATACTTTTGCGGAATTATCATAGTGTCACATAAAGTGATTAAGTCTTTACATTTGGCGTCAGATATGGGAATAGATTCGGAATATGATTTTTGTAATGTTATTATATTTTGTTCACTATTTGCCCTGCTATTTCTTGTAACTTTTTTATTAAAGTCACAATTCAGTTTACGACAATTTTCTTCAAATAAATTGTATTTAAAGTGCATAACGTCTGGCTGATCTGCAAAAAAATTTAACTCTCTTATTTTGTTCCAACATATTTTTTCTCCATCGCTGTCTTTGAGCCAATATTTAGTGTTAAGCAGAGCTTTAAAGTTTAATACGAAATCATGATCAACTTCTATCACTTCATACGGGGTACCATTTTGTTTTGCCCAGCGAACTAAAGTAAACCACTCATCAGGTATGTAGATTCATTTATTTTTTGCTGTACGCTCTATCAAGGCGTGGACACTGTCAGCCTCGTTCTGCGTATGACCATTTTCTAAGAAACGATGGCAAATATCAATTTTGAAAGTTTTGCTCACATACATGTACATGAAAAAGACAATTCGGTTGCGGTTCTGGCCTGCACAATTGTCAGACCAGAAACGAAAATGTTTTATACCATCTTGAATCCTGTTTTTAACAAACGAAAACAGACAGCTTGCAACTTCATTTGCACCTCGTTTAGCTTGTGATTCGTCCCACATATAACACGTGCCTTTTTTTAGACCTGCATCAAACACGGTAAAATTATAAACGGAGAGTTTCCTCTTATAGTATAGCACACTAATTTTACCATGTGGCATATTATTTATTTTTTGGAAATCAAACATAGCTGTACAAACTCGGGAAGAATCAGATTGTGCTTCAATTTTGTCATTAGTTTTTAATTTTCTAGCAACCTTTTTATTGTTCATATGAGTATTATATGTATTTTTTTCAGCTTCAGATGGAGTATCGTTATTTTTGTAAGCATGGACACACATCATCAGCAACATCACACTGATCCTTCTTCGGAATATGAAAGGCGATATTGAGCTCGTTGTTAATTATATCTTTATATTGCCGCACAGAAGTCGCAATATTATTTTCTTTGACATTAAAGTCCTTACAATACTGCGAATACAAGTCATACATTTTTCTGAAATTTAGGTCATTGTCTAAATATAGTTTATTTGATTCTTTATGTGTATAATGACTTTCTACTGGTACAAAGCTTTTCACATGTTCTATTACGATCTCTTTTATTGCAGGAGTAATCATTTTGGGTGGTTTGTATGGTAACCTCTCATATCTTTTGAACACATACCCATTTCGGTATCGAATTTATGTATAGCAGACTGAATAAAAGTATTACTAATGGCTAGAGTGTTTTTAAACATAGTTTTACATACCATGACTCTTTCAATATTTTCTTTTTCGGGGGTCAATTGACGTGGTAAAAAAATATAAATACATTTAACCTTTTAGAGTCTTGAGTCCATTGCTTCTTAGTTATTTTTTTCATGTTAGATGCAATAAAAGTCCACTGTTGGGAATGGTCCCCTAAGTCCCAGAATTTGTTAAAGAGCTTTTCTCGTGTGGACGTATCGAATTTATCGTAGCATTTTAATCGACAGTTAGTTTTGCAAGAAGGTTTCATTACTTTTCCCATTAGCTCTTTACCCGAACGAGATTTGTGACTTTTGCCTAAATTTACAAGTAATTTTCTTTTTACGTCTAGCCAATTAGATTTGTTACAGGTCCTATTTTTTATCAATGCCTTTTTTACGTATATGCGCTTCTTTTTTCTTGAATGTGGAGTTGAAGAGCCTGAATATTCACTGGATGCCAAAGGACTTGACCTTACTGAAGTATCTGAAAAGACTGGGGTACTTTCGCGACATAAATCAGATTAATTTTCATTTTCTTCAAATGAGTCGTATAAACTAGGAACCGGTGTTTTATTTATAGTTTCAGATAAAGCGAAGTCGTCCTTGTATTGGTTAACTTCAACTTGTAAATTTGAAAAGTTTTCTTCTCCAGTAGGTAATGTTGAAGAAACATTTTCAGTGTCATCAGGTTTATCACAATATAATATATTTTCCAACTCACTGTTACAAAATATAGTGTCACTAATTTCGTCGGTAATGAAATTTAAATCGCTTCGCGTAAGTAAATTACTACTTGTTGATGGTCGTTCATCATAAAAAGAAGCCTCAGCCTCCGGCGCAGCAGTTATTTTACGTTGTTGATTATTTATAACACCCATAGACTCATGTTGCTTCGAAATTGGTCGGATTTGTGGCACAGGTTCCACTGAAAAAAGGATAAAACTCTTGTAATAACTGAACGTAAATGATAACAACTGTATAAATTACTTGCCACATTAAAGGTAGAAACGGACATGTACGACATGACTTTATTTACATTCCTAAATTATATAAAATATAAAAGTACTTAAAATAATAAAGATAAAGTATAGTAAATGATTGCTAACACAGCCTATGATAAAACATAAATAAACAAATCACTCCTTAGGTACCGCCGTATAAGAAGTCATGTGTGACTAGTCCGTGTTTAACGTGGATCATCGATGTATATCATTTAAAAGTAATTAAAATATACTTATTTGCCAATAAATTTTATAGAAAATGCATAAAAACAAAAATGATTTTTAACTTACCTTCCACAACTTCGTCAAAATAATTTATCAAGTCATGGGCTTCACAAACAGTTATAGCAGTATTTTTAGAGTTTGCAATATCCACTAGCAATTTTGATATTTTGTTAACTCAAACTCAAACTCAAAATTTTTTATTTCCATGTAGGTTATAATATAACGCTTATAGAATTGTCCTACATGATGCCTACCACCGGTTCGGAAACTAGCCCGGCGAGAAGAACCGGCGTAAGAAACTCGCACGGGGCCACCTTTTAGCAAAAATATGGGAAAATTGTTCTTTTCAAAAAATATTTTTACAATGTTGTAACTTAATCTATATAACATTAGTTATAAGTACATAAAACATACTTAAGTACATAAAAGCAGCCTCGCATGGGGCCATCTTATTCCCAAGGTGTGCAATCGTTAATGAAATCACTGACTTTATAATAACCTTTAGCACACAAACGTTCTTTAACTACCTTTTTAAATTTATTAATAGACAGACTTTAAACGTTTTCTGGGATTCTATTGTATAGGCGTATACATTGACCTTTAAAAGATTTACTAACTTTACTTAGTCTGATCACCGGAATGTCTAATTTGTGTTTATTTCTAGTGTTCATGCAATGATTATTACTTTTCGTATTGAACATATTTAAATTTTTTCTAACATACAACACATTGTCTAAAATGTATTGAGAAGCGACGGTCAGAATTCCTATTTCTTTAAACTTTTCTCTCAGAGATTCAAAGCAGGACATTTTGTAAATAGAACGTATTGCTCGCTTCTACAGCACAAATATTGTATTGATGTCGGCGGCATTTCCCCATAAAAGAATGCCGTAAGACATTCTACTGTGAAAATAACTAAAATAAACAAGTCGCGCCGTTTCTTCGTCAGAAATTGCCCTAATTTTTCTGACTGCATATGCTGCAGAACTGAGTCTATCTGCAAGATTCGCAACATGAGGACCCCACTGTAATTTACTATCTAGTGTTATACCTAAAAATACAGTAGTGTCCACTAAGTTCATTTTCTCGTCGTTTAATAGTATATTGGTTTGAACTTGCCTAACATTGGGCAAAGTAAACTTTAAACATTTTGTTTTATTTGAATTTAAAAGTAAATTATTAACATTAAACCAATGTACTATTTTAGAGAGAGCACTATTTACCTCGTCGTAATTTGACTGTTGTCGCTTCACATTAAAAATGAGTGAAGTGTCATCGGCAAAAAGTACTATCTCATTATCATTATCTTTAATTAGATAAGGTAAGTCATTTATAAAGACGAGAAAAAGAAATGGGCCTAAAATGGATCCCTGTGGGACACCTAATTCTATTTTGGTCCCAGTAGACCTTTTACTATTTATTTCTACCCTTTGAGTTCTATTTTTAAGGTAAGAACTCAAAAGGTCGAGTGAAGAGTCCCGTATACCATAGTGGTGAAATTTTCTGATCAATGTAGCATGCTCAACACAATCAAATGCCTTGGAAAGATCGCAAAATACACCTAATGCATCCTGCGACCCCTCCCAAGCTTCAAAGATTCTACAAAGAAGACCCATACCAGCATCCGTAGTGGATCGATCCTTGGTAAAACCGTATTGATTATTGTGTAATAAATTATTCGAATTAAAATGTACTAGTAACTGTCTTAAAATTATTCTTTCAAAAATTTTACTAAAAGTCGGTAGGATCGATATAGGCCTGTAATTTGTCGGATCAGATTTATTCCCAGCTTTGAACAAAGGTATAACCTTGCTATGCTTCATTAAGTCAGGGAAAACACCACTTTTTATACAATCATTGAAAACCATCGCTAGATAAGGAGCTACGATGTCAATTATTGATTTAATAATTTTTGTAGACATTCCCCAGAGATCAGCAGTGTTTTTAATATTCAACAACTTAAATGTGTTAATAATGTCTCTGGAGTCAATTTCTTTAAACTTAAAATTGACATCACATTCCTTTACATTGTCTCTGAGTAGTTTTTCAGCAACTGCAGGTGATGAATTTAAATTTTTTGTAGTTGAGACCGGAATGTCAGCAAAAAATTTTTCGAAGACCGTCGCAACTTCTAGGTCAGTGGTTATCTTTTTATTTTCAAAAAAAAGTTCAAAATCGGAGCTACGACAGGTGACGTTTCCAGTCTCACTAGCTATCACCTTCCATGTAGTTTTAATTTTATTGTTAGAATTTTTAATCTTATTCTTTATATAAAGAGCCTTAGCGGCTTTACATACTCTTTTAAAAGTTTTTGAATAATTTCTAACATATGTTTTAAAGGTTTCACTATTGTTAATATGTTTCTGTTCATATAATTCATATAATCTTTGCCTGCTTATTAAAATTCCCGCAGTTGCCCATTTAATAAAGTTGCTTTTTCTATTTTTAAAACTAACAGTTTTAGAAGTAAATATCGAATCAAATTGGGTTCTTATTATCTTAAATAATTTGTTAAAAGCTTCATCTGTGCTATTTGACCCTTCTAACAATTGAATTTTTGAATTTAAGTTACTTCTAAATTTCTCAATACGTTTTGTATTCACAGGAACAAACACATGCTTGTCCTTGATGTAACTGTCACAAATGACATTAAAAGAAGCTAACTGTCCTCGGTGATCAGAGCTGAGCTTATTAATTATTTCCTTTTTACTTGGAGTAATATTAGTAAATATATTATCAATACAAGTGGCCGTTGTATCACACACTCTTGTCGGTTCATGAAACAGATTAAAAAGATTATACGATTTTAACAAAGATGTGAATCTAATGGTAGTGGAGTTCAAGTCTAATAAATTAATGTTAAAATCACCACATACTATAACCTTTTTATTAGATGCACATATTTTAGTCAATACTTGTTCCAAAGTTTGTTCAAAGGAATCGTATAACCCTGATGGAGGCCTGAATACGCTTACAATAATAAGATGACTCAACTCTATGCAGGCTACTTCAATTATTCGTTCGGTGGAGAGACTCACAACATCTTTACGTTCTTTGAATTTCAATTTGTCATTAATTATTATTAATGAGCCGCCCCTAATGGCATTTTCTCTACTGAACGAACTTGCTATCTGGTGCTCATTGAAATTGAAAATGAGTTTATGTTGTCTGAACCAATGTTCAGATATACAAATAATATCAATGTCAAATTCCTTTAAAAATAACTCAATTTCAAGTTCTTTACCTACCATTCCTTGTAAATTTTGATGCACCAGATTAATTACATATGGTTTATTATGTAATACAATGGGATTTTTTACATTATTGGTAGGATTTTGTATTTTACATTTAAAACTTAAATTATTTCTGCAAGATACATTCTCTATTGTCTTATTATCTTATTTAAAGAAATATTTGGAACATATTCCAATTCGTTAATACTATATTTAGTATTCTGCTCAATAAAAGCAGTAGTCGAAGAAGCCAAATTCTTGGCTTGGGAATAAAATAAAAAGTTATATAGCATACTAGCTACATGTCTTTTACAGAAATTGGATAAGAAATACTTATCTTTGTACATATTGCTTAATTTAAAACTTAAGTTATTTATGTCCACAACCTGGCATTTTTGTGGTTGTGGGTCGCTTATGACTATACAATTATTGTTCACAGCACTATACAATAGGCTGTTCAACTCATGTCTATATAAATTTTGTTTTACATTACTCTGTGGCAACATTTTTATATAAGGAAAAGTAAACAATAATATACTTTTTACATTTTCAATATTAAATAAACATTCTAATAGTTCTGTCATTTGTTTTTTGTTTAATTTTCCTCTTCTCCCAACTATAATTATTAATGTTGTATTAGGACAATATTTCTTAATTAATGCCCTATTCACTATTTCTTTGTAAGTGGCTCCGGGCATACAAAAATTAGAAAAAGATTGTCCGTTACACATTCTACTTAAATATGGACCTAATTCATTACCTAACTCATCACTAAATATACTAATATGTGACTGGCATTCAGTATGAGCCTTCCCAGTGGAACATATATCTGGTATACTATTAGACACTGAATGACTTACTTTGTCCGAGGAACCGCTGACTTTCAATATAGAATTGACACATTCCTCATTGTACCGAATCACTTCAAGCAAGTCATCCATTGCTGATATATGTGCCTGTATTTCCTTTTGTGACAGCTCATATTTTTTAGTTAAATTATCTAAAGTATGCTGTAAATAGGAAATTTCTGTCTGAAGGCTGGATACATCGGCCTCATAATCACACTTTGTTTGTTCTAAATCAATTTTACAATTTAGCAAGCTATTTTTTGACAATTGCTTTTCTTTAATTGCTGTAGACAATTTATTCATAATTTTCTTATTTTTCATTGAAAGTTGACTGAATTTATTTATACATTTTTAAATTTTTATATATTTCTATAATTTTTTTTTACTGTTCATGGTAAAAGATGGCACCCTATCATCACTAGTTAAATCAATTATAGTAATGTCATTGTTAGGCACTGATAAGTTTCTTATAATAAGGTTCATTTGGAATCAGTTTTTTAAAGAGGTCTTGCGTTTGACATTGATTTTGATAGTTAAGCTGGTCTTCTAATTTCATGATGTGCTCCTCCGCATTATTCAGTTTGATTTGGAGGGCAGTCGAGTTCTTGAGTGTGCTCTCATACTCCTCCCTACACTGGTCAAAACTATCAACAATGTTTTGTAATTCCAAATTTTGTTTACAAGTGTCCTCGTAGTCCCGACTTAATCTATTCAATTCTGACTTAAGTTCTGTATTTTTTTTGTAGTATATTTAACATTTCTTTTTCATTGTCATCTCTT
This sequence comes from Glaucopsyche alexis, assembly GCA_905404095.1. Taxonomy (NCBI): domain Eukaryota; kingdom Metazoa; phylum Arthropoda; class Insecta; order Lepidoptera; family Lycaenidae; genus Glaucopsyche; species Glaucopsyche alexis. The sequence goes on from FR990044.1 coordinate 28,777,530, forward strand.
TCCTGTAGTAGTGTTTGGCACTAGTCTTTGTGAGCCTTTAGTTCATTGAGAGCCACCTGAAGTTGTTCTTCGGTACGGCGAGCCAAGGCTGAACGGGTCATCATATTGCTTTTATTGCTCGCAGTCACAGCTGAAATTGATATAGAAATTGAGCTACTACTTAATGAGTGAGTGTCACCTATTTGCTTTTGCAGTTAAGTCAGCCTTAAATTAGTTATGCACGGTTAACAGTAATATTTGGAAAAAAAAAATATAGGAAAGAGATTAAAGAACAGTAAGTGAAATTGAATAAAGTTAAAAGTTATTAGGACAGATAAGCAGAGGACAGTATAAACAGATTTAAGTATTACTCTAAAACCTGCATATAACTGCACAATTTATATTTACAGATAAAATTTTGTAATAGCAATAAATATTATGTAATTTGAGGTTGCCTTTGTACTAGTGTAATGAATGTGAAGAATTTTGGTGTTATGTATGTCTGGGCAGGTGTTTTTATCCTCAACTTCGCTTCCACAGTAGGTCAAGCCAAGAGAGATGTTAACTATTGCCAAGTTACTCATATTGATCACTTATCAATAATAGCAATGCACTTTTAATATAACTTTACTGAGTAATTAAAAATTTCAACAATCTCGAGCGCAAACACGAATGAACATGTCCGCGTGCAGCGCCCCAAGTGAATAACAACAAGTATGACATGTCTGCGTTCGCGGCTCGCGCGAAATGGCGAGCAATTTGAAACTCGTACATGGCGGTAAGTATAGATGTCCGCAACTACCATAGTAAAATCTGTAAAACTCTCAACTTGTCTTCATTTACATCTTTATTATCCAATAAACTAATTGTGATAGAAAAAAAAATTATTACGTAGATATACGCGCCTCAATAAATGGATCTATATGGTTCAATAAAAAAAAATACGATTTTGGACTTGACTTTATATACGTAGGGACCGTCGATGTGGTCCAATCAAGCGATTATTAATTATTACCATCCACACATTCAGATTAAATCTTCTCTGTGAACCTTTCAGCCTCTTTAGGTGTGGATTACCCATGGCACGTACACTCCAGTAATGAGCGTTGTGGTAATTTGTAATACCGTCCTTATCAAACTTGGACTCGTCAGTCCATAAAATTCTTCTAAGGTAATTTCTATCTTCAACGTCCGCATTTAATAAAAATCTGCAAAACTGCATCCTTCTTAAAGGGTCTCCTTTACTGTGGCCTGAACAGGTGTGTAATGGTAAGGATGGAGGTCATTTTCGTGTAGAGTGTACCACACCTTCCATTGAAAGCGTCCCATACGGCGAGCTATCATTCGTGTAGACAGCGTAGGGTCTCTTTGGAAATAATTTAAAATTTCCTCTTCGTCATCTCCGACTTCCAGTCGAGGTCTACCTGCGTCACCTGAAAACGTAAAGGTTCTTTAATTGTTACTACAATGGCTATTGTTTAGTGTTGTTCCGCTGTGACGTAATATGTGGATGGATCCTTATTGAGCTTGGCTCACATTTCACATTTATGTTTTTGATAGGATTAATTATTTAACAAAAAATTATATTTATGGTACTGCACAAAACTTTACGTTTTAGAAGATGTGTGATTTTTAAGAGGTGATTTTATTATTTTTTAACTCAGGAAATATATTTTTTTCAAAATGTGTACTTACTAATTACTATACTAATTCTTTGACACTAAAATATTATGTAATCCTAAGAGGGAAGGAGGAGAAAGTCAGTACACGCGAATATTTCTATTATTATTATTAAAAAACGAACATACATTGAACTTTATTCTGTTCATTAAAGGATATACAGTTATACTTTAATTAATTAAAAAACAACACCTTTTCATAGTGTTTTTTATATTATACTTAATCACAATATTTCTTTTCTTTTCTTATAATGATGAATATTTGTGTATACTGGCATTTAAATTTTTTACAATTTATGACATCTTTGACTTTTAAATTTGCCAAATCTAGTAAATGTATATCATTTATACTGTTTTTGTAAAATTCTTATAACGTTTTAGCTGTTTTGTAATTTACATTAATTCCTATATTTTTGCATTATCTACTTTTTATAACATTATATATTCAATATAGTTTATATTTACATTTCAATGTACAAACATTTTTTAGTCCATGTACATGTACATACAACACAACTTACTTCTTATACAGTTTTATATTTGTCCTTTCAGTTTTTCTTTACAATTCTCTACAGTGTCTCATTTACATGTTGCTGTTGTTTGGTCCATTTCAGAATGTCCGCCCGAAGAACAAGTATTTCCACTGAAATTATAAATTATAATATAATTCATGTTGCAAGTTGTGTTAGTCTATGGACTATGTGTGTGTACCGCTGATAGTGCCAGCATCTACAATTTAAGGTCTTAGTATACTATGCATTTAGTTTAATACAGGTTTCAATTTATCGAAATTTCGAATTTATGGGTGCTTCTTAGCTTCGATAATCCCGATATCATCTAACTCGACGTCGACCTCATTTTTCAAAAGATGCTATCGTAATAATGGTGGTGGTACGTATTTCCCGGAAGTCATAGGTCTGATAGTACATCAGTGTATTAATATCACTATCGAAATAAATTTTTGTTTTTGGCGAATACAATTGCTTAAAATCTCGATTAAAAAATTGGAAGTCTAACAACATGATGTGATCATTTGAGTGTTTTCTGCACAACATCATTTGCGTTTATACAACTACTAGTTTCAGCAGTCTGCTCGTGATTATATCTAAAGCACCACCACTGAGATTGATTTTAACTTTATTTATTAAAGATGATTAAACTCTAGATTCTGACAACGTTCTCATATTATCACGCACGGGCGTATAATATGTAAATGTTTCTGTATGCCCACTTATTGCTACAAGAATATGTGCCTTAGAATTGTAAATCTCTTCTTTAACTTTTGTAGATAATCTGACTATTATGATATTTTTGCCTGTTTGCCTTGTACTCATGTACGAGGGCGGCACTGAAAATTTCGGGAATCAAGGAAGTGACACAACATTACTATTTAAAAATGTATTTATCGCTTTTCGAAGTATTCTCCGCGAAATTTGACACATTGTTCCATACGATGGAACCAATCATTGAAGCAACCATTCCATTCGGAAGTTGGGATCTCCAAAATGGCCGTTTTGTAGGCGTCCACAGCTTCTTCAGGTGATGAAAATCTCTGACCACGCAATTTATTCTTTATTTAAGGGAAAGTATAGAAATAATTAGGGCTTAGGTCGGGGCTGTACGGCGGATGGTTTAATAATTCTATGATTTCTTGCTCTAAAAACTCTTGTTCTGTGCGCGGTGTGAGAACTCGCATTGTCGTGATGGAGGATGATGCGGCGGTTACAGTTCTCTTTACGGAGTTCAGAAACGACCTGTGGCAAACAAATGTTAGCATACCATTCTGCATTAACCTTTCTTTGTCCCTCATGAGGAATAGTCGCTACATGGCCGGTTTTGGAGACAAACGTGGCCACCATTTTTTTTTTGGGACACTCCGTGAACGAACAAATTTTGTTGGTTTAAACTCATTTTCGAACACCCAAACTCGTGACTGGTTTTTTGTTTCGGGTTCGTACGCGTATATCCAGGATTCGTCACCTGATACGATGTTGTATACAGCATTTGAGGAACCTGCGTGGAATCTTTCGAGAGTTCTGACGCACCAAGTAACGCGAGCCGCTTTTTGCTCTTCACAGAGCAAATGCGGTATCCATCGGGAAAACAACTTTTTAACCTAATTGTTCATGCAAGATTATTTGTATTTGACTTATGCCAATGTCTAAAGTTGCCTGAATTTCGCGGTATGTCACATGTCGATCTTCCTCAATCAGCTTACGCACAGCATCAACGTTTCTTTGGGTGACTGCAGTTTTTGGACGACCTTGACGGGGATCATCACTGAGCTTGACACATCCACGTTGAAATTCAGCAAACCAGCGATAAATTCTGGTTTTGGACGGGGCTTCATCACCAAATGCAGTAATCATCCGGTCAACACACTGTTTTTGTGTTAAACCACTTCGAAAGTCATAATAAATCATCGCTTTAGAATTTTCTCGAGTCAATTACTTTTTCTCAACGACTAAACAAGTTTGACAAGACCTTGTGACAAGACCGATAATCTTTTTTTAAATAAATAAACGGTATTCAATTTTAAAAACTAAGGTGTTTTTAAAACATTTCCATACCTAATACTAACAGACCCTACTCTATTAATGTAACCAATTTGATTAGGATCACCGAGTAAGTGTAGTGTGTCACACCCGCTATATAAGCAAACCATAAAAAATTCTCCTGGATGTCGCATCAGTGCTTTATCGATCCAAACAGTTTTATAAGATTTCATACTATGCAACAAATACGAATCAATCGTACGATAATTTTCTCGGTAATCATTCGCATCTTTGTTAAATTTTTGCGCCATTCTTTAACTAATATCAGCCGCACCTTCAGAAGAAGAAGTTAACACCAAAGATCCCGATTCGTGTATATTAATAATAAAATTTGTTTCCCCGCAACCAGGCACACCGACAACCATATCGATAATAGGCAAAGAAATTTTTTTAATTTCGGCGTCAACACTTTCGGTAGCCTACAACAATTTAGGTTCATGCAATAAAATTGTAGTCTTACCGAACAACAATAATAATCTACCATCACTACCACTGTCACAACTATTATTCATAGCATCATCTGTTTCTACAAATTTATTACCATCGTACCATAACTTAATCATTCTCAGTCTTAATTAACCATTTACTTTTATACCTATCATAAACCGAAAATTTCTTTTTATGGGACCATCTTTAAAGCAAAAAAAATATTACGTTAATATTACTAGGTTTTTCGCACTATCTCTTGACGTGTCTCTATGTTTAACAGAGGGTATCTGCATTCTCTTTTCCCGGTAGTAGATCGGCTTACATCGTCTCCCAAAAAGAAATTTCCATAGATTGCTTAGTTCCTAATGTTTCCTAGTATTATGGCTATCTTTTGCTGTTTTCTTATTTTGCCTTTTAAGCCAGAAGCTTCCTAGCCTTAAATGTTTTATTTATTTCTCCAAAATTTCTTCTGTCTTCATGTGTTTCTGATTTATTCGAAAAATCTTTTCCCTTTAATTTTCTTTTAGCAGTTTTGAATATTTTATTCGATTTTGGATATTGTTCCATTGTTTTTATAGATGTTTCGGCTTACTAAGTGTACAATATAAACTTAGTATATATTGTATTACTTAGTTAAAAAATAAATAATTAACTAATTAAAATACGAGACTGAGATTAACATACAAAGTACAATTGTTTTTACAATTTAAGTACTGCATTTTTGATTGTAAAAAAAAAACAAAACAAAGTCTTACTTACCAATCTGTCCAGGAAAGTCCAATTTTGAAATTGCAACTCTATTAATACGCCTATTCCATGCGTACCTATCAATGTCTTCAAAATGTCGATCGCATACCCTGTACTTTTAATAGTCAAAATTTTCTTTATCGTAGTAATTTGGGATAGGCTTTAACCAAGCCTAAAACTGTTTTGGAAATTTAACTGGATTTAGTAAACAATAAACGACCTTTGACCCCAAAAGACAATTTAATATTAAAATAGGATTGAATAGTAAATAGATAAACTGAACTGTGAAGATAAAATCTAACTTACGACGGATTCGAGCACAACACAAGGAAAAATCGCATCAGAGTGAACTGACTACAGTTCGGCCTGAACGGGTTCGGGCAAATACACGGAAATATCGCTTCAGTTCGTTCTGTTTTGCCGCAATTTACGGTCGTATTTATTAATTGTATTTTGCTGCAACTGTAGTCACGCAATGGAAAAAAAAATACGCATAGTGTTCGGCCACACACAGTTCGGCCTAAACGGGTTCGGGCAAATACACGGAAATATCGCTTCAGTTCGTTATGTTTTGCCGCAATTTACGGTCGTATTTATTAATTGTATTTTGCTGCAACTGTAGTCACGCAATGGAAAAAAAATACGCATAGTGTTGCGTCCTTCTTTTTTCTTGAAAAAAAAATGAGACATAAACCAGTCCTCAAGGGTGATGCTATCCATCTTTTTGATCTATAATAACCATCTCCCTTAGAACCATTTTCCGTCTAAGTGGATCACAAACGTTCTGCTTTATAAATTACATAGGGTGGAATTGTTTCTCCTGCAGCATCAACATGACTGAAAAACTTACTTTTATGGTAATCATTATAGTTCCTGGATTCTTTGCACTACGTCTACAAATGACTCGCCATTTCTCGGGGTCATCGGTAAGATTGCTTTCGTCATAGTTGTAGATATTCTCCGATGGAATACCTTTCAACTCTTTCAAATTTTCAACGAAGTCTTTAATAATTTGTTCTGATATTGCAGCTCGGGCTTATTTATATTATTTAGAAAGTGTTTTATTTCTGTTACGAAATACTCTGACCCATTCAGTTCCATGTATATTATTGCATTTTTAAACTGCTTGATTTGTCTACCACGTGATAAGTAACTTTTTATAATAATTATGAGGTCGACTTCCGTTATTCGAAACCCATATTCGGATAATGCTGTAGCAACAAATGTTTGATCTTCTTCTCTAGTAAATACTGTCGGGTGGCCAGGTTTGTTTAAGTTTTTATTCTTTAGTTTATTTTTTATAGTACTGCGAGGAATATTATATTTTATCGAAGATTCCCGTTGAGTAACGTTTTAGACCTCACATCACTTAGACATTGCTGTAACTGTTCTTTGTGTAATCAATGTAACGACGATCGTCTGAAAGATAAAAGTATATTAAGCTGATAAAAAGAATTTGGAAACCGTAAAAAATTTCGTTGGGTTGGCCCATGGGTCAAAGATATCGGAAAACGGTAGTCAAAGAATACTTTGATTTAAATAACTAAAATATACTTCTCACATAAATGTCTTAAACTCTTTGATATATAATCACATTCCGTTCTCAGATATACTTGGTCTTGCTATAAATACTGAAACGAAAGAAAAAAATATATACTTACACAACCTTAGCAACTCGTGATTAATAATCTATAACTTCTTAATTATTAAACGTTCTTAATTAAACGTTCAATCCTACAGATATATGTTTGTCTCTTTCTACGTAACGCCTCAGCTCTCCGTGTTACACTTGATTTTACTCCTCATAAAATTTCCGTGCCTTATAACTCAAATCGTTTCATAAGGAGTAAACTCCAAAAAATATCCAACGGCTACCTTCCATCTCCCGTTTATGCAGTTGAGCAAAAACACCAAACACTGACTGGCGATGTCGACCGTGTCGCTGTCAATAGTGGCGTTAAAATTAACAGGCCCGCAATACGTTTTATTTTATGCATCCCAACAAAGAGACTTTCGTATCGCCATCTCATCAAAATTTAGCGCACATACGACGGGATAATCGCTTTGCTGCACATTTGCTTTTAATGTTTAAAGCTTTAGCGCAAAAGCCATACTTGGCATTTACATGTTGATACCAGTTATTTAATGTTCGATGATGTGGAAGGCATGTGTTGTACGTACGACGTACAAAATCGTACGCTTTAGGCGAATAGAAAATATGTAAAATGATATATAGAATGTAGGGTAATAGCGAATTTTCTTATTTCTTCCGAATATTGTCTTTTTAAAGGGAAACCTTTCGATTTTGCTATTTGTCCCTTTAGGAAATCTTGCGGTCCTGCACAGTCTTCAATCAATCCTGCCGTCTCTGAATTTAATAAATGTCTTTGTTTTAAATCTTTTATAATAGTGGCGAAATGTGCGATTCCTTTTCCTTGTCGCCTTACTTTTTCCTTGAGTCTTTTAATTTGTTTGACTTGTTTTTGACATTTTTATTTTAGCTTATTTATTATCTGAAGTGCGTGACCCTGAAAAAAAAATGATTTACTAATTTATTTTATTACTAGAGAACAACCAACTATGCATCTCTTAGAAGGCCTTTTTTATTCGTTTAAAAATACAATTAAATTCGAAAAGAAGAGACTTTTTGAAGATTACCTTTACAAAATTTTATGGCTATTAAAATTATATGTAGATATTTGTATATTGAAAACAACTTTTAGTATTTAGAACCATTACCGGTATATCTGCAACACCATGTTTTGAAATAGCTCCAGCACAAAAAAAATAAAAAGTTCATTGAAGTGGTATCCATTGGCTGCAATACAGTCCTTATGCGTTGAGGCTAGTTATCAATAGAAGCACGCACTCTTTCCATGGGAAAATTCTTCACTGCCAATCGTACAGATTATTTTAGAGACTCCATTAGCTTAGAGCAAGCCGTACTCTAAAACTGACCATAAATCATAATCCAGCGGATTAAGAACGGGACTAGACGACAACCAGTCTTCAACTTCGGAAACGAAACGAAACATTCGTTCGTTTATGACCCGGCGCCAAGTCTTGCTGGAAGGACCATTCTTGGTTATTGAACATGGTGTGGTTAAGAGGCTTCACTACCTTCTCAAGAATGGTATCTTAATACAATTGTGTCGATGTTCATAATTCATAATTAATTTATTGCCAGAATGAAGTTACAGTAAATGGTGTTAAGCTATAAATATAATTTGATCTTTCATTCTACCACTTGATGGTGTGCAACATAAAATTAATTCTAATACATATTTTTAATTGACAATTATTTTTATCAGTATAATTTTAAACATTCGCTAATTAATTTAATATTATATACGTCAATTTAAACACTCAGAATTAAATAATATGGTTTGGTGGTGTATTAGCTATGAAGGAGTGACTGAGCCATACTTTTGTGAAAAAGGTATCAAATAAAGTGTTTAACATATAATCAATCTGTAAGAGAGCTGAAAAAAATGCTAGCAAACAAGAGTTACTATAGTGTTAAAGAATTTTTACAGTCATAAATTTGCTTATTGTTTAATTACAGATACCTACTATATGCACTGAAATAATTTGACATGGCCTAAAATTGTGTTTTTAATAATTGTTAGTTTATGGAAAATATTATGACATGATATCTGGATAATTTACTGTAAAATTTTATTTTATTATTATTATGCATGATTATTAATCAGCATATAAATGTGGCAACAAATAAATGTGGCAAGGCTCTATTGAAGTAGTCCTGTCGCAGTAGCTTAAATCTATTTTTAAACTTGCCATTTATGGCTTCTACAACCCACCGATACAATGTTATAAATCGTGATTTGTTTGCTTGAATTGTCGTCAATTGAGTTTCAAATCTGTCTTTTGTCGGGGGAATGTGTGCCTCATATCCCAATACCTGTAAGTTTTCTAGGCTATCTCGAAAGCCCCTGTCCAAGATGAACACATCGTTCTGGTGAAACATCCAGTGAAAAAGATTTTCCTCGTTGTTTAGTATATTGTTCATTATTGATGCATCAGAGTCCGTAGCTGCATATGGACCATAAACGCCGATAATGTAGCCATCACTACATACTATTAGAAAAGGTTTTGAAACTTATGCAAGCTGTAAGTTTTTCTCTGAAATAAAAAATTTGAGCTTTTTGTTGATAATCTCTCGTTTGACTCTCTAGTTCTTGGTTTGGTCATATAAATACCGAGGACAGTCCGTGGATGATTACTTCTTTGTGTTAGAGAAGGAGTCTCTACCAAAATTCTATTAAACCGTTGCAAGTTTAGTCCAGTCCAAAAATATAAGTCATTATCCGTTAATGCAGCCTCTTACTCAAAATCAAATCTCCTTGCCTTGGGTAATGGTTCTTACCAGCATGTTAGGCATGTCTGTGATCTGACATACATCAAAGTTATGCGTAGTGTAATTATGTTATAATTATAATTATTATTACTAATTATGATTAAATCGAGTTTGGCTAGTTAAACTTGTAGCGAATTATTTAATAATCTATACCGATTTACTTACTAATAGATAACAGAGAAAAATGTTTTGTACCAAATTTTTGATATTTTTCTTTCCATAACGTACGTGCTTAGCATATAATCTTTTTTGTCAACCCCTCCCATGCAAACATTATAGTCATAAATGACGGTGGGCTTTGTTTTGCCACTTTCTGTATGAACGCCGAAACCATGATATGTGGATATCATCGCGTGGCCCTTGTTCTCGAGGCCAACGAGAACATTGAGAACAAGGTTTCCTATGTACCCTAATCACTGGATCAGGGTACATAGGAAACCTTGTTCTCAATAATATAATAAAGTAATGGATACTAATCCATGCCATCTACCACCTCCCTACTGGCATGAACCTTTAACCGCCACAAGTACCCACTCCTTGAGGTGTGACTCAAGGAGTGGGTACTTCGAATGTTTTGATGCTCACCACCGCAGCCTTATTACCAATATACTGTTTAAAACTAAGCCGGCCCTTCCATTGTGCTAGTGACTCATCAAGGGCGATTGATTGTTGCAAGTTATACAGCATCTGAAATTTTAAATTCAGGTGCTGTATAGCTGGCAAAACCTTGCGAACTTTCGCCTCTTGTTGAGTCATATGCGATTAATCCGTAGTATTATTATCAATAAAATGTAGACATGAGTTCAATAGTAAGAAACGATTGTATGACATATGTTTTCTTAAGTAAGGCGTGACGGTCGCACCTTGGCTTTCCCAATATTATTTCTGATCCGATTTAACGGTAATACCTAATTCTATTAGTATAGCCAGGTAGATGTAGAATTCGTCTAATGTGTCATCATGCCACCTTCTCGGCTTTGGGGTGCCAGACTGCCATCCTCTATTTTTGATGCTACCATCTGCTGAGCATATTTATTGGTCTCCGCGATAACACGTTGAATGAAGTCGGGAGACCAGATAGCCGTGAATGCAGCGTACGGCGTCTCAAATATCCTTACCTGTCCTACAGTCCCCTGAAAACACTCTCAGCGAATGCTGGGGTTCATAGCATTCGTGCCACACGGAGCCCATTGAAAGTCAAAAAGACTATGAGACAACAGGGAGTCCGCAACCATGGATACTTGTGAGGGAGTAGCCAGTACAGATCGTGATGAGGGTGATAGTATCGGACACCAAGGTCTAGTCTCAGTTGCTGATGGATTCGGCGATAAAATTGATGGCGAACAAGGGTTGATCAATGGTGCTCACTCTTGACTGTATGACTGTATTAAAGACTTTGAAGCAAGCACTTGATTAACCTCAATATCGTCATCTGAGAGAATATTTAGGTTTTCTATTGAAGATGGCAATGATGGAGGTGGTGAACTGCGGTCAGAGTGCGTATAGGCGGGTGTAGTATTGAACTTCATCCTCAGATGATTCACTTTCGTGCAAATCCGATTTTAATCCCGGTTTCGGAACAAGAGGTACGAGTTGCCGAGATCTTCTTTGTTGTTGCATAATAAGATGAGAAAGTACCTGCGAGTGAAAATAAGAAATATTTGTAAAAAATTGTCATCTTGACCACATTCTGGCCATGATAGCCTATCCAATCGTAGCCTAGTTATAACCGCGGTTTGGAAAGCAAACCCGAGTAGTATATTCTATACAAATCAGGCAATGTCACATATATGATACACAACAAAAAATATCTAGAATGTTCGCCATCTGGCAATGTATCATATTTGCTACACTCGAAAAACACAAAAGATTACATGTACTTACAATTCATTTAGGTACATAGAAATAACGTTAATTATTAGAATATATAATAAGCTTTGGCAATTGGACTACTTTTGAAAACAATTTGAACAAAATATAATAAATAATCAATATTCTTATTTCTTACCTTGCGATGCGTAGACGCATTCGATCGGTCCGCAATCTTGCGTTCTACTTTTGATTTTGGTGTTGCAAGCACTTAAATAGTATTTTAGGTAGTATTTTCTATGATATTAAACAATAAAAAAATTAAAACTCTCGAGTAATAATCGGGATTTTCTAAAAGTTGAACGTATCAAATTGTACACAATGCAAAGAAAATAAAGGCAAGGTTCATACATTACTCTTTTACACAGTGAACCATTTTCGAGTAATCGGCATCTGAAGTGGTTTATAAGTTGGTCCCCCCTGGCATTTCTAAACTATGAGACTTAAAAACTTACATTTTCCCAGGTTGATATATCATATTAAATAATCATTAGGAAAATTATTTTGAACGAAATCGGTCAGTAACTTTTGAAGTTATTTGAAAAAAAAAAAAACTTATTACGTAAGTTACGCTTACGAAACCCTCCTTAGACATGTCATGAGTCATGACAGGCTCTTGGTTAGGTTATTTTTTAAATCTCTCCTCAAAGTTAAAAGTGCCTTAGTAATAGGTAATTATGTACTTTTACAAATCAAATCAAATCAAAAAAGTTTTATTTCCATACTGGTTACAAAGTAACGCTTAAATAATAGGGAATATGCATAAAATATAAAAATAGCTTAAAACATAATAATATGATACTAGACTGAAAAATAAAGGAAATGGCGAAAAAAAATTCAATATCTGATGATAAATGAGCAAGATATGAGCGGTCAAAGTTTGTACTCTATCTCTTTCTAGCAAAACGAAATTTAGTATGAACTTTCTATGAAGGTCGTGTTATGTGACGTCACGATACACGTCCGATCTCTCTGTCTAATAGACTACTTTAAACGTTCATATCTTCGTTATTTTTAATGATATCAAGAAACTGATTTTACCATACGATTCACCAAACAAGATAGATCTATATATAAAACTAAAAAAAAAATGTGCATATTCCCTATTGTCCATACTTGATGCCTATCACCGGTTCGGGAACTAACCCGGCGAGAAGAACCGGCGTAAGAAACTCGCACGGGGCCATCTTTTAGCAAAAAGATGGAAAATTGTGACGTTATGCCTAAAGCCTCAAACACATGCCATGTTAGTAAAACACTTCCCCACATAAATATTAGACGTACCCTAGAACCATCAATATCATCATACTGTCGTGATTATCAGATGCGCTTGTGTGGATCCGTCTGTAAAACATATAATCTACTGTGAAACTTGGTAAACTGTGTTTAAAGAGATGAAATACGTCTTATAGTGAGTTTATAGTTCGCAATTATTAGAAATAAACTTACCAATTTAAAATGTTTCCCATTGTGTAAATCTATAAAAAAACAACAATTAGGTAACTACTTTAAATTAAATTAAACAATAATAAACTCAAAAACTCTCCAGAAAAATATATATTTTCTTATTGAGAGATTTAAAAACTGTAACCAATTTGGCTATTTTTTCATTGGAGAGACGGTTTCTCAATTTTGAGTGTACAATACCAAATGTGGAAAATATCCTTTCTACACCAGCTGAGGATGCTATTGCAGTGTGAACTTGGTGTGCTAGATTCATCATTTCTGGGCAAACATTATCTTTTAGGGCTTGCCACCATATCAAAGGTTGAACTTCCACCAATGCATGTTTGGTAAACAAATAATCATTAAAGGGGAAGACCTGTGCTCTATATTTATTGATAAAGGGCATTGATGAAGGATAAAAAGAATTGATATAATTCATTGCAATATTAAGTCGATCTTCATTTAAGTCCTTCCACGTAAATCGTGGATCAATTAAATTTGCAACATAATGAGCTGGCGTTATGGCTTTTTCAAATCGGAGCTTAACTTTTTGTATGTCACGCACTGAGTACTCGTTTTGATCTTGGTCATCATCAAATTTTTTCTTTAGATCCAGCCATGTCTGTGTAACTTCACTAATTGTACAACATTCACGTTGAGCAATATCTAATGAAATTGCTATGTTTTTCAACTTTTTTAGCAGATACTGAGCATTTACCTTCAACGTAATATCCTCAACTAGAGAAATAATGTTACTATCAATAGCAGCTCTATTTTCCAAACTTTTTTATAGTAGAACAAATTTTTGATAGTAGATGCCAATTTTCAAGGTAATTTTCTATACAGTTTGCCATGGAATTCCATCTGACCATTATAGGTAAGGATAAAACTTTACCTCCAAGATGTTTGTATTTTGCGGAAGCAAAATGATTGTTTCTGAAAAATTTCACTATATTTTTAATAGAATTTGAGACAGTTGGTATATCCAAGTCTTGGGCTAAAAGGTTTAGTAAATGTGAGGAACACCCATAGGTTAATATATCTCCATGCCCCGTTAAATCCTCTGATTGAGCTAAATCTTGTCTCATTTTTGCCATATTACTGGCATTATCAGTCACAAAACTACGAACAATACACCCAAACTCTTCACATTTTTTTATAGATTCTATGGCTAAAGTTAATAAATACCCAGCAGTGTGATAATTACCAACAGTGTCAATTGTGTCAATCAAATACACTGATCCACTCAATACATCGGTGACTGTTATACAAATTATGGAATCATTATGTATATTGCTCCACCCATCGAGTGACATGGTAACATATTTATTTTTTAAATCATCAAATAGCTGTGTTTTCAAAGATGAATGCACTCTATCCAGTAAGTCACCACCTAACTGTTGGCGATTTGGTGCTTTATAGACAGGACGCAATTCCTGCATTAATTTTTCAAATTCTGGATGTTCAACATGTAGAAAAGGAGTGTTGGTTGCATAAAAGAACTTTGCCAGTTGTAAATCTATCTTTTCTTTCTGAGCAGTACTAGTTTTTATGGTAAAGTAATCCATTTTTGTTTTTTTTGCCAGAGACTGCTTCTGCGAAGAGGTATATCTTTTTGAATCTAAAAAGAAAATGTTTGATTTTATTATTTAATACTTGGTATTGTATTAGTAATACGTTTATAGTTGCTGTAATGAATTAAATCAGCTAGTAAGCAAAAGTAAATGGAAGTAAACTAATAAATAATGCATCTTTGTATTATATACCTAATAAGTATGTCAAATCGTCAATGGAAAAGTATGTAATCCATCATAAATATTATACATAAAAAAATGAATTAGGAACTTACGATTACTAGTGCTAGTAGATGGAGTCAAAGACTCATCTGTGTCTGAATTATCAGATAATGTTTGTCTATTTTCAGAATTTTTGCACAGATTGTAATGTGCTTTTAGCCTTGCCACCAGCCCAACTACCTCCTTATCACATAATCGACATTTAACTCGATTGGTTTTCATCAAACCCACATCAGGAACATCTATGTAGTGCTTCCAAATGTCGTATTTTTTCCGTCCACCTGTTGGTGTAGAAGGTGGAGTTGTCATGATTTATAGATGACTTCTCGTTTAAAGTTGTATATACAAAAGCTGAAACACTAGCTTGAATAAACAGAAACAGGTTTGTTTATATTAATAGGGATTCTTCACTTTCACGCCGGTTATTATAGCAATGTCAACTGTCAGTGTCATTGTCAATGACAAAGAAAGGCGTGCTCCGCCAGTGTTGCCATGGGGCAAAGGAAAATAAACCCATACAGCCAAGTTAATACAAATAAATCAATGTTTTAAACATGAATAAAACGTCTACATAAAACATTTAAAATACATTGAATTAAACATAAAACATTGATTAAAACAAAAAAATCATATAAAACTTGTATTTATTTAAATTTTCTGTTGTTTTGCAACTCTGATATAAATTAAAGAATTATAAAATTTATTCGATTCGTGTTCTAAAAAATCTCAAACATTTATGCAATTGTGGGCAGATAATTGCTTTATCTAACTGTACCAAATAAAAAAAAAATTGAAAATTATTTATTTATTATATTATAGATACATAAATAAATTAGCAGAGAGCCGCCCAGGATGAGGGCGGTATCTTCCTTCTTCTAATCTTGCTTTGGCGGTGGTGACGGCGGTGCACCAACGCGTCGACATCGCCGCCACTTCTCTGGCCCCCGTTGGTCTCCTACGCTCCTGTCCGAGCTCCGGCAATTCCAGACGCCGGTAAATCTTTAGGCGTCCGGCTACCAACCCCTGATCTTTTCTGCGAGAAGGAGCAGAGCAGCGGGCGGGAGGCGGGCGGCCTGGTGATGCTGTAAAATATATAAAAAAAACATTTTTTTAAACTTACTTATTCTTAGAATTATAAGCTGCTGGCAGGAATAAAACTATAGTTAAATACCTATATAATAAAAAAACATTTTTCTTTTTGTTTAGTAGTGAATCTAATAATCTTCGACCAATTAATTAATCACAATGATCATATTTTAGTCCCATAGAAAGGATAAACAGTTTTTGCCATAGCGAGACAAAGTTATTAAACACATATAATATTATATTTATTACTTTTACCTATAAACAAATCAGACACTTCTTACACGTCGTTAATCATTATCTGACAGCGGCTCGGTCCTAAAAAAATTGATTAGATCGCTACTTGACTCATACCTAATTTCATACATTGAATGAGTATTTCCTTTAGTAATTGGCTTAGGAAAACGTAATATAGCGACAACCTCTAAACCTTTTTTAAACCCGTTTCCTTGTATATAACAACTTGTTTGATTAAGAGTGCAAATTTCCGCTAGTAAAATGTTGAGTTGACGGTTATCGCCACACTCTGCTTTTAATGTCTTTTCTATATTAACCCTTAAGCTACCTACCCCGTATAAATTCGGTCACGTAGTTACTTATCTGGAGTCCCTCAGACTCCATATATTAAACTTCTCGGCTGTGATAAAATAAAACAATTACCAATAAATTAATGAAAAAAATAGTAATTTATTAATGAAAAATATTAAAAAATCCAATATATATATCAAAAAATCATAAATCTTTTAAAGACATATCGTCTGCTTACTGCGAAAACCGAATAACTGCAGGTTGTGGCATTATGAGTAAATTGATTTTAAATGTGTTGTGCTCATATTAAAACAGTATAATACTCTTTAATAGACTGATGCCTGATGAAAAAAGTTAGAACAAATGTCTTTTTTATAAATGTTATCTTAATTATTTGTGTTATAATAGTAAAAACTATTTAAAATTAAATTTTAACTAAGGATGGAAGGAAGGATGCATTTATCAGGTTTTCCCTGAAATTAGAGAATGTATTGTATCTTCATGATTTACCATCCTAGTTGTCTAAATTTAAATCAAATGCTGACCGTTTTTGTATTTGAGAGTAACATAGTATTTTAACATTATGTAAAGCAAGACATACGCAATGCAATTTTTTTACATTTATCAGTTTTTGCTTATAGAAAATTTGTCATTTTTTTTCTATTATTACCCTTCTCACCGTACAGAACTATACGAAAAATACTATTAAGAAGTAAAGGTTTTTGTTTTTATGAAACTAAGACGTAAATAATTAAAACGAAACTAAAAATTTAAAGAATTTTATTGGCTGTAATAGACAAGAATAAAAGGAATTATGAAAACAACACAGAAACGTACGCATGCCACAACTAAACAATCTTGCTTATTAGTAGTGGGCAAAGAAGAATACCAATCATGATGTTCGTTGGGAATAATTTTTTAGCACAAAGCACCAACAAATCTTTTTTTTTACCATCGCTTATTGGTAAAAGGTTTTTGTAAAGTTGCGTCAATTCAACTTTATCTGAAAGTAATGGCTGTATCGCAATTCGTTTTTTAGCTCTTGTGGTAAGACGTGGCGGTGGGTTCTAATTACTATTCTGAGTAACATATGCACAAAAATTTTCAGACATGTCGTAGTTAAAATAAATTTTTGACGAGTCTTCTTTGTGATACTGCATTCAATTTTTAACCACTTTACTTGATTCTCATTACAATCCTTGGAGCGATTGAAAATGGTTTCGTCTGCCAGTTTTTTTAAATCATAGAATTCGTGGTATTTGAATTATTTGGTTTTATAGGGCAATTTAGTGTATGGTTCTTTCCCAACGTGTACTTTTTTTGTGCTCTAGCGCGCTTGAGAATTGACAGGTAGTCAGGCATGCAATAGATTTCAGAATTATTTTTTGCTGTTTCGATGCTACTATGCATACTGTCAACCTCCATGTAGCTATCTATGCCCAGACTCAAAAAAATTGTGCTCAATTTTTTTTAATGACTTATATTTTGAACAGCAAATAATAGCAAAGCATCGACAAAATGATTTCGGTTTTGTCCACCACATGTGTCGGAATATAGACAAGTGTGTCTAAATTCCGACACATGTGGTGGACAAAAAAGTGACATGAGGCGGAATACACGTGGAAAGTTAATGAAATAAAATAATCGGAAATTTCATTTTCAAATTTCATCTTCAAATTTCGGAACTACCCCTTTTTTCCGTTTACTTCAGACCAGGCGAAGCAATAAGCGTCATTTGGCAGAGCAGCTTCATAAATACAGAGATTGTACACACCGTTTTCGTCAGTAATAAAGTAGCCCTATTAGTCCAGAAGGTATCTGTAACACAGCTTGCAAGTCAAACGTAACAAAGCGAAACTCTTTATCCAGCGATGCTCTCTCCTTGTCCTTCGCTTTTTCTGAATTACAGCGCTCTTTTCTTGCTATGTGTTCCTCAAACTCCATGTTGAATTCGGCTTTATTACCTTCTTGCGCTTTGTTATAGTTCGAACATACTAAACATCGATCCTTCTTTGGAACAAATAAACTGAAATTATAGTGATTACAGAATATCCTTCGGTACTTTATTTCGCTGACTGGGGCCATATTATTTTCAGTGCATTTTTCTTTATAAAGTTTGTGCATTTTAGTGATGGACAACGAGGCATCTATATAAAGGCGTTTAGATGTTTGCCTTATGCAATTTGGTTCCATGCATGGAAAGGACTCTATATGTTTTCACACAAAGTTCAAATCAGCTTCATTAGTTTTATTATGTGGATCATGTTTACCCCTGTTGTCATTACCTTTGTATACGCCTAGCTCGTTGCGCTTTCTAACGGCATCATTGATTGTATGAGAAGAAATAGATAAAGTGTAGTAAAAAAAACTTTTGACATACTTGTTTTTTGTGCCCATTATGAACTTTACAACTTTTCGTGGCAAAATAATTTCATTTTCTTGGCCTTGTTCGCGATTGCTGCAAGGGAGTTTCATCGTCTGACGACGAAACTGATTGCGTGCTTTAGTGCGGAGTCTCAAGTCGTTTCTCCCACTAAATCTGTCACATCTTCGCCGTCTTTTCTGATTCTGACCCGGAGTGCTCTCTGAGCACAAAATCTTCACCAATGTTTACATCATGTCACTATTTTCTTCATTTTGTAAGTCGTCTTAACTATGAAGTTCTTCTTCCAACCACTGCTCAATAATTTTATAATTAGATGTATTTTTTCACAAAAACAATAAAAAACATTTGGTTACAAAAAAATCACTTAAGTGCCTACGTGGAGTCTCTCAAAACATTACACTCACCAAAGAGGAATCGCGCGCACGTGTAATGTCGACGACACAGAACACAATTACTTCTAGCGGAGAAGGAGATCAACTTCATATAAAAATAATAGGAACGATTTTTAGTTTGGAAGTGCTGCCATCTTAAGTTACCCCAAGGTAAACTATGTATGGCGGGAAATTTAAACCACCTTGTTGACTTTTATACTTTATAATCTTAATAGGCACATCCAAACCAGGAGAGCAGCCTCGAGATTTGTTCATCACGAGACCACTCCCCGGTCTGAATGTCAGAAAAGGAAAATAGAATGAATGTAGCGTTTTAGGGCCGCATTATGAGAAAAAATGTAGTAGAAAAAAATATCTATCAGACACTATGGTTTTCTTATGAGAAAAGTGTGGTCTTATACCATGGAGTATAAAGAGTAAAGGCTATTATATTAGCAAGGCGAAAATTATATATCGTACCTTATCCCCCTATATGACACATGTCAATGAGAAAGAAAGAGATATCTAGTTGTTCGTTACTTACAATTTTTGTAGACGGTTACAGGTTTTGAACATATGTAACCAACTTCAGACAGATCAGCTGTCTGAAGTTGGTTACAAGTTGCATTGCTCGTATTTATCAGCAACTTCATATGTAAATATATTCCCATCCGCCAGTGAAGTCTATAGTCGGCATTTTGTGCCGATAAAAATCAAAATGATGATGAAAATGTTAATCTTTTCATAGCATAAAATGAAGTCTTTTATTCCTCTTTATGTTTGCTTAGATCTTTTAAACTATTAAATGAATTTAAATGCAGTTTGTAGCCAATAGATAGAATGATTAAAGTGGAAGATTTATGCGTAATGATCTATGCACCTTTGTGATTTATAAATTAGTCGATCAAAAACGAATTTATGCAGTATTGTCTACAACAAACAGAAGTATGTTAAGGAAGCTAGTCTCTTGAACTATACACCTACACACTATGCAGGCTATCGTCCAATCGACTTGTCAGTTCTATATCCTACTACTATTATAAACATGAAAGTTCGTGAGGATAGCTGGATGTATGGATGGATGTTTGTTACTCCTTCACGCAAAAACTATTGACCAGATTTCAATGAAATTTGCTATGGCAGTAGTTAAGCTCTGGACTAAAACATAGGATATTTTTCCCTTGGATACAGCTGGTAAATATATAAACAGTAGCGCCCTTATTAATAAAATTATTTACACCACGGATTAGCTAATCCAACATTGCTGTCTTTGTCTATCAAGTGACTATTCTAAACTATCTGACAAAGACAGCCATGTTGGATTAGCTAATCCGTGGTGTAAATAATTTTATTAATAAGGGTGTAGACGTATAGACTTTTTATGTCTTTATGCATTTCTCCCTTTAGTTGGGGTACCTACGTGGAAAGATAAATGAAAACAGGAAATTTTAATAGATATATTTATTATTTATTAACAATTGGACATCATTTATTAGCTTACACGTTACGACAACACCAAAAAGCTCTCAGATTGTCAGCATGGAGCTAAATATGTGAAGAAAACAGAGCACAGCAGTCCGTTTACGTGGGAGAGCCATGCTTTGGCACGAACGGTCCACCTGGACCAGATAAATACCACGGCCTCCGGGTACTCAAGGAGTAGTTGCGGATTTTAAGACCGGGATCGTACTTGTGACTCCTCCTATTGCGAGTATGTATAGGTGGCGATAATCGCTCCCCATCTGGCGATCAGTCTGCCCGTTTTCTGGTCAATTAAAAAAGTACATAGAAGTATCCTTGCAAAAGGCCACCTAATTCCCTGCAAAACCAAAAAGCAAAGATAAATTTGAAAATTTGTGACATGTTTTTGTGATGATGTACAACCGTAACTCCATTATAATATACAGGAATTATTAATTATAATTAATTAAATATACACCACACTATTTTATATTATATATTATCACTTAGTTTATATTTTAGATCTTACTAATTTGTATAATTGTATGGTGTTTGGTAAATATAAAGTAGGCAAAACATTTTTCTTTCAGATTAACATATTTTCTCTTTCGAAGGTTTATCGATATCCAAAACATCACTATGTAAATACACAACCTCTTAAATTTATAAAAAAATTCTATTATATATTGTTGAAATCTGCATTTAATGGACAATAAACACATTTATCTACAAGAATATAATAACTTCAGTGTAATTACTTGTATTTATATAACCTGAAACAATTCTCAACATACTGGTGAAAAGTTAACACTTCTTCACGATTTTCTTTCCTCGCAGAGTGTGATTTACAGCCCTCCACCAAACGGGCCATATTAACTTAAGCACAGCTTTGTTTTCTAATAAGACTTTTTAATATAAACTGAGATTTTTACCAAATAACACACTATAAATTCATGATTTGCTTGTTCTTCTTCTTGTATCATAATGCACACGTAAACAAATGACATTAGCTGTCAGTGGCTAACTTCAGGCCACATCTACTGCTACTAATTCAAAATGTCACTTATTGTTAAAGCAATAAAGTCGTAATTCCAACGTCTAAAATTAGACTCCAATTTGGACTCCAAATTGGAGCAACCTTTGAAAAAAACGTATACACATAGAGATGGCTTTCTCTTTCACTCTTATTGGTTTTGCCTTTGATGTTTTGTGAGACAAATAGCTGCCTACGGCTTCGATTTTTGTTTTAGTTCTATGAAACTCCTATTTCTTTGGTCTTATACATTAGATTTAAAATGTCACAACCATGCTAGATTCAGTTCCAGTCCCTTTATTATATGTGGAAATAAAGAGATTGAAAATAAAAATATTGCTTAGCCAATAATTGATATATTTAGTTATAATTTTAATAAATTTCGTAACAGTTTCTGATAATCAATGAAAGTTTAGGTACTTCTAATACACTTGTATTAGAAGTATCATTGATTACATATATACATTATATGTATTATATTTATTAAAAATAGGAGAAATAAAACAATTGCAGATAAAAAGAGTTTTATTCCGCAAGTGTTTTATTATAATGAGTAATACATGTCAAAATCTAAGAAGCCAATAAAGAAATGTTTTTAATAACGTGAAAACAAACGCTCCATTAAATTTGATTTCATAATAGTTTTTTTTTTTTCATTTGCTTTTAACACATCATTTATTAAATTTTAAATAATATGTGTGACGGCTCAAAAACATTTCCTGTGTTATTTGGAGCAGCTCTGTCATGAACTTCATTTTATCCCACGATATGATATGGACTATGGTATGTCATGCTTGTAAGGTATGCAATATGCATACCAATGGACCTAGTATAACAACAGGACAGACTACTGTGAGCAAAAAAACGAGCCGAGCGAGAGGTTGGAAGAGAGGCCGTGTGTCCCTTTCTAGTAGGGTGACAATAATATTTTCTGCTGTGGCAAACTGCAAAGCTGTGTGAGACAAATTGTGAAACACTGAATGACATACAGCTGAGGCTTTAAAAGTCGACTAGATTGAATAGTGTAAAATCAAGAAGGTTTGAAGTGACGGCTGCATTAATATGTAACAGATTTTTATGTAATTCTCTGCCTTACTTAAACACGATTGAGCCATTTTTGTCGCATTTCTTCATTGTTGGAAAATCTATAAAAACTGTATTATATTATCATTAAAGGCATTACTCGACTTCACACGTTTTTTCTCAGTAACTAGGTACTTACAGCTTACTACGATTCTAGGCGAGTCGCTATCGCTACTGACTAGTTTATAACAAAACGTAGTATAATTATAACTCTTAATAACGTCAGTTGCTATAATGTTAACACTTTTATACTAGAATAACTAGATTAACATTAACAATTAACTTACTAATGTTACTAATAAACGAAATATTGCAACCAGCAGAACTTTCACTTCGACAAGAATATATACAACATTTTTTTCACCATTTTGACTGTTAAATCATCAAACAAATAATAAAAACATAGTTACGGAGATACATGAAGTAAGAAATAAAAACTATTTTCAAATTTAATATTATCCGGTGTTCAGCATAAAATATGTGTAATGGCGTATCTATTGTCTTGCGAATGATACCATCTAATAAAAAAAGAAGGAAAAGGATTTAATGTAAACTGCATTTTTATTTAGTATTATATGACTATTTCTAACTTTTTTAATTAGAATATGATATAGTTATAAACATTTGTTAAAATAATAATATAGTACACTCGTTTTATCTAAGATTTTTCAAGTTACTTTTTATAAATACCAACATTTTTCTGGTTGGCAACATGCAAGAACGAGACACACAGCCTCTCTCCTGGCTATCTCGCTCGGCTCGGATTTTCCTCTATGATACGTGCATTGTGAAATACACTCTATTACTAAGGTAATACAGTTCTTTTTAGCAATTACAAAATTCGGAGTCTTCTATCCATAGGTACTATATCCATGTGCATACCCTACTAAGGTTTAGCAAGATACTATGACATGCCATGTATCTCATATCGCGTGATATAAGACGTGAGTTTCAGAACACGATAAGTAACCGTAAAAAAATTGCCGTTTTTTTTGCATAAATGGAGGCTTTAGGGCCGGAAAAATGATTTGAAATAAAAAAACTGTGCATTTTATGTGTAGCCAGATAAATTAGTCAAATGATGAAGTAGATAATTTAGAAGGTTTGTTCAAATTATAAGGGAAAAAATAAGTAAATGTCCGTATGTTACAAAATGTTAGTTATCGTGTTCAATTATGGTCATGCTACAGGGGCAGGTGTACTTTTTAATCAATATATTTAAATTTTAGATAGTGTATCTAAAATTTAGATATATTGATTTAGATATTATACAATTATTAAAATTGAATTTCTGATTCAGCGAAGAATCCTCTGGCGTAAAGTTTTATTTATGTAAAATTATATTCATCTTACGCTTAAGAGCAATTGCAGAGGATTCTTCACTGAATTTTCTATTTTTAACAATACAAAATCTTTTGACACATATGATGAAAACACTTAGAGCTATTTTATCGATATTTTCCTCTTTGTGTATATCACATTGAAGGAAATCAAAATTAACATTTTCTTTTATATTTTGAATGATCATATGTCTCAAATATGGTATGTGTGCTTTTTCATTTAAAAATTTAATCACAATATATGCGTAGTACTCCACACAAGCAATAAAATCGCGGCTTGCATAATGCTAACTTTTTTTAAATTCTTGGTATTCTCGACATTCTACAAACATATGCCACTTTTCAGCAGCTTCAGAAAGCAATGTGGTTCTGCATTTCTCACAGTGTAGTTTAATTTTTTTATTAAAAAACCGCACACATATGCAGATGCTTGTACTTCTTCCGTTGCTTCATTCAATGCCTCATCTATTTCCATTGGAAGCAATTCATTAATGGTCAGATTTCCTATTTCATAGGTATCTATTTTTGAAGGGGTGAGTTTTGGATTAGACAAAAAGGTGGTAAAATTATTAATTATTGTGTTGCTGTCATTTTCGCAATTACCACTTTTCCCTAAATGGGACGAATTACTAAGTGTGGCTGTTTTAAGCCCAGCCACAAATTGGCCATATGTAGGGTTCGTGTTTGAACCACAATTGCCCCTTATGCAGCCAAACAAATTTTCTAGTGGATCCTGCTGTAGCCTTCTTGTAGCCAGACTTCTAATTTTGTGCTTCTGCACTAAATTACTCCTGAGCCGTTCAACCCCATTTATAGTCCAAACACACCCATCTTGGGATGGTGGTTTGCGAGGGCTACCAATATATTTCATTGTTTGGAAAAAAGTCTTCATTTCTGTGAAAACTTTGAAATGTGGGCTGGTAGCCGTAATATTTGTAGCTTCTGGCTTTCCACCTTTCAAATTCGATGAGTCACTATTCAGTGAATCAAATAATTTATCTATCTTGCCTACAACATTTGCAGTAACAACAGCATCTGGTGTAAGGCTTCCTGAAAATTCAAAGGAATAAAGTATTTACTTCTTACTAGTAGTTGTAAAATAAGTAAGCAGGAGGAAAAAGTAGTAGTATGAATACTAAAATACATGGGTTTTGTTTTTCTGGCATTGTGTGGGACTTATAGTCTTAAAGTACATAGATAAATACACACGTTTGAGTGTTTAGTGAAATGATAATTACACAGGCCTACAATGATTTTGGTGCCGCTAAAAGTAAAACTGATTTCAAGTACGTTCGGTCCCCTATTAAAAAATTGATACTTACTTTTTTAATGCTACGTGTGGTTTTCGAGATTTCGCAAAGGTAAATAAATTAAAAAGAATTTAATAAATTTATTAAAAAACAAAAGAACATTTAATTCAAAACATTTAAATACATTTAATTACTCGATATTTTACAGGTTAGAAGCTCCTTTTTTTACACTTTCTCCAATGGATGTCTTCAGAACATTCCCGTGTAATACTCCAGCAGTAATCTGCCATCATATGCTCATCCCAGCGACCTTGGTATCTATCTTCCATCACCCTTAAATCTTGATGGAAACGTTCCCCTTGTTCTTCACTATACGCTCCAAGATTTTCAGGAAATTTGTCTAAATGATTATTCAGATAGTGTACTTTTATGCTCATATTACATCCAAGATTTTTAAAGCTAATTAAGAGCTTTTGAACTAATTCTTTGTAATTTTCGGCCTTCTGATTTCCTAGAATTTTTTTTACAACAGCAACAAAAGCTTTCCAAGCCTCCGCTTCTAAATTATCCATTGAATGAATGAAATCGTTGTCTTTCATTAAAAGTCTTATCTGTGGGCCATCAAAAATACCAGCTTTTAATTTTTCATTACTTAAACCGGGAAACTTCCTTGAAAGATACATAAAACACGGACCAATTTTATTTAACGCCTTAACAAATTGCTTCATAAGTCCCAATTTGATGTGCAATGGAGGCAAAATGATCTTATCTCTAGAAACTAAAGGTGGGTTTATAATATTTTGTTTGCCAACCGTCATGTTAATTCTCAAAGGCCAATCTTTTTTGATCCAGTGATCTTTTTTTGCCCTGCTGTCCCATAGACATATGAAGCATGGGAATTTAGTGTACCCACTTTGTTGACCTAATAGAAAGTTGACCATTTTTAAATCGACACATATAACCCATTGGTGCTCCGAGTACTTAAGTTTTTTTAAAACAAGATCCACGTTTTGATACTCCTCTTTTAATTTCGTTGAATGAGCAATAGGCACAGCTGCATGTTTATTACCAATATCTAGTAAAACACATTTTAAACTTCGTTTAGAGCTGTCCATAAACAATCTCTATTCCTCAGCTTTGTACTTTGAGAGCCCCAGTTTCATTAAAAGGCCACCAATATTATTACAATAAACTATATCATTTTCTGAGCTAAAAAATGGAAGAAATTATTTTTCGCGATCTCGATAAAATGTTATTTTAGTACCTTGAGATAACAAATTTCTTTCTTTAAGTCTAGATGCTAGTAGCTCAGATCGCTCTTTCGAAAGGTCAAGGTCTCTAATTAAATCACTTATAGCATCTTGTGAAAAAAGTGAAGGCGCTGTTGACACTTTAAAATCACTGTCACGTTCATCAGAAAAACTTTCATCTCTGTGTCCGACAAATCTGATAGATCTGAAAGATCTTGACTCATAGGAGATGGTACGTCAGCTGAAAACAATCGAGGTCTTTTAGCACTCGGTAAATTAGGATATGTCATTTTTCTTTTGTTTATACCATGTAATTCTACGACACAAAAATAACAGTCATCAATGTGATTTTTCGGTTCTGTCCAAATCATCGGCACACTATACTTTAAATGATTACGTTTACCGTTTGCCCACTGTCTTAAATGTTCATTACACAATTTGCACACAATGTTTGGAACCCACGGTTTATCCAGAGCCTTCATTTCTATATTAAGACTGCGCCGTGCGAAAATGCCGAAAAAGGCACTTACCGTTAAGTTGATAAAATCAAAAGTATTCGTTCAATATATTTATAAAAAATACAGTTACAATGACTAAGAATATGTTAACAATTACTCCGTGGAAAAAACTGAAAATAATAAATATTTAGGCCTACAGAATTACGTAAAGTTAGTCGAAAACTGTAAAAACATAAGCTGCCGTTAAGTGATATTTTATATCATAACAGTCAAAATCTAACATAATTTTTTGATGAAACAAAACATGAAAGGGTATATTACAGTTTGTCCGTCTTAAATATTTAAATATTGTCAGACAATATAAGATACATATTTATCAATAAGTGCAATAAATTCCCCATACAATTTTACTATGGCGGCCGCGAGTCGATTTAAATACGCGTCGCACGGGCTCAGCAATTCAGTCGTCCCCGTGTGTCCAGAGCGGGCGCACGTCACTTTGCAGAGCGAACCATCGGCACGCCGTCTCGTAAAAGCCGCGCCGCGGTAAAATGAGGTAATTCTTTTTTTGAGAATTTTATATTTATTAGTAACTATTACTTCTATTATACGAGATGATTTTTTCAATATTTTCTTATTGCAGTGAAATGAGAAAACGTAAACAAAGATATTATAAAGCTCTCAGCAGCTCCAGATTCAAGAAAAAAATGGATAAATAACGTGTATGTATAAAATAAAGTACTATTTACCAAATGTCTAAATAGGATTGCCAGTAGTAGATTCCACGTAGAAAGCCTAATTTTTACACGACTGCCCATATAAGGAGTGTAATGTGTTAAGACTACATGTACGTATGTAAGTAGGTATGCACGAAAAAAAACATTTGACATGGTTAGTACGGTCTACACTAATGATATTAATACCACAGATTTATTTGTTCTTTCAACGATTTGATAAATTTTTAATACTATGTACTTACTAACCGTGAGGGTTGTCACAAATATCACTGTAAAAATCGTTAAGGGTAAGATTTTTTCCGTGTGTAAGTATGTATGTGAGTATCATTATTTCAACATAGCTTCTAAATATGTATCCTTGTTTAGTTGTAGCATAACTATAGTTTGTATGAAACATCGTGGAATCGTTAAAGATGATACCACTATGCTACTACTAACAGCCCTAATACTGCTACATTAACAAATACTACAATATACCATATACTATATTACATATAATTCTGTTTCAGGATTAAAAATCATGATCATGAAGATGGCGAATCATCAAAAAATGCTATTGAATGAAAATATACTACTTTGGAATGATACGGAAGAAGAATTAAAGAAGTTCTATTTTAATTGTATTCTTCCAGAACTAATTGATTCAAGATTAGATAGACAGATGGGAATTAAGAAACCGGAGTTTATTCTAAAAGCAATCAATAACAGAAATACAAATGAAATCAAGTGTAAATTAGATGACAGAACTAGAGAAACAAAACCGAAACGAAAACAAAAATAACGTTGATACAATTATAACAAACTAACTTTAAACTAGAAGGAAATAAAATTACTTTTGCAATACGCATTTCTGTCGTTTGAATTCAATAGGCGATCGGACTTTTTTTTTAAATTGTATAAATTAATAGTACTCTTAAATATTAGTAACTTCTCAGAAGAAACCCTATATCAAAATTCAATATTTTCAAAGATACAGTGATTTGTATATGTCACCGTAAAATTGTAAAAACCGTTAGATTGTAATATAACTAGTTAAATTGTAAAATGTTGATAGACTTCCGACGCGAATATGCTGCCTATAATTTAACACATTATTTTTCGTTAAATTGTAAATAGCTATATAGTTATGAATCTTTTGACATATTTTTACAATCTCGTTAGTTATTTTAAAATTTAACGGTGACATATATACAAAACTTCGCAAGTCTCGTGAAAACGCTCCATACTAAAGTCGGCCCACGAATGACGTCATTCATGGGTTGAAGTGTATGAAGTATGCGGCCGCAGGAACATATTTGTAAATATCTTCGATATTTGTGCGTTTAAGTTCATAGTTACCATAATTAGCAAAAAAAAAACTGGACTGAACTTTTTTTGGACTTTTTAGGTGTATTTAATTAATAAATTACACATAAAATAATATATTTTTTTATATATACTAAGTAGTAATGCCTCAATATTTCTTAGTATATTAATGAAGCTAATTATTTTAGATGTAGTCCGATCCCCTATTATGGAAAACTTAACTGATGCCCGCTACTTCGTTCGCGTGGACTTTATGTCTTCGTCAGGTGTTCCAAATCTTCGATTTTTATACCTCAATAAGAAATGCTCATTAGGCTGAACAACTTTTGCTAAGGTGTCATTTTTATATTTCTTACTAGCTGATGCCCGCGGCTCCACCCGCGTAAGTGCAGTAACCCACGGGAACCGTATATGTCCTGCGATATAAAGTAGCCTATGTCCTTTCTCGTGGTCTACTTTATATCTGTGCCAAATTTCATGATAATCGGTTTGGTGGTTTGTACGTGAAACTGTAAATAAACTATCTCACGGGAACCGTACATTTCCCCGCGATAAAAAGTAGCCTATGTCCTTTGTTAGGCTCTAGACTATCTGTGTTGTATTGATCGAAGCTATCTGTGTACCAAATTTCATTTTAATCGGTTCAGTAGTTTTGGCGTGAAATACGGACAAACATACACACTCATTCCCATTTATAATATTAGTATGGATAGTTTAGCTGGACCATTAGTTCTGCATTAGGTGTTCCATTTTCCAAGATCAATTATTATACACTATTGTTGCCCAGCTGCATAACAAAAAAAGTTTCATTAGAATCCGTCAAGTATTTCTGAATTAGCATGTAAAAAAAGACAGACGGACATACGTTTTTTTAATGTTTTATTATATGTAATAGATATAGATAGATTACTTATTTTTAATTAACAAAATATATTGTGTTATCATTGAATACTCAAAAATGTAAAAACTATGAGTTGTGTCCTTTTTCGATCGGTCGTTCCATTAGAAACACACGCACACTAACTGTTGTGTGCGTTCACGCACACGTCTAGAGAAATAGCCAAACAGCGCCCGCGAGTTACGCACGGCGCAGTCTTAAAGTAATCGACGTATGTCTTCTTCACTGCATCTGTTATTGGTTTTCTAAACTTTTTTACTACATATTCACCACAAATGAAACAAAATGTATTTGGATTATTTACACAACACCTTCTCGACTATAGATGCTGGCGGGAAAAATTCCGAATCATTCCCGTCGAATACTTCGGAAGTATTCTGAAATATTCCGAAACTTTGGGAATATTTCAACTCAAAAAAAAACGAGGAAAATTGCGCTTGGAAGTTGTAAACTAATACCCCCTTACATTAGTAAGGGGGTATTAGTTTACAACTTCCAACTTTACAACTTTATTAAAACGCTGTATAAGCTTTGAATAGACTATACAGTGTTTGTCGGTTCTATTGGTATCTACAAAAGTCCAATTAATAAAACCTCTTTATTGTATAACAGTTTAAAAAGTGAATTAATACTTTGACTTATATTGTCAATAATTTTATCTTGATACTAGCTTTTCCCCGCGACTTCGTCCGCGTGGAATAGTTACTTTGGGATATCGCTAAAATTTACCCGCGACTTCATTTACGTAGAAGGAGAAGCGCTTCCACCTCACGGTCACGACTGCCCGCCCGCGCCGTGCGCCGTACTTATAGCGCGCATGATTATTCTATTACTGCGATATCTTCTAAAATACTCATTGAAATCAAATGATGTAAACGGCAAATTTCTTCTAGATTAAATGCTTGTAATGAATTATTTACTTGAATAAGGATTAATATAATCTTTATGAAAACACTTTCACAAATAATGCTTACTTTTAGAACAAATTTGGTTAGTACAAAAAGGTTATAGTGAGCCAACCTTAAAAGATAGACATATACTGTCGCGGACTTTTTTTAGAACTTTTACAGGGGAACAATTCTGCCATACATCATTTTAGCGAAACTTTAACCGTTTCCACAGCGTACGTAGCGAAAGCTCTCAAAAGGAAAAAAATACCCCCGAGTTTGTAACATTCTTGACTGGTGCTCCGCTCGTATTGAGTTTAGCATGATGCTATATAGCCTAAAGCCTTCCTCGATAAGTGGACTATCCAACATAGAGGTGGGACGTATTTAACGTAACAGGTAAAAAGGAACAGGTAATAGGAAATAACACATAACAGTCGATATCCAGTTACTAAATTAACAGTTATTAAATAACATAACAGAATACGTCAGTTACTAGCAGCGTAACAAGTAAAAAATAACTACCTGAGTACAGCGTACGTGTTACCGATATACTATAGTCCGATCTTGTCTCTCTGTTACACATACAACGACTCCATATGCAAAAACGAAAGGCACTTAGTATTTAAATACTCTGTATGTCTCTCTTACACTTATATGCATCTACTACTTGCTAGAATGAGAAATAATTAGTATTTTTTTAGTAAAAAATTCAGGTTATAGTCAATCAAGAACAAATCCCATATACACTACGTGCCATTACATATGGTCGGGTTATAGACAGACGTCATTTGTAACGAGTTGTGTCTTTTTTTTTATACGCGTTGCGGCTTCAAACCATTTGCCAGTGTTAAGTTGAAAGGGCGGGAAATTGAATTTTCTTTTAAATTTTCAACATCGTAGTCAAGTCCAAAGTCCAAATAAATAGTCAGTGCACTTAAAGTCAAGTCAGTCGATTCAGTAAAGTGGTAAAAGCTTGACTGAAAGTTCCTAGGGAGTATTGATTATTTATTCTCTTTGAACTATCAACTAATCAATTTAAAATTCTAAAGTCAATCAAAAATAATTGTGTATTTGTGTTTCTTTCAAAATTATTATTATTTTGGTTGTTAATGCCTAATATTGGTAAAATATTTACCACTAAATTACGGAACCCTAAAGTATGGAAGCAGCTGACTCCGCAACTCTCCAAGTTTCCCATCGGCGGTGGCCAGCGAGTTCGCCGAATCCCTAACAATAGGTTATTCTTGTAGGTCCCCGTTGTTTTAATTCCAGTTTATTCATTTATAATTTTATTGTAACACTTCTTAATCCCACTTCGATTAGGACAGTCGCTTTTAGAATAATTAATTGTAATTTTAAATAAGTTTAATTTTAATAAATAATTAAACATTTTTTGGTTTTTTTTAAGTCCTCCGACTGTCGCAAACGTATTTACTAGATATTCGTTGTCGTGTACAAATGTGGGCAAGTGATACAACTACAAAATGCGTGCTATTTTGGAGTTTTCCGCCAAAACTCCACAGGAAGTTTCAGTAAAGGGTCTGCCACTTTACTGAATCGACTGACGACTCATTGACTACCCTGACTGTTTATTTGGACTTTGACTAGACTTTGGACTTGACGATTTAGAAATACGGTGATGAAAATTTGAACGAATATTCTATTTCCCGCCTTTTTAACTTGAAACTGGCAAATGGTTAGTACTGTTACTTAATTTTTTTTGTAAATTCTGTAAACAAAAAAAAACATTTTTTAAATTAACTTGTTTATAAATAAATCGTTTAATGCAAATATTGACTATTTGTTCTATCCCCCAAACTAGGCGAAACCTGTCCTATGGGGGAAGAACAGGGGTTTAAATAAAACAAAAATAAAAAGGACTTCACATTATGATAAAATTATACTTTTAATTAATTAAAAATTATAATGAAATGTACAGACTAGTGATATAAATTCTAACATTACACTAAATATTAGGAAAAAATACATTTACAATATCAGGATTTTATGTATGTGGAAGGCCGTTCAAGTATACTTGAACGGCCTTCCAACCTAGTAATCGAACTGAGTACGTATACTACATACCTACTAACATGACTGTTATTTTTTAACAGGTATCCGAAACAGGTAGTTACGTATAACAGTAACAGGTATAACAGGTATCGTATTTAACCTGTTATATCCCACCTCTAATCCAACACAAAGAATTTTTCAATTCGTACCAGTAGTTCCTGAGATTAGCGCGTTCAAACAAACAAACAAACTCTTCAGCTTTATAATATTAGTATAGATATTGGAATACATATTCTAATTCGAGCTAGGTACACGTATTTTTATTTCTCGTCCTTACTACAGGTTCCATCTTTTTACTTATTTAAACATTATTTATTTCAACATTTTTTATGTCACGTATACATATAGTAGGTACTAAATAATATTGTTCTAAAAACTGCATCAAAATCGATGCGTACAGAGCTATTGTACATACAAAAAATATCAACATTATTTACTTAATCAATCCCATTTATAATAAAATAAACATTTATATTTTACTTACGTATGTGCCACTGAACAAATAATTAATTCAACCACCATACATCATAAACAAACACGTAGGTATATTACAATTGAATTATTCCGGCGAAATATTCGACGGAAACATTCGAGGGAAACATTCGATTGCGAGGTACGAATCTTTCTCGCGCGGGGGAAAACTTCTCCGGGGAGCATCTCCCTCCCGCGCCGCCGCGCCCCGCCGTCTCGCTCGTGTGGCAGCGGCCGGGGTGCGACCCGCGACGCATAGAGGGCGGCGCGGCGGCGATCGACGATTGATGCAAAATACGATTTTTCAGCAAAAATAAAAATCTTAATTAAATTCATTTTGAATAATTCTAATTTAAAGAAACTTTCCCAGAAGTATTCCGGAATTATTCGGAATTTTTCAGAAGTTTTGCAACTATATTCTCGACGACGGCATTACGATATTATTATTTAAAAAAAAAAAATTAATTGGTTAAAATGACATTAAGTATAATAAAATACTTTTTTTAGGTTATGATCGATCGGTA
This sequence comes from Glaucopsyche alexis, assembly GCA_905404095.1. NCBI lineage: Eukaryota > Metazoa > Arthropoda > Insecta > Lepidoptera > Lycaenidae > Glaucopsyche > Glaucopsyche alexis. Next base: position 28,811,549 of record FR990044.1, read on the forward strand.
CAAACCTGAACGTAGCTTCGCGAATTTGACAGCTTCCCATGACATCGTGCGGACTAATTAACCAAATTATAACATAAAATTAGCGTCACCAAAAAAAAAAAAAATTGTAGACCTGTGTTATTTAATGCTAAGAACAAAATAAAATCAATTTAAAATTAATAACAATTTGGTAAAGTAAGTTTTTCAATAACATGGCCACGTGAACCTCTGTGCAGTGGTTAGGCCTTTGGTCCTCAACCCGGAAGTCATGGATTCAAATCCTGCCAGGGAACAAAAGTTTCCTGTTTTCCTGGGTCATGGATATGTATTAAGTATGCGTATTGTATAATAAAAAATCTTAAATATACTTTTAATATAAAAAGTATTAAATATGTAGGAGAAGTACCACCTCTGTCAGGATCGGCAATAACGGTTTTACGTGGGTATTTGGGCAGTACAAAGTACAAGAAAAGTGCAGAACTTAAAATCACTTTGTTTTAATGATAATTTAAGTAATTTACAAAAATCAAGATACGATCACATAGAAAAACTGTAATTTTAATTATAATAATAACTTTAAATAAAATCACTAAGATTGCGTGGAACAAGAGCGATTCGTCGGTCACCCGGCGTGGCTGCCGTTATAATAAGAAGTGCTGGTCTCCCGCGCACTTCAATTTATACGGCAGCTCACCCCACTGACACAACGCTTCGCAAGACCGGAAGTTCACAAATTATTAAGTTACAGGAAGTAGTTAAATTATACGTAAAAAAAGAATTAAATTATAACTTCCGGTCTGGTCCCAACGCAGTTCTATACATGGCGCTAGAAGTGCGCCGTCACGGCCGGACTGACTTGCGACCGTCCTCGGGCGCTTCATGTTGCCGATCTGTTATTATTGCCTATACAATAAGATCCCAGAACGCGTTCAAATTTTTTCAATCAATAAATTTAAAAAAGTAGTTAAAGAACGTTTATGTGCTAAAGCCTATTATAAAGTTAATGATTTTATGAATGATAGCACACCTTGGGAATAAGGTGGCCCCCTGTAAGGCTACTTCGAAATTACATATATTGTATTCTTGTTATGTAGTTTTAGGCATAACATTGTTATATACCTTTTTTATTTTAAAAGAACAATTTTCCATCTTTTTGGTAAAAGATGGCCCCGTGCGAGTTTCTTACGCCGGTTCTTCTCGCCGGGCTAGTTTCCGAACCGGTGGTAGGCATCATGTAGGACAATTCTATAAGTGTTATAATATAACCTATATGGAAATAAAAATTTTGAGTTTGAGTTTGTAACAATTATAGAACATCTGTATCTCGTAAAATTATCTATCGGCTCGTCCAGCCTGACATTAAATCTTGTGTCCTTTTATTCTCAATATTATCGAAGTGATGTACTCAACTCTTATCTCATATATCTCAACTCTTAAACCTGATCTCAACATCGGGTCTCCTCAACCATCCAGGTCGGCATAGCCAGCCCGGCGTGGCCCGGACGACACCGTTCTCTCCTGGATGTATGTGTCCCCCAACCACCCAGGCCAGAGCCCGGCATGGCCCGGCACAGCATCGCCCATCCTAAGCCGGACAAATGCGTTATTCCAACCAGCCAGGGCGAAACCCGGCATGGCCAGGCACGACATCGTCCTCCCCAAAGATGTGTCCTATCTGTTTGATGTTCCAGCCAGGATCTCTACGTTGAATATCTTGGGGATTCTTCTTATAAGTTACATGGAGATACAAATGATACAAATCATAGCATCACAATATGTTGATTTATTACTACACGTACAACAGATACAATTAATATATAACTCATATAACAGAGGAGCATACTAATACATGTCTATACTATACATAGCCTTTCGGCTAACTGAATAAACTATCACAGGCATCAAAGTGACAGTACGAAGTTTGGCATTGACATAACATGTTCTTAAATAATTATCATGTTATGTAACACCTCCCTTTTCAAGATAAATACAACTTAATATTTTGAACTATACAACTAGAAACTTACTACTATACATAACTAATCAAATTTTTCATGCATATACATTTTAGGACGTTTTATATTTCTACCAGATCTGGTTACATAATTGTTATTGGCTGGACTCTCCATAGGAACACAGTTATCATCATTAACACAATTTTGAACAGGACCGTTTCCGAGGTATGCCGAACTCATGGGGTCAACAATATCCATTAGGGGAACCACACTGTTATTTTTGCCAGCGCTCAGTTCACTACCAGAAAAAGAAGGAGAAGGATTTTTGTTTGTTATGTCACTTTTTCTCGGTCTAATGTGTCCTCTATTCCTCCTATAAACAGTACCATTTAAATCTACTACATAATAAGATCTACCGCATTTCAATTTCTCTTTAATAATTCCCGGCGTCCAGCAGGATTTGGGATTTCTTTAAAAAAAAATGTCATCCCCTGGCTGAAAGAAATATGACGTTTGCTTAGCCTTCCTGTCAAAATAAAAAGACATTCTGTCTCTGCTTTGTTTATAACACCTCTCGTATGTTGAAAATTTTACAATTTCAGGTTTTAATCTATTTTCTATAATAGGTAAGTTTATTCTCAAATTTCTCGACATTAATAACTTCGCGGGGCTGGGAAAATTTCCTTTAGCCGTGTTGCGATAATGTAATAAAGCCAAATATATATCAGAATTATCTTGTTTGCATTTTCTTAAAATATTTTTACTATCTTTACAGCGCTCTCAGCTTGCCCATTGGATCTGGACCAATAAGGACTAGTAGTTATGTTATTGTTATGTTTTGGTCAGTGATTCCAACTCAGACATTGATGTGGCATTTAAGAAGAGTGTAATGATATGTAGATCTAACCATAGAGCTCCATATTTTCTAGTATCTCTAGATAAATTATTCATGTTCTTGAATTCAGGAGATTGACCCAACCAAACCTCAAAAAATGTCTTAGGTATCTTCCATGTCTGTGCATGAAATTTATTTGTCGACTCCATTAATTTGTTAAATCTATCCAGCTTGATATGAGTAACTTGAACAAATTTCAGAAATGTTGAATGAAATTCAGCAGGTTTACGAATGATAGTTTTAGGTATCTCAAATTGGTCAAGGATGTACTTTCTACTCTTCCATAGTTTTAAGTTCCATGAAGGTCTAAATGGGTGACCTTTAGCATAGTTCAAGAATTCCTCAATTTCATCTCCAATCAAGGGGGAGTTCAAACTGTAGTCCACATTACTTAATCCTTCCAACTGAGATTTCTTCTGCCTCTGAAATGTAAACTCATTATCAGGATCCAGTAGGTCTGGGTCCTCATAGTCGTCAGGAGTCTGTAGCCCTAAGGTTATATTTGAATCCATTTTGTAGGTATTGTTATGCTCCATCCTTTCTGCCTCAACCCCTCTAATCCTCCGGCTTGACCATACCAGCAGACCTTTTGCTCATCAAACTTGTTTTGAATAAGATCTCCTATTACACTCATGAGGTCCGGACGATTGTTGTAGTAGACAAGGCTGTTTTCGAAGAATTCATGTGTTCTCGTTATTAAGTTAGGGTAGCCAAGAAATTGACCCATTACTCTAAACACAGGGTTGTTAGCCAACCCCCTCTGATGATTATTCCACTCAACATCCCAATCAACAAGGAAAGATCTGAATTTACATGAGTTGAACGGTGGACCGTTGTCGGATATCAATGATTTTGGGATTCCATGTCTAGCAAAGAAAGACTTTAGGTGTTTGACAACATTGTTTACAGTGTAATTTTTGTGCAACGAAGCAAGCTCAATATACTTGGAATAATAATCCATACAAACAAGGAAATTTTCACCGTCAAAATATAATAAATCTACACCGACTTGTTGCCACGGCAGGTAACTCATCTCGTAGCACTGCAACGGTTCATTAGTTGTGTTTGGCTTAAACTTAGCACATACTAAACATTGATCAATTAAATTTTTAATATCTACATTTATATGAGGCCAATAAACTGTTTCTCTAGCAACATTTAGCGTTTTATTTATACCCAAATGACCACAGTGAATCTTATCCAATATCTGTTTTTGCAAAGATTTAGGAATAATAAGCCTATTTCCCTTAAATAGTAAGTTACTCATTATATGTATTTCATTTTGAAAATTCCAATATGGTTTCACCGAACAGCCTACTTTGTTTTTGCTGGAAGGCCAACCATTTTGAATGTAAGATTTAAGCAAATTTAATGATTCATCTTTATTACTTTCTGTTAATATTAAATTCAAATATGGCTTGCTCACAGATATGTTAGAAAAAATTGAATTTACATGAAACTCTAAATCTTGTTCATATTCAGGTATATAGTTATCACTAAGTGATGCTCGTGATAATGTATCAGCTATGTACATATATTTACCAGGTACATGTATCACATCTAAGTTATAGCCTTGCAATGAAAGCATCATTCTTTGTAGCCTAGCAGGTACTTCATGTAGAGGTTTTTTAAATAAATAAATAAGCGGTTTATGGTCAGTTTGTACAGTTATTCTACTGCCATAAATATATTGGTGAAATTTATTACATCCAAACTGTATAGCAAACAATTCCTTTTCTATTTGAGAATAATTTTGTTGTGAGCTTGTAAGCGTTCTTGAACTGTACGCAATGGGACGTTTGTTTTGCATAATGACGGCACCGACAGCATTCTTTGATGAATCTACCGACAAAGTCAAAGGTGAGTTACGATCATAATTAGCTAACACGGGCGCTTTGGATATGACCTCTTTTAATGAATTAAAGCATTCCTGACAATTATCATCCCATAGCCATACTACATCTTTTTTAAGCAAATTTCACAAGATACTAGTTTTATCCGCTAAATTTTCTATAAAGGATCCTAAAAAATTTACCATGCCCAAAAATCTTTGTAAATCTTTTATATTTTTAGGAATGGGCATGTCTTTTATAGCTTTAACTTTCTCTGGATCAACTTTTATACCTTGTTTACTAAAAATATAACCCAAATATGCTATTTCTTCTAAAAGAAATTTGCATTTTGACTTATTTAACTTCAAGTTCATCTGTCTGGCTCTGTCAAGAAACATTTCTAATCTTTTATTGTGTATTTCAATTGTTTCCCCATATACTAAAATGTCATCACACCAAATTATTATTCCCTCAATGTCTCCGAATAAATCTATCATAGTTTTATAGAAAATTTCTGTTGCCGTGCTTATTCCGAAAGGTAATCTCAAAAATTTATATCTACCAAAGGGAGTTTGAAAAGTACAAAGGTCACTGCTCTCTTTAGTTAATTTTATATTATAAAATCCAGAAAATGCATCTAAATGTGAGAAATATGAGGCTCCGGACAATTTAGACCTTACTTCATCAATATTTTTAATGGGATAATGACATCTCAATAAGTTTTTATTTAAATTTCTAGGATCTAGGCAAACTCTTAATCCTCCATACTTTTTCATGGTAATAACTAAGCTACTCACCCAGAGAGTTGGTTCATGGACATTCTGGATGATCCCCAATTCCTCCATGAGTTCGAGCTCCTTCCGCAACGGCTCCACCAGAGCAAATGGCACCTTCCTGGGTGGATCTATGCACGGCACAGCATCTTTTCTTAACACTATTCTGTGTTCGTATGGGAGACAGCCTAGACCCTGAAACACATCATTATACTTGATTACAATTTTGTCACAAGTTTTTTGATCTATTTTTAAGTTGAAATTTTTTAATATTAAATTTAGCTTTATACAAGTGGGCAAGCCTATCACAGTAGGACAATCTAAACTAGTTATCACAAAAGTAATACATTCAGGTTCTGTTTTGTTTTCAAAATTACACCATATGTTTGACACTGACAATATGGGAACTCTATTTCCACCATAAGCATAGACATTATATTTTTTACACTGCTCTTTGCTTTGCTTATCAAATTCAAGATTTAATTCTTTAAAAACTTTATAAGACATCATATTTATGTCTGCCCCAGTTCAATTATACAATCTACATTCTTATTGTTTATTTTTAAAAAATAATGCCAGGAATTTTCTTTAATCAAATTTGTACTGGTATTTTGAGAATTTATGTTTTTAATATTGAATAACGCCCCAATAGTGAATCTCTCAGTATGAGTATTGTTTTGAGCAACACTCGATTCATCATCGAGACCCATTTTCCCTATTTCAGAAGCTATATTCCTGACACTATTCTTCTTTTTAAAACACAAATTGGTAAAATGTCCATATTTAAAACATGACCTGCATCTGTGCTTCCAAGCTGGACAATTGCGCGGACCATGGGCTGTGTTGCACTTCACACATTTTGCTCTGGATCCAGGTGTGGCTGATCTCGGTTGACCTTGGCGCGACGGAGACCTTGATTTTCTTCTTTTCTGATATGAAGTGGCCCGACGACTTCTGTGTATCTTGTATACTGTGGCTTGTTCTTTCTTGTCTGTTGAATTCATTGATTCCTCGCTTTTTTGTGCCATGGTGAGGGTTCTACACAAAAGTTTGGCTTTTTCTAGGGTCAAATCTTGCTCTAGTAGGAGTTTCTGACGAAATTGCGAGAAGTTTGTGGCCATATTCGCAATAAGGATGTCCCTTACTAGGGAATCGCGGAGCGAACCAAACTCACAGGCATGACTTGCATTTTCCAATTCCATAAGAAAGTTGTCCAGAGACTCGTTCATGCGTTGTTTCAACGTAAAAAATTTGTGTCTTGCTACCGTCAGATTCTTCTTGGGTTCAAAATACTCGACGAATTTTGTCTTGACCTCTTGAAATGTAGCTTTATCTAGGTCCAAATTGAAGGAATTGTAGATATTTAGACCTTTTTCTCCCATGGAATGTAGCATTAACGCTATTTTTCTTCTGTCTTCAGTTTTCTCTGTACCCGATGCCAGTAGATATATTTCGAATGATTGCGCCCATTTCTTGAAATTCTCAGCATTATTGTTGATAATTTCGGTAGATATTTCAAGTTTTTGTACACCGTTTCCAGCCATTGTAAGGTCTTCACGTTTCTTTTTTTACCACCGTTTCTTTTCGAAAAACGCCACACCCGCAGAAGTTGTTGTTGAAGTACCCACTCTTCGGTTAATATTTTGTTTTTCTTTTTTATTATATTTTAGCTTCAGCTTCTGATTCTGACACCATGTTTGATGTTCCAGCCAGGATCTCTACGTTGAATATCTTGGGGATTCTTCTTATAAGTTACATGGAGATACAAATGATACAAATCATAGCATCACAATATGTTGATTTATTACTACACGTACAACAGATACAATTAATATATAACTCATATAACAGAGGAGCATACTAATACATGTCTATACTATACATAGCCTTTCGGCTAACTGAATAAACTATCACAGGCATCAAAGTGACAGTACGAAGTTTGGCATTGACATAACATGTTCTTAAATAATTATCATGTTATGTAACACTTTCAACCAGCCAGACTGGAGCTCGGCATGGTGAGGTACTCATCGTCCCCCATGCCTCTACTTAATGTCTTTTTGCTTAATGTCTCAGAACACGCACACACACACACACACACACAAATAAGTTATCAAATACACATATACGTATTCTCAAAAGTACTCACGTACTTAAAAATTATGGACTGTCTTGCTCAGCTTGGCTTTCGTGATCGAGAATATCATGGTCAGAGATAACACTCAAAGTATCCGATCCAGCTGTGACCGTATTCGATTCAGCCGTTATCGTTTCAGATTCGGCCGTCATCGTGTCCGATTCAGCTGTAAGGGTATCGGAGTCCACAGAGAGTGTCACTACCACAACTAATAGGGCATTCACTATCGAGATTTACATCTACCGACGCCGTCTCGGCCTCCTCTTTATCCAGTAGACTAGTGCTTAATTCAACTAAACCATCTGCATCATGACCCTGAGGTACTGGACGCAAGTTCTCGTGCGCGAACTTTAGAGTATGATGTGATCCGAATAGACTCTTAAGCTCGTAACGATCGTTGTCTAAGACCGAAGTTATCACAAAGGGACCCTTAAATTTTCTGTCTAGCTTAGTTTGATTACGTTCGCTACTTTTTATGAACACGAAGTCTCCTTTTAAAAATGGTCTAATAACCGCGCGACCTCTATTAAACCTTTGAGCATCAGATGTGGCTGCTTTCTGTATATTGCTAGAGGCATAATTTCGCACCAAGTCTAGGTCAATTCTTTGTACATCTCCAGGAGCAGAAGAGCTTATCTTTGACATTCCCAAAGATTGTGACTGAATGCCAAACATAAGCTCCGTTGGCGTGTATTTGATGACACTAGACCTGGTACTGTTAAGTGCCAGTTGGATGTTTCCTAATTCATTGGGCCATGTTTTATTGGGGTCGTTTTCAATGATCGTTAGTAAACTTTTTAATGTTCGCATAACGCGCTCTACCTGGCCGTTTGCCCTACTGGAGCCCGTCGCAATGTAATGTAATTCAATATTATATTCTGCACAGAATTCTTTAAAGTTAGAACTTATGTAGCATCTACCCTGATCTGCAATGATGCGTTTAGGCGCTCCAAAAAGGCAAACAGCTTTTCTAAGCGCCCTAACTGCGCTAGCCGCATCAATCTGAAGAGTATGTTCTAATAGTACGTATTTAGAAAAGGCATCAATTATTACAGAGCAATATTCTTTGCGATCGCTCTTGCCGCTTAATTTTCCGGTGAAATCTATATGAATAGTGTGCCAAGGCACAGACACTTTTGGGATAGGATGTAGTTGGACAGGTTGGGCTCCAGATGGTCCCTTTGACGCTTTACATACTATACAAGATTCAATAAACTTCTTAACACATTTGGACATTTGAGGAAACCAGTACTGTTCATACAACTTGTCCAACGTCTTATCATAGCCCAAGTGTTGCAGTTCGTTATGAACGTGAGTAATAAGGGTCCATATCAATGATCGCGGTACTACGGGAAGCCATGAAATAATTTTATTTCGCACTATCTTTCTGTAAAGTATACCAGCCCTAACATCATATGTTTGACCAACCGTGTCAGGGAAATCGTCGTTCATATGTTTCCTAATTAAATCTTGGATTTCCGAGTCGCGTTTTTGCTCTACCGCAAGCCAACCTCGATGAAGCTCTACAAAATTAACGGTTTCTGGAATAGGGGCCGAAGAAGACTGTAATATAACGGTATTAGGCTCTGGAATCGGATTTCTAGATAAGTAGTCGGCGTGTCCCATACCACGGCCTTCGTGATAAACAATATCGAAATCGTAGGCTTGGAGGAAAGCCCACCAACGATGGACACGAGGAGTAAGATCAGTTTTGGATTTTGATGCTTTAAGAGAGTTGCAGTCTGTAAAGACTCTGAATTTACGACCGTACAAATAATGTCGAAAGTGTTCCACCGCTCGTACGACTGCGAGTGTTTCCAGCTCGTACGAGTGGTAGCGCGACTCAGCTTCAGACGTGCGCTTGCTAAAGTACTCTATTACATGCGGAAGGTTATTTTTCTTTTGTATCAGGATTGCACCGTATCCTTCAGAACTGGCATCGCAATGCAACTCGACTGGTAAATCAGGGTCAAAAATGGTCAGTACGGGCTCGGATGTTGATGATTGTTGTTGATGATGTGATGTTAGTATACGTATAATGGCATTGCGAATCTCCTCGTGCTTTTTGCTCCATTGAATAGGTCCATTTCGTTTTGTAAGTGGATATAAGGGACCAGCGATATTAGAAAAATTAGGTATGAATTTCCGGAAATAAGAAGAGAGGCCTAGAAACTGTCGGACTTGTGTAGCTGTTTTAGGTTGAGGAGAATCTTTTAATGCCTGTATTTTACGCGAATTTGGCCTAACTTTACCACACTGAATAGATTAACCTAAAAACTCGATCTTCTGCTTCATAAATTTACATTTTCTGAGATTAAGAGAAAATCCAGCTAGAGATAATGCAGCTAAAACTTCATCAAGCCGTTTTAAACCTTCTGAAATGCTGCTAGAATAACATAAAACGTCGTCCATATAAATTAAGGGTTTATCTTTTAAGTTATGAACGGCTTTAGTAATGCACCGCTGATATACTGACGGAGCATTGCGTAATCCGAAGGGCATAGCGAGATACTCGTATTGCCCCTCGGGCGTCACAAATGCTGTCTTTTCTACGGAATCCGGGTGAATGGGGATTTGGTGGAAGCCCGAAGCCATATCAAGTGATGAAAAGTAATATGCACCACCAAGCTGATCTATTTGCTCCTCAATCCGCGGTAAAGGATAATGCTCAGGTTTTGTATTGAGATTGAGTTCCCGGAAATCTACACACATTCTGTCATCGCCATTCTTCTTTTTAACCAAAAGAATTGGGCTAGCGAAAGGCGATGAACTATCCCGTATTATACCAGCGTCAAGAAGTTCTTGAATCTTTTCCCTAACGATTTTCTTTTCTATAGGAGCTAGCCTATATGGTCGCCTTTGGACTATTTTATGGGGGTCTACTAACTCTATTTCTAGCTCTCCCGTAGTAACACGTTTTTTAGGAACACCCTCTATAAAGCTATCAGAATACTTATTTAGTAATTTAATTAAAGCCTCTCTATCGTCACCTGTTAAATCTGTGTCGATTTCAAAATGCTCTACTTTACTCTCTACATAACAAACGTTAGTTCGCTCCAGAACGGAAAATTGAAGGTTATTATTATTAACCTGAACACTTATATTATGTTCTAATATGTCTCTACCAATGATAACGGGATCGTTAATACACAGGTCCGGGACTACGTGAAATGTTAGAGTCAGAGAAATATTTCCTACTGTTATATCACTAGAAATTTGAGACCTACATTCAATTTGGTCACCGCCTATACCAGCAAGATAAACGATACTATTGCGTACAGTACCAGGGAATTTACTAGATAAACTTGACCGACTCACCGGATGATGTCTTCAAGACGCCCCTCGATAGCCGCTGCTCACAGAGATTGACCTCTCCCTTCACCGTCCCACCGCTGGTCTTCTTGTTTCGTTCTGGGCAGTTTGGTGAAATGTGGCCTTGGTGGCCACATGTATAGCAAGTAGTTATTGATCCAGGTGCTGAAGATGAATTTTGTGATTTTGAGTTAACGATTGAATCCTCACGACGTTTTCGGCATTCAAATGCTCGATGACCTGTTAATCCACACCAAAAACAACTTCCAAGAAATCGGGCTTCTGACATTCTTGACCTTTTCAAATTTGGTTCTGGTGCTTCATTGACGTCTAACCTTCGTTTCAGTGAAACACTTCCAAGTACTCTAAATAACTGGGTTTTGGTTGAAATAGACCGGGCATTTAACTCTCGGCGAATCAAACCATCCTTCTGGCACAGTACCGAAATAACAAAACCGGTGATTACTTCTTCGGACATGTGGGTTTGTGGTATACGCTCAATTAAGTTCCATAAACGTAAGGCAGCTTCTGTGGCAGTTTCCTTTACTCCTATTTGGAAACGAAGCACTTCGTCAAAGTAATCTTGAATTAATTTAGGCTCAAAAAATTTAGCCATTAGGCTTTGCTTAACCGTATCCCATGTCAACTCATCTAGATTTATCTTAGTCAAATAAGAAGCTGCGCGTCCTTTTAGCGCACCCATAAGAGCCATAAGCAAATCAACGCCTTCCAACCGTTTACTTTTAATAACAATTTCAGTAACTTTGCACCAACCTTCAATGTCTGCGCCTGACTCGTCTGGATCGAACTGAATTAATTTTATCGCACTTGACTGGACGTTATTATCTGTTACCGGAGCTGGCGATGTAGCTAACACTCGGCTGAGTAGCGCCTCCATTGTATTCAACAATTTTGAACCTCCATCTGCTAGTAGATTGTCTTCCTGTTGCCCATTTCGTGCCACTTCTGATGTAGGAGAAGTACCACCTCTGTCAGGATCGGCCATAACGGTTTTACGTGGGTATTTGGGCAGTACAAAGTACAAGAAAAGTGCAGAACTTAAAATCACTTTGCTTTAATGATAATTTAAGTAATTTACAAAAATCAAGATACGATCACATAGAAAAACTGTAATTTTAATTATAATAATAACTTTAAATAAAATCACTAAGATTGCGTGGAACAAGAGCGATTCGTCGGTCACCCGGCGTGGCTGCCGTTATAATAAGAAGTGCTGGTCTCCCGCGCACTTCAATTTATACGGCAGCTCACCCCACTGACACAACGCTTCGCAAGACCGGAAGTTCACAAATTATTAAGTTACAGGAAGTAGTTAAATTATACGTAAAAAAAGAATTAAATTATAACTTCCGGTCTGGTCCCAACGCAGTTCTATACATGGCGCTAGAAGTGCGCCGTCAAATATATCACTATTGTGTGGTACCCATAATACAAGTCCTTCAAGAACTTACCACGAGGCCAGATTGACATGGTGTAAAGCATCCATAGATATTATTATTATTATAACATCATAAGCAGGTAGTACATACTACCTGCTTATGATGTTGGTATTATTATATTGGTTGAATGGTATGCATGTATATAATCCTGATGCAACAGAGTGACTCAATACTTGTACAGCTAGAATAACTTTCATCTTTTGTTTTGAATTTGGATTCAAATGGTCCTTTTTTAAGCAAGGTGCAAAAACGAAATTTGGGTTTTCATTATCGAGCTCATATAATTGTTTAATGTGTTCCCATTTAGCAATTCCTGTAAAATAAAATAACAAAGTCAATAAAACCAACCAATACCTAATTTTATTGCTTCTTCAGTTATTTTATTTGAAAGATGATAAAGATTATTTTCCAGGAAAATAGTAATAAGTACTAAAAAAATTAGTAATTATTACATTAATCTTACCAATTCCCATCTTATAGAAGTAATGTTAGGAGTGCACTCTATGTTATATTTCATAAAAAGGTTGCGAAAGCATTTTAATAAATGCGGTGTGTCAAACATAGTCACAATTTCATTATCTTCCACTGTTATTTGGGGATGATCCGAAAATTACCCTAAGATGGAAAGAGCTCGCCTGTTCACCCCATCCATATCACAGACAATTGCCACAATATTTAGCCCTAATTTAAAACACTGATGGAGGACCTACAAGAAATAAAACAAATTAAACAGCTGTATTAATAGTTTGCAATTAATGCATTGGTAATAAAACAATTTCAAATTTTGAATAATTTACCAACCTCTTTTATAAGCATTGCAAGTCTATCAAAAGTAGAAAAACCACTAGAAAAGTAGTGGGCAATCGGTTGTTTAAGTTTTCTTTTCACTCCTGCAATCATGAATACTAATGCATATCCGGCAACTGTTGGTTATCTTCCGTGTGTACTATGGTCTTGGAAACCTTCTATGATGTCTGCTTTAGAATTATAAAACATATGTTTTTTTATTGACATTTCATCAAACATCAGTGTGTATGAGTTTTCAGATGGCTCTTGTGTTTGCACAAACTTTTTTAAAACTTGAAAAACATGTGGATTTGCACCAGCATTGAATGAAATTACATTTAACAATGTTTTTAAAGTGCTGGGTGATGGAAGGGGGAACAACCTTTGCAACAAGCGGTAACAGGTAGGTGATCTTTTATATATCCTTAAAGCTATAATTTTCTCTTCTTTGGACCACCTTCTGCCCTGTTTTTTCCTTTTTTCATTTCGCATTTGTTCTTGTAATAACAAGGCAAATGCAGGGGCTATATGTTAGACAATTTTACCACATTTTTGTCTTCTTCTATAGCAATCAACATATTTTTTGATTTTAATGTTCTGATGCGTTTGTTTATCAGACAAATTTTCTTAACATATTTTGTACACTTTGCACGCAAAAACTCTGTTTGTTACTGGCTCACTGTGAACAATAGTACTGCTTGGTTCATGTAAATTTGTCACATAAAGTGGCCCTATATGAAGGCCCAGGTTAAGGTTCAATTGTAGAACCCACTGTAGGCAATTCAGCTATGGTCTGAAAAAAAATAGTTGTTTAATAAATATATTCACAAATGTACCTAATTATTGTAATAATTAGATATTTCTTTAAACTTAAACTTTACTTACATGATGTCATGGGATACTCATCCCAACTTACCTGTCCAGTAGTTGTGGTATAGTATACGGGTATGCTACCCCAGCTTTCCTAGCTATTACTGTCCTATCCCTTGCCCTCCTGGGCGGTACTATCCTACATTTCCTATTTCCCACTCTAACTTACCAATCTTCCTTTCCACACCACCTATCCTTCCCGTTCCCTATTCCTACCCTCTCCGCCAATCCGTGGGAACGCAATGGATAATCATAAAAATAATTTAATTATCCAAAATCACGTCTTGTTCCCGCGGAGGCAAAAAGTGGCCCATGGAGAGCCGCTTTGCTACGTTTAATGTAAGAGGAGAAATGGACGGTAAGAATGAATGTAGACGAAGCGAAACAAGTATGTAAGGATCGTAGCAAGTGGAAAGAAGTGGTCTCTGCCTACCCTACGGGAAAGAGGCGGTCTCTGCCTACCCCTATGGGAAAGAGATGTGATTATATGTATGTATCTATGTTTACTTACATCTGATGGGACAGCTGTCCTAACGAGTTTTGTCTTAGAGGCATCAGCAAAATCCTCATCTCTGAAATGTTTCTGGCACAACATTCTGTGTTCTGTGTGTAATTTTGTTTGCAATTCTGTAGAACTATAGTGTTTTTCAGGGAATATATATTGCGTCCAAAGTTCACATCTGGAAAAAATAATGACCTAGGTATAAGTAAGTATATTAATTCGCAACGAAAATGAATAGTAGGGATTACTTGTGAAGTTAACATGTACTTAGTTGCCAACATACATTTATTCTTTATAGAGTTAAATATTTGTAATAACTATTTTTAAATGATTTAATATTGTCGAACCTACATTCTATGCAATTAAAATGCAATATGCAAATTGACATACCGAACAAGGTTCCTTTTTGCTGGTTTAGGAAACCTAAACAATTTAACATTGACAAAGCATATTCATTCATTCATTCATTCATTGTCTAGGGCAAATGAACAACCGCACTTAAAGCATTTCCTCCTGTTTTCTGCATCTGCCATAGTAGAACTGAGGTTCGCAGTCATAGGTCACAAAAGGCACACAATAAATAGGTTCAAAGAGTCAATGTCTCACGAAAATAATAAAGTAAGGTTATAGTCACTATCTCACGATTCACTGAATTTTGTTACACTTAGAACGGAGGAGCAGAGCTCGACTCAACGTTTTAAGTGTTGATAACAAACAAATCAATGAAATATGGAATTCTGATTAAACAATGCGTGATGCAATGCAAACCAGGAACGCCATATTGTTTTTGTTTATACTCGCTGATCGTCACGTGATAAGAGCATGCTGCCATACTAATAAATTTTGATATTAATTTATATAGCAACATCGTTGAAAATTCAGCCCTTGTAGGTATTCTCATGACCTCCATACAAAGTTGACACCGGCTGGTCAACGAGCGCAGGCGCGACACTGTGGGTATAGGGCGGAAGGTACATGGACGCTTGAAAACTAAAGACGCGTATGCAACTAGTTATAAACAAAAACAATTGTTTAGGTAGGTTGTTATGTGTAGGAGTGGCCAATCATTGTTATTATGGCTAGCGCTTTTCCGGATAATTTTCCTAATAAAAGTATTACATTTTCAGGAGTTTCTGAAGAAATAAAGAGAGGTTTTGACTCAAACACTATTTAGAAGATTAACAATATTTTAAATATTAGTTTACGTGCTTGTCTGAGACGTAATAAAAAAGGGACGAGTACACATTAATAGTTAAAGTGCTTACACATAGGTTACTATGATACATTTTTAGGCGTTATTTGCGTTCCATTCTTCAACACCCCCTTCTGGACGCAAACCCAGTGCGGCTGTGTCTGTAGTTTTTACTTCTTGCAATAATTTTGTTTTTATTGAATCAGCACAAATTTTTACTCCTGAATTTTCTATAGCCATAATCATGGGCAAATGTATCTGGCAAGCCGGCTGACATGAGGGTTCCTAACCATTCATTATCCACTTTGAATGCTATATTTCTCAAACTAGATCAGATGACATTATTTTGTTTACATAATCTTCTATACTTGAACTTCTTTCCAATGTTGTATTAATTAAGTCTTTAAGTAGATCGACTTTTCTTGTTAAGCCTGAGTCATCAAAAGCTCTCAAGTTAACTGTTAAGCCATACCCCCTTGGCCGTACGAGCCTCTCGTATGTGCACATAATATATAATTGGGTCGATGAGTAATATCAGTTTTGACTTAGCTTTTGTCTTTTCTCGTTGACAGTAGCATCGCCTTCGATGCAATCCCATAAGTCGTCTAATTGTAAATATGCTTTCACGGCAAAGCTCCAAGTTGCATAATTTTCTTTTCCTAAAAGCTTTTCTATGCTCATTAGGCCACTATTTGATGCCATCATCACTATATTTTGGTTGAATTTAGGCTGAAAAATAGAAACTTTTGAAACCTATATGACGACGCGTGGTTAATTTTGAGGTTAAGAAAATTTTTAATTTAACTGAATAATTTAAAAACACTCAAAACTATTATACTGATTACTGAGGTATGAGGTGAGGAGGAGGTGAGGGGCGTCACATAACCTGAAGAAATAAAGTGAGATTTTGACTCGAACACTATTTATTTAGAAGATTAACAAGATTTCAAATAATATGTTACGTGCTTGTTCGAGACGTAATAAAAAAGGGACGAGTACACATTAAAAGTTAAGGTGCTCACACATAGGTTGCTATGATCAATTTTTAGACCTTATTTGCGTTCCATTCTTCAACAGTTTCACCTGAATGAGCTAACTATTGTTTAGCAGAATTTACATAACTATATAAGGTTAACGCATCTCCGTCATAAGTAGAGATGAAACCCATCAATGACCTACTATCCATCTTAAATTAAATTAAATAAATTCATACACCATAACCTACAAGTGACGTCACTTGTAGGTTAAGTTTTGTATGCAGCGTTTTTACGAAACTTGCGAAATTTTGTATACAAATCGGTGTACCTTTGAAAATATTGATTTTTGATATACGGTTTCTTCTAAGAAGTTACTCATATTTAAGAGCAGGTACTATTCATTTATACAATAAAAAAAATCAATCCGCTTGCCTGTTCCTCGAAATTTATATAAATTTCGAAAATCATTATTGTGTCCATATGGACACAATAATGATTTTGACTTTTCTGAAGTAACTTAACATGCATGCTGCTACATAAAACTAAGATTTTGCACCAAGGTATACAGTGGATCCAAAGGCACTGAACATAACTCCTTAGTCTTTAATGAAACGCATTTGGAAATTTCGGAATTGTCTAAAGAACTACAAGCATATGCCACTGTGTAACTTACAGTAATCATCATTATCTTGTTTATTATACCTAATGGATGCTTGGCGCGTATTCAATTATACATACGATCGTTTATTTTTAAGGCCCTAAATGTATTAAAATAATTCCCGTTTTAAATTTGGAAAAAATGTTTACTATTTCTCTACTTAATTTTCATAATTTTGAAGTCGGTACCAGCCAACTTGAACATAAGTTCTATAAAGTACTGTTTTGTACGGATGTTGTTAGGGTTGATACCGACCTTAAAATTATGGAGATAGAGTACAGAAATAGTTAAAATTTTAGCCAAATTTAAAAGGGGAATTATTTAGAATTTTTTTCCGTACTTTTTTGTGCATTTTTACTTTGGAAGTCGGTTTAATATTTGACGATGAATATTATTGTTTCAGCTTACACCGATGGACTATGTTCCGTATGGCGTCATGCCTGTTCATACCGCCGATTGTGTCCACCATACACAGGAGGCGATGCCGAGGGATGATCAACACGTTGCTAGACTCTATGAGGGACTATATGACGCTGGTGCGGAGAGCCACAGCCTGCTGTAGGGAGTACGCCGCATTACATGCAAAATTGTAAGTTTTGAAGTGCTCATTCACTTTGGATAACATCAACCATCTTTCGTTATTTAGGCCATCTAATCGTCAGGCGTTCAAATTCTGGTATTTGTTTATATGTGTATAGAGGAGTTGTAAAATGGATTTCGAAGAAGAAACTCTGTTATTGCTTTTACTGCGTCGACGTCGACAAAAACGAAAAAGAAAAATATGTGAAAAATACGTTTTTTCATTTATGAATTCATTCTTGAAATCATTTACAACTTCACATACAGCCGCCCATGCTCTGTTCTTTTGTTACTGTTTTTTTACTGTACTCTTGTAGCTTATAATTTCGTATACAAGCATTTTTATTTACTGCTACAATTAACAACCAGCAATCAATATTGTCACTAGAGCTAATTTTATAAAACCGCAACGCGTGCGCACTCCTGAACTATTTGCGTCAACTGTCAAAATTACGGACGTGGCACGCTACAAACACAAACAACTGCAAGCGTCGCTATAGGTCAACGTCTGCCGCCGATGCGTTGACAACTGAGGCCTATAGATGTCGACGGCTACAGTCTGCCGTTAGCAATTTGCCGCTCGTGTAAATTAAGCCTTAGACGCCCAAATTTTTTTCAGGTATTTCGTTGTATGTCCATCGTTACTCAACCGGGGGTCATGCCATGGGGGGTCGAGTTTCTTTTTAAAGGGGGTCGCAGTCTGTTGAAAAATAACAAAATAAACAAATACAAACTACGTATAGGTACAAAAGATACGGTTATTGAACGAATCTTTTGTATCGAACGTCGAAAAAATCGTTCGAACGTTCGAACCAGTGAAGGCTAATACCACGGAGGTATAGTGTATAAAAGTAGCGCGCTATGTGCATTGTGCATATTATTATAATTTTATAATGATGGGGTTGCAATATTTTTTAACTTTATGGCTTTTTCTTGGGTCGCGACTCGCGACATAAAAAAGGTTGAGAAACGATGTTATAGACCATAGATGATGAACTTGCAAATTGCAATCAGTAGATCTGAAATTCCATGCGTAAAACCTCCTTTGACTTATCGAATAAAAACCGATAGCGTGTTAGGTGAAGAAAGGACATTAATTGTGATATATCTTTTAATTTTATAGAGCATCGGTTGTATCAGCCGTAGAATCAACTCAAGCTCTGCTCAGCCGGCAGCAGAGCGAACTCTTGCTGCTGATGTCGCGAGCTACATCGACTCTTCTGGGAAACGTGCCATGGCTTCAAGGGGATGTCGTATGCGAGTGGGAAAGTGACAATCTTATGGTGAGTTTGGCCGATTTTTAATAATAAGATGCATGTTACCGGAAAATTTTTCCTTTAATAAACAAAAAAAAAAAAAACAAATTATAATCCGCTTACAATTTAGATTATGATTTAATTAAACAGTAATTTAAAAAATATATCTTATTATTAGCAAAAAGCATAAAAAAATTATCACTCTTAAACTCGAATCTAAATATAGCTAAAAGTTATGAAATCGCCGATTTATAACAATTATGACTTCACAATAATTATCACTTTAAAATTATACAATTCACTGTTTAGGTCCTCTTCACTTAGACCTCTTTTCGTGTTGTTTGCACTGACAATCACAGCTGCGAGTGCAGGTGTTGTTTTTCAGGTGCATGTGCAATGATAATAACTGTACCTGATAAATGATAATACAGGTGTTGTTTACACTACACTTATAAATTAAATTTATACAATCAAAAATTAGTTCAATCTGCATAATGAAAAAAGTGGATAATTATATCCACTTTTTAATTATGCAGATTGGACTAATTTTTGATTAAATATCGAGGTCAATTTAAAATTAAATCTAATATTATATTATTAGGACTTTATATTTTAAATAAAAAAGGGGAAAAACGTCCCCACCATTGTAGCACTACAAGACACATAGGTATCAAATAAAATGCCTTTATTATTGTAAAAATGGTGCAATAATACAGGATGTTTTTTTTTTACTTTTTTTGTAACCTTTAACCCTCATTAACTTTTTTCTCCCATGGTTTAGAGATTTTTCGTACAGTAAAATGACACACCTTTTAAGCTCTTTCATTTGATAAATGTCTTATAGTGCTACACTAGTGGGGACGGGCTCCATACAAAAATACCCCTTCTTCTTTAAAAATGTAAAAGACATGTTTGATTTTGGGCCAGTTCTATGTACACTACATAGGTAAATAGGAAAAAAATATGGGAATATCATAAAAATACGAAAAAATTAATTTGAAGAAGGGTACATGCGTACAAAAATGATTATTTGAAGAGATTTTTATTGCGAGAACACTATTTTTAGGGCGGCCATGACAGTTGTTTTGACTTGACTTTTGACGTAGTAGATAGTTTTACGAAGAGACGACGTCTTGAATGCCATACGTCTTTCTTTGTCAAAAAGTATGTCATTGACAAAATGACATTATTTAGTTAATTTTGATCTGATCCGCCATTTTTTATTTTACTTTGTGTTGCTCTCCTTGACGAAGTTAATTTAAATGTACATGGAAACGAAGTGAAATTAAACAAAATAAAGAATAGGAAACGGTTACTATATTATGTAGCTATATTTACATATACTGTACGTAGGGCTGGCCCAGGCCTCATACATTCTTGAACATCGCTTTTAAAAATAATCATGTTATTTTTAAATAATATAATATGTTATTTTGTTTCAGAAAATACACCACGCGTTTCTTGTAGTTCAGTCTTCGTTATTAAAATATATCGCCTTAGCTCATATACCAAATAGCAAAGGGAAAAATGTATACAAAAATCATAACGAACGAATATATTGGCTTCATAATGTCCTAATAGTTCACCTCATTCAAGAATTCAAAGAAAATTATGAATCTCTGGAGCGTATGTATAGATTATTAAAGAATTATGGTACAAAAGACGGCGAAATTTCGCAGAAGAAACCTGGATTTGCTATAAATACCACTTGGTTATATTCTGATGTGCACACAGGAGTAGCTAGATCATGTCTAGAATTAAGAATAGCTCTTGATAAATGCAATAATCTTGACATGTTTCTTGATTCTTGTGCCATGAACAAACAAGATTTGGATTTGATGGTGTTAGATAAAGATATAGACGAAATTATAGATGACGTAACTAAATGCTTAGCTACTATTCAGAGTTCGCAAATTAGATTAAAGAAAATGCAAAATAAATATTGTGTTGGTGAAGAAACTAATAGGGAGGAAGAAGAAAACATAGAAACAAATATTTTGAAAATCGAGGACAAAGAACCAGAAATAAGGGATGAAGTATTTTACTTTATCAAAACCGATGATGATTTAGTAACGTCCGCAGCCGGTGATATTACTACAGGACCAGGAAAAAAAGAAAAAGAAGCTACTAAAATTGTTTTAAAAGAATTACAAAGAAAGCTAGTAAAAAGGGAGGATATTATGAGAGAAAGAGAAAGGCAGGCGCTAGCTAAAACAATGCCTAATTTGCAAATTATTCCTGAGTTTCCCAGACAAATAAAATATGAGGATTTCATAGAGCGAAAAGGATATTTATCAAAACTTCGTAAGAAAAAGAACGTCAAGAAACTTAAACCTAAAATCAAACATAAACATAAAAGAAATACAAAGTTTAAATTCAAAATATCACATTATGAACAAGAAAGTGATATAAAAGATGTATATGAAGCGAATGCTAAATTAAATATTAAGAGTAAACTTTTGACATTTAAAAAAGGAGCTAAAGAGATGGAAATTACTAATTGGCGAAAGCGTACTCAGCATTGTAAAGAAAACAACGATGTAAGTGACTTATCTGAGCTTAGTGATGTCCCAATATATGTCAACCACACCGTAAATAAAAACATTCACGAATCTAGAAATTACAGATGTACAAAAAAAGATTTAGAACTATCAACATCTTCGGATAGTGATTATGAGTACAATAGGGTACAAATATTAAAAGATAATAGACGGCATAGAGCAGCTAGAAAAAAAAATTTCCCCTCCAAAAGAGTGTTAATAGATAAGGAAGACGAAAGTCTCAAACCCATAGAATATAGTTTTGGGACGGGTATGGCTATGGCATCAGTATTACAAGTAAACAGTCTAGCAAAAATACCAAATATGTGTCAAGAGGAGGTTTTTATAGGAGATGGTGAGGTTTCCAACGACAGTGGTAACGATGAAGACGCCTAGACAACGATTTAAATTATTTTTATTATGAATAATCGTGTATTATATGATTATATGAATTCTTAAATGCGAATTGTTTTATGATATATATTTTCTTGTTTATGTTATTTGACGACCTCTATGGCTCAGTGGTTCAGCGCTTTGGTGCTCAAGCCGGAGGTCGCAGGTTCGAATCCTGCCGAAGGAACAAAAAGTTTTCTGTGTTCCTGGGTCATGGATGTGTATTAAATATGTGTATAATATAATAAAAATCTTAAATATATGTATAGTATAAAAGTATTGAATATACTTCCCGTTGTCTGGTACCTGTAACACAAGTTCTTCGGATACTTAGCATGGGACCAGATTGACGTGGTGTGAAGCGTCCATAGAGATTATAGAGATTCGTTTCAATTTCTCCGCGGAACTCTTGTATTCTGTTTTAGGGTTTCGTAATACTCAAGGAATCCTATAGTTTCGCTCTGTGCGTTCGTCTCTCTGTCTGTCTGTCTGTCTATCTGTCTGCCAGTCCATCCGCCCTTCTTGCTGCAGCAAGCAGAAGAAGGGCGGACTTCTGTAATTATGAATGTAAATGGATTAAATTTCACATAGTTATATATAAGGTTTGGTAAAATCAAATATTTTGGGCATATGATCTAACAGCTTATATAAAGACATTTTAGCAGAAAAATAATTGTCATACTCAACATTTTTTTATGTCTTTATATAGGCGAGTTTGCGTTTTGCGGAGAGTCACCCATGCATTAGATGATTTTTACTTTGAGTATAACAATTTTTTTTTTTGCCTAAACGTCTTTACACAAGCAGTAAAGAACCACGTGCCCGAATAATCCGTTATTGATTTTCGGAGACGTTATATAGTGTATAAGGTCTTGATTTTCGTATCATAAAAAATAATAATTTAATATTTTAGGGCTCTCCGTACGTGTAACGTGGGGATAGAAAATATGTTTTTCATTCTACTAATAGGTCTAACGTAAGGCAAGATTTCGTACATTACTTTTTTACCAAGTTAACTATTTTCGAGTAATTGGCCTTCAAAGTGGTTTGTAAGTTGTAAGTTTCCGTGCTGCTAAAAACTTTAAGCGAAATCGGATAATAATTTAGGTATGAAGTAATACAAAGTAAAACCTATTGCGTGTTGATTGGTAGTTACGGATACGAAGTATAGATACTAGGAGTCCGAACGTAATGTTAAAATAATGGTCTCAATTTAGGGGACAGATTTTTGCCGGTAGAACCGTAAGAGAAACACTTGTTTGAAATTACGCGGGAAGTTATGTTGCTATTGACAGCTCTGTAAAAAATATTATGAGAAACGTGGATTTAAATCTAATTAAATAAAAGTTTTAGGAAATTCTTAGAAACTGTTCACGAAGTATAGATACCGTAGAATACGGTAATTGCCTAACGGTAATTTAAAAATAATTGTAATAATTGATAGTATTGGCAACACTCGGTATGTAACAAATTCTAGCACAGCCAGTGGCAGGAAAGAGAACTCAGATCAGGTCCTATTATTGTGTACATAAATACTATGGAAAAGCCTATACCGTTCGGACTCCTGGTATCTATACTTCGTGGTTACGGAGCCCTACTTTGACATGTCCTAATATGCTTAGGTTAATTACTTGATTCCTTATACAAGCTCAGCTTTCGTGGGAATAATTTTTTCAAGTAATTTATTAATAATTATAATGTTCTTGTTAAAATATTTCACCCTTATTAATAAAAATATTAACACAGTGGTTATGCTATACAATGTTTCGTCCTTGTCTGATAGGTTGGAAAAGTCGCTTGACAGACAAGGACAAAACATTGTACAACTTATCCATTCTGTAAATTTAAATAAGTAAGGGCTGTAGCGTATATTCTGTTCAGATCTAATTCAAAAAACAAGATTTGGTTCGACCATATTATGTGTCATTCTATTTCTTTAGCGCACAGTATGCGTACTACCTACTCCTACGTAATATTGTTATACATACATACATATAATCACGCCTTTTTCCCGTAAAGGGGTAGGCAGAGACCACTTTTTGCCACTTGCTACGATCCTTACATACTCGTTTCGCTTCGTTCACTTTCATTCTTACCATCCATTCCTCCTCTTACATTCAACGTAGCGAAGCGGCTCTCCATGGTCCGCTTTTCACCTCCGCGAGAAACGAGACGTGATGGGTGGTGAACCACATCGCCGCCATTTTGGATAATTAAATTATATTTATGATTATCCATTGCGTTTCCACAGATTGTTGGAGAGGGTAGGAATAGGGATAGGGAAGGATAGGTGGTGTGGAAAGGAAGATTGGTAAGTTAGAGTGGGAAATAGGAAATGTAGGATATTACCGTCCAGGAGGGCAAGGGATAGGACAGTAATAGCTAGGGAAGCCGGGGTCGCATACCCGTATACTATACCACAACTACCGAACAGGTAAGTTGGGATGAGTATCCCATGACATTAATTCAAAATATTGTTATAGCTATTAGGAATCTTGCATTGTTGGTCCGCAAAAATAAATAGAGCCCATTTCGGTTAAACCGTGCCAGACGTTGATATAACAATAATAAATAATAGGCCAGTTGACTGTTTTTTTTTATTCCATTAATGAATAGTACTCTTTAATATGAGTACTTAACTTCTCAGGAGAAACAATATATTGAAAAGTAATATTTAATTATTGTTATACATAATTTAGCAATTTTTGTGAATGCTCCATACAAAAGTCTGACCTCACGAAATATATCATAGGACATAGGTCGTAAGAATATATTTGATAATATCTCCAAAAGTATGCCGTTTTATTCCATGTAAGTAAACTAATAAAGGTTATGTTTTTTACACTCATTAGGTAACATTTTTGCTATTTTGAAATGCACTTAATTACAAATCTACTCGTAAAATGTTTTTTTTTTACATGACATAATTAATAATACGATTAATAATACGACATAAGATTAATAATACCTCAATATTTCAGAATATATAAATTAAACTAAATATTTTTATTGTAGTAACTAAGTATTAATTATATCGGGTGTCCGGTAATAACCTCAAAATGTCTTATAGTAAAACTTATGGCCGTTCAAAAAAAAATCTATCATAATTAGTACCTAAGATAAGTTATTTTAGAGAAAAGTCTATTTTTTAGCTTATTTTTTAGTTTTTTGAACACTATGGTCAGAAATGAATGAATTACATCGGTTTTTTAATGTTTTCATATTGTAGCATAACTATGCTGATAGATAGAAAATAAATTGTATAATATTGCACTTTTTTTTTAAATGTATGCATGTTGATTTATTTTAGAAAAAAATGCATAATTTATTTTTTCATCGAATTTTAAACATTATGGGTATAAAAAAAATGTATGAAGGCATGAGTGACCAATAATTTTTAAATAATTCTGGTTTTAAGTAGATTTTATAATGGTACAATTCATCATTGTATCTACCATAAATAGTGAATTATTGCTATTAATGTAGAAAAGGAGAAAAAATTACTAAAGAAAGAAAGTAGGTAATTGGGGAACTTTAAGAAAAATAATTGTTCCTGACCATTGGGGGTTAATAAAAACATCGTTTAACATTAAGAATAGGTACTTAATTTTACACGTATTTACAACAAGTATTCAAATTGTTGGCCTCCCACTCTTATGCAGTCCCTACATCTACGGATACATGTATAGTATATCGTCAACGTAACAACCACCGTGGTCTAGTGGTTAGATCATTGGCTCTCGACACGGAGGTCGTGGGTTCGATTCCCGCATTGGAAAACAAAAAATGCATTTGTCAAGTATGGTTAGGACAATGCAGGCTGATCACCTGATTGTCTGACAAGAAAGATAATCTATGCGTCGGATGGGCATGTAAAAAGTCGGACCTGCGCCTCATCTCTCATCAGTCGTGTCGGTTATCCATCCCACTGGATTACGAGAGTAAGGGAAGAGAGAGTGCTCTTGTGTACTGCGCACACACTTGGGCACTATAAAATTGCTCCTGCGTGAATCGCGCGTAATTACCGAAATCAGTGGGGAGTTATTATTATATTACTTTTTTGATGCGGCTGCTCTAACACGGCTACGTAGTTCTTCCAAAGACCGTATAGGCTTACGGTGTATACACCTCTTCTTTGAGGCCGCCCCAATAAAAAATCCAATGGATTTAGATCCGGTGAACGCGAACGAGTACAGCATAGTGCGCAGGATAGCCGTCATTTTGTAACCAATAAGAGTCCCTCAGCTCCTCAGGCACTTCTTCTAATAAATTGGGGAGAGATAAATCTTTTCTTTTCACGGTTAAAAGTAAAAATTTTAAACATATTGCATTAGTATTACATTAAACATTTCTTTAGTAATTTTTCTAATTTTTTACATTAATAGCAATAATTCACTATTTATGGTAGATACATTGATGAATTGTACCATTATAAAATCTACTTAAAACCAGCATTATTTAAAAATTATTGGTCACTCATGCCTTCATACATTTTTTTATACCCATAATGTTTAAAATTCGAAAAAAAAAATATGCAATTTTTTCTAAAATAAATCAACTTATATACATTTAAAAAAAAAGTGCAATAGCTAGTGATACAATTTATTTTCTATCAGTATAGTTATACTACAATATGAAAACATTAAAAAAACCGATGTAATTCATTCATTTCTGGTCATAGTGTTCAAAAAACTAAAAAATAAGTTAAGAAAATAGACTTTTCTCTAAAAATAACTTACCTTAGGTACTATTATGATAGATTTTTTTTTGTATTTTTTTTTTTTTGAACGGGCATAAGTTCTACTATAAGACATTTCAAGGTTATCCATTAATTACCGGACACGCTGTATACTTAACATTGAATCTGAGGAGGTTCGGCTCACATGAAATGCGTATATGATTACAAACAACTTAAACCACGCTGGATACTAAATTGTATCGTAATAACAATTGAGAATATTATTGCCTGCACTGTTATGATCTAATTAACCAATGAAAGGGCAAACATATGTTATCTATTGATGATTTAATGCACTTATATTCGTGAACACACTTCGTCGCGTACAGAAATGCACTTTGGAATTATGTAAGTTCTAATTTAACAATAATTTTTTTCTGATATTTTTGAGAATAAGTTTATTTTAATAATAATTTTATTATCATTTTGACGAGTCCTTGCTGTGAAGTCGTTAGTGGTTGGTGTTTTTCGCTACGTACCTAATACAATTCTAGTATTATTTACAACTTTGTAAACTAGAGGATATTGGCCCTCTTATACTTTTTTACTATATAATTGAATAGTGCTCTGAATAATAAGAAAGCTTACAAAAGGAATAGTATACTAAAAAAATCAATATTTTCAAAGAAACTCAGGATTGTTTGAAGCACTTTTGTGAGTCTTGCGAAAAACGTCCATACAAAAGTCGTACCGGCAGTGACGTTACACGCTTGTGAGTTGCTACGAAATGTATATGTCACCGTTAAATTGTAAAAACCGTTGGATTACTAAACTAGTGAAATTGTAAAATAGACTTCCGACGCGAATATGCTGGCTATAATTTAACACAATATTTTTCGTTAGTTTATAGTTTTTAATCTTTCGACATATTTTTACAATATAACGGTTTTTACAATTTTACGATGACTGTATGGGACTGTATTTTTCCACTAGGTTTTCACCGCCGGCTCTGATCAGACTCGAAGATAGCAAGGTTACACCGATTCGGGCAGAGCTGGGGCGTATATAATAAAACACTGATTTGAGGAGAACATTTAGCACGATAAGTCGTTAGCTTACCTGGCTCAGGGCAATGCCGTATAGGGAGCACAAATATACCCTTCTAACTTTCATATTAGCTATCTCTCTCTTTTTTCTCTATACGGCTATTTTTCCATAATTTTCCCTAATTTCCCTTTATTTCCCCTGAGCCAGGATAAGTGAAACGCATAACGTGAAATTCTTTATTTACCATAAAACAATACATAATCACACAGTTTACATATATACTTAGTAATACACAACTTAAAATTACAAGTATAAGAAAACCATATATTTTTCACCATTATAATCTAATTTTCTCTAAAACCATTTACATTACTGTTTACCTAAACGTTATTTACTTTAGCCACTAATTTTCCCTATGTACAACACTAATTTTCCAAGCGAAATAAGCTACGGTTAAGAAATTATAACGAAAATAAACTCGTGACTTTAAAACAATTATTTACCACTATTTTAATGAATTAAACACTTATATACAACACTTATATTCACTATTTTCACTCGTAAGAGTTTATGTACTATTTACTCACAGTTTTTAGAAACGTTTTAGAGCACTGATAAGCGTTCATTGTCTTTAAATTCACTTTTGTTGAGGCGAGGCCGCTGTCCTTAACATCCTCCCCTCGGCGCAGTAGCCAGGTTCTACGCAGCCTCCTCTGGTGACCGCGGGCTCGCTGGACCCGCTGCAACTGGCTGCGACCGCGAGCTGTCTGTGCTCGCTACAGCTCGTGGTGGTGACTGCGAGCCGTCTGTGGCTCGCTCCGGCGATTGCGAGCTGTCTGTAGCTCGCCCCGGCGACTGCGAGCTGTCTCTAGCTCGCTCAGGCGACTGCGAGCTGTCTGTATCTCGCCCCGGCGACTGCGAGCTGTCTGTAGCTCGCTCAGGCGACTGCGAGCTGTCTGTAGCTCGCTCAGGCGACTGCGAGCTGTCTGTACCTCGCTCAGGCGACTGCGAGCTGTCTGTAGCCCGCTCAGGCGACTGCGAGCTGTCTGTAGCTCGCCCCGGCGCTCGTTCCGCGCCCGGCGACGCCCCCGGCTCCGTCTGCTCCGCCAGCGGTCGCGGTTGCGACTGCGGCGCCTCCTCCAGCACTGCCAGTTTTGATGTGGGCCTGCGGAACACACCACTGCGCGTGCGAACGTCCGCACAACGCAGCTGTCCGTCCGGGCCAGGGTAGACCCGGTGCACGACCCCGCGCGGCCACGTATTACGCGGCAGCGCCGGATCTACGACCACGACCAGGTCGCCCGTAACCAGGGCACGGCTGCTCTGCGGCGCCCCGTAGCGTGGCGTGAGCGTGGGGAGGTATTCCCTCACCCAGCGCCTCCAGAACTCGTCGACAAGGGCTTGCGCGACTCTCCAAGTCTTCTTGTCCGCCGGCACACACGGTCCGACGTACGGCAGTCCGGTAGACGACCCGAGGAGGAAATGGTTCGGTGTGATTGCCTCCGGGTCGCTGGGGTCCACGGACACGTGAACTAGCGGTCGTGCGTTCACGGAATACTCCGCCTCGGCCATCAGGGTCTGGAGTACCTCTTCTTTCGGCGACCTCTCGTTCAGCGTAGCGAGTAAGGCGGTTTTCACCGACCTCACCATCCGTTCCCAGGCACCTCCTTGACTCGGCGCCCCGGGCGGGGTGAACTTCCATTGCATGCGGTGCGTGAGGCCCAGCTGAGCCATAGCCGGTGCCCACTCAGCGTACGCCTGCCGCAGCTCGACTACCGCACGGTCGGACGTGACCGATGCGGTAATAACGGCGTCCTCAGCTTGTGGAGCGCCGCCGGACCTCTCCTCGTGCAGCAACGTGTGGTGCAGCCGCTTACAACCCTGTGCGCCGCACCGTTTCGCCTTACAGTTGAATCTTCTGTGTCGGCTCGATATGCACAGGAAACACAGCCCCTCTTTCTTGACTGTGTCCCATCTCTTTGGTACGCTCATCTTCTTGAAGGTGGCGCAGCGAGGCAGAGCGTGATCATTGGCACATATCGGGCACTTCGTTGCTTCCTCGCGTACCTTCTTGGGTTGGCTGTGGCTCGGCGAACCCCTGCCCTCATCTGTCACCGCGAAGACTGGCCTTCTTGCTCTGGTTTCACTCTTGTTCGGAGGTTGACGCGGTGTTTCTCTCTTCGATGTCGTGCTGAATCCGTAGCGCAGTGCCCTGTCCGCTTCTCTCATTAAGAATTCAGAGAGAAGGACGACATCGGGCTCGTTCCTGAAGCGCGACGTCTCTTCTGCGTAGTCGTACCACTTGCTCTTCTCGTAGGGACTGAGCTTCTCTAGAATGTCTCTCGTGAGCAACGGGTTGAAAAGGTACCCGTGCCTCAGCCTCTTCAGGATAGCCACCATGTTCTGAATCTTCACTGCGAATTGGTTGAGTTCCGCCGCCGAACCTCCGAGCCTCCGAGCCTCGGTAGCCTCTTCAGGTCTTCCATCATGCGGTCCACCATAACTTCGGGACGTCCGAAGCATTGTTCTAGTGTCTTCATGATTTGTTCGGGCGGCGTAGCGACGCTCAGCAGTGGTGCCACGGCTTCCCTGGCTTCTCCCCGTAGGCAGTTCCTCAGCCGAGCTAAGTTCTCGATCGGTTTCAGCTTGTAGAATGCAGTGGTGTCTTCCATGGCTGCTTTGAAGGACAACCATTCGGTAGGAGCACCTGAGAATGTAGACAGCTCCGTGGTGTGGCGCGTCTGGCGTTGATTCAGCAGCTTGTCTAACGTTTCAGCGAGATGTTCCACCCCGTTGGCCCTAGACGTGGGCGGTGTGGGTGAGCGTGGACGGCGCTGTTCCGGCCACTCAAATCTAGTCTTCTGGCCTTCGCGTCTTCCTCCAGTTGGTGGCATGTCTTCTGGCTTCGGCGTCTCTCTCTCCTCTAACACGACCGGCTCTTGTCTAGCCTCTTCATGGTCGGGTCCTTGTTCGCTTAGCCAGGCTCGTACACGTTGCTCCACCTGTTCAGACGGCTCGTCGTCATCGGGGCTGCTTCCATCCTCTGCAGTTTTGATGTCGGCGACGAGTTTCTTCTTGATAAGTTCTGCCTCTATCTGCAGTTCCTTTTTACGGAGAGCGGCAAGCTTCTCTTCCGCCTCATATTGTATGCGTGCGACGACACTCGCTGTCGATCGACGCGACCTTATTGATATAGCCTTCTTCCTGGCTAATGTTTGCACTTCCGGAGCTACAGGTGCCTTGCTAGTACCTGGTCTCGGTTTTAAAATTGTTTGAAGCAGATCTGCCCTTCCCTCGGTCGGCGGCGGCTGGCTCGTGGCGGCAGCAGACGGCGATCGTGGCGGATCTGGAAATCTTCGCGGTTGTTGTTGTTGTGGTTGGTTCTCCTCGGCCCCGCTCTGACTCCTCGTGATGACCATAGTTTAAGTTAAATGTTAAGTTAAATTAAATCCTCAAATCAAAAATTAATCTTCAAATGTTCGTCTTCAAACTCCAAAATTCTTCAGAGTCTTCACGACTCTTCAAGAATCTTCGGTAGGTTTTTCAGGCCAAAAAATCTGCGAATCCTTGCTTCCCTCTTCCTTGCTGTTGTCTTGTATCTTCGAGTCCAATCTTCTAATCTGAGTCCGTCGATCCCCGGTGTTGAATTCCTTTCTTCCAAAATTCTATGTTCGGCTTGATAAATTTTCTTCAAAAAAATTTCTATGTCCTTGGCTCGATGAAATTATTCTATGTCCAGTGTTCAGTAAATTTTTCTAAGTCCGGTCTTCAATAAATTTTTCTATCTCCTTGGCTCAGTAAAATTTTTCTATGTCCGATGTTCAGTAAATTTTTCTATGTTCCGTCATCAATAAATTCTTCTAAGTGTCGTCTTGATTGTTTTCAACTGGTATTGGACTTCGAAAATTTCTTCAATCTTGTATCTCGGATCACGCGACTAACTCACTAACTTGCAATCCGGATCGCAAGGATCACGCACTACTGTATGGGACTGTATTTTTCCACTAGGTTTTCACCGCCGGCTCTGATCAGACTCGAAGATAGCAAGGTTACACCGATTCGGGCAGAGCTGGGGCGTATATAATAAAACACTGATTTGAGGAGAACATTTAGCACGATAAGTCGTTAGCTTACCTGGCTCAGGGCAATGCCGTATAGGGAGCACAAATGTACTCTTCTAACTTTCATATTAGCTATCTCTCTCTTATTTCTCTATACGGCTATTTTTCCATAATTTTCCCTAATTTCCCTTTATTTCCCCTGAGCCAGGATAAGTGAAACGCATAACGTGAAATTCTTTATTTACCATAAAACAATACACAATCACACAGTTTACATATATACTTAGTAATACACAACTTAAAATTACAAGTATAAGAAAACCATATATTTTTCACCATTATAATCTAATTTTCTCTAAAACCATTTACATTACTGTTTACCTAAACGTTATTTACTTTAGCCACTAATTTTTTTCCCTATGTACAACACTAATTTTCCAAGCGAAATAAGCTACGGTTAAGAAATTATAACGAAAATAAACTCGTGACTTTAAAACAATTATTTACCACTATTTTAATGAATTTAACACTTATATACAACACTAATATTCACTATTTTCACTCTTAAGAGTTTATGTACTATTTACTCACAGTTTTTAGAAACGTTTTAGAGCACTGATAAGCGTTCATTGTCTTTAAATTCACTTTTGTTGAGGCGAGGCCGCTGTCCTTAACAATGACATCTACCCAATATTTCGCTGACTATTAACCTGATTTTTGTATTCGGTAGTTAAGCTTCTAATTTCTCAGATGGGCGTGTGTCGTGCTGGTGGGCGTGAGTTGCCTACCTCAGGTCTCTGAGGTTTTAACGGATGCAGGTAAGCATTAAAAAAAATCTGAACATATTTTCTGAAATACCATTATTTCAATTATTTTTTTGTTATTTCAATTACGTTTTAAAAAATCAATAACAGAAAATTTGGGCACATGATTATGTAAAGATGTTTAGGTAGAAAAAAAAATTAAAGTCGGAAAAAAATCTAGCAATCAAATCTTCGCGGCTGAATCCGCTGATTTAGCACACAGCTGAATTCAAAACCTTTTTTTACTAAAAATTACGTTTAAAATCAGCTGTGGGGTGAATTTGCTGCCAGTGTGAGGTCAGAAAATTCACCGCACCCAGCGGCAAAGATTTGTGTCATTACTAGATATTTAATGTTTTCTACCTTTTTTTTGCCAAGTAGGTAATAAATGATTTATCCAAGTTTTTGAAAATTATTTTACAAAACTGTATAATTATATATGACGACCAGAAGACGTTACTATAAGTTTAAAAAAGTGAACAACAAAAAAAGAGAATATCTTATGTTTTGAAGGTTTCACCACTATCGTCTGTTTCAGCGACGAGCACGCCAGCCTGCCGCACGGCGAAGGGCGCGCGGGGCGTGTGCGTGGCGCGCGAAGGCTGCGACTACGGTCCCAACAACATCGACTTCACTCTGTATGCGCCGCGCGGGTACAAACGGTAGGATTTCATTCAAAAATACTGTAAAACCAACATGTGCCTCTGTCTGTCGGCAACCATAGTTTTGTTATGGAAATGACAGAGGACGTATGTAAAACAAGATCCCGCAAGCGGCAAATCATTGAGATCGTGATCGCACTATACCTTTTTATCTACCCCCATTGGGAAACAGGCGTGATCATCAATTAAAACGATACAGGTTACAGGATGGTTCGTTGTCAAAAGTGTGTTACATGTTTATATTTTTGGAACGAGAATCGAATACTGATAACGATCCTTGAATATCTTAATTCAATGATCGTAATCGGTGTTCCAAAAATATAAACATGTAACCTAAGATTTTGACCAGGTCATCCTATAAAATGCTTAAATTCACCGCACCGAACGACGGGCACGTAATCTTAAAACCTAGATCATCTGTAGTATGTAGTCCATTTCTAGCCTCTAGCGTCTGGGACTATATTGTGTGGAATCCGTAAAGCCGTGGAAAATTAAGAACAGTAAAAATAGAACTGCGCAGTCTGTCTGCGCTAATACAATAGAGCTGAAATCGCAATAAGCAGTGTCTGAAAATCAAACACATGAGTGTCAATGTTAAATCTGTCAACTCGACACTTATGTGTTCGATTTTCAACTCCATTGTATTAGTCCAAAATTCTATTTTCTATGCTATGAACTTTCTCCGGCCTTCCGGGTTCCTCAGAATATATTCCCAGCCGGCGACGACGGGTTATTTACGAATTGCTGTTCATTTAAATTGGAACCTCATTTTGCTTCCACTAGTGACTGTCTGCACTTACCAAACTGTTCCGCCTCACTAATGCGTAGTAGCACTGAATCTGAAATTTTTGTAATGAAATGAACCAGGAAACGAGCAGACGAATCCCCTGATGGTAAGCGATTACCACCGCTCATGGACACTCGCAACACCAGAGGAGTTATAGCTGTAACTCCTCTGGTGTTGCGACTTGCCTTCCTGGTCCTTAAAATCGCCAATTCCCCTTTGGGCCTCCGGTAACCCCACTCACTCGGCGAAACAACGCAAGCGTTATTTCACGCCGGTTTTCTGTGAGGTCGTATTTATCCGGTTGAGCCGGCCCATTCGTGCCGAAGCGTGGCTCTCCCACAGTTAAGATAGTATACTCCGTTCCGATTCAATGTTCCATGCCCAGATGGTAAAACGGGACTATTATTATACTCCAATCTCCGTCCGTCGGTCATCAATCACCGTGAACCGTGATAGATAGTTGAAATTACCACAGATGATGCCGCTATAACAACAATAATATATAAAATAAATATTTTAGGGGGTGGCTCCCATACAACAACCGTGATTTTTTTTGGCGTTTGATACGAAACCCTTCGTGCGCGAGTACATCTCGCACTTGGCCGGTTATAATTACATTCAATCGGAACGTAGTGTAAGTGGGCGGCGCGGACGCAGCGGGGTGTTCACATTGCTACGCTTTAAAGCGTTAAAATAACTTATTTTACGTGTGTAATTATTAAAATATATTTATAGTGTGTTATTGAATTGCAGGCCTTGTTCGTCTAAAGAAGTGTGCTGTCCATCCCAATTTGTGATAGTACAAGACACTGCTGTGGAAAAAGAAGACAGTCTTCAAGAATGAATAGCAGGATTGTAAATAATATAATATGTAACAAAACCGTTTTACAAATTAAAGTACCTGTGTATCTTTAATCTTATAAATTTTTTTTAATTGTTGTGAAATTGTAGATAAGTTGTAATCTATGTACACTAATATTATGAAGAGGAAAGATTTGTATTTTTGTGTATGTATGTATGTTTGTAATTAATTAACTCAAAAACTACTGTGCCGATTTTAAAAAATATTTTACGCTAGAAAGCTACATTCACCCTGAGTAACTTAGGTCTTTGTAGATTAGGGATCCTTACTAAAACTTTTGTAACGTAACCCAAGGTGTAAAAAATATGCCATAAAACATCTTTCGTCGCATGCGCTGCGGAAACTATTGATAACAATAGTCAACAGCATTTTTGCGCACGGATTATACATACATTATTTTTATTGCTTCTATACCTAGAAATAATAATAAGAACAAAAATAAGTTCTGTATTTGCTTTTAAGTGTAAAAAATGAAAAAAATCAAATCAATGAAAATACATGAAAAATTAACATAGAGGTGATTTATTAAAAGATACTGAGCATCAATTTTATGATATAATCTTACAAAATAAGTTTTAAAATAGTGTTAAAATGTCTAAAAATTAACAGTTTTGCTTTTCCTGTCATGTTCAGTAGAAGTTATATTATTAACCACCAAATATAGTCCCTCAATCCTCAACATGATTTCAGTATGTATACTGGCCTTGGGAACGTCTCTCAAATTCCAACTATATCTCGATAGAATCCTTCCCCTTGTTCTTCCGAATAAGCTCCCATATTATCTTTAAACTTATCAAAATGAGAATGGAGCATTTGCCTCTTTAGAGACATCCTATAGCCGAAGATGAGAAAAATCTTAATCATCTCGTTATTTTATTCATACATTTATTTCATAAGCCCATTTTTGGTCTTGATTTTTAACAGGTAGATGGAAGTAAGCTTGTTATGCCTCGCAAATCTTTAAATCTGTAGTTAAATAACACTTTTTCTCTTTCACTTTAATAAATCCACCACAAATATAGCAAAACGAGTCACCGTCTCCTTTTCAACTTCTCGAAGCCATTTTCTACAAGATAATACAGGGGAAAAAAATATTAAACTCGTTATTTCTTTATACCTAATATGCGAGGTCATACCGTGGTACACAAGGAGGGATGTAAGAAAGATAACCCTCATACCATATCTCTCTTTCGCCAGGAATAGAGCGCAAAGACCGACTTTGACTGGAAGCAAATATCATAAATGGTCAAATCGCTATAACTTCTCAAAAAGCAAATATTTTCGATTTGTAATCGCACTTTTTTATAAATATTAGCTTATATTATATATTCAGAATAAATCAAGTAAAACCCATGCGCAAAAAAAAATTTTTTTTTTGGTGACCGGTGTAATAGAACAAAAGTATGTTACACATCTACAATATTAAAGAACATCCATCCTCACAAACTTTCACAGTTATAATATTAATAGGATGGATGGATATTTGTTAATCTTTCACGCAAAAACTACTGAACGGATTTTGATGAAATTTGTTATGGTAGTAGCTTGAGCTCTGGATTAAAACATAGGCTACTTTTATCCCGAAAAAGTACAATATTTACCTACACGGGCGGAGCCGCGGGCAACAGCTAGTCTATAATATAAAAATTAATCGCTGAATGTGTTGCTAAGCGCAAATCTCGAGAACAGCTGAACCGATTTCTCTAATTGTTTTTTGAAAATATTCCTTGAAGTACGAGGATGGTTCTTACGGGGAGAAAAAATTAAAAAATTGCCTGGAAAAGTCTAAAAGCAACACTTCTATACTCCCATACCAACGATTCGTAATAATACATAGAAGTCAATTTGAACTTTAATACCATACTATAAAGTTCAAGTGTTAGTGGCGAGGTTTCGGGAAGGGAAAACAATTGAGTGACGTTAGTATCGTGTAAATATAGGTAGGTGTAGGTTTGTGGCCCTTTTTTTAATATTGGAAAATCTGTAGGTTGCAGGAGAAGGGTAGTCATTTATTCATTCAAATTCATATTTAAGACAGAACAGCGTCTGTGGGAGTTAGCTAGTTGATAATAAAATAAATAAACACTAAGAACTAATTTTGAAAATTCCATTTTTGTAACCTTGTATATGTAGTCCAAGAACCCAAGGGAAAAAAGGGAGTTTCAATCGTAGTCCCTTACCATTAGGCGATCCGTCCGCTTGTCTGTCCTCTTAAAAAGCATTTGATAATTTGTCAAAACAAATTTATGTACCTAAAGTACCTAGGTATCTAAAGTAACTGACCTAGTAAAGGTTAAGGGTCTTTGAACATTCGGTTTATCAATAAGTGAATTGTATAAAATGAATTCAAAACTGATATCATATTTCGATGGGTCCTAAGTATAAAGGCGAAACTGCCGCTTGCGCCTTTTTCCAATTATTTGAGCAATGATTTCACTTTGCTCTAATCTATAATATCGCGAAGAAAAAAAAAAATCTTTCGATTATTTCTAAAATAAAATTTTAGGCAAATAGGCGTAAGTGTAAAACTACGTCACGTATAAAGCCCAATCGCACGGTTCGCCCATCTACAGCGCCGAAAAGTCACGTCGGGGGCGCGGCGCGCGGGCGGAGGTGCCGCTTTGGCCGTTTTACTCAGTGTCGCGGCGACGTCCGTTACCGTTGCTTTGCTCGCACGTTTTAGCGTAATAATGTTATTGGTTTCTTATAATTTTAACAAAAATGACGCCAACCAAACGAATGCCACTTACAAGAGCTCAAAAAATCATAAATAAAGTTATTTGCCAAAGAAAATATAGTAGTGATTTAAACATCGAAGACGAGAATCAAAATAAAAATAATGGAACTGATTGTCCAGGTAAGATGAGTCAATTATTTTTTTGTTGTTATTTAGTCTAGTGAAGTGATATTTATTAAACTATTGCAAAATATTTACATTTTGTCATAATTCAATGATACACCTCGTAAAAAGGCGTAAACTCGCTTCCGCCTATTTACGTAGTTCAATTTTTAGGCAAATCACTTACGCCTTTAATTTTAAATTGTATTTTTGGCGGCTAATGAAACGCAACATCGTTATTTATTTATTTATTTGAATGATTATTTATCACCTTACATCCTAAGAGAATCAAATTATTACCTGATTATTGAAATTGATTAAATAACATACAGTGGCGTAAGAACGTATGTACAGGCATGTTGTTAGTAGTCTATCTTGTATTAATTATTTCATTTATGTTTTTTTATAAGTGATGTTTTTTTACTAAATTTATATTCGTATGCCTGTTTCTTGACATCGGCGTAGATAAATATTTATTGATTATCAATAACTGATGGTTTTAAAGTATATAAATTTATTGACAAATTTTCTTTGATTGCAGTTTCTCCTCTTCCTTCTGGTGCGGAATATGCAGTTGAAGATTTGTCTTTTGATCTTCTCACTCATACAGACTTACAAATAACAAGCGCAAATGATGTAGAGGCATCTCGTATTAATGACAGCAATGAAACAGTATTTATTCCTGATACACCAATTCCTTCATCAACGATGTCATTTTCAGCTTATTCCGCCATGGAAAGCGATTATGAAAATATGTTTGCACATTCCGATCATGTGGCTTCAACGCCAGAACCTAGAAGACCTTTTGATAATTTGTACGAAAGTCCGAGTTCTGTTATATCAAGCGATCTTCAATCCATTCCATCAACCAGTGAACCAGCTGTATATTCGTCAAACGAAGTTTTTTCACCTGCTTCAAAAAATAGGAAAAAGAAATTCACTAAGAGGAAGGATATCGGAAGGTTAAGACAAAGGTATCAAAAAGAATGGGTGGATATAAAACGTAAACGTTTGAAGAATTTAGGCCTACAGTACCACAGTCGTGATGGGAAATTACGTCGTGAAAAGTCACTCGGTGCTTTAAAATGCTACCCAAAATGTGCGTTTAAATGTTTTGAAAAGTTTACAGATAGCGATCGACAGAAAATATTTGACAAATTTTGGGCTATTGGGAACCATTCAAAACAGTGGGATGTTTTGGCTCAGTATGTACAAAAAATAAATAAACGTAGAACTATCACGGACGCTGATTCTCGTCGCACCTTTACTAACATTTACTACTTACCTGTGTTAAACAGCGACAGTACTGGATTTGGCATAGATAATGAGCAGAATCAGCGAGTTTGTAAAACAACGTTCTTACAAACTTTTGCTGTTAGTGAAAAAGTAGTTCGGACAGCGTTAGCAAAAAAAGCAAGTAGGTTTACATCTACTGACCAAAGAGGTTATCACAGCAACCATCCTGTAGTCATAACTGATGCCATGATCGAAAGTGTGCGGGACCATGTAAAATCTTTTGAGCCAGTAGAATCTCATTATTGCCGCAAAGATACGAATAAACTTTATTTAGATGGATCTCTTACATTTAGACGCATGTATACAATGTATAATGAATGGTTTGATCATACTAAATACTCGTCAAAATGTGGATCAATGCGACAATATCGTGATATTGTTAATAAGAATTTTAATTTAGGCTTCCACAAACCTAAAAAGGATTTGTGCGATACATGCCATACTTTCAAAACTGCAACAGAACCAACTGAAGATATGAAATTAACTTATAGCACACATTTGAGTAATAAAAACTTGGCCCGTTCATTAAAAGCAGAAGATAAAAAAATTGCTGGCTTAAACCGTGATAAGGTTTTTTGTGCGTATTATGACATGTAAAAAATTTTATATTGCCCTCAAGGAGATGTAAGCTTATTTTACTACAAAATGAAGTTAAAACTGTACAATTTCACAGCTTTCGACGTCGATAAATTGCAAGGATTTTGTTACTTGTGGTCTGAGCAAGACGGTAAAAAAGGACCGAATGAAATAGCAAGTTTTGTATTTGACCTAATTGCAAATAAATCTAAGGAGGGTTACTCTGATTTTCGATTCTGGTCTGATAATTGTTCAAGTCAAAACAGAAACAGAATAGTATTTTTCATGTACGTATACGCTTGCAAGAAATTTAACATAAACGTAATAAAACATACGTATTTAGAAAAAGGACACACTCAATCGGAAGTAGACAGTGTTCATGCTACTATAGAAAAGGCCACAAAAAATAAAATTATTTACACTCCAAACGAATGGAATGCGTTGATTAGGTGAGCAAAACAAACAGGTGAGGCATACACTGTTATTGATGTTACTCAAGAAATGATATTTGATTTGAAGAAGATGCAAAGCTCACCTGTTTATAATT
This sequence comes from Glaucopsyche alexis, assembly GCA_905404095.1. Taxonomy (NCBI): domain Eukaryota; kingdom Metazoa; phylum Arthropoda; class Insecta; order Lepidoptera; family Lycaenidae; genus Glaucopsyche; species Glaucopsyche alexis. The sequence goes on from FR990044.1 coordinate 28,851,803, forward strand.
GGAATAAAACGACGAATGGTGATCAAGTAAAATGGTCCAAAATAAAACAAGTTATGGTTTCAAATATGATTTGAAACCATAACTTGTCTGAGTTTTAAATATGATTTGGCTGAAGATGCACCTGAATACACTATTGATATTAATTCAAAAAAAACAACAAGAAATACCCGATTGAGCAAGCGACCTAATGTCTCAGACGAGCCTAGGTTAACAAAATGTTACGACGGACCACTGCCGATAACAAAAGAAAAAAATAAAGACTTAATGTCTATGTGCAGTGCCAAAGTTATCCGAGCAGGTTACCATGATTTCTTTTCTAATCTAATATCAGCGGACAGAATTTTAGATTTAAGCAGTGATGAAGAGTAATTAATAATATGATAAGGAACACAATGTGGCCATACATTGTAGCAATATTTCGACTATAGCAGGGTTGTTGATTGTGATATTATTGATAGGTGATTATCGTTGATCTCTAAAAAAATTAAGTTTATTACAAAATGTAAGGTTACTTTTTACGCTTAAATAGGTATGACCTTATTACATTAAACTGGCCATACCATTGTAATTGTTCTAGATTAAGGGAAACTTTAACCGGGTAGACGATTCTTAGACTATTAAGTTAAGAAAAGGTTTTAATAATATATTATTTTTTTATATTTGATTTTAGAGGTACACTTTACTAGTAAAAGGTATAATTAGATTATCATGTTGTTCCTCTTACTTTTTTTAAATTTAAATAAGAGTTGATTTTGCAGAAAAATTAGAAGTTGTCTTTTTTTATTTATTTTAATATTATCTTTCTACAATAAGGTAAACTTCATTCGAGTAGAAGACTCATAATTAGATTATTTTTTCTATTTCGATTGGACAAAACATTTGTCATATTATAACTGTCCAGAAAGGTTAGAAGTTGTCATAATTTTTATATTCTATAATGTCATTACAGCATTTGTAGTACCTGCTTACATTCCAAATTGTCATTTGATTTCATGAAGAAATTTTTAGTTGATTATTGAACCTACTTCATTATATTGCCACTTACAAACGATTAATCTTAAATAAAAGCATGAAAAATTTAGCAGATTGTTTTATTTGTAAATTATCACACTTTAAATTAAAATACCTACCTTAAACATTTTGATGTTGAGCACAGTATATGGGCGTAACTGCGTTAAACTGAAATAACTATACAATGAGCAATACTTTCTAACTGATTTATTGTAGACAGTAAATCGTGATAACAGTTAAAAAATTACGTGCATAAAAAAAACAGTAATCTCTTAAAATATTATATTTACGTTGAGCCTAGTAAAAGGGCGAATGATCATTTACATCTCTTTACGTTGAACAATAAGCATGGCATTATAGAAATATGACGACGTAAAAAGGCCGATGTGTAAAATCTCAAAAAATATTGAAAAAGCATAAAATTTTATACCAGGAATAAGAAAAGCATTATATGTTAAGGCTACATGCAAAATTTTACTAAATTCGTTTAAGTAGGTCACAAGATATGACCCAAAAATATGGTTCTGACAACTTAATTGGCTCTTCTGTAAAATCTATTTTTTTCACTTACGCCAGTATACGTAGGAGCCATCGATTTAGTGGCGTTTTGATATTAGAATCAACTGTACTTTTTTCTATTCATATTATTATATAAATACAGTCTGTTCGGAGTCCTTTATGCGAACAACATAAGCATAACTTTCATAGAAAATCCGAGATAAAATAATTCAGAACAGACTACATGTTTAATTCCTTGTCAGGTAGGTGTTATGATTAATTTGACATTTGGGGCAAGATAGTCTTTGGGTAAAAATAAATAGTGCCATACAACAAGTTCCTGTTGAACCAGAAAGGAAAATAAAGGAGGTAAGTAATAAAGTACTTATTAGTACAGTCCAAGCATGACCAACCTGCGGCCCGCAGGCCTTTGCGCTAATCTTACTAAATCTAACCTCGAACCATCTAATAGGGAATGTTTATAAACACGATCTATCAAAAAAATCCTGAAGTTCGCGAATAAACGTTAACCGACCCTGTGTCTATAACGCCCGGAGGCCGAGCGATATACAATAATATTTGGTTGGGTCGTTAGTCGTTTCGCACCGCAAGTATTCGAACCGCGGTTTGAATCGCCTCAGCACTGTTTTTAAATGGGTCTATTCGCACTGCGACAAAGCTAGAATTGGTAGTAGTCATCCGGTTTTTTTACTAGAATAACCTGCGATTATCAATCAATCCCTTATGATAAAAAAAAGTTGAAAAAAAGGTTGAATAAAACTTATTCTGCGACACAATCTTGATTTAACACTTATTTAAAACTGATGTGTACTATTACTATGAATTTTTCCAACTAATAAATGTGTGGTTATACCAACATTTATTAGTTGGCATACGCTTGGGCAACCAAATACGACATTTAAAAACCAACCGTCCCAGGCACTACAGTATTTCAAGAGTGGTTACTTCGCTCGGAGATTACTGTATAAATCATCCATTAACGGATGCAAAGGCCTAAGTTTTATACCACGCTTAAATTGTACTTATTTAAATTGAATTTAAGCGTGGTATAACCATTTTTAATATAATAGTTACTTGTTGTTTTTCAAGGAAGACTTTTCTACTCATCTGTTTTAAAGAAATATAGTCTTAACTCCTAATTAATATTCTGAAATGAATATTTCAATCTATGGTCCGAATCGATCTTTCCAAAAAATATCTGGGGCGATTCACACCATAATTGTTAAGCGGTGCGAATCGACCCATTCAGAAACAGTGCTGAGGCGATTCACACCGCGGTTCCTCGCGGTCCGAAACGCCTAACGACCCATTAGGTAAATTTTTAAGAAATATTAATTTTTGGGGTTTTCTGGACGAATTGTGGGTTTTTATAGATGTGTAAGGGTTTTGCTAAAATAAAATATGGCACGCAATCTTAAAAAGGTTGGCGATACCTGGTATAGTCAATAGTGCATTGTGTACATTTTTATAAAAATTAGATATGCCTCGGTGTTAGAGCTTGAAGGTACACCTGCACCTGATTATTGATAACTCAATCTATCTGCGGCTGTCAAATATCAAAATCTAGCAAGCAGGGCTCGAAAACGTTATTTTAAATAACGGTTTCAAATCGTTCGGAACAGTTCTTTGCAATAACGTTTTTGGGGAACGAAAACGAAATGAGAACGTTATTTAATTAACGGTTCCAAATCGTTCGAAACAGTTCTTTGCAATAACGATTTTGGAAACGAAAACGAAATGAGAACATTTTGAAAACCAAAATAAAACGGTTAAATCTACACAGCGGGACCGCGCGCAATGCACATGCAGCGCGGCGCGCTGACCACGCGTCGACATGAATAAACTTGTTTTTGTCAAAGCGCAGTGCCGACTGCCGCGGGCCGCCTGCTAATAATTATTGTGCACCTATTTTATTCGCTCTCGAATTTTCAATGCAACAACGTGTTATAAACTTTGATTATACTAGTTATTTATTTAATAAAAAATTTTTGTAACTTGGTGTCTCATAAATCATAATTTAAAATGGGACGGAAGAGGACAAACTCAATTTACGCGTATTACAATTTTAATAGCGAAACAAATAAATCCAAATGGATGGAAGGGTGTCAACAAGAAATACGAGTAAGTAATAATTTTATTTTGTCCTTTTTATTGCCACTTGATTGGAACTTTATTATGATGATAATGCAAGTTAAAATATTATATACCTACTACGTACCTATGTAATTTCGGACTTCCCATACAAATTGCATGATTTTTTTTTAAACATTTTGTATGGGTAGTCCATGAACCTAAAAAGAGGGGGTAGTCCAAAAATTTAGGTATATATTTCTTTCTAACCTAACCTATATTTCTTGGGAGAGTTTATCAGTTTTACGAATACTTCATCAGTACAAAATTTGCTGGGTGAATTCAAAATGACTCTGTATATACTTATTATGTTTCTTTGGAAAAGTGATTCAGTTTCAGAAAATGATTCATCAGATTATACAGTGTGTTAACTGACTTGCGCGACAGATGAAGATGGCTTTGGAATCTATAAAATAAAAGTCTTTACAATATTATGAGTAAATTAAAAAAAAAAAATGGTTGTCTGTAAAGTCGGTTTACGGACGGTAGTTTGACGTGACAAGTTGTCACCGTCACGTCACGTTTCGCCCGTAAATATTAGTGCGTCGCAAGTTCGTAACTCGTCTTTTCATGCGAGCTCTTGAGACGCGTTGTCCTACACTACACGCTACCATTAATTTGTGCAATTCACTTAACATCTTTCTGTATATGTATAGGGTGATTGGTAATCAATATTTGATACTTAACCACGTGATTGTATCCGTCATAACTCATAACAGTTAAACTTTACCGAAAAAAAAAAATTGTCGTTAATTTAGAATTGGTTAAAATTATCCTTCCGCATCGCGCTAAGGTTAAAATACAGATAACACACTTCTAGTTCTTCAAAACATATCAAGGAAGAATCACAGAAGCCTCTCCCTACCATGCAGCTGAGAATGTTGAAAAAACTGATTACCAGTCACCCTATACAGGTTGTAACAAAACTAAGTAATAATACTTTAGGGTGTGTATGTGTTTCTTGTAGAGAGTTCACTGTGAAAGTAGCAGCGCTGAAAGACCAATTTTTTTTTCCACTTTTGTATGGGGAAACTCGTGACGCTGGGGCGCTTGCTCATACAGTGTATAAAAATTGGTCCGTCGGCGCAGCTACTTTTACAGTAAACTCTACAATAAATACATGCATACCAGTATCATCATTTAGTTTGGTTACACCTTGTATATACTTACCCTTTCTTTTTTAATTTTTATGTTATTTTAATAATAGTTGTTTACTGAAACCTAATCAATGAGCAAGTTATCTACTTCTATTACAGGGACATCACGCGGAAAATTTATTACGACATTTTTATACGCAACACCGTGATGAGTATAACAAGATTATAGCCAGAACCAGTTCTGACATTGATAAAAATATAAACCCGGACAGTAGGGTAATGGAATACTGCACAAATTTAGTAGCTGTTCACGGTAGACCATTATCTTTGTTACAAGATGAGGCATTCCAAGGTTTGATTTCAATGATCCCTAACAGAGGATATGATACTCCCTTTCAATGATACCTAATATTAGTAATGTAAAAATATCAATCGAGAATAAAGCCTATGCTATCCGGAACGAAATCCGTAAAGAATTACAAAGTCAACTCGTATGCCTCAAGGTTGATGTTGCTTCTGTCAAATCAAGAAGATTTCTTGGAATAAATGTGCAATTTATGTCTGGAGGCAAAATTCAGCTGCGTAATTTGGGAGTTATTGAGCTACACCGACGAAATACCGCGACATTTCTAAAAGATACAATATTAATGATTTTGAGCCGTTACGGTATTGAAGTTCAGCAACTTTATTCCATTACCTCGGACAACGGAGCTAATATGCTAGCAATGTCTCGTCAAATTGCAGAATTATTAAAAGATGCTAGTGAAGATATAAGTAGTGATTCTGACAATGAAGACGCTCAAATTGATATCAGTCTGGAAAATAGCAACGAAATACTTGATGTGGTGGACAGAATACAATTTGAAAGAGAAACTGTTGAACAACCTACAATTAAATTAAAATTAATTAAAACCTACCGTACGTTGCGCAGCTCACACTCTTCAGCTCGCTGTTCATGATGCCTGCAAAGAAAGTCAGCCCCTTTTTGAGTCGTGTCGTCGTGCAGTGAGAACTCTTCGCACACCGAATGTGGCACTGGAGTTAAAGGAAAAAAAATTGCTTCAGGCAGTTCTGGATTGTCCAACACGATGGGACTCTACAGCTGACATTTTAGAAAGGTTATTAGGCTTAAAAGAATTCTGTGAAGAACGCTATCCAGATTTAATTGAAAATGACCTTGGAAGCCCTTCAACCGTGCAGAATTCTTTCTATAAAAGGTTGCAAGAGGAACAACTGACGTTTGGAGATTTCTACATAGCTTGGTTTAAATGTCTCACAGAGTTGGAACATTTTCAGAGTACTATTGCTATGTTTTTGGTGATTTGTATGAGGGAGAGGGAGCGAAATTTTCTGACAAATGACACATTCCTCTGTGCTATTTATTTAGACCCAAGAGTTAATTCCATTCTGTCGGATGAACAAAGTGAAAAAGCTCGTAGTCATTTGATACATACATACAAAAGACATACAAATTTACAGATGCAACATCAGACACAACCGGATACTGAAAATGATCCAAACCTGGGCAATATCTTCGACGAACCAAATGCATCATCAAGTTTTGTGGATAATTTTTTTGAAAGTCGCTATAATGAACGACAGAGGGACCGAGCAACAGACATTTTCATTCAGATCAAAACCGCTTTAATAAATTTTTTAAATGAGCCACGATTGCCCACAGACCAAAACGTTTTAAAATATAATTGGTTTGCAAAGAAGTTCACTGACCCACACTTTATTATTTATCAAAAATTGTATTAGCTACGCCGCCAACCCAAGTTAGTGTAGAAAGGTTATTTTCCTCACTAAAATTTGTTTTAAATAACTTAAGAATGTCATTAAGAGACTCTATCATTGATGATATTCTAGTAGTAAGAAATAACAACATTTATGAGAAAAGAAGTTAATTTATTAAGGACATAATATTGAGGCTTATTTTTTCATATTAGGTACAATATCACTAGTACAGTCTTGAATATTGAAATAAAAAGTTTAACAATTAGAAAATTAACCATACTATAAAACTGGAAGTTATGTTTATTTTATGTTAGTGCCATCGTTATTCGGCATATGTCCATATTTATTTCTGTGAACCAGCTTCAATATTTCAACAAACACAAAAGTACGCATGCATGGCTCCACAAATTGTAGTTCTGATGAAACAAGTTTTCCGTAATGTTCATTTCTGCAATCCTTCTCTAAGATAATTCTAGTTTTATTGCAAAACACACACTCGTATTTTTCATCTTTTGATTCTAAATTTCGGTTCGGAAAATCATTGTCTTCCTGAGATGTCTGAGTCTCTTGGTTTTGCTGAACAGTAAAAATATTCTTTTTAATCAAGGCGCTGAAATAAAAGGTAACATTAGAGTTTTTCATTGGGTTCGTTTTATGTATAGGGACTGGCAAGATAGAGAGAGCCATGGTCGCGAAATGTCATATTTACATCAAATAGAGGGTCCTCTATTTGACGTACTTTATTCTCTTAAGAAGCCTACGGTTTTCCTTTGAAAATCATAATATATTTTTTGTTTTAATAAATAAATTAATAGAGGTATAGTGCGGTTCAAATGAGAATAGGATCGAGTCGGCGCCATATTGTTTCGAATTTAGACTGTTACGATAGTTAAATTTATGTTTAGATAATTGATTACTATTTAACATTCTTATTTAAATTCGATGCAAGACTATTCATATTTATATGCACATTCGTTTTTCTGAAAATCACACTTTTCAAGTGATATTTGACAGATAAATGTCATTGACGTTTCTATTCTCATTTGAAACGCGTTATACCTAATTAAATCTATTAGTAATATGATTTTTTTAATAAATCTTATTCAAAGTTAATAGGTAATAATTAATAATTTTCATATTTATGTAAGTTTTTCAGTTTTTTTTTTATTTTTAAAGTTTAAAATTTAAACTTAAAAAAATTATAACGAAAATCTGAAAAACTTACAAAAACATGAAAATTATTAATTATCTTTAGAGTCTTTAGACCTATTAATTTTAGTTTAAATTTTAAACTTAAAAATTATAACAAAAAATTCTGATAAATTGTAATGGATGATTTTAATGTCTGATTAATTTATCAATTATACTAGGTATATCTGAGATAATATAAAACTAAAGTCTAATAATATTTATGATAGTCAATAATATCTACCTGCTTTTCTTTTAAAGTTAAAGAGTAATAATTAATCATTTTCACATTTTTATAAGTTTTTCAGATTTTTGTTGTAATTTTTTAAGTTAAAAAATCTAATTTGCAAAATCTAATAAAGTGTAATTTAGAAAATCTAATATTGGACGATTTTAATATCTAAGAAACACCTCGTATTATGAATAAATTAAGAATACAAGGTGTTTCTCAAATATTAATAAAGTTAATAATTAATATTTTTATATTTTTATATAATAGGTAATAATTAATAATTTTCATATTTATGTAAGTTTTTCAGTTTTTTTTTTATTTTTAAAGTTTAAAATTTAAACTTAAAAAAATTATAACGAAAATCTGAAAAACTTACAAAAACATGAAAATTATTAATTATCTTTAGAGTCTTTAGACCTATTAATTTTAGTTTAAATTTTAAACTTAAAAATTATAACAAAAAATTCTGATAAATTGTAATGGATGATTTTAATGTCTGATTAATTTATCAATTATACTAGGTATATCTGAGATAATATAAAACTAAAGTCTAATAATATTTATGATAGTCAATAATATCTACCTGCTTTTCTTTTAAAGTTAAAGAGTAATAATTAATCATTTTCACATTTTTATAAGTTTTTCAGATTTTTGTTGTAATTTTTTAAGTTAAAAAATCTAATTTGAAAAATCTAATAAAGTGTAATTTAGAAAATCTAATATTGGACGATTTTAATATCTAAGAAACACCTCGTATTATGAATAAATTAAGAATACAAGGTGTTTCTCAAATATTAATAAAGTTAATAATTAATATTTTTATATTTTTATATAATAGGTAATAATTAATAATTTTTATATTTTTTGTAAGTGAAACGATTTTTTTGTTATAATTTTTTAAGTTTAAACTAAAAAATAAATCTAATAAATTCTAATTATGGATGTTTTGAGAAATATCTTGTATTATTAATAAATTAATAGTACAAGGTATTTCTCAGATATTAAAAAAACTAAATAAGATTTATGATAGGCAATAAAGTACCTTTTCTTTTTTTTGGTGCCAGTAAAGATTGTGATTCGTCCGTTACTGGTGTCAGATTTCTTTTCTGCCTATAAATAAATTAAGTTATAAATTTATTGTGTATTTACTATTTGTTTTTGCTTTGAGTCTTGTCGTAAGCTATACCTACTATCACAAAAATGTGTACTGGTAATAAATAGCAAATAATTTTACTGTTTAGGTTTAAATAGTTTTAATCACCCTGTATTAAATACTCTTCTTCCTCTTCATTTAAAAGTGGTTGGCTATCTGGTAGGTTTGCATAATCAAATGTATCTGAAATAAATAAGCATGATTAAGAATCTGTCTTTAATTTTTAATACCTAGTTAATTAATACCTAAGAATAATAAAAATTGTCCAAGTGCGAGTCGTACTCGCGCACGAAGGGTTCTGTACCATTATAGAGCAAAATTAGGCCAAAAATTGTGTTTTTTATATGAGAGCGCCCCCCTTAATTTTTTATTTTATTTTAAAATTATTATTAAATATTAAAGTACGCATATATTTAACGACTTTTTGAAAAATTCAAGTACCTACCTGTTGCCATTATTGATAGAGACCAAAAAAGGCCAAAAAAATCAATTTTGTTGTATGGGAGCCCCCCTTAAATATTTATTTTATTTTGTTTTTAGTATTTGTTGTTATAGCGGCTATAGATATACATAATCTGTGAAAAATTCAACTCTCTAGCTATTACCGTTCTTGAGTTACAGCCTGGAGACATACAGACGGACAGACAACGAAGTCTTAGATAGGGTCCCGTTTTTACCCTTTGGGTACGGAACCCTAAAAACTAAGGAAACGTAACTCCGATACTTCAACCGTTTTAAATTTGGTTCCTTTTCGCACACTAAAAAGATATGACAATACCGAATACCGAAAATCAAAACATTTACTTTAGTGTACTGGTTGCAACTCACCTGAAGTTAAATGATCCATGTTTTCTAATTGTTTAATAATCTTTTTTCTACTCTCAGTTCTCCTCAAAGCCGGTATGGCCGCGATCCCGCGAATGAATACCGAAAAATAATAGTTTTTGTTGTATCGATCGAGGAAATGGCAAAAACCGGTTAAAACCGTTTTAAGGGTCAAAAACGAAAAAATCATAATGTTCTCAAATAGTGTTCCGAATAGCGTTCCGTTCCGAACGAAACCGAAATATAATGTTCTTTAGGTATTTAAGGCGATAACGTTTCGAAAAATATAACGTTTTTCGAGCCCTGCTAGCAAGTGTAGTTCAGCAAATTTTACAGAAGCAAAATAAACATTTTCTTTGGCCATTATGAACACTGTAGGTACTTTTTTTTTGTATTTTTGTAGTAAAATAAAAAAATACAGCTTGCTTTACCTAAATGATGACTTAGTTTAATTCAGTTTAAGTCAAATTCTACAAGTTTTATTTGCCTTCCTAAAGTTTGTTTTGTAAATTCAACATAATAATATGTACGATATGAAATCCAATATAAACTAGCTATTTGAATTGGTTTTTCTAAATTATTCTTGTGCAACAAATAAACAGTAAAAACCTAGCAACATCACACAGAATACAGAAATCATCCAGAAGCCGTCAACACGCTTGAAAGCTACTACTCCAAATTGGAATGGTTATCCACACATAATACGTTGCCACAGAATAACGGAATATTTTACCCAACTTTTTTTCAATTAATTTTTATTGAATACCAATAGGGAATATGCATAAAATATAAAAATAGCTTAAAATATAATAATATGATACTAGACAGAAAAATAAAGAAAATGGCGAGAAAATTTTCAATATCTGTTGATAAATGAGCAAGATATGAGCGGTCAAAGTTTGTAAACTATCTCTTTCTAGCAAAACGAAATTTAGTATGAACTTTCTATGAAAGTCGTGTTATGTGACGTCACGATACACGTCGGATCTCTCTGTCTAATAGACCACTTTAAACGTTCATATCTTCGTTATTTTTAATGATATCAAAAAACTGATTTTACCATACGGTTTACCAAACAAGATAGATCTATATAAATAAATAAAAAAAATACGTGCATATTCCCTATTGTCGTAACATAACAACGCGATTTGTTTTGTAAGACGTGTAAGGAGTAAAAATTAAAAGAGCGGGCGGGGCGGTATTTCGCCATGGTTTTGGACACAGTGCGCTGCATACAAATGTGATCGAACACTCATTCTGTATGCTTTTGTATTCTGTGCAACATCACTGTTTTTGTATTAGGTTTTTGAATTGTAATTATCGTCGAGTGTCATGTTAATACCAGCTCGTAGGCGGTAGTAAAATGATAAAAAATTTCATGCCAGCAATCATTCAATCAATTTTACAAAAAGTTACAGTTCAATTCAAGTAATAAGAATGTCAAAATTAAGTTTCTTCTGGCATATCGCCTTCAGTTTGACGATCAATCGATTCATCACTAACCGGAATTTGATTTCCAGAACAGTCATCTTGTTTCCAGAAACAATTGGTACCTCTAATGCCAGCATTAGAGGTACCAATTTGGCTATATTAATATCCCGTTTTCGGGCTGAAAAGCATATACAGGATGTCCCAGAAGTCGACGTCGTCCCTTTGAAGGCTGATAGACCAGCTCATGACTCACTAGAATATCATAATATGACCTTAGTAAAAAATCTTTAGTTTTCGAGATATTGGCACTTTTAAATAATTTTTTAAAATTACACCTCATGTCAGTTTTTCAACTGCCGCAACTACAATTTCCCGTATTGTGGGATACAAATTTGTATTGCGGAATCCTGACCAGTTCTGCTATTGACCACGGTTATAAACAAAGCTAATAGAGTTTGAACTTTGTAGAAAAAAAGAAAACTTTTCCCTAATCCTGATTTCAAAAACTTTTTCTCCTAACTTTCTCTATCCATTCTGAACAAAAAATACACCACGCTAACCTGGGTTGTTACTTTAAAAAGTTGCTCATTTTATGTAGTTTTCAAAATAGTGAAATTGTTGCGGTGGTTCGTTTCCTATACATAAAAACAATGGACATTATTTAGGTAATTTCATACTATTACTACATAAATTTATATGCACATCTATTTATTCTGCAATACAATTGTCGCAAAATGTATTTAAAATACTTTATTTCACACAGAAGTCACATTTTTATTGAATTTTCGACAAAAAGTGACATAAGTTACAAATGTCACTTTTTGTCGAAAATTCAATAAAAATGTGACTTCTGTGTGAAATAAAGTATTTTAAATATATTTTGCGACAATTGTATTGCAGAATAAATAGATGTGCATATAAATTTATGTAGTAATAGTATGAAATTACCTAAATAATGTCCATTGTTTTTTTGTATAGGAAACGAACCACCTTAAGCTACGTCTAAAATTTTTTTTTACTATTTTAAGTGCACAGAGAATACATTTTGAATGTTTTTCTTTAGTTAGAATTTCGAACAAAAACACTCGTCACATTGAAATCACCCAGATGTTTACTTAAAAATTGTACGTTGAAGTGTAAGATGCTTACTAAACTTAGAAACTAAACAGAATACAAGGATTTTTTTTAAAACTGTAAGGAGAAATGCAAAGAAGGAGAACACATTTATAATATCATATAATGAGTTAGACTCATTAGAGTGAGAGAATAGGTGACGCCACGCACGTCTTTTGTTTGTTCTATACATGAGTTTGTTGATTAGTTACTAGTACGTTACGCTATTGATGTGCATCGTTTTGTTGTTTTCTTACTTTTAACGGACTTTTTTTTTTCAAAGTTTTTGAAATCACGATTAGGGAAAAGTTTTCTTTTTTTCTACAAAGTTCAAACTCTATTAGCTTTGTTTATAATCGTGGTCAATAGCAGAACTGGTCAGGATTCCGCAATACAAATTTGTATCCCACAATACGGAAATTGTAGTTGCGGCGGACTAAAAACTGACATGAGGTGTAATTTTTAAGAAATTATGAAAAGTGCCAATATCTCGAAAACTAAAGATATTCTGGTGAGTCATGAGCTGGTCTATCGGCCTTCGAAGGGATGACGTCGACTTCTGGGACATCCTGTATATTTCTTCAGGTAACTCATTTTCTTTTAACATTTTGGGCAGAAAATCCAACTCAACAACAATATGGTTCATAAAGTGTATTTAGGAAAAAGCGTTTGCAGACTGAAATCAAATTCTTATCTTTTCCTGGCAGATAGTAATGCCGTCAAAATGCCGTGCTTCCTTTTTCGGATTTACTAGAATTGGTGGTGTCAATTTTCCGTCTTTTTAACCGACTTCCCAAAAAAGGAGGCGGTTATACGTTCGGCTGTATATATTTTTTTATTTTTTATTTTTTTTGTATGTTCAACGATTACTCCACCGCCTGTAGACCGATTTTCAAAATTTTTTCTGTGATGTATAGGGTGTAATCCCAAATTGGTCCTTTTGATATCAAAGTGGTGACCTGATGATGGGATCCATGAGGAATCGAGGGAACTCCTCAAAATTTATATGGACACATATGGTGATTTTGACTTTTTCTGAAGTAGTTCAAGCATATGCTACCAAAAAGTAAGATTTTGCTCCAAGGTATACCCTGGATCCAAAAGTACAGAATAGAACTCCTGACTCCTTATAGATACATGTTTGGGGATTTCGGCGTTGTTTAAAGAACTGCAAGCATATGCCACCTTGTCAGTTAGAGTAATCATCATCATCATCACCACTATCACACCATACATCATCAGATTCTGATGATATAAAAGGTATTTCTTATAGTATTTTACACTAACACGGAGATCATTGAACATTACTCTGCCGTTTATGGACCTATTTGCAAAATTCTTTTGTTGTTGTAAAGGGTTTAATTCGAAATTAGTCCTTTAGTCACTAAAGTGGAAACCTGATGATGCGAGCCATAAGGAATCGAGGGAACTCCTCAAAATTTATATCCACACATATAGTGATTTTGACTTTTACTGAAGTAACACAAGCATATACTACCAAAAAATAAGATATTGTACCAAGGTTTACCCTGGATCCAAAAGCACTGTACAGAACTCCTCAGTCTTTAAAGATATGCGTTTGGAAATTTCGGCATTGTTTAAAGAACTGCAAGCATATGCCACTTTATAACTTACAGTAATCATCATCATCATCTTAATAGCAATATCTAATGGAAGCTTGGCGAGTATTTAATTATACATTCGATCGTTTAGTTTAGACGTTCTTAAGATGTATTAATAATAACTTAACACAATATATATTACTAAAAAGGGTGAAATTATTATTTTTAAACAAAAAATTAAACCGACTTCCACAGTAAAAATACACAAAAAAGTATGAAATAAAACTTAATCTCTAAATAATTGCCCTTTCAAATTCGGCTAAAATTTTTACTATTTCTCTACTCAATCTTATTAATTTTGAAGTCGGTACCAGCAAATATGAACGTAAGTTGTATAAAATATTGTAGAATATTGTTTGGGCTGGTGCCGATTTCAAAATTAAGAAGATTGAGTAGAGAAATAGTAAAAATTTTAGCCGAATTTGAAAGGGCAATTATTTAGAGATTAAGTTTTATTTCATACTTTTTTGTGTATTTTTACTGTGGAAGTCGGTTTAATTTTTTGTTTAAAAATAATTATTTCAGACAATCGACCACATTTGTTTAAAACTCCACGACTTAATTGAAACTTTGAGTTCCAATATTGTTGCCATATTGTCCGTCTATCTTGATACGAAAATTCTGAGCATTGTCACTGGCACTTTCTATTACAAGATGGATGAATCATAGGACGTTTCAGCAAGTATTTATTTTTAATATATTAATGATAAGACTATTTGCAATATAATATATTGGTCCAGAGTATTCAGCGATAAACATATTTTCTTGAATATTAATTATGGGATTACTCCGCCATGCCTCCTCCGATATTGTCGGCGTATTTTAGAATTTCCGAACTCAAGGAATATTATTGTCAATATGGGCATTATTTCCAATAATATGGTGTGTGTGTGCGGCTAGCCAATTTCCGACTGATCCACCAAAATACGCAGTACTATTTAGACGATAGACGATGCAAGACCAATCTAAATTACGAGTACTAGAGTAACAATATGCATCATCCAGTGTCTAATTGCAGCCAGCATGAAGCTGCTTTTCTGCGTGGCATCTCTGCTGTGGACGGCGTCCGCCTACAGGATCCTGGTGATGACTCCTCTGCCCTCTAAGAGCCACCACCACCTCGGCAAGGGCATCGTCAGGTCGCTACTAAAAGCCAATCATGAGGTGGGCAATTCTACTAGGTACTATTATAAATGTAAAAGTTTGTGAGGATGTTTTTTTGAATCTACTATTATAAATGTGAAATGAAGAGTGAATTTTTGTTAGTATCTTAAAATCAATTGAACCGCGGCTTCGCTCACGTAAATAAAGTGTCCCACGGGAACACTACTTTTTCGGAATAAAAAAAGTAGTCTATGTTTCAATCCAGAGCCTAAACTACTACCATAATAGTGTCCCGCGGGAAGACTGTACTTTTTCAGGATAAAAATTAGCCTATGTTTTACCTAATCCAGAGCCTACTACCATACCAAATTTCATAAAAACCTGTTAAGTAACAAACACCCATCCATCCATACATCTATCCTCAGTCCTCGCTAACTTTCACATTAATTATAATAGTTGTTCTTCTTTAGGCATAGATATATTATTAGTCTGTCCTTTAGGTGCTATGACTAATGAAACGTAGGACGCGTTCGTCCTAAAGAAGAGAAGGAGAGCGAAAAATTTTTATTCCTAACTGGTGCAATTTCAGGTGTCCTGGGTAACTCCGTTTCCTCAGCAAGAAATAAAAGGATTGACGATTGTGGACGTGAGCTCCATCACTGATGGAATTAAGTGTAAGTAGCAAAATGAGCAACACGCATAGTTTTGTGCAACATAAGCCAGGAAATATTGTTTTTGCAATGGCATACTTAGCTACGATCAACCGTTGACGAAATACAGTGAGATCGTTGGAGAGCATTATAAACTTCTATACGAAAAAATCATGCACGAGTGACGTCACAGCAGTTGAAAATGCATGAAGATAAATTTAGTCCTTTTTAGTCCTGTAACTTTCTAATGTAGCAACTGATTACTGTACCTTTTCCATAATATTTATGTTGCCTTTCGGAAAATATAATAATTTTGCTTATTTAATACAACTGTATGTTCCCTATTTCTTAGAGAACTTATCGTGGTAATACCGTGGTGTTCGAAATGGTTGGAAAGCGTTCATAGCCATAATATTTAGAAAAATAATAGGATACAAAGTAGCCTGTCTTAAATTATCTTTATCCTTGCTAATAGAATAAACTAGATAATAAAGTAGACTCTGGATAAACACAAAGGCTACTTTTTATCGCATCATAATAATATACGGTTCCCGCGTGACTTGTTTGTAGTAGCCGTAGGTTATACATTTTACTATTACCCCCTTACTAATAAACGCTGTATAAGCTTTGAATAGTTCTACAGTGTTTTGTTCCCGTCACACAAGTGTCATTTTTAATTCGATAGAAGGAGACAAAACACTGTATAACTATTCAAAACTTATACAGCAATTATTAGTAAGGGGGTTAGTGTATCGCAATAGATAGCCCTTCGCAATGCAACAATTATAAAACGCTGTTAAATACGTATTTGCAGCTTTGGACATAACTGGCAAGAGTTGGTCGGACGTGAACCAGCTGATGAGGAACGTGTCTCTGGCCACCTTCCACCACCCGGCCGTTCAGCAGTTGATGGTGACGCAGCAGTATCACGCCGTCGTCACCGAGTGGTACATGACCGACTTCGAGGCGGGGTGAGTTTATGACTCTATTCCGTTCAACTTCCGATGATAGAATAGTCAATAGTGAATATAAGAGACGCCATTATCATGACAGTTTTTATATTAACCGAAATTCACAAAGAAAAAAGAAAATTTTTTAAAAATAATATTTTATTTAAGTGCGCTAGAAATAATTAATTTAATCTTTACATACATAGTATATCGGGTGTCCGGTAATTAATGGATAACCTTAAAATGCCTTATAGTAGAACTTATGGCCGTTCAAAAAAAAAATACAAAAAAAAACTATCATAATTAGTACCTAAGATAAGTTATTTTTAGAGAAAAGTCTATTTTTTTAGCTTATTTTTTAGTTTTTTGAACACTTAGTTATTTTAGAAATCTTAGGTACTAATTATGATAGATTTTTTTTTGTATTTTTTTTTGAACGGCCATAAGTTCTACTATAAGACATTTCAAGGTTATCCATTAATTACCGGACACGCTGTATAATGAAGTCGCTTCCTTTCATGTTCGCTTTGATCGTTTAAACTACTCAACGGATTTTAATGCAGTTTTCAGCAAAGAGTCAATGAGGTGGAAGGTTTATTAAATGTATAATTCATTACACCCGGGCGAAGCTGGGGGCTAGTAAGACAAAGCTTTGCTGGATACCGCATAGAGATAAAATGCCCATTGTGTTTCCTTAATAAATGCTGATATCAGCCGTCATTTTGTTAAAGAAACACGTTGATGAAAATCTTCAGTAACCCATTATTGTATATGTTATACCCATAGGTAATAAATAACCACCGGTTGCCGAAAAATGTTAGTGGTGAATGTCGGGGCAACGAATATACAATGTGTCCCGACAACTGGATCGGAGCCTTTAGTTGTAAAAAATATAAAAATATGGCATTTTTTATCGACAAATTGCCACTCAAATCTTATTTTCTCTCGCTTATTTTTATTGTTTTTATATATATTTTTTTATATTTTTTTTATATTTTTATATTATTTTGTTTTTTTTGGTAACCAAGATCCGGGCTGTCGCGGTAGTAATAATTCGACCAACACTACTCATGTAAATTTCCTAGGAACATAAATGGATGCGGTTAAGCAATAATATGTCAACCTTTGATTAATTATTACATAGATACGTTATATCCTTACAATACTGACAATATTTCTTTGCCACGACACACATTGACATGGGACGCGTGTCAATGTGTCAACGTCGCATAGTAACACAAAACACGCTATTACTCGCGGAGCACACTAACCAAAATTGGCCCGACTCGGACCAATTCGAGTCTTAATTTTTACGCGTTTATAACATATCTACCTCTTTTTAATATTATATATCTATGGTGTCAACCCACAAAATAACTAAAATCAAGATGTTGATACTAATCGCTTTCTCTGGCGATAAGCTATAATTTTCAAAATAATGTTAAATTAATTAAATCATTTTCATACTGAAAAACTAATACAAACTTTTGACACATAGTTGAAATTCTATGAAAGTAAATTTAATTAAACACGATTTTCTCAAAATGACGATCTAGTGGGTTGACACATTATTGCTTATCAGCGTCCAAATAAGGTCTCATTTGATAGCTATAGCTAAACAAGTGGACAATAATTCACAACCATTATGTTTTAATTTTCTTTGAATAGAAAACAAAAAAAAGGTAATTAAAAAAATATATACAGTTTTTTTTTCGTACTTTTTAATTATTGGCTTTTTGTGAAAAATCTGGGCCATCATCCTGCTTATTTTTTATTCTTAAACGATAGAAGAAGATGTTCGAAAAAATAAAATCTAGACGTCTTTGCTGTTAGTGCAATAGTTTAGTAGTTATAACAATTTGTAAAAGACCACTGGCTGGCCCCCTGCCTGAGATGATACCAACAAACTCTTATAACTTCTAAACTATTGCACTGAGAGTAAAGAAGTTAAGTGTTTTATTTTAGAAAACGTCCTCTCAGCAAGCAGGTTAATGGCCTAGATTTAAATTACCTTTTTAATTTTAAATACTTTATTCAAAGAAAATAAAAAAACATAATGCTTGTCAATTATTGTCCACATGTATAGCTATCAAATGAGACCTTTTTTATGTTCCTAGGACATTTACATGAGTAGTGGTGGTCGAATTAGTACGAGAGCCCAGATCTTGGTTACCAAAAAACAAAATGGCTGCCATTTTACATACGTGAGCTTTAGTTCACGCGGCTGGCCGCTGGTCGTTTCGTGCTTTTTGACGTAATTGACAATATTATTCCTATTTATGATAGATTTGTCGCGACTTTCGAAATTGTTTCGGTATGAAACTCAGGCTTACGTCAACATGGCTGACATTCGCTGGTGCTGGAGCTGTCGTTTGTAGAAAAAACCTTTACTTTTAATCTCAAACTTTCCAGCTATGCAGCAGTACAGCAAGCGCCATGGATCATGCTCAGCACTTTGGTGATGCACCCCCACTTGGAGCTGTTGGTGGACACCGTGCGATCCGTCTCCACTATACCCCTGATGATCACCAACTACGACATCCCCATGAGCTTCACCGAGAGATTCATTAATACGTTGACTTATTGGGTCTTGAAGGTTTATAATTGGTATGAAAGTTTAATATACTAAACTTTTGAAGTGAAAACTGATTTAGGCGCGTTTGGAATTTTTCGAGATGTGAAAAAATTTGTCATGGGATACTCATCCCAACTTACCTGTCCGGTAGTTGTGGTATAGTATACGGGTATGCGACCCCGGCTTCTCTAGCTATTACTGTCCTATCCCTTGCCCTCCTGGGAGGTAATATCCTACATTTCCTATTTCCCACTCTAACTTACCAATCTTCCTTTCCACACCGCCTATCCTTCCCTTTTCCTATTCCTACCCTCTCCACTAATCCGTGGAAACGCAATGGATAATCATAAGAATAATTTAATTATCCAAAATGGCGGCGATGTGGTTCACCACCCATCACGTCTCGTTTCTCGCGGAGGTGAAAAGCGGACCATGGAGAGCCGCTTCGCTACGTTGAATGTAAGAAGAGGAATGGATGGTAAGAATGAAAGTGAACGAAGCGAAACGAGCATGTAAGGATCGTAGCAAGTGGCAAAAAGTGGCTACCCCTTTACGGGAAAAAGGCGTGATTATATGTATGTATGTATGTATGAAAAAACCATTGAACTCGCGACACTCTTATAGAACGTGACGCATGTTTCCATGTGCGCTATTTAAATTCTCTAGGCACTTTCAGACTACCACTGTTTTATTTTTAAGGGTAACATTGTCGCATTGATTAATATTATAAGTTAACCGCGACAGGACAACTTTTTTTTTTCTAGATTTAAAGTAGCTTATGTATTTATCTAAACTATTTGTGTGCCAAGTTTCATTGAAGTCCGTTCAGTCGTTTCAGTGTGAAAGACACTGACAAGTGACATTCATACACAAAAAGTTTCGCCTTAATGTTAATAATACTTAGTTTGATAAGATATAACACATTTCTATGTTAGGGATGTCCAAATAAAAAAACACTTACTAACAGGCCCACTTGTGCAGATCTGTTACCCTGGTTTAAAAATCGACGGCAGCAAAGAATAAAACGACATCTGCATTTTTGCGAAATTCAGTTTTTTACATAATTGTATTCACAATTTTTTATTTTATCTAGGGATGGGATGTCAAAAAAAAAACACTTACTAACAAGCCCACTTGCACAGATATGTTACCCTGGTTTAAAAATCGACGGCAGCAAAGAATAAAACGACATCTGCATTTTTGCGAAATTTAGTTTTTTTATATACCTAATTGTATTCACAATTTTTTATTTTATCTAGGGATATTTTTTTTACCAAAAAATAACATTTTTGTGGGTATTTTGTCGCGTATATAAGGTGTGGAAAAATCAATTACGGATAATTCGGGCACATGATCCAATGCATATGTAAAGATGTTTAGGCAGAAAAATTATTGTCATACTCAAACTTAAAAAATCCTTTAAGATACCACACTTTTTATAAAAAAATCAAGTGTACAACGATAGATAATATTTCATCCGATGAAGAAGACTAAATAATATGACCTTCCTTCCTTTTAAAATTAAATTTATTTACTTATCAGTAATTAGAAAGTCCTACGTGTAGAAGCGACAATGTGGCAGTTGACTCAGTTATTTATATTTTGCAAAGTACATAAAGACATCTGCCGTATTTTTAATACCTACTATATATACCAATATACTATTTCCTTCGAAATGCCATATCAATAAACTATTGCAAATTTAATGAAGCTAGTTAAATCCCTTTTTGAAATTATTAAATTTTCCTGTTAATAACGCTCTGGAAACTAGTGATTTTGTAGATAGCCATTTATTCTTTGCTGCCGTCGATATAATAACTATCATTATTTAATCGTGGCTTCGCCCGTGTGAAATTTCACGCGGGCGAAGCCTTTAAAACGAAGAAGTTTAAAACCTAATTAGGTTTTAAACCTTCATCCCGTATTTTACCCACCTAGAGGCTGAATTTTAAAAAAGCGCTGTAATACACTACTCATAATTTTTTCTGTACTCAATTCACACGAAATATCTTGCAAATATGTCCAAAGAATAAAAAAGAGGTTTCATACAAACTTTTTTCCCTATTTTACCCCCTTGGAGCTTGAATTTTGAAAAGTCCTTCTTTAGTGGATGCCTACGTCATATGAGAAATATGCGTACAAAATTCCAAATTTCTAGCCCTAATGGTTTGATCTGCGCGTTGATACATCAGTCAATCAGATCTGCCTTGTGTATTGTGGGAATGAGTGGAAGCGCCTAAGCCATATATCCGACCGAGCTAGGTGGTATGCACGGTCAGGCCGAAACCCACTTGTAAGCGTTTTAGATGTTGTATATATAGCGACGATCTTAGGAAACTTCGATAGCCCGATCCAGGATTGTAGCGCTAATTGATCCGCCACATCACTTCTTATGATTTTGGTGTAAACTGTGAACTCTTCCTTATGAGAAGTCTAAGTCTATTAGTTTTAGATTACTCGTTTAATTCCAGGAAAGAACTCTACGCCAACAAAGCGCTCTACGAGTCTCACTTCGGTCCGTTGGCTGCGGCTAGGGGGCTGATTCTGCCTCCGTTCTCCGCCGCGCTGCACAACATCTCCATTCTGCTGGTCAACTCTCATCCGTCTGTGTCCACCGCACAGAGCCTGCCGCCGAACGTTGTGGAAATAGGTGGATATCATATCGACGAAGATGTTCCTGCACTGCCTGAGGTACTAATTTCTTGTTTACTTAAATATTATTAATTTTAAGGTAAGTCAGCGGAGTGACGCGTCCCTTTTCGTATTAGGTCATCATTATATTTATGAAATTGGCGTTTTACCGATTTGGATCTAGTTTATTTGTTTGTAAGCTGACATGATCGAGACTGTTATCATCAACTCGCTCACTACTTGACCATTCGGGGGTTACTTACAATTTTTAATTTTGTTTTTATCCTATGTATTACTTTTAATAAATGCTATTTTCGTCTTTTTTGTGTGGATGTTAGATACAATTTTTTTCAAAGACTATCCAAATTTTCACAGGAGGTTCAGACTTAGTAGTATAACCCATAATTAGAATATATCATATTATTTTCTTATCTCTTCAGTAATAGAACATAAGTATCATATTATTTAAAAAAAATCATGTTTAATTCCATAAAAAACAGAAGTTGTGGACAATGCGGATGTCATACCGTGTAAGAAATTTTACTACGCAGGCACACAAACGTAAGATTCGATACTTAGTATGCGTCGATGTACAGTTACAACACGAAACGTGTGCGTTGCGTCGGTGAGTTTGTGACCGGCTGACTACAGCGTGCGTACTATGAAAGCGCATTGACCATTAAGGCCGTCCCCCGAGCAAAAGACGTTGAGGCGGTCAGCCGCATAACTCAGTTCAAATTTTTTCACACAACTTAGTTCAAAATTGACCAAAAAAAAAATTTTTTAAGCGAATATCTAGCTTATGAAATTGCCTATCTATTGGTGTGTTTCCCAAATAAAATTAACTTGTAAATACTATGGAGACGATGAAACTATAATCGAATGCTACATTCAATTATAGTTTCAGCGTCTCCAAGCGCCTCAAGGTGTTTTGCTCGGGGGACGGCCTTAATGAAGCGTTGTTTTAGTTATTTTCAAATGTAGGTAATAATATAAAAAATCACAAGCTTTTTTTAATATTTAATTTTTTTATATAACACATTCTGTGTTCAGAAATACATAACAAAAATTAGATACCTTTTGAAAAACCACCCTGTATTTCAGATCGAGCCGGCTCACTCGTGACAAACATGGCTATTACACAGTGTAACGGTTATAGTTCACTCAGCTTAATAATTTTATTGAAATTATGCTCGAGAAAATAGTAATCAATAGTTTTTCAGAATCTGCAAGATATTATGGACTCGTCGACGGCAGGAGTCATCCTATTCAGTATGGGCTCCATTGTGAACGCTTCCTCTTTATTGAAGACAGTTAAATATGAAATGGTCAACTTATTTAGCAAGCTACCTTACACTGTTCTTTGGAAATTCGACGAGGAATTTGAAGATTTACCAAAAAATGTCCACGTGCGAAAATGGATGCCACAAAATAGTATTTTGGGTAAACAAATGTTAAACTATTTAATTTTTAAATGACGTGGTTGCCCAAGCACAACAGTAGGTTCTCACAACACAGTCAGCCTAGTCCAGAGGAATGACTGACCAGTCATTCCTCTGGGGCGTATACGTTTGGGGCCAACCATGTGCGGGTTCCCTCACGATGTTTTCCTTCGCTGTTAGAGCGTCCGTATAATGTACTTGAGATCTGAAAAGTCTCATTGGTACACGCCACAACGCCTGAGAATTGAACCTGCACTCTCTCGGGTGCGAATCAAACGGTTTACCCACTAGGCCACGGAGCTCACTGAATAGCTAATAGTATCTTAAAAATGTAACATTCTATACGCGGTGTGAAGTGGCCTTTTTATAATTTTTTTAACATTATTTTTTTACTTTATTCGTTTCGGTTTAAGATTTACTGTGGTTTACTATTCATCAACAGCACACCCCAACTTGAAAGTGTTCATCTCTCACTGTGGGCTACTCAGTACATTGGAATCCCTGTACTTCGGAGTGCCAGTCTTAGCTGTACCAGTTTTCGGTGACCAGCACCGGAATTCTGCTGACGCGGTCAAGTCAGGTCGAGCTCTGAAGGTAGACTTTACAAACATCGCACAAGTTGAAGAGGCGTTAAGGGAAATAACAGAAAATCAAACGTAAGTAGAGCCACAGAATAAATATAGAGCTTTGTCAAAGTAAAGCAAACAGAAATGTTGTCTGTTCAATAGTAATGTTGAAGATATATGTTTAATGAAATAATGGCGTGAGATTTCTATAACTCCATTCCTATTGGCTTCACTTACCATTTGTAGACCCTCATTCAAATCCCTACTATTATACAAGCTGGGGGTTACCTATGAAGGAGAATCAGCCTCGCCACTGATATATAGGAGACGTCGGAGACGTCTTTTGTTTTTAATGCGTAATTAGAGTAACTAGAGGTAGCCCTCGAAATTCGACCATTTTTCATGTTTAAATCTTAAAGTTTCACAGGTTGGCCTGTGCCAAACTTAAATACAGATTTTAATAACGTATGTCACAACATGTGTTGATTAAATAATATTATTTTTATTTGGTAGATACAACGAAAGGGCAAAATTCTTGTCGAAGTTATACAGAACTCGGCCTGTGAGTCCCTCCAGATTAGTGTCGTTTTATATCGAATTGGCAATTGAGTCAAAAGGTAAGTTGCACTTATTAGTTATTTACTAGAGGTCTCCCTGTGGCCGAAATTCTACCATAATTTCATGTTCATGTTTTAATTTTAAAGTTTCAACTTTTTTAGGTTTCTTTTGTTTCTTAATAAAAATATGTAAACGTTGTTTATGGAATGTGAAAGAAAGATTGACACTCATTGATAATTATGTCAAACCTACTGTAATATAAACAAACGTGCTAGTATGAGTAAGGTAGTGTGTGTTGTAGTTCTAAGCGTTATTTTTAAAAATATTGGCTTTCGGCAAGCCTTCCTCCACTTAAACTTTAACCCCCTTACGCTGTATAAGCTTTTAATAGTTATACAGTGTTTTGTCTCGTTCTATCGAATTAAAAATGTCACTTGTGTGACGGGAACAAAACACTGTATAACTATTCAAAGCTTATACAACGTTTATAAGTAAGGGGGTAAATATGCCAAAGGATACGGGGAATTTTGTGTGAAGCAATTTGCTACCACGACCAAAAGGTAAAATTAGTTTAGATGTAAGCCTGTAAGCCTATTATACCTGGATTACAATGATTTAGGGCGTATATCTGTGGGATGTGGGGTTAATGAGAAAATGATAATTGAAGATTAATGATTTCATACATTTACTACCCGAGCGAATTAACTAGGCACCTGGCTCGAAACTCAACTCTCCCTCGCTTCCCTGCACGGGCCCTGCTCTCGCCATGCGGGTCCTAGCATTAGCATATCATCTGTTATCGCCTACCGGTGCACGTATCCTTCAGTTTGCATTTCGAATTAATTTATTTCTTAATGTTTTTTGGATTTTTATTCTTTATTTTAGGGAAAGTATAGAAATCATTAGGGCTTAGGTCGAGGCTGTACGGCGGATGGTCTAATAATTTTATGATTTCTTGCTCTAAAAACTCTTTTGTTCTGTGCGTGGTGTGAGAACTCGCATTGGCGTGATGGAGGATGATGCGGCGGTTGCAGTTCTCTTTACGGAGTTCAGAAACGACCTGTGATAAACAAATGTACTACGATGTTGTATACAGCATTTGAGATCCTGTGTGGAATCTTTCGAGAGTTCTGACGCACCAAGTAACGCGAGCCGCTTTTTGCTCTTCACAGAGCAAATGCGGTATCCATCGGGAAAACAACTTTTTTACACCTAATTGTTCATGTAAGATTATTTGTATTTGACTCATGCCAATGTCTAAAGTTGCCTGAATTTCGCGGTATGTCACATGTCGATCTTCCTCAATCAGCTTACGCACAGCATCAACGTTTTCTTGGGTGACTGCAGTTTTTGGACGACCTTGACGGGGATCATCACTTAGCTTGACACGTCCACGTTTAAATTCAGCAAACCAGTGATAAATTGTGGTTTTGGATGGGGCTTCATCACCAAATCCAGAAATCATCCGGTCCACCCACTGTTTTTGTGCTAAACCACTTCGAAAGTCATAATAAATCATCGCTCTAGAATTTCTCTCGAGTCATTTCCATTTTCTCAACGACTAAACAAGTTTGACAAGCCCTTGTGACGAGACCGAGAATCTTTTTTTTAATAAATACCCAGTATTCGATTTTTAAAACCAAGACGTTTTAAATTAAAATAAAAAGATTTTAATATGACAGGAGCAGTGGAAATATTCCATTCCCGATACTTTAGTGCACCCTATGTAGACATAGTTATTATGATAATATAAATAAGTGAAGTCCTACATTATTAGCTGTGGTTGTTGTAGCAACGGCAAGAGTAGTGTATTATCACTTATTCTAAGTCAATTCATTGTATCGAAAACATTCAAGTCCATTTCCCCATGGACCTGAATTGAAATAACTTCCGAAAATGAAATGTGGATGAAAATAGTATGATTTAAAAGTATTTTGGTTTGTGGTCACGGCTTTCATAAAGCAGGTCAAAAACGCCCAGTGTCTTTTCCCACCGATGCACAATTCTTATAAATCCGTATTTGAAATTTTTGCTTATATTAATTAATACGATGATTATATGTATAGATTACTAGCTGCGAAACCCGGCGTTGCACGGGTTAAAATATACACCGTATCACGTCTGTTTAATGGTGTAAAAAAAACATGAAGATACATTTTTGATGTAGATATTATAGATTCCTATCGTAGATATTAAGACTTATTCGACCATTAAACTTACGGTGGATATAGAGTACATCTTATAGACTAATAATTAGCAAATCGAAATAATGTAAAGAAAGAATTTAGTAAATATAAAATTTTTCATTTTATTTATATAATTGTCTATACATCATATTATCATTCATACACAGATTACATAAAACGTTATACACTAATACTATTACATATTTACATTTGTTATTTTAGTTTTATTTTTTGTTTTAAATTTATCTTTATAATATTTGCTTGTACACTATTATGGTTCTGTTGTTTGGACTGTAAATAAACAAATGTTGAGGTGATCCAACTCGTGAGCATGCGACATATAGTTGGCCATGTGCAAAGCATGGTTCCTTCAAGTCAACGCCACAGTACTGAAATGTTTGACCTTGTGCTTTATTCACTGTCATACTGTAAGCCAACTTTACCGGGAATTGTAATCGTTTAAAAGTAAAGGGCAATCCATTTGATATCAAAGGTATCCGTGGTATAAATACTGTCTGTCCTTTCTCTTTACCAGTCATGATACTGGCTTCGATAATGTTATTGTGTAATTGTTTGATACAAAGTCTCGTACCATTACACAGTTTCGGCGAGTTCAGATTTCGTAGTAAAATAACTGGTGAACCAATTTTTAATTTAAGGCAGTGTAATGGCATTCCTGGAACATTTAATGAATTCAAAAATTCAGTAGGAAAATTAACGCTTTCTACCTCATCAGTCATTGTATCGATTGACGTGTAAATTTTCTCTTCTCCCGGAATCATTCCCTGGATGATGTTGTTGATGTCGTTGACAATGTCGTTCTTTGTGGCTAGAATAATTCGTTCACGTAACCATTCTGAATGAGTATAATTTTCAGCAATATTTGGATATACTTCATTTATTAGTTTTTCAGGTGTTTCAACGGCATTACATAACTCCTTAGTTAATACTATTTGACCAGTATTTTCGTCTACTGGATAGTTGCCTTCTCCTATTTGCAATAGTTTTTCAGAGAATTCCTGTGCCTTTTTATCTCCTGACATTTGCGCTCTCATGTTTGTTGTTAACTTAATAATTTTCACGTGGTCCCATATGAACGATTTCTTCAAGCAAGCATTAATTTCATCAGCCGGCGTCGATTTGGGAATAACAGGCAGAGTTTGACGAAAATCGCCTGACAGTATTAACAGCACACCTCCCATTATATTATTATTGTTGCATAAATCTTGAAGTGTTGTATTGAGCACTTCTAGAGATTTTTTATGGGCCATTGTACTTTCGTCCCATACAATGGCTTTGCACTGTTTCAATAATCGTCCACGCGCTGATGATTTTGAGATGTCATATACCGGAAATTCACAGTCAGCTACATTTAATGGTAATTTTAAACCAGAATGTGCTGTTCGTCCACCATCCATAAGAGTAGCCGCTATCCCCGATGACGCCAGGGCGAGAACGGTATCTTTATTTGCACGGATTTCAGCTAGAATTAAATTGATTAGAAATGTTTTTCCGGTGCTACCAGGTGCATCTATAAATATTATGCCACCTTGCTGTTTTCTATAATAGTCCATTATTATATCATAAGCTTGTTTTTGACTCTGAATTAATAGGGATTTGTTGTGTTGGATGTAATGTTTCAATTCTTCTATATTATAATTTGTTTCTCTTAAAAATTCACTATTCATAGCATCTAAATGACTTCGTTGAGGAGATTGAACACCTAGTTGTTCTAATGTTTGGTTAGATATTGCTAAACATTTGTCTTCTATCAATATCAAAGCTTTGTTAAAAATTTCTTCATTAAAAGTTATTTCTAAGTCCGGATTTTGTCGTCGTAGTTCAGCCAAAATGTCATCGCTCATATATTCTCGATATTTTAGCCATAGTCGATTTGGATTAGAAGGGTTACATGTAGTTATTATAATTGCAAATAGCTCACGAATTTGAGTCGCTGTTGCTGTTTGGGCTGCTTCGTTCATAGCTAAATCCCAATGATTATCGTTTTCTAATAGACCTAGTCTTTGACATGCCTCACAAATGAAACCATTGACACTTCTGAGGTCTTCAAAACACGTTGGGCCACGAATATTGTGTAGTAATAAACTCAGATAAAAACATTCTGCGTTTTTTGGGTGCACGTTTTCGAGGATTAAATTCTTTACTTGTTGCATTCCACGTATAATAATATGGTACCTCTGAATAAAATAAAGTCTTAGCAAATGAATCTTTCTGGCATAATTCAAAAAATGCTGTTAAAGTTGTTCTTGCTGGTGGTTCTGTCGCAACTTTCTGTGCTGTTTCTGTAGTAAAAAACACACGTTGTCCATTTTCTAAGTGCACGGATAAATGGAGAACTGGCGGATCTCGATCGTGAATTGGGAAACTTAAAATTCGCCAAACCGCTTCATTAGTATTAATGTAACGACCCATTTGATATTGTACTATTTCATCATGCTGATTTCATGCTGATTCACCGTAAAAACAGCCATATTACTGCCTTTGTTAATATACTTGCATACATATTTAATTGATTTGACAGAACTGCAGTATTCGACATTGATATGGGCATTAAACATTTTGGATAAAAGTGGATTGTATGGAACTACCCATTGATTGTTAATTAGAATTTCTTGATTGCCTCGTATTTTAATTTTAGCTGTAAACCCACCTTGTTCTGGTGATCGACGCCTGTATTTCGGATATCCATCTTCACCCGTAATTGTTTCATTCAAAAATGGCTTTGGATAACGTTTTGTACATGTTTCATCTTTCATACACGGAGAAGTTTTATTTAGTACACCACACGGGCCATGAATCATATTTCTCACGATTATATTATACCGGTCAGGATCTTCGTCCGGGTTTGGAAATTCAGCCTTGATAATATTATCTATTTGATCCGGATGTATTTTATTTTGAAGCCAAATTAAGTTGTGAGAATGTGGCAGTCCTCGTTTCTGCCATTCGATTGAATACATCCAGCAAATAACAGCACCAAATATTTGATTTTTTACGATGGCATCAATAAACTTAATTTGTTTTTGGCGAAAAACTCGGGCAACAATATCATGTCGATCGCTGGCCGTTTGCTTATATTGTAATTCATCTTTGATTTCCACCCATGAAGAATTACATGTAAATGTTATGAATAAATCTGGTCGGCCGTGTTTTCTGACATAAGTTATCGCATCTTGGGCATATTCATGCATGTAACGTGGACTTCCAGTAAACGTAGAAGGCAAGATGACCAATTTTCCCATATTATCAACGTTTCCATCATTTATCATAGCATCTCTCAAATGAATGTATTCATCAGAACGCAACTTTCGTTGATTGTGGCGAATAAATTGTAATCTTTCTGTCTCTATTTTAGCATACATATCCACGATAAACTGCTGAAATAACTGACGACAATTTAAAATATGGTTATATTCATTATTTCTAATTCGATAAGCATAAAATTGCATAGCTGACACTTTTTTATTAGTTTCTACACCTGTAGCCGGATTGATCTGTTGAATGTTAAAGTGATAACCATCTTCACCTTGCCAAAAAATTAACGGGTATTGTAGTGCATCATAACTGCGATGTGTTTCAGCAATACGTTGCAATTGATTACTTCTACGTTGAATAATAATATCACGATGGCTATATTTATTATCAACAATTACTACAGCAACTTCTTCCGTTTGAGGAGCATTAAACCTTCGTTCATGTTGACCGGCTGGCATTTTATCCGCTCGAATGACGATCTTGTAATTGTCTGCAACCATTTTATCTAATGAAGTTTTAAATACATTGATTAGTTGATTATTATCGTGAAGTAGACACTGTAATTTTTGAATGATGTCTCGTTGTAGCCCCTGAATATGAGAACAACGTTGATCTATTTCAAGCTCTTCGTTACCAATAAAATATACTTGAAGAAAATTTGGAGTTCCATCTGACATCGGCATCAGAGATCCTATCCGATGGTAAATTTGGCCTTGAACCTTGAAAACTGAACTGAAATTTTCTTCCTGACATATTAAAGTCGCTCCAAATGAAGTCATTTGAAAACAACAGTTATATCGTCGTATATTTTGTAGAAAATGAATGGAATCTGGTGTTTCTCCTTTCATATATGCGAGTAATTCTGGTGGCGGCATGGTGGCGGTGTATTCAATGGTGGTAAATTTACTTTACCACTTGATCAACACATACCGGGAGTTTCTCCTGGAAATTTGCGTGCATTACAATACTTGCATATCGTATCCATTTTTCCAATAATTATATTCGGATGTTCACTATATTGCTTTTTACAATCATAATGGAACGCCTGAAGTTCTAAGCTTTGTCGTAATCGATTTCGAATTGTACTCGGGACTGGGTTTCTTACTTAGTGCGAACTCTTACTTCGGCGGTTTGATTTTCTCTGAGTTTCTTTATACGTTCACGATTATTCGAAAGTCGTTTTTCCGTTTGTTCTTCTGTTTCATTTTGACGTGCTTCTTTCATTTTTTTTGCTCTCACTTGAGGTTTTGTAAATACTTTTTTACGCTTTGGCATTGTGTATATGTAATGTAATAAAATTACACAAAGTCGATCTCTCGCTTATAACGATGATAACACTAACAAACTCACTAAATTTTGGTATATAAATAATCGAACATGAAAATTTCTAGATTTGGAACACTCTAGAACCATCCAAAAGTTTGTTCTGTTTTATTTGTCAAAATCACGTGAATCGTTTTAAGTACTGGTCACTTTTAATTCTCACTGATCTTCACTGACTACAGACACGATTGAACTAACGAAAAGCTACTGATTTCGGGTTTATATACCGTCAGATATTGAAATTTCTAGATTTGGAACACTCTAGAACCGTCCAAAAGTTTGTTTTGTTTTATTTGTCAAAATCACGTAAATCGTTTTAAGTACTGGTCACTTTTAATTCCAACTGATCTTCACTCGACTGCAGACACGATTAAACTAACGAAAAGCTACTGATTTCGGGTTTATATACTGTTAGATATAGAAATTTCTAGATTTGGAAGACTCTAGAACCTTCCAAAAGTTTATTCTATTTTTAGAACTTTCTGAAACGTTCCAGAATGATAATAACCGATATTATTAAAAAATAAAATGACTACAAGTACATTAAATAACCAGGGCCGTCTTTACCGTATTAGAGGCCCTGGGCACATTAGAATAATGTTTTTCGTTTTTACCTGTTTAAGCTCTAAACCCCAAAAGACTGTAATTCGGAAAAGTACAAAAATCTATAGTACAAAACTAACGTCAGTACTAAATTTTATAATACGTTTTTTAAACCAAAAACGAGGCAGCGAGCAAATTTTTTTTCCTATTTTACAGGTTCAAACGTTTAAATCTGTTCAAACGTAAAAATAAAATATAAACACTGAATAACGGTGAACTTCGGAAAAATACCATAAAATCAATCGGCTAAAACAGAACATCGGCAATAAATAATATAATGTCCTTTATGTTAACCGTGAGCGAACGAAGCGAGCGCGGAATTTTTTTTCCTATTTAATAGGTTTAATCTGTTCAAATTTCAAACCCTAAATAAAAATAAATAAATAAATAATAAATAAAATCGTAGTACATAATTACAAAATTTTGTGATCAGTGACGTGCCCAAAGTATTGTGTCGCATGCTATACGTTCGAAGATGTGATGGCACGCGTGCCATAGGTTCGCGATCCGTTTTAGGCTATTGATTTTTTTTTATTTTTTTTTTGTATCAACTTAGTTCAAAATTGACCAAAAAAAAAATTTTTTAAGCGAATATCTAGCTTATGAAATTGCCTATCTATTGGTGTGTTTCCCAAATAAAATTAACTTGTAAATACTATGGAGACGATGAAACTATAATCGAATGCTACATTCAATTATAGTTTCAGCGTCTCCAAGCGCCTCAAGGTGTTTTGCTCGGGGGACGGCCTTAATGAAGCGTTGTTTTAGTTATTTTCAAATGTAGGTAATAATATAAAAAATCACAAGCTTTTTTTAATATTTAATTTTTTTATATAACACATTCTGTGTTCAGAAATACATAACAAAAATTAGATACCTTTTGAAAAACCACCCTGTATTTCAGATCGAGCCGGCTCACTCGTGACAAACATGGCTATTACACAGTGTAACGGTTATAGTTCACTCAGCTTAATAATTTTATTGAAATTATGCTCGAGAAAATAGTAATCAATAGTTTTTCAGAATCTGCAAGATATTATGGACTCGTCGACGGCAGGAGTCATCCTATTCAGTATGGGCTCCATTGTGAACGCTTCCTCTTTATTGAAGACAGTTAAATATGAAATGGTCAACTTATTTAGCAAGCTACCTTACACTGTTCTTTGGAAATTCGACGAGGAATTTGAAGATTTACCAAAAAATGTCCACGTGCGAAAATGGATGCCACAAAATAGTATTTTGGGTAAACAAATGTTAAACTATTTAATTTTTAAATGACGTGGTTGCCCAAGCACAACAGTAGGTTCTCACAACACAGTCAGCCTAGTCCAGAGGAATGACTGACCAGTCATTCCTCTGGGGCGTATACGTTTGGGGCCAACCATGTGCGGGTTCCCTCACGATGTTTTCCTTCGCTGTTAGAGCGTCCGTATAATGTACTTGAGATCTGAAAAGTCTCATTGGTACACGCCACAACGCCTGAGAATTGAACCTGCACTCTCTCGGGTGCGAATCAAACGGTTTACCCACTAGGCCACGGAGCTCACTGAATAGCTAATAGTATCTTAAAAATGTAACATTCTATACGCGGTGTGAAGTGGCCTTTTTATAATTTTTTTAACATTATTTTTTTACTTTATTCGTTTCGGTTTAAGATTTACTGTGGTTTACTATTCATCAACAGCACACCCCAACTTGAAAGTGTTCATCTCTCACTGTGGGCTACTCAGTACATTGGAATCCCTGTACTTCGGAGTGCCAGTCTTAGCTGTACCAGTTTTCGGTGACCAGCACCGGAATTCTGCTGACGCGGTCAAGTCAGGTCGAGCTCTGAAGGTAGACTTTACAAACATCGCACAAGTTGAAGAGGCGTTAAGGGAAATAACAGAAAATCAAACGTAAGTAGAGCCACAGAATAAATATAGAGCTTTGTCAAAGTAAAGCAAACAGAAATGTTGTCTGTTCAATAGTAATGTTGAAGATATATGTTTAATGAAATAATGGCGTGAGATTTCTATAACTCCATTCCTATTGGCTTCACTTACCATTTGTAGACCCTCATTCAAATCCCTACTATTATACAAGCTGGGGGTTACCTATGAAGGAGAATCAGCCTCGCCACTGATATATAGGAGACGTCGGAGACGTCTTTTGTTTTTAATGCGTAATTAGAGTAACTAGAGGTAGCCCTCGAAATTCGACCATTTTTCATGTTTAAATCTTAAAGTTTCACAGGTTGGCCTGTGCCAAACTTAAATACAGATTTTAATAACGTATGTCACAACATGTGTTGATTAAATAATATTATTTTTATTTGGTAGATACAACGAAAGGGCAAAATTCTTGTCGAAGTTATACAGAACTCGGCCTGTGAGTCCCTCCAGATTAGTGTCGTTTTATATCGAATTGGCAATTGAGTCAAAAGGTAAGTTGCACTTATTAGTTATTTACTAGAGGTCTCCCTGTGGCCGAAATTCTACCATAATTTCATGTTCATGTTTTAATTTTAAAGTTTCAACTTTTTTAGGTTTCTTTTGTTTCTTAATAAAAATATGTAAACGTTGTTTATGGAATGTGAAAGAAAGATTGACACTCATTGATAATTATGTCAAACCTACTGTAATATAAACAAACGTGCTAGTATGAGTAAGGTAGTGTGTGTTGTAGTTCTAAGCGTTATTTTTAAAAATATTGGCTTTCGGCAAGCCTTCCTCCACTTAAACTTTAACCCCCTTACGCTGTATAAGCTTTTAATAGTTATACAGTGTTTTGTCTCGTTCTATCGAATTAAAAATGTCACTTGTGTGACGGGAACAAAACACTGTATAACTATTCAAAGCTTATACAACGTTTATAAGTAAGGGGGTAAATATGCCAAAGGATACGGGGAATTTTGTGTGAAGCAATTTGCTACCACGACCAAAAGGTAAAATTAGTTTAGATGTAAGCCTGTAAGCCTATTATACCTGGATTACAATGATTTAGGGCGTATATCTGTGGGATGTGGGGTTAATGAGAAAATGATAATTGAAGATTAATGATTTCATACATTTACTACCCGAGCGAATTAACTAGGCACCTGGCTCGAAACTCAACTCTCCCTCGCTTCCCTGCACGGGCCCTGCTCTCGCCATGCGGGTCCTAGCATTAGCATATCATCTGTTATCGCCTACCGGTGCACGTATCCTTCAGTTTGCATTTCGAATTAATTTATTTCTTAATGTTTTTTGGATTTTTATTCTTTATTTTAGGGAAAGTATAGAAATCATTAGGGCTTAGGTCGAGGCTGTACGGCGGATGGTCTAATAATTTTATGATTTCTTGCTCTAAAAACTCTTTTGTTCTGTGCGTGGTGTGAGAACTCGCATTGGCGTGATGGAGGATGATGCGGCGGTTGCAGTTCTCTTTACGGAGTTCAGAAACGACCTGTGATAAACAAATGTACTACGATGTTGTATACAGCATTTGAGATCCTGTGTGGAATCTTTCGAGAGTTCTGACGCACCAAGTAACGCGAGCCGCTTTTTGCTCTTCACAGAGCAAATGCGGTATCCATCGGGAAAACAACTTTTTTACACCTAATTGTTCATGTAAGATTATTTGTATTTGACTCATGCCAATGTCTAAAGTTGCCTGAATTTCGCGGTATGTCACATGTCGATCTTCCTCAATCAGCTTACGCACAGCATCAACGTTTTCTTGGGTGACTGCAGTTTTTGGACGACCTTGACGGGGATCATCACTTAGCTTGACACGTCCACGTTTAAATTCAGCAAACCAGTGATAAATTGTGGTTTTGGATGGGGCTTCATCACCAAATCCAGAAATCATCCGGTCCACCCACTGTTTTTGTGCTAAACCACTTCGAAAGTCATAATAAATCATCGCTCTAGAATTTCTCTCGAGTCATTTCCATTTTCTCAACGACTAAACAAGTTTGACAAGCCCTTGTGACGAGACCGAGAATCTTTTTTTTAATAAATACCCAGTATTCGATTTTTAAAACCAAGACGTTTTAAATTAAAATAAAAAGATTTTAATATGACAGGAGCAGTGGAAATATTCCATTCCCGATACTTTAGTGCACCCTATGTAGACATAGTTATTATGATAATATAAATAAGTGAAGTCCTACATTATTAGCTGTGGTTGTTGTAGCAACGGCAAGAGTAGTGTATTATCACTTATTCTAAGTCAATTCATTGTATCGAAAACATTCAAGTCCATTTCCCCATGGACCTGAATTGAAATAACTTCCGAAAATGAAATGTGGATGAAAATAGTATGATTTAAAAGTATTTTGGTTTGTGGTCACGGCTTTCATAAAGCAGGTCAAAAACGCCCAGTGTCTTTTCCCACCGATGCACAATTCTTATAAATCCGTATTTGAAATTTTTGCTTATATTAATTAATACGATGATTATATGTATAGATTACTAGCTGCGAAACCCGGCGTTGCACGGGTTAAAATATACACCGTATCACGTCTGTTTAATGGTGTAAAAAAAACATGAAGATACATTTTTGATGTAGATATTATAGATTCCTATCGTAGATATTAAGACTTATTCGACCATTAAACTTACGGTGGATATAGAGTACATCTTATAGACTAATAATTAGCAAATCGAAATAATGTAAAGAAAGAATTTAGTAAATATAAAATTTTTCATTTTATTTATATAATTGTCTATACATCATATTATCATTCATACACAGATTACATAAAACGTTATACACTAATACTATTACATATTTACATTTGTTATTTTAGTTTTATTTTTTGTTTTAAATTTATCTTTATAATATTTGCTTGTACACTATTATGGTTCTGTTGTTTGGACTGTAAATAAACAAATGTTGAGGTGATCCAACTCGTGAGCATGCGACATATAGTTGGCCATGTGCAAAGCATGGTTCCTTCAAGTCAACGCCACAGTACTGAAATGTTTGACCTTGTGCTTTATTCACTGTCATACTGTAAGCCAACTTTACCGGGAATTGTAATCGTTTAAAAGTAAAGGGCAATCCATTTGATATCAAAGGTATCCGTGGTATAAATACTGTCTGTCCTTTCTCTTTACCAGTCATGATACTGGCTTCGATAATGTTATTGTGTAATTGTTTGATACAAAGTCTCGTACCATTACACAGTTTCGGCGAGTTCAGATTTCGTAGTAAAATAACTGGTGAACCAATTTTTAATTTAAGGCAGTGTAATGGCATTCCTGGAACATTTAATGAATTCAAAAATTCAGTAGGAAAATTAACGCTTTCTACCTCATCAGTCATTGTATCGATTGACGTGTAAATTTTCTCTTCTCCCGGAATCATTCCCTGGATGATGTTGTTGATGTCGTTGACAATGTCGTTCTTTGTGGCTAGAATAATTCGTTCACGTAACCATTCTGAATGAGTATAATTTTCAGCAATATTTGGATATACTTCATTTATTAGTTTTTCAGGTGTTTCAACGGCATTACATAACTCCTTAGTTAATACTATTTGACCAGTATTTTCGTCTACTGGATAGTTGCCTTCTCCTATTTGCAATAGTTTTTCAGAGAATTCCTGTGCCTTTTTATCTCCTGACATTTGCGCTCTCATGTTTGTTGTTAACTTAATAATTTTCACGTGGTCCCATATGAACGATTTCTTCAAGCAAGCATTAATTTCATCAGCCGGCGTCGATTTGGGAATAACAGGCAGAGTTTGACGAAAATCGCCTGACAGTATTAACAGCACACCTCCCATTATATTATTATTGTTGCATAAATCTTGAAGTGTTGTATTGAGCACTTCTAGAGATTTTTTATGGGCCATTGTACTTTCGTCCCATACAATGGCTTTGCACTGTTTCAATAATCGTCCACGCGCTGATGATTTTGAGATGTCATATACCGGAAATTCACAGTCAGCTACATTTAATGGTAATTTTAAACCAGAATGTGCTGTTCGTCCACCATCCATAAGAGTAGCCGCTATCCCCGATGACGCCAGGGCGAGAACGGTATCTTTATTTGCACGGATTTCAGCTAGAATTAAATTGATTAGAAATGTTTTTCCGGTGCTACCAGGTGCATCTATAAATATTATGCCACCTTGCTGTTTTCTATAATAGTCCATTATTATATCATAAGCTTGTTTTTGACTCTGAATTAATAGGGATTTGTTGTGTTGGATGTAATGTTTCAATTCTTCTATATTATAATTTGTTTCTCTTAAAAATTCACTATTCATAGCATCTAAATGACTTCGTTGAGGAGATTGAACACCTAGTTGTTCTAATGTTTGGTTAGATATTGCTAAACATTTGTCTTCTATCAATATCAAAGCTTTGTTAAAAATTTCTTCATTAAAAGTTATTTCTAAGTCCGGATTTTGTCGTCGTAGTTCAGCCAAAATGTCATCGCTCATATATTCTCGATATTTTAGCCATAGTCGATTTGGATTAGAAGGGTTACATGTAGTTATTATAATTGCAAATAGCTCACGAATTTGAGTCGCTGTTGCTGTTTGGGCTGCTTCGTTCATAGCTAAATCCCAATGATTATCGTTTTCTAATAGACCTAGTCTTTGACATGCCTCACAAATGAAACCATTGACACTTCTGAGGTCTTCAAAACACGTTGGGCCACGAATATTGTGTAGTAATAAACTCAGATAAAAACATTCTGCGTTTTTTGGGTGCACGTTTTCGAGGATTAAATTCTTTACTTGTTGCATTCCACGTATAATAATATGGTACCTCTGAATAAAATAAAGTCTTAGCAAATGAATCTTTCTGGCATAATTCAAAAAATGCTGTTAAAGTTGTTCTTGCTGGTGGTTCTGTCGCAACTTTCTGTGCTGTTTCTGTAGTAAAAAACACACGTTGTCCATTTTCTAAGTGCACGGATAAATGGAGAACTGGCGGATCTCGATCGTGAATTGGGAAACTTAAAATTCGCCAAACCGCTTCATTAGTATTAATGTAACGACCCATTTGATATTGTACTATTTCATCATGCTGATTTCATGCTGATTCACCGTAAAAACAGCCATATTACTGCCTTTGTTAATATACTTGCATACATATTTAATTGATTTGACAGAACTGCAGTATTCGACATTGATATGGGCATTAAACATTTTGGATAAAAGTGGATTGTATGGAACTACCCATTGATTGTTAATTAGAATTTCTTGATTGCCTCGTATTTTAATTTTAGCTGTAAACCCACCTTGTTCTGGTGATCGACGCCTGTATTTCGGATATCCATCTTCACCCGTAATTGTTTCATTCAAAAATGGCTTTGGATAACGTTTTGTACATGTTTCATCTTTCATACACGGAGAAGTTTTATTTAGTACACCACACGGGCCATGAATCATATTTCTCACGATTATATTATACCGGTCAGGATCTTCGTCCGGGTTTGGAAATTCAGCCTTGATAATATTATCTATTTGATCCGGATGTATTTTATTTTGAAGCCAAATTAAGTTGTGAGAATGTGGCAGTCCTCGTTTCTGCCATTCGATTGAATACATCCAGCAAATAACAGCACCAAATATTTGATTTTTTACGATGGCATCAATAAACTTAATTTGTTTTTGGCGAAAAACTCGGGCAACAATATCATGTCGATCGCTGGCCGTTTGCTTATATTGTAATTCATCTTTGATTTCCACCCATGAAGAATTACATGTAAATGTTATGAATAAATCTGGTCGGCCGTGTTTTCTGACATAAGTTATCGCATCTTGGGCATATTCATGCATGTAACGTGGACTTCCAGTAAACGTAGAAGGCAAGATGACCAATTTTCCCATATTATCAACGTTTCCATCATTTATCATAGCATCTCTCAAATGAATGTATTCATCAGAACGCAACTTTCGTTGATTGTGGCGAATAAATTGTAATCTTTCTGTCTCTATTTTAGCATACATATCCACGATAAACTGCTGAAATAACTGACGACAATTTAAAATATGGTTATATTCATTATTTCTAATTCGATAAGCATAAAATTGCATAGCTGACACTTTTTTATTAGTTTCTACACCTGTAGCCGGATTGATCTGTTGAATGTTAAAGTGATAACCATCTTCACCTTGCCAAAAAATTAACGGGTATTGTAGTGCATCATAACTGCGATGTGTTTCAGCAATACGTTGCAATTGATTACTTCTACGTTGAATAATAATATCACGATGGCTATATTTATTATCAACAATTACTACAGCAACTTCTTCCGTTTGAGGAGCATTAAACCTTCGTTCATGTTGACCGGCTGGCATTTTATCCGCTCGAATGACGATCTTGTAATTGTCTGCAACCATTTTATCTAATGAAGTTTTAAATACATTGATTAGTTGATTATTATCGTGAAGTAGACACTGTAATTTTTGAATGATGTCTCGTTGTAGCCCCTGAATATGAGAACAACGTTGATCTATTTCAAGCTCTTCGTTACCAATAAAATATACTTGAAGAAAATTTGGAGTTCCATCTGACATCGGCATCAGAGATCCTATCCGATGGTAAATTTGGCCTTGAACCTTGAAAACTGAACTGAAATTTTCTTCCTGACATATTAAAGTCGCTCCAAATGAAGTCATTTGAAAACAACAGTTATATCGTCGTATATTTTGTAGAAAATGAATGGAATCTGGTGTTTCTCCTTTCATATATGCGAGTAATTCTGGTGGCGGCATGGTGGCGGTGTATTCAATGGTGGTAAATTTACTTTACCACTTGATCAACACATACCGGGAGTTTCTCCTGGAAATTTGCGTGCATTACAATACTTGCATATCGTATCCATTTTTCCAATAATTATATTCGGATGTTCACTATATTGCTTTTTACAATCATAATGGAACGCCTGAAGTTCTAAGCTTTGTCGTAATCGATTTCGAATTGTACTCGGGACTGGGTTTCTTACTTAGTGCGAACTCTTACTTCGGCGGTTTGATTTTCTCTGAGTTTCTTTATACGTTCACGATTATTCGAAAGTCGTTTTTCCGTTTGTTCTTCTGTTTCATTTTGACGTGCTTCTTTCATTTTTTTTGCTCTCACTTGAGGTTTTGTAAATACTTTTTTACGCTTTGGCATTGTGTATATGTAATGTAATAAAATTACACAAAGTCGATCTCTCGCTTATAACGATGATAACACTAACAAACTCACTAAATTTTGGTATATAAATAATCGAACATGAAAATTTCTAGATTTGGAACACTCTAGAACCATCCAAAAGTTTGTTCTGTTTTATTTGTCAAAATCACGTGAATCGTTTTAAGTACTGGTCACTTTTAATTCTCACTGATCTTCACTGACTACAGACACGATTGAACTAACGAAAAGCTACTGATTTCGGGTTTATATACCGTCAGATATTGAAATTTCTAGATTTGGAACACTCTAGAACCGTCCAAAAGTTTGTTTTGTTTTATTTGTCAAAATCACGTAAATCGTTTTAAGTACTGGTCACTTTTAATTCCAACTGATCTTCACTCGACTGCAGACACGATTAAACTAACGAAAAGCTACTGATTTCGGGTTTATATACTGTTAGATATAGAAATTTCTAGATTTGGAAGACTCTAGAACCTTCCAAAAGTTTATTCTATTTTTAGAACTTTCTGAAACGTTCCAGAATGATAATAACCGATATTATTAAAAAATAAAATGACTACAAGTACATTAAATAACCAGGGCCGTCTTTACCGTATTAGAGGCCCTGGGCACATTAGAATAATGTTTTTCGTTTTTACCTGTTTAAGCTCTAAACCCCAAAAGACTGTAATTCGGAAAAGTACAAAAATCTATAGTACAAAACTAACGTCAGTACTAAATTTTATAATACGTTTTTTAAACCAAAAACGAGGCAGCGAGCAAATTTTTTTTCCTATTTTACAGGTTCAAACGTTTAAATCTGTTCAAACGTAAAAATAAAATATAAACACTGAATAACGGTGAACTTCGGAAAAATACCATAAAATCAATCGGCTAAAACAGAACATCGGCAATAAATAATATAATGTCCTTTATGTTAACCGTGAGCGAACGAAGCGAGCGCGGAATTTTTTTTCCTATTTAATAGGTTTAATCTGTTCAAATTTCAAACCCTAAATAAAAATAAATAAATAAATAATAAATAAAATCGTAGTACATAATTACAAAATTTTGTGATCAGTGACGTGCCCAAAGTATTGTGTCGCATGCTATACGTTCGAAGATGTGATGGCACGCGTGCCATAGGTTCGCGATCCGTTTTAGGCTATTGATTTTTTTTTATTTTTTTTTTGTAAGTACAACATTATTTCAGGGCTTAAAGTATAAAAAGATTTTAACAATTTAAAGCTTAAAAACATTCGCTCGCTTTCTCAATTTGAACTCATTTAACATAAACACATACATATAGAACAAGTTACTATTAAAGTTCTGTTTTAGGCTGTTGTTTTTTTTTTTCTAAGATAACTTTAAAAATCATCTTTTAGATAGGGTTATTGGGGCGGTAAAATATGTTAATTGGCCTGGGTCGCAAAATTTCTAAATACGCTTCTGTATATGGGTCATCCACATGGACCAGCCGGCCCATTTCGGGGGGGGGGGGTTTGAACCCCCTAAACCCCCCCCCGATTGGACGGTCGCCAACTACTTGTCGATTATGACTATGGTGATAAAAAAACCTTTTTTTTTTCAGGAGCCTTTCACCTGAGATCCAAAGCGTTGCTGTACTCGTGGTACGAAATAGAAAACTTGGATGTGATAGCGGCGATGTTCCTTATTCTACGTATTATCTACTTCGCCTGTAGAACAGCTTCTCAGTTCGTCCGTTGGTGTTACAGAAGAACTTCAAAGAATAGTTATGATAAGAAAAAAAAAGTAAAGTAAGCAAGTAG
This sequence comes from Glaucopsyche alexis, assembly GCA_905404095.1. Classification (NCBI taxonomy): domain Eukaryota; kingdom Metazoa; phylum Arthropoda; class Insecta; order Lepidoptera; family Lycaenidae; genus Glaucopsyche; species Glaucopsyche alexis. Next base: position 28,894,621 of record FR990044.1, read on the forward strand.
GTGTTAGTTAGCAAAGCAAGGTACTTGATTCTGTAGCAGATCGATTGTTCTCATAATTTTGACCTCTGTGCCTCAGTGGTTGAGCGCGTTGGTGTTAAAGCCAGCCAACCAGGAAAAAAACGTTTTTTTTTACTAATGAGTCATACGAGTAGATGTGTAGAATATAATAAAAATGTTAAATATATGCATAATATAAAAGTATTCAATTTCCTTCCCGTTGTCTGGTGCCTGAAACACAAGTTCATCGGGTACTTAGCATGGGGCCAGATTGACGTGGTGTGAAGCGTAAATAAATATATAATTATAGTATAACTTTTTCGTATTACACTGGCAATATACAGTTACAATGCAATTTGTCAATTACATACTAAATATATATCATTCTAATTTTAACAAATTATGAAACCGATGAACCTGCTAAAAGATCAAATACCCTCATTGAACAAAAATTGTGTTGTGGTTTGTTACTTATAAAATGATGAAGTAGAAAAAGAATAAAATTTTACATTAATAGAGTTTTAATTAACTTATTTATATTTACGTATAACTAATTCTGTTTGACTTTACGACTAGAGTGCACTTGTTTTAACATTCTTCTAATGACAATCTTGATCAATCTATACAGTGTGTAGAGGATGGCCAGGACAAATGCAACCTGGTCCAACATCCATAGCTGGTACCACTCGTACAGAACGGCCCTTGACCGGAGATGGTATGAGCCTGAAAAGTTCATGAAATGTTTCAAATATACGAAGGGATTTTTTATGATAAAGTATTGATACCAAAAGATAGCATAGGTATAACACGTACGACTTAATTAGACACTCCGTTAGAATGCCCCGCATCCCCCGCGGCACCCCGCACTTGCCTTCGTTCGGTACTGACCGATAGCATACCATCGCGATGACGTCACAGCGTAGTGTCTTGTTAAGTCGCACGGATTATAAAAGAAAATATTCTAGGAACTAATCTAATTACGACACCTCTATTCATTTCATCAATGGGCTTGACCGATTTGACTAATTTTAGTTTTGAAATAATTGTGCAAGTTCAGGGATGGTTTAACAGTGAGAAATAAAAAATGCGGGTATAATACGATCATTTTTAAACACTAACTGTTCACTGTGATCAATTTGTCACCCGACTGTCAAATAATTATAGGGTGCGTTCACCTGTTTAGTTTATTTTAAGAAATCAGGATGTGTGAGTATTTTGTAGTTGTAGATGTTTGTAGTGTAGTGTAGGTTGTAGGCGTAGTTGTAAGTGTAGATATTGTTGAAGGTGTATTTATTCCAGTCAGTAGCGTAGCGAGCCTTAAGAGTGCGCTAGTCAATGGCTCGAACTCAGTGCTGCGCGCGGGGAAAATGCTTGTTATTTCACCCAATATTGGGGAAAAAAGGATATACCCATAAAATAGTAATCTATACTTATAAGAGAAGGTATACTGCACACATTTATGCAGCTGTGTAAAGTATTTTAGAAAAGGCGTCTTCAAATTACGCAAATCGGCACTCAGCTGTTGGTGTTTTATGTAAAAACTATATAATATTTTTGTCTGAAGTAAAATTATCTCAATTGCTGAATAATCGAACTGTGTCGGTATGTGCTTGCTTTTTTATTATCATTCTTCGTTTAATTTTTATTTACGTTCAAAGTTGCGCTAAGAATGCGAAGTTTGGAGGCTATTATCTTCTACACTAATATGAATTTCAGAAATATAAGCAAATACCGACCTAGATAAGTGTCAAAAAAATCGATATTACGCTAGAATTTGGGTCTACGATGTTTGACTTTAGAGTAAATCGCCAACAGCGTTTGTATGGAGAAAAAACCGACTAGCGCAGCCTTAAGAGGCCCCGTATCAAAATTAGTTTTAAGTAAAAATTTGCCGAGGGCCCCATATAACTGATACGACTGATACAGCGGTATAAAACTAGCTATGTCCATAATTCCAGTTCATAGTAACAGAACAACTTATGTCGATCTCGAGACAGCTACTTATTTATAAAAATAAAATATTGGTATTAACCGTAAATATGGCTTTTTTCATCTGAAAGTTAAGTTTTTACAGTTGTTTCTCATTTTTAATCATCGAATACAGTACATAACATATACTTCACTCAGAATCATTTTAATTCAAACGTAAACGAAGAAACAATAGCGGTCTATGATGTTACCAATTTAAATGTAACTTAATTAAATTAATTAAATTGAGAATATGCAGAACCTTAAAAGCCTTGGTCATGCTATTTACAGTTTATTAATAAATAAAATATTTAAATTACCTTTTGTTTCGATAGCTTGTTCCACATGATGCAGAATAAGTTTGGCGGGCGGTACGGGTCTGTTCTTGAATATACTCGAATAGAATTTCGCACGCTTTTGATAACTGAAATAAAGAGTAATACTAAAGCACCATACATAGTACTTTAATATATTTTTAATAATATGTTACCAGACTGGGAAATCAAAGGAAAAGCAAAAAATTGCTAATATCGGTTGTTATTGAAGAAGATAATTTTCTATGGTAAGCAGATATCATTTTCTATGGTGTCTCTGACTAGAGATGTTAAAGTTACACTCCCACTGCAGTGCGGCTTTTGGAAAAATATGAGAGTATCACGTACGATATGCGCGTACACTGACGACCTAAACGCGACATAATGAGTTAGTTGATAAATGTCAGTCCAGTTTCCGTGGAAACTAGTAAGAAAGAAGAAAGTAGGACTATAACTTCTGACGTGCGCGGTGCATACCTACGTAAGAATACACACATGTTTTATTTAAACTTACCTGTCATCAGCCAGTATTTTGCTGAGTGCTACTTCCAAGTCCTTCGCTAGGTTTTCTGTTAGATCCACTTTGATGCCGGTCCCTGCTTGTTCGGCTCGATGCGCATTATTGTACTGGTCCCCAAAAGTGGGCACAGAAATGGTCGGCACACCATAGTGATTGCATTCTAGTGTGCTCAGCTGTCCGCTGTGCGTGATGAAAACCTTCAGATTTGGGTGTGCTGAAATTTATTTATAGACGCATGAAAAAACTAAGCCAACTAAAGTAAACTTAAGCTAGTTAATCCAGAGCCTAAACTACTATATTACTAAATTTCATCAAAATCCGTTCTGTAGTTTTTGCGTGAATTTTCCAAACTCACCAAGAATACTTTGTTGGGGCAACCATGATCTGATGTGAAGATTTTTGGGAACATTGTCTAACGTGTCAATATACTTCCATATGACTGTGTAAGGCAACCTCCCGAAGAACTCGATTAAGTCAGATCTAGTCTGGTTAGAGAGGAACGTGGAATGATACCAGGATCCTAAACTGAATAATATCACACCATTCTTTGACGAGTTCATAATTTCCTCGAGATCCTGAAAAAATATATGGTCTCCAGTTAACATTAGGTAAGTACTCATTACTTATACTTAGTTGTTTGACGTGGTATGAAGGCGTCTAATGTCTAAAGATATTATTATAACACAAGCTACTTAGCAGGAGACTTTGCAATCTTTGTTTTGCCGTATCAAAAATGGATAAAAATGTAAGAATAAGTCATAGCTTTGCGTGTAATATAATACACAAAATTTTCATCAAATCGATGAAGCTGTTTTGGAGGAGTTCGATAACATAATATTGTGAGTATGATATGAGATTTTTTTCGAGATCGAAATACGAATAGTTAACCCTCCCCTGGAGGGTTAACTATTCGTATTTCGGCGGTTTTTTTGTATAAAATGTTTAATACCTTTGGCATCGGTGGCGGGTTTTCGGAAATGTGATATCCTCCTATTTGAACCATATTTGGCGGTAGGTTTTTAACTTGTGACGCTGGTGGGTATTCATTGGTGAATACCACTGAAATGTTGGTTTTTACTTCAGAATATGGGGGCAATCTGACTCCCCTCGCCTTGGCTATCGGTCCGAAATTCCGCTCGTAGTCTTGTTCCGCAACTTGATTCCACTGGCTGAAAAATAAAAGTCAATCTAGAAATAAGCAACTTCTATCGTGGAAAAACTAGGATCTAAATATTCTGGCTACTGAATAATGGATACTTAAAAAATTCTACTCGTAACTTCAAAAACTTTATTAGCAAACTAAATAGCAGTGCTGAAAGCTGGTTTTCCTTTATAGGGAAGTCCTACCCTGTATAATAAGGTTGGGATTTGGATGAGCAACTTCAAAAGGTAAGTGAAGCTGATAGGAAAGGAGTTATAGGAACCCCACGCCACTGCTTAATAGGTACAATGTGTTAATCGAGGTTATGAACTATAGCTAAGTGCGCATATCAAATCAAACCTGTGCTGCAGTTTTTACAGAAGAATTAATAGACATTCGTATCCATGCCAAAGATACGGAACACGGAACTTTTGTACGTAACTTATTGTATTCTACCTTAAGTGGGTATGATTATTTCAAATCTCCAACTTTAAGATTTGGAAAATATTCATTTGCTAAAAGTTTGTAAGCTTTTGTTAAATAGCAATGTGCATAAAATATAAATTTGCTATTTTGTCAATAGTTAGCTGAGCTTTTCTGTCGATAGTTATCTATTCCAGAGTGCGTTTGATTGGTTAAAGTGTCTAACATTTAGGGAGAAATACTTACTACAACTGGTAATGTATCCTGATTTGCCACAGCGTATTGAGGATGCGCCGCCAGAAGTTCATCGGTTCTTTGGTGAAATGGTACATGACCGGTGCTGTGGGGTTCAGCCGTGCTCGGTCCACCATGGCCTCGAGATAGGGCTCTGTTACTGGACCGTTGAGCAGGATCCATGGTACTTGCTGCACTGCCGCGTATCTGAAATTTAAAAAAATAGATAAATATAATATAATATTTTCTTTTTCAAATTGATTGATTTTTTAAAGTCAGTGCAACGGAAAGAAAGAAAAATAAAGCGTTACTACAGGTTTACAGTCTTAACCCGCCAATGCCCGCCAGTAAATCAGCTCAATACCAGACTAGACAAGCCGTTCTTTTCAATACTCACTACCCTTTGACCTCATCACCTTTCACGCGTTTTTTGTCAGGCCGTGGATTTCTTCGGTAGAGCCATCGTATTCGTCTTAGAGCTAACTATCTCACGGAAAAACTCCGGTTACTAGGTAATACCTATAACGTGAGGGAAACAAAATATTCCTTATTTTATGCAAAACATATTTTATGAAGAATATAGAAAGTAGTTTGATAAGTAACTGGTAACGCCAGTTAGTTCCTGAACCGGTGGGCGGTCGTAGGTCTTCAAGAGGACGATTCTGAAAGTATTAGTTACTAATCTATCATAAAAAATCATTTTCATGTATCATCTAATAGTCGACGGAAAAAATGTAGCAGTAAGCATTAGGTAAATAAAAATATACATATTATAGTGATGAATGATGATGATCATGAATACAATTTTAGCAATTGTATTACCTACATTCTATGCAAATAAATCTATATATCTGTCTATCAATTGTATCCAGTTTAGGTATTTAGAGTCAGTTCATACCAGCCCACAGTAAAGCGCAGTGAAGCGAAATTCTGAAATTTAATAATATTGAAAATTCAGCCTTATTTCTAGAACGTCATGCACATTTCTACTAAGATGAAAAGAAGACAAGACGCAAAGAGGCACTCGCACGTATGTGTACGACCAACGCTTGCAACCATGAACCAACCATCTTACAAACATTTTCATCATAAGAACGTATCAGAAAGGGTGTACGTGTTGATTGAGGGATGCGTAACTAAAAATTTTTACAGGAAAAATAATATTTATATTATTAATTAACATTTGCTGACAACTCTTACACTATTTATTACTTAGTATGGTCACCCTGCTGTACACCACGGCGGCTTTAAAGGTCACGCGAGTCGCGACTGCCGCGCAGTATTAATTGCGCGGTTATGAATCTACGTACGTAAATTATATTTTATATGATAATTGAGAGTCAATTCTGCTTAATAAAACCAGCAATAATACAATTACTATCAAGTCCCGACACGCTAAAACTGTTAAACCGGTATTAACGTAAACGTTAAAGCGTCTTAACGGCCTCTCATTGGTCGAAACTTCACAAAGTCAATTTACGTCATGTCGGTTCACTTTTAATACGATCAAACTAAAATGAAAGTCTACTTTAAATACGAGAATTGAGGTTTTGGTCATATTTTAAGGTCCCATATTGTATATTTAGCTTTGGAACGAGCATCGAATACTACTAATTACGCTCCCTGAATATTTATTTTATTTTAAATTCATCCCTAACGGCCCAATATTGAAACGCTACTTGGAATTAATAATAATTAAAAAAACACTAATAAAACATTGTTTTAGTGTATACATAGATAAGACCACGGATAAGGACATAGGCTACTTTTAATCGCGGCAAAATGTACGATTTCTGCGAGATTTCCTGTTGCGCTCACGATGTCGCGGGCAGCATTTTCTTTTAATACGCCTCCTTCTCTAGCGAACTCCAACTTACCCAGCATCTGATGGATCGGCGTAGAACCAGTCCGTCACGACAGCGTCGAACTGCTCCTCAGTGATGATCCTCCTCACCGCCGGGAGACTGATCAAAATCTGGCCAACGTTCCTGTTGATCTCCAATAGCGAACTGAAGCTGATGTCGTGGTCGGCGTCTGTAAACATTTTTTTTAAATAGAACTGATAGACGAGGCTTGTCGTCAAAAACTGTCTGCACATAAAAGGCTCCACTTTTGGTGTTGTTTGGGGCCTCGATGGATAATCTCGCCAGTCGTGTCGCCACTAGGTTTCGAGAGTAAAGGAAGAGAATGTGCTTTTGTGTGCAGTACACAAGAGCACATTCTCTTCCTCGGGCACATACTTGGGTACTACAAAATAACTGCTGCTAAGCAGGCCTGTTCAATAGAAACCAGTCAACGTCACCGAAATCGGTGTGGGGAGCTATTATTATGATGATAATCCAGAAGGCGTAACTTTTTAATGTACGAAGATTTTTTCTGTCAAACGTCATAGCCTATATTATCTTTAGTTTTAAAGTCTTTGGTAATAACTAATTGCTCTCTCCCACTCGCTCTATACGTCAGTCGCACCAAGCGTCGTACCGTACATACCACTTATAACACCGGCGCGCTTAGATTATCCACCGAAGAAATGGTTTCTTTCTACGGACGAATAGACAAAATGACAGATATGCAAAGGAAAGCTGTCATCGTGTCCATATCTATTGTCTATTTTTGTGCAGACAGAACACATTTTAATGGTGGTCATGCTAAGCGTGCAGACAAGGAATAGTAAAATCGAATCGTCGGTCGCAAAGAGCCATACTTATTATTCCTCAATCGATATCTCATGATTGCATTGCGTAATATCATCTCCTATTAACTATACCTACTTTCATCGTTTACAATTTGGACATACCAAATCGATTCGTCCTTTAGTCCCATATTCGTACGACTATGTGTCCAAATTATAAAATACTTACTGGCCCCACAACTAACTACCTACATACAACTACAATTTCTATACCAACAACTACCACACTACCTATAATTACACAACCTACTCATACTCATAAGTACGTGTAGTTGGTAGTAAGAGTGGGACTCTTACTACCAACTACACCTAATTACTACCTACACATACTCCTTCATGTACCTAAGGTAACATTACAAAAGTTAACACGTTCAGTGCCACCGACTCACCTGTATAGTTCACGTAAATTTGATTCCAGTGCCGACGACTCACCTGTATAGTTCAGTGTTTTTCACTAATATTTCCAAAATGCATCCGTATTTTCTGCTCAAAATTATAGTTTAGACTAAATATATGCTAAACTAAAGATTTATGCGGTGGGCCGGGCGTGGAGATCCCGTTTATTTTTGAAAGGAAAAAAACGATTATGCAATGCCATGAACTACACAGGTGAGTTCCCGGACATAGATCCTCAAACTGGAAATATGTATGACTGTATGTACATGTTAGAAAACGACGTCAACATAATAGCATGGACGACCTACATACTTGTGATATGGAACTAATATACAACAAACTAGTTTCATTAGAATCTATACGGTAGGTATATATATTATAAGTCGTGTTAGTTACACTAATTATAACTGAAGAACGGCTGAACAGATTTTTATGATTTTTGTGTTTTCGGATTTGTCTTCGTCGGAAATAGGATAATAAAAATGAAAAAAATTAATAATTATTATTATCAGTAAAATGTTGTTTCACGTATAGACATTATTATTGTTGCATATTAATAAGTTTTCATTTAATTTTAATTCAGCAGATTTTAAACTTTTTAAAAAAAGGTTTATTTTTTAATTATTATCAATTAAATTCGTCGTTTCCACAATAAAAATAATACATTTTAATCTAAAGCCCGTATTAAAATATTTCAGGGTAAAATTGACTATTCACAAGTATTAGAAATTCAAAATATAACCTTAACAATAACCAAAGTTTAAAAGATTGACAACCACTGCTTAAATTACGAAACAAACTTACCTTTTCTTTTATCCAAAGAGTTTTTTGTCATTTTTACAAGCTGAATAGTCCTACAACAACACCTAACACTTTTTAATTTCGTTAAACACCTTAGTTACACTGTAACGACCACAGAAATAACAAAAAATTGAATTTACCCTTACGCAGTGCCAGTGAACTCATATGGTGAGTCGATTCAATTCATATTGCAGTGCCGGCGACTCACCTGCTGAGTCCGCCGTACAATGTAGGCGGCATTCGAGAAGACATCATGAAAATCGTAGTGGCAGCGAAAGTGTATGGTAGTAAAGTTTTCATACACTTTTTAATCTCCGCGCAACTTCGAAACTAAATGTTCGATTTCGATGAAACAAGGAGTATAATTTAATAATAGTCTTCATGAGTAAGCTATTTAATTATTTATTTATAAAATGATTAATACTATAAGTAATCTAAAAAGAAAATAACGTTTTTTTTTCTGTCCCAGTACTTTAATCAAGACAAGCTGTTCTACCTTATCTATAGTAGTCGGCTTTATGCTAGCGGACTTTTTGTAGAAATTAGGACCATGTTCTTTAATGTTGTAAAACATTATTTTGTTCTATCATTTATAGTTTACGCAGCGTATGATATTTTATGGCTTTTTTTTCACCTTGGGGCACAATATATATTGAAGTTTTAGTATGTATCCCTTTTTTCTAGTAATAAATATATGTACATACATACATACATATAATCACGCCTTTTTCCCGTAGTGGTAGGCAGGACCGCCTCTTTCCCGTAGGGGTAGGCAGAGACCACTTCTTTCCAATTGCTACGATCCTTACATACTTCTTTCGCTTCGTCCACTTTCATTCTTATCATCCATTCCTCCTCTTACATTTAACGTAGCCAAGCGTCTCTCCATTGTCCGCTTTTCGCATCCGTGAGAAACGAGACGTGATGGGTGGCGAACCACATCGCCGCCATTTTGGATAATAAAATTATTTTTGATTATCCATTGCGTTTCCACGGATTGGTGGAGAGGGTAGGAATAGGGAAAGGGAAGGATAGGTAGTGTGGAAAGGAATATTGGTAAGTTAGAGTGGGAAATAGGGAATGTAGGATATTACCGCCCAGGAGGGCAAGGGATAGGACAGTAATAGCTAGGGAAGCCGGGGTCGCGTACCCGTATACTATACCACAACTACTGGACAGGTAAGTTGGGAAGAGTATCCCATGACATGATAAATATAATCTGTATTATGTAATGGGATTCTAACGGTGATCGGTGAAATCGGTCCAGTAGTTCTTGAATGAATCGGGAACAAAATATATTAAAAAAAAAACATCTATAATATTAGTATAGAGAGACTGCCTCCGTGGTCTAGTAGTTAGAGCATTGGCTCTCAACTCGGATGTCGTGGGTTCGATTCCCGCATTGGAACAACTATAAAATGTTGTTTCCAAGTTTAGTTAAGACAATGCAGGCTGATCACTTGATTGTCTGTTAAGAAAGATGATCCATACGTCGGGTGGGCATGTAAAAAGTCGGACTTGCGCCTGATCTCTCGCCAGTCGTGTCGGTTATTCGTCCCATTGGATTATGAGAGTAAAGGAAGAGATAGTGCTCTTGTGTACTGCGCACACACTTGGGCACTATAAAATCTCTGCGTAACTGGCCTGGTTTCAATTAAACCGGCCACCGTCACCGAAATCGGTAATCGGTATGAGGAGTTATTATAGTGATTATATTAGCTAAGGAAATTAGGTACGTATTTTTAGACACGAGTATTACACAACATTGCCCAACATCTAAATCCAGATATGAGATAGTAACTCCCATTTGTTACGCAATGTTACTTAAATATTATGCAATATTTACTAAAATAATGACTTTCAGAATTTTTCGGCGATAACAATTATTATTTATTACAGATTCAACAAATTGAAAGTCATTTTCAACTCCCTTGCTTTAAATGGAGAGTTTTAACTTTAAAGAAAAAGTTCGTCTACTGTGCTTTATGCGTAAACTAAACAATATGGAATGTTATGGTAATTTTCATCAGCATCTAATATTAGCTTGTAAATGTTCATCAGTTTTTAAAAGAAATTGTCTTTGTCCGTAAAGAAAACCGCCTTTTCGGTTGGCTTCTACGTTCATAATATACATTAAACTTAGGCCTTTACATCTATCTATATCTATGGACTCTTCACACCACGTCAATCTGATCCCGTGGTAAGTTCTCGAAGAACTTGTGTTACAGGTACCAGACAACGGAAATATATTTAATACTTTTATACTATACACATATTTAAGATTTTTATTATGTTATAAGTACACATATTTAATACACATCCATGACCCAGGAACACAGAAAAAACTTTTTGTTCCTTCGGCGCGATTTGAACCGGCGACCCCGCGATATGTCTGGGGCCAACTACGTGCGGGTTTCCTCACGATATTTTCCTTCACCGCTTCCGTACAATGTACTTGAGATCTGAAAAAGTCTCATTGGTACACGGCACAACCTGGGATTCGAACCTGCACTCTCTCGAGTGCGAACCAAACGGTCTACCCACTAGGCCACGGAGGTCATATGCTGTAAGTATTTACACGGGTGACTAAAACCGCACAATTTTTGCCGCACGGCGAAGATCAATCGTTTAAGGCACACCCCACACTAGTGGCTGGCCAGCGCTGGCGTCGCGTCGCCGCGGCGTCGATGCTGTGTGGAGTCGCGTCGCCGCGGCGTCGACGCTGTGTGAAGTCGCGTCGCCGCGGCGTCGACGCTGTGCGGACGCTGGCACGACGACGATGCCCTAAAAACGCTAGTGTGGGGCGTCTCTAATTGGCAATTTAACCATCGAAAGTGTCATTTAGACGTTGTTTTCGCCCGGCATTAGTCACCCGTGTAAATCCCTACTTACGATTACCATGGCGTGGTATGTCTTCACAGCCACTACAGCGGCAACCCTGCAGTCTATAATTCGCCGCAATAAGCGCGAGTCAATCTGTGTCACTCTTTGACACCTGGAGTCAAACGGCCTGTTCCAATAACCTATCTATCTATAACTATTATTTAGAACGTCAAAGGAGACGGATACGCTTTCATACATTCTTGGGCCTAGATGTAAAAAGATGTAAGTGGTGTCATTTAAGACCTTATATATTAAGAAACCATTTCTGAAAATTCTGCGAATTTTGGCAATCTGAGAGCAGAGTTATAAGAGATTTAGTAAAAGTGAGTTTATTCAATAAATTGACAATTACCTATACTTAACAGCTGATTTTTGAACTATGATTGCTATTTTGTTTTATTATACAGTTATTTAATGTAGTTTTTATTGTATTTTATTGAGTGGGAGTAGAAAAGGAAAGTCACAAAAAGAATTATTTATCTGAAAAACGCAATGATAAAAGAACTGATGATTACTGCAAAATATTGTTGTTTTAACAATCTTCATAATATAATATGCCATTATATATTATGATTACTAATCTGTTATGAGAGACGCTGGGCCATCTGTAATGACGATGTACTTACAGATTCTGGTGCACGCCATTGACGAATCACTGACAATGTCGTTTCATCATCTAAAGCTCGTCGGCCCAGTGTTTTACATCGACTAGTTGCTATGGCACAATTTACACAGCGATCCATGATGTCAATATCCAATCGTTAAGCCAAATCCAAAATAAAGAGCCAAAGTCAAAGAGTAAACAAGGTTATCGGTGTCCTTTATGATAGCAAGGGTCGTAGAAGTTAAACAGTATACTAGAAGTCCGTAGAGAGAAAGCATTGGTCGAGGATAAAATCTAAATACACATTCAATTACGCAAATATCAATAAAACAACTGGACATACACTCTAAACGCAGACGCAAACAATACATATACGAGACGAGTGACATCACAGAGTCAGGGAGTTGTCAGTTGTCACTGTTATAACCACGAAGGTTATAACGTAAGTAATAAAATATCTATCTGTAAACTAGAATCGATTTTATGATTTATTTTTATTATGTAAGTTGATATTCTGTTTTTTTTTAAACTGTTGACATTATGATAAATAATGTATTTATTCCGTAGAATTTATTTATTTTGATCAATCATCTAGTGCAAATGTTTTTATATTCAATTATTATTGTTGAAATTGTTCAGAGTAATCGATTATATTAATCGATACTCTATTTCATCAGTGCACGTACTTATACTTAAGATTTCTCTTCTCCCAGATTGAGAATTGAGCTCATTTTTTATATTTTGGAACAGAAAAAAATACCGCATTTTTTAAACCATATCTCATCTTATTACAATTGGGCCCAGAGATCCCCGTCTCCTTTGTTGTTCAACGAAAAACCGGCAAATGATTGAATGACGACGTTTTTAACAAATAGTTATAGATAGATAGGTTATTGAAACGGGCCGTTAGACTTTCTCACACTTATCGCAGCTAGTTGTACTGAGAATCAGGATGGTCAGTTTAGTTAGATCTTGTTCACCATAAATAGGTGTCGTTTGTCTTAAAACACATCTTTAAAACAAATAATTATTTTACATTTTCACTGTCTTTTAAAGAGTTTAGACCACGGGCCACGGCTCATGCGTAAAGAAGATTTAACCTTGCTTTATTTATTATGACCGAAGAACATTTACATACCTTCTAATGCTTTGTTTAGTTCAGTCACATTTATCTGTCTCAGGCTTTTCCTTGCTTTTAGACTTGGATTCGATGTTATTAGGGTTACCTGTAAATTGATATTATGATTATTACTATTTCAGTTACATATTCTAACCATACCATCTTATTAATATTACCCATTTTCATACTTGTCTTCATCATTTCTTGCTCTTTTATTGCACTGATAACACCTTTTTACTTTGGATTTTAAGATCATGATCAGACTTTTTAATTAATAAGAAAAAAATCGTACGTACCTCATGCCTTCCATCGAGTAGGGCTTCGGCAATGCCGTTGGTCAGAATAAAGTGACTCTTGGTGGGCACTGTGTTGATGATGAGAATGCGGTACCCGCAGCATGTCGTCATCAATGTAAAAAGAGCTACCAATATGAGACTCATTCTGAAAAATAATATGAAAACATAGTCAGAAAAAAATCTATAAAATAAATATGTAAAGACAGTTATATAATAAAAAAGATAGGGTTAATAAAAAACAGACATTCAGTAAAAAATCATTCAAATCAAGATGTAATTTGCTAATAGTTCTCGGCAAACTTCGTTTTTTTTTCTACAAATGACATAATTAATTTATATAAAAAAAGATATTTTCTCGAAAACCATTGACGTCGTGGTCGTTCTGTACCTAATGTTATGTTCTTACCTAATAGAAAAATTTTAGTTATTATGTTTCAGCCTGGTCCACTGCAGGACATAAGCACTTTAAGTCTAATGTCTGTTAAATTAAACGCCTACGTCTCGACCTCGCGGGGCCACCGAAAAACGACGAATGGCCAACTACGCTTGGCAAAGCGATACTATACCGTTTTTGTAGACCAATCACTTATCTTTTGTGATCAATTTTACGAACAAGTAGCAAGTAGCAAGCAAGTATCAAAGATTATTTTTTTCAACAGGTGGCAATGTTGGACTACTTTGACTGCATACCTACTTGACTAGGTACATATTTTTTCTTATGTCGCATAAGTATAGAAGCGAAGGTCATTTTATGTGAAACCACTGGTAAAAATATGTAAAATAAACAATATATTGGAGAACATGCATAGTTTTTTTTTGTTGTATTTTCGAAAAGAACATAATAAGCCAGAATATATTGTCTTCGCAATGGCATATCTACGATCAACCGTTGACGAAATACAGTCATCACAAAGTGCGATCGTTGGAGAGCATTAAAAACGCTCTTAGATACAAAAACGTCACAGTTGTGTCCAATTTAACAACAGTTGTGTAACAAAATAGATTTTTTTAACTTAAATATTGCGTTTATATATATCATGTTAATAAAAAAATGACTCAAACAACAAGGATTTGAATAGTAATTTTCGTTTTGCGATCAAAGCAAAAAAAAAATTCGTCGTCCTGTAGGTTGTAACTTTTTAATTTAGCACTAATTTCTGTACTTTTTGCATTTTTCAGTACCTATTTATTTTGCCTTTCGGAAAATAAATTAATTTTGCTGAGAAAAGAGATGGCCAAAAAGTATACATAAAAAACCCAGAGTCGACAAAAACTTCTTTGATGCGGTTTGAAGCAGTTTTTTTATGGCCTTAACAAAAATGTACTCACTGAGTCTTAAAACTTTCGTGGTCCTGATAAAATGAATATCTAAATACCTATATGATATTTTGTTCAAACTAGTCGAACTTTCTTAAAATACTGCTCTTTTATTTCTGCTTTTTGAGTATTCTATTATTATTTTGGTTAAACAAGGGTCAAAGTAAAATAATACATGAATTACTCAATTACGAAAAGCACTAATTACGACGAAAGTGAACGAAGCACTGACACTGCTTGTGCGTAGGTTAACTAACAGCGTCACACACAAACGTTAGGCGAGCACAAACACTATAGCGCCGTCGCCGCGCCGGACTCAGGTCGCGAGTATAACAAAAAAAAAAAAGGGCCGCTGCTTAATAAACCTAAAATATCGTTGTGAATGAGTTGTAAAGAATAATTAAGCTTGACATGATACTGCGTAGAGACGCAAGTCTAGAGAGACTGATATGAGATAGTTATGGTATCTCAGTAGATAAGGAGAAAATAAAATCATTTTTTTAATCTACATAATATAAAGCCTATTCAACACGCACATAAGAAGTTTTTGTCGAAACTGGGTTGTATTTTGGCCATCGCCTTTGCTTTACAAATGCATGTTCTCTATTAGGTAATTTGGCCCATATTATTGAAAACTTTCTTTTACTAATTTTTAACCAATGATTTCATAATTAACTAACTCTCGTTCCTACCTACCTATAAAATAGTGATGTTAATAGAATTGTATGAACTCTCTGAATTTATAATTTGCTACCTCATGTTGCTACCATTTTTTGGTTTTATATCAAACTTTTGGGTCCCTAGCGATCTACAGTAGGCATTGGACTACTTCTGTTTGTTTTGTTGCGATGACCTCTTTATTCGACACCGAGCTCTAGCTCTGATGACGTGAGATGCGACCGGCGCTTCGTGGACAGGACAGACCGTGGTGTCCGAGGCTGTCTACATTTGTACCACAAATACAACGATGGGGGACGACGTGGGGGACGCCCAGACGCAGGGAAGTGGCTAATCGAAATGTTGTTCGATCCAGCAGTGTGCCCGTATTGGGTGACGGTAGCGCTTGTAGCCAAAGGCCCGCCTCCCATTTCTCCACAGCTAAGAGGAGAGCCTGCTCCGTAGGACTGGACGATGTGTTAAGGAGATTGTTCCGTACCATTCTACAGAGAGGCTCGTCCCAGAGCCTTTGGGAAAAGGTATTGGTGGGCAATTCGTTAAAACCACTAGATACGCTCCAGGCGTCCTTAGCCTCGTCCAGAAATGGAACTGCATTAGTGTAGGATGGGTGCTCAAGTATTTTAGACATAAGACGGCATTCTTGTCCTCAGTCCACGCAAACCGTATGGTTTGCGTGGACTGAGGACAAGAATGCCGGAAGGGATACGTCCGAGGGTTTTCGGACACCCAGGCCCAGGGGTGGTCGACTTTGTATGAATGACCTTGGACCAAAAAGGGGGCAGTTCGGTGCGACAATAATGGTTATATTTCAATATATCGCTCTCTGTCTTACATGGTTAATATTACACAAAAGTTACTTAAAAACCCCAACAGATGACACTATCCCGCTTCTAGATCACGCTATCGAAAACACTAGACGTATGTATATAAGGGCTCACGAACATTTCGTGACGTAGTAGTTATGATTTGTGCTTGGAGATGGTTGCTCGGTTTTGTTGGAATGTAAAGTTTAACTCTAAAGAGAAATTTAACGTTAACTTAAACTTTAATTACGTATCTTCAATTTCCCGCCATATTCATATAATCAAATATATAGTCCTCCTTTGTTGGAAGGCGGTTAAAAGTTTGAGGGGGCAGCTCACTAGAGGCGCTATTTGGTCCCAATTTTTTTGTATGAAGTCGACCTTCTTCTCCGCGAGTAATAGTGTTCTGTGCCCAGGCCACCGAACCTTACTGGAAGTGTTGCCTGAGTCCATGAGCGGTCATCGAAGTTTATGTTCAAAATAGCGGAAAGCGTATGTCTTATGGTGTCATCCAACTGTTTGAGAAGTTGAGGGAACTTCCACAGTTGACAACACCGCAAGACATACGTAAATTAAGGTACAAAAAGGCAATAACGTGTTAAGGTGAAGGCCATGTGACAGTTAATTTGGAGAAGGCGATTTAAAGTTTCACTAAAATTTTGTAATTTATTATTTATGAAAGCCGGGAGAGACTCGTCTAAAATAGGTGAACCCAAGAGAAAGAGCGAATCCTTTTCGATGACAGACAGTTGTGGAGCTATTTCTTTGAAGCTAGATATAATTGCATTTTTATCTCCACAACTATCTGGCACAAAAAGTTCACACTTCCCTAGGTTCAGGTCTAGGCCGATTTTTTTTGTACTCATGGATCAGCGTACGAAAGTCGGTTAATACAGTAGCTGTATCGCTTCCAAGAGTCCCGTCATCCAAATACCAAACATTAAAATTAGAATTTAGAAGCTCGATGGCCGGGTGTATGGCAAGACTAAAAATTGCTGGACCTAGAGGGTCGCCCTGTTGGCAGCCAACTTCAGATCGGATGAGGTGATTTTTGTAAATGAGTTTGGAGGGGTTGTTATAGCACTGAAGCATGAATGGTAAAATGGCTGGTTCTTTCGATTTGATTTGGGCCAACATGGCGACACGGTTAACTGAGTTAAAAGCATTATTGACGTCGACCTTCAAAAACACATCATCGCCTTGATTTTGGATAGCTGTCCTGAATGAATGAACGGCGGCCTCACCCTTTGCAGGCAAAACCTAGCTGTTTCGGCTGAGAGTATGCTGAGGGAACTAATTGACTTGCAGGCAAGTTTGGCCGTAAGCCGTCGGAATGTACAGCCGACGGCGATCGGGCGAATGCCTCCATCTCTCTTCTTCAGGGCGCAGAGGTTAGCTAACCAACGGAGCTCCGTACAAAATATCCACGATATCTGATGCAACCTCTCCACGCAGCATCAGGTTGCACAGATTCGTGAGTTCTTGCAGGAGCTTCTCGCCGGCCTCCCCGCAGCAGCCGCTGATGATATCCTTCAGATGCTGAGGGGTGAGACCGTCGAGGCCACCAGATGAACCCGGAAGAAAAGACATGATGGCTCCGCGTACTTTGTCTGCCGACGTTTGTAGGGGTGGTGTTGCGTCGTCGGAAGCTGTGAAGGAATTGGGTGTTAGTTGTGGGGGGTGTTTGTTCCGCAAAGCGATGAGAATTTCTGGGCAATCGGGAGCGACCGTGTCGTTGGAAAAAAGGAGCCGGGCTGCACTTTTAATGTCTCCCTCACTTACTTTATTTTCTACATTTTTCACAAGGTTTTATTTGGCCGAGTAGTGCGAAAAAAAATTTGGGTTGAAATCAGTATTCGAAACACATTTTTTTTTAATTCGTGAAGTGAGAGAGGCATTATTGAGCGGATCTCTAGTGACATGCAGAATGCTATAGGGAAAGGTGAGTAATTTTTCCCAGGCTTGCCTCGAGTTTGATCAAGCACTGTATGGCGTACTGTCTCGGCAAGCTTCTGGGCCACGGCCACTCTTGCACCCCTAGGGATCCGCTTTATAATCGGGACAGAACATTTAAATTTTGATATTTCTTACCAGAAATTAGTTTGACAGGTGGGGTTCGGAAGTGGAGGAGTTGCTGGGGGAATAGGGACGAAAAGCTGTTTGTGGCATTTGCCTCTATGAATATTCAAACCCCTCTGGCTTTTAAAATATCGTGCTTGGGGACAATGGGAGCATTGCACCAGATTTCCCAAGGACACGGTCGAAATATCAATGGAAATCCCTGCATCTTGGCTGCTTAACATAAGTTGGTAAAGCTAATATACATATATTTAAAAAAATATATTTAATAAACTAGACTAAGTATAATTGAAAACTTACAATAAAAAAAATACTATACATAATAACCAAAATAAGAAAACCTATCACGATATCTAATCAGGTATTTCTCAAAATAATGGTGTCCAAGGTAGCATCCGTACAATGTAGTAATCCGTAGTCTAACAATGTACGTAGGGATCGCTGTTTACTCTATCACGGCCAGCATAGGCCATTCCCTGCTCCAATTGCAAACATAGACGGTAAAAAGGAAACCTGTTGTAGATCGCATCGTCAAACAATAGCATCCAGTTGGTATATACCAACTGGATGTTGGTATATACCAACTGGATGATCGTCAAGATGATGCAGTACCTCTTTTTAATATTATATATCTATGATGCAGTATCTAGGAATCACACAGGCGCGGCGTGCAAAGTACCCGGGATGTCGGGCGCTGGAAAAATTGTTACTAATATTGCGTTGGTACTTCTTGTAAGTTTTCTTTAAAATTATTAAACGAAATGGGTCTTGTTTTTATGCAATTTTTAATAAAGCGTCCATACGCGTAATAGGTTTTTTTTCCAAATTACTGTCCGATTTCGTTCAAAATACTTTTCCTAAAGAGTATTAAGCATGAGCTATCAGAGGTTTTAGAAGACCTATATCTAATGATACTCCACACTATTGGGTAGATGCGAGAAAAATATTCATCCTCACTTTACGTGTAGAGGTTATCCCAAAAAAAACATTTTTCGTGATTTTATTTTAGCACTTTGTCGACGTAGTAAATACACATACCCATGCAATATTTCAACTTTCTAGCACTAAGCATTTGGACGGTAAGCCGAAGACGGACGGATGAACGGACATGACGAAACCATAAGGGTTCCGAGACGTAAACCACGAAACCTTAAAAACTAGTCACAACTTTATCCCTTAAGTTATTACTTAATATTGTGTAGAATGTGTTGATTGGAATCAAAAAGATTTAATTTTGAACTTTTTGCACAATATTATGAAATAAGTTGAATTCAGCTAACATATAGCACAATTAGCCTTCCATCTTCTTCGTCTTTTATAACTCAAACACAAAGCCTTTTAATTTAGAAGGCATACCGGCGTTACACCGCGCTGTTGCTATGTATGTAATCTGTGGTAACTTACTGCTTCTCTTGTTTAGGAGAACGCCCACGTTCTTGGATTAGTTCATTCCGAGTCTTTTTAGCCGTTGGGTCGTCCACGATGTGCTTGGTATGACGGGCACAAGACTAAGCAATAGTAATTTTATTTATACATTGTTATTCATTTTATTAGTATTTTCGGGATTTTCCACTGGGGAAATAAAATAAGTGTTATTGCTACTTTTCTTAGATACATGATATAACATATTATAGCCAATCCTTTTATTATATACTAGATGTTGCCCGCGGCTCCGCCCGCGTAAATACAGTATCCCACAGGAACACTGTACTTTTTCGGGATAAAAAGTAACCTATGTTTTAATTCAGAGCTCAAGCTAGTAGTACCATACCAAATTTCATCAAAATACGTTCAGTAGTTTTTGCGTGCAAGAGTATATCCATCCATCCTTATCATATTATAAATGTGAAAGTTTGTGAGGATGGATGGATGTAAGCATGAATGGATGTATGGATGTTCTTTAATATTGTAGAACATAATTTTGTTCTATCATCAATAGTTTCCGCAGCGCATGCGACGAAAGATGTTTTATGGCATTTACACCTTGGTTTTAGTAAGGATCCCTAATCTTTTCCAGCAATAAAATATATAGTCTGTTACTAAGGGTGAATATAGCTTTATAATGATGAAAGAATTTTTCAAATCGGCACAGTAATTTTAGAGTTTATTCATTACAAACATATACACACGCAAAAATACAAATATTTTCTCTTTATAATATTAGTGTAGATATGTATAACGATTGGCCATATAACTATTTTTTAATATGGCTTCTTCATGGCACCTATCTTTGATTTGATAATTGGTGAGCTAAACAATTGTGTTTCGGAATCATAACTATTAAAATCTAGGTATTAAAATATGAGTAACACTGAACGGTGAGCTACATCTAAGACAAGTCCGAGGAGTGCTTTTCGCGAACAAATGTGAAAATTTAAAAGAACAATTTTCCATATTTTTGCTAAAAGGTGGCCCCGTGAGAAACTCGTCTTACGCCGGTTCTTCTCGCCGGGTTAGTTCCCGAACCGGTGGTAGGCATCAAGTAGGGACCAGGGTTCGGGTGACGGATTGGGGAATCCGTCACCCATTGCACGAGCCCTTCCGGTTGCAGAGCGTCCGGTGCCTCGGATTGCTCTCCCGGGAAATGCGGCAACTGTCGTTGACAGGCAGCCGCGCGGAGGATCTGCTGCAAATGCAGATGCCGCTTACTGGGCCGCTGCAGTTATCGCCTCAGGCGGGTCCGGCGGCCCAGCAGCTTAGCGGAGGAGGAGGCACCTTGGGGTTTTAGTGCGGTAACCCCGGGCGATACCATCTACGCCCGGGCGAGTCCCACATACCCCGGTGGTCCGTCCCCAGTCCGCCGGGGATCCATAAAGGATTTCCCCAAGTAAAAAAAAAAAAAAAAAAAAAAGGCATCAAGTAGGGACAATTTTTAGGCGTTACTTTGTAAACCATATGGAAATAAAAAAGATGTGTGGCACTCGGGGATTGCCGCGGTAAAGCTATTGCATAAAATATAAATACAATAATAGTATCGCATTTTTTCAATTCCGTTGTACTTTAAAATAAAATACATATAATTTAAAAGTACAACGCCATCTACCAATCAAGTACTTCATTA
The DNA here is from genome assembly GCA_905404095.1 of Glaucopsyche alexis. Lineage (NCBI taxonomy): Eukaryota > Metazoa > Arthropoda > Insecta > Lepidoptera > Lycaenidae > Glaucopsyche > Glaucopsyche alexis. Next base: position 28,915,948 of record FR990044.1, read on the forward strand.
TATTCAGCAATGTGTAGGGAAAATACACTCGTCGTAGTTTAAGCTTGAACACATAGATGGCGAAACCATTGTAATAATTCAATATTCCTGCTACTAATTTAAATAACACATAGCTAGACGTTACACTAGACGGAAAGCGATTCAGTACCAGCGGCTCGATTGTAACCAAATTAATCAGACCCCCACCCCAGCTCAGCGGTGTTAGGTTTTTTCGTTACGGGATTTCTTGATTCGGTCGCCGCGCTCAAAGCCCGCGATAAAATCTATGCAGTAGCTTAAAAACCTTTTTTGATTTTTGATTTGATTTTGATTTACATATTTTCAGGAGAGACGTTCTAAAGGGCGATTTTTTTAAATATAATAGGAAAGGCCAATTAATATATATTTACGCCGCTGAGAATAGGCCACACCAACGCATCTCACTCGCATTTGTTCGCGAAAAGCACTCCTCGGACTTGTCTTAGATGTAGCTCACCGTTTAGTAAGTCATGTTCTAATAGATTGTAATAGTTATGATTCCAAAAGATAATTGTTTAACTTCACCAATTATGAAATCAAAGATAGGTGCCATGAAGAATTATAACGAAAAATAATGCATACAATTGTAAGGAGAAATTTTTATTTGACAATCTGTCGACGTATTATAATATCTCTAGTAATATTACAATCTTAGTTAAGTCCAGAATTCCAGCTCCTACGTGGGTGAACTGCGAATCGCCGTAGTTGAGGAATGGCGGAGACTATCCCAGTAGACCATCGATAACATCATTCTCAGTATGCCTAGACGAATAGAAACTTTAATAAGAGCACATGTATGAAATACGCGATATTAATCATCATTTTTCTAATCTAATTAATTGTTATTTTAATATTAATTTTCACTTTTCCCGGTTACATGAAAATTTAAAAAATGTACCATTTTTCAAAAAATAGCATTTACTCGCAAAATCTGTTCTTAATGTGATCTCATTTTAAGTAAAACAAATGAAACTTTAAATAACAGAAGAAGTGTAGTAAGTAGATTTTAAAATAAAACCATATTTTTTTAATTATGGACCTTTTTTTGTGTTCCACTAAATATGCCAGTGTGTTTATTTTAACAAACTGCCTTTATTTGATCTCCACGTAATATATAATATAACTTTAATTAAGTTTAAAAGTTTATGACAGTCTGAGTTTAGTTTAATATGCGCTTTCCATGAACATATGTTTACTATCTAATAGCATTCCAAGAATTTTAATAGAATAAGTTCTAGTAAGCGTATGGCCCTCAATATTTAGTGTAATATTATTAGAAAATATAAGAAACTCCGTTTTAGAACCCATAAAACATAAACCTATTTTTATTATACCATTTATGCATTAAGAGAATTTTGAACTAGTTGTGAAGTTGTTTGAATATTTTTTCCAATGCAGTATAGTGTTAAATCATCCGCAAAAAGCTATTCTCACTTTGATCTATATGAAATTAGTGTTAAAACATAAAAGGGGGATCAAGTGTTCCCAGTTTCCGTTATATGAGCTGTAACATAAGTTTATCTCAATTCTTAACTAGGACGTAAGTAGCATCGAAGTGATAACGACTGTTCATTTTGATAACAATCTTATTTGTAGTAGATATCTGTCGATTGTTAACAATTAATTTCATAATATTTTGGCGTAGATAATGAATAAATAACTATAATATGATGTTATATTTTCTTGGTTTGAATATAATCTGTTTCTAAATAATAAAATACATATATTATTATGTACCTATACTTGGGAGTGGAGCAAATGAAAATGATTTTTTTTATTTCCAAATGAAACTTAACAAGCTTTAATCGGAAAGTCAGGAGAAAAGCTACCACCGGTTCCACTTCCTAGCTACCACCGGTACTCTTACCCGCCGGGAAGAACCGGTGTAAGAAACTTGCAAATGAAGCAAATATGGTAAAAGAGGCATTTATTTTATTATTTTTGCTTTAATTTTGTTTTGTTGGTATGTGATAGTATATTTTTAATCAAAATCGTAATAAATATGTAGAAAATATACAAAATCGCGAGGAAAAATGCGATTTGATCCAACATCAGCAGTTGATACCATTCGTAAAGTGATGCTCTAGAACGAAGATGGTGAGATCCTGAAAAAATACAATAATTATATGAATGCTGTAAACTGTTCAAATTTTGCTAGTTACACAGTTGTCAACGGCTTTTTAAAACACAATTGTAAACGTCTTTACTTGCAATAGCCGTATCAAACCCCGATTATTAGAAACGAGCCGAAGATCCAATCAGGTTATCCGAACATACTATTAAGTTCTTTGGCTGAGACATATTATAACAGTAGGAGTTGGCTGAGGCCCTCCTGGTTCACAAGTCACTATTTAGCTTGCAATTATGGTTCAAGCATGGCAAGTGACACTCAACAGGATATATGGTGTAATGCTCATAATCAGTTTCCTTTACTCTTGTGATTTGGGTCAACAGTGCTGCTGTACCATCTAAAATACCTTCTTCAGCATTATCTGGTGTATTTATAACATTATATTGAATATTTTCATGTATGTTTATGAGCTGGTTAGGTAAATCTGGTAATTTGATATGAGCATAATGTTCGTTTATATTTTTTAAGTATTGTAATGCTTTGTACACTTTATTAACGTCAACAATGTCTTGCCATATAATATTTGCTTTGTTTGGCGTACTTCGGACTATAATATAAAGTTCTGGGTTTTCAATTATTGCGTCTTCAGGTTTTGGAGTTTTTTTAGGGTTTTTTCCATCGGAAGCGGTAAATGAAAAGTCCTGCCCTTTACTTTTTTAACCATCTGACGATTGGGTAGACGTTTATTAGCCACAGGATTCATTGTGACGACCACCTGAAATGCTTTAGCGCGTTGGATTAAAATGTTTTCATAGTCGTTCAGCTGAGCTATTTCTGGTGGAACAGTGCTTACGTGCATGTCATTGAGGATACAGACAGCAGGCATTTGGTTATCACGAATCTTAACAAGGCATGTGTGGCATATGTACGGACTGTGAGTTATTAGGCTAGAATTATAGTAGTTTAGGAGCTGATTCCAAACATCTGTTGATATAGGCTTTCTTAATCGTTCTATGGAACTAATATCCCTAGAATAACAAAGTTTATTGCACGACATACAATCAAGTTTCGGTGTATCTATACTTTTTTTGGAAAATAATTTAAAAGCAACCTTATTACTTTTTATTATTTCATCTTCCACGATTTCACTATCAGGTGTACGCTCTACAACGGCACTTCCTACCATCGGTTGCTTTCCTAGTTCCATAAGCTTATCCACATTACCACTCGCCAAAGAATTGTCAATATCAAGCAATAACTTACAGTCACTGTGTATTTGATAAATCTCTCTGATAATAGTCCGAAGATGTGGGAAATGCGATTTAACGTTATTAATAAAGTTGATATTTTCTTGCAGTTTTCCTGTTTCTACAGACATCGAGTAAATTTGCGCAGTAGTTTGGAGGATAAATATTTTAAAAATGTTTTTCAATTTTAATAAGATCCCATCATTTAATACGCACAATGAATCTGAACAAGACCATGTCAGACTTTTGGACATTTCCTTAACATTTGTAAAGGTTTTTGCTTTGCCAGTATCATCAATCTCGATAGGTTTTTCTTTATCTTCATAAACCTTATAAGCTTGTTCAGAATAAAATGGCTCCTGATTACTGAGATGTTCTGATTTACCAAGAAATGCTTCAAATTTATCTTTAATATTCGTGCTTTCAGGACATATTTTTAACTTCTCTAATGCCGCTATTATTTTTTCTTTTAGTTTTTTTGCAGTCTTGTTCAAATCTTCTAAAGTTCTTTGCCTATTATGGAGAGTCCACTTAACTATTTTTTCTGATTCTAATCTATCTTTAAGCTTAGTTGTAAGAACTCTAATGATTGTTTCTGTGTTTCCATTAAACTTCAGTTTATCAGTAGATGTCTTTCGCGCTAAGTTTTGTCTGTTTACTTCCGGATGTGAAGCACGGTAGCGAGATACTGCGGCCTGATTGACTTCCGGATGTAAAGCACGGTAGCGAGATACAGCAGCCTGATTGACTTCCGGATGTGAAGCATTGTAGCGAGATACAGCAGCCTGATTTACTTCTGGATGTGAAGCATTGTAGCGAGATACAGCAGCCTGATTTACTTCCGGATGTGAAGCATTGTAGCGAGATACAGCAGCCTGATTTACTTCAGGATGTGAAGCACTATAGCGTACTACAGCTGCCCGGTTTACTTCAGGGTGTGTAGCACTGTAACGTGCTACAGCTGCCCGGTTTACTTCAGGGTATGAAGCACTATACTGTGCTACAGATGCCCGGTTGGCGCCTGGATGTAAAGAATTATAAAGTTCTACGGTTTCTCGACGTTTTTCAGGGTGTTTTTGTCGGTAACGAGCCGCAGCTTTTCGAAGTTGTTCACATCGTGACAGTTCGGATACCTTAGGTCTTCCTTTTTTAGTTTTAGTCGGTCTACCGCCTTTTCCCTTATGCTTCATGTTCAATTCACTTTGCGTAGAGTTTAAGTCATATAGTGTACATATAGCAGTATCTGATGTTACAGAATTTAATGTTATGGGATCAAAGGGGGAAGAAGATGGAGGGGCATCTCGTATAGGAATGAGTACATCGTAGTGGCCGCTTAAGTAACTACCGGTAAAACGTAAACACTTTTTTTGGCCAGTATCGCCAAAGGAACCTCTTAGTATACCGTTCTCATACACTTAAAAAGTGAAGGGATAGATTTTTCCAGCAGCCATAAGCTCAGAAGCTGAGCCGTAAGTAGTGGGTTTCATCATATCGCTCGTGTAGGATTGCGCGCTCGTGTATACGTCACCATAAGCATCACACGTGTACACTTGCATTTCGTCCCAATGTTCAGCAACGTATGCAACTATTCGCTGGGTGCGAAGTACTAGGTGGGGGTATCATAATCGATCGCAGCGCTCATGGTGGCAAAAAGTAGAAATAATGTAGGCTCTGTCATCTGTCAATGCCGAAGCAATCTATAATTTTCTAAAATTCTAAAAGCGTTTTTAAAGGTATCAGTGTTTTAATATTATATATTTATGTACCAAAGTAACAGATGTTTGTCTGATAATGCGGGCTTGAAGTATAGAACTCTGTCCTTGTTTTGTTCTTAATTCCGCTACATCTCGGACATGTCCAGCAGATACCAACAATTTGCCTTTACAAACGGTTTGTGGTTGAAATTTTATATTGAGTGATACTCACAAACCCGGTTTTTAAAATAATACTCATTTTGATTTGAAAGCAATATTTAATTTATTACTAAAATTTAATTAAATTAAATTTATTATCATTTAATAAAACCATTAAAGTAGCTTTATCTTCTTGTTTTACAGTAAAACTACAATTAAAAAAGAAGTAAGCAAACCCAGATATAACCAAAATAAAACACACTTTTGAATAGATTTTACATACCACATTTAATTTGAATGCCCAAAAATTATTACACAACACTGTCCACACAAATCACAATAATTTTGAAGTTTACATTAATAAAACAATAGTATTTTTAGGGTTCCGTAATACTTAAGGAACCCTTATAGTTTCACTCTGTTCGTCTGTCTGTCTGTCTATCTGTCTGTCTGTCCGCGCCTCTAGCTCCTGTAATTATGAATATAAATTGATGAAATTTGGTACAGTTATAGATTTGTATAGATCACGGTTTCGGGATCATAAAAAAATATATATATATTTTAGGGGTGGCTCTCCATAAATGTGAAGTGGGGATGAAAAATATTTTTTCACTCTACCCCATCGTGTAGTGTATCGTACACTACACGATGGGGTAGAGTGAAAAAATATCTTTTAAAATAAAGGCAAGGTTTCATACGTTACTTTTTTTTATAAAGTTGACCATTTTCGAGTAATCGGCCTCCAAAATAGTTTGTAAGTTGGTCCCCCCCCTCTAGCATTTTTAAACTATAGGAGATAGAAACTTGCAAATTTCCATGCTGATAGATCATGCTTAAAACTCTTTAGGAAAATAATTGTTTTAATATTTTATCACAATGCCGCTAAAAAATTTGAAACGCCAGAACGGTCAGAGCCAACAAAGTTGCGAACGCTAGGTGGCGCTGAAGTCGTGCACGGAGCGAATAGCAGATCTGATACTGCAAGTTGAGTCAGTTCTACCATACACCAAGAAAGATATTGAATGGAAGAGACAAGACCCATCTTTGGGCATACCAATACCACTAAGTTCATCGTCGTCTTTTATTACTATCGACATTTTTTACGATATTATCTTGCGAAATCAAACACAAATAAACTCAACGACCTTAAGTAGGTATATGGACAACAAATCAGAAATACCGATAATATTTAGACTAAAACAATAATAACCTATATCTTTAAGACTTCTTTTGTCTTAATAAAAAAAAACTCAAAGAAAATGTTACTCAGCCTACTCAATCTATACAAAATATAAACAAAACGTTAACTCTTAATTATTAGACAAGTGTCAATATATTTAATTATCAATGAACTTTCTACCAAAGGTATTACCTACCTAGTACTGAAATACAGCTAAATTAATGATATTTTTAACGAAACGAAGTAATATCTAACTAAATAAAATAAAGCTAGAATACTAGAAAGTACTGCCTAACTGTAAATTAACCATAGAAAACTAAGAGTATTAAATAAAACAAATAAATAAAGTATTCAATTAAAACTTCTTTTAAATCTAATAATAATTAAGTAATAATCAGTAATCCGTCACTAACCATAAAATTCCTAATCTATTCAAATCTTCGAATTGTTACAATAATTAATAACAACCTGCTAATTAACCTTAGCAAACCTCACGAAATAATAAGCGATATCAACGAAATGCAAATAATCCCTCCTAATCCCTAGCAAACGTTTTCAGAATATCGTAAACGAATGTAACGCGGCCGGTTGCCACTTCGCCATTTATGGTTTTCGGAAAAACAAACGTAAGCGCGATTTAAAATACAGTCAGCGCCATCTAGCGACGTGTGCGGGTATCACCGCCACTCTTAGTCCAATGCATTATATTTTGACCAAATTTTGAGCGAAATTAATATTTTAGTGTAATTTGTTATAATGGAATTTTTTATAATAATTAGTGTAATGTTCGAGTAGAATAAAGTTAATCTTTCGACTATTTCTTCTTGTAAATTTGTAAGTATAAGTATAAAAGCCAGTCTAGTCTTATCCAGAGTTTTCCTTTAATTTTATTTATATGCGTATTAAAAACAGGAGGGGAGGCATTCGCCTAGCAGTGGGACCCTATAGGCTAGATTAAATTAGAAGATGTGTCCCCACTACGCTGGATTTTTGCAATGACAGTCGATTTTTTTATGTACCAATAGTAGAAGGGGGCATTATCATATCTCTAATATAACTCCCCACACCGATCTCGGTTACGGTGGCCGGTTTTATCCAAACCAGTCCAGTTACGCAGGAGTAATTTTATAGTGCCCAAGTGTGTGCGCAGTACACAAGAGCACTCTCTCTTCCTTTACTCTCATAATCCAGTGGGACGGATAACCGACACGACTGACGAGAGATCAGGCGCAGGTCCGACTTTTTACATGCCCATCCGACGCAAGGATCTTTTTTTTTTTTTTTTTTAATATATCTATGGACGCTTCACACCACGTCAATCTGATCCCGTGGTAAGTTCTCGAAGAACTTGTGTTACGGGTACCAGACAACGGAAATATATTTCATACTTTTATACTATACACATATTTAAGATTTTTATTATCCACTCGTGTGTGTTGCGACCCATGATAGGTCTTTTTTAACTTAGGATAAACTGTGGCAACACCCATCATAGGTCTCGACACAGATAAGATCACCTTGTTTAGTTTTGAGCATATTTTGACGTCTTTATAGTTCTAACTCTTTCGGACACATTTGACAGCCAACATGTGACTGGTTATATAATACACATATTTAATACACATCCATGACCCAGGAACACAGAAAAACTTTTTGTTCCTTCGGCGGGATTTGAACCCGCGACCTCCGGCTTGAGCACCAACACGCTCAACCAACTGAGCCACTTTCTTGTCAGACAATCAGGTGATCAACCTGCATTGTCCTAACCAAACTTGGAAACAACATTTTTTGTTGTTCCAATGCGGGAATCGAACCCACGACCTCCGAGTCGAGAGCCAATGCTCTAACCACTTGACCACGGAGGCTGTTAATACAGCTGAGACCAGCTGAGGGTTCTTCATCAGATACTTCAGACCTTCAATTTTTGACATCAAATGAAATAGCCCACCAAGTTGAATACTTTTTGTAAAGGCGGATCTCTAATAGTTTGGTTGGGCTCTTGTGTTTTCTAATCAGGGTCACCAGGTACTCCATATATTCGATTATCCTAGTTTTTATAGTTTTCCCTTTATGTGGCCATTAAACCCTAACTCTGTACCAAATTTCAGCGCTCTGAGTTTATGGGAAGTAGTAGTTCTATTTTGATGATCATGAGTGAGTGAGTGAGTGTCATAAATGCGAAACTTTGCTTTCGCTTAACTTCGGAACTAAATGACCTACAGACTTGAAATTTTGGATTTTAAATATGTGATTATAGCTTACTGGATGACGAAAATTTCAGCGTTCTGGTCTTATCCAGAGGTCCTCATATAGGGGCGAAATGGTTCCAGTAAAGGATGGTACGGCAGTGTTTGCTTCGCGCTCCACTTGGCGGGGGCACTACCGTGCCCCCAGATCAGCTAGTTTTTGCAGTGGGCGCCAAAAGTGGGAACAAAATTTACGCGTATATGAGTTTCATATAAACTCATATGAGTTCTATATAAAAAATGTAGTAAGGCGGGCTTAGGATCTCATGGTATATTCAATTTTTATCTAAACCGATTTACTTGCAACTACGAATCCAGTACCTAAATGTTTAAATTGTAAAGACTAAATCGATCAATCTCTTGTGAGTGGGAGCTTTAAATCAAAAGCACTTAGGAGTATTAATATCAATTTTAAAGCAAATCGCTCCTGAACAACATTCTTTCCCTTTTTTAACCCCGTTAGGGGATGAATTTCAATAAACTATGATACACGAATTTCATCAATTCTGTTATATAATGTTTGTGCAAAATATGAAGCAGATTGGACCAAGGATTGAAACACGTTGCCCCATACAAACTTTTTCCACCCTTTTCGCCCCCTTAGGAGTCGAATTTCGAAAAATCCCTTCTTATCGGATGCCTACGCATTACAAAAAGCAAGCCCTGTAAGTTTCAGATCTCTACGATCAGCGGTTTAGGCTGTGCGTTGATCCGTCAGTCATTCAGGACAAAGAATTTTATATGTATAGAATATAGATAAATAAGCAATATCTATTTAAATATGTAAAAAGCATATAAAAATATGTACGATTTCGCCTTTGCCGCCGATTTCGCCCAACAAGTTTTAAGCATGATCTACCAGCATGGAAACTTACAAGTATTTATTTCGTATAGCTTGGAAATGCTATGGGGAGATCAATTTATAAAGCACTTTGGAGGCAGATTACTCGAAAATGGTTGACTTTGTAAAAAGTCGTATATCAAACACCACCTTAATTAAAAAAATCTTAAAATAATATTTTAGGTATAACGGAGCTCTAAAAAGGGCAAAAACGATTTGTTTTTATTAGCCTGGATATTTAAATTTATAGAAATCGTTTAAAATTTAAATAATGTACATTTTCAACCCTTGTTTTAACACCCAGAAATCGGTACATATTTAAAGATTTTCCGTACAAACTACGGCCCCCTTTTTCACCCCTTTAGGGGTATATTTTAAGAAAATCCTTTCTTATCGTAAGCATACGCCGTACATGGAACACATCTAAGTTTCAGGTTTCTACATAAAAACAAAATAAAAATCTTTTTATTCAGAATCAAAAACAAGGTTTTGTTTTCTGAACGTCACAACAAAGGTTTTGTTTTCTACGATCACAGCGACTTAGGCTGTGCGTCCGTAATTCCGATCCGTCAGTAATTCCGGCCTTTATCTCCTTCGGGTCTGGTGACGTCATGTCACGTTATATGAGTAAACAATTAATATCTATTGATAATAATAATATGGAACACATTGTAATTTATATTATACTTATCTATCAATTTTTATATACCTATCTATACATGTATAGAAAAAAAATAGTGAATTTTATTTTCTTTTCTCCTTTTCCAGTTGCTAATTCCCTCCAATTTTGAACATCAATGGCGTATCTGAAAATATTGACTCACTGTTTATTCCTTGAAAATTAGTTTTTTGTTAGCATTTTGATATTCACTTGCTTCGTTTTATTCGCTATATATTTTCCCGACTAGGTTATGTTTTTCGCGCGTATCTTATTTATCGCGTGTATTTAACATCTTGATGTAAAATAGGTACAGTACCGTTTTAAGTTGTCCCGAAATAAATTCTGGGTGTTTGGCAATGAATTCATCCAAACTTTAATATCTCTCCGATTTCGTCTTTAATTAATATAAATATCTTTCAACATTTTGAAGTAACTTTAGACGTTTAAACAACGTCGGAGCTGATTTTGATGAATGTGAATTTTTTATAATATTCGACCACAAAGGGAGTCGTCCAATTAGCCGACTCAATGTATTTTAAAACGAAAGAAATAAAATAAGTAATCGTGAGTGCAACAACAATCACCATCGGTAAGAGTTATCAATATTTTTTTAGAGTCAAAAGCATAAAAAACATTAAGGATGATAATTATTATTAAAATAATTGTTCTTACGATTCACTATCTAAAAATCGAGATTTTTTGATGACGTCTGTGAAACTTAATTTTTTGCTGCTTTAACTATTTCAGAATCAGACGTGGAAAGAAGTCAGTTGTCTTAACCTGAGGGTTGTATATGTTTCACATCTTGTCAACATGTTTATCTTATCCAACATATTTGTTTCAACACACTATTATCCTCCGAAACTCGAAAGCAAATCAAATCGGTGGTTTGCTCCGGACGTGTACAATAACATAGTGCTAACAGGCGTTAGCACTATGTTATTGTATGTTGTGTGTTGCTTTGTTACCTTTCCTGGTTTTAACATGTACAGTCGTACATCTTTGTCGTTTGTGTAGAAAAACAAAGCAAAATATACGGTGTGTTTCGTCTCGAGGTTAATATCAATGTTCTCTATGTTTTGCCTATACTCAGAGCAAAAAGCGTTAAAATGTTGAGGACTACTGTAAGTCTTAGTTGTTTGAAGATATTGCTGACATTGTTGCTTGTGTGGTGGTGGACTGGTGGTGTTTCCATGATCTTGTTTCTGAGTGTACGCATAAGCAGTGTGGGTGGAGTTGCTTTACGCATGCTTATGCGTGCACTGACACATTTGCTTACAGGTTGTGCGTATTTTTGGTGGGATATTGCTAGATACTTATTAAATTGTATGTTTGAAGCAAGTAACAATTACAAGCAAGTAACAACAGAAGCGGTTAACAATTTGGGTCATAAAATGGATTGTAATAATAGATTGCCTATGTCGAGTACCTACCAGTAAGCAGATTTTTTAGATTCTTGGCATTCTATAAATGATATATGTACTGCTAAATATAATATGTATCTAAGGCATATTTATAATACTTATTTATCATATTTAGATATCCTAAAATATCTAAGTAAAATAATTACAGAAAGGGATAAAAATACAATGTAAAATGTTCACTTTTTTGTTAACGCTTCTTAATTTTTTTTTCTACATAAGAATTCTTTTTAAATAATAATTGTGCTCCTTTTTTAATAACCATGTAAAAAATATACAGAATAACTACGAAAAACGCGAACTTGTCCAGCATCCACAATTGGTACCACTTGTACATGCGTGCTGGTGAGCGGAGATGGTAAGCACCTAAAACATAAAACAAAATATTACCTAAACGTACAGACATTACCAATGTACCTCATTCTTACCATGCATTTCGCGGTTTACCACATTTTTACCATGCATTTTGTCGTGCACCAAAGTCTTTCCATGCATTTTGTTGGGTACCACACTCTTACCATGCATTTTGCTGGGTACCACACTCTTACCATGCATTTTGCTGGGTACCACACTCTTACCATGCGTTTTGTTGGGTACCACACTCTTACCATGCATTTTGTCGTGCACCATACTCTTTCCATGCATTTTGTTGGGCACCACACTCTTACCATGCATTTTGCTGGGTACCACACTCTTACCATGCGTTTTGTTGGGTACCACACACTTACCATGCATTTTATGGTCTACCACATTCTTACAATGCCTTTCGCATTTTACCTCATTCAAATTATGTAATAAACACTGTTCCAATATGGTACACCGCGAACTGCAAATGTCTTTGAATGAACATTAGGGAGATCTTACCTTTAGTTTTGATAGCCATTTCTACATAGTATTGTATGAGCTTGGAAGGCGACACCGGTCTATCACGAAATAGACTCGACAGGTACTTCGCTCTTTTGTTGTAGCTGCAAAAATATTGCACAAATTAGAAAATTAAGACACGAAGACATGCTACGCGGCGCTGCTTTTTTTAAGATAGGTACTAATTATGAAAATGGGCAGGCCACATGAACAGGAGGAAAGAAATGGAGTAAAACAGTCACACAATGGCACCCAAGTTATGGAAAAGAAAAAAGAGGTTGTCCACAAAAAAGACTGCTGACATTAGACAGGTCGCAGGAATAACATGTGGTAGAGCGAACACTGCACTTGCGTTGTGCAGCGCGGTGCAACTTGACATTCCATCTCTTACAATAATTGAGACGTGTATCTTCTTGTGTAATAAATTTTGAATAGCTTCTTCAATCTTAAATCTTCGAATAGTTTCGTTTCGGTGTGAATTGACCATAACGGCCGAGTACTTAAATTAGGAGCCTATATTCTACTAATAGCCTGTGGTTACTGGTTAAGGGGGCCCTTAGCTTTAGGTAGCGTTTCAGTCTTCAGGCGTATGCCCATAACTGTTTTCTATAAGCTAGCTCCTTATCTCGGTTAAACGAACGGAGATTTATTCTCATCACTGACGAATCATCTCGTTTGTGATGGATGATGATTATTTCACTTCTAACGTCATTAGGTTACGTAGTAACTATTTCATTATTTGTGATTAGGTGCTATTGACATTACGTCATTTATTGCATTGATGCCTGCAAGGCGTGCGGATGCAGTGTTAAATTATTTTTATTGTGATAAACTCACGACTAGCTCTATCGTGGAGGCCAATTCTCGTAATTGAAATAGTTTAAATTGGAGTGTGGCCTTAGTCTCAAGTTAAGCGGTCATATTCGCATACGCACCCAACCGTGCGTGTGCGAGTGAGACAACATATATTGAGACAGAAGCCATACTGCGAATAAAACATTATTAATTACTCATGGTGTTTTCGGTAACTTCTCTGGGATATTTCCATACTATTTTCATTATTATTTCTCACCTGTCGTTGGTCAGTATCTCCTGCAGAGCTTTTTCAAGATTCGCTGCTAGGTTGTCATTTAATTCCACCTTGAGGGCATGACCGGCCCGTTCGGATTGTGCGGCGTTTGAGGGTTGATCGCCGAATACGGGTACATTCACTGTAGGTACTCCGTAGTGAAGCGACTCCAGCTTGCTCAGTAACCCACCGTGTGTGATAAACACTTTGACGTTTGGATGAGCTAGAATATAGGAAAGTCATCTTTATTATCACTTCCTCGAAAAAACTTCGTCTAATTGTAAATGTTTCACTAGTGAGATGGAGTTTTCTTAAATTTTTTTCTATAATTTTTTATTTAAAAATATCGCTTAAAATGTCGACTTGTTATAATATTTTTAAATTTAAGAAAACATACCAAGTATACTGGATTGTGGCATCCAGGATTTAATATGAAGATTTTTTGGTTTGTTTTCTAATTGTTCTTCGAATTTCCAAAGAACGGTGTACGGTATTTTGCTGAATAGTTTGACTACGTCTGCTTTGGTTTCGTTAGGAAACAGTGTTGACTTGAAGGCTGTGCCCATGCTAAAGTAGATTACTCCGTTCTTAGACGAGTCCAGTAGTTCCTGTAGATCCTGTTAATTATTATTATGTTAGTGTACTACATATGACTTATATACAGAAACGTAACAGAGATAGGTAATTATTAGATACCATTTCAAAAGAGTTGAAAAGCAAATAATTGTGTCATATATTGTACGTCCTGAGCGATAGAAACATTCCTTATTCTCAACGAATTTATTATATGTCGTTTGCATATTGTTGCATAATTTATATCTAAGGCGCTTGTAAATATTTTATTCGTGAGTTGTGACTACCTTAGGTAAAGTCGGTACTTCTTCGGAGATGTGATATCCGGCTATATCCACGACATTCGGTGGCATGCTTCTTACTGGCTCATATGCTGGGTGCCCATTTACAAAGAGCACTGATATATTTATTTATTTATTTCATTTGGGAAACCAACAGCTTAAAACTAAGACACAGTAGAAAGTGCATAACTTACATGAAGCCAATAAAAGGTTTCCACTGATAGTTATTAAGTCATAACATAACATACAGAACTTAACACAAATCATGACATAATATCAAAATATAGAGCATAGACAGAGACTAAGTAGAAAAGTAATTAATATTAAAGAAAGAAAAAAATTACCAACATATGTATTAATTAGTAATAATACTACTACACAGCTTACTAACATCAGTCATCAAGCCCAAAAAATTTTCTATTAAATTCAGATCTCGCCTTAGCGACACTTGTATCAAAGGGATCCAAGTCAAGTTCATTGCATAATAGATTAAAGTTGCTACTTGCTCGCACCAAGAAGGAATTTCCTCTATAGTTTGTATTATAGGCTGGAACTAACAGTGGAGGATGGAATCTTCGGGACCTGGAAGGTACATTAAAACTAAGTTTAGAGAGGAGCTCAGGACAGTCAATTTCGTTATTAATAATTTGGAGAATAAATGTGCAATGTGTGATTTGTCGTCTGTTAATGAGAGGCTGGATGTGAAATTTTTTGCAGAGTGAAAGGTAACTGTCTGATTTGTATGGTATTTTGAGACGGTAGCATAAGAAACGGATAAATCTTTTCTGAATTCGTTCAATTCTATTAATGTATTGTTTGTAGCACGGGTTCCATATTTGAGAGCAGTATTCTAAGTGACTCCTAACGAAGGTACAGTATAATATTTTAAATGTTTTGGCTAATTTAAAGGAGGAACTTACTCTCATTATAAATCCAAGAGCCTTTGATGCCTTCGCAATGATGTTATCAATATGTGCATCAAATATAAGTTTTTCATCGTGGTATACACCTAAATCCCGCACAATAGAACTCCTAGGTATTTCCTGTCCTTTCAGATGATATGAAGTAGGAATTCTATTTCTTTTCCTGGAAAAAGTAGTAATTGTGCATTTTGATGGATTCAAGTCTAGGTTATTTATAAGACAGTAATTATCAAGACGAGCTAGGTCAGATTTAAGATTATCCGCGTCTTCGGGTGATGTTATGGGTAAAAAATTTTTCATGTCATCAGCAAAGTAGAGAGAGCGAGAATAAACAAAGCATGAGTCAATATCGTTGACAAAAAACGTGAAGAGGAGAGGCCCTAAAAGCGACCCTTGCGGGACACCACTAGGTATGGGCACCCAACTCGATATATAGTTGTTGATAACAACAGCCTGTGACCTATTGTCCAAGTACGAGCAAAACCATCTAAACAGGTTGCCACGGATTCCGATATTATATAATTTGGTTTTAAGGCGGTTATGTTCAATACGGTCGAAGCACTTACTATAATCTGTATATATAACATCAATTTGGTTGTTATTATCCATTTCTTTTGTCAGGTAGTCGTTAAATAAGACAAGATTTGAGACAGTAGAACGACCCTTTCGGAACCCATGCTGTGATTCACTGAAAAAAGATTTAAAAGTAGCATACACTTGATTATACACTATTCTTTCGAATATTTTAGCAATAGCACATAATTTAGAGATTGGCCTGTAGTTCGTAATTTGTGAAATGTCACCTTTTTTAAGAATTGGTGTGACAAAAGCCATTTTCCAAATTATGGGAACTGTACATGATGACAAGGATTTTTTAAAAAGAATTGAAATAGGAAGAGCTAAGGTATCGTGACAGGCCACAAGAAATTTAGGGGATAGGTAGTCTGGCCCTCCTAGTTTATTAGGGTCTAGACTTTTAAAGTGAAATTTGACTTGTTCTGTTGTAATTTCAATAGAGCTCAAAAAGGTGGTTAAGGCATGGGGGTTGATAGATGTAGGCTGAATCAAAGAGTTATTAGTCATAGGTTCAGTAGAAGAGTTATCAGGATGTAGAAAAGAAGAGTGAAAATAGTTTGAGAAAGCATTACAAACAGACTCACCTGATGAGAGTGTAGTTCCATTGTATGTAAGGTTATTAGGGAGCATGTTAGTTTTAGAACGGTGTTTGACAAAACTCCAAAACTTTTATTATACATTATACATATTATACAATGCTTCATAGTAAGAAGGTAGCGAGACGCCTCGATCTTTCGCTAATGGTTCAAACAGCGTTTTGTAATCCGAGTCACTGATTGAGAACCTTTTTCTGTAAATTATAAAAATATCTTAATTTAAAAAAAATTTGCAAAAATACCATATTATAATAGATGCTGGCCAATTCTTATGAAGTCCAGAGAAAATCTACAGTGTCTTAAATCTCAAACTGTAGTCGTCACGATTCATGGAAACAAAGTATTCGAGTTGTCATTTGAGCCAGTAACTTCCAAAAACCATGATACCTCCGATCCGATAAGATATGCTTCTGGGAGTTTAAGGATGACTTACATAGTATCGATTGACATTAATGTGTACCAAAGCGTATTCTTGACCCGTTCCCAGAAATTCATTGGCACAGGTGCATCGTTCAACATAACAGGTACTGTAGGTAGAGACCTAACAGTGTCCACAAGGTTTTCGAAGTGAGGCGTCAATGGTGCACTATTAAGCACGATCCAGGGGACTTGTTGCACTCCTGCATATCTGAAAAAGCGTTAAATTGTTATGATTTGATAATAATTATATTTCATACTAGATGTTGCCCGCGACTTCATGCGCGAAAAACGTACGGGATTTACGGTACTTCGTATGGGATCCGTACATTTTGCTGCAATAAAAAGTCCTTTTAAATGTTGTCCTTTCCTGTGATATATTCTATAAATGTGCCAAAATTTAATCAAAATCGGTCCAGTAGTTTCGGAGCCTCGTCAATGCAAGCAAACAAACTTTTCCTCTTTATTACAATAGCCTTTAAGGTTTGGTAAAATCAACTACGGATATTTTGGGTACATGATCTATTGCCTATTATAAAGACGTTTAGGCAAAAAAAATATTATCATATTGAAAGTTAAAAAATCATCTCATAATGGGTGAATCTCCGCTCAACGCAAACTCTTCCATAATTATTATTTTTAAACAAAAAATTAAACCGACTTCCAAAGTAAAAATACACAAAAAAGTATGAAATAAAACTTAATCTCTAAATAATTCCCCTTTCAAATTCGGCTAAAATTTTTACTATTTCTCTACTCAATCTTCTTAATTTTGAATTCGGCACCAGCCCAAACAATATTCTACAATATTTTATACAACTTACGTTCATATTTGCTGGTACCGACTTCAAAATTAATAAGATTGAGTAGAGAAATAGTAAAAATTTTAGCCGAATTTGAAAGGGGAATTATTTAGAGATTAAGTTTTATTTCATACTTTTTTGTGTATTTTTACTTTGGAAGTCGGTTTAATTTTTTGTTTAAAAATAATAATTTCACCCTTTTTAGTGATATATTTTGTTAAGTTATTATTAATACGTCTTAAGAACGTCTAAACTAAACGATCGAATGTATAATTAAATACTCGCCAAGCTTCCATTAGGTATTGCTATTAAGATGATGATGATGATTACTGTAAGTTATAAAGTGGCATATGCTTGCAGTTCTTTAAACAATGCCGAAATTTCCAAATGCATATCTTTAAAGACTGAGGAGTTCTGTATAGTGCTTTTGGATCCAGGGTATACCTTGGTACAATATCTTATTTTTTTGGTAGTATATGCTTGTGTTACTTCAGTAAAAGTCAAAATCACTATATGTGTGGATATAAATTTCGAGGAGTTCCCTCGATTCCTCATGGCTCGCATCATCAGGTTTCCACTTTAGTGACTAAAGGACTAATTTCGAATTAAACCCTTTACAACAACAAAAGAATTTTGCAAATAGGTCCATAAACGGCAGAGTAATGTTCAATGATCTCCGTGTTAGTGTAAAATACTATGAGAAATACCTTTTATATCATCATAATCTGATGACGTATGGTGTGATAGTGGTGATGATGATGATGATTACTCTAACTGACAAGGTGGCATATGCTTGCAGTTCTTTAAACAACGCCGAAATTCCCAAACATGTATCTATAAGGAGTCAGGAGTTCTATTCTGTACTTTTGGATCCAGGGTATACCTTGGAGCAAAATCTTACTTTTTGGTAGCATATGAACTTGAACTACTTCAGAAAAAGTCAAAATCACCATATGTGTCCATATAAATTTCGAGGAGTTCCCTCGATTCCTCATGGATCCCATCATCAGGTCACCACTTTGATATCAAAAGGACCAATTTGGGATTACATCCTATACATCACAGAAAAAATTTTGAAAATCGGTCCACAGGCTGCGGCGTAATCGTTGAACATACAAAAAAAAAAAAAATATATACAGCCGAACGTATAACCGCCTCCTTTTTTGGGAAGTCGGTTAAAAAGGAAGATTTTTTCCAGTATAACAATTATTTCTCTGCCTAAGCGAAGATTTTTTTTCGAGTATAACGATTATTTTTCTGACTAAACGTCTATAAGCAGTAGATCATGTGCCCAGAATATCCGTAATTGATTTTACCGAATATTGTATACTAATTTATAAGCATGGTAGCTTATTTGTTATTTAAGTACAATGATATTGATATTATCGTACTTACAATAAAATAATCTTTTTTTTGTCTGTCCGTCTGTTTGTTCCAGCTACTATCTGAATCGGCTGGACCGATTTTCACGAGACTTTTACTAGCAGATAGCTGATGATGTTATAAGAAGAAACTTTGGCTACTATTATCTTAAGGGTTCCGTAAAAAATGTGGTTCAGTTTTCGTTAGTTTTTAATGTGTGTGTATGTGTGTGTGTGTGTGTGTGTGTATGTGTCTGTGAGTGCGTAAAGTAAGGTGACGTGACTAGTGTATTGTGTTAAGTGTATACATTTATTAGATTTTTCAGAATCGTTGTATGTCCAATCTAAAAGAGATCGAGCTAAATGTGTTTTTGTTTCTCAAACGGAACAATGTTTTAAGCTGAAGGTTTTAACTAGTATATTGTAGATAAATGAGGGTAATAATAATATTATACCGAATCTGTAGGCAAAAATTGTATTAACATGAATATTTGGGACTCTGAAATCGCGGCTACCTAGCATTTCTTCGTAGATTTGATTTAATAGAGTGGCAGATCTGTGTACATTTTCGATCACCCTGACATAATATTGCTTCCTTACACTTAGTTTCCGCGTAAAGGTAGCCTTTCGAAGCGAGCGTCAGTGACGCCGCGGCAGTGCGACAGATCAATGTAGTACTGAATTGTATGGGACGGCGAGAGTGTCGTGCATCTTTGCAGCGCATCACTATCACCGTCCCATACAATTCAGTACTATATTTTTCTGTCCCAATGCCGCGGCGTCATTCGCTTCGAAAGGCTACCTAGCCATTGAGTAGGATACCTCTTTGATTTGCCGAGGGCGATTTTTAAAACTCCTCTTTGAGCTCTTTCTAGTGGGATAAGGTTAGAAGAGGAGGATCCACCCCAGGCCAGAATACAGTAGTTGATGAGTGGTTGATACAGAGCGTAGTAAACAGTTTTTAGTGTCTGACCATCCGACAACGACTGCAGCACGAAGGTTACGCTAAACACTCATCAACTTCGTCAGGCGTTTGTGTCATCTTCATAGTTGTACGACTTCTTAGACTAATTCTTCATGACTTTTGCTATGGTGTAAGTTTGTTCGTGATAACAGAAAAATTTACAAGCTGTTTTAATGGTTTTTACAAAAGATAAACGAAACTTACCCAGCCTCAATATTAGAGAAAAACCACTCGGTTATGACGGCATCAAATTGTGTATTAACTAAAGACATTCCTCACAGCAGGATTGGAAGCAATAGTCATGGACATTTTTCTCGCCATATCTATGACCATTCGTATATCTACGTTCTTCCACTTTCTTAGATCTATAGCTGGAAGTAATATAATATTTATTTTAGATACAACAACGTTTTCGTAAATATTTTTACAAAAGTATTCTAAAATGGAATTTCAATTATAGAAACATACTTTCTAGCATCGTTATGACTTCGCTTACATCGATGAATTTAAGGTTTACTGTTTCTTTTTTGTCGGGAAATTACCATTGTCACCTGAAAAAAATTATCATTTAACATATTTTAGTTACTCCAATGATTTCTTCCTTGTTCCTCTCGAAGTTGAGCGTACCCGTCAGAGAGTGATGGTATACGGTCAAAAACTTTATCGTAATCATTAAAAATTGCTTCTGCTTGACCACCCGAGTCCAACCTCAGAGTGACAAATTCAATAAACTGTGTAATAGTTTAGATATTGATCGATCCTATAAAAATATGTTGATCTGCTCCCTTTTATTATCTTTTCTAAGCCCACATACCTAGCTTGCTGTCAACTTGCTGATTTTTGTACTGGTAAATCTTTTTGTACGAGGTTATCAAAAGTAGTAAATAGAATATTTTTGTAAGTTAAATATCTAATAAAATCACAAGGTTTAGTTTTGGTTGTAATTTTTTATTTAAGTTCCGTTTTGAAACTCAACGGTACTGTAGTGGATAATTGTGGCTAGCCTATTTGACCTATTTGGAGGGTCCAGACTCCAGGCACACAAGATTTGAATATTTGTATTGAGAATTTATGTCATCCGCTACGTTAGAAAAACGGTTTTCGAGTGCGTAGGGCGTAAAATGTTATAATTATCGTATTGTATGGTTTAATTGGTAACGTTAATTAAAAAAAAATCTAAATTATATATAAAGTAGACCACGGGGAAGGACATAGGCTAGTTTTTATCGCGCGACATTTACGGTTCCCGTGGGTTACTGTACTTACGCGAGCGGAGCCGCAGGCATCAGCTAGTCTGTAATGTATTTGTCAGAGTGACGCGCCAATACAGTGTTTTCTATCGGAGGCATACATTTTATTCTTTGTCATACCTATTTTTCAGTCTTCCTTTACATATATATCTAAGGTACATCTAAGGTTATAAAATAAAACATTGAATTTTCGCTTTGAAAGTTTGTTAAAGTTATTTTGACTTCTGACCATTATATACCAATGTAATGTACTTCAACATCCTAGTGTTTTTTTAAGAGGAGGAGGATGTCTTAACCATTAATTACATTCGGGTGAGTGCGGCCTCAATATCTGACCAACTTTTTTGACGTGTCATTTTATCCAACTCGGTTTATATTATATACGTCTTTTCAAGTCCTAAAACCTGACATAACTTATAAATCAAGTATTGTAATTCTTAAAATATTGCTATAAATGCATAAACTAATGTTAATTTTACCTCATGTCCAGCGTCGATTAGAACGTTTACCACACCTTTTACTAAATTGTAGTGACTTTTTGTTGGTGCTGCTTGCAAACAAAGTATTTTGTACGGATAAGTTGGAGTCAGCAAATAAAGAAAGAGAATTAAAAGCTTCATTTTGCTAATATACTGAAAAAAAAGGTATTATTCTCAATTAGCTATTGCATTTTAGGTCATTAGGGACTAGTCTTTCGGTTAAGCGAGAGTTATCACGTGTACTTATTGTGGTCACAGTTCACATATCATCACTAACACTTTACACTTTGCAGTAACAAAATACACAGGTGTTTTCCCCCAACACAATCAGGTTACTTTGATTAGATCTACTAGTTCTAGTATATGATATATCTGTACCAAACTTTATAAAACTGTTAAGGCAATGTACCCACTGATATTTGCGTCAAAAATGAAGGTCATTTTGTTACTTCCGACCGACAAACTTGAATTTGATTCGCCTTTGGAATAAATAATTCATTAAATTACGCAAATCAATATTATTATAGACTACAAAAATATTTCATGATACGTATGTATAATATCGAAATATTAGTCAATTTATTACAATTTTTTCGAATAGATAGGAAATTGTGACTAGGTAATCTGATGAAGATAAGATGTTGTTATCAGTCGACCTTCTATTTGCACTTGTGAAGCAGAGCGAATGATGTATGTATGCCGATGAGATAAGTTATTATTTTACCTAAATAGTCACAGATACCTTATAAGAAATATATTATACCCTCAAAATATGATTTATCTATCATCTATCATAATTATTGACTTGTATTCAGCGGAAAGTAGCGCTAACAAAAGACCGTAAGCAAAACGGCGACCGCTGGCGTTAAATAAGCATTATTTTTAAACAAAAAATTAAACCGACTTCCAAAGTAAAAATACACAAAAAAGTATGAAATAAAACTTATTTTCTAAATAATTCCCGTTTTAAATTTTGCTATTTCTCTACTTAATCTTTTTAATTTTGAAGTCGGTACCAGCCCAAACGATATTCGATAATATTTTATAAAACTCACGTTCATATTTTCTAGTACCGACTTCAAAATTAAGAAGATTAAGTAGAGAAACACTCAATAATTTGGGAGATAATGGAAATAATAACAAATCGATAAATAACCCGACCGAATTAAGAGGGTCACAAAAAAGCGGCCGTTTTAAATATTAAGCTGACATTCTGAAATCTATACATCTATACATCTATACAGATAAATAAAATTGAAGTGTCTGTTTGTAACTTCAAATTAACAGCTTTTCACATAATGAATCTGAAAGTACATTCGGTACTTACAATAAAATACCAATTTTTTAAATTTTTGTCTGTCCGTCTGTCTGTCTGTCGGTCTGTCTGTCTGTTTGTTCCGGCTAATCTCTGAAACGGCTGGACCGATTTTCACGGGACTTTCACTAGCAGATAGCTGATGTTATAAGGTCTAACATAGGCTACTTTTATTTTAGGGTTCCGTTTAAAAAATAGGGTTCCGCTTTCGTTAGTTCTGCGCAAACGAAGTTGCGGGCAGCAGCTAGTTTATAGTAAAATAAATGTAAGCAAGTGTTCAAATGTGAATGGCAGGCTTCTATGGGAACTTCGTACAGCTAATAAAATTTCGTGTTTTGAGATGGTTTTGGTCTTAATCAGAAATAATGTGATAGATATAAACTTTATAAATTCTTAGATTTTTAGAACTTGGGATATAAAAGTTGTAGGGCGGTATTCTTGGTCGTTGCTTAAGAAAAGACTTAAGAATTTTCGAATAAGTCCGCCTTATTTGTATGAAATAATACTTAAGACAATACTTAAGTTACGACTGTGAATCGAAATGTCACCTTGCATGTCTATTCGCTGGGTGCGAAGTACTAGGTGGGGGTATCATAATCGATCACAGCGCTCATGGTGGCAAAAAGTAGAAATAATGTAGGCTCTGTCATCTGTCAATGCCGAAGCAATCTTTAATTTTCTAAAATTGTAAAAGCGTTTTTTATGGTATCAATGTATGTTGATACCTTATGATATGGTATCAGATGTTTGTCTGATAATGCGGGCTTGAAGAATAGAACTCTGTCCTTGTTTTGTTCTTAATTCCGCTACATCTCGGACATGTCCAGCAGATACCAACAATTTCCCTTTACAAACGGTTTGTGGTTGAAATTTTATATTGAGTGCACAGAATTACAGAAAAATATTATGTATTCTGAGATTGAGTGATACTCACAAACCCGGTCTTTAAAATACTTAATACTCATTTTGATCTGAAAACAATATTTAATTTATTACTAGCGCTACAGAAACAATTATATGTTTAATATCATTTAATAAAACCATTAAAGTAGCTTTATCTTCTTGTTTTACAGTAAAACAACGATTAAAAAAGAAGTAAGCAAACCCAGATATAACCAAAATAAAACACACTTTTGAATAGATTTTACTTGCCACATTTAATTTGAATGCCCAAAAATGATTACAAGACACTATCCACCCAAATCACAGTAATTTTGAAGTTTACATTAATAACACAATAGTATTTTTAGGGTTCCGTAATACTTAAGGAACCCTTATAGTTTCGCTCTGTCCATCTGTCTGTCTGTCTGCGCCTCTAGCTCCTGTAATTATGAATATAAATTGATGAAATTTGGTGCAGTTATAGATTGTGTATAGATCACGGTTTCGGGATCATAAAAAATAATAATTTTGAATTTTAGGGGCGGCTCTCCATACATGTGAAGTGGGGATGAAAAATATTTTTTCACTCTACCCCATCGTGTGGGGTACCGTAGAATAGGTCTTTTAAAATAAAGGCAAGGTTTCATACGTTACTTTTTTATAAAGTTGACCATTTTCGAGTAATCGGCCTCCAAATTAGTTTGTAAGTTGGTCCTCCCCCCAGCATTTTTAAACTATAAGAGATAGAAACTTGCAAATTTCCATGCTGATAGATCATGCTAAAAACTCTTTAGGAAAATTATTGTTTTAATATTTTATCACAATGCCGCCAAAAAATTTAAAAACGCCAGAACGGTCAGAGCCAACAAAGTTGCGAACGCTAGGTGGCGCTGAAGTCGTGCACAGAGCGAATAAGGCGAACTTAGAAACAAGAATCGACCAAGAATACCGCCCGTAGCCAGTTTTATTTTTTGAGGTTATGTACAATGGTTATGTACAATATACTTACATGTTTGTAAAAAGGTACATAAACGATGATTACAGTCATACAGATAAATTCAATATTATAGTTTGCTAATCGTTACCTATTAGCGTTTTATATAACGTAGATAAATAGAAAATAGAGAAGATAAATTGAGATCGTAACCACACAGTGGGACACATTAGGACATAATATTATACATGTATAAAGTAGAAAAAGGACTGTAACAATTCTTTAATTATGAAGTTTAGCAGTGGTAGTGCCACGCTGCTAGTCCTGCAGTTAAAATGAACTCCCACAACCGAGGAAGTATCACCCTCTCATAGAAAAACGAGTTGAAATAACATTATGACGACCTCTGTGGCTCAGTTGGTTGAGCGTGTTGGCGCTCAAGCCGGGGGTCGCGGGTTCAAATCCTGCCGAAGGAACAAAAAGTTTTTCTGTGTTCCTGGGTCATGGATGTGTATTAAATATGTGTATAATATAATAAAAATCTTAAATATTTATGTGTATAGTATAAAAGTATTAAATATATTTCCGTTGTCTGATACCCGTAACACAAATTCTTCAAGAACTTACCACGGGATCAGATTGACGTGGTGTGAAGCGTTCATAGATATTATTATTATTATATAGCTTTAGCTGTTGTTTCATATGTTGAGGAGAGAAGCGGATACTCGAATACCTCTTACCAATCCTACCTTTTATTTACCTTACCTCCCTTACCATTTCATAATCCTATAATCCTCCCTTTCTTTCTATATCTCACTCCTCAAGGTCGGCAACGCATTTGTAATGCTTCTAGTGCTGCACATGTTTATAGACAAATGTTTCAATCTAAGAGATCATCGTCAGACTTTACTTTATTACTATCACTCGAAAAGTTTCAAATCAAACCATTCTAAAAAAGGTAGGGAAAATTTATAACAAATTAAATGCATTGCGTGCTTTATACATTTATTGAACGTAACAAAAAAGGAGTTTATATTTAACTTAAAGTATATTAGCGAAGACAGCGACGTCATTAGCGAAATGTCAAAATTGACCAATAGCGTGTCCGTATGTACTGATTGAATGGAAAAATATTTAGACACTTTGGTGATTATTAACACGGTCTAAGCGTCGTTGGCCATGGCCCTGATGATTCATTGTCTTCTTAACGCGAATAGACTTATAGTTCGCAACTACACTTAAGTACCCTATGTAAGAAACACAAATATGAAACTATGGCTTACAGTTACTGCTTAAATAAATAATATTATAATATTAATTTTGTAATAATTATAAAAACGTCAGTAAGTACATCAGAATATTTAGAAAGCTTTAACAAAATATATTTTTTTACTTATATACAGAAATTATGGATTTAATTTAAAAATAAACTAAATTAAAAAAATTAAGTATCCTCCGCGCCGTCATATTTGTTTGTTTTTTTCATTTATGCCATTTATAAGAAAAAACAAAACAAACTACATTTAAAAAGTTTTCCGTACATGAATCTATAGAAATTTCGATATTAGCACCACATTGTGTGTATTATCTTTTACATTTTATACTTTCAATTTGGAAATTAGCCGGAACATAATTATTTTTAAATGAAAATGTTTTTTTTTTTCAGATTTGATCCTGTATTTCATTGCTCCAACTATTCTGCAGCAACGTGTGATTTTTTGGAGCTAAACCTTTGAATTCGTGGATTTCCATTTTAAGGCTTACTTGTAAATTTGTTTCTTGGCTCTTATTCTTACAGTCATTATTGTCATTATCACTATCATAGTCAGAAAGTTTATCTGTTTTTTTTTAAACAAAAAAAAAAAAAATCCCTGTCTCTTCACCGATGATTGTATTCCTAAGATTGTCATTTTGTGATTGAACTTTTCTATCAAATCATTTTGAATTTCTATATAGACAGAATGTATCTTTGGTGGAATAAATTTTTCTAATGCATACTTATATTGAGATATAATTTACTTTTGAGACTCCAATGGGATGATGCATTTTCTGCCGGCTATGTTGTATACAATATAACTTTTTCGGATGCAGGGATAGGTATATCTAAGAAAAAACATGACGTGTAGGCGGTGTAGGTGTGGATGTACGTATAAATAGATCAAGGATAAATTATTTATCTAAGTGATAACTAGATATCCTGCAGTAGAAACTTCAATTATCCGAACGAATTTTTTATTTATTTATTTATTTTGGAAAACCAACAGCTTATATAAAGTATAAATAGAGTCAGTATAAGATTACAGAAAGCCAATAATAGGTTTTCACTGAGAGAAAAACAATATATAAAAAAAGAGCAAACTTAACTACTTAATTCTTTATTAGTTCATACATAACAATACTTATTCTTAATTGTATTTAATGTATTTTTTACAAATACAGGTGATACTAATAAAAGTGGAATCGTATAACAAACAAACTATATCAGTCATTGACTAAAAAAAATCTTATTAAAATCGGATCTAAGCTTTTTACTCTTGGTAGTATAAGGATCTAAATTGAGTTCTTTACAAAGAGTGTTAAAAGTTCTGCTCGCACGCACCAGAAATGAGTTAGCTCTGTAGTTAGTGTTGTAGGTTTCAACTGTAAGTGGGGGAGTAAATCTTCTTGATCTGGTAGGTACAGTAAAATTTATTTTTTGGAGGAGGTCTGGACAATCAATTTCATTATTGATTATTTTCATAATAAAAGTGCAGTCTGAGATTTGTCGACGGTTAAATAATGGCATGATATGAAATTTTCTACAAAAGGCAATGTAATTGTCAGAATTATAAGTTATTTTAAGGCGGTAACATAAGAACCGCAAGAATCGTTTTTGAATTTTTTCGATTCTATCAACGTATTTTTTGTAGTAGGGATTCCATACTTGTGAGCAGTAATCAAGATGGCTCCTGGCGAAGGTACAGTAAATAATTTTTAACGTTTTAGCTAATTTGAAGGAAGAACTTACCCTCATGATGAAGCCCAGGGCTTTTGAGGCCTTTGCGATGATTTTATCTATATGGTCATCAAACATAAGTTTCTCATCATGATAGACACCAAGGTCTCGTACTAGAGTGCATCTTGGTATTTCTAGCCCTTTCAGGTGGTATGTAGGAAAACGTAGTGATAGAACATTTAGTGGGATTTAGGTCTAAATTATTGAGAGTACAATAGATGTCCAGTCGATCCAGGTCAGCTTTAAGTCTCTCGACGTCCTCGAGTGACGATATTGGCAGGAAAATGTTCATGTCGTCAGCGAAATAAAGATATCGAGAGTAGTGAAAGCATGAGTCAATGTCGTTTATAAAGATGATAAATAGGAGAGGTCCCAGTAGCGATCCCTGGGTAATACCACTAGGAATGGGAACCCAACTAGAAATATAATTATTGATGACTACTGCTTGTGATCGATTTTTAAGGTATGAGCAGAGCCAGGTAAAGGTCACCTCTAATGCCAATGTTATAAAGTTTATTTTTAAGGATGTTGTGATCTATACGGTCGAAGCATTTAGTGTAGTCAGTACATATTACGTCTGACGTCTCTTTGATTATTATTTTTGTCCATCTCATATGTCAAATATTCATTAAAAAGAATGAGGTTTGAGTGTGTAGATCGATTTTTTAAGAACCCATGTTGTGAATTGCTGAAAGAAGTTTTCAATGCATCATAAACTTGGTTGTAAACGAGACGTTCAAATATTTTGGCAATTACACAGAGCTTAGAGATCGGACTATAATTAGTAACCTGAGAAATATCGCCTTTTTTATGTATGGGTGTTATAAAAGCGGATTTCCAGACTTTAGGGACTGTGCATGAGATAAGTGACTTTTTAAAAAGCAAGAAAATTGGTATAGCTATAGTCTGATAACAACCAATTAAAAATTTTGGGTGCAAATAGTCGGGTCCAGCTGATTTGTTAGGGTCTAATGTCTTTAACTGAGATTTAACTGATTCTAAATTAATTTCGATTGAATTTAAGAATGTTATTGGGTCGTATATATTATCGGGATGTGAGATAGGTTGAGTACTATCATTGCAGCTAGTGATGTTTGTTGGATTTAAGAAAGACTCATAAAAATAATTTGAAAATGCGTTGCAGATTGATTCACCAGATGAAAAAGTGTTACCATTGTATACAAGGTTACTTGGAAGCATATTTGTCTTAGATCGATGTTTAACAAAACTCCAAAACTTCTTAGGATTTAGAGCAATCGATGATTCAGTTAGTGACAAATAATTAGAATAGCAGTCCGATTCCACCTTTTTAACCCGATCACGCAACAGCTTAAAAGTTATCTGATCACTAATTCTACCATATTTTTTGAATTTGTTATGATACTTATGTTTTTCTTTTATCAAACGCTTAAGACTATAATTGTACGTTGTTGTATGAATTGTTATGTTATGAACTTTGATTAATTATTTCAATAATCTTTTTTTTTTTTAAATATTATATATCTATGGTTATGAACGGACAAAACAACAATTAGTGTTGCGAATCTACTTAGTGCTATTACTTACGTTTTACTTTGAGGTCACTAAAATACTGGGGAACTTATTCTAAAGTATACTATTTAAAGTACCTATTGATATTAGTTATAAATTACG
Organism: Glaucopsyche alexis; assembly: GCA_905404095.1. NCBI lineage: Eukaryota > Metazoa > Arthropoda > Insecta > Lepidoptera > Lycaenidae > Glaucopsyche > Glaucopsyche alexis. Next base: position 28,945,421 of record FR990044.1, read on the forward strand.
TTGTATGGAAACCAGATAGAAACAAAATTATAAAGCAAAGGCCTATATCACGTCACTTCTTAGAAAAATAATAAATAGAAAAACATAACGAAACTTTTTATAAAACTTGGCATCAGATAACGTGGCCATGACAGGTGTCTCAAGAAGAAACTGTTGCAGTTATCCAGGTAGGGTAGGGTAGGCCCGTTTCATCCTACCTGCCGTCATGGCCTTGAGGACAACCTTCTTAGCCCCCATATAAATAAGCAAAGTGGAGTCAGGTGAATCAGGGCTTCAATTGAAACAATGGGAAAAGAAAGCGCATTCGTGATTTGAGATAGGCCTGCATCTGTACACTATTGAATTTTTTGACGCAGTTGATCTGTACAGCTTTTTAGCTGCGTAGTGTGGCATACTACACTTCGCATATATGAAAATGTATAACCATGCATAGCATTGCTTTCGACCTAAGGCCTCATTTAGAGCTGACAAGTCTCGGGAAGTACCCCAGAGCACAAATTGCCTTTTTCATAATGTGCTTATTCCAATAAAGTCCTTTATTAAGATATTTGACCTCGCTTGCAAACGTGGTACTTCGTAATTACTACTGCACGGCGAGAAACTTTCCTGTTTTTCATTATTAGAAGGCGAAGATGTGCGTGTTCCAAATACTTATATACGTTTGGATAAATCACATTTTTTTTAAAAACTACCTAAGCAAAGATGTTTTAATACAGTAACAGAAAAATGTAAAGTATTAATAAAGGATAAAATATAAGGATATTAATAAATTGGATGATCTCTTAGATTGAAATAAATTAAAATGTTAACACTTGCTTACTTAACTGTACTTTTGGTACCAATATCATCCTATAAATTTCAGAATATCAGCTTGATGTTTGGAACGAGTCCTTTTTTTGACGATCTTAACTCTGTCGGGTTGTCAAGCGTATTTATCGATTTGTTATTATTTCCATCATCTCCCAAATTATTGATATGTTTATAATTAAATTAACGCTCTAATTATTGGTCTCCTCCTCCTCCTCACGTCGTATTCCTCATTGCTGAGGGTCGTGATTCCCCCGCGGAATAATATTGTTTGCGACTATTTTGCGCCATCTACATCGATCCTTCGCAGTATGGAGAGCGTCGTGAAAGCTAGTGTCAAGCGCAGTGCGTACTTGGTCCGACCATCGGATTGGACTTCGACCTCTCAAAGTCAGTCAATTTTTTTTATTGAAAGTTGGTATTTTTATACACTTATTGAACGTCGATATACATAATGCCTACCACCGGTTCGGGAACTAGCCCGGCGAGAAGAACCGGCGTAAGAAACTCGCGCGGGGCCATCTTTTACCAAAAAGATGGAAAATTGTTCTTTTAAAATAAAAAAAATGTATAAAAATGTTATGACTAAAACTATATAACTAGAGTACAATAGTATATGGAAGTAGCCTTGCAGGGGGCCACCTCATTCCCAAGGTAGCACATCTTTCATGAATTCATTAAGTTTATAATAAGCTTTAATACTACACAAACTTACTTTGATTACTTTTTTAAATTTATTGATTGAAAAATGTTGAACGTTTTCTGGGATCCTTTTGTATATGCGTATACATTAGCTTTTAAATGAATTCTTTACTTTACTAAGTCTAGTCACTGGTACATCAAGCTTATTCTTATTTCGAGTATTTCTATTGTGGTTGTCACTTTTCTTTTTGAATAGGCTTACATTTTTTTTAACATATAGTACATTTGATAGAATATACTGAGAAGCTACAGTTAAGATCCCAGTTTCCTTAAACTTATCTCTTAATGACGTATTGGGGGCCAGCTTGTAGATTGCCCGAACAGCTCGCTTCTGCAGCACAAAGATAGTATTTATATCTGCAGCATTGCCCCATAGTAGAATGCCATAGGACATTATACTGTGGAAGTAACTAAAATACACAAGCCTTGCTGTGTTTTCTGAAAAATATCTGATTTTACTTACTGCAAATGCTGCTGAACTAAGTCTGTCGGCCAATCCAGTAATATGAGGGCCCCACTGAAGTTTCGCGTCTAACGTAATACCTAAAAAGCCGGCTGTATCTACTAGTTCCATACCTTCCCCATTTAATATCTATAATCTATCTATCTAATCTATAATCTCGGGCGGCGACCGTCGACTTTGCCTGTAACCATGAGCTGTTCTAGGTTCTGTTCATCCTTACTTGCTATGTGGCCAAAGAAGTCCAGAACTCTACGTAAGCATATAGATGATAGTCTGGTTTTTATTTGCAGCTCACGTAGAATGGATACGTTAGTACGAAAGGCGGTCCACGGTATTTGTAGCATTTTAATTATTGGTATTACCTAGAAATAGGCAACACTCAAGATACCGATTTTATAGGATCTCGCTGGTATTGTGCACTTCTCTGAATTATTTTTTATCGTAATTAAATAACTACCTACTGAATCTTGATAAAATTTTACGCTCGATTGAAGATTGATGTAGGCTATAATATGCGATTTGAATTAGGTCTCTAGACCTGTTAAAAAAATGCTAGGATGTGCTAAGTAGTTTTTGTAAAATATCAAAAAACTTTTAAAGGGTATATTATTATTTATTTTTTATTGCCGAGCAAAGTCAAGCACGTTTGTGAGAAGCCATGTACCAAAAATTGTAGATCTGCACCCAACAGTCTTCGAGATTTAAGAAATCGCCAAACTTACGCCTTACGCCAGCATGTTTTGAATATCTTCATAACGGATCAAGCTACACATGAAATTTTTATATACTCAATTACACCCTGTAACGATCTAATTACATGCATATTATTTTCCTTAAAATATCCTTTAAAAAAATATGTACTGGCTGGAGTAACGTTTTCAAACGTTACTCCAGCCGGATCTGTTTTTTTAATTTTTCTCGAAAACTACAAAGGAGCAAATTATGAAAATGCAACACTCAATTATAGAAGACAACACTCTAATTGAGCATAGGTAAAAAGTTAACAAAATCCACAACATCTGGCTGGGGTAACGCACACCTCTTAAATGCGGCTAAAATTGTAACTACTACACAATCTTCATAATTTTGAAGTTGGTACCAGCCCAAACAATATCCTTATAAATCATTATTTTATAGAGCTAACGTCTAAGTTGGCTGGTACCAACTTCAAAATTATGAAGATTATCTAGAGAAATAGTTAAAATTTCAGCCGCATTTAAAAGGGGAATTAAATGGAAAATAATTATTTATTTCATATATTTTTGTGTATTTTTACTTTGGAATCTTTTTTGTCATATTTGTTATATTATTATTAACACGTTTTAAGAACTTTTAAAATAAACTATCGAATGTATAATTGAATACGTTCCGAACTTCCATTAGGTATTGTATTTATGATTATGATGATTACTGTAATTTACATGATGTCATATGCATGCAGTCCTTTAAACAAAGTCGGTTAAAAAAAGAACACGGGTAATATTTTGTTAAAAGTGTTAGTTTAATGTATTTTTAATTTCCTAACATGTTTTTTCGAATTGTATTTTATAACCATTTTAATAATAATATACATTATAAAAATGAAGAGCAATAACGCCGCAAGCTGATCCAGCATCCAGAGCTCGTACCATTTGTAAAGGAGTGCTGGTGACCTCAGATGGTATGCTCCTGAAATTAAACAATAGTCTACAATTTTATACTAACATAAAAGAAAAATTTGAAAAACTTTGGTTAATATATAAAAAAAAGTTTTAGTAGATACTAAACAAATTAGTACCTTTAGTTTGAATAGCGAGTTCCACATAATGTTTGACCAGTTTGGAAGGTGGTACTGGTCTGTTCTTGAATAGTGTAGACATAGCCATCGCACGTTTGTAATATCTGCAACATTGATATTATTTTAAAAACAACGTAAGTACACTATAGTTACAGAAATTATTCTTTGATCGGATCATTGTTTTCTCAAAATTTTCAGATTATTATTTTTACCTGTCATCTTGAACTATTTCGTTCAAAGCTGTATTAATATCTTGCGCTATGTTAGGTGATAATTTTACTTTTATTGCTAGTCCCTTTTCCACGGATCGAGCTGTGTTAGTTATCTGGTCTCCATACACAGGGATCACGATCATTGGCAGACCATTATGAATTGCTTCTAGTGTACTCAGTAAGCCGCCGTGTGTTATGAACAATTTCAGATTTGGATGTGCTTTAAAATAAAAATAAAAAAAATTAAATGTAAGACAACAACAAAAAAACAATGTTATTTATGTGCAGTTTTACCTACTACACTTGACTGCGGTACCCAACTTCGAACGTGTACGTTTTGGGGACAAAACTTGAAATCGTCGTCAAATTTCCATAGTACCGTGTAAGGAAGACTTCCAAATACTTGCATTAGTTCTGCTTTAGTTTTGTCCGAAAAAACGTCGGCCTTTAAAGCTGAACCCATACTGAAGTAAATAACCCCTTGTTTTGAACTATCGAGTATTTCCTGAAGGTCCTGAAAATCAAACAATTTTTATACGGGCTATAACTTGAGAGGTGGATAAAAGTTGTCTGGGGATAGAGTAGTTTAATACACACTTACTTTTGGTAACGGCGGTATGTTACCAAAGTGATAACCGGCTATATTGATCACATTTGGCGGTAAACTTTTCGTGGGTTCCATCGACGGATAAGTGTTGACAAAGAGTATAGAGATATTATGCACGGCCTCTGAGAATGATGGCAAAGTAATATTTCTTGCTTTAGCCAAAGGTCTAAAATATTTCTCATAATCTGCTTTTGTCTTAATAAATTGAAGGCTAAAATAAAATAGTCACAGTTGATTAGATACGAGAAACGAGCCACTAAAATTTAGAGTCTCGTTTACACTTAAACTAGTAATATTAGTAAATACTAGAGACTAATTCTATTGAATATCTGTATATTCTATGCTGATGGCATTCTGGGTCTCTCCGGGCACCCGGTCCAATCTTTTCGGCATAGGGGGTTTTCAACATTGAATGTAGTTGTATTGAAGCCTAATTGACTTACATGACAACGGAATACGTTAGTTTCGGGCGCTTCCAGGCGAATCAAAAAACTTTTACTTTTCTGGGTTATTTTATTGCTTAAAGCTATAGCTACACACAAAACTTACACTTATATTTGAAGTGTACATATGGCGTGCCGAAAACTGAGTTTTCTCGAACCGGAAAGAATCCAGATATGTATAGTTTACACCTTTTCATACCTATAATAATCGGTAAATATAACATTGTAGAAAGCTTGCAGTACCGCTTATCTAGTACATAATTTTATTCGTGAAATAATTTTATTTTTGCAATAAGAAATAGCATTAGCATTTAAAAATATATTACTTACAAATTTTTATAAATCTTCGTCAAATATTTGAGCGTGTTTTTGGCTCTTTCTACAAAATTCATGGGGATCTTCTCATCCATCATCATAGAAACACTGGGTATTGATCTGACAGTATCTACTAAGTATTCCATATAAGGTGTCATTGAGTTCGACAAAACAATCCACGGAACCTGTTGCAATGCAGCATACCTACAAAATAAATAATTCTTAATTTTCGTTTCAATGTGCAGTTAGTAACTAACAAGTAATAGGTTCAATTAAGTAATGTGTAAGACATATCTTAATAATCACGCCAAGAAGTTTGACTAGTATTTTAGCAATATTTAATTTCTTTGGTATCGTATAATATAATGGTTGTTTTTAAGTTAAAGTACTCACCCAGCTTCCAAGTCTGAATAAAACCATTCAGATACAATAACGTCAAAATTCTTATTGACTATAATATCTTTTACATTGGACGATTCGATCATCATTCTCGATATGTTTCGACTAACATCTGTTACATCTATAGATCTCATTTGACTGCGGTCCGAAAGGTCAATATCTGGAATGTTCAAAAAACTTGATAAGTATCAACAAGAACAAGACATTATAGCGAGGTCTGCGTGGGGGTCGTTTTCTACCTTCTATTATCTTCCTGACTTGGCTTATATCAATTAAATTCAATTTATCCACTGATTTCATATCTGGATAAGTTGTTATCATTGTTACCTGAAAAAGAAAAACGAATAAATAAGAAATTGAATATGCTCTTCTAGTAAAAAATACAATAAAAAAAGTTTAAGAGTTTCTTTTAATTACTTTTTTTAAACTAACGTGCCATACCTCATGTCCAGCATCCAGAAGTATATCCACAATTCCTTTCATCAAAATATAATGACTGCGCATTGGCATACTCTGTATGCAAAGGATGTGGTAGCCATATGCTGTTGGCATAAACGCTATCCATAATAACACGAATAGCTTCATTTCAAAACTTGAAAAAGATTGCTACATAAATAAAACTTTCAAGGAAAATATATAAGCTTTTAATGGGAATACTGATTACATTGACAAAATAAATTATAAGTGTTAAATTATATTCGTGCACAACTTTAAATATATACATAGACTAATCTATGTTTTAAGTACTTACTAATTAACTTTTTGGTGAAGTTCCTAGCCACATAAAGTTCTGCAGATAACAAAATGCAATACAATACAACAATTCCACAAAATTGGAGTGTCTTTTTAAAGGGTTGGAAGTAAACTGGTTGTTATTTGTTTAGCACTCAAGTATTTAGACATACCCAAAGCGTATTTTTATCTTTATTTTATAAGTTAATGAACTATAATGCGATTTAGAGGTGACTGAATGAACAAATACAAAATTGTATCCCTTTACGCCTGGGATACCTTATTTACAAAACGACTAACGCGCGTTATGCTTAAATCAAATCGCAAAGTAGGTAGGAAGGAGATCAAGTCATACTAAGGTGGCACGGGCCATTATTTAGTCCACCACTCGAATATAACGTATAGGTGTATTATACATAATAGATTTTTTTAATGAAATGGACCAGAAAGCAGGCGGACGGATAGCCTGATGGTAAGCGAGTACCGCGTTACACTTATAAATCCTCTGGTGTTGCGCACTGCGTTCCCGGTCCTTAAAATCCCCAACCAAACTTACGCCTAATTGAAACCGAATGCAATATTAATTATAAAATGTTATGAATTAAATGAAAAGTATGTACAGATAAATATGTTGCTAATGGCTCTCGGCAATCTTCTTTTTTCTATATGAATGTCAGATGATGTATGAAAAACGACGGTTGCCGAAAAACATTGAAATTGCGGTCGTACTAGACTTTCTAATATATGGTCAGTATCAAAATGTCTACATTATGTTTCGCAGCATTCATTCTTTGCGATTTATTGTTTACGTGTTGTAGTAGCATCCCCTAGCGTCAGCCTTGCACGGTTTTAAGAGTTTTTCTTTTTTATAAGACGGTAGTTCTTTTAAAAAAAATCCCCACTATGGTCACACCGGTATTGAGTCGGTGCGCTGCGTTCGGCTTCATTCTGTGTCTCCGTGCTCAAGCCTTCGCACGTTCGACCCCTGCGCGTTCAAGGATTGCTCACAAGAAGTTATTACTCTCAACTATGGGAAGGAAACGGAGAAACGAAAACGACAATGAAGAAGAAATCAGGCGAAAAATAAAGAAATGGGAGCGGAAATTGAAAAAGGCTAAACAAAGCACAAGCAATAGAATTATTTATTCCTCAGATGAAAGTACCAGTAGTAAGTACCGAATTATAACATTTATGTATACAAGCATTATGGACTTCCGATTTAAAGGTCGATCCTTTTGCCGAATACTACCCTAATATTTTTTATATTGTGTGATGTCAATAACTGGTGATTGCGTTGTGAGTTTCCGATTTAAAGGATACCTCCTTCGCGTACTAAAACTATTATATAATACGCAACAGAGCCTCCGACTTAAAGGTTGTCTCAATGCAACACTAACAGACTGTACCTACCTTTTAGGTTTGTCTGAAAATTCGCCACGTGCGACCTACGTGACCTCCGAGTCCCCGTTACCCGAGCCCGGCGCCATCGGTGATGACGACATCCAACCGTACCCGCCTTCGCCGGCACAGTCACGGGCTCCGTCGCCGGGCCCGTCGCGGCGCCAGCCCCCGGCCACGCCGGGACCCGCGTCGCCGCCGCTCCCGGTAACGGTAACTCTTCCCACGGACACTGAAGATCTCGTGGTGGAAGAAATTGAACTGGATGGTAATATTTTAGATCTTTTAGGCGATGCGCCTAAATCCGATATCTCCCTCGGACCTCCTATTCATAAAGATGTAGCCAGTAGGTGGCAAGAAATATTAGCCAAGGGCTTACCGAAAGAAGTGAAGGATAAAATTTTGGAAGAATATTTGGTGCCTCAAAATTGCGATTTTTTGGTAGCCCCGGCATTAAACCCCGAGGCTAAAGCGGCACTCACAGATACTTTGGTTAAAAGAGATACATTTTTAATGCTTAAACAAAAACATATCGGTATTGCACTCTCTGCACTATCCTCGGCCATTTCATTGATTATCAGTAACGAAATTTCAAAACAAAAATTATTAAAACCAATCAGCGATGCATGTCGTATTTTATGCGATAATCATTTTATGGATACTAAATCAAGAAGAAATTTAGTCGTTTCTTCGACCAACTTGCATCTAAAAGATACATTAACCGAATCCGGGCGCGACAGTTCGTGGCTATTCGGTCCCGACGTCTCCGAAAAATTAAAAGCCGCAAAAATTATTCGGAAGTCTGGAGAGGATTTAAGAAATGTAGTAAAACCTTATGTAAGACCCACTTATCAAAATAAAAATAATCAAGGCCGTTTAAACTTCAAAAATCAACATCGCAAGACGGACAGGAAGCCGGCATTCAACGGCGACGGCGGGCGCAGTCGCCACCCGATGCGGGCGCAGCCCCGGCCCGCGCCGCAGCCACAGCCCCGGCCCGCGCCACCGCCGCCGCCGGCGCGAGCCCCGCGCCGCGTGACACACAAATAGATACGGAGGTATGTTTCGCGGGCAGACTTCAATATTACAGTCATAATTGGTCTCGCATAACTAGTAATCCTACGATATTATCGTGGATAAAAGAGGGGTATCGTATACCATTTATTTATACACCCCAATGTTATACTACTCCAAATGTATTCCCAAAAAATAATAAGGAACATGTGGATTTTATGAATTCCATTAATAAACTATTGGAAATTAAGGCGATTTCGCAATGTAATCATGAAACGGGACAGTTTGTATCTAGAATATTTTTAGTGCCCAAATCGAATGGCGAAAAAAGATTTATATTGAACTTAAAAACATTAAACCGATTTATTAATAATAAACATTTTAAAATGGAGGATTACCGAACTGCATCCAAACTAATAACAAAACACTCTTATATAGCTTCTATAGACCTAAAGGACGCCTATTTTTTCGTTCCGATTCACAGTTCGCACAAAAAATACCTGCGGTTTCAATATAACAATGTTCTTTATGAATTTAATTGTTTACCGTTCGGTTTATGCACGGCGCCTTTAGTGTTTACTAAACTTCTTAAACCAGTCGCACAATATTTAAGATCACAAAATTTATTATCAGTTTTTTACCTCGACGATATCTTGTGTATTGGCAAAAATTATTTAGACTGTGCGAATAATATAAATATTACTTCGATGTTGTTTAAAAACTTAGGTTTTATAATAAACACTGATAAAAGCAGTTTGGTTCCTGAAACTTGTTGCAAGTACTTAGGATTTGTTTTTGACTCTAAAAATATGATACTTACACTACCCGCTGATAAAAAATTGAAAGTAAAAGAACGCATTCATCATTTTATTTCAAAGGTTAAAAGATGTAAATTGCGGGAATTCGCTAGTTTTGTCGGTCTTTTGATATCTGTTTGTCCCGCTATTAAATATTCATACTTGTATACAAAAGACTTTGAATACTATAAGTACACATGTTTAAATAAAAATCAATCTTTCGATCAAATTATTAATATTCCAAATTGGTTGAAATCCGATATGTTCTGGTGGTTGAACCACATAGGGTCTGGTTCCATGCCTTTAAATAATTTCAATAATTATAATTTAGAGATTTACACGGACGCTTCTAGATCGGGCTGGGGGGCCCATAGTAATAATAATAAGTGCTTTGGATACTGGAAAAATGACGAACTGGAATCGCATATAAACGAATTAGAGCTAAAAGCCGCTTTTCTTGGCCTAAAATGTTTTGCAAATGATTTATATAATTCTACAATATTATTGCGTATCGATAATGTAACTGCTATTTCTTGCATTAATAGAATGGGCAGTATCCAATACAGACATTTAAATAAAATAACAAGGTTATTGTGGAAATGGTGTGAATGCCGTAGAATTACTGTCTTTGCGTCTTATGTAAATACCAAAGATAATTATGTTGCCGATCGGTTATCTCGTAGAAAATTTGAGGACACCGAATGGGAACTAAATAATAACGCATTCCAAAACATTGTTAACCACTTTGGATGCCCTCAAATAGATTTATTTGCGAGTAGGTGTAATGCTAAGTGTCCCGTTTATATTACTTGGAAAATGGACCCTGAAGCTATAGCTATAGACGCTTTTACTATTTCGTGGGATAAATATTTTTTTTACGCATTTCCACCATTTTCACTACTTGCAAAAATTCTTCAAAAAATTATCAACGATAAAGCGGAGGGTGTAGTTGTAGTACCATACTGGCCAACCCAGCCATGGTTCCCTTTATTTCAAAAATTAATTATATCTGACTCCTTATATTTTGAACCCAGTAATAAACTATTGAAATCTCCTTTCAGGACCACACACCCGCTTCACGAGACGCTCCGATTAGTTGCCGCGAAGCTTTCCGGGAAATATTACTAAAAAAAATCTTTTTCTCCCCAATCAATAGAGATAATGTTAGCTTCTGTATGCGATTCCACATACAAGCAATATGATGGGTGTATTAAAGCATGGATAGGGTTTTGTACCAAACGTAATTATGATTACACTAAGATTTCAGTCCTTGATTTATTAAATTTTTTAACAGAGATTTATGAAAAAGGTGCTAGATATGGAACCATCAATACTTATAAATCGACATTGATGTTATTATTTGGAAATGAATTACAGGATGAGAAAATTCAAAGGTTTATGAAAGGGGTTTCTAAATTGAGACCTCCGAATCCCAGGTACGAATTTACGTGGGACCCTAATATAGTACTGAATTTTTTAGCATTACAGTGGCCCAATGAAAGTCTTGATTTAGAAACCCTCTCCAAAAAGACTTTGACTCTGTTGGCATTGGTTACTGCGCATCGCGTACAAACCTTTTCACTAATTAAATTACCTAATATAGTTCAACAGGAAGGTTCTGTAATAATTAAAATTCCGGATTTTATTAAAACGTCTAAAGTAAATATATCGCAGCCAGTTTTGCGATTACCGTTCTTTAATATTCGTCCAGAGATATGCCCCGCGCGTTGTTTTATAGCATATATTAATAAAACACGGGAGTTACGAAATAATCATGAATATTTATTTATAAGTTTCAAGAAACCTTATTCTAAAATTACGCCACAAACTTTGAGTCGCTGGCTGAAGACCACTCTCAACCTCAGCGGTGTGGACACGACGGTGTTCAGTGGTCACAGCACCCGCCACGCGACCACCTCCGCCGCGGGGCGTCTCGGCGTCAATATCGATATTATTAGAAAGACTGCCGGATGGTCACATTCCTCTTCTGTCTTCGCCAAATTTTACAACCGAGATCTAGTGCCCGACCCAGATCTCTTCGCAAATTCTATTCTTTCGGCAAATAGTAATACCCTGTAAAATTTGATATAAGTAGTAGAAACACGTTATTATTCTTTAATTATATAAAATAAATAATATTATTTAAAATATAAAACAAATGTTACCTTTGTACTCACTTGATTTTACTCAATTGTTATAACACATAGGTACTGTATTTGATTTGTTAAAAATAGATACTTTAATAAATAAATATAAATAACATAAATGTTTAATTTATTTATTACTCATTGAACGCTTAACTTACATTTCACATTTTACTCTGAACATCCTACAACACGTAAACAATAAATCGCAAAGAATGAATGCTGCGAAACATAATTATAAATCAAACGAACTTACCAAGTGAAGTTCGATGATAATTATGTGAGCAGCATTCATTCGAAGCGATTTATATACACCCACCCAACTCTACACAGCAGTCTACATACTGCTACCCTTCCCTCAATAATGTGAAATAGTTTCTCTAAACAAAATGAAGCCGAACGCAGCGCACCGACTCAATACCGGTGTGACCATAGTGGGGATTTTTTTTAAAAGAACTACCGTCTTATAAAAAAGAAAAACTCTTAAAACCGTGCAAGGCTGACGCTAGGGGATGCTACTACAACACGTAAACAATAAATCGCTTCGAATGAATGCTGCTCACATAATTATCATCGAACTTCACTTGGTAAGTTCGTTTGATTTATAATTATTTTTATTTCGCTGTAAGCAATTAATTCCATTAACACTAGTCTATTTTTGTTTTATCGCCAACTGATCGCATCGCTGACATCGATGCTTTCTTTATGATTCTGAAGACAATGTAAAGGAAAAGCAGGAATAAGACCAGTTGGTCCAGCATCAGCAGTTCATACCACTTGTAGAGCTGGCTCTTCGAGCGCAGGTGGTGAGCACCTGAAAAATATATTGTATTTAATTTTTATTTTATCAGCTTTATCAACAATTAATTACGTAATTCATATATCATTATCATAGACTAATCATTGGTCTCGCTGGGCGCTCTACCAGACCGAGCCGACGCGAAGTGCTTGTCAAATACGAGCTCTGCTGAGCTACTCAGCTGAGGTCGGCTTAAGCGCCATACTCACGGCCTATCCAGCACCGGTACTAATAGCCGTCATTAATGTCAATAGTGTCAATAATATTTATAATTTTTGCCTACAAATCCGCAGCCTTGGGCTTGCAGTAAATATTACAATATAACGAAAAATAATGCGAACAATTGTATGGAGAAATTTGTATTTGACAATCTGTCAGCATATTATAATATCTCTAGTAATGTTAGAATCTAACGGTTTTTACAATTTTACGGTGACACATATACCTACTGCCTACATACCTACAACTTTTTCTGAAGAAAAAAGTGCATAAGAATAATATAATATTAATACATATGTACGTTTGCCTTTAATTCATTTTTAATCCTCCTACCCTACTACTGTAATTATAAATGTGAAAGTAAAAAGTAGAGTGTTCCAGTGTATTTACGCGGGCGGAACCGCGGGCAAGGCTAATTTTTAAATATTTTCTTACCTACATTTATAACCAATAATAACTAATGGAATACAGCTTAAGATATTTTTCCCATTCAATCGGGCAAGAGTTGAGTAGCTGGCATCACAATTTTTCACGCACACTAGAATTTGTATCTTGTAAGTCAGTTATCACTTTACACACTACAATAATGAGTTGCCGCAAAATACGAAGATAATAATTTATTAGGGAGTGCGTTATCTAGTCAAGCGAAGCGAGACCAATCAAATATCTTTGATCATTTTAATATTAAAACGTGAAGCAAAAAGTACGGTTTTATGAGAATTGTGCTGACGGATATTGTGTGAAAATTGGCACATTTAAAGTTTCAATTGAGAAGGGCCTGCCGAAAGCTAATATTTTTAAAAATAACCCTTAGAAATACATTAAATTTATAACAAGAATAACAGCAAATCAGACTACCTCACTCATACAATCATATTTGTTTATATTACAGTAGGTTTGACACAATTGTCAACGAGTGTCAATCTTTCTTTCACATGCCATAAACAACATTTACATATTTTTATTGCGTATCTAAGTGGTAAAAGTTGAATCTTTTAAATCAAAACATGAATTATGTTCGAATTTCGACCATTGCACAACCTTTAGTACAAGTAAATAGCTAAATACATAATTATTACATAGTAACATTGAAAACGTAAAATAATTCCTTAAATATAAATACATCATGTGCATTGCTTACCTAATTTTAACATTAAAATTTAAATTCAAATTCTTTATTCAACATACATAATAATATATACATGTAATAAACATCACGTGAATCTAATCCCATGATAAGACTTGTATTATAACAATCAGACATCGTATATACATATTTTGACAAATTTAAGCTATACTATTTTATTACCACACTCTTGTACTCTATACTCTGTATACTACACAAACAAACTAACAATAGTTTATCGCGTATTGTCCTATCGGCGACGTGATATAAGCTTCACTGGGGAGTCTCCCCCGGAATCTTCGGTAAACTACACCCGACGGCCAGAACGCCTCCTACCTCCAGGGTAGACAAAAGTGGTGTCGGCACTCACACCAATAAGGAACTAAAGTTGACCTTGTGACTGCAGACGCTCGGCCCTCAAAGGACCAGTGCAGGCGGGACACGTAAAGCTGCGCACCTCACACCGTAAGCGCAGCTCGGGTACGTAAGGTGTGGTGCCGCGTATTGCATACAGCGGGCTTCCTCTTTTTTCTTCTCTCCACCAGAATGAAGCCCTCCTAATCGCACCTCCTGCTCTCGTCCTTGACAGTTCAAGGAGGCTCAGCCTTGCGGTGCTCTTTCACCCCTCTTGTCTTCGCCCATGGAGGAGCAGGCAGACCAGCGGTGATACGAGCGTAATTTTTCGGATAAAAAAAAACGAAAAACATTATAATTCGCAAAAAAGAAATTACTTGTAAAGTGAAATTATTTTTTCAAATTTAATTTAATTTAAGGTTTTAGGTAATTACAAAATAAAGAATGTTGTGTCGCAGTCATAGAATTTTTACTACAATCGGATTAAAATGTAATCATAAGAAGAGTGCAACGGTGTTTATAACCTTTTAACTCTATAACTATCTTGTTTTGTCGATTTATTAACTTATCCGTTCAGCTTGTAGTTATTAATAATGCTTAAGTACACCAGTATATATTATGTATGTATGTACCTTATCAGTCACGTTTAAGTCACCGTAAAATTGAAAAAATCGTTAGATTGTAATATTACTAGAGATATTATAATATGTCGACAGATTGTCAAATAAAAATTTCTCCTTACAATTGTACGCATTATTTTTCGTTATAATTAATTATTATTTAAAAAAAAAAAAAACTAATATGGCGGCATTTGTCGTTTAACCAATCGGCACGGTAAATATTACAATATAACGAAAAATAACGCGTAAAATTGTAAGAATAAATTTTTATTTGACAATCTGTCGTCAATTTATAATATCTCTAGTAATATTACAATCTAATGGTTTTTACAATTTTACGGTGTCATTAATATACATAGATAGTAACCTCGACTGGCGCACCCAGATTGCCAATATTAGTCGAAATGTTACCGGTTCTCTGCGTTCTCTATATCGCCTCAAAAACTTTTTGCCTCCAAACATAAAATTGATGTTGGTCCAATCCCTAATATTACCAATACTAGACTACGGTGACATCTGTTGCTTCGACCTTAATGCAGACCTCCTTAACAAACTAGATCGTCTTCTAAATAACTGCATTAGGTTTGTATTTAATCTACGTAAATATGACCACATCTCTCACTATCGGTCTCAGCTGCAGTGGTTACCAATTCGACAACGTCGTTCGCTCCGGGCACTGTGTATGCTGTATTCCATTCTCCATTCACCCAGTGCTCCTCTCTATTTAACTCCCGACTTTAAATTCCTTTGCAGTTCACACAACAAAGACCTTCGCTCCACTAATAACTTGCTTCTCCTCTGTCCCCCACATAATTCCAGTCTTGTCCATTCCTCCTTCCATATTCAATCCATCCTCCTTTGGAACGCGCTCCCCCAGGAAATTAGGATGTCCCCGTCTAAAAGTATATTTAAACGCAGAGTTCGCCAATTGTACCTAAAATTATTAGCCGGATAAAGTTTATTTTTCTTGTTTTATTTGTGTCAATAGTTTTAGTTTTACCATTTCTTGAAATGGATATATAATAAATGATTATGTATATATTATAGGTATTGTATATAGTATATGTATTGTATATATTATATAGTATTATATATGTTATAATTTGTACTTATATATTGTGTATTCAACGATTATATATTATGATTAAGAAAACATGTATTTATTATAATATATATATTATATTTAGTAATACATGTATAGTATTCAGTTTACCCATTGTTTTATTATTATTGTATCTGTATATTATAAGAAATGCGCCTACTTCAACTTATCTCTGCATCACCCTAAGGTTGGCTGGTAGAGAATGCCATAAGGCATTAAGCCCGCCTTTGTACAATTGTTGCATAAAGTGTTTTAAATAAAAATAAATAAATAAAATAATCATTATACATCACATATCATGTGTACATATCAGTGTATGTATGTACCTTATTTCTATCATTTCCTAGATCTAATAAAAATCGCAATGGACGTGATTCGGTTGACGGTTTCGCTTGGAAGTGCTTCAGCTGGACTAGTGGAATAGCCAGCCGCGAATTGGTGTTGCTTTTATTTTATTCTAATTGTACAATATCCGTATACGGATATTTTTTAAAATTACATTGCAGGTCGTTAAATTAGGCATAGACGAACAATCTATTAGGAATGGATGACTTTAGACTAAATCTTATTTATATTTATGTGAGTCACGTAATTGTTCAAACAGTAAAGATTCTTAAGAGCTTATCGCACTAAGAAGGGGTGAATAAACAAGTTAAAACCTTTTCCGTATATTACAAAATTAATAACAAAGCAAAGAATTAGAAGATTTTTTCAAGTGATGTAAGTTATTCATAAAATATTTAAATCGCAACTTGTTCATTAGTTATGCTGCAACGATTTCGCTACATATATAATAAATGTAAATTAACAATGTTAGGCAATACCTTGTTTCCTATGTTAACAAGAATTTCTTTTATTTAATTTATCTCTGGTATAACATCGAAATTTGAAATTTTGAATTTTCGAATATGAAAAAGATGATTGGCTGGCCCCCTGCCTGAGATTGATACCAACAAATTGTTATAACTTCTAAACTATTGCACTGAGAGTAAAGGGGTTTGTATTTTATTTTATCAAACGTCCTCTTCTATCGTTTTAGAACAAAAAAAAGCTGGTTAATGGCCTAGATTTTTCACAAAAAGCAATTAATTTAAATAAAATACACCAAAAAAAAAAAAAATATGGTTGTAAATTATTGTCCACATGTTAGCTATCAAATGAGACCTTTCTTATGTTCTTAGTACATTTACATGAGTACCTAGCGGTGGTCGAATTAGTACGAGGGCCCGGGTCTTGGTTACCAAAAAATAAAATGGCTGCCATTTTACAAACGTGAGAGAAAAATAAAATTTGAGGGGCAATTTGTCGATAAAAAATTCAATATTTTTTACCACTAAAGGCTCCGATACAGCAGCTGTCGGGACACACTGTATAATCCAAAAACATTTAAAAAATTTGCGGTGTAAAAAAACCATCAAATATTTGAAAAATGATAATAGTAATTATTATAATAACTCATAAAAACTGGATTAAAATTGGATTAGTAGTTTTGGTTATACGCAAACAAACGTTTACTGCAGCGCCCCCTGATAGGCTGTAATCGTACCGATGAATATGTACCTATCAATCCCGAACCCATCACTGAAAACCGCACCAAAATCGGACTAGTACTTTTGGAGGTAAAGCAACAAACTACTCACCCCAAACCATTCCGTCGCGGGTGAAAACAGAAGTACAAATACCGAGTATATTAAATCAATGATAACGAGCCATGAACGCGTACTTAGTTTTAATTATAGTATTTTAAATTTAAGTTACAGCTTTTTACTATAATACAAAATGTATTTACCTTTGCTACGGATGGCTAGTTCCACGTAGTGTTGTATTAGCTTAGAAGATGAAACTGGGCGGCTAAGAAACAAATCAGACATTTCTTTCGCTCGCTTATAATAGCTGAAATGTAAAATTATTCATTAATTTTAACTTTGATGTATATTAGAAACGAACTCATATAAAAAGATCTACGAAAAGATACCTATCGTTTGATGTTATTTCTCTGATAGCAGCAGCAAGCTTGCCATCCATGTCTTCAGAAAAGTCCACCCTCAAACCATAGCCATCTATTACTGCCCGATTTGCATTACTTGGCTGATCCCCATAAACTGGCACTGCCAGTACTGGCACTCCATACTTCAGTGTTTCTATTATACTCAAAAGACCACCATGTGTGATGAATAGTTTAATATTTGAGTGAGCTGTAAAAATAAAAACACTTTCGTCTCTTTTCCAATAAGTGGTTAAACAATAAAGGTTTTTTATGTTGCGAAATCTGTACCTATCTCATGCATGGTATATCATCATTTAATTTAAAAAGTTTGGCAACCATTAAACATTAAGTATGTATTTGTTTTACTTTACCAAGAATACTTGTTTGGGGCATCCAAGACTTAACATGAATATTTTTAGGCAACTTTTCAATTGGCCCATCCTTCCAAAGTACAGTGTATGGTAACTGTTCAAATACTTTTATTAAAGCCTTTTTAGTGTTTTCTGTGAAATCTTTACTCTTAACAACTGATCCCATGCTGAAATAAATGAATCCATGTTTGTTCGAGTCTAACAGTTCTTGAAGATCCTAGAATGTTGTAAATTCTTTTTAATGAGTTACTCTAACGTAGTAGTATTAGCAAGAAGTGTTGTAGTCGTAATTTATCTTTAAAATTCTTGTTGAAGGTGTGTTCTAATGACCGTTTAGATTGAACGTTTACCTTGGGTAAAGGTGGCGCTTCGTCTATGTGATACCCCGCGATGTCTATAACGTTTGGTGGTACACTCTGCGCAGGAGTAAATGATGGATGTGAATTTACAAACAGCACAGATATGTTGTGCTTTACTTCTTGCAGCGGAGGAAGAGAGATCTGCCTGGCCTTGGCTATCGGACCAAAATTATTTATATAGTCATTCTCATTTATAGACATCTCTACTAATCTGAAATAAAAGCATAAGCTCGTACGGACAGTAACTAATAGAAGTATACTCTATACACATGAGATGTTTGTTATGAAGGCTATGTTGCATAGCAATATTTTGCCGTATTAGTATGTACTGAGGAAATAAAATGTACACTTACTTGACTAAATGTACATACGAGTCTATTTTTGAATCCCAACAGCAGTTTTTGGAATATTATTTTAGTCAAACTAATTTTATTGTTTATGATGATGGTCTATCAAAATATCAAAAAAGATAAACCTTTATTGCTATTTTGATAGATCAACCACATTTAAGAAGAATTAAACCAAACTTACAACATATTTAGTAAATGTGCCAAACACATGAGCGTATTTTTGATGCGCTGCCATAAGCTCATCGGAATATCAGAGTCATTCATCATCAAAGGTATCGTCGGAATAGATTTGACAGTGTCCACCAAATACTCCATATGGGGAGACATTATGGTGCCCAGGAGTAGGATCCAAGGGGTTTGCTGCACTGCGGCATATCTGTCAAATAATGATGCATGTTATTTGGCAGGATTACCTCTATAATTACATCAATCCTCACATACAAAATTTGCCTTAACCATGTTCGTAATTGCTAATATTTTATTGTAAAAAGGTATGAAACATAAAAATGAACACCAATGAAAAGGATAATAAAACCTCAGACTAAATAAAAAAGGCAAAAACTGAATTTTGTCCAACAAAAATTTTATGTATGTGTCACCGTCAAAATTGTAAAAACCGTTAGATTGTAATATTACTAGAGATATTATAAAATATCGACAGATTGTCAAATAAAAAATTCTCCTTACAATTGTACGCATTATTTTTCGTTAATTTGTAATATTTATAGTGCCGATTGGTTAAACGGCAAGTGCCGCCATATTTGTTTGCTTCTTCATAATAATAATTATAACGAAAAATAATGCGTACAATTTTAAGGAGATTTTTTTATTTGACAATCTGTCGACATATGCACTACATACAAAAACCACACACTGTGACAGTTCGCCTTACAAGGTAAGGCATAGTTTTGTTACATGTGTGTGCAGAGGCGGCCTTACCCATTGCGAGGCTCTGGGCGGCAGGTGTTTGTGAGGCCCTTTGTCCTTCGTGAAAATTATGTGATGCGAAATTAGGTCTGGTATTTTGAAGGATTTACAAAATTGCATGTACGATTATTTAAACTTGCGACAAAACAATCAAATTTTGGGTGTGAAAAAACCGAATATTAAATACTAAATTGCCGGATTGGCGAAATAACGTAAGAAACAATAATTTCCAAATCTGGTGACTAAGTAATACCAGTTTTGTTCATTGAATATTCCAAACTAGCAGACAGATATTATTTTAGCTAACAAATTACCATCTTTGTGACAATTTGTGAGTAGGTACACATTTAATTCAAAAATAGGCACATATGTTTTCCCTGATGTAGGTAACTCAAAAAAAAAATAGCAAAACGAGCGCACATAATAAAACGTAAAGTTTTATTTTTTATTTTTCTCAGTTTTGTTAAAATTTAAAAATGGCTTAAGTATATTTATTTTTCTGTAATATTGAGGGTGTCGTCTTCGAGGTTTTTAGGGGTGCTGAATATAAAAATCATATCCATTTTGAATTTTAAAGAGCGGATATTAAAATTTTTTTAATAAAATTAATCTAGGTGTCATTGTCTAGGCTCATGGAGAAGTAAATTACAAAAATTAATTTATGGGGGATGTATTTTAATTTCTGTAAAATTAAATGGTGCGTCCTACTGAAAAAAATTATGAAAATTTGCTCCCCCTTATTATCCCTGCAACCACAAATTTGAAAATCCTAAAGAAGAAGGGGCAAACCGTCCCCACCCTTGTAGCACTACAAGACATTATATCAAATGAAAGGGCTTAAAAAGTGTGTAATTTTATTGTATGACGAAAAATCTCTAAATCATGGGAGAAAAAAGTTAATGAGGGTTAAAGGTTAAAAAAAAGTTAAGAAATTCATCCTGTATTATTGAACTATTTTATAGTGTTGCTAATAAGGAATAATTTTTGGAAAGTAATGGTATACAACAAACTTCATAAAAGTGGTATATTTTGATAAAGTGCCTCATATTTTGAAGAAATGTATGGAATAATAATAAAATGCTAAAAAAAAGCTATTTCCTTAATTTTTTCGCACATAATTACTTTCTAGAAATTGTTTCTTACTTGCAACGCTATCGAATGGTGCATAATACAGAATGTATTTTTTTCCTAATTTGCGGGTTCGCCTCCTGTCCAGGAAAATTAGTTTATGTAAAATGTAATGATGCAGATAAAACAATTACATTAAAATACATATAATTAAAGCAAAAATTATTTTAAAACGATTATGAACTGAAAAAAAGTAAAAAAAACATATTAGGTACCTACATAGTGAACTATTATTCTGGGCGTTGTAAGAGAAGTCAAAAACAAATTAGAAATAGCAATTTAGCCCAATGGAGTGTCGAGTCCGACTTGATGAAAACATAAACTGCATCATTAGATTTAGTTAGTTAGATTTCCTAGCCAGGAGAACCCATAGATTGTAAAAAAAAAAATACAACCTGTCTATTGTACCATTCGATAGTGTCGCAAGTAAGAAAAAATTTTCAGACAGTAATTATGTGCGAAAAAATTAAGGAAATAGCTTTTTCTAGCATTTTATTATTATTCCATACATTTCTTCAAAATATGAGGCAGTTTATCAAAATATACCACTTTTATGAAGTTTGTTGTATACCATTACTTCCCAAAATATGTTCCTTATTAGCAACACTATAAAATGGTGAAATAATACAGAATGATTTTTTTAAACTTTTTTTTAACCTTTAACCCTCATTTACTTTTTTCTCCCATGGTTTAGAGATTTTTCATCATACAATAAAATTACACACTTTTTAAGACCTTTTATTTGATATATGTCTTGTAGTGCTACATTAGTGGGGACGGGCTCCATACAAAAATGCCCCTTCTTCTTTTTCAACTCTTCCATAGCTTTATACGTCGCTCGTATCTGTAGAGTCTAATATAAAGCATTAACATTTTTTTTATAAAATTGTTTCTATCTCAGAAACGGAGAAAGCACCGTTCATCAGACTTTTGAGCTCGGAGAGCTCAAAGTCGGGCGCTTGGCGGGAAGTTGCACGGATGGCCTTTATGTCAACCGTTTTCCTAATTTTTATTATATAAGTAATATGACAAAAATTTACGGTTTTCGCAATTTTTCCTCTATCTGTGCTTTAAGACGTTGCTTCGTACCAAATTTCAAGATTCTGATTTCACGGGAAGTAGGTTTTGATTCCCTTGCGAGTGTCGAAAATTAGCGGAAATTTGCGGCATTATCGGCTGTATATTTTGATTGCGTTGTCTTAGAAGTTAGATTTTTTCACAGCTCCAAAGGACAGTAGACTTGAGTATTTTTAGAGCCAAATTCTGTAATACAGTATGCCCACGTGCAGTCACCATTATTTCTTGTTCGCACGATTAATTATATCCCTTACAAATAACAAATACAGAGATGATGATTTTGTAACTCATACTGCAAGCAAAATAATTACGAGGTGACAAGAGTTGACGTGTTGACGAACGAAATGAAACACAGGGATTCTCTGAGCGATAGATGTTGTTATTCCTATGTCCATGAGATGAGCAAAACCTTATGTCATGACTTCCGCGCTGACCCGAGTGCTATGGATAAAAAAACCGATCTTCAAGTGTTTCGAGGCGCGATATGCAAGTACCACATAATGTTTTTTTAATTATGTTTTGAATTAATGAATTATGTAGTTAACTAACTTTATTTTAATTTTCCATTAGCCATATAACCTTAATAAATAATTAAGAATCAAAATTAAAAAATGCATATAGATTTTTTTTCTGTATGTATTTTAAGATTCTGAAAATCTATACTTAGGTGTTTTTTAAAATTTGCTTGGGTTGTTGCGCGAGGCCCCGGGCGATTGCCCCGTTCGCCACCCCCTAAGGCCGCCACTGTGTGTGTGCGTGGCACTGTGTGATCATACGACGAGGTCTAGTTTCGACAGTCCGTACTTTGTGGTTCGTAGAACTCTGTCTTTACATTTTTTATTTGGTCTGAGAGCAAAACATATTCTTGGCCATAGCAATAAAATTAAAATATATTTTGAAGGCAAATTTTCCTGTTCAGTAAAATTTTCAATTGTGTTTATTATGTAAAAATTAAATATAATAAAAATAAAACATACATAATATTATGTATGCAATAAAATATTATTTATTACTATTTTTTGTCTTTCTCAATTATTCATAACCTACGTGAGAAGGTTATTTTTTATGGTGTGATACTATCAAGTAAGGTACTCAATTACTCATCTTCATTGCTAACTTGATTTCTAATTACAAACGAGACATTTTTATAAAATCTTAGATGCGCTAGAACTAGAACAGTCTGACACATAGTGACGTACCCAGCATCGGCGTCCGTAAGAAACCACTCGTTGATCACAGCATCAAACTGCTTGTCAATCAGTACGTCTCTAACTGCAGCCGACGAAATTACCGCGTTAGACACGTTACGTGTAAATGCTGTTATCAACTTTATTCCCATCGTACGCTTGTCCAATACATTTATTCCTGAAATAGTAGACGGAATTTTAAACGACTTAAACTGCGGCGTACCCGTGGCATACCTGTCTCGAAAGTTAATCACAGTTTTGATAATAATTTATGGTCAAAGCTGACTTGCACCCTTTCGGAAATACCTTGTACAAAAACAAAGCATTGGACCATTATAAGTACCTTCAATAGTCTCTCGTACGTGGCTCACATCGATTACGGTTAAATTCTTAACTGGTTTTGGTTCTGGGAAAACTGTTACCAACGTGATCTGAAAATGTAACATGTGGGTGGGTTATATCATATCGACATTTAGACAAAAATGTGAGTATGTTGTGGAGAAATATCAAGAACAAAATAAACATCTGACAACTTGATTATTTAAATAAATAAAAAATGTCTATTGATTGTTAAAGGTTGTGTTTTACTTAATAAATTTTAATTACTTGAATATTCCTTTTGACTTTATTACTATTAATTATCAAAACAATACCACTTTTTCACAAGACTGACAGTTTTCTATACTGATAAAGTCGCGGGTAACAACTAGTAAATAAAATAACCGTAGGTTATCGTGATTTGTAAATACCTGATGACCAGCTTGTAGTAGCGGCTTAACAATCCCATACATTAAATTGTAATGGCTTCGAGATGGTAGACCTTGGATGCAAAGGATGTTATATCCCTGTACCAGGCTGAGGCATGATAAAAGTATTATTCCAACTCTCATTTTGCGTTACCTTAAACATTATATTTTCTAATAATAGGTATAAAATAATAAGATAAATTTAGGTAAGTGTCTAAAGTTTTTTTTCTTATCATCTCTGTTATTCTTGATACGGTGTCCCATCAGTGCAATCATATAAATGTTAACTGTATTGATAATTTATGTCGGAACTTGGAATTTCTGAACGTATCATAAAACGAAATTCGAAGAAAAACTGCAGTTTGTTATTATTATTATAACTGCAGTCAGAATTCGAATTTTTAAAACTGGTTTGCAGGAGTTCTGCAAAGCTTGTAAGCAGTAATTATAGGTAGGTACTATTTTTGCCTTTGACAGTAATAATAAGGTCATTTTTTATAGGTTGTAATTGTGAAGTCCTCCCTACAATCGGTATTAATGTCCAGTTATTAAAACTCCAATTGAATAATATACAGGATTTATTCTCCTTAAATAATTTACCAAAAAAATAATAATAAACTCAATTTAATTAATTGTACGATAACATATTATTATTTATAAGTATTTTATATAACCTAAAATAATAAGCTTACACGGTTTACTAATGTATGTATATTTATATTATGTATGTGTTAATATTTAAAAGATTAAGAAAAACTTACCTGTATATAATTAATAATATGATCACAATTGTTTTAAATTATAACTTTAAAATCATAAACTGCATAAAGAACACGTTCGGTGCAGGGCAAACTTTTTAATACAGTGACTTAATCTCAACCAGTATTATGAACAAAATTACCTTATTTTAGTTTTTTACTTTTATGAACCGTATATAATAGTAGATTATGCACCAAGGGGATAAAGCAGTGTCTTACGTCACGGGCAGCATATTGGACCCTGAGCGTAACGAGGGACTCTTTCGCTCGGGAGTTATGTAGAGTCCTGAGTGAAGCGAGGGGTTCAAGCTGCCCAAGACGAAGACAGGCTTTATCCCAGAGGTGCATACTCTACTTTTCATATCTACTGCGAGGCAATAAAACGCCAGGGCTACAGTTTTAATAAGCTCCGGAGTCAAATCACTATCGCTCGACGACATTTTGACACGTGAGAATGTTAAAACACGGAACTTTTAAAATAACGTAGCAGGTACCTATTTTACTTTTTAAACACTGGCTTTTGTTTTGAATTTTTTCAATCGCATTTTTCTTTTGTTATAGGTGGCCAGTTCGATTTTTGAATAAAGTCTCTTTGCAATGCCATATTATTATTGAAAAACTCTATGATAGATACATATCTATTAGGAGTTTTCATACGAATTTTAACGTTCCAAATTCAAATCACTTTAATCCCTTGGGAGTTTCATACAACATTATCTCCCTTGGGAGTCAATGACTTGCTTTACGTTGAGATTGCGTGATATATAATCGGACATTGTCGAGCAGGTGGTATGAAAATTATATTAAGTTTTTTTTTATTTGACTACATACATGCCATTATATAATTAACTACAGTAAACTTAGAAGCAACATAAATGGTGAATTTCACGAAGTGGGAAAGTTGTTTGGTATTATAAGAAGTAACTGATATAATAATAATAATAACTATGGACGCTTCACACCACGTCAGTCTGGCCCCGTGGTAAGTATCCGAAGAACTTGTGTTACGGGTACCAGACAACGGAAATATATTTAATACTTTTTATACTATACTTATATTTAAGATTTTTATTATATTATACACATATTTAGCACACACCCATGACCCAGGAACACAGAAAACTTTTTTGTTCCCTGGCGGGATTCGAACCCGCAACCTCCGGCTAAAGCGCCACTGCGCTCACCACTGAGCCACGGAGGTCGTCAAACTGAACTGAACAATTTAACTTAAAGAAACTTAAAGAAATGTTTAACAAAAAAAGGTAATCCACAATTTCTCTGCACAGACGAGCTATTTGCATATTATACAAAAAAGAAAAAGAGACGAAGTACCTATGTAGGTAATAATTATTATCAAGACTTGATATTGGAAATGAACATTTCGGCTTGGATTTTTATGGTTTAGTAATACTCAAGGAACCGTTATTGGCGGTGAGCAGATTCCATAGCGGAAAGTCACAGAACTAACGTATGAGGGATAAAAGTGGTTAGAAATACTATAATATTTTAAATGATTTTAACAATATTTTGAAATGAATAATTTAAAATTTATTCTTGTCAGGTAATCAGGTAAACAGCCCGCATTGTCCTAACCAAACTTGGAAATACGCGTCCAACTTCACACGGAACAACACGTCGCTCCGCATTAAAAATTCATAAGTGCGTAAATTTCGCGAAAAATTTAAATCAAAGTGCATAAAGTACTAAGTTAGTGTGTGGAGCACCCGGATTATTGGAGGCAACACGATCGGAGATCTGGTTGCAGAGTTATAAGACCTCAACCTCGACCTCAAAAAGCAAGTGTTCCTGACCTACGTAGAGAACATCTTCAAAGTCGCGCGACAAAGACATAAAGACCGCGATCAATCAAGCAACCAAAAACAAACAGAAACAGACACCACTACACTCATTGCTCCAAGTCGAAGATGACCAGATATTCCTCACTTCAACATACCTAAATGGTTAAGTGATGGAGAAAAGAGAATTCCGAGCATAAGAACGAGAAAAGTAGTTATGTTTACGAACAACAATCATGAGAGACTTGGGTTGAGTTTCTGTTCCAGTGTTGGAACCTAAAGAGGAGCCATATCACCTGGGCTGGCTGTACTGCTCAAAGCACCAGAACGAGCATGAAACGCAAGAAATTCGAAGAACTGGGCGAGGCGGAGATCGACGGGCTAAAATGTCGGATAGTACGCACGAAAAACAAATCAGTGCTGCTGTTCGATAAGGCACCTGAAGGAACATAATTCCTTCGTAACAAAAATAGCAGACTCCAACACCACTACCATCGGGTCGAGGATAATCAGCATAGACACTATGGCGGTAGACTTCTATAGAGGAGAAGTAGCAGACTACCTCGGGTGCATCAGAGCATCCGAGAGATACGAAGTTGTCCTACGAAGGAAAGACACAAGACCTCAGCTTCCTCGTATCAAACTCTCCACCACAACGTATTCCATCAATAAGCCACTAAGAGATCGAAGAGCCAAACTCTGAAACCTCGGAGTACTCTGAGAACCTCAACTCCAACTCCAGGCTCAACATAATCAACAAAAAAAAGAGAGGATAAGTAAGCTTACAAAGTGGAAATCACCATCCCCACCAAAATCATCCGAGGAAACATCATCAACACTCCCAGGGCCATCAACATCAATGAGACGCCAAAATCTAGTGCAGATATCTGGGCCAAAACGAAAAGGAAAAAAAAGAAACAAAGAGTGGCCGAGAAACGAGAAGGTGTAATAAGAACCAGACACATCGAGGTAACCAGCTCAAAGGTAGACCAGCGGCTGGCTACACGAGAGAATCTATCCCTCAGACCCTTAAGACCGGATACCTTCAAAAGCCCAAACACGCAAGCGGCAGCGCTAAACAAATTCCTCAGAGCCCCCAAGAAACAAAAATCAGAATCCAGCACAAAACCAACACAAGCCCAACTTGGTCTGGTCACACATCCGTTCCTCAAAAAAGTGGAACGACTGGAGGACCACATGATCCAACGCATACAAAGTAATAAATATATAATATGTCGGAGTGTGTTAAAGCTAAGATTGTCTATGATTAGAAACGTCAAGTAGTTTTACTATTTGGACGAGGTCGATGCCAGTATTGATAGATGTCATAGTGAAAGAATCGTTATCATGGAGACTTGGTTATTATTTGCTTGGATTTGGAAATGACTGGATTATAAAATCTCAGGATAAAATACGGGAGTTGGGAATACGTGGCATCGAACTTGTCACGTTTCTGATCGTTCAGCATTTGAGCTATTCGATAATATTGTAATAAATTATTGGACTAATCTAAACTTATTATTGGTGGAATATTTCAACCGTTCGCCATCTTAGCCTAATGGAGTCTTTGATATATTATAGTCTTTGATTAACTATTAATATTAATATTATATATCTATTAATCCTCTTTTTAATATTATATATCTATGTATATAGTATACAAAGTATTAAATATATATCCGTTGTCTGAAGTACCTGTAACACCAGTTCTTCGAGAGCTTACCACGGAACCATATTGACGTGGTGTGAAGCGTCCATAGATATTATTAAATGATATCACAAAAATGCTTGGTAGCCTTGTTAACAAGGTTACCATAAACCATAAGTGTAACATAATATGCAAAGAGTACTACCAATTTTACACACATTGTAGAGAATTTCATGTAATTCAATTTCATAGAGCAAATTTTCATCACAAAATGTGTATGTAAAAAAAGACATTGCGAAAATATGCAGACATTGCCATATTTTTAAGAGCACATCGAGTGGTAGCAACTAGCAATATGAAGTAGCAAATAAATTCGGAAAAAGTACATGCAAAACTACTAAAATCATGGGTTTATTAAACGTAATTTACTCATTATTTACCTATTATATTACATCTTTATTGGAAAAATTATAACGTTCGTGGCGGTCTGCATTAAAACTGAGCAAGAGTAGGACAGACTTGCATTTATCAGTGCCCAAACCATTTAACCGTATTATAAAATGTATGTCATTAAAAAAACTGACTAGTCTAGAACCGGAAGAAGGTTTAATTTCAAACTTGTGGGTCTCTTGGCGCAGGTACTGTTTAATCAAAGAATATAGTTTAATTTAAATTTCGACAATAACCGCAAGAACTTGAAATAAAAACAGAACAGTTCATTGCATTTTAAATTTTATTTTCGCAAACCTATTCGTGATGTAATTTTTAAGTTTTCTTATTTGTCTAAACGCGATGTAGATGAGAAGAAGACAAAAGGCAATCTGATCAAGCATCCATATTTCGTACCATTCCAAACCGTGCGACAGGCGTAGGTGGGCAGCCCCTGGAGAAAAACACGATGTATGAATTAACATAGTGCATGTTTTAGTTGAGAGAGATATTAAAGTGTACAGTTAAATTTATTGGATATTAATTGACGTTTAGAAATAATTCTTATATTAAAATACGAGTACGTTTTATTTTCCACGGACAATATATAAACTTGACAATGAAGAATGTTAATAGGTATACAAAATTGCTTAAAACGATTCTCCCAGTAAAGCTTGTATCTATACAAATACACTAGTTTTTGTTTCATTGAAAAATACCAAGTATTAATGGATTTATAGACATTTCAAATTCTCGTAAATTTCGCGGCCCGAAGCAGGCGCCCGTGGAGAGTGTGACGTCACTGCACAATGCCGGCCGAGTTACCTAGTACATATCGTCGGTGCGCTTGCCAAAACATCTAAGTGCATTTTCTCAAAAAAAATTTTTTCGCTAGATGGCTTACAATTGATCTGCGCATCGATTATAGCAACAATTATATTTTATTTCCCTCTAGAAATCGATTTGCCAAAACCAATAATATGCGCATCTAATTATTATTTCTGGCAATAAAAATTTGATATGTGTTCATATCAAAAAATTTTAGTCATCATTTTGCACATGTCAGAATTTGTTTGTACTATGGTTTGACAGTTTAACGGTTATTGTTATAAAAACGTTAATTTTTTTAAAAAAATTAAATATAACGAGGCACAGGTGAGTACATTTTGTACAATAATATTGCTGTTTTCTTAGTTCTATTGAAAATTAAAAGTATTCGATTGTATTGCCTCCATGAGACTAATCATACTTAACCTAAAAATAAGTTTCAGTTTCATTGTTGTTATTTTAATATTTTTTTTAAACGTTGCATTACGTTTTAAATTGGATTTACAGATGGTATAATTTTTTTTTCTCTTTAAGGAGTGCATAACTAATGCTTCCAATTGCTTCCTCGTATTCCTGAGTAATTAAAAATAATAGCTTCCCGTAGTAATTGGCGAGGTAGCTTTCTTGTTGACAAAAGCACAGGAAACGTTTTTACAGAAAACTCAGGGCAAGGTACATCAGACCCTTTCACATTATCTACTTGCTACGATCCATCAGCAGCAATTCAACAACATCACGACAAACCGCCCTCCGAGCCTTCTGCTACAGAATTTGTAGAAAATAGCGATAAGAACTTAACCACATCTACGTCGATTGATTGCTTCGATATGATCACATCGACATTCGAGTTTTTAGCTGCAGACCCTGATGCAGATATGATTATGCCATCCGACGAGATTTTTGCTACAGAACCTAGTGAGAACCAGAATGCACTTGTCCCTTCCACTGCTACCTTAACAGTACATCATGAGTCCGAGCTCAACTCTCAGCCGATGTTGACTGCGGAATCAGAGCGCACAGATATAGCAATAGTGGGCCATAAAACGAACTCGTGCTTAAATGAAGTTACTGGAGAATTTGTAAATAGAAATACAGACGAGCTTGGGACTGAACACTTTATTTTAGATGAGCTAACTGGAGAGTTCATAGAAATCAATGAAGGACCAGACAAAGATTGCAATGAGTTTGATATGAATGAAATTCATGACAAAAAAAGAAATAGGGACTTTAATAAGAAGCAGAGAATTAAAGGAAAGCCATACATGGGAAGAAAAATAGAAGTTAATATTGAAAAGTGTAAAAGAACACTCAATTTTATCGCAAAAACCCCAAAAGATATGAAAACTAAAACCTGTACTCATAGTGCTACTGAATCTAAGTCGAGTAGGACTTTTTTATGTGGAGCTATAATGGAAAAACAAAGAGAAGCTA
Source organism: Glaucopsyche alexis (assembly GCA_905404095.1). Classification (NCBI taxonomy): domain Eukaryota; kingdom Metazoa; phylum Arthropoda; class Insecta; order Lepidoptera; family Lycaenidae; genus Glaucopsyche; species Glaucopsyche alexis. The sequence goes on from FR990044.1 coordinate 28,976,473, forward strand.
CTTTTCAATATTACTGGAGCTTGGATACATGGGATGCTAAAAAGGCTTACCTTAAAAACTTGGTTCGACTTCGTCCTATCAATAGAAGACGTAAAGCTATGCAATCGCAAAGATCTTCTAACTTTGTTAAAGAGCGAGGATTCGATTGTTTTATACCTAACGAAAACAATAAATTGATACGAGTGTGCAAAAGTTTTATGCTTAGAACGCTCGTTATGACAAATGAAACGTTAAACACATGGATAAAGCAATTGTATAATTCCAAATCAGGTTCCTTCCTCTAAATCAGCTTCAGTAAGAGAATGGTTGGGTTTATTGCCAAAAGTTCCTAGTCATTACTGCAGGGCGAGCACATCGCGCATCTATGTTGAGGACTCATTTAGAAATAAGACACACATGTTTAAAGTGTACCAGGAGTGGAGCCAGGAAAATGAGAGGGAAACAGCAAAGCGCAAATTATTTACATCAATTTTGGAAACTGAAAAAATCTCTATATTTAAGCCAAGAAAGGATCAGTGTGATACATGTACCTCATTCAAAGAAGGAAATTTAACGCTAGAAGAATATGAAGTACACAAATCTAAGAAAGAAGAAGCATACCAAGCCAAGACGTATGCACAATCCTTATGTTCATCTGAAGTTTTAGTTGTAACCATGGATGTGCAAAGCGTGCTACTTTCACCAAAACTTCTGGTGTCTGTGCAATACTACAAGCAAAAATTGCAAATTCATAACTACACCTTATATTGTAGTAACAATAAAGACGTCCATTTATATGTGTGGCACGAAGGCGATGGAGGAGTGACCGCAAACGAGTTCACCACATGCCTCATAGATTTTCTGAATATAAAACTTGACGAAGGATACAAAAAAATTATATTAATATCGGACGGCTGCTGCTACCAGAACAGAAACAAAGTGCTGTCATCATCCTTACTTAACCTTTCCGCGGATAAAAATATAGAGATAGAGCAGCTAATACTAGAGAAAGGACACACAATGATGCAGGTGGATAGCGTGCACTCGACACTAGAAAACTTATTTAAGCCACCAATTTATTCACCCAATGACTACATCAATCTGATGACACGAGCCCGACCAACAAGACCTTATGTAGTTCATCACCTAGAATACAAGTTTTTCAAAAATTATGAGCGTACATGTCAGCTTGATTTGATACGACCTGGGAAAAAGGTTGGAGACCCTGTAGTTACAGATATCAGAGAATTGCTGTATAAAGATGGAGACATCTTTTTCAAATTACGCCATCCAGACGAATGGAAACTTTTACCTCAAAGAAGATTGCGAGTAATCCAAGAACTCACTGCTCTTTACAACACACCAAGAAAAATAGACAAGACAAAATACGACAGCTTACAGTTGTTAAAAAAGTACGTTCTACGACAACCTCAAATATAATTAAAATAACGAATGAATAAGAATAATGTTAAAACGCTCTTTAAATCTGAAGACTGGTTTATAAATAAGTGGGTACATTATATAACGTAAGAATTTTTTGTGAAACATCCCAAAGCTTGTTTGATTTATAAAATTTTATTATTACTAATATAAGTATAGGTACAGTATGTGATTTTTTTATCTTTATTATTATTATATAATTTGTTGATCATCAAGACTGATATCGATGGATAAAGGATAGATGTCTGTATCCACGTCAAATTTAATTAATTTTATTTTTAAAGAAAAACTTAGTGAAAAGTGTTAAAGCTCAAGAAACGTTATGTTAGTTAGCTTCATGACATCACCTACATTATAGTTTTATGTTTTTGTTGCCTGTGTGCCTTAATAAAGTTTATTTCAATACTGGTTTACTTCGCATTTTATTTATTTCAAAGGTACTAATTTTGAAAAGGTGGAGATAAACCTTTTCCACTCTGTCAGAGTTACCGATCAAACTAAGGTTGAATGAATAATTATTTGTTTTAAATTTAATTCCTTATTGTTATGCACTTAGTAGAATTAAATTAATCCAATGAGTTACCTAACATATCTGACATGTGTACATTTTTCACTTGTAAGAAATTGTGTTCGCAAGACAATTCTGATATGTGCACCAAAAGGGTTGAAATTAATATCGTGGGTCAACTGTTTAATTTATCAATTTAACTTTTATCTCAGTTCATACTTAATATTTGTCGCCACCATACTGCATTTTTAAACTATTAATTAGTAAATTAATTAATAAAAAAACGGTTTATTGTCTCCCCTCAAAACTAGATTAAAAACACATAGAAGTTATGGCAAGCGCACCGACGATATCTTGCTTGCGTTCAGCTATTATTGTAGTGTTTTATATTGTTTCGCCGTACATTAAGTAATATTACGTTTAATAAGTGTCTATTAGTATTTGGTAGTGTAATATTAGTGTATATAATATTGTTATTTATGTGCAGTACAATGGATGACGGATTTGAATTTGAAACGGTACCAGCCTGAACAACCCAGATAAAACAATATTTAAAAATTATAAATTAGTTCTATTTTAATTAAAATAGAACTCACTTTCAAGTTGGCTGGTACCGACTACAAAATTATGAAGATTGAGTAGAGAAATAAATTAGAATTTTAGTCAAATTTAAAAGGGCAATTACCTAAGTACCTATTTAAAAAATATATTTTATTTCATGCTTTTTTGTGCATATTTACTTTGGAAGTCGGTTTAATTTTTTGTTTAATATTTTTTTTTCACTTTTCTATTGATATTTGTAAAATTATTAAAACATTATACGATAGCTTTAAATAAACGATCGATGTATAATACTGAAAATGCGCCATTAGCTTCTATTGGGTATTGTAAATAAGATGATGATGATGAAGATTACTGTAAGTTACATAGTGGCATATGCTTGCAGGCTTTTAAACAATGCCGAAATTTCCAAACGCGTATCTTTAAAGACTGAGGAGTTCTGTTCAGTGCTTTTGGATTCAGGGTATACCTTGGAGCAAAATTAACTTTTTGGTAGCATATGCTTGGACAACTTTACAATCACCACACCACACATATTACCTAATGTGTATTGTGTACATATAAATTTCGAGGAGTTCCCTCGATTCCTCATGGATTCCATCATCAGGTCACCACTATGATGTCAAAAGTACCAATTTGGGATTATACACTATGCATAAAAAAAACAATTTTGAAAATCGGTCCACAGACGGCGGAGTACCTAATCGTTGAACGTATAAAAAAATAAAACAATATAGTCTATATACAGCCGAATCCTTTTTTTGGAAGTCGGTTAAAAAGGGCAATCGTATAACCTACCTAAAACACATGATTTTCTAGCATGTAGATTAGACATTTTTAACTTTAATAGTAAGTTAAAGGTACGGGCGACGCAGTGTTACTGAGCGAGTATTGCGATGTATTGTGCAGTGACGTCATCGCCCCGAGCGCCCCGGCCTGGTGGAATCTCGAGTCGCGCACTTACTTTGGAATTAAATATCTCGGAAACTACACGGCGTATCGAAATAATTTTTTCACTCATATTTTTTATTTTTAACTGAGTTTACGGAGAGCTAAAAAACAAAATTTGTGAACATTCTTCATTATGATTAGTCAACATTCTTCATTGTGAAAATAACTACCTGTACATACCTTTTGTGTTGATGGTAAGCTCAATATAATGGAGAATTAGCTTCTTCGGGTCTACAGGGCGGTTATTAAATAACTTCGATACTTCCTTCGCCTGCCTGCCGTAGCTACAAAAGTCAAATATCTTAAAAGTCAAACTCCAACATAAACAAGACGTAATATTATATCCCTAATTTAAATAGTTAATAAGAATCAGGCGTTACTTTGCGGAAATCCAAAGCATACAATTTAATTAATATCTAGCAATATTGCGCCAAAAAAATATTTTTATATATTTATTGCTAGATATTAATTAAATAATTGTATTCCTAATTTATTTAAAGTGCATATTCACAAATTAACTTAAGTTCAGGCACCAAAAACAAACAGTTTGCAATTTATCGTACAATTATTATTGTAAATTGTATTGCAAAAAATAGATAACGACCGATTCTCAGATCTACCGAATATACAAAAAAAAAAGAATTGGTCAAGCCGTTTTGAAGAAGTGTGTCCACGAACACTATGACACGAGTATTTTATATATTAGAAGATTATCGTTTTACCTACCTTTCATTTGATAGTATCTTCTGTAAAGCATTGGATATATCTCCCGCCATTTTTGGGGAGAATTGCACTTCGATTGCATATCCTGCTTTCACGGCACAATAGGAGTTGATGTGCTGATCCACAAACGAAGGGACAGTAATCAGCGGTACTCCAAACTTAATAGCTTCTATAGTGCCGAGCATTCCACTGTGTGTGATGAATACCTTTACATTAGGGTGGGCTGGAAATTCACATAGATCTTTTATTTTATCGTTCCTATAAGATCGCTGTTTAACAAAATGGTCATTAAGTACCGAAAAATATATAAGTACATATGTTATAGCTTATTACTAAAAACTAATTTACTTTAATCTCAATATATAAAATGCAAATCTGACTAACTCATCTATCAACGCACAGCACAGAAACTACTGAACGGTTTTGCTTAAATTTGGCATACAGATAGTTGTAATGACGTATGCATCCGCTAAGACAGGATTTTTGAAAATTCGCCCCCTAAAGGGTGAAAAAGGGGTATGGAAACCGAACTCCAAGCGGACGAAGTAAGTAGCAAAAACTAGTAAATAATATGATATTCATCTGATAGACCAATAACTAATAAGTCTACTTCAATAAAATTCTATTATTAGCTTAAGGTTAAATAAGTGATTTTCTACATTTCCTTAAAACCTACAAATCCTAACATACGCTTCCTTGTTTATTCATTTTGAGTATAATGAATTAATTATTATATCATTGTAAATGCGCGAGGAGCTCTTTCAACAAGAAATATTTTATTACTTAGAATTAGTATCGCCTTGCTCATATTGTTAATTTATATAAAAAAATGATTGATGAATCTTACCGAGTATACTTGTTTGTGGCATCCAAGATCTAATGTGAACATTCTTTGGAATATCATTTGCGAATGCATCTAACTTCCACAAAACAGTTTGTGACATATTTTTGAACATATTAATCAATTCTACTATTGTGTTGTTATGTAACATATTTACGCGTATGATGGAACCCAAACTAAAGTAAATGACTCCTTTTGGCGATGCATCCAATAATTGCTGCAGATCCTAAAATGAGAAGTTTTTTTTTGTTTACTTTCGAAATTCAATATCAAATTAATTTATTCAGACACACTTAAACACATAAACAAAACAAATATACAAAATTATATAATATACTAGCTGTCCCGACACATGTTGTTCTGGCTTAAATAAGAACTGGAATGAATAAATGACTACTACTCCTACAACCTACACCTTTTCCAATATTTCAATGTACTACACTTGGTCCCCGATCAAACATTTGTAACGTATTAAGTTCAATTTGGAATAGCTTTCTGTCGCGCACTGTAAAACTCTGGAAAGTATTTCCGAACCACTACGACCTGCAAACCTTCAAGAAGGGAGCTTATTCCCTCCTAAAAGGCCGGCAACGCACTTGCAACTTCTCTGATGTTGCGGGTGTCCATGGGCGACGGTAATCGCTTTCCATCAGGTGATCCGTTTGCTCGTTTGCCCCCTAGTTTTATAAAAAAAAAAGCTATCTTAAAAATTCAGCGCCGCGTCGCATATTGCTTCGTTTCGGTGTGAATTGTCCCTACTCCTTTCAAGGTTGTCGTGACTCCACTCAGGTCAGAGGTCAATGTCGTTTGTCAGTTGTCGTCATTTTGTACATACATACATATATAAAATCACGCCTTTTTCCCGTAAAGGGGTAGGCAGAGACCACTTTTTGCCACTTGCTACGATCCTTACATACTCGTTTCGCTTCGTTCACTTTCATTCTTACCATCCATTCCTCCTTTTACATTCAACGTAGCGAAGCAGCTCTCCATGGTCCGCTTTTCACCTCCGCGAGAAACGAGGCGTGATGGGTGGTGAACCACATCGCCGCCATTTTGGATAATTAAATTAATTTTATTATTATCCATTGCGTTTCCACGGATTGGTAGAGAGGGTAGGAATAGGGAAAGGGAAGGATAGGTGGTGTGGAAAGGAAGATTGGTAAGTTAGAGTGGGAAATATGGAAATGTAGGATATTACCGCCCGCTATTAAGGCATAGGACAGTAATAGCTAGGGAAGCCGGGGTCGCGTACCCGTATACTATACCACAACTACCGGACAGGTAAGTTGGGATGAGTACCCCATGTCATTTTGTAGGTGTATATATATGCAAGTAGGCAGTTACTTAGTTATTCCAGGTTTAACTGATTTCCTTTTACAACAACAGTTAACTCTCTTTATTTCGGATCAAACACAATAGAGAGCGTAATAAAATATAAGGTCAAAATTTTTAAAATTTCGTAGTTGACTCCTGGAAAAAATTACCTTAGGCAGAGGTGGCACCATATCTGGAATGTGGTATCCTCCAACTTCGATAGAGTTCGGTGGAAGGCTGACAGCTGGTGCATAAGATGGATGACTGTTCAATAGCAATAATGAAACGTTGGACACAGCGACATAAAATGATGGCAATGACACCTCTCTGGCTTTTGCTATCGGTGCAAAAATATTATTGTATTCCACCTCTGTTCTAGAATCAAATTTCCTAAAACATTTCATAATATTGACTTGCCATTAATGTATTTTCACTTCAATTTGACGACCTCTATGGCTCAGTTGGTTGAGCGTGTTAGTGCTCAAGCCGGTGGTCGCGGGTTCAAATTCCGCCGAAGGACAAAAAGTTTTTCTACGTTTCTGGGTCATGGATGTGTATTAAATATGTGTACAATATAATAAAAGTCTTAAATATGTGTATAGTATAAAAGTATTAAATATATTTCCGTTGTCTCGTACCCGTAACACAAGTTCTTCGAGAACTTACCACGGGATCAGATTGACGTGGTGTCAAGCGTCCATAGATATTATTATTAAAATTATTTTTGCAACTTTGACAAAACTCATTTGTAAGTATTCTGTTTCGAGTTATAACACAAAAATTCTTTCATTTACATGATTATAAGAAATCTTACCAGGTAACCCTAAAGTAAGTGATGGTATTCACAAGTCGCGTTACGAAGTTCATGGGTGGCAAGAAGCCTGTCATCAAGAATGGCAACGCTGCCAAATCTTTTGTAAAGTCCACCAGCCGCTGCACTTGTGGATGGATCACTGTGCCGCAGAGGACGATCCATGGAATCTTTTGAACAGCAGCATATCTAAAGGGATATAAAATTTGGAATTTTAAATGGCTTTTACTTAAAATATGAATAAAATGCATACGCTATCTGTTGATTTCGTCACTGCGACTTTAAATGTACGTTATTTAGAGTTGTTATTTTTACGCTACTAAGATTACATACGTTTTACTTCTTACTATACTAATCATAGTTATTTTAGGTTATTAGAATATATTTAAAAAATTATATGTATTTATATATTTAAAATCTGTTACCCAGCATCTAAATCTGAAAATAGCCATTCGCTTAATATGGCATCAAATTGCGTATTGACCAGGGCGTCCTGCATTGCCGTAGTGTTGAGAATCCAACTCGTGCGCCACAATGCGCTTGACTGTATAAAGTCTATTTTCCAAAAGTCCAATTTCGTGAAATCCATTTCTATAAAAGATATATGAATTAAAAAAAAAAACAATATAAGTAGATAAACAATTGAGTAAAAGAATCATTAAAGTGCTACAATAAGTGACTGTCATACAAGTAAAACCCGAATTTATAGAGAACGTTGATTTTACTGGCGGCTAATCTGGCGCGATCGGCGTGTAAAGCGTCATCCAAAAAAATGAGCTATGCTGTCTTTTCGTGTTCAAGCCTACTATGTTCGCTAATGAGAGTTGCGCCATCTGTCAAGCTCAAGCTTGCCTTTTATAATTTACAATCTTAATAGCTGTAGGAAATATTCGTTCACATGAAATAGATGTTATATGACGTATTACTGAATTTGAGTCCAATAGGAAGAAAATGCGAGGATATATATATTTTTACGATCGTTCCACCACTTTTATGAGTTTTCTGTTCATTGTAATAATGGCTCGTCTATTTATACATTGTTATAGTTAGAAACCAGGTCTAAGATCCGGCTGCAGGATTAGTGCGTTCATCGGTTTTTTGCTGAAAAACGAATTTTTATGTGTATTTATAATTAGGAGAATATATATTTATCAAGTTGCCTATCAAATTTTGGCCGCCAGTATTTTTAATTAAATTATTTTTAATTGATTTTTGGGAAAAAATATCGTTCACTTGTTTTTTAAATAAAATAACGTCTACATCACGGCAATTAATATGAAGATTCAAAGAAATCACGGTTGCCGTTGCGCACTTGGCCGCACCTCTTCGCAGCCAGGTGTAAACAGGTATGATTTCGATACATTTATACGTTCATAACGTTTATTTATTAATTATATATCAAATTAAAGCTAATTTTTTTCTATTTATTATCATATATGGTTGCCTAATTAAATCTACCCGCGAAAAAGGGTTGCTGGCTTTTAAAAATTATAAATATTTAAGGTAGAGTGAAAGAGAGTTAGCGCGTAACATCATTCGTCAGACGAGGATAGCGATTGCCGGCTGTGCGACGCCTTTAAGCCATTGCGCATGCGTGGAATGTTAGTATTCTCAACCACCGAGGAGTAATAGAGACGACTTAATAAATACTCCAAAAAATATGTCTTCCTTTTCAAAATGACAAATTTAAAAATTACAAAAAAATATAATATTGATTTAATATATTTAATATTTAATTAATATAATTACTTAATATTGATTTAAAAATAGGAAATGCAAGTGTAGATAGTGCTAGTAAAAAAAAGGAAATACGAGCTTCAAATAGGTTTGTACAACCTTATCTTCAGAAAAGAACAACTAAGAGCAACAATCATCATAGATAATACAGAACCTATTTTAAGGGAGGATATTTATAGATAGATTATACTATTCCCAAGATTATATCCACTCATGGAGCGGTAACAACCACATCATTAATGTATAAACGTATCACTTCCAGAAAAAAGCACCACCTAACCAACTCAAAAGTGTACAGTAGCCGATACTCAATAAAATCACTTAGCTACAATACATCGAGGAAATCTGAATACCCGATACGGTCATTTTCTAAAGCAATGGCAAATTTCGTCACAGCGTCGATTTATTTTTAGCCTTTAGTAACAGATTTATTTTAAGCCTTCGGACCTACAACTAAAGGCTAAAAATAAAATTTACGCTATCGCATGAGACTTAGAATACGAGAATATAATCTGGTACGGGACGTGTTCCGGAGCAGATTCTTCTCATAAAAAAAAACTAAAACTTTTGATATCTAATAAGAAGAAAACAAGTTTCAGCAGAAATGTACAAGTACAACTATACAACAACTCAAAACACCAACTCAATCAGAATCTGTACCAAAGAAGCAATACATGGTAACCAGGCTATGTACAAAGTCAAAGTCAAAAATTTTTCTTCAAAATCATAGATGTATTACTTTTATTGATACCATGAGTTTTAGTACTTTCACGCCTATCGCTTGTCGGAATAGTATTTATTAGTATAATATTTCATAGTATAAAAACTTGCCGGATTTATTTAGTATTCTAAAGTATTTTTTACGTGGTAGAGCCATGCTTTACGTGGTAGAGCCATGCTTCGGCACGAATAGGCCGGCTCGACCGGAGAAATACCACGGGCTCACAGAAAACCGGCGTGAAACAGTGTTTGCGCTGTGTTTCGCCGAGTGAGTGAGTTTACCGGAGGCCCAATCCCCTACCCTATTCCCTTCCCTACCCTTCCCTATTACCCTATTCCCTCTTAAAAGGCTGGCAACGCACTTGCAGCTCTTCTGATGCTGCGAGTGTCCATGGGCGACGGAAGTTGCTTTCCATCAGGTGACCCGTTTGCTCGTTAGCCCCCATATTGCATAAAAAAAAAAATGTTTTCCCATCCCTTTTAATCCATGGCAAAAGTGTGTGACATTCTCCTTCGTCATATCGTAGGAGGAGGTCGTCATAAAACCATCAAATTTCATGCACCCATATCCTTCACTTCTGTTTTGCTTGCTCTAGCTCCAATCTTACTTTTCTTCCTTACTTAGTACAGCAAAGGTACAATAAAAATATAACTTAAGTCAGATATATTTCTATCATGGTCAGACATAACCTAAAGACAAGTTTTGCCGCGTGGTGTCGCTCTTGTGTAGTATTGCTAGTAATATCGCGTCGCGTCGCGTTAACCCAATTAAATAAGGATCTCACCTATGAATTAAACGGAATAAGCTGAATTTATGTACAAACCTTTATTTATAAATATCTTAGGATATTCAGGGTCAAATGGCGTAAACAAATTAAATCTCGTTGTCTCTGCCACCTTTCGTCTTCACATTTTTCAAAGTTGATGGTAGTAAAATTCACTTTTTATACGTCGAACCGCTTATAAATAGAGGGCACAGAGTACATTGTATTGGCGCGCTCAACCATACATGCTCTGAGCAGAATATTGAACAGTTACAACTTATTTTACGAACATAGTATTAAGCTTGCTTAAGATATTTTTAATCCCCATCAAAATTCGCTATCAATTTCTATATGTTCTGAATATTGTTTCTATGGTTGGAATCAATATCTGGAAGGGATTTTCGGAATGACTTCTAGATGACCAAAATAATGCAAATATTTTTACGTACGATCTATATAAAAAAATTAATTAGCTCCAGTTAAAAGAAATAATTTAAAAAATATAAGACCGAAGACATAAGTGACATTTATAAAAATATTTTTCCATTTTTTGAACTGTTTGTTTTAAAAGTTTCAAACACGCGTAATGACCCTACTTTTTTCTTTCAAATTCGACATTCATACCAGTCTGTATTTTTTTATTTTTACCCTATTCGTAAGCTGTACGTTAATACAAAATCTTTAAATAATTCACTAAACAATCTTTTTGTAATTCTTTTCTAAACTCATTAGGACTTATTTCAGAATATGTAATAAGAGATTAAGGGATTGATTATCACAAATAATACATACATACATACATATAATCACGCCTCTTTCCCTAGGCAGAGACCACTTCTTTCCACTTGCTACGATCTTACATACTCGTTTCGCTTCGTCCACTTTCATTATTCCCTTTATACATACTCTTCGGTTTAGGGAACTCTTGACCTGGCATGTTTTCAAGACGTCCCTGATTTGGTATTGAAACGTCCGCCTAGGTCTACCCCTTCCAACACTTCCATTCACACTCACCTTATACACTTTTTTCGTCAATCGTTCTTCATTCATTCTCTCGATATGGCCAAACCATCTCAGCATACCTTTCTAAATTTTTGTCACTACATCTTCTTTCAGACCACAACGTTTCCTTATCTCACTATTTCTTATCCTGTCACCTAGTTTAACTCCTATCATACTTCTTAACGCTCTCATCTCAAATGTATTTATTCTGCTTTCATGTTTCTTCTGCCATACGCAACTTTCACTTCCGTACATGAGTGTCGGAACCAACACCCTCGCATGCACAGCCAAACGAGCCTTGTTAGACACCTTCCGACTGTTCATAAAGGAGTGCAAAGCTCCATTCATCATGTTTCCTGCGTTCACTCTTCTTTCAATACCACTCTCACACTTTCCATCTCTTGTAAACTTTGAACCCAGATACACAAAATCATTCACCTGTTCAAATTTCCTGTTCATTCGTCGCAAATAATTCAAATAAATACTCCAATTGTCGCTCTCTTATAAGAGAATAAGAAAAACTTTTTTTTAGTTCGATTTTCTAAGCTTTTTTCACATCCTACATTTTTATTCTTGAAAAAATTAAAGGTTTTTCTTTTTTTTTGTGCATCAAAGAAACAAACGTCGTTGACTTTGAAATTAAATCCAGTGAACATTGTTTACGTTGATTGGAAAGAATCGCGGGAATATGCCTTCCTTATGATTATCTACAAAATTGTACGTCTCTAGGCGTACTGTTTTATATCTTTATGCAATTTTGACGGCTACAGACGATACTGTCCGTCAACTTGTTAAATATTTCAAAAACCTGATTAAAACAGGTTTCATAAAGAAAAACCATGGAACACCTAGGTGACCACGGTTACAAAAAGTTAACCGCGAAACACCAAGGTAGACCACGGGTCTAAAAACGTAAGCTTGGACACCCAAGTGAACCCCAAGTGGACCATGGAGAACTCGTTGTATCTCTGGTATGGTTGGCTTAATTTTTTTTTTGTAATCACAGATGTACTTGGTCATAACTGACATAAAACAAACAATTTTAGAATTTCTGTGGTATGTTTGAGTTATTATCCAGTGATAATAAATCAAACATACCATACCATACTCAAAGTATTTAATAACTTAATTGAAGGTTTTTGTAATGTAATGGAATTAAATTCTAGAAGTTACAAATTCTCAACGTTTTTTTATAAAAATGCTAACTTCTTTCGTCTTCCTCAAATTACAATCCTTAAATTCGTGGAAACCTATAAAAACCGTTATTTTGTTTTTTTTGGTGTAGCCTATATAGTAGTAGGTAGTATAGTAGGAAATAAAAATACCTGTCCAATATTGCGACAGCGAACTTATATCAATGTAGTGAAGATTCTTTGGTGGATTCGTTTCAGGAAACGGTGTAGCAAATGTTACCTGGCGAGCAAAATGTTAGCACTCTGTTAACTAGTATAACCAGGATCGACAGCGCTGATAATAATTGTATTAAACCCTTTGACATAATGTTACTCGAAGATCGCAACTTATTAAAGATTAATGTTGTATGATAAGTAATCTCAATTAGATAAAATGTTCATATTATGTATTTTTTACTTACTTCGTGTCCAGCATTCAATAATATATTGTTTAATTCTACAAGTAAGTTATAGTGGCTCCTCGACATTCCCCCCTGTAGACTAAGGATGTGGTAGCAATTCGTGGACGCCACCATACATAGAACAGTTATATAATGCAGTAATAACATTTCAAAATGAAAAACACACCAACATTAGTAATTACTGATCTCTAGCAAATAAACAAGTTTATGAAAACGCAAATTACTGTGTTATGACTTATGATCACTTATGACACTGAAGGCCGTACACTAACGTGAAATGATCGTGAACATGTATTGATAACGCCATTCGCGTGTAGGATTACCATATTTTACACCTATATCTAAATATATTTTGTAAATGAGGATAAGATGGTACAAATGACAGCGCTATATGATAATTTGCAAAAAACCCGGCTATGCAAACTATATTATTGCATATGTTACCCGGAACATTGTTACGAATCTACTGAATGAATGTGCATTTAAATCGGATCAGTAGCTTAGGCTCTACCATGAAACAAACAAATATACATACATACATAGACTACCAAAATCATTATCCTTCCTTTTGGCTTCGACATAGTCGGGTAAATTTAAAGTTCTGTTGACCAGAAAATACAGTAAAATATCTAGCCACAGCTAACCTTATTAAATAATAGAACTTAACCCGCTGGACACGCTCATTTAGCCTATAAGGCACACTTGCGCAGAACTGAGTTAAAATTAACCCTAGGTTAAATATCACGTTATCTCTCTCGTTCTTCGTAATTCTGAAAGAGAAGGTAAGATATTTCAACCCAGGGTGAACTTAAGCCCAGATCTGCGCAAGTGGGCCGTAGTGAATAAATGTTGATATTCTAGTGGTTAAAGCTAGGTTAAAAATTATTAAGGATGTTAATTTTTTTTTCGATAATTATTGTTTTAAAAATAATTTTAAACTTGTACTCAACGGCCTGACTATAAAACAGCTATAAAAATACCATAAAAATTGTAGCTATTGTTGTGACTTGTGCATGAACTTCGTATTATATTTTTATACTAGCTGTCCCGGCAAACTTCCTTAGAAGTTAGAATTAAATTTGTTGACGCACTGACAGCAGCTCCACCTACCGGGTCCAATTTAAAATTTAAGACCATCAAGAAGATCATCACATGATCAAATTCATAGTTTACGATTCTTTAAAGGACATACAGACAAAAATTCATTTTTATATAAATATATTATCTGCTTACTACAACACCAAATACTGCTTAATACAAACAAAGCTTGTGTGGGAATAGTAGTGGAAGCCCCAAAGGGAGATCTCCAACCGAGCGAGATGGTCGGTCAGGCCGAAGCCCACTAGTAAGCGTTTCAGATGTTATTTAAATAACGCCGAGCTGTAAAAACTTCGATAGCACGATTCATGATCACTTTTCACTTTCAAACAAGAAAAAAGTAGTCTCTCCATAATAGAACCAAATACTAACCATTTCTTCAGTCTCTAACCATTGCTCCACAAGTTAATTGTTGAACTTTTTTGTGTCTTCGTGGTAGAAACTGCAACATACTATTATGAATGTACAAATTGATTAAAACAACATTGTATACATTTTTTATCAATGCTCTTTTATAATCTTGTAGTTTTAAATACTTTTAATAATCTTTTTTCCTGACTTCTTCCTTTCTTTACCTTAGTTGGGCGATCCTCGAAAGGAAACACCCATTGAGCTGATTGTCTTTTGGTTTCGGGTTCGTAGCAATATATTCTTTCATCACCTGTGACGATGTCAAAACAGCATTTGAGTCACCGCCATTAAACTTATCTACCATTTGGCGACACCAGTCCATGCGAGGTTCCCTATTTTTTCGCATAAAATCATATGTCATAATTTTACTTGGCATAATTTCATTTGACCTAATAGTAGTTTCGCATAATATTCATTTGTCATAACTTTCTTAGCATAATTTTTTTTCGCATAATTACTAAAAGCATAATAATTGTTAGTCATACTTATTGTAAGGCATATATTTTTTACGCATAATATTCATTAAGAATAATATTTTTATGCATAATATTAAAAAGCATTTATATATTTACGTATAATGATATTTAAGCATACTATTATATTTACGCATACATCTTTGTAGCATTTTTTTCACATACTAATGAATGATAAATTCTACTGGGTATGCGAGTTAAGACGAAATAACAATTATAATTGTAATTTTCGACTGATTACGAAATTAAACTCGGACAAAAACCACGAACTGCTATCTAAGAACATGCCGAGCTAATTATTTTAAACATGTTAGCGGCTTACGGGTGGCCCAAGGGCCACCCCGCCGCAACTTAACCTACTGTTACACATGTTACACTAGGTATATGAGTGTAATACCTGCTTTTAATGAATCATAAATATGCGTTTAATTACCTTAACCGTGTTTTCATTATGTCGTTCCATTTTATACATATTTGTGCCTTGTGACAGAATGCCTTGAATTTATTATGACACAAAAATATGCCTAACGAGTTTATGCCAAAAAACAATTATGCCAAAGTATTATTATGACAAGAAAAATTATGCCTTACGAGTTATGCCTCATTAAATTAGGACAAACAATATTAGTCTAAATGATATTTATGCCTAATGATGTAGTATGCCAAGAAACCATTATGCCAAAGTATTATTATGCGTAGTAAAATTATGCCAAGTGAGGTATGCCAAATGAAATTATGACAAATAAAATTAGGCGAAAGAAGAGGATCCCTCCATGCGAAGGTGTTTCTGGTCGTCGGTTTAAGTATGTATCATTCTGGTACAAAGCTTCCTGACGCGTAAATGTTCGTGTAATATTTTTTGAACTCGACTCATACCAATGCCTAGGCACTATGCACTATACACCCGTATCTGCTGATAGGTCACTCTCTAATCTTCCTCTATTATGCGTCGCACAGCACTGATGTTATTTTTTTATTTTATTTTATTAAAAAGATTTACCAACGATTGCTAACACTAGTTACATTTTTATATAAATTATATTACATTGATGTTAACGTGCCACAATTACTTATAGGTAAATACAGCAAACTAACCAAACAACAAAAATGTCCCAATCATCTGCTGTTCATATTATTTTTCTTAAAATAACAAGTTCTACTTCCAATCAATAGACTGTTACAAGCAACATATTAACATGCTATATAGTCAAGCACTGTCTTTTTTACCTTCAGTAGACGCTGGTAAAGGACGTCCCTCATGCGGATCATCATTGAGATTGCTACGTCCACGCTTAAACTCGTTAAACCAAATGTAAATAGTGTAGTAACGAGATGGGGCTTCATTAAGAAATGCTAATCGCAGCCTATCATAGCTTTGTTGTTGAGTAAGCCCACAACGAAAGTCATAATAAATTATTGACCGAAATTTTTTTTTTTTTTTTATGAAATATGGGGGCAAACGAGCAAACGGGTCACCTGATGGAAAGCAACTTCCGTCGCCCATGGACACTCGCAGCATCAGAAGAGCTGCAAGTGCGTTGCCGGCCTTTTAAGAGGGAATAGGGTAATAGGGGAGGGTAGGGAAGGGAATAGGGTAGGGGATTGGGCCTCCGGTAAACTCACTCACTCGGCGAAACACAGCGCAAACGCTGTTTCACGCCGGTTTTCTGTGAGCCCGTGGTATTTCTCCGGTCGAGCCGGCCCATTCATGCCAAAGCATGGCTCTACCACGTATAAATTTTCTCGCGTCAGGTTCATTTTCACGTGTAACAAGAGTTTTAGATTTGCCGCCAATTCACAAAAACAAATGACAAATGAATGCAATATACTACATTAGGTTACCATAGTTTTAAAATTGAAATTAAAAAAAAAATCATTAGCAATGTTTCTAACTGGCCAGTTCTAAAAGTGTTAAGTGTTACCCACGTAATATGAAGACAGCCTTCGCTTATATTATGTCTAGGCAAATGAATGACAGCACCTGTGGTCTAGTGGTTAGAGCATTGGCTATCGACGGTCGTGGGTTCGATTCCCGCATTGGAACAACAAAAATATTGTTTCCAAGTTTGGTTAGGACAATGCAGGCTGATGATTGTCTGGTAAGAAAGATGATCCATGCGTCGGAGCATGTAAAAAGTCGGACCTGCGCCTGATCTCTCGTCGGTCGTGTCGGTTATCCGTCCCACTGGATTATGGGAGTAAAATAAGACAGAGTGCTCTTGTGTATTGCGCACACACTTGGGCACTATAAAATTACTCCTGCGTAACTGGCCTGGTTTCATTGAAACCGGCCACCGTCACCGATATCGGTGTGGGGGAGTTATGTTAGTTATATAGGCAAATGAATAGGGTGATGTATATTTTGAAATGATTATGGGATTCGTCATGCTCTAACAATCCTAATCCTTTGGATTTTCTCTGTGATGCCCGAGATAAGTGTACAAAATATCAATTTACTTCACATTTTTGGAAATATTATTTATTTTTGTAGCATTTATTTTTCAAAATCACATATGAATTTTGCTGGCTTCCACTAGGAACATGAACATTCCAATTCTAATTCCAACAACAACATACAATTAGGAAGATTGTATGAAATTCTGACAGCAGTCTTTTGTAGGTCAATTCATTTTTATTATTTATAGGAAAACGTAAAAAAATGGTACAATGCTTGTAGTTTCCTGGTTCCGTCCGCGAAAACGTGTTTATCATTTACTACGTTCTTTATATCCGATTTTGAGCACAAAACGATTATTCTACTTTGTTCTTAATTATCATCAAATAAAATATATTTTTTAAATTGGTTTTGGTATTTCGTCAATTTTTGACACCTAAATATTTGTTTCTATATCGGTATAACGACGATTCAATACTATTTAATTCTGATAGTTCATCTATAGAACCATATCCGGCATCTAATAGCCCCGCGGTTATTTCCTTGTATGCTGCTGGAATTAACTTTAAATCTTCACATACCTACATTCTTTGTACTTTTCAATATTCAATATTCAATATTAATTCGCTTTAGAAAAATGTGGTGTGCATAAATTTAAATGATAACTTTCTCACATTTTTTTTTTCAAATTCATCGTGAATCTTGATCGCTTCTACAGCTAATATTATTAATTATCACATCACCATCAACTAGTTTTTTTCTACCTTTTGCTTGAAGTACTGATGCTTAGCTCTCAATAGTACTTCGCCACCGTATCTATTAACTATTATTATGTTTTTATTTTTCGTTTGTATTAGAAGGTCCCGCCGAACCAGTCATTGCAGTTACGTTTAAAAATACTTAGGTTTTAAAACAGTTATGCGTTGAGATCGCATCCCGAAATCCACCATCAAAATTAAATGACAAAAAATCACTTTTTTGTGTGTAATCAGAAAAAAGTCGTAAAACGTTCCGTGGATATGTGTATTTACTACGTCGACAAAGTGCTAAAATAAAATAATAATAAAATATTATTAATTTATAACCGCTAAAACCGCGGAACATTTTGCCGCAATAAAAAGTAGCCTATGTCCTTCCCCGTGGTATACTCTATGTCTGTGTTGAATTTCATCCAAATCGGTCAAGTAGTTTCAGAACCTATTCAATGCAAACAAACAAATATTTCCTCTTTATTATTAGTATATACATAATCACGTCACATCAACTTAATTTCGGCCTGAAATAATCTCGTTCTGGGTGACGTGCCTTTGACGGTGGCGGTGGACTAATAGCCTAAGTATCTGATAGATTTTTTGTAAGTTGTTTACCATGAATGTTTGATTTACTATAGATGTATACCTAAATACTTTTCTACATAACTATATGATTCAGAATAGCCGCCAGAACTGAAGATCAAGGCAACTGACTGTATCTTTATAATAAAATTGGATTGTTCAAACGACAGTAAAAAATATGCAAGATGAGAAAGTAGCCAGATGGGAAGGAGCCAATCAGAGCCATGTCAGTGTTTTGCAATTTAATTTATTTTTTGTCAGCTAAAGATACGTAAATGAAAAATAAAACTCCCAGTACAGAGCAGAAGTTACTCGTTTAAAAGATTGCCTCTTTATTCCTTCAAGTTACTTGTAATAGTCTTATTTGAGATTTAAAAAAATCTGTCATGGGGTACTCTTCCCAACTTACCTGTCCGGTAGTTGTGGTATAGTATACGGGTACGCGACCCCGGCTTCCCTAGCTATTACTGTCCTATCCCTTGCCCTCCTGGGCGGTAATATCCTACATTCCCTATTTCCCACTCTAACTTACCAATCTTCCTTTTCTCACCACCTATCCTTCCCTTTCCCTATTCCTACCCTCTCCACCAATCCGTGGAAACGCAATGGATAATCAAAAATAATTAAATTATCCAAAATGGCGGCGATGTGGTTCGCCACCCATCACGTCTCGTTTCTCGCGGAGGCGAAAAGCGGACCATGGAGAGACGCTTGGCTACGTTGAATGTAAGAGGAGGAATGGATGGTAAGAATGAAAGTGGACGAAGCGAAAGAAGTATGTAAGGATCGTAGCAAGTGGAAAGAAGTGGTCTCTGCCTACCCCTACGGGAAAGAGGCGGTCCTGCCTACCCCTACGGGAAAAAGGCGTGATTATATGTATGTATGTATGTATGTAAAAAAAAATCAAAGACCTTGTACACAACTTCAAGAAAATTAAAAAACGCCTTATTGCGAAATGTGTTCTAAGGTCGAATATGTTATTCGACATTCAAATTTTGCATAATACCATGTATTATAATTACTAATTAGTTTAAAACTTTATGCTAAGAGGGAAAAACTGTCAGAAGGAAATAAAAAAACTAGTGCATGCACACAACTTGGCCTTCGATTATGATAAACACAATCGTTTATTAAAATCAAACTATACTATATTAATACAAGATACGACGTAGTGTGAATATCTCAATGGCAGGTTAGTTTAGCTCTCAGTATCTATTTGTAGGTCAGTCGCGAGTTATGTGTTCTGCGATAAAATAATATATATACATGTGATTCTGTCATTATTATGACTAAGAAAATCTAAGAATTCTTCTACGTTCTGCAATTCATTGTGTGCGTGGTAATATTTTTTTCTATTCCTTAATTTAGTTATTAATGCTAACCTATTGCTTTACAAAACTATGCACTAAAATACAAATGGGACGAGTAAGGTTTTTTATAAATTAACAAATTATAAATCACTTTGGAGGCGAAAACTCGAAAATGGTCGACTATGTAAAAAAGTCATGTGTGAAACCTTGCCTTTATTTTAAAAGATCTATTCAACGATCGTGTGTACCTACACGATGGGGTAAAATGTAAAAATATTTTTCATCCTTACTACAATTGTATAGAGAGCCACCCCTAAAATACAAAATTATAATTATTTTATGATGCCAAAATCGAGATCTATCTATACACATTATATTATATCTAGGTACATCAAAATTCATCATACATTGATGACAGTCAGACAGACAGACAGACAGACAGTATCAAAATTAGATGTTGCACGCGACTTCGTGCACGCAAAAGGAAATCCCGCGATAACCGTACATTTTGCCACGATAAAAAGTAGCCTATGTCCTTCTCCATGGTCTAATCTATATCTGTACCAAATTTAATCAAAATCGGTACAGTAATTTCGGAGCTTATTCAATGCAAACAAACGAACAAACTTTTCCTCTTTATTATATTAGTATAGATGTATGGTTATTAGTTACCCAAGTACCACCAATACAAATGCAGTAAATCAGCTTAAATTAATAGATATAGTGGAACTTAATGAGGGCAAAAACTTATATGTTTAGAATAATTAAGATCAATAATTTATTGTCATTAGATTTAATTTATAGCACCTCTATCTTTATCTCTAAACACGAGTATTATAAATCAGCGTTCCCTGCCACGGCTGTCTGTCTGTATGGTTGCGATAATCTCAAAAAGTACTGAACTGGGTTTTTTCTGAACTGGTATTCATGGTTCCTTGGGAAGATTTGTATGATTTGTTATGGTTTTGTAGAAATTGGATGATTTATGACGATAATTATTGTTGAAGTTGTCGGAAAAAAATCAAGCCAGATTGGGAGCTTTAATCGAAAATGCTGCCTAATCTGTTATGATATAATAAAACAACGTATGGGAGGATTATTTCTCTTTTATAGTTCTACAAAAATGTCTGCGATTGCGTATAGGTTTTTTACAATAATATTTATCCTTATTAAATTAAATGCGTTAGTCACTGTAAGAATTTCATATATATTATAGTTGCAATTTACAACATACGGTTAAAATTAATGTATATAATAATATCTAAGGTTTAAAAAGTATACACCAGAAAAATTAATTCACGATCCTTCGCGCCGCAAGTTGTAACAACACGACGACGCAACGGACGGGTCTATTACCACAGAGTAAATAATATAATATCTATTACTAATTACTATAAAATATTATATTGCGGCAAGAGTTATTTGCTAAAGAAGTTTTTTCCACGAGATCTCCATGCGGGCGAAGCCGCGAGCAAAAGCTAGTAAATTATAATTCCATACTGATAATAGCATTTAGTAACAGAAAACGTCAATAATATAATTGCCATTTGCCCCTACTTACTATTGCTGCGTTTCTTGGCACAAGGTCCTTTGTATTTTTAAAACGGTTATTAATATAATTCTAAATTCGTTCTATCTCCACTATGATTTTGTTCATTTAACCTGATATGCTCTAACGCGACAGTCATTCGCATTTAATCTTATCAAAAAAAATTTAATTACGGATAATTACAACAGTCGGTCTCCATTGGGAGCGCTAAATGGCAATGGGGGATTTTGTATGAACCCCGACCCCACCACTTAACAGTCATAGGATTAGGGCATGTAACATCAGAAAGTTTTTAATTCCGATATTGAGTTTTGTAATTAGATCCCAATATCGGAATTGAACATAACATTTACTAAGCCAATTATTATGTGTTGTAAAAATTTACTGCCTGTAATAAAATAGTAAATCCATAATTTAAAATAAAATTATTTTGCTTTGGGACCTAAATACTAAAACTAAGTAGTATTTTAACTAAGTTTTCTTATTATTATTTTAAACCAATTTAAACTAACATCTCAAACATGTTTAGTAGAACGTACTCAATTCGTGAAATATAGACCCAGGCGTGAAAACAAATCATTTGATCCGCCAAATTTGTTTATTTGTTTTTTTTTTTCAAATATTTTCCTTGTTATTTTAACTGTATCAAAGTCATTCTACTATATTTTTGTGCCTGACTAGTTAACCTGACACATGTTGTTCAGTCTTAACTATAAACTGGAATAAACAACTGCACCCACAACCTACACTTACAACTACACCTATAACTACTTAACACCCACAGTAATATAGGAGCAATTAGTGTGAAAAAAGAATGATGATCCAAGTTGGCCGATACATCCAATAAAAACCAATTGCCCATGAAATTAAAGCTAACATTATAAGATACAATTTTTCACACGGACATAACCCTCTTTTTAATATAATATAATACATCTATGGACAGAACAATATTGACAAATTACTGAAGAAGAAAAATATGACACCTGATATAATAGAAACAGTATGATCTCATAACACTTCGTTTGATATTGATACAATAGTTATGTGTGAGAACTATATTTTGATACCAATAGGCTACCGTAACCTGATTAAGGTAATGCCCTTACAGAAAACTGGCGTAAAATAACTTTTAGGTTGTGTTTCGGTGATTCGTATGCTCATTTACTGACCAATTTCAGAAAAATGTATACTCATGTGCTGTGTAAGATATAAGTATCTCTAATTATTAATAAGTCGCATACTCAATAAAACAATAAAATTATAATCATGTTTTATTGTTTTCTTATGAACATTACATACATTACACACTTAAACAATAATCATTACAACTTATATAATTATATGTCACCGTAAAATTGTCAAAACCGTTAGATTGTAATTTTACTAGAGATATTATAATATGCTGACATATTGTGAAATACAAATTTCTCCATACAATTGTACGCATTATTTTTAGTTATATAGTAATATTTACCGTGCCGATTGGTTATAAGGTATGTGCCCCGCACCGCCAAATTTGTTTGCTTTTTCATAATAATAATTATAACGAAAAATAATGCGTACAATTGTATGGAGAAATGTGTATTTGACAATATGTCAGCATATTATAATATCTCTAGTAATATTACAATCTAACGGTTTTTACAATTTTACGGTGACATATACATTACACACATAAACAATGACATCATACATACAACGTCAACCGTTTGTAACTGTGTCAACCGATTTGTACGACATACAACTCTCCTGAAGGAAAATTCTAAATGGAACCTATTGAGATCATCCATATCTTTGTTTTTGACAGAACTCCTTTAAAAACACATCCGATTTTTGATCTTAATGCAAAACTTCTCGTATATTAGTTATTAAGTGGAGTGTCTTAACATGCTACCACCATTAGATAATTATAGACATGCATTAATTCGTCAGCAACAGTTGATCGGGAGATAACTGGAAGAGTCTGACTAAAATCACCTGACGATAGAACCATGGCTCCACTAAAAATGTTTTGATTGTTACGAATATCTTTTAACTGTTGCCCGCGGCTCCGCCTGCGTAAATATATTATTCCTCGGAAACACTGTACTTTTTCGGGATAATAAGTAGCCTATGTTTTAATCCAGATCCTAAACTACTACCATACCAAATTTTATCAAAATCTGTTCAGTAGTTTTTGCGTGAAAGAGTAACAACATCCATCCATACATCCTCACAAACTTTCACATTTATAATATTAGTAGGATTTATTAATTTCTATCTAGTGCCTCTAGTGTCGTCTTGTGAGCCATCGTGCATTCATTCCAAACGATTAATTTTCTTATCTGTAAAATCTTTGCCATTGCGCTGTTTTTGACGATGTCGTAAACTGACATATTTACTATTTAGCTGTTATTTCAAGGCAGAACTCATAGACTAATGATTGGTCTCACTGGGCGCTCTCGAGCCAGCGAGACCAATTATTTATCTATGGCAGAACCCTTAAAAATGGTATCGTTGTTATGAATAATATCTGATTAAATACTTTTTAAAATTTATTATTTGTGATCTATCTAGATCACTATCTAGTGAAATTAAAACTGGCAGAAGCCAGGATTGTGGAATACAAAAATGATAAACCTATTATTTTTGTTTTATCATCAATAATAATCGGTGGGATTTTTAAGTTATGGTTGCTTCCATAATTAATTAACTTCTGTATATAATTCGGTGAAATTGTTGACTAAATTCACTTTCGCATGGTGGCAAGATAGAGGCATCATAGTTATGTACTGTTTTTAAAACGTTGGTTAATATTATTAACGTCGTATGGAAATTTGGCTTTAATTAATAAGACATAGGCTACTTTTTATGGCTATAAAATACAATACAAAATCGAAATGTACGGTTCCTGCGAGATTTCCGCTTACAAAGTCACAGGCGACAGCTAGTAACTAGTAATATTAGGAAGTAATATGTCTGTATGTTAAACATATCACGTGCATCGAACATTTACATATAGAAACTTTAGAATATTGTACAGTATGCCTATGTATGTAATTTCGATTTCGCAATAAAACTAATCTGTATCAGAAATAAATATATCCTACTTCTAAGCTCAATATTGTACTGTATCAACAGCCTCCGTGTTCTAGTGGTTAGAGAATTGGCTCTCGACTCGGAGGTCGTGGGTTCGATTCCCGCATTGGAACAACAAAAAATGTTGTTTTGAAGTTTGGTTAGGACAATGCAGGCTGATCACCTAATTGTCTGACAAGAAAGATGATTTATGCGTCGGATGGACCTGTAAAAAGTCGGACCTGCGCCTGATCTCTCACCAGTCGTGTCGATTATCCGTCCCACTGGATTATGAGAGTAAAGGAAGAGAGAGTGCTCTTGTGTACTGCGCACATACTATTAAATTACTCCTGCGTTACTAGCCTGGTTTCAATGAAACCGGCCACTGTCACTGAAATTGGTGTGGGGGAGTTATGTTATTGTTATACACTGTATTAGGTACACACATTTGGTACATAAATAATGACTGTATTGGGTAGTCCCTTGCGGCTACCTACTAAAATACTTGTTCCTTCAAAAATACAGTATCGATATTGTCTGCCATTTTCATTTTTCTGGTTTTCATAACTCACTCAGAAATATGAGACTTAAAGGCAGAGACGATGTAATTAATCATTAAATGCATATTTTTTACATTTTTGCAACAATACAGGTTTTTATGCAGCATCATCATGGTGGCAGAAGGGGATTTTTTATCTCTTATACTTTTTATAATCTTTGTAATTATTCTTATCTGCCTGGCGATGGAATGATTTATGTTTTTACATGTTATATTAATTACAGAAAAAACTGATTTCTAGAAAATACAGTAGGAAAAGCTTTTGCCTTTAGCTTTATTTTTTTTTTAATATTTAATACAATTTAATAAGAAGAAGCGATGATACCGTTTATGATACTTTTTTGCAAGCTCGTTTTTTGATATTGCAGCAAATAAAAAATGGCAGAAATAAGTTCAATTATTATTTCACATTGTACTCTAATATTATCAACGTCTCCTAGACGATAAGATGCAAATTGGGGAATATCTCCGAAACGGTCTAATATCAGCTCATAATCCCATTTATACATAGGAGGTTCAAATGATTTATCTTCATATGCGGATCTTTATTTAACGAATTGACTACGAGCTATCATACACTACAGACTGTCTATGATTGCTGCATTTTATTCCTAAAATGACGCACTTGAGTAATTTTACCACAGAAGCATACATTTGTAATTAGAGCAAAAACGAGATGCGGTGGGGAAGGTATTAGGTACTTAAGACTTATAAGTAAGCGCGCTTGCAGTGTCGGAAATAATTTTTGTTCAGCAAAGTAGAATAGTTTAATAAGTCAAAACTTTTCAATTTTAAGATATTTAACCATTCATTGTGGTTGTGGTTCATTGTGGTTGAGTTTTCTTAATTTTTTAACTTATTGTCTATTTAAATGCTTCTATTTTAGATAACAATGAGAGAATGTTTTTTGTTATTGTACATGACAGCCGTGTGCCACGGTTACCATATTTTGTGTATTCAAGGAGGATTGTCAAAAAGTCACTATAATTTGATGGTGGGATTAAATAAAATATTGTTAGAAGCTGGACATGATGTAAGTATAAACTTTTAAATCAAACGTTTCAAGAAAGTGTCCTATCCCTTACCCTCCTGGGCGGTAATATCCTACATTTCCTATTTCCCACTCTAACTTACCAATCTTCCTTTCCACACCACCTATCCTTCCCTTTCCCTATTCGTACCCTCTCCACTAATCCCTGGAAACGCAATGGATAATCATAAGAATAATTTAATTATCCAAAATGGCGGCGATGTGGTTTACCACCCATCAGGTCTCGTTTCTCGCGGAGGTGAAAAGCGGACCATGGAGAGCCGCTTCGCTACGTTTAATGTAAGAGGAGGAATGGATGGTAAGAATGAAAGTGAACGAAGTGAAACGAGTATGTAAGGATCGTAGCAAGTGGCAAAAAGTGGTCTCTGCCTACCCCTTTACGGGAAAAAGGCGTGATTATATGTATGTATGTATGTATGTAAATAAATAACAAATTCAATATTTACACATCATTATTTGTACATCACAGCTTCTTGCCGGATTGACTCACTGTGATATACAAAACAAATATAATAATAGAACTAAAGGTAAACATAACACCGACAAATTTTTTGCGATTGCAGGTCACCTTTATAACCACATACCCAGATTCGAAACCTACAAAAAACCTTAATTACGTTGATGTCAGTTCGGTTTTGGAAATAGGCAAATGTAAGTATTACAAAATATAACACAATATTCATATAATTTATTTGATTTCATGGTACTTTTCAAATGTTTATTACAAAAATAATGTACAGCGTGTCCGGTAATTAATGGATAACCTTGAAATGTCTTATAGTAGAACTTATGCCCGTTCAAAAAAAAATACAAAAAAAAATCTATCATAATTAGTACCTGAGATAAGTTATTTTTAGAGAAAAGTTTATTTTTTTAGCTTATTTTTTAGTTTTTTGAACACTATGACCAGAATTGAATGAATTACATCGGTTTTTTAATGTTTTCATATTGTAGTATAACTATGCTGATAGATAGAAAATAAATTGTATCACTAGCTATTGCACTTTTTAAAAAAAATGTATGCAAGTTGATTTATTTTAGAAAAAATTGCATAATTTATTTTTTCATCGAAGTTTAAACATTATGGGTATAAAAAAAATGTATGAAGGCATGAGTGACCAATAATTTTTAAATAATGCTGGTTTTAAGTAGATTTTATAATGGTAAAATTCATCATTGTATCTACCATAAATAGTGAATTATTGCTATTAATGTAGAAAAGGAGAAAAATTTACTAAAAAAAGAAAGTAGGTAATTGGGGAACTTTAAGAAAAATAATTGTACCTGACCATTGGGGGATTGTAAAAACATCGTTTAACATTAAGAATAGGTACTTAATTTTACACGTATTTACAATAAAGTTCAAATTGTTGGCCTCCCACTCTTATGCAGTCCCTACATCTACGGATACATGGTCTTCTGAGCAATCTAGTATATCGTCAACGTAACAACCTCCGTGCAATAGCTAGTGATACAATTTATTTTCTATCTATCAGCATAGTTATACTACAATATGAAAACATTAAAAATCCGATGTAATTCATTCAATTCTGGTCGTAGTGTTCAAAAAACTAAAAAATAAGCTAAAAAAATAGACTTTTCTCTAAAAATAACTTATCTTAGGTACTAATTATGAAAGATTTTTTTTGTATTTTTTTTTTTGAACGGGCATAAGTTCTACTATAAGACATTTTAAGGTTATCCATTAATTACCGGACACCCGATATATAAATATATTTCATGTGTACTGAACATAAATTAGCAAAGTAAAATAATAATAAGCTGTATTATATTGTTTTCAGATATCAACGTTACAGACCATAATACGATGGGTATAAAAATAGGTAAAGACTTTGGTAAAAATATTTCTGAAGCAATAGCTGCACATCCGTCCGTACAAAACGCTCTGATTAAAACTCAATTTGACGCAGTTCTTAGCGAGTGGTTCTTTTCAGACCTCGATGCTGGGTAAGGTTTGAAATTAGAATGTCATCTCATCAAACATATTTAATCGTTATGATAAATTGGAAAACTCGCATGCCACCCGTACCTATGCCACGTATGGCGGGGTGTACCATAACAAATTAAAATTTCATGCCTGTTCTCACCACAGAACAGAGAACTTAAAATAACTACACGTAAATAGAAATGGCATTTATTTAAATTCACTAGCAGTACTTCTAGTGCTTTATTATTAATTCAAGCAATAATAATAATGATGAATCAAAAGGTACGTGATATACTTGTATAGCTGAAAGTTGAAAACTTATCTTCATATATTTTTTGTAATTATCATTTTCAATAGCAAATTATCTCTATAATAAAATCATCAAAACCCGTGATAAATATTGCGTCTTTCAATTCGTTGTATAAAAACCAAAATTATCATATTGTACTGAAGCATCTATAACATATTATGCGTTATATGGTTACTGATTGTTAACTTTTAAAAATTGTCACCCGGGACAATGAGTATCATTGTTGACGGTGCCATCAGTACCTATATAGTATGTGAATTGATTAACTGCTCAGCGATTTAAGTAAATTATAATTCACAAGGTGACCTCATAAACTGGTAATTCATATTTAAAGAGCATGAAAATTTAACTAACAACAATATATTATTCCTTATATTGTCTCCATTTACAAATATTTTCAGATATGCAGCCGTTCAAAAGATTCCAAGAATATTGCTCTGTGGTACAATGCTCCACCCGCATATACAACATCTGGTGGATATCGCCAGAGCTTTACCTACCACACCCGTTTTGATGGCGCCGTATCTACCACCTATGAATTTCATCGAGAGAATATTAAACAGTATAGCACATTTTCAGATGTCATGGTAACTATTCCTTTTGTGTTCCGTTCGTTACTGATTATTTTAAATAAAACAATTTTTTTTCGTCCAAATCCAGGATGGATTATTTTGAGGCTAAAAATAGCTACGAGCGTTACTTCTCGCCAATAGCAAAAGCGCGTAATGTAGCTTTGGTCCCATTTTATGAGGCTCGCCACAACATCTCAATAATTTTGGTGAACAGCCATCCAACATACTCCCCAGCTCATAGCCTACCACCGAACGTTATTGAAATTGGAGGATATCATGTTAGCGACAACGTGCCACCACTACCGCAGGTATTCATAGATAGAACAGAGAAGTAAAGTAACTCGACCGTATCAGATCTTAATATCATTTTTCATTAATTAATCTATACTAATATAATAAGGATGAAAAATTTATATTTCAATTAAGAGTAATTTGTATTTTTAGGACATCCAAGACATTCTAGATTCATCTCCCGAAGGTGCTATATATTTCAGTATGGGCTCGAACATAAAATGTAACGCTTTTCCTGAAAAGACTAAACGGGAGCTGATAGATGTATTTAAAAAATTACCTCAAACAGTCCTCTGGAAGTTTGAAGATCCATTGCCAAACACACCAAAGAATTTACACGTGAGGCCATGGTTACCTCAGACGAGTGTTCTAGGTAAGGTATTATAAAATAGCAATACAGCAGCTACGCAATTACATAAAATGACAAGGCGTCATATAATATAATAATTTGTAAAGCAAAATCTTTTAGTACGAGAATTGTGCACGGAGTAAATTTTTATGTGGAGAAAAGTGTGCAGAAAGCTATCTTTCTTTTTTTCTTTTTAATCTTAGAGACCGTGGATCCAAACGGGGTACCTAAGATTTACATCATAATATCTCATAGACTTTGATAGTTTCAGACTTTTATAAACATACTAGCTTTTGTCCGCGGCTCCACTCTCGTAAATACAATATCCCACGTGAGTAGTCTTCACGTGGGATATTGTATTTACGGGATAAAAAGTAGCCTATGTGTTAATCCAGAGCAATGTCAATAATAATTAAAACAAATTACGACGGTTTTTTTAAATGGTGCTAGAACGGTTGTTTTGGTCTATTGGAATTTGGAAATACGTAAAAAACCCAGTACCCCGTCCTACCCAGTGTTGCCAACTTAGCTACTTTATGGCTAGATCTAGCAATTTTTCAGTGTTAGGCAGACACAATTTATGAAAAGTTGTAGCTAAATATTTTAGCTACTTTTAAGCAACGCCGTTACAATTTTTACTTCCAGCAGCTCGAACAAAAACTTCAACTGAAAAGTTAAAATGTGCTTGTAATAACCCTTTTTTTAAATATTCCAACACATGTAAGGTATTATATAAGTATGTCAAAAGTTTGAACTTTTGAACAAAAAAGTACCTACATGCTATACCGCCGTCAACAGGACCAAGAACAACGTAGAGATAGACATGTAGTTAATACTATAGATTGCTAAAAAGTTATTTTAAGTTAAAAATTTATTATACTACGTTCGCGTGTCGCAGCGACAAATTACATATGCATGAGAGAGTTATGGATAATACTATGTTTTAGTATAAAACATATTATTCTTGTCTTTATCAGCATTGGTGCGATATCACTATTAGTTAATTGAAAGATCATCATTATTAGTTAATTGAAAGAAAACTATTATAAAAGCTTATTAGGGTTTTCGGCTTATCAAGTTGCAATTTATCGCTGCTTGATCTTTC
The DNA here is from genome assembly GCA_905404095.1 of Glaucopsyche alexis. Taxonomy (NCBI): domain Eukaryota; kingdom Metazoa; phylum Arthropoda; class Insecta; order Lepidoptera; family Lycaenidae; genus Glaucopsyche; species Glaucopsyche alexis. The sequence continues at coordinate 29,007,236 of FR990044.1, forward strand.
TTTGGATACATAGTTTTTGATGTTACGTTGGCATAACTTACAGTGGGCGTCATTGCAGGTTCATCCATTATGAATATGGGAGTCCCTGTTTCCAGGAGCACCCTCAATGAGATAAGTTTGTTTAATCAGTAGGATGGACACTTTTAACTTAATAACAAATAATAAAATAATAGGTAACTCGCGGCGCGTCGGCGCATTTATCGAATAGCGATAAGACGCGTGAACCGATCGGCTGTCGCTAGATTTTAGATTTTATTGATGGAATCATGATTTGTGATTACCTACTATCTCTTTCCACTGTTACGAAACCAACGTCGATCCGTTTCATTTCTCGCATAGCCAACTCAAGAATATGTGTTTATTTGACAGCTGACGAACTTGTTGACGTAATCAAGAAAATCAAAGTCAAGGTTAACATATTGGATATTCGTCCTTTAATCACAAGGAACAAGCGAATAGTTCTGTCTAATGTTTGTCCCATTATATCGCACAAATTGATAGTGGAAAAATTCAATGAAATGAATATCAAGATTTTGTCACCGATTACATTCATGAGAGTAGGTATTTCCGAGCCTGGTTTTTCACATATTATGAGTTTTCGATGCCAACTGTATGTGTCCCCGGAGAATTAAAAAAGACTTCCCGAGTCAATGCAAATTAATTATGAAGACACGAACTACTGGATATATATTACCAACGAATCGATGAAATGTTTTGTGTGTAATAACATGGGACATTTAGCTAAGCACTGCCCTCAAAATAACAGACATTCATCACAAGCTAATAATAGTTCTACATAAGAATATAATAATATTTCGACCTATCCTCCCATAGAATTCTCCAAGCCTCAGACTTTTACAAGTAAATTAGATCTCAATAAAGGCATTAAACGGATCCGCTCAGACACCACCACAGAACCTTTACAACCAGATATAATTCAAGCAGATCAGGTTATAGAGGATAGCCAGTCGGTTCCCTATTTTTTCGCATAAAATCATATGTCATAATTTTACTTGGCATAATTTCATTTGACCTAATAGTAGTTTCGCATAATATTCATTTGTCATAATTTTCTTAGCATAATTTTTTTTCGCATAATTACTAAAAGCATAATAATTGTTAGGCATACTTATTGTAAGGCATATATTTTTTTACGCATAATATTCATTAAGAATAATATTTTTATGCATAATATTAAAAAGCATAAATATATTTACGCATAATGATATTTAAGCATACTATTATATTTTATGCTTATGCGATGTGGTTCGCCACCCATCACGTCTCGTTTCTCGCGGAACCATGGAGAGCCGCTTCGCTACGTTGAATGTAAGAGGAGGAATGGATGGTAAGAATGAAAGTGAATGAAGCGAAACGAGTATGTAAGGATCGTAGCAAGTGGAAAGAAGTGGTCTCTGCCTACCCCTACGGGAAAGAGGCGGTCTCTGCGACTCTGTCTACCCCTACGGGAAAAAGGCGTGATTATATGTATGTATGTATGTATTATATTTACGCATACATCTTTGTAGCATTTTTTTCACATACTAATGAATGATAAATTCTACTGGGTATGCGAGTTAAGACGAAATAACAATTATAATTGTAATTTTCGACTGATTACGAAATTAAACTCGGACAAAAAACACGAACTGCTATCTAAGAACATGCCGAGCTAATTATTTTAAACATGTTAGCGGCTTACGGGTGGCCCAAGGGCCACCCCGCCGCAACTTAACCTACTGTTACACATGTTACACTAGGTATATGAGTGTAATACCTGCTTTTAAAGAATCATAAATATACGTTTAATTACCTTAACCGTGTTTTCATTATGTCGTTCCATTTTATGCATATTTGTGCCTTGTGACAGAATGCCTTGAATTTATTATGACAAAAAAATATGCCTAACGAGTTTATGCCAAAAAATAATTATGACAAAGTATTATTATGACAAGAAAAATTATGCCTTACGAGTTATGCCTCATTAAATTAGGACAAACAATATTAGTCTAAATGATATTTATGCCTAATGATGTAGTATGCCAAGAAACCATTATGCCAAAGTATTATTATGCGTAGTAAAATTATGCCAAGTGAGGTATGCCAAATGAAATTATGACAAATAAAATTATGCGAAAGAAGAGGATCCCTAGCCAGTCATTGAGCGAGTACACGAATGATACTGATAGCAATTTCTCCCAAGAAGAGGAATTACCAATTAAATCGTTAAAAAAGAGAAAAATACCCTAGACAATAGAATAGAAGAACAAGTTTGGAATGACATTAAATCTGAATTAATAGAATCTACCCCGTCCGAATTTCTCCTAAATTTTGACCAATTCATAAGTCTTCTAGATGTATCACGTAACAAATAAAATATACAAGTAATTATTAAGGACTATACAGATTAAATTCCAGAGTTAATTAGTATGTGCCTATACCTACACCCTAAAATGAATAAGAACCTTAAAAACAGATGCTCCAGATTATCTAGGAAACTTCAAGATATTAATCCACGGATAACCTAATAACTATTTTTTCCCCTTTTCTCATCACATAACATTTATTGTATAATTAATTCCTCTGTTACACTTATAATGAACATTTTGCAATGGAATGTTAATGGTTTTCACGTGAGATTTGAAAACATAAAATTAATCTTAAATGAGTTAGACCCACTATGTTTTTGAATACAGGAAAACAACTTTAAAAATAATTACAGTGCTAAGTTAAAAGATTATGACTGTTTTTACAAAAATCGTATACATAGTAGTATAGCCAGTGGAGGTGTAGCTACCTATGTAAAACCTCATACACTGCCAGAACAAATTATTATTATTAGCTCTCTCGAAGTTATAGCAATTAGAATCAAATTTCCAATGGCTATTACTATCTGTAATATTTATTTGCTCAATAGCTGTTCTTTTAGTGATAAAGACTTAAATGATTTGGTTACTCAGCTTCCGACACCCTTCGTTTTATTAGGAGACTTTAATAGTCATCATTTTCATTGGGGCTCAATTCGTTGTAATTAGAGAGGAAAAATAATCGCTGATTGGCTGGACTCACACGAGAACATAATCCTCCTTAACAATCAACAACCTACACATTTTAATAGTAGTAACGATATCACTAGCAGTATTGATCTTACCTTTGCTTCACGAAGTATATCAACTTATTTCGACTGGAATTAATTGAATTTCTCTACGACAGTGACCATTTCCCTATTACAATTACATCACAATTCATTTTAATAGATTTTAGCCCAAATATACAAACAAATAATCAACATTGGAAATATCTAAATGCTAACTAGACAAATTTTAGCATCGAAATAGAACACGAAATTAATAAATTACTTAATATAAATCTAAACTTATCTCCGAATATCTGTATAAATCAATTAGTAGAAGAATTTAATCAAATAATACTCAACTCAGCCGAAAAATATATACCGAAGTCTAGCGCGAATTCAAAAAAGAAACAAGTCCCATGGTGGAGTGAAGAATGTTCAAGATCACTTAAGGAAACAAAAAAGCTTATAAATTATTTAGTAAGAAAAAAAGAGAAAACCAAGATAAACAAGAGAGACAGATTTATAACCGAGAAGATAAACATATTGAAGAAGTATTGAAGATAGAATTTCTATGAATGACATAATATCTAATAATCATTTATTAATTGAATGTCCAATGTACAATACAGAACGTTTAAAAGTGAACCTTCCTAAATGTTTGAAAAAGTGATTCGAAAATACAGAAAAAACTGTACATTTTTTAAAATTGATTAAATACTATGAGTTAATACTGTAAACCTAAAGTGGTCGCTGATAAATAAATAATTGTGATGATTCTGAGTGCGCATTAACTTTATTTATTGCAGAACATTGCTCAATAGCAAGTATAGATCATTTAGGTGAGTTGTGCCAACGTTGTTTCAGTGATTCCAAAGCAACCCTGGATTGGAAATTGCATCGAACCAAATGCACAGAAATGATTTACTGGTGCCACATTTTTATAAGGAGCTTTTGGATGATGTTGGTACTCAACATTTCAGTATTTTAATTGACGAGTCCACTGATGTCAGCGTCAGTAAATATCTTGGCCTTGTAATAAGGTATTATAACGCTACAAACAAGTTCATTCCTGGAATTGGTTTCTATAGAGAGTGCAGATGTAAGGGAAATTGTTAATGGTCTGGTTTCTTGCTTGGAGAATCACAAACTAAACATCAAACGAATGATTAGAATAGGAACTGTCAAAGCATCAGTTATGACTGGCATCCATAACGGAGTTCACGCCATCTTAAAACGGGAATATGCTTTTGAAAATTTGATACTGATACGATACGTCTGTGACTCGCTGCAGTAAGCATAACCTACGCATCCGAAAATACTCTGCCAAGAAATATAGAATTTTGGGTTAGGGAGATATATAAATGGTTTTCTGTTTTCCCTAAGCGGCGAGAGGAATACTCAAAAATATATGAAACTCAAAAAATTGTAAACTGTCTCGAAAATCCATTAAATATAAGTGTGCGACACTCGCTGGCTATCAATAGAGCCAGCAGTTACAAAAATTTTGACACAATGGGAAGAATAATAACTGTTACTCAGCTGAGCTAATCTTCAACATGCTCGATGACAAAATAAATTATGTTTATTTTATATTTCTAAGAAGTATTTTAAATGACGTTCAAACAGCTATTAAAGCGTTTGAAAGTGAGGATTCTAATCCACTGAAACTGTTAATTACACTTACAAGTTACAACATTGATACAATCAGTAAGCAAAAAAAAATATTAATGCCAAGATCAGGACAAAGAAACTTATTAGACGTAATAACTGATAGAGATTTAAACCCTAGGCCTTACCTTGGTAATACGTTTGAAACCGCAATGAGAGAACAAAATTTAGACCCTTTTTTTTTTTAACATGCCGAAAAATTCTTTGCGAACACCCTACGACGCCGGGGAATCATCGTAGGGTTATGTGGGACTCCCCAGAGCCTGTGACTGGCGCCGGGTTTACCCACTAAAAACCGCACGATGCCCTCCTTCGGCGCTATTGGCGGGGTCATGGGAACTGATACTACTACCACGACCCCGCAGCGCGTGCCGCAACCGGCTCACTACAAATGCGGCGGACATGCCGCCGCCTGCCTTCTCCGACAGCTCCCCGGGCATAGGGGAGCTTTATGTCTCGGAACCCATAGTGTGAGCGGCGATCCCCCGATCGCCGCCAACGGGTCTAACACTCCATCACATCGGCGGGGGCGGGCGGAACCACCCTTGCGCCGGAGGCCTTGGGTTTTTTAAACCGGGCCTTTTTTGTGGGAGCTTTTCCCTTTTTGCTGGGGGGCGGCTTGGCAGCTGCTACGCAGCCACTGCTCCCCAGTATGTGCTCCTTTGGCCTTTCGACCGCCTCGCACACGAGGCAGTTTGGGACGGCCTCGCATTGAGCCACCCTGTGGCCCGGTTTCCCACACCGGAAACACAAAATGTTTGACCCAGATATTTCGAATGGAATACGATTACGGTTCCTCCTTTTTAGTACAACTACTTAAATAACTTCAACATAGATTACCTGACAATACTACTACTAGTATTGTCAGGTAATCTATGTTGGGACTAGCAGAAACCATAGGTTTCCCTCCTGAAACCATCGGTAAAATAATGGTCAATGTCATATAATGCATATCCACAATCCTGTAACGAATAATAAAAATTGTATAAAATAGGTATTGTTATTATGACTGATTTTATAAAATACTTTCTTGAGTTTTTTTTTTCATTTGAAATATGTGCGTATTTTTTTTATTTCTAGCATTATACTTCTATCCCCTTTTTTAAGGAAAAAAAATTGGCAATCTACCAACTTTTTGCCTCATGTCTAGCAACTTTCTAGTGGTAGCTGTTGGCAACACTGGTCCTACTCTTCACTTCATCTTGTCTAGGGATCGAAATATCCGTTTGTTTTTTCATAACCGGATTTTTTTGTAACAAAAAGCCGGTTAATCCGGATTTTTTCTCAAGTTTTATATAAGTTTTAATTTTTTTGCATATTTTATAAAACTTTTATGTTTTTAAACTTCCATTTTTTAGCAGTACCTACACTAAAAATGTATAATATGATAAAATGTGGCAATAAATTCAGCGGTACAACAAAAATTGTCGAATTATTAAAATATTCTTCATCTAGAGTAACTAATTATATTTACAAGTATTTTTTTTATAATAGTAACAAAGATTCGAAAATTTTTAATAAAACAGAATTTTTAAATAAAAATCCGGAGTTTATTTATCGGCGGAAAATCCGGAATGTTAACTAATATTGCCAACCTTCTCCTATATAAAATCCCACACACTACAACACTCGCACGACCATGCGTTTGTATTATACATATATTTTATTGCGTATCGAATGATACAATAACTAAAATATTTTATAGGCAATATAATCCTAAAAAAGTTTAAACTTAAAAATTTTAATATGAATCGATGAATGGTGGATTTTCGACCACAGAGAGTCATTCTAGTAAAGTTAAAATACATATTAAGCAAAAAAATATATACATGTCAAAATATGTGTTATTATTAATGGAAAAAAAATGTCTTTTCTTTTGTTCTTCAGCACATCCTAACGTGAAAGCATTCATCACGCACAGTGGTCTTCTCAGCACTATAGAGGCCACTAAGTTTGGAGTCCCAACAGTCACCATCCCTGTGTTCGCCGATCAACCAGTTAACTCTATCAGCGCTGTGCGAGCAGGATGCGCAGTCCAGGTCAAATTCTCGCCAGACATGGCCGAAAGCTTGGGTGACGCTCTAAAAGAAATACTTACTAATAAAACGTTAGTAATCATTTTATAATTTCAATGTTAAGTTGGTGATAGTGGTCTTTTATTTATTGTACATACTAGACTAGTTCCTTTCGACAGAGATGAATATCATAAATGGATGGTGGCAAAGTTTCTATTGTATACCGTATTCGATACATACAATACAATAATACTTTATTGCACACCAAAACTACAAAAATAAACAAGTTTTATAATAAACTTCACATAAAATGATGTACAAAAGGCGAATTAATGCTAATAAGGAATCTCTACCAGCCAACCTTTTGTTTATGGGATCGGTCATAGAAAATGAAAATATAGTGTAGGTGTACAAACTAAGACACTTTATTAATTTTTTTTACAGTTACTACATACAAGCAAAGAAACTGTCGAATTTATTTAACAACCGCCCAGTCGAGCCTAAGAAATTGATTCTCCACTACGTTGAGCTAGCCGTAGAAAGTCAAGGTGTGTATACACGATATTAAAGCGACTCCTATTTCTTTTTAAATTAACGCCAGGGTTAACGATATTGAACAAAGGCTTTCCTTTCCATTGAAGAGTTTCCATAAAATTTTGTTTAAATTTTAACCACGTCAAAGTAATATTTTTTGTGATCGAATAGGGTCAGTAATTACTACACAATATAAAAAATCCTCTTTATTTTTAATTATATCTTTTGTTGTCGATGCACGGAATTTTTCACATCACGCGGGCTTTTTTTGCGATTTGATTATTGTATTATTATTTTTGTTTCAATTACATAATGACGTCAAAACCTTTTGTGTGCACAAAATTACTCAAGGTACCAAAATAAGTCGGGTATTTTCCAGAGCTTGTTTTTCACTTATAAAGGATATAAAGGATACCTACACGTTTATTGATTACAACCTGTTTATAATCATTATAAAAATAATCTTATGAACTGAATGTTTATATCACGACTTGTCTGTATTGAAATATTATTTCCTTTAAGAAGTCTTAAGTATTTTATTATCTGTTTTATTTAGGGGTGCAATAGGCTAGGGTAGGAAAGTTTTATTAATGAACTTCTCATATCTGTGATCTCTTTTTCTAATTTATGCATAAAATGAAAAATATGTTTTCGTGAGTCACGTAGTCAAACTAATGAGTAATTTTCTTTTCCAGGTGCAACACATCTACGCCTGTCATCAGCTCTAACCTGGTACCAATTGTGGATGCTGGACCAAGCTGTATTTCTTCTTATTTCGTTGTATGCCATTTATCACCTAGTTTTCAAGACCATAAATCTAATTAACAGAAAGAATATAAACAAGAAATTAAAAAAACTATAAACTACTTTGTGTGTTAATTATAGAGTAGAGCACTCGTAAATTAGTACCGAAGCTTAGTATCCAAATACAAAATTGAGATAAAGGTGTATAATTAATTATCAACAATCACAATCGTAGAGCTATTTAAGATTAGCAAAAACGTTAGCAACAAGCATGTAGCAACAAAATTATTACATTAGGATCTAAACATCATCATCATCATCATCAGCCTATCGCCGTCCACTGCTGAACGTAGGCCTCCCCCAATGAGTTTCGAACCATCCCAATCTTGGGCAGCCCTCATGCATCCGCTGCCAGCCACCTTCTTTAAATCGTTGGTCCATCGTGCCGCAGGACGTCCTACACTACGTTTGCCTAAGCGTGGTCTCCAGTCTAATACTTGTCTGCTCCATCGATTGTCTGTCCATCTGCAGACATGGCCGGCCCACTTCCACTTCAGCGTGCTAATTCGTTGAGCAATGTCGGTGACTTTAGTTCTCTGGCGAATAACGTCGTTACGTATTTTATCCACCAGAGATACCCTTAACATTGCTCTTTCCATCGCACGCTGAGCAACCTTAAACTTATGAACCAAGCCTATGGTGAGAGTCCACGTTTCGGCTCCGTATGTTATTACCGGTAGAACGCATTGACCAAACACCCTGCAGGCTTAGCATGCGCATAGAAGAAACACCGAAGAATAGAAAGTATGACAGATTGAAGAAACATTAATACCGTTCGCGTTAGTAGCAAAATAGGTCTTATTGTAAGGTAGCAAGGTCGATGTATCGTCTTTATGAGAAATAACATTTATTTTCTTCCCGAGCATGCGCTTACAAAATGGTCTCTTTTGACAGCTAAAGTGGAAACGTTCTCTTAATTTAATGTCAAAAAGTCCCACAGTAATGTCAACCACTCCACATCATGGCAGTCCTAGACAAAAAGTTTCTTTACGTTGAGTCATATTATACTTGAATATTTGTTCGTTTTTGACAGAAGATTTCCCGGCAACCATTTTAAAAATATGGCGGTTTAGAAATGTTGACTTCTATTGACGACCTTGTTACCATGGATTAAGAACTATTTTGCAACGAACAGTTTTGGATAGAATATTTCTTCTTTAAATGTATTTCTATGGATCGCCATGCTAAGCCTGCTGGTCTTAAGGAATTGTGGGATCGAGGATTCAAAGAAAGTATTAGTATACTTTGTTTAGATCCTTAAAAAATTAGGTTCTAAACAAAGTATACTAATAGATAACTTTCTATATCTAACTCCCCACACCGATTTCCGTAACGGTGGCCAGATTCATTGAAAATAGGCTGGCCTAGTTACGCAGGAGTAACTGGTTACGCAGGAGTTATTTTATAGTGTCCAAGTGTGTATGCAGTACACAAGTGCACTTACTCTACCTTTACCCTCATAGCCTAATGGGACGGATAGCCGACACGACTGGCAAAAGATCAGGCGTAGGTCCGACTTTTTACATGCCCATCCGACGCATGGATCATCTTTCTTGTCAGATAATCGGGTGATCAGCCTGCATCGTCCTAACCAAACTTGGAAACAACATTTTTTGTTGTTAGAATACGGAAATCGAACCCACGACCTCCGAGTCGAGAGCCAAGCTTTAAACCACTAGACCACGAAGGTTGTCACTTTCTATATCCACTTGGCTTATCGTTTTACATAAATTTTCACCGCATATTATCGCTTCAATTAACTATACTAATAAAACTTCGAATTACGGTACACGCTATATCGTGAAGATTAGTTTGTCAGTTGACACATAGGTCTACATCAAAGTTTAAAAATAATTCCCAAGCTAAAAATTTAGTTCCGTAAGTAATTTCCAGTTTGTAAGCAATAACATGTAACGTAAATATGCTTTTTTGTTTTTCTGTTGACAACGTGTAACATGTAACGTACATATGCTATTTTTGATGTCTATTCAATCTATTTCTATTTATATATTAAGATCTACTATTCTTGTTGTGGGTTTTCTTGTATTCAATTGCTTTTCGTAAAAAGCAATATTGTGTTAGAACGCGATATAGCTTTTTATATCATTAGCTCACAAAGGAGCCAACAATTATATCGTTTAAATCTTCTTTTAACGATTTATAGGAAACTTTTTAGGAATTCCAATTTCAAATTTATACTGCTATTTACTCATGCATTTGTGTTTCGAAAACCGTAATTCGTTTGTTTTTTCCTCTTTTGGTTTTTTCTTTGCGTCACTCTGTTTACAAAATGGAAAACTTGAAATATCGTATTATTTTCTAGTACGAATTCCACCGTGTCCACAGTGCTGCAGAAATGGCTCGAAGGATTAATGATGTGTATGACGGCGGTGTCGCAAAAGAAAAAAAAAACACAGTGCATTTTTGGTTCCAACGTTCTCGTTCTGGAAAAAACAAATAAATTACGGTTTCCGTAACACAAATGCGTGAGTAAATAGCGGTATAAATTTGAAATTGGATTTCCTAACCAAATAAGATATATTTGAGATCAAAGTGGCCAGTACAACAAAACCTCAACTTCATATTATGCAAGGAATTAATAGTTAAAAATTTAGCCGAATTGAAAAGGGGAATTATTTAGAAAATAAGATTTGTCATTTTTTTTATTTTTACTTTGGAAGCCGTTTTCATTTTTTGTTTCAAAATAATTATTTGTAAATTTTTACTTCTAAACATAAATTAATAAAGCATCATCTAGTGGACCAAATCCACTCAAACCCACATAAAAATTTAATCAAGTAAATCCAGCCGTGTAGAAGGAGTTTAATGAGAAACACGCACAGAAGATTTATGTAGGTATATAATAATTCCATCGTTACCAAATTAGTAATTATTATTAGATTGTGCCCGCTAAATAAAAAAAATTTTGGTCACGACTTATGACACACGTATTCGTCACGTGGGCAGATCTTTGGGATAAGTTATCATTGTACAGATATCGTTGTGTTTTAGGTAAGTAGTACAAAGATTAGCTTATCTCATAGCAAATCTTTATCCTATTGCAGTGCGGACTAAGGTAAATACGAATCTACGAAACGAGGAGAACAGTCGGAGGCCTGCTATATTCCTACATATTCTGTCAATAATAATAATTCTAGTTAAATTAATATTACACATATCACATAGCGTGTTGCTTACCTATGCCCTGTTTTTGTCAAATTCTCTGTGACATTTCCGAACACAATAATATAGCGTATTAAAAACTTGTTTTTAGTTGAGGCCAAAGAGAATATTATAATCACTACGTTTTAGTTGAGGCTTCGTAGTCCACAGTTATAATACACATCATTTATTTTTAACAAAACATATACTCGAAATCGCAGGCAACAGTTAGCTGAGTAAAAAATGAGGTTAATAAAATCGAAAATAAAAATATCTTTATCACTTCCATGAACGTAGAAAAAAGGGTCCATGATCACTTCTCAAAATTTTCAAAGTTGAAAGGTATTTCAAGGAATTTTAAAAGTACATAAGTCGTTATATTTCCTTAGTTACTTACTAAATGTTCTTTTGTGATATTAAAAAAGGCGACTATAATATGAGCACGATAAATCATTACTTAATAGGAAGTTATTTTTAAGGCTTAGGGCTTGCCCACACGTACCACAACCACACCACACCGACACGACAAAATGTGGTCCAGCTGTGGTTACGTTCTGGTTGCAATGTCGTACCGAAAAATTTCGATGTTTGTTATGAATTACCATGTAGATACTCGGTGTTTACCATGTAGATACTCAGTGTACGCAACCACACCACGCCGACGCGACAAAGGGCGGTCAAGCTGTGGTTACATGTGAACCACATCGTAACCACACCGCAACCACCAGCGACACCGAGTATCTATATGGTAATTCATAACAAACAGTGACATTTTGTCGTTACCACATCACAACCACAACGTAACCACACCTTGACCACATTTTGTCGTGTCGGTGTGGTTGTGGTACGTGTGGGCAGACCCTTAGACTAGGGTTTCACGGTCAGTCTGGCATCAGTTCAGTCCATCATTCTGACGCCAGAATGATGGCCGGAAAGTACACAATAAAAAAATTATCAGTCCGTCAAACACACGGTTACATGATCATTCTTTCGTCAGTCTGGATCAGGCTGATGGACTGAACTAATTCCAGACTGACCGTGTAACCCTAGTCTTAGGGTCACCCAAACCGAGACGCGGTGTGCATTTTTTAAGACAGCAGTGAACTAGTGACTCATTATAATTAAACTTTATTCACTGCATAAAAACACGTTTCGCAAGCTGTGGTGCAGCTTGCATTTTGAACTCGGGCAATAAAACGTGTATATTTTTTATTACGACCTCTTGACTCAGACGACCTCGGAATCCCGCCAGGGAACCAAAGATTTTCTGTGTTCCTGGATCATGGATGTGTTTTAAATATAAGTAGGTATCTGAGTATATACCAAACTGCCAATCGGACTGACATATTGGAGTCGAAAATATTGATATATTGTTGCACGACGCGACGTAAGAAAAAACAAATATAGCTTAAAAATGCGAAGTTTCTCAGGGATTAGACCTAGCTAGATCGACTTTTCTCCCCCAAAACTCCCTGTCAAAATTTCGTGGCAATACTACCAATCGTTGTCGAGAAAACGATTATATAATATATACAAGATTGTTTCGTTTAAAGTATAAGAATTTAAATTTAAATATAGCATGTATATAAAAGTATTAAATATATTATTCCGTTGTCTGGTACCTGTAACACAAGTTCTTAAAAACACAAGTAGGTACTTAAGAAACGTACATAGAGATATTTTTATTTTATGTAGTAAATAAAGTTCAATTTTTAATCGATATCTTAATATTGCGCGCCGCGTCGCGTCTCGGTGATCGTCTCAGCTTAAAGCGGATGACAATGACTTTACCAAGACTGTCGCGAGAATCAGGGTTGAAACTTAAATAAAAACGAAGTAAAAGTTTGAGATGATGCAAACATCGCGTCAGATTAAATTTATGGAAAGATATTTTACGTATTGAATATTAATAAGTACACCCACCAAGTATGATGTTTTCATTTAGGGGTTCACTAAGGGTAACCCGTCAGATTAGTAAAAAAGTCGATTTTTCGACACACTCTGAGTGCGTCAGAGTGCCGAGTGCGAGTTTCTCAAAAGTGATCGAGTAAATTTACCATCGCGTTAATCAAATAAACTTTATATTTTTTATTAAGTCATCAGTGTTAATTAATAGTCTATTTATTAACACTTATGACTTAATAAAAAAGTAAAAATTTTATTTGATTAACGCGAGTATTTTATTTATTTATTCATTAATATCCAAGACATACAAAACAATATATTTATGTTCACAGTCATCATCAGAAGCCCTACAGGGGCTTATACGTTAATGACTTAACAATAATTTTTATAACTATATATAAACATATAAGCCCCTGTAGGGCTTCTGCTGATGACTGTGAATAAAAATATATATTTTTTTGGATGTCTTGGATATTAATAAATAAATAAATAAAATACTTCACGAGTGTCAAGAATTTGCGAGTGTGAGTTCACTCGCGCGAAGAAAGCGCGTCCACCGCTAAAATAGAAACACTATAATGTGAACATTTAACCCCTTACTAATAAACGCTGTATAAGCTTGGTATAACTAATACAGTGTTTTGTTCACGTCACACAAGTGACATTTTTAATTCGTTAGAAGGAGACAAAACACTGTATTAGTTATACCAAGCTTATGCAGCGATTATTAGTAAGGGGGTATGTCTTTTAATCTAACTTACCATATTTTCTGATAGGTCTCCGCAATGCTCGATCATGGGCTCCCCAACTATTGGCGAATTGTCCCGTAGCCACTATTAAATAAAAAAGTAGAAATAATTTAAATGTTTCACATCTGCATTCTGAAAATTATCTGGAACGTAGATATTTTTCTCGCACGATTCTTGGCTGTTTTAAGCTGACATGGAAAAATTTTATTACAAAAGGTGACACTCGTATGATTAAAATAATTTGTATTGTGACAACCCTACGAAGTGTTAGTAACAATACAAGATCGAAGGTTAATCTCTGAGGTTGATCGACACCACAGAAACGACTACATCGATCTTAATCAACGTGCATATAATTTAAGTTCAAAAGCTAACATCTTAACAACAGGAATTATGGTACAGATGGAATTTTACTAATGGTATGATGATTTTGTTGTTAATATAGAATGGATGGAGCAGGTGTTTCGCGAAGTGTTCTAAAAAATCATACTAATATCAATTTACCGTCAAATGAACGACATAGATATTTGCGATACCCTGTATAATAATGATGAAGGTATAATAAGGAAGAGTTTTTTACTCTAACCACTAACAATAAAGCATTCCGTAAATCCAGAAAGCGGAGGATTTTTTTGTCTGTGTCTAATTTGTAACTATTTAATACTGTTTCATTTAATATAAATAAAGGCTTTTCATTTTTACCTCGTATTTGATTAATTAAAAATATTAAAAACATTTAATTTCTTAAATAAATAAAAACCTAGTGATGCTGATATTAGATAAAAAAATATATTACTAAAAATGAACGTGACAGCCCTTGCGCTGACGGAAAAGTATGTAAATAACTCGACGAGCGGCCCGGCCGTAGATGTCCTACTGTTTACTTTATACTGTGCTACAGAGTACGCTGTACGGACACATCCGAGATCAGTATCAGTTGGTCTGCGCGGGAGTGCGCTTTTCAGCGTCACGCGAAAATACCACGTTTGTGTTCGTTATGTTCTAATTTTAATATATATCACTATTTATAACTACAGCTTCATGAGGGTCGTTAACTTAATTGAAGAACGGTGTCACGACTTGCCACTTGCCTTTATATGATATTATTTGTTTAAGTGATTTATTAAAAAAATATAATCAAATTTCCCAATCTCAATAGGTGAGTTTATTTTTATATTTTCAGAAAGGAATAATTAATGTCGACCTTCACCTATATTATGTATGTTTATTCGATGAAACTTTGTTTTATTCAAAATGAGTTTATTACAAAATATAATTTGTCCTGGGATAACTACTGGGTAGTCAGGTTTGAAGACATCTTTACTAGGTATATTTACCAATGTGTTTATTAAATAAATCATAAAAACTTATACCAAAATGAGCGCTATTTCATTTTAATTTAAGGTTGTCTGCAAAAGCCTGGCCTGAATGCCGGTTATCGAACTTTGAAAAGTAAAAGATGATGGGGTATTTTTGTATGACGTCCGTCCAATAATACAAGTTGTTCTCTTTTGAATATCTACGCGTACGAAATCTGGCTTGGGATATTGACTTATCTATATCTAAAGATACAATTTTAGTTTCGTATCAAAATCGATCTCGACTCTTTTGAGTATATTTTTTATTCGTTTTGGTCTTCTCTTACTATGTCTACATGAACAATTCACCTAGGGGCCTAGCAGAAACATTTGACAGCGACTTAAACGTAACGTTAACGAATTAAATTTGTATGGGTGCTGTCACGATTTTGGCAGATTTTCATACAACTCTCTTTCGAAACGTTACGTTTACGCTGTCACGACAAATGTTCCTGCTAGGCCCACAGTTTACAATCTTTTAACTTTTGTTATTTAATTGTTTTACAAGTATTTAAATACTACTAAAATAAATGTAAAAGTTTGTGAGGATGGATGGATATACGTTTGTTACTCTTTCACCGATTTTGATAAAATTTGGTATGACAGTAGTTTAAGCTCTGGATTATGCTACTTCATATCCCGACAAGGTAGTGTTCCCGCCGAATACTGTATTTACGCGGGCGGAGCCGCAAGCAAAATCAAGTTGTATACTTTGATTATATAATATAATACATCCATGATTGTATATATTTCGGTGTAATCTTTTTTTATGCATCATTAGATTTTTGATAAGTCAATATCCCAATTTCCATGCCAGGATTCGACAGGATAATAAAACAGACTATTATATATTATTATTTTACTTATTAGATACAGGACCAGACAACAGAGTAGACTTAGGTACATTACATATAAAAAAAAATTAAAAATGCATTTTACACCTCAGTCATTTCATTAACGATTGCACACCTTGGGAATAAGATGGCCCCCTACAAGGCTGCTTTTATGTACTTAAGTATGCTCTATGTGCTTATGACTAATGTTATATAGATTAAGTTACAACATTGTAAAAATACCTTTTTTTGAAAAGAACAATTTTCCTATCTTTTTGATAAAAGGTGGCCCCGTTCGAGTTTCTTACGCAGGTTCTTCTCGGCGGGCTAGTTTCCGAACCGGTGGTAGTCATCATGTAGGACAATTCTATAAGCGTTATATTATAACCTACATGGAAATAAAAATTTTAAGTTTGAGTTGAGTTTGAGTCCTATAACAACTATACTTACACCATTTATTTCTAGCGTCGCTAATAAGAAGCATTTCTCATTTCTGGAAAGTAATTAATTGTATGCGAGAAAATTAATAGGGATGTTAGATGGAGAAGCCTTCTTTTCCATGATGCAATAATACATAAATGTTTTTTTTTACTTTTATTACTGACTTTAAATCTTCATTTTTTCCACGATATTTAAGAGATTTTTCGTCATACAATAAAATGATACACTTATCAAGCTCCTTCATTTGACACGTATGATAATATGTCAGGTAAAAAGTAGACAATCCAGCTTTATCATAACATTACATTAATACGTGAGGCAACAATTTCAAGTACGGTTTTACGAGAATAGGGGATCGGACAACATCTGAAATATTCAGTTTCATTAATATATTCAGAAATATTGAGGCATTACTAGCTGGTAAATGTAAAAAAATATATTATTTTATGTGTAGTTTACTAATTAAATACATTTAAAAAGTACAAAAAAAAAATTTTTTTGCGTAATTGGTAAACAAAACCTACATCATTAGTTTACTTACATCATAATATACAAAAACATTTACTATGGTATGTATGAACTTAAACGCATAAATATCGGAGATATTTACAAATATGTTCCTTTTTTTTTTTTTTTTTTTTGTTTCCGGGGGGGAAAATGCATTACGCATACCACCCAGGCGCAGGGGGCACCCGAGTGGTGATGTGGGACTCCCGTATAGGCTAATGAGACCTACGGTATACCCACTAAAAACCACCCCCCACCTTCCTCCTCGCCGCCCTGTGACGGGGCCATGGGAACGATAAACACATCCGCGACCCCGCCGGCGGCAGCCGCTCACAAGCGGCTCCATTCAAGGCCCGAAGGCCCCAGGCGCACCAGATGGTAAGGTGCGCCTCCCTCCTCGGCCTCCACCAGTACTGTAGCAAACTCCCCCCGAGTCTGCTACTAGGAGGCCACGGATACCAGCCTCCACAACCAGTACCCGGTGGCAGATCTGACCTATGGTTCTGCCACCGACCACACCTCGGCCGCAGAGGATAGGGCAAGCAGCGCACCGTAATACCAACTTGCCTCTTCCTCTGCGGCCCCACCAATGCCGTTATCCGTACGGAACGGCCCCGCCAGCTCGCAGGGGGTAGGGAGAGTGGCACAATGCCACCACGCCTCTCCCCCTGCGATCCCTCCACGGCCGCAGAAGATAGGGAGTACGGCGCACCGTAATACCGGCACTCCTCTTCTTCTGCGGTCCCACCTCTAAGCGCGTCCGTAGCAGACTCCTCCAGTCCGCTGGGAGCGCCCTCCTCGGGCCAGCCGTTGGCAAACAAGCCGGCCCCGGTTGCCTCTTCGCTTCACCGTGGGTGTCCAGTCCACGGTTACTAAGCCCCACCGCCACGACAAGGCGTGCAACCATCGGGGGGACAAATATGTTCCTGCTTCCGTATACTTTATACCTACTTAATACACTTTAATCCAATAATGACGTCATTTGTATGTCGATTTTAGTATGGAGCGTTTTTACGAGACTTGCGAAATTTTATATCGCTGTACCTTTAAAAATATTGACTTTTGATATACGGTTTCTTCTGAGAAGTTACTCATATTTAAAAGTAGGTACTATTCATGTATGCAATAAAAAAATCAGTCCGCTTGCCTATTGTGCAAACGGATCAATGTGAAATTTGGCAGTTTAAGTGGAGGAAGGCCTGCCAAACAAATATTTTAAAAAATAATGGTTAGAAAAATACATTAAATTTATAAAATAGTACCTTACTCATACTTGCATGTTTGTCTATAATACAGTACGTTTGACACAATTTTTTGACGACCTCCATGGCTCAGTTAGCGATAAAACCGGAGGTCGCGGGTTTGAATCCCGCCAAAGAACAAAAAAGTTTTCTGTGTTCCTGGGTCATGAATGTGTATTATATAATAATAAAAATCTTAAATATATATTATCTAAATATTGTTGTCTGGTAACCGTAACACAAGTTCTTTGAGAACTTACCACGGGACCAGATTGATGTAGTGTGAAAGCGTCCATAGATATAAAAAAAATTGTCAGTGAGTGGCAATTATCTTTCACATTCGTTATACAACATTTACATTTTTTATTTTGTATCTAAGTTATGGTGGAATCTCGACCACGGGCGACCGCTAATTCCTATAAAATGTGCTTCTTACCTTCAATTGTTATTAAATTTATATGGCAAACAGATAGGTACAATTAAAAAAATATATATTCAATCTCTAATAAGTTATAGCCTGGCTACTTTTTAGACGACACACTAGCATTATACATTAAATTCTCATATGCTAAATTTGATAAAAACACAAGTTTCATAACCAGATGGGTGAATGTCGAAGTTTGTTCGCATTCTAGGCCAATAGAGCTTTAGGGTGGTTTTCATTAATGCTGGATAAACGATAATTAATTAATTTATACATGTCAAGAATTCACATATATAAATTAATTAATTATCGTTTATGTGTAATATGTCTCCAGTCTCCTCAAATTCAATTGCGTTAAAATCAGTTACATAGTTTTTTTAGTGTCTATTATTATTGGTGTTGTATTTTCTGTTCTAATACTCCTAAAAACTCCTCAAAACAGATATTAATACATCATCTAAACCATTCGTTTTTAGTCCAATAATAGGTTTTAGTGTCGTCATACGACATAATCGATTTGTAATTACCAATTAGAAAAGTAGTTTAGTTTATCAAGTGTTCTGTATTTCTGATAGTGTAATCATCATCATCATCAGCCTTTCGGCGTCCACTGCTGATCGTAGGCCTCCTCCAATGAGCGCCAACCATCCCGATCTTGGGCAGCTCTCATCCATCCGCTGCCAGCCACCTTCTTCAAATCGTCAGTCCATCGTGCCGCAGTATGTTCTACACTACGTTTGGATTAGCGTGGTCTCCACTCGAATACTTGTCTGCTCCATCGACTGTCCGTCGTCTGCAGACATGGCCGGCCCACTTCCACTTCAGCGTGCTAATTTGTTGAGCAATATCGGTGACTTTAGTTCTCTGGCGAATAACACCGTTACGTATTATATTCACCAGAGGTTCCAACAATGCTCTTTCCATCGCACGCTAAGCAACCTTGAACTTGTGAACTACCCCTACGTGTGTCCAGGTTTCGGCTCCGTCATTACCGGTAGAACGCTTTGATTAAAGACCTTGGTCTTAAGGGATTGTGGGATCGACGATTCAAAGATGTCCCGGAGCTTCCCGAATGCAGCCCAGCCCAAGCGTATTCTTCTACTCGCCTCCTTCTCAAAGTTGAGCTGCCCTAGTTGAATAGTTTGCCAAGATATATGTATTCTTGCACAACTTCGAGACTAACGTCATTTACGACGACAGGTCTCGGGAGAACGTGTTCATTATACATGATTTTGGTTTTGTTTAGGTTCATACCGAGACCCACCCGTCTTGAACAATCGCTTAGGCTGTTCAGCATCTCTTCCAGGTCCTGTAGATATTCTGACATAATAATTATTTCATCCGCAAATCTGAAGTGTGAGATGTACTGGCACTTTATGTTCAGTCCCCGTCCGTTCCAATCGAGTGTCTTGAAAACGCCATCCAACGCGTTATTAAACAGTTTTAGAGAGATAACATCTCGCTGTCTTAGACCTCAACGCAGTTGGATTGGTTTTGTACTATGTTTTTGTACTTGGACGGTCATTGTTACGTATTCATCAAGGTCATTGGCCTTGTACAGATATCTCAACACCTCGACGTATCAGCACTCGACGAGACATCTCTGCATGGATTCCAGCACAGCCTAGGTCTCGACGGTATCGAAGGCTTTTTCATAGTCCACATACGCTAGACAGAGAGGCTGATTATACTCCTCGGTCTTTTGTATAATTTGCCTTAGTGTGTGTATGTGGTCCTCAGTGCTGTAGCCTTTGCGAAACCCGGTGACCGGAATCGAGAGTTATTGTCTCCTCACTGTCTTCGGAGCGATAACCCCACAATGTGCCAGTTAAGACGACTTAACTCTACTTCCAACTCGGCAAGGTGCTCGTTCAGCCGTAGAGAGCGTCAGTTATACGTAACCAAGACTAATTTTCGGAGGTGGTACCCTGCCGTCGCCCAGGAATTCTTAGCACCCGCGATGTTACCGTTGCCGGTACCGTAGCCAGGAATAGCGCAGCAACCGGGAACTGGGGGCCGTAAATCTGGATTGTGCTGCATAAGGGGGATTTGCCGTAGTCACCACGCTTGGTGAACGGGTTGGTGACCGCAGACTGGAATGCTTTTCACTAATAGTGCTGCTGCCCACTATCAGTTGAGGCATTTAGAGCATTCCAGAATATCGACATGGTTATACCGGCATATTCGCGTCGGAAGTCTATCAACATTTTACAATTTCACTAGTTATGTTACAATCTAACAGTTTTTACAATTTTACGGTGACATAGATGTAACCGTAAAATTGTAAAAAACTGATATGAAATGATAGTGTAATAATAAAATCTATGCATTTTATATCTACCTACCTAATTAAGTATTAAAATATGTATCGATTAACGGCCTAGGTATTAAAATTATGCATTTCCTATGTAATTAAGTATTAAAATATCGACTAACAGCACCTACTACCTATATTTACTACTAACTACTACTACTATATTTTTGTTATTAATTCTCAATATTCAGTATCATGTAATATTTTTATAAAAAATTATTTTGGTCTATACCTATGTATAATTGGAAGGATTAGCTTACTTAGACTTCTTTCCTAAAATGAAGTTTATTGTAGTGGCTGGCTGTAAGGTAACTAAGGTAACTGTAAGGTGCATATGAAATTAAAATACAAAATGGGAAGTATTAGTAATCTATTTCATTATTTTACATTGTGGGTGGAAATATTCAAATCTTCGAGGATAACTTGTCACTGAATACCTATTAGAATATGACCTACCTGTTACTATAATCATAAACAATAAATATAGTGCCAGCATTTATGAATTATTAATATATTTAAAAATAAATATTAATACTCGTATATATTATAATTATTGAGCGTAGTTGTCAACTTCTACTGTCTACAAAGAACTCGTTTTTTTTACGTAAACACTGAGCCAATCTTTGAAGGCATTGCGTAAAAACAGGCCAGATGCGAGTCAGACTTGCGCACATAGGGTTTCGTACCATTATTTTACATGTTTTACTTGTTATTTAGTTATTTTTGTACGAAGTTTTCCAAGTTAAAAAAAATGCGCTTTAAAGTTGAATATTTCGCAAACGGATACCTAAATAAAAAATATCGTCTGAACAACCTCTCAATGTTTTTAAAGACCTATCTATTAATACTCCATACTATGGGGTAGACGTGAAAAAAAATCCCACTTTTCGTGTATGGGAAGAACCACAAAAAAAAATCGTGATTTAATTTAAGCACTTTGTCGACGTTATAAATAAGTACACATATCCGTGCAAAGTTTCATTTTTCTAGCAGTAACTGTTGGTTTAGAACCGAAGTCGGACGAACGAACATGAAAATGGTTTCAGGGTTCCTAGACGTAAACTACGGAACCCTGAAAATGAAATAACTTCTAGTTTATACTACTATTTTATACTAAAATACGAAGCTTAAGTCTAGACCGAATAGATAGCCTAGTTGTAGCTCTAAGAGGCTTCTTCGTGCATTTTTTGTGTATCTCAATATCATAATAATTATGTATTTACAATATTTTTAACTTCGTAAAGTTTTCCGATGGGCGATGGCTAATTCGCCGTTAAAGAACTTTTTAGGACTCATGTAGATTCAAAATATCAATAAAGTTTATACTTACTTAAATTAACCACAGTTTGATTCAAAGCCGTTTATAATTTTTAGGTGTCTTCAACAATGCATCATCTTCTGCTTCTGGTTCTATCAGTTCTCTCGTCGGCTTACAGCTACCACATACTGTGTGTCCACACAATACACAGCCGGAGCCACTACAACTTGGTGTATGGCGTCGTTAAACCATTATTGAAAGCTGGACACCAGGTATTACAGTTTTAATACTACCTTTTCAAACCTGTGTGAGACTAACGTCTTAGACACTAGCATGCACGTTAAGTAATTACTTGCGTCCCCATTCATAATTTACCTTTTACCTTCTTAACTAAAGTCTAAACAAAAATATGGGGGCACGAAAAAGCCGCGAAATGTTTCGATAAAATATAGAACGGCCGCGGCGATAGCGTGGTCACGCTATCAAAACTATTGACTGTTGATCCGCCTTAATGGATGTTCCATTAAGGCGGATCAACAGTCAAAATACCAAGATGCCAAAAAATTGCTTGCCTCGCAGTTGTTTTCGTAATTCACAGGGCTAAAGTTACATATATTTCAGAGACAATTTTCTTTGTGAGAAATCGTTTTCAATTTCAGGTAACATTCATAACATCGTATCCTGAAACGCAAGCTCACCAAAATTTAACCATTATCGACGTGAGTTCCACACAGAAGTACATGGAAGGTATTTTTATTGTTATAGTACAAATCCTTTCTAGGCCAGAGTCTGTGTTAATCTTGTTTGTAAAAAGAATGTTACCATAACCTGTTATTCGTTATTACATTACCTATTACATAACATCTCTTAATATTTTTATTTTAAATAGAAATTGAATGACAAACTGCAGTGCTATTCTCTAAGAACATTTTCATATGCCCGCGGTGAGGTGTCAAATTCGTATACTGATTTGACACCTCACTGCGGATTCAGCTGTCGAGATATGAAAGTGTTCTTAGAGAATAGCACTGCAGATCTTCAATTTGAAAGACAGTTTAAAAGGCCAGAACAACTAGAATATTACCCAACTGAAGATAAAAGTAAAAGTAGGTACTAGCAGGCCTGTCTCACTCCCCGTATAGGTATAGAAAATGCAAGTACGTGCGGCACCCCGCTCTAGCGGGGATATCAGCAGGGACTTACGCGCGAGCTGTGAGTGACGTACGCGCAAGATTCGTTCGTAATTATTATTACTTAACGTACTATTTTAAAAATAGGTAAAAAAACGGGAAAAAGATACTGTGCAGTATTTAACTGCTTAAACAAGGATTGCGATCCAAATTTGAGTTTTTTCAAGCTCGCTTTATGGACGCTGAGAGGTAAGATCTATAATTTTAACATTGTTATTATTATTGTGAAATTATCATTATTTGGGTTACCAAAATAAGTAGGAATGTAGGCAGGTATAATAAGTTGGTGTAATTATTAATCTTTCACAAATATCTACCTAAATTAAAGGAATTTCGATGTGTTTCGTTTTAAAAACCTACCTGCCCATTGTTTTATTATTATTATTATTATTATAGTTATGTTGTTAAACATATCTAATAATATTTCATTAATTCTGTAGGTAACACCTATAAATTGAAAGACTTTGTATAAGCTATCTACATACCTACAACACGTTCAAAATTTAGGTATTTAGGCTGAAGACTTTTGACGAACCAACGCATTTCAAATAAGTACCTACCTAGACCTAGGTATAAGTACCTACTTATATTATTTACCTACTATTACCACCTACCTTAGGTTTATTTGGAAAGTAATTTGTTCACTAAAGTAGGTACAGTAGGTAGGTACTAGAAAAAAAGTTGTAATTAAATAAATTGTTTTATAAACGGAGACAACCCCGATTTCATCACAATTATGCGATATGAATAAGAGTTATGCGATAGAAAGAGACGCAACTTGTAGGTAAATATAATCGTAGGCGATCACGCGCTGCGCAAGCTGAATTGAACTTAATTGTATCGTAGTAAGAGTCCCTATTTCTTCTAATAAATCTTCGAAGTGGTGCTTCTGTTGTAACTAATATCTATTCTGTGGTACTAGGTAGTCGATCAATAGAGTAAAAACCGGTCAGATTTCGTCCACAAAGAACGATCTACATAATTTTTTATAAAATTTACATTAATGTGACTTTGACCAGTGGTGCTGCTATTATGTTCTTGTTGAGAATAATAATTTTTTAACTGAATATCAAATTCGGTCCACTAATCTACAAAACACATATCTGTAAAATTTATAACTAGGTAAGATTTATCTAAAACTGCTGATGTATTTTGGTATTAGGAACAATTTGATATACTTTTCAAAAACTTGGAAAATACCCTATTTATCCAAAGTTGATCGGAGCGTAGTAAGTTAGTAATCATGGAAGAAATTTTAACTGCTCTTAAAAATATACAAAAAGAATTAGATAACCAAAAGCTAGAAATGAGAAAAAATTGTGAAAATATAACAAAAGAAGTCACACAGAATATTAATAAAATGCTGGATGAACGATTTTTCATATGGGAAGAACAACATTTGAAAAAGAAAATAGAAAACCAAGAACACAGAATATATTTATTAGAAAAGGAAGCAAGACAAAGAAATTTAGTTTTCTTTGGAATAGAAGAAGGAGAAACATCATATGAAAATTTATAAAACAACTTTGTTTACTTTATAAAGGAAAACCTCGCTATTAACTTAGAACCAAGAGATATACAAGAAATAAGAAGAATAGGTAAAGTAGGAGACAGACCCCGCCCAATAAAGGTTATCTTCTCAACTCTTGCTCAGAAAATAAACATTTTAAAGAAGAAAGGAAACTTAAAGCAAAGCAAACACTATTTTAAAGAAGATTATCCGCAAAAAGTGTTAGAAAAGAGGAAAGAACTACAAGAACAGGCTAAACTAGAGTTTGAAAAAGGTAACAAAGTAAAAATAATTTATGATAAATTAGTAATAATAAAACCAAATAACAAAAGATCACTTTCAGCATCGCCTCCAAATAATACCTACACAAAAAGCGAGTCTAGTAAACAAGCTTAAAGTCTAAAAAGAACAAAATGCAAAAAACGCAGTCTGCTTTACAAAAAACAAATAGTGTCTCAGAAAGTGTTCTAAAACCAAGCATGTTGAATTTCCTAGTCCACAAACAAAATATCCAACAGCATATTACGAATAA
Organism: Glaucopsyche alexis; assembly: GCA_905404095.1. Taxonomy (NCBI): domain Eukaryota; kingdom Metazoa; phylum Arthropoda; class Insecta; order Lepidoptera; family Lycaenidae; genus Glaucopsyche; species Glaucopsyche alexis. The sequence goes on from FR990044.1 coordinate 29,032,757, forward strand.
AGATCAACACGCTACGGAAACGTCGGTAAGCACCTCATCGTCAAACGAAGAAGTTCCAAAAAACTAACAAGAAAAATTTACCCTTCCCCAAACCGGCTGGTCACCGAGGGGGAGTACGACCACAACCCTCCAAATATAAGTAACCTAAATATAACGCGAAGTGAAAAACCATCTACAAGACACAACTCCCTAAACTTAAATAACAAAAAAGGACTCTATATTTGTACCTACAATGTTAGAACTCTGAAAAATGAATATAAAATGTTAGAATTAAAAAATGCACTGGTGGACGTGAAATGGGATATTATTGGACTTTGTGAGGTCAGAAGAGAGGGGTACAAAATTGAAGAAAATGAATGGTGTATTTTTTGTTACTATGGTGAAAATAAAGGTCAAAAAGGTGTTGGATTCTTAATAAAAAAGAACTACCGAACAAATATATTAGAATTCAATGGCATCTCAGAAAGGGTAGCGCTGCTCAACATAAAGATAAGTAATTTAATAATTTCACTCATACAAATATACGCACAAACAGAACAAAGTACTGATGTAGAACTAAACAACTTTTACTTAGATGTCACTAGAGCACGTCAAAAAGCCAGCAAAAATATAATTATACTCGGAGACTTCAACGCAAAAATAGGTGTGCAAACAAAACACACTATATGTCCATTTATAGGCCCTTACGGCTCAGGATTAGCAAATGAAAGAGGCGATAGGCTGAAATTGTTTGCAATGGAAGAAGAACTCACCATTATAAACACAAAATTCAAGAAAAAAGAGAGTCAAAGATGGACGTGGTCATCTCCCGACGGCGTTACTAAAAATGAAATAGATTACATATTATCAAACATGAATTTTACCAACATAGAAGTCTTAAGAAAAATACCCTACCCTTCGGACCACAGACTCCTAAGAAGTACCCTTGAAGTAAAAGAAAAACAGAAAAAAGTTTATTAAACAAACATCAAAATTACTTACAGAGAAAGAAAAATCAGATTATAGGCAATCACTAAAAGAAAAAATAACTAAAGATATAAATATAAACATGTCCACTTCCCAACTCTACAATATTCTTGAAAAATCAATAAGAGATAGCTTGGATGAAACAAAAAGCACAAACTCGAAGGAAAAATTTCATTTATCAGCTGATGTAAAGCAACTTATTAAAAGAAGACACCATTTGCGACTTTTAGAAAATAAGACAATTGAGGAAAAATCTGAATTAAAACTGTTGTACAAAAATATAGCATTGAAGATTCAAAACGAATATGATAGTTACAAATTAAGAAAAATAGAAAAATGCATAGAAAAGACACGTGGAATTAAGAGATGTCAGAAGTCGTTAAATAGCATCAAACAATGGATTCCAAAATTAAAGGACTCTGAGAAATGCACTGGAAACAGAGATCAGCTTATTTCTGTTGCCACGGACTTTTACAAGAATTTGTATAAGAGTAGATACAAGGAAAGCATAGATTCAAAATGTATGACTAACGTGGAGACAGACACAGCAAACCAGTTTACCGCCAAGGAAATACACCTGGCTATTAAATGTTTAAAGAACAACAAAAGTCCTGGGTCAGACTCTATATCAAATGAATCTTTAAAAATCGGGGTAAATATACTGACCGATATATTAACACATATCTTTAACAACATTTTAAAAGAAAAAACTGTCCCAATACAATGGACCGTGTCGGACATCGTTCTGCTCTACAAAAAAGGAGACCCCATGGATGTAGCGAACTACAGACCAATTAGTTTGATGTCTGCTCTATATAAATTGTTCTCTCAGTGTATCCTGACAAGAATTGGACCAAAAATAGATAGCAAGCAGCCCGTAGAGCAGGCAGGTTTTAGGTATGGATTCTCAACAACAGACCATATTCAAGTTGTTAGCCAGGTCATTGAAAAATATAAAGAATATAACCTACCTCTATATTTGGCTTTTGTCGACTACCAGAAGGCATTTGACACTATATCGCACCAATCAATTATAAAAGCTCTACATTACCACGATATTGATAAGACGTATGTCGACATAATTATGAATATCTACGAAAATTGTAAAAGCAGAGTTAAATTGGACAGGACTGGACCATACTTCGAAATAGGTAGAGGCTTGAGACAGGGAGACCCTCTATCTCCAAAAATTTTCATAGCTGTTCTCGAACTTGTTCTACAGGATGTACACTGGTTTGAATCGGGTATCAAGATAAACGACAAATATTTAAGCCACCTGAGATTCGCAGACGACATCGTAATTTTTTCAAACAATGCATCTGAGATGGGAAAAATGCTTAATACTCTACATCAAAAGAGCAAAGACGTTGGCTTAGAGATAAATTTCGATAAAACCAAAATAATGACTAATCACACTATGGAAAGACCGATTCAAATAGATGGACATGAAATAGCGTATGTTGCCGAATATATTTATCTTGGAAAACTTATATCCTTTCATGATACAGACGGTGTAGAGATAGAGAGAAGGATATCTATTGCATGGAACCGCTACTGGAGTCTCAAGCATATTTTTAAATAAGCCAATAAAATATAAGAAAGACCTAATGGATGCGTGCATCCTACCTTCACTAACTTACGCTTGCCAAACATGGTCTTTAACAGAACAAAACACGAAAAAAATCCAATCCTGTCAAAGAGCAATGGAACGAAGCTTATTAGGGATGAAACTAAGAGACAAATATAGAAATATCTACATCAGAGACCAGACTAAAATACGAGATGCGATAGAACACGTGCGAAAACTTAAATGGAGATGGGCAGGTCACATTGCACGACTAAAAGATGGCAGATGGACAAGATCGACAACCGCATGGCAAGGACCAAGATCCGGAAAACGTCGACCTGGACGTCCCCTCAAACGCTGGGTAGACGGTGTTCGTGCAGTGGCCGGCAACCACTGGATGAATGTGGCACAAGACAGGGAGTGGTGGTCGAAATTGGAGGAGGCCTTTACCCAAACGGGGGTTCCAAAAGAATAATCATATTTTACTAACTTAATTAAATTATTACTACGACTGTAAGACTAATACTAGGAAGCTAATTAATTGTTGGAACTAATCTAAATGAAAGTATATTATTGAATTAAAATGATATTATAAAAATTATACTATATTTATGAAAATTGTACAATTGATAATACAATATAAATGAAATTGGAGTATCCAATTAAAATTATATTATAATTTTTTTATTGTAGTAATGAAATTGTATAATTGAGCAAATCTAAATTAAATGATTACATTATTGAATTAAAATTATATCAAAGATTATATTACTAAATTAATGAAATTGTACAATTGATCTAGTCTAAATGGAATTATATTATTGAACTAAAATTATATTAAAAAACATAATATTATATTTAATGAAATTGTACTATTGAGCTTATCTAAATTGAAATTATAAAAACTTAATGTGATATATTAAAATTGATTAAGAATGAAAACAATCAAAAATCAAATACATAATATCTTTATGATTTAATTTTGAATATTATACTTACCTGTTAATTAAAAATATTTGCATGCAATCAGTGTCATGTAATAATACCAATGTAACTTATTATTATTTGGAACGAATAAAAGGCTTTTTATTTTATTTATTATTAAGATTTATCTAATCATACGAGAAACATAATCAGAAGAATCAGAGAGCGTCGATTAAATGTAGGCCAAAAAGTGAAAGGTATAAGTTCGTAGTGTAAGTAAATAATGGCTCGTGCCGCGTACCTAATTGAAAGGAAATCTACCTGAATTTCCACTGTAGCTTTAAGACTCATCTCAGTATGTGTAATACATCATTTAGCCTACCAGGTGTGTTCCTACAATAATAATGCTAAAGCGGCCCTTGCGATGGATCGTTACAATCAAACTAGAATAAACTGGTTTCATCTAAAACAAATCGTTTATAATAATTATGCCATACCAAGTTTTATTCTTAGCATAACCATATATCCAAAAATCAAAGTCTGATTGATGGCCACGCGAAAATGAAAAGGCTACAATATCAGCATTGCTCTTTATGACATATTATTATTGTGTAAACAGAATAAATAGCTAAAGATAAATTCAGATATTTTTACTGCGGATAGGGGTTTATCGTTTGGGCCACACCCGCTTCAAGTTTATTAATAATTATAATTATAATCTCACGCATATTTTTCTTAGCGTCACATTGACCTGTACCGTATTTCTATCAGATTCAGTTGTTTTAGATACCAAAATCACATGTTATTGGCATAAAACTGATAATAATGTGGGTTATGCTTATATTGATTGATAAATCACTAACTACTCGTAATGAATGAATGAGGTAATTGGAAACTTACTTTTGTCACTCTAATTTTATTTATATTTTTAAGTAATATGGTATTTTTCCCATTTACATTATTGAAACATGACATGATAAAAACACAAATTTAACGTAACCTCTTTCAGAACTTCACAGCAAAAACCACAGTGTTGGATGGGAGCCTGTAAAACAGTTCGCTAGAGATGTGAATAGAGAGGTGTTCAATAAGCCGGCTGTGAGGAAGCTTCTGCTCACCAGCAAGATAGATTTGGTCGTCACAGAATGGTTCTTCTCTGATCTAGAAGCTGGGTAAGATAATATAATTCATTGCTCCTCCTGTAATAGAATCTGGTGATTAGCTCACTAACTATTTATCAATTATTTATATACATGAATCCAAATCAATTGTTAATACTTGGCTTTTGTCCCTGAACTATAACAAAACAGAAGATCTATTTAACTAACATGTTATATAATATATACTATCATATATGTGTATATTTATACATTATAATGTATAAATATACACATATATGATAGTATATACTATACTATAGTATAGTGTGTATGTATCTATATCATGTTTATATCTATTATCTATCTATACTTATACACTAATCTATATTCTATACTAATATTATAAATGCGAAAGTATGTCTGTCTGTCTGTCTGTCTGTTACCTCTTCATGCTTTAACCGCTGAACCGATTTTTATGGAATTTGATATAGACGTACTTTGGGTCCCGGGAAAGGACATAGGATATTTTTTATCCCGGAAAAGTAGTGTTCCCGCGGGATAATGTGTTTACGCGGGCGGAGCCGCGGTCAAAAGCTAATTCACTATAATTTATAATATATTGAAACATATTTTTGTAACAGTAAAATCTTGACTAAGCTTTCTTGACACTTGTTACAAATATTAGGAGAAGCCACTGACCTCTGATATACGGGCTTTATTGCCTAGTTTAGGTGTCAGTCATCATATGATTTCTATAATTAACAATATGTCAATAAAGATTATTACTATTATTATCATTAATTTATAAACCTAACGAATTTTTCATTTATTAATCGTTTACAACGATCCAGTTTGTTCAGTGGTCTAAGATCTTCATTTTCGATGTTACAAAAACAATAAATATCTAAAATAATAACGAAAATGTTATAAAATTGACATCTAAAACTTTTATACGAGTATAACGAGAATTACGTAAAATTGACATATTTAATACTTCATAGATCAATAATAATGAGCACATTATCCTTGGCATAGTTTTTTCAATTGCCAAATCTGATCTTATATTGACAGCGGATGATAAAAATTCACAGATACTCAGCAATAGTCCAAGCGCCGTGGATCGTGGTGAGCGGCATGATATACCACACGCGGCTGGAGTACCTCATGGACTCAGTGCGGTCTGTACCCATTATACCCACCGGCCTGGGCCGCACGAGAGATTACCAGCTGCCTCTGGACTTCAGACATCGGCTTCTAAACACGTTCTCCTTCTTATTCTACATATATGATTGGATGTAAGAATCCATTTTTTTTTTTAATTTTTATGATAACTAACATTGTCCAGACTCATCGTGGCCAAATCCAAGAAAATCCTTATGTACAATCTAACACACACGTTACTGTATTTCTTGGAATGTGAACGAACGACAAGACTAAATATATCTAGGAATACTATACATTTCTTTATAATAGCGTGAAAATGGGGAGGTATTATTTCTTGAAAACGTCCCGTAGAAACACGATTCACAGATTACAGACAGATCATTCGTTGTAAATCTAAGAATGTTGAAACGTAGTTGAAAACGTTATTGATATTTAGTGAAACAATTTTGTAAATATTTTACTATTAAATTCGATGGCTGAGTATGCGATATTGCTATTTGTTTTTAATAGGGGTGATTTTTTCGAGTATAGAAAATATCGTTAGTTTCGGTTCATCAATATTATTGTCATCACCATCAATATAAATATTATTGAATAATTTACTCAGTCTCTGGTGTCAAAAAGTAAAATACATACATACATATAATCACGCCTTTGTCCCGTAGGGGTAGGCAGAGACCGCCTCTTTCCCGTAGGGGTAGGCAGAGACCACTTCTTTCCACTTGCTACGATCCTTACATACTTCTTTCGCTTCGTCCACTTTCATTCTTACCATCCATTCCACCCCTTACATTCAACGTAGCGAAGCGGCTCTTCATGGTCCGCTTTTCGCCTCCGCGAGAAACGAGACGAGATGGGTGGCGAATCACATCGCCGCCATTTTGGATAATTAAATTATTCTTAAGATTATCCATTGCGTTTCCACGGATTGGTGGAGAGGGTAGGAATATGGAAAGGGAAGTATAGGTGGTGTAGAAATGAAGATTGGTAAGTTAGAGTGGGAAATAGGGAATGTAAGATTGCCCAAGAGGGCAAGGGATAGGACAGTAATAGCTAGGGAAGCCGGGGTCGCATACACGTATACAATACTACAACTACCAGACAGGTAAGTTGGGAAGAGTATCCCATGACAAAAAGTAAAATAGGAATATATAATATAAGTTTTAAATAAATGAAACATTATTAGTTTTTTTTAAGTAACCTGGATCATTTGGGAATATACCTAGTCCCAGTAGTGCTTATGCAGAATTATCGCGCAGCACCAGCTCGGCACTTGCTTTTGCACCGATAACTATTTTGGGTACTTTAAAAATGAAAATGCCATTTGAAATTATTATTATTATATTTGTATGACTCTATGTAAGATTCATATATTTTCTACATCCAGTAGTTTTCTACATCGGGATGTAAAAAAGAAGGATCGTGTCGAGTCCGTCACAAATAATATATTATAACACTTATAACATGGCTGCAAGCTCCCAACTTTTATTAAGTAGCTGTTTGAATTCGTAATAATAATAATTGTGCACTTTTTTAAGTTATATGTGTTTTCATTTCATGCCAAAACATGTTACTGTTATTGTTACTTAGTGGTTTTGAGTAGCGTTATTGAATAACATTTTTATTTACTTTACATGCAATAGTAAACTCAAACAACGATATAATTTCTTTACTCGAAAAACACCCCCTAGTAACAATAAATAGCAATATCACATACTTAGCCATCGAATTTAATAGTATAAAATGTTTAAAAAATTATTTCACTAAATACCACTAACGTTTTCAACTACATTCTGCATTTGTTCATTTTGTTTTTTTTTTGGCAATGTCCTTTAAACAGTAACAGACTTTTACACCTTTTTTTGGTAGGATGTGTAAGAACTATTTATACTTTGCTACCATAATTGTAAACCACATTTCGTGAATATAAAAAAAAATGGCGAGTCGTTAGAGAAAGACGAAAAGTGTTGACGAGGATTAAGTTAACTTTAAAATTTATTTATTACCTTAAAATTTAAAATAAATAATAAATAATAACTCCCACACCGATCTCGGTGACAGTGGCCGGTTTCATTGAACCAGGCCAGTTACGCAGGAGTGATTTTATAGTGCCCAAGTGTGCGCAGTACACAAGAGCACTCTGTCTTCCTTTTACTCTCGTAACCCAGTGGGACGGATTACCGACACGACTGGCGAGAGATCAGGCGCAGGACCTACTTTTTACATGCCCGTCCGACGCATGGATCATCTTTCTTGTCAGACAATCAGGTGATCAGCCTGCATTGTCCTAACCAAACTGGGATTTTTTTTTTGTTCCCATGTGGGAATCGAACCCACGACCTCCGAGTCGAGAGCCAATGCTCGAACCACTTGACCACGGATTCAACTTGGAAGCAACTTACATTGCAGGCGAAGGCGGTATCGCAAAAGTAGGAAACCCACCACATTCCACGAACCTGAAATAAAAACGGTTTTGTAGTAGGGTGAACGTACGAATTATTAGCACTTTAAGAGATACTTCAAATTTAACCCCGATTATTACAGAGGGAAATACGTTTTTACCCACAATGATGGGTTTTCTGGGTGCATTATTTAATAAATTACTGATTTTTATTTCATAATATAGTTTACTTTCATCCACATTTTGTAAAAATAATCATAACTAAAAAATTACCCTGTCGCCAATTATTAGCCCCCTCGTCACCAATTATCAGCACTGGGGTACCAAATTATCAGCCCTGTGATAGTGGTGATGAAATTCGGTAGTTAATTCTACTAATATTATAAATGTGAGTGTCTGTGAGGATGTATGGATGGATGGGTATTTGTTACTCTTTCACGCAAAAAATACAGAACGGATTTCGATGAAATTTTGTATGGTAGTAGCGCTCTAGATTAAAACAAAGCATAAAAAGCACAGTTTGTTCCTATGGGATACTGTATTTACGCGAGGGGAGCCGCGGGCAACACTATGAAATAAAATAATGATGAGAGAATAATCTCTTTTTATACCTTGCCTGATAATCAGTTTCATAAAAATTTGTCTTTAAAAAATATCAAATTAATTCTTATTAATTAGTCAAATCTTTCTCATTAACCTTAATATACAGTTATTCCAAGTTTGAGTGTAGTATTTTTAAGAAAATTTTTATTCCACTAATATTCTTAAGTCTTAATGAAGCATCAAAATAAATTAGTAAATGACTATGGTAAAATTACTATTGAGTTATAGTTTATAGTACAGGAAACTGGAGAGACTTGATCCCCCCTTTTGTGTTTTCCCCTTATTTTATATATAATATGGATCCTATTTAAAATAATTCAAAGCGGCCAAGTGCGAGTCCGACTCGCCCATGTAGGATTCCGTAGCAGCAAGTAACATAATATAAAAGTTCTTGTAGAGAGTTGATTGAATGAAAGGTAAATTGCAGTTTACGATTTATGACGTATTAAAAAAACTTCTTACTAGATCTCGTTCAAACCAATTTTCGGTGGAAGTTGCACACTAATGTACATCATATATTTTTTTAGTATTATCATTCTCTTATTATAGAAGTTACAGGGGGGTGACACACATTTTACTACTTTGGAAGCGTCTCTCGCGCAAACTATTCAGTTTAGGAAAAAAAAATGATATTAGAAACCTAAATTTTTGAAGACCTATCCATAAATGCCCCACAAAAAAAAAATTGAGTTGCAATTCTAAGTATGGAGATCCCCCAAAATTTTTTCTATTTTTTTTCTATTTTTGTGTGAAAATCTTAATGCGGTTCATAGAATACATCTACTTACCAAATTTCAACAATACTATAGTTCTTATAGTTTCGGAAAAAAGTGGCTGTGACATACGGACGGACATACAGACAAACAGACAGACATGAATCCATAAGGGTTCCGTTTTTTGCCATTTGGCTACGGAACCCTAAAAAGTAGTACTGAAAACGTGTAGTTTATCTAGGTTAAAGAATTTGCAACAACTAACCGAATATCAGTCAAAATAAGTATTAATTTACCTGCTAAAACTCAAGACACGTACATATTTGTTTTTTTACTTAAGGCTGCGCTAGTCGGTTTTATCTCCATACAAACGACTCAAATTTTTGTGTAATATCGATTTTTATTACACTTATCTAGGTCGGTATGTGCTTATATTTCTAAAATTTTAATAGCCTCCAAACATCGGATTTTTAGCGCAACTTTGACCGTAAAAAAAACAAACGAAGAATGAAAATAAAAAACAAGCACATACCGACACAGTTTTATTATTCCGAAATTGAGATAACTTTACTTCAGACATAAATATTATGTAGGTAGTTTGTTCATAAAACAGCAACAGCTGAGTGTTGATTTGCGTAATCTGAGGACACCGTTTCTAAAATACTTTACAAAGCAATATAAATGTGTGCACTATAGCTTCTCATATAAGTATAGATAACTATTTTATGGCTATATCTTTTTTTCGTCGATATTATGTGAAATAACAAGCATTTTCCCCACCCGCCTCACTGAGTTCGAACCGTTGACTAGCGCACTCTTAAGTCCCAATATAAAGGAAACTTAAACTTAAACTCTATAAAAAATTCTATGCAACTTAAAAGAGTATAAACGTTGATATAACATTCATTTGTTCCATAGTAGACCACTAGTGCTGATAAATTGGAATTTACAAAATATTGGACCCAGATGTCAGCACCATATGTTTTATCATTAATTTTGCTATAACTTTAACTCTCTTTTACTAGATAAGCCTCATAAAACATATCAGATATGAGACAGACCAAAAGTTTGAGTAAAAAATATGAAAAAAGGTCAAAAATAGCATAATATGAAAATACGTGAGCTTACAGTCGATCACAAGGAATCTGCCAAAAAAATTCAAACTGTAGGACACCAACACTCATTTACTTATATGTCGCTGTTTTTAAGTCGAAAAGAGTGGCGTCGCCGGCAGTAGATTCCAGAAACATTATATTTTTGTTTTTATTAAGTGGAAACAAATATTAATAAGTGAGAAGCTTATAATTCTACTATTTGTTCGGGGTACTGATAATTTGGTACAGTGCTAGCAATTGGGTGTATCACCCTACCTATTTATAAGAAGAAAATTATAATTCCCCTGATATTGGTTATACGACAGTTAATGGTTCGATTTGAAAAAAATCTCATTAATTAAGTATCTAACAAGTTGTAATATGACAATAGCGGATGTATTCCAATCGCAACATTTTTGGAAAGGTGGAAATATTAATCCTATGAAATAAACTTCGTTTTTGTTAGTAAATAAAAACAGTGACATTGAAAAGTATCAAAGATTTTATATTTTCAGCAAAGATTATCCCATGGACAAGACCCTGTACGAGGAACACTTTAAGCCCCTAGCCGAGCAGAAGGGAATAGCTCTGGCCCCGTTCTCAGAGGCAATCCACAACATATCGTTGGTGTTCGTGAACTCGCACACCACGCTGGCGCCAGCCATGAGCCTGCCGCCCAACGTCATTGATATCGGAGGTTATTACATCGACGAGGAGGTGCCTCCGCTTCCACAGGTAAACTTACCCGATTTTTTAGATTTTTATGGTAAATTTTTAAATGCACTAGTTTTTCATTAATGATGGCATTGATTTCTCATTATTAGTATTTTTTTAATAGCTCTGTTAAAGTTTCTTACTACTTAGCACGATCTAAATTAGATCATTTTACTATTAAGTTCATCTGATAAAGTTAAAAAATAATATAATCACAGAAGAACAATGTCGGATTACAAAATCTGACATTGCTCTTTACGGGTTACGGGTTACTGGGTTACACGTATTAGGGCTGCTAGCAAATAAATTGTGGCTATACGGCTTAGTATTTGCATTTTATTAATTTGATCGTATTATACATACCGTTCTATTAATCGGGTCTTCATAATTTAATAACTAACGTACTGGCTTGTACTTTAATTCTGTTTTGTTTTATTTATTACTGTTTTTTATCTCTGACAGTAAAATAACTTTGTAAATTGTGGTACTGGTTACATTCAAATAATCTTTTATCACTTTTGCAGTCGTGGAAAAGTGATAAAAGGAGTCGTGGTCGTGAAAATTTAAATCTGAATATAAATTAAATTAAAATTGTTGATTAAACAGTGTCGATTTTTTAGCAAACGAGTACTATTAAATTGACATACTTTGGTAAATTGTCTGTAAACAAAAATGGAAGTAATGTGGTGAGCTTTTTAGCTTCTATTCCTATAACCTTTCTTAAATAACCAACCATCACGCAGTATTATTAACTTTTATTATTGTAAATCATTTTCATATTCAACATAGCTCTAGGTGACTCAAAACCAATTTATCCTCCATAATTACCTACACCATTTTTTGTACTCATAAGAGCTAACGTTGTTTCTGTTTTTAAACAATTTCTGTCCGGTGTTTATATTTTCTTTACTTGAGTAAAAGACGCAAAACAAGCAAAACAGCTATGAAAGTCTTTAAATCAGAAAACATGTTGTTACTTTGTCCATTATTTAATAATAACACTTGTGTTCTGATATTGTTCCGCTGGAAGTTGACTGTCTAGTCCTAAACTTTTATGTTCTAGTAGAGCATATTTATTCCAATCCATATCCAATTTCTGGTGGTCAATAATAATAATTAATGACAACTACGGAAAGCGTTTTATTACAACGCGTAATTCCTTTACTTTGAGAAACGTTGAGAATGACATGGGCCGATTATATCGATAAACCAAAATTTAGGGTCAGTAAATTCCTGATGGACGTTTTTCAAAAAATGATGCAATAAATGCAGATGATTGAACCCTATTATAATTTTTTTACTCTGGGAGAAAATTAATTGTATTTTGATGATTAACAGTTCATGGACCAGATTTAGTATGTAACTGGAAATTTCGTGTTGTTATTATTGTTTTTAACAAGAACTGAACTTCTAAATTTATATTTTATTTGAATAATTCAACAGTGAAGTAATCAGTGCAGGTAACTGCTCTAGCACTCTATCTATAATTATATTATTTTAAGGAAAACCACCTAGTATTTGCAGGGTAAGAATTTGGTGGATGTCAATACCAAAAAAAAATGTATTTCGGACACTTTATTAACGCTTATTGCTGTGGGAAAAATGAGATTCTATGTTTCGCAAGGTACCCTCGAGCGATCTGGGGAAATATTTTCTTCTCCTCTGATTAATATCTGCAATCAACCCATATATTATAAGAAGATGTGGAGAACAAATTAGGCGTTTCAGAAATTCCTGTCCAGTGACTGGATCTCTTCATTATTATTTATATTATTAACTGAATCTTTTGTCCAAGTCAAGTATGTTATGGTGTTTTGGTCTATTACAGCGAATTTTCATGAAAAGATTTTTAGCTTGGTCGTTGCGGCCGTTAAATCAGAGCGATGTTTGTATCTGGTACAATATTTTGAAATTTCATTTTGAAGATTTAACCTTTTTTTTTGTTTTTTTTTTTTTTTTTTTTTTTTTTTTTTTTTTTTTTTTTTTGTTTCCGGAGGGGAAAATGCATTACGCATACCACCCAGGCGCAGGGGGCACCCGAGTGGTGATGTGGGACTCCCGTATAGGCTAATGAGACCCACGGTATACCCACTAAAAACCACCCCCCACCTTCCTCCTCGCCGCCCTGTGACGGGGACACGGGAACGGTAAACACATCCGCGACCCCGCCAGCGGCAGCCGCACACATGCGGCTCCATCCACGGCCCGAAGGCCACAGGCGCACCAGATGGTAAGGTGCGCCTCCCTCCTCGGCCTCCACCAGTACTGTAGCAGACTCCCCCCGAGTCTGCCACTAGGAGGCCACGGATACCAGCCACTATAACCGGTACCCGGTGGCAGATCTGAGCTATGGTTCTGCCACCGACCACAGCTCGGCCGCAGAAGATAGGGCAAGCGGCGCACCGTAATACCAACTTGCCTCTTCCTTTGCGGCCCCACCAATGCCGTTAACCGTACGGAACGGCCCCGCCAGCTCGCAGGGGGGTAGGGAGAGTGGCACAACACCACCACGCCTCTCCCCCTGCGATCCCTCCACGGCCGCAGAAGATAGGGAGTACGGCGCACCGTAATACCGGCACTCCTCTTCATCTGCGGTCCCACCTCCTAGCGCGTCCGCAGCGGACTCCTCCAGCCCGCTGGGAGCGCCCTCCTCGGGCCAGCCGGCGGCAAACAAGCCGGCCCTGGTTGCCTCTTCGCTTCACCGTGGGTGTCCAGTCCACGGTTACTAAGCCCCACCGCCACGTCAAGGCGTGCAACCATCGGGGGGATTGAAGTTTTAACCTTGTTTTAACAATTCCAACCATCAATGGTTGGAATGGTTAAATCCAATGACAGCCACCGATTTCGCAGGTCTCAGCAATTTATTAACATCGTTTTTAGTGAATATCTGAAAGGCTTTGAATGCACTTTGTCGTTAACTGCTTAATTTAAAAAAAAATTATATTGATCTTGCCAATTTTTCGCATTCTTGTGTTTTTTTTTACACGCGTCGCTTCCACAAAGTTGCAGGGAATGACACACGCATTTTATAACTATAATACCGGGGCAGAGTTGAGTTGAACCTGGTAGACACAGAATTTGTGCAACCCTGATATTGCATCCGTCAGAAGCAAAGCCAATCACACTTTCAAATAGGATTTCGTATTTTTTAAAATATTGTATGATTATATTAAATAAGTGTTCTGCGTTTACGGTGTAATCTTCAGCGCCGTAGTCAAAAAGCTGTATCAAGTCCCAAAAACGACTAATGATTTTGCCTGATCTCGTATCAAAGTACCTGACAACCACATAAGCTGTTTCTACTACAGTAATATCATGCTTGATGATGATGCTTTCATCCATAAGAATAGACAATTTCGTAGTTTTTAAATCTTGACATAAAGTCCCTTTTTTGGTTTTTCCAATAACATTATTGATAATAGCTTGTACTTTTGTACGCTTAAGTTTTAAATTTTTAGCAAAATCATCGGTAAATATTTGTGATAAAAGGTCGCACATAATATGATCCGCCACTTGATGGGATAACTTATGTTCGGCCATAAAGGCAGCTAGCCTTATCTCTGCAATTTTTTGTTTATCACCAATAGGTGCAGCTTTTTTAGCATACTATCTAATGGCTGAACATTTAGACGTAAGCTTTTGCTAATGTTTCGTTCCCTCAGAATGTTTTTTTTTATTATAGTTATTTCTGCATTTATTGCGACATCGCAAAAGGAGCACACAGCTTTAAGATATTGATCCTCAGGATGTTGTTGAAGCCATGCAGAATAATCTTTATAAGTTCACTACTTATTTAAATTTACTACTACTACACTACGTACTTTAAATTTTTGTTTATAATGCTTACGTTTTTGTCCAATTTTTGCAATCTTTGAAGATGAAGCCTCTTTATCGGTTTCGTAACTATCAGTGTCACTGTCCATTTTGTTTGTTTACGTAACAAAATATTATCACTTGATATCGTAACTCAAAATAAAATATTAATTTAGCTATCCCCCAACACTTAAACAGACTAAAGTAAACTGATTGTTTGACTGAAGTCTGAACTGAAAATCACGCGAGCGATTGATTCAACATTATTATACAACTAATTTTCATTTAGATTAGACTAGATAGACGGAATAGAATAGATGGATTACTAGCAGGAATACTCTTGTATTTAGTCGAGTTAAAGGTTACCTTATGAACGGGAATTCCCTCGAACTCCTGCACAAAAAGGACCGGCTGGTGTTGCCAACTGCACGCGACAAAACTGCGCTTTGTTTTATGTATGTACTCCGAGATCTTCGATTTCAAACTTTTATTACTGCTGCACGGTAGTTTATATCCAAAAATACCGTAGAAAACGACACTACCGTAGACCGTGCATTGGCCAAAAATACCGTGCATTTACGGTAATTACCGTGTATATGGTAACACTGGTTGAAGCGGTGTTTTGGTTCGAGTGGTTATTGCAGTTTTCCAAAATTGCAGAATCATCGGCGTAAGTGGATTCTTTATCTTAGAATATTCTATTATAGATAGGACTCGAGGAGAGGATAGTAATTGTGCGGTAATTTGTAGATCAGGCTCAACAAAAGATAAAGTAATAGGATTGTTTGAATCTAGGCTTTTTATTAGCTCTACCCCTTGTAGAGATAAGTCGTGATCCCCAATGAGAGTTATTTGCATTCCAGTCTTCACCGGCGAGAAAGCAGTTAAATTTTGCAGTTGAGCAAATATAAACAACCTTTTGATGATACCAGATGTATACTGTGACAAGAACATTTTATAGATGCTATATCAGCTAATTCATCCGTCAGACGTGAGAATATTGAATTACGAATACCAACCATTGAATTAGTGGTGTCAGCTGATAGTCCCAAAAAGTTGGAAAAAGGAATGTTTTTGCTTTCTATACATTCTTTTAATCGCTCAAACAAGCTTTCTGCAGTACAAGAATCTGTTTCCATTATATTATCAATAAATTTCGTATTTATTTCGAAGTTTTTATTGCCATATTTATTTCTGTCTTTATTAGGGTATCTATTGGCACACTGTTTCTGTGCAATAGTATCAGTGATTTTATCCACAATCAAATAAAAGTAACTTCCTGGGTTTTTTAAATGAATGATTAATTATATAGAAAATTTAGGCCATGATATTTGAGTAACAGTTGCAGTAAGCTTAGTCCTACCCATTGCCAAGCCTTTTGCATTCATGGGGCTCAGATGTTAACGGCAACCATTCTACCAAGCTTAAGTTAGGCGTTTTTTACCACGCTAGTCTCTGGATTGCTAACTTTTTTTTGTGCCCTTTCTGCCTATTGCGTTTAGAGTAATGCGAGGTTTGTGGTTCATTTTTTTAAAATGGCTATAAAAGAAGAGTATAAAGACAACATTTGCGTCATTTCCATCCAGTACAAAATTATTTTTAGGGTCATTTTTGGGGTTCCGTAGTTCATGTCTCGCAACACTTATAGTTTCGTCATATCCATTCGTCCGTCTTTGGCTTAGCGTGTCCAAACGGTTAGTGCTAGAAAAAGAAAATCCACCCACCATAGGAAATGTCTTGCCTTAATTGGGCAAGTAACTTGCCGATTGTAAGTACTTCCTTTTTGATATTATTTGTTCCACTTTAACACTTGCACAAAAAACATATTGTTTGTAGTGGAGTATTGATAAATAAGTAGGTGCGATAGACGCAACATATGCCTTGTAAATAAAATTAATTACTCAGCAAATCAAAATAACCGCCCGCGGCGCTGCGCCGTGAGTGTTTTTGAGTGTGTTCATGAACGCAACACGAATCCCGATGTGATGATGCGATGCGTGCGACGCAAGCGCGGTGGCACGGGGAGTCAAAAAAAAATTGAACAATAATTTATTCAAAAGTGTGTGCAAAGTGCGTGTGCATTGATTTTTTTATAATAAAAATAAGAATAACTTCTGCAACTAAAAACTACTATATTATAGTTTGTGTGTTACTGATTGTTTAACGTATTTTCACGATGAGTGACAGTAATCAAGATAAAAAAAAGAAGTTATCTGGTTACCAGAATCTCATAAGAAAAAGAAAACAAGAAGAAGAACGCTCCAAAAATTCAGTTGAATAAGTAGGTAAATATTTTACCACTTTACCATCCACTTCCAAATATCTTTAGAAGAGGCCATAATATTAGACCATATAGACATACTTGAAACTATTAAGGATTTCGCAAACAGGAAAGCGAGAAGAGTAGAAATAATTTAAGACGAGATTCTTAAATATAGCATACGTAATAGTTGAGTTAGTTATTTTGTTATTAATGTACATATCACCGGAAAATTGTAAAAACAAAATTTATAGGCTTTTGACAACTTTGACAAGTAAAAAATTGTTGCCACATGCAGAATCTTTTTTCCTCTTTTTTTGGCACTGACAAGGTAGGAAATAGGCGGTGGAAGAATATTTCGGAATTTTGGATTTCGTTTCAAGTTGGGAAGTTTTACTACGATATCTAAATTATTTTATCATAGTGATTGAATTTTTACTTAAATATTGAGATTAAAAATGAATAAACTAATTTATTACTTGAATATTTGGATAGAAGTAGGAAATGGAATATAAATGGAGGAGAGGCTATATGGGAATGATCATAAAGAGACCCAAATATGTAGAATCGTGATTGGTACCCGAATAATTAATTCCTACTATTTCGTGTCGCATTGTATACATATTTTTTTTTCTTTCGTCGTGCAACAATATATCAATAATTTCTACTCTAGAATGTAGTGTTTGATAAATTTTTGTTTTTTCGGAAATTCGAAGTGTGGTGGGTTCGAACCCTGGTAAATTATTTTTGTGACTATTTTTTTTATCTAATAGACCTCTCGGAGCTCAGGTTAGACTAATAATATACAATATAAAATATACAATTTATCATAAATGTTAAAAATTTAGGCAGGTAGTATATTAAATAAAAAACTTGCTTTAATACACGTTTCATCGACAATAAAATTTATAGTGTTTTCATTTCGTACAAATATTTGCTCTGCACTAATAAATTAAAAATAATGTAGTAATTTCCGGTAAATTGATAAAAAAATATGGTCTATTGAACTTGAACCTAATTTTAATAACACCCGTTATTTCGTTTTCACAAGGTGATTACGTGGTCTAATATGTAACGTATATCTACTTTTTCAGGATCTCCAAAACCTCATGGATTCATCTACACAAGGCGTGATATACTTCAGCATGGGGTCAGTGGTCAAATCTACAACTTTTCCGGCCCGCACCCTTCAAGATATTCTGAAGCTCTTCAGTGAGCTGCCACAAACTATCCTGTGGAAATTCGACATCCCCCTGGAGAATCTACCAAAGAATGTCCACGTGCGACCTTGGATGCCACAAACAAGTATCCTATGTAGGTTTCCTAGAGTTAAATTGTCTATAATTACGGAAATTATTAATAATAGAAATTATATAATATACATAGTCATTTGCACTCAATATCTGTTTGATCTCGCATAATATTATTAAAAGTCAAATCAGAAATATTGTGATTTTTGAGGCAGAGATCTCAGAGTTATTTTATTAATATACTTAAAAATATGCATTAAATAAACCTAATTATTAAAATATTATTTTCTTTAAAGAACGCTTGTCTGTTAAGTCGGTTTACGGATGATAATTTTACGTGATAATAACATCATCACAAGTTGAACCCTTATGCCGATCATGCCTCTCTATCGCTTGAACGCTCGGCTCAGGCCACAGAACACTATTACTCGCGGAGAAGAAGGTCGACTTCATACAAAAAAATTGGGACCAAAATAGCGCCTCTAGTGAGCTGCCCCCTCAAACTTTTAACCGCCTTCAAACAAAGGAGGACTAAATATTTGATTATATGAATATAGCGGGAAATTGAAGATACATAATTAAAGTTTAAGTTAACGTTAAATTTCTCTTTAGACCTAAATTTTGCATTCCAACAAAACCGAGCGACCACCTCCACGCACAAATCATAACTATACGTCACAAAAGATTCGTGAGCCCTTAAATACATACGTCTAGTGTTTTCGATAGCGCGATCTAGAAGCGGCATAGTGTCTGTTGTGCGCCATCTGTTGTGGTTTTTAAGTAACTTTTATGTAATATTAACCATGTAAGATAGAGAGCGATATATTGAAATATAACCATTCTTGTCGCACCGAACTGCCCCCTTTTTGGTCCAAGGTCATTCATACACAGTCGACCACCCCTGGCTCAGGCAGAACGTGTAAATTTTTCTTGCGTGTAGCCGGCGTTCATCGATTTTAGGACTTTAACATATCAAAAAGTATTATTTATAAAAGATTTCATTTTCTTAAATTTTCTATGTTAATTTATGTCACTTGACGATTTTACAAAGATTTTACACGATATTTATAAATGTAAGCACTTAGTGTTAAAATATAACAATTGACATAATTTATTATTATATATAATATTATTATGAATATTGCAACAATAGAGGCTAGAAGAAAGGAGATTCTCTACCACTGTAACTGTCGGTATGAATGGTGATAAATGTTCTCTGTATCAGCCCACCCGAACCTGCGCGTCTTCATAACGCACTGCGGACTGCTGAGCACGCTGGAAGCGTTGAAGTTCGGGGCGCCCATACTGGCCGTTCCCGTCTTCGGGGACCAGCCCTCAAACGCCGAGATGGTGGAAGCCGCAGGGAACGGACTGAGGATAGCCTCCTCCCCGGACCTGGGCAAGGACCTGATCGAACCTCTCAAGAAAATGCTCTCGAATGATAGGTAATGTTAAAAGGATAACGTTTTTAAGGCTGGGGTATAGATCCCAGCCTTAAAACCGTTAGCTTTGAACCGGAATCCTGCGGGCCCGGGAAAATTCAGAATACTACTGAAAAAAATATAATTATTATATTCAGCTGCACGTATAAGCGCCTGCTTTTATGGAAGATCATTTATAGAATGACTATTGCCCACATAATATAAGGTTCTTCAAAATCAATTACGGATATTTTGGCTTTATAGTATAGTATATGATCTACTGCTTTTGTAAATACGTTTAGGTAGAAAAAAAATTAAAATTAAAAAAAATAATTGCGCGAACGAAGTTGTTAGCAAAGCTATTATTATTTTCAACGATTTTCAGCTACTATAACCGAGCGAAGTACCTGTCGAGAATATTCAACAATAGGCCGGTGTCGCCCACGCAGCTCATCCTGTACTACGTACATCTCGTCATCGAGTCCCAAGGTAATTTGAGCACGCTAATTTATTTTCTTAACTATACCATTGCTCCGTATGCGAGCGTCAAGCCCGTGACCACTGGCTTAACGCGCCGACATGATCATTACCAAGCCGAAGCTGATGTACTATGTATGTAGAGCTTGTTTTAAGCTTAATATTTATTATTATGGCCAGTCACGTTTAATGCAAATTTAATAGAAGAATGTCTGAAGTGAAGGACTAGCTGTTGCCCGCGGCTCCGTAAATACAGTATCCCACGGAAACACTGTACTTTTACGGGAAAAGTATCCTATATTTTAATTTTAACCCAGAGCTTAAACTACTACCAAACTAAATCCGTTCAGTATTTTTTGCGTGAAAGGGTTTTGTTACCATCCATCCTCACGAACTTTCACATTTTTATTATTAGCAGGATGTTTTAGGATTTGTAGGATTTAAACTTGTCCAAAAGGTTTCAAAATTCATATTGGCATAATGTGACCAGTTCAAAGGTCGAGGACGACCGGATTTATGTAATGTAGATTCATTAACTCATTAATATTAAATTTGTTTTAGTTAAAGTTTCGCGAATAGGTAATTTAAACCTATTAAAGTGCTCAATAACGTTTATTTTATTGAACACGACTTCATTGCGTAACGACTGTACTCAGCCACTATTGTAGACTTGCCTGCATGTGTCTCCTGTAATTGCATCACAATATTTTACAGAACAACTTTTCAGCATTTATATTTTATAAACAACGTTATCAGAGGACGTTCTTTATAAAATACATATGGATTCTAATTGATTCTAATGAATTTTCTGTGGATTTTAATGGTAAATAATAAAGTGTTTCTTCACGAGTCGGTTCGATTCCTGGCTTAAATTATAATGATTGTTCAAGTAAATTTATGATGCTGTTTTAGTTTTTTCTGAAGTTTCAAGGGATATTTCCAGCGTTTTCGCAATTCCCTTTTAAAAATTCACCTGCAGGTATAACATTACGAGTTTCACCTACTTATCTTATTTTTTCAGGAGCACCTCACCTTAGGTCGAAGACACATCTATACAAATGGTACCAGATATGGATGATAGACCAACTTGCTTTCTTCATATTAGTGATTTATGTAACGTACAGAATACTCAAAAAAATATTATTCTCCCTATCTATAGTGTTTAATAAAAAACAAAAAAAACTTTAAAATGTCTTTTATAACGATTGAGGAGATGGACCAGAAAATTAAAGACGTAATCAGTAAGTTCATATTTGTAAATGTACACACAGTAAGAACCACGTAATAGTCCAAGAAAATAGGCTCTGAAATATATAATTTTTTATATATGTTACTTTGAAGAATTCAAAAACGAACTGTGAAAGTTTTTTTTTTAATTTGAGGAAAAGATTTGAGAAGGGGTGAAAAAACATAAAGAAAGTTTTTATTTTTTTATTTTGGGAAAACGGCAAGTGCTAGAAAAAAAATCTTCAAATAAAAGTTGTAGAGCGTAAAATTTTTACATAAAAATGTTCTCATAACTTTTTTCCTAAAATTGAAATTAACTGAATAAGATAGAGTATGATGACAGGAAATTTAAAAAAACATACTCTAGCTTCTAGCTACCCTATCTCAGTTAATAAGTAGTCTCTTAGGGTCGGTTATATTAGAAATTATTCCACTAGCCGATAGATGCAATTTTGAAACTTTGAACACAGGTATTAAAATATATTCTAGATATCTAGATTTCAATATTAAAATATTGTAATCATCATACGTATCTACTAAAGTTTTTTTTTTACAATATTTTCTAAATACTTCAGTCGTAAAGTAATATAATATAGTTTTTCATAATTTATTAAACGCCATCTATCGTCGAGTTTAAAAAACGTCAAAAGCAGCTGACGTTTAGTGCCATCTAGTGTGAGATAGCAAAACTATGTAGTAAGGTTGATAACAAGAGAAGTTGGCGCCTGGCGAAGTCTGACCCTCTCTCACCCCGCAAAATGTCAAGCTTGGTTGTTGCAATCTAGTGTGAGACAGCAAAACTGCGTAGGAAGGCCAATAACCAACCAATAACAACCGAAGTGGTCGGAGTCTGACACCCAAGGGGGGTGTCAGAATTTTCCCCCAAATTATCACGCTTAGTTTCATACTAAAAGTTCATTACTACGTCTTCTCTGTTTTACCTGTATGCACAAAACAGACAACTTTCCGTCAGCGAAATGATGAGCTATAATTGTCCGCCACTATGTACCATGACCCAGGGGGTACACAATGGCGATGGCGTGCAGTTGACTAGCATGGGCCACTGTGTACTGTAGAAAGTTGTCAAATGAACGCATTTCTGCTTATTACGATATTTGAAGTAATTCATAAGAAGAATTGAACGTGAATTGCTAAAAGCAGCCTTTTTAGGCCCGCAGTTTAATACTTTACTACAAACGGTTATTTCGCTGATACAAAAATGTGACACCAATATACGTGAAGCGCTTTCTCTAGACTTTAGAGATTAAATAAGAAATTACTATGAATTTCTTGGCTACATGTGATAACTACTCTTGCAGAATGATTTTAGTTGAATAATGTACATTTTCTCGACTTCTTCCCTGAACGTCGTTTTCCATATTATCGCTCCTCAACAAAATATATCTTACCTGCATTCCCATTACATCGCTCTTCACTTAAGTCCCACAACGTCGCTTATACGTAAGTTATTGTACAGTCATGGTAACTTGTTGTAGCACGGTTGCTTCCCCAGGATCTGGAAAAATGCAAGAATAATAGTGCTGAGGAAACCGGGAAAAGACACATACACCAACCCAAAGGCGTATAGACCAATAGGCCTATTACCAATCCTGGGGAAAATATCCGAAAAAGTTATCTTCAGGAGATTGTTGTGGAGTCTAGGTAGTGAAGGCAAGATCAACCCCCGACAATAAGGATTTATGCCCCAGAGAAATACTGAAGATGCCCTTTACGACGTCACCGAAATGATTAGAACAGCGGTACAGCAGAAGAAAATTGTCGCGGTGGTGTCGCTAGATAACGAGGGGGCGTTTGACAACGCCTGGTGGCCACAAATAATAAGACAACCTAAAAAGAAGAAGGTACAACAAGTACTAACAAGAATCGTCAGTAATTACCTCTCAGAAAGGAAGATCAAGCTGAAGTACGCCGGACACACCGCCGAGAGAGAGACAGAAAAGGGCTGCGTACAGAGCTCAGTGGGGGGACCACTAATGTGGGTCCATGAGGATCCGCTTCTGGAAAATGCTGAGGACCTGGAAGCACTTATGTCCAATTGTCCTCAAACAGCATAGTAATGTTCAAAGATATTCGTGTCGGTGTAAAATACTATAAGAAGTACCTTTTAAACCATCATAATGTGATGATGTATGGTGTAATGAGGGTGGTGATGATGATGAATACTCTAATTGACATAGTGGCATATGTTTGCAGTTCTTTAAACAACGCCGAAATCCCCAAACATGTATCTATAAGGAGTCAGGAGTTCTGTTCAGTACTTTTGGACCCAGGGTATACCTTTAAGCAAAATAGGATTACACCCTATACATCACATAAAAAAATTTAAAAATCGGTCCACAAGCGGCGGAGTAATCGTTGAACATACAATATATATATATATATATATATATATATATATATATATATATATATATATATATATATATATATATATATATATATATATATATATATATATATATATATATATATATATATATATATATATATATATTATATATATACACAGCCGAACGTATAACCGCCTCCTTTTTTGTTAAAAAGAAGTCCGTTAAAAATTACATTAAACGAAAATGTTTTCTTTTATTAGGTTGGGGAAAAAGTTTCTTCGCATTTTATATAAAAATTCAAAAGGTTTTTTTATAAAGTTTATTTACAAGTGACTAAAGTATATAGGTGCCATTTTGTTCGATAACTTTTTGCCATCTTGTTGGTAGGTACATGATCCCATTGCTATAAAATTTTTGGGGCTTCTGATGAAAAAACTGCGACAAGTGGTTTTGGCAGTCCTCTTGTGATGTCAACCTGACACTGCCTAAGGAATTCTGCAGCGACCGAAACAGGTGGAAATCTGAAGGTGCAAGGTCAGGACTATACGGCGGATGCATTAACACCTCCCAGCCAAACTCCCGTAATTTTTTCTGAGTGGCTAAAGATGTGTGAGGTTTAGCGTTATCATGGTGAAAAACCACACCCCTTCTGTTGATTAATTCCGGCCGCTTTCTCTCAACTTCTTGCTTTAATCTCATCAGTTGTTCGCAGTACAGTTCAGAATTGATGGTCCTGCCTGGCGGTAACAGCTCATAATGAATAATGCCCTTCCAATCCTACCACACACACAGCATCACCTTGTTGCGAGTTAACCCGGGTATCGCCACAGTCTGTGAAGCCTGACCGGCCTTTGACCACGATCTTTTTCGCACGTTCTTGTCGTACGTGATCCACTTTTCATCACCAGTTATCAGCTTCTTCAAAAATGGTTCGGTTTCATTACGTCGTAATAAAGAATCACAAATGAGTACACGGTTCATTAGGTTTCTTTCAGTGAGCTCATGAGGCACCCAAATATCGAGCTTTTTTGTGTACCCAGCTTTTTTCAAATGCGCCGAAACCGTTTTGTGGTCAATCCCCAGTTCTTCAGCTACATCGTAACTACTAATATGCCGATCTTGCTCCACTTTTTAAAAAATGGCAACAGTTTTGTCCGTAACAGGGCGACCAAAGCGACGTGCATCTTTGATATCAAAATTTCCGGATTGAAAACGCTTAAACCAAATTTGCGCTACTCTCACAGATACTGCATTAGGTCCATAAACATCACAAATTTTTTTCGCGGCTTGTGTTGCATTTTTACCTTTTTTGTAATAAAATTTTAAAATGTATCGAAATTCTTCATAAGAATCACTCATTTTAACAATAAGAAAAACAAATGAAAATCTCAAATTTACCTAATTTGAATTTGGAATTGTCTTCTGTAAAATTAAAACTTTTTAATGATACCAAAATCAGCCAGATACAATTGGTATAGCCCAAGATATTTTATGACAAGTTCATACATAGATACTATAATGCGAAAAGACTTTTTCCCCAACCTATTATAATAAGTATATTTCTTAGATATTATGGTATTACATAGTTATAAAGCCGTCATCTTGCGAATATCTACAATAAAAATTGCTGGAAAACAACCTATTATATTAAACAACATATTATGTTAAATTAGTACATATTATAAAATTATTTTCATAATATTTAAAACTGTGTGTATGTCTAAAAATATACGCGTATCATCTGAAAAGCAGTAGGTAGTAAACTTTTGTAAACGATACGATTTTGGAGAAAAGCCAATTTGAAATATTGCAAAAATATTTGAGTGGCAGTCCTATCAGAGGTCAATGCGTCAATTTTATAATCAAATGATTTTACACGTGGACTTTCGTTCAACTATTCTTAACTTTTTATAATGTATCGCTCCAATCAGAAGAAGAGATAATTGACTGACTGGTCAGCTCACGTCTTTACTTAGATTCGTTAGATTCGAAAAACAAAAAAAATTTGTTTCCAAGTTTGGTTAGGACAATGTAGGCTGATCACCTGATTGTCTGATAAGAAAGATGATCCATGTGTCGGATGGGCCTGTAAAAAGTCGGACCTGCGCCTGATCTCTCACTAGTCGTGTCGGTAGTCCGTCCCACTTGGTTATGAGAGTAAAGGAAGAAAGAGTATAAAATACACTATAAAATTACTCCTACGTAACTGGCCTGGTTTCAATGAAACAGGCCACCATCACCGAAATCAGTGTAGGGAGTTATTATTATATTAAAAATAATTAATCAAAGTATATCCACCTAAATGTGGAACAATGTATGCGATATTTTACTGTTTCCGTTTACTGATTAATAAATGAAATAATCAGGATAGATAGTCACACACTTGTCTGAAACTCCGGGAGCTAGGTTGGGAAGTTTTAATGCTTTGCTCAACCCATCTGTTGCCGTATAGAGAAAAAAAAAGTACCAATATATTAATTATATTATTTAATCTCAGCAAAGTGAAAAAAGGTTTACTAAATATCAAATCTCGTGAAAAATCTATAGTAAAAATAATTTATAAATAGTCAATAAATAAAATCACAATACTTTAATACAAGACATAGGTTTGTGCAAAAAACATATTTGGTTGCAAATAATGCAATGCGTTAAAATCACTGCATTCTCTTTATATCTAAGTGCATGCACATACTGGCAATAAAATAGTCACAGTCACCCACCATCTGCGTTCCCATTATGAACTTTAGTGCACGCAAAATAGAGTTAACTTATCCGCAAAACATTGTTTTCCTATGCGGCCAATGGTCATGTTTTGCGCAAAAGTTGATTATTTCGTGTGCGCTAAAGTCATGGAGTGGAGAAAGGAGATAATTCTATTGTTAATGAGCGCACTGAAGTTTACATCTATTAGCCTTAGTGTGAAGTATAGATACCAGGAGTCCGAACGTAATGTTAAAATAATGGTCTTAATTTAAGGGACAGATTTATTGCCGGTAGAGTGCGCCATTGTTCAAAAAGTACCAAGCGCGATTCAGGACTGTGCGCTGATTGGTCCGCCACAATAACATCGGTACGTCCAAAATTCTAGCGCAGCCAGTGGCAGAAAAGAGAACTAAGATCTGGGTTTATTATTGTGTACATAAATAGTATGGAAAAACCTATACCGTTCGGACTCCTGGTATTCTATACTTCGTGAGCCTTAGGGTCAATTCAGTTGTTGACGTTTGTGACAATATATCTTTGTAATCTTATTAGTTATTAGAAATTCCGCTAAAAAAATTGTGGGACATAGGAATGGTATGAATATTTGGCTATAAGGCCTCCCCCAAATTGGGCGTGCGCGATCCTGGGCGTGATCGTCGCGATTTGCCGCCGTGTGGCGTGTGTGCAGCGCGCACGCACCCGAGGATCGCGGCTCGCGCACCCCATATGTGGGGTCAGCCTAAGATCGGCGAGTAGTGAACGTTAAAGAGCACACACTTCTTCGCCACACACGTATTTAATAAAAACCACAAACCTCCACAACCTTACATCAAATAATGAACCCTCGCCCTGAACAAACAAACATCCTTCAAACAGAAGTATGTATTACATAATTTAGTAGAATAAACAATATAATATGTGACAAACTCGCGTTAAAGGTACCTACTTTAACTCAAAAATAAAGCTACAAACGTAACATACAATGTGTACGTATCTGTGGGCAAAGAAAAATATTATTACGACGTATGGTCAGTAGGCTATGAATCTTATATTATTACTGAAATACCTTGCGTCAAAAAACAGATAGACTTCAAAATTGCGTTTGACCGACGTATGTCAGTAGGCTATGAATCTTATATTATTACTGAAATACCTTGCGTCAAAAAACAGATAGACTTCAAAATTGCGTTTGACCGACGTATGTCAGTAGGCTATGAATCTTATATTATTACTGAAATACCTTGCGTCAAAAAACAGATAGACTTCAAAATTGCGTTCGACCAGTTGCACGATTGACATCTTTTACGAATGCATTTACAATCTATTTATGTTTTATGTTATGTTTACGCGAATATTGTTCATTTCCGAGAGTCTCCTCCCGTGGCCACGGCTGCTGGAAAGTAGCGGAAACGTCGGGCAAAAGAAAAGTGCACCGCGACAAAATCCGTAAGTGTTTAAAGCATTTACGATCTTTGAAGATGTCATATTATATAATTTAATCTACAATCTATACACATTAAACTAAATAATACTAAACTCTGGTAACACACGGCTATGGAAAAACAAATTATAAATAAAGTTAACAATTACCTAAATTTTTTTACGATAAATAAAATTGTAACATACATAAACAGTCTTAACAAAATGAATCCTATATTTTAACCACATGAATTGTAGGTTAAAATTATCATCGAAATGGTTAAGCCGCCTTAACCGTTAAGGAATGAACACATAAAAATATTTATCATAATGACTCTGACAAAATAACAGTACCTCAATAAATTTCTACACTAATGATATGGTATTATTATATCAGTAAAAACATGAGGTGATAAAAAATAAATATTTGCTTTCAATTTTGTCAAGCTCCGGTAGTTTCAGAGCCAATGAGAACAATTAACAACAAATAAAAATAGATAAAATTAGGATCATTCATTTTCCACAATGCAAATACACAATACAATATTAATATGTCTCTAAATTCACAATACAATATTAATATACCTCTTTGATATTTCAATTTGTTCTTATTGCCGCCGAAGTCTTGATTAGTAAAAATGTTTCATGTCATAAAGAGTAAGTAAAAAATTAAAATTGCTGTTAGTAGAACAAGGACAAATACTTCTTACGCCCGAAATTAACATTTCAATACATTTGAACGATCCAAGGATTGACTTTATGTCAATTTACGTCAATTTTTGTTTGAGAATTTAAGATTGAAATCAATCTAAGATTATAGATACATTATTAATTTCGGCCGTTAGTCTACAACTATATTTGGTATCGATTCGATTTTTGTACTTTTCCGTCGAAACTAATACTATAATATTAATTCTCCCCCGTAGACAAAATTCTCTCAGGCTCGCTGCGTTCACCATTTTTCGTATGTTTCTTTTGTTCAATCTGCAATAAAAATACAAATTACGCAAAATAATTATTGCCAATTTCGTGAAATGTGTATTGACGACAAAAAAGTAAAGTCCACAAACAAGTCTGAAAAATTAAAATTAAGTCCCTTAGATAGTGTTCAATAGGACCCAGTACGGTTTTTTTTTTTCGGAGGGAGAAAAAAAAATCTATAACTTTGGATAAAAAATATAAATTCTAATAACTAAGGAGAAACTATACGATAGTGTTTGTGTGAATTTGTACGGTGGAATGATCGATAGCATTTTGATCGGGGCTCAGACTTATTGTTTTGCCAGTAAGCTTAAGGCAAGGTCTCAAAAGCAAAATGATTTTACACTACGCGTATGCACATTTTAATAAGATTCTTTCTTACGTATCATTATTTTCTATATTCGTGTAGAAAACGGTGTTATCAAGTTAATTATTAATTTTATACCGCAACAAGTTACATCGTGAGAAATCTAAAAACATTTTAAGACAAGAGAACAATAAAAATTTATGGAAAAAAAGCTAGATGGAAAATAAAAACAAAAAAATATTTATAACTTGTATATAAGTCTATAAGTCCTGGTAACTCTACTGTTTTCGATAAATGGAGGACTGAAAATTCCTGTGGGATTTTTTGGTTCATTTTTTGTTTGCTCTTGCTCTCCTGGAAGGAGAAAATTTAATTCGAATGTGTCTTTCCCACGAGGTCGATATAGAAGTTGTACCTCTGGCTCTCCAATGAGCGTGTTGGCGAGGTAGGGGGCGCGCAGCACGCCGCGCCAGTACAGTTTCTCCAGGGGCCGGTTGACGCACCAGCCTGCGCAGCGCACCCCCAGCGACCGCCAGTAGCTCACCTCGCTCCTGTCAACCACACAAGTATATGCTTTAGTGCAGTTCACAGCTTGTAGCCATTCATTTTACTGAAAGAGATAAAAACCGAAATAACCGGTTGAATGCAGAAGCAGTTCCCTCTCTTCATTTACCAGGTAATGTTTTTAGTATTTATCATTATGTTAATTGTAATTCAGTTTTAAAATAAATATGTGTACCAGACAAGACAACAATTACTGTTGTGGTGCATGTGGTCTTGAAGTAAGGAATTGATTTTCTTGTGTCACAAAGTAATATAGTAGGTATATGTTTACATACTAGTATAAAGTAATATAGTAGGTATATGTTTACACAGCATTACCTGCCTAGTATTACAAGGATGATGATAAAACCTTTATCACAAAAACTAAGGCTTCTAAAGCTGTGTTATAGAGGCGTATATTTGGATTGACATCTGAGCGAAATAGTATTATCATATACCTAGCAGTAGTACAGTAGCACCTTTCTAATGTAAATTTGCTATCCACAGTCGTCTTTGAAGGTATTGACAGGTAACATAAAATAAAGGTATATAATTGGTAATTGTCTCGCATTTGCCAACAAATATGCCAGCGGATACCTCCAAAGATCTAAGCGTGTTTTTAAATAATTATGAATAGAAACTTCACAAGGGAGGAACGGGTACAAATTTTAGTCATGTACCAACAAGGGCACAGCATCGCGAACATATCAAGAGAATTGAATGTCACGGTAAGGCTATACTATCTTAAAATAATAAATGATTAAACAGGAATCATTCTTTCATACATATTTTTTTGTGTAACTTGAACCGTTTACGCAGCGCAGGCAACGGAAGCCCTATGAATATGAATAATTTTCCCCGTTTTAGCAACATTTTTCACTGATGCTTCGCTCCTATTGGTCGCAGCGTAATGTTATATAGCTAATTACATACGGTACCCCAAAGGAGATCGCTGACGCCGCGGCACGTGTCTGGTCAACGTGCCGGCTTCGTGGAATCATTCTGCTGTTCCAGCATTTTACCGCGTTTTGCAATTTTAATGTAATAATTATATTATTCAGTCTATTCTGATCTAGCATCGATCACGGATATAATTTTGTAAATTAATTATAAGTTTAGTTAATAAAGTTTTAAGATAATTTTTGGTTTTTTTTGGGAGTCCGGGCTGCCGAATTCGTTATTGGCGCAGTCTACGGATAATTTCGGGGCTACGACGATCGCTAAAAAGAAGATTTCCGGGTCTAGAATCGACACCGCGCGCGGTCGTTCTAGCTGTCGCTCTCAAGCGTTCACCGAAACATCGAACATCACTTGGAAGCAGCCGGGGCGTACTCAAACTTCAGTGCAACTCAAAGAAAACCAGGGAAGTCGACGAGTTATGTGAGTACATTGATTTATTTTTCCATCAGTGTTGCTTTCTCCTCGTCACAATTTTCCGTCCTATGAAAAATAGTCCTGCGTCCTCCAGGCTTAAAATTCGTAGGGATAGTTTAGTAGACTCGAATCGTCAATTAAGTGAAGGCTCGAATCGCTTTCCAGTAGATTTAAATAATTCAAATTTATTAGATATAGATTTAAATAATTTTCCTGAGAGCTCGAATTGCCCTCAAAGCTTAGATAGTAGTTTGAATTTAAATTTAAGTAATTTAGAATATAAAATGGATCCTGATACAGTATATAAGGCTCTCCGCCCAGTTCCTGAATTTGACGGGAACCCACATATTCTTCCTAGATTTATTAGAATTTGCGATCAGATTGTAATTCAATGCGTGAAAGACGAGCCAGGCTACGAATTATCGAATTTATGTGTAATTAACGGCATCTTAAATAAAATTACTGGTCCAGCAGCTCGCACAATAAATTCAAACGGCATTCCTGAAAATTGGATAGGGATTAGGAATACTTTGATTAACAATTTTTCAGACCAAAGGGACGAGACCGCTCTTTACAATGACTTAGCATTAGCGACACAATGTAATGAGACACCGCAAGAATTTTATGACAAATGCCAAAACCTTTTTAGCACTATAATGTCCTATGTATCGTTGCACGAGACATTAGAGACAACCGTGGAAGCTAAGAGAATTTTATACCGTAAATTAACTTTGCAAGCATTTGTAAGAGGTTTAAAAGATCCTCTCGGGTCCCGTATAAGGTGCATGAGACCTGAAACCATTGAGAAGGCTTTGGAATTTGTCCAAGATGAACTTAATGTCATGTATTTGCAGCAGCGAAATAATTTAGCAACAGATCAGAGAAAACCATCATCATCATCAACACCACACAACTCACACCAACAATTTACACAGTCTAAATTTCCTCCTATGAATAATAACTTTAATCCTCCTAAATTTTTACCCGGACCTAGCTGGCAAAAACCTAATTTTAATCCCCAATTTAATAATCATCAGCGCATGCCTATGCAACCAACGCGTACACTGCAAATGTTCCGAGCACCGTTGCCTAACTATAATAGTGGTTTTAGGATACCTAACAGGAATCCTCCACAGAATAATTCTGGCCCTAAGCCTATGAGTGGCGTGAGTCACTTTGTAACAAAACCTTTACCACCTAGAATTCCCGGTCATGATTGGCAAAAATTTGGCAATCCTCCTCCATCTAATTACTTTAAATCCAGAGAAGTTAATTTTAATGAATTTTATGACTATAATGATGATTATGAATACGGTAACGATGACAATAATTATGCTGACTATAATTACTGCAATACAGACTATGATTATAATGACTATTACGGACAATACGTGAATTATGACTATGATAATAATCAGTACTATGAACAACAAGATTTACCACCAATAGAAGATACCCACTATGATAGTAATATGCCTAGTAGTAGTAAAACTATTCAACCAAGACACCCTAACAGTAGGAAAAGTCAGGATTTTCAACAGAGCCACAGAAAATCCGCACCAGAATAGAACTAAATCTACAGTCGAAAAAAGAATTACCCTATATTAAAATTGATTATCCACCCTTGAAACTTCTCATTGATATAGGAGCAAATCAATCATTCATAAGCCCTGAAGCAGTAGATAAATATTTTAGTAATATTCCAAAAATGTACGATCCTTTTGAAGTAACTAATTCTAGAGTAACAAGTATTCATGAACATTCAATATTAATTCCTAGTTTTTCTGAATTTAATGATACCAAAAATATAAAGCTATTCATCTATAAATTTCATAATCACTTTGATGGTTTAATAGGATTAGATTTGTTAGAAAACTGTAGAATTGATCTTAGAGACAATATATTAATTACTGAAAATGCAAAAATTCCATTATTACGTTATCAGTGTAAAAGACGTAATACAGATCAAATAATACCAGCAAAATCATCTTGTTTAGTTAGTATGCCGATTCATCATGACGATGGTGACGTATTTATACCGGAACAATTAATAGCTAATTGTATTATTCACGAATGTATAACTACTGTGACTGACCAGACTGGTATAGTAGAAGTTGAAAATATGACAAACGAAGACACTGTAATTTCATTTGACAGACCTATACAACTCGACTTATTTAACTTTGAAAGTTCTGATACTGAACCCGACTCAGACAGAGTGAAACAGGTTTTAGATAGACTTAGAACTGACCATTTAAATAGTGAAGAACGAGCAAATTTAGAAACCCTTTGTAAACGTTACGCCGACATATTTTATATTGAAGGCGAACCATTAACTTTCACTAATAAAATCAAACATAGCATTAGGACTCATGACGAAAACCCCGTTTACACCAAAAGCTACCGATATCCTTTTGTACATCGTCAGGAAGTTAGAGAACAAATAACTAAAATGCTCGAACAAGGTATTATACGACCTTCTGACTCTGCTTGGAGCTCACCCATTTGGGTAGTCCCAAAGAAAGCTGACGCTTCTGGTAGACAAAAATGGCGACTTGTAGTAGACTTTAGAAAGTTAAATGACAAGACCATTGACGACAAATACCCAATTCCCAACATCACCGACGTTTTAGACAAATTAGGTAGGTGTCAGTACTTTACGACCCTTGACCTAGCATCTGGCTTTTATCAAGTCGAGATGAATCCTGAAGACATACCTAAGACCGCATTTAACGTAGAACATGGTCACTTTGAATTTCTACGTATGCCGATGGGACTTAAGAACTCACCATCGACATTTCAACGTGTAATGGATAACATCCTTAGAGGTTTACAAAATGAGATATGTCTAGTATATCTTGATGACATCATAGTTTTTAGTACATCTTTGCAAGAGCACATGATTAATTTAGAAAAGGTATTTAGCAGATTAAGAGAATCCAATTTCAAGATCCAGATGGACAAATCAGAATTTTTGAAACTTGAAACAGCTTACCTAGGTCACATAATCAGTAATGAAGGTATTAAACCGAACCCCGATAAAATTAGAGCCATAGAAAATTATCCTTTACCTAAAACGACAAAAGAAATTAAACAATTTTTAGGACTATTAGGTTATTATAGGAAGTTCATACCTGACTTTGCTCGACTGACGAAACCAATGACTAAATGTTTAAAAAAGACTAACAAAATAACTTTAGATTCTGAATATATTAAATGTTTTGAGAAATGCAAAACCTTACTAACTAACGACCCTATTTTACAATATCCCGACTTCAATAAAGAATTCATTCTGACAACAGACGCCTCCAACGTAGCTTTAGGAGCAGTACTCTCACAAGGTACAGTAGGCTCTGACAAACCGATCTGCTATGCTTCTAGAACATTAAGTGACAGTGAATTAAATTACAGTACAATCGAAAAAGAACTTTTGGCAATAGTATGGGCAACTAAGTATTTTAGACCCTATTTGTTTGGTAGAAAATTCAAAATTATAACCGACCATAAACCACTTCAGTGGATTATGAACCTGAAAGAACCGAACTCGAGACTGACACGATGGCGACTGAAACTGAGTGAATTTGACTATACAGTAATTTATAAAAAAGGAAAGTATAATACTAACGCTGACGCTTTATCCCGTGTGCAGATTAATAATGAGGAAATAGAATCACTTCTTAAAGAATGTGGTATAGATGTTTCAGTAAGACCTGAACCATCAGGATCTACTACTATAACAGCACATACATCGGCTGAAAATCCTATCCTTGAAATACCCATTACAGATGAACCCCTAAATAAATTCCATAGACAGCTTTGTTTGACTATAGTAGGTGACATTAAAAGAAGACCGACTGTAACTAAACCTTTTGATACCCACACACGCACACACATACAAGTTTCAGAATCTTC
The DNA here is from genome assembly GCA_905404095.1 of Glaucopsyche alexis. Lineage (NCBI taxonomy): Eukaryota > Metazoa > Arthropoda > Insecta > Lepidoptera > Lycaenidae > Glaucopsyche > Glaucopsyche alexis. The sequence goes on from FR990044.1 coordinate 29,068,041, forward strand.
ATTAGAACAAGACGTCATAAATGCAGTAAAAGAATACGTAAATCCTAAAATAAAGACTGCCATTAAAATAACTCCACCATTAGGTATGTATTCTATAATTCCAATTTTGCAAAATAACTTTAAATGTAAGTCTATGCATCTGGTTTTAGCAAAAACCGAGCTAGAAGATGTTAAGGAATATTTACGGCAGCAAGAAATAATTAAACACTATCATGAAGGCAAAACTAACCATAGAGGCATCAATGAATGCTATTTAGCTTTGTCACGTCGTTATTACTGGCCTAAAATGAGGGAAGAAATTACTAAATATATAAACGAATGTACAATTTGCGGACAGACTAAATATGACAGAAACCCAATTAGACCACAGTTTAACATAGTACCACCTGCAACGAAGCCCTTTGAGATAGTTCATATGGACCTATTCACAGCACAGGCTGAAAAATATCTTACCTTTGTAGATTCTTTCTCCAAGTACGGCCAAGCATACCATTTACGAGATGGTACCGCTATAAGTATTATCCAAGGACTATTAAATTTCAGTACTCACCATGGACTACCTTTGACTATAGTGACAGATAATGGGACTGAGTTCACTAATCAACTCTTTGCAGAATTTGTTAGATTACATAAAATTAATCATCATAGAACACTAGCTCACTCACCGAATGATAACGGAATTATTGAAAGATTCCATTCCACTTTACTAGAACATCTTCGTATCCTTCGCCTGAAAAATAAAGATGAACCTACAGTAAACCAAATGCCTTATGCAATCCTAGCTTACAACAGTTCAGTTCATAGTTTCACCAAATGTAGACCACACGACATCATTAGAGGTCACTTTGACCCTAGAGATCCTTTAGATCTAAATTTAGCTGAACACCTCATGCAACAGTATATTATAACCCATAGAGATCAGATGAAGACAGTATATGAAATGATTAGTGAAGCCACAACTATTGACCGTAAAAATTTAATGACTAATAGAAATAAAAATCGTGAGCCAGAAACTGAATATGTACCCGACCAGCAAGTTTTTATTAAGAACCCCTTAGCTAGTAGACAGAAGTTAGCTCCACGATACACTCACGACACAGTCCTTGCAGACCTTCCCATACACATTTACACCTCAAAGAAAAAAGGACCTGTTGCTAAATGTCGCCTGAAACGAGTACCTAAGTCATCAAAATTGTTACAAGTACCGACTAATGACAATGACACAGGCAGCAGAGATAAAACTTGAGAATCTTGACAATGGACCTGGACTTCTACCCTTTAAACTTGGTCAAGCCAAGTTAATATCCCATTATCATACTTTTATACAATATTTAGAACCACCTGAATTAGAAAATCGTATTAATTCTATATTATCACCGAAAATACGGATGATTTATACTTAGAGTTAATTAGAATAGAGAATATTTTAGGATTTATACGTGCATCGAGCACGCACCATAGTATGATAAGCATAGATAACTTAGAATATATGATTAGTAGACTTAGAGAAATATATAGTAATAATGAAATCTTAGATATTGAGTTAAGAGAATATTATAATCTTATAAAACCAGGTAGTTATTTTATAGGTAAGAGAATTGTTATAATTTTTAGATTTCCTATTATATCTAAAGATAGTTACGACTTATTTAGGCTTTCCATTGTTCCCAATAAATTCCAGCAGACCTTTATACCTATACATCCTTTCATAGCAACCAATGGGAAATTTTTCATGTACTTGCAAACCGAATGCCCAAAGATTGGCGAATACCTTCTCTGTGAAGAAAGCACGAATTATTACCAGCCACGAGAACAAGAAGATTGCATCCAGAGGATCATCATCCATCAATCTTTAGACAAGTCATGCAGCCCTACTGAAGTCTCCATCACTAGACAAGCTATGGAACAACTAGATGATAGACACTATACTATCGTCTTCCCAAAGCCTACGAAAGTCGAACTCCAATGCGAACGGCAGGAATATGTGTAAAGAAATTCATATAGCATTTCTTTAGTAATTTAGTTTATAGAATTTTGAATTTGCCGCGCATTTCGCTGCCTGTTGTGTAGATTTAACTTAATTTATATTTTGTGAATGGTCACTTTTTGTTGGCCATAAATTACAGATAGGAAAAGAGTTTTGTCTCTGGATATAACACGTAATGATAAGCACATTATTCTTGTAGAAACATGTAACCTGTTTAAATAAGATCGTGGTATCAAAAAGGATTGGAATTGTAAGAGATATATGTGGAAGGATAAACTTAAATTGTCGTTTCTTTGTTTACAGGTTAGTTTTGTATATTTTACTAGTAAAGTAATAGATGTAAATGGCGGTGAAATAGTGTTAAAATAAAAATCTTTGTTTACAGAGCAACAACAACTTATTCCTTTCCCAAACATAATTAAATCTTATAAAACGACAATTTTGTTTATAAGACTTAAATAAAATAAAAAAGTTTCAAATAATATGGAAAAACTTCGTTTTGAATTTATAATTTTGCCCGCAAGTGACGGTAAATCGAATATCATAAGTATAACCTCAATATCAACATGTGATGATAAAGTGTATGCTATCCCAGAGGAGTTTCAATCGGTTGGTTGCCACGAACAGCTTATGAAAACGCCAGCCTACACAAAGGTAAAAAATAGTCTGAAGAAAAGATACCAAAAAAGAAATGTTTGGATCACAATGACAGATGAACTTAAAGAAATTTATTTAGATGAGGATGAAAACTTACATTTTAGAAACCAATACTTAGAGGAAGTTGATAAAAAACAAACTGCGATTACACAAAGTAGTGAAACAAGTACACTGGAAAAAATTGTTGAAAAAATAGTAGAAAACGTACAAGTGACTAAAGAACAGAACTTAAAACATATTGCAGAGCAATTTATTATCGAAAAATTTACAAGCAAAAATAGCAATGCAGCGCAATGGATAGACATTTTTGAAAAAGAGTGCCTGCGCTTTAATATATCAAATGAAAAGAAAAAAATTGAAGTTCTCAGATTGTTTCTAGACAAAAGTTGTATAGATTGGTACAGTTCTATGATGACAAAAATAACTATAGACTCAGATTGGTCAACATGGAAAAATAAATTCTGTGCATCATTTGCAAATAAAGGTTGGAACCAAAGTACCTTTGCATTATCATTTAGATATAAAGACGGATCATTAGTAGATTATGCTATAAAAAAGGAAAAGTTGTTACTGGATATGAGAAACACAATTGATACAGGAACACTGATAGATCTTATCGCTGTGGGTTTGCCAGAATTCATACTTACCAGGATTGATAGAGAAATATTGAAAGACACAGTCGACTTATTTAACGAAGTCAGAAAGTATGAATATATTATGATGATTAAAAAGAAAAACTTAGTTTACAAAAAATATGTAAATCCAATAAGTAGTAATAGAAATGAAGATAGATGGCCATGCAAAATTTGTGATAAATTAGGTAAAGGGACACGCTACCACCCCGAGTCTGCATGCTGGTTCAAAGCAAAAGAAGATGAAAGAATGAAAGGAAAAAACATTAAACATGTTAACAACTCAGTCATAGAAGCTGAACTAAATGATACATATCAAAAAAACGAATAGTGACACCATTAATTAAGGTAAGTATGTTATTAAATGATATATTACAAATATATGGGATTTATGATTCGGGATCAAATGTTTCTTTAATAAACTCTAAACTATTAAAACTAAAAGGAAAAGGAAACAGTATGAATGAAGCTAAGCTAGTAACAATTAATGGTGTCAAGAAAGCAAGTGGTATGACAAATATAAAAATTAAAATATTTGAGATAGAGAAAATTGTTGAAGTGTACATTATTGATGAACATAATTTTAAATATGATTTTCTTATAGGACTAGACATGATAAAGAATTTTAAACTAGTACAAAATGAAGACTTAAAAATAAGTCAACAGTTACTAACTAATTCTGGAAAAGAAGAAAAAAGTAAAACAAACCATGAATACAAAATAAATTTTAACGAACACATAAAAGAAGAAGATTTTAAAATAAAGATTGATCATCTGAATGAGTATAAGAAATTAGAAATTAATAAATTAATTGATGAATATAACACCATATTTGCGAAGGATAAATTTGATGTTGGTATGGTGAGAGGATATGAGGCGAGGATTGATTTATTGGTAGACAAATATTGTGGAAAAAGGCCCTACAGATGTACTATGGAAGATAAAAAAGAAATAGAGACTCAAATAGCAAATTTGTTAGATCACAAACTTATAGAGGAATCATATAGCCCATTTGCGGCACCAGTCACATTGGCGTTTAAAAAAGAAGAAAACAAGAAAGCCAGATTATGTGTAGACTTCAGAGAACTTAATAAAATAGTGGTACCGGAGGCCCATCCATTTCCGCTAATAGAAGACCTTATGACAAAAACAAGAAATTGTAATTATTATTCAACACTAGACATTAATTCTGCATTTTGGTCTATCCCTTTGAGAATAGAAGACAGAAAAAAAACAGGATTTGTCACTCAGGAGGGACACTACCAATGGACGTGCTTACCATTTGGTTTGAAAACAGCACCTGCAATATTTCAGAGGATATTGAGCAATATACTAAGAAAATACAGACTTACAGAATTTTCTGTAAACTATATAGATGATATTCTAATATTTTCAAAATCTTTCGAAGAACACATTTATCATTTAAAGCAGCTATTAGAAGCTATTAAAACAGAAGGTTTAAAATTGAAATTCCAGAAATGTACATTTGCATCAGACTGTGTAAAATATTTGGGTCATATAATACAAAGTAATTGTATAAAACCGTTGAAAGATAACTTAATTTCTATAAAAAAATTTCCTATCCCAAAAACGCAGAAAAACGTCAGACAGTTCTTGGGAAAAATTAATTACTATCATGAATACATTCCGAAGAGTGCAATAATATTAGACCCTTTGCACAATTTACTAAGAAAAAATCAAAATTTCATTTGGTCTGACAAATGCCAAGAAGCATTTGAAATAATAAAAAACATATTATGCTCTCAACCAGTCTTAGAAATTTATGATAAAGATTTACCAATCAAAATTTATACAGACGCTTCTATAGAGGGGATTGGAGCCATATTAAAACAGACACAGCCTAATGGTAAGGAAAAACCAGTTGCTTACTTTTCAAAAAAGTTAAATGAAGCTCAAAGAAAGAAAAAAGCAATCTACTTGGAGTGTTTAGCCATTAAAGAAGCGGTCCGATACTGGCAATACTGGCTATTGGGAAAAAAATTTACAGTCTACTCTGACCATAAACCACTGGAGAATATGAATTTGAAATCTAGAACAGATGAGGAACTTGGTGATTTAATGTATTATTTGTCACAATATGATTTCAACATAAAATATGCTCCAGGAAAAAATAATCTAGAAGCAGATTGCTTAAGTAGAAACCCTGTATTGGAATGTAATGAAAATGAAGACGAACAACTAAAGATTGTAAACTTAATTAGTCTTGAAGATATTTTAATTGACCAAAATAAAAACGAAGAAATACAAAAAAATAAAGATAAAATGTTAAAAAAACGAAATGTTTACTATGAAAAAGTTAGAAATAATGAAAAAATTATATTATCAGAGGAATTAAGTATAAATCTTATAAGAAATATACATAAAAATCTTTGTCATATTGGAATTCAACAGATGCTAAAAACATTGAGTCCATTATACACAGCCAGGAACTTGACAAAAAATATTAAGGAAGTATGTAAAACTTGTGCCGTTTGTATAAAAAATAAGTCGAGAGGACAAGAGAAAATAGGATTTATGTCACACCTAGGTCCGGCCACAAAACCATTCGAAATAGTTTCTATAGATACAATAGGAGGCTTTGGAGGATCAAGATCCACCAAAAGGTATTTGCACCTATTAGTGGATCACTTTACAAGACACGCATTTATTCGAACGTCAAAAACGCAGATTGCAAACGATTTTATAAAATTGGTTGAAAACATTTCAGAAACTGAAGATATAGAGATGCTTCTCACTGACCAGTATCCAGGTATAAATTCGAAAGAATTTAAAAAATTCCTAATGGAGAAACAAATAACTATGGTATTTACTACAGTAAATTCGCCTTTTTCTAATGGCCTTAATGAGAGATTAAATCAAACATTAATTAACAAAATACGATGCAAGATTAATGAAGATGGAAACAGTAGAGCCTGGACCACAATCGCACACGATTGCGTAGACAAATATAATCAAACTATTCACTCAGTAACTGGTTTCTCTCCAAATTATCTTTTGTATGGTATGAACGATACTATTTTGCCAGAAGAATTGAAAGAAAAAAGAACACAAAATCACTGGTTAAGGGATAGGGAAAAAGCTCTAGAAAATACACAAAAATCACACAACTACAACAAACTAATATTTGATAAGAACAGAAAATACCATGAGTTTAATGTAGGAGATATGGTATATGTGGAAAATGGCAATAAGTTAAACCGGAAAAAATTAGACGAGTTAAAAATTGGACCATTTCAGATTGTAGAAAAAGTTTCTAAATCAATTTATAAAATCAATATTGGACGCGGAAAAGCTGAGTCAAATCTGTTTCATATCACAAAACTAGTTCCAGTGGCCATACTGGAAGAAAATGAGACTTAAAATGTGAAAAGAAAGATGAACAAAGGAAGATCAGGTTAGAAGAAAATAATTAACTTTTATTATACATATTTTTTTTTTTTTACCCCAGGGGGGGAGATGTAAAGAAATTCATATAGCATTTCTTTAGTAATTTAGTTTATAGAATTTTGAATTTGCCGCGCATTTCGCTGCCTGTTGTGTAGATTTAACTTAATTTATATTTTGTGAATGGTCACTTTTTGTTGGCCATAAATTACAGATAGGAAAAGAGTTTTGTCTCTGGATATAACACGTAATGATAAGCACATTATTCTTGTAGAAACATGTAACCTGTTTAAATAAGATCGTGGTATCAAAAAGGATTGGAATTGTAAGAGATATATGTGGAAGGATAAACTTAAATTGTCGTTTCTTTGTTTACAGGTTAGTTTTGTATATTTTACTAGTAAAGTAATAGATGTAAATGGCGGTGAAATAGTGTTAAAATAAAAATCTTTGTTTACAGAGCAACAACAACTTATTCCTTTCCCAAACATAATTAAATCTTATATATGTATCCCTATCTGGCAGCTACTTAGCAACAATTCCTCATGAATGTTCTCTACGGACAGATACCTTCAAGATAACCAATACTGAAGATGAAGTCAAGGGACAGCCGCTGAAGATCACCGAGATACGAAGTAATTTCACTGAAGCTGAAAATAATGAGATCCCACATATCACTCTAAATTCTTTGAATCTCGACAACCTGCATCACCTGGAAAATAGAATTCTACTACAGAACCCCGTTAGTCTTGGCCACTTAGATTCTTCATTGTACCATACAACGTTGCCCCTTTATGCACTTGTATCTGGTATAGTTATAATTTTCCTCGTCCATATTCTTCGACGACACCTGAGAAAGAAACCTACCACGCCAGAAGAAGAACCAAGAAACAACCCTATATATGCTGTTCCTGATAGCTCTGGAAACCATGGAATACCAGCAACATTTTCCCTCAAGGTGCTCAAATAGTTGCTGCTCTGAGGGTGGAGGAATTACATACGGTACCCCAAAGGAGATCGCTGACGCCGCGGCACGTGTCTGGTCAACGTGCCGGCTTCGTGGAATCATTCTGCTGTTCCAGCATTTTACCGCGTTTTGCAATTTTAATGTAATAATTATATTATTCAGTCTATTCTGATCTAGCATCGATCACGGATATAATTTTGTAAATTAATTATAAGTTTAGTTAATAAAGTTTTAAGATAATTTTTGGTTTTTTTTGGGAGTCCGGGCTGCCGAATTCGTTATTAGCTTAAATCCTTCCTTGACAAATGGACTATCCAATACATAAAGAACTTTCACAACAAGAGAAGCCCTCCAAGATGAATAATTTTTCCCGTTTTTTCCACATTTTCCACTGATTCTTCGCTCATAAATGTCGCAACGTGATGTAATTTAGCCTTAAAGCTTTCCTCGATAAAAGGACTATCCAACAAAAAAAGAATTTTTCAATTCGAACCAGTAGTTCCTGAGATTAGCGCGTTCAAACAAACAAACAAACTCTTCAGTTTTATAATATTAATTTAGCAGTTATTACTAGCTGTTGTTTGCAACTTCGTTTGCATGTTACTGACGGAAACATCCGCCGTTTATAGTGTTTATACATTATAGTAAATACACTTAAATTTATCATGGATTTTTTTTTTCAGAGAGCTACTGTTCGGCGTTAGATACAGCGGTATGCTGAGGAGGGAACTATTGCTGATAGACCTCGCACCCAGCCCCCACGTATCTTTACCCCCGACTGTGTGGCACAAATAATGGGAACTTATTATGAACGACCTTTTACTAAAACTTCAGTATATGCTCAAGAATATGATTGCACTTTGCAAGCTGTTAGAAATGTTCTGTTTCGACAAGAAGTCCACTACAGGCGTCCGACCAAAAAAATAGTATTAGGACCGGCACAAAGAGAAGTTGGAGTGCGTGTTGCCCGCGAGTTCCGGGATTTCGACTTTTTACACACCATATTATTTTCCGAAGAGACATCGTTTGTCCAGTCAAGAGGGTCGTCGGAACCTATGGCGTGTGAATAATACACGATATGGGCCTAAAAATGTTAAAGCGAACAATGAATCCGGTAGGATAGTTGTTAATATGAGGGGCCGGACGAGTGCCGATGGCCCAGGAGAGTTGTGTTACATTGAAGAGAGGGCGAATGGACAGCCGGCTTGCTAGAGGAGGTCATGGTGCCGACGGTGCTCACGGTGTATCCTGCGGAACAAGTTCCAGAATTTTATTTTATTCAGGATAATTGCTCAATACACCGTGCGCAAAACGCGTTCAAAACTGGCTCCGGCATCCCGAGGTGAAAATTGTCCCTTGGTCCTGCCGATCCCCGGATCTAAACCCCATAGAGAATTTGTGATCCATAAAGGTGCAAAGCCCATCTTTACACCTTACAAGAATGAGCGAAACAACTCGTCTTCCACTGCAACGAAATTTGGGATTCTATTAGGGGCTCCGATTTGTGTCGGTCACTCGTGGGCTCTATGGGTAGACGGTGCGATGCAGTTATAGATGCAGAGGGAGCCTTAACAAAATATATATTTTTTCGTCTTCCTGTCTTGACAATAAAATGTTTTTTATAAACATGTTAGGACAGGAAGTTAAAAATGATATTTAGGAAGACAAAAATGAAATTATATTTTTACCCACCTAGGGGCTGAATTTTAGAAAACACTGAAATACGTTAAACCCATTATTTTTTAAAAGATTTAATTTAACTTGCAATGTAGGTATGATGCCAGTGGTTGAAATGATTATTATTGTTATTATTATTATAAAAAGCAAAAAATAAATTAAAAGCAAAAAAAAACATTTTCTTAAAAAAGCTTTTATTTAAATGATCTAAAAAAATTTTTTCCTTTAAAATTTCACAATTTATATTATATAAAAGCTTGTCGAGAATGAAACAGATTGTCTCATAAATATATAAGAATAAGTAACTTAATTTACTACTTTGATTTGTTAATTCTTTACTTCGAGTCCTTGACAATTGGTGTGTTGCCTGGTACATATTTATTGTAAAAGTTTTTATTTCTGTAAAATATATTGTCTACTGTGTGCTTTTTGCATTGGTAATTATTATTAGTTTTAATATTTTTTTACAGGTGCAGGCAAATCGAGACCAATCTACTACATGGTACAACCCCTGTACACCAAGGTCAAGCGTCTTCAATTTCAAATATTGCGCTTACGAAAGAAAAACCAATATTTTAAGGCTAGATTAAGAAGTGCAGTCTGTTTTGAGAGTGCTGATTTTCGAGATGTTGTCAGAAATATGACAAAACCGACCCAACTTTTTGTTCACATTCAACTGCAAACATCAAGAAAACCGAAAGGACGACGGTTTAACCTGGATTAAAAGGTACTTTCCCTCTCATTATATAAAAAAAGTCCTAAAAGCTATGTCCTTTTGAGCAAGTATTTTACTTTACCATCGACAAAAGGATGAAAAGATTATTGGGTCAAATTAAAACATCTCCAGGCATCAACTCAATAATTTTTAAAAATATATAGAAAACTGTTGCTGAGCAACCAGTTTCTGATGGATTGAGTAGTCTAATATTTGATGAGATGTCTTTGCGTCCTCAAGTATTTTACAATATTCACAGAAATGTGATTGAAGGATTTACAATCGCACATTGAGATGGAAGGGGTGTCGTTTGCAAAGCTTGCGCCATCTACCAGCTCAGAACCTATGCCGTCTACCAGCTCGGAACATGTGCCACCTACAAGCCCTGACCCTGCATCATCGAAAAGTTTATTTATCACACTAATAATATTATGAATGGATTTAAGTTATGATATCGGCTAGATTTAAGTAATAACACTTACTGCCTTTATTACATACAATGTTTGGATTGAATTTAGTTTTAGGTAGTTTTGAAGATCATCCTTATGTGAAAGAAGAGAAGTCCGCACCCTCAGTAAGGACGAGCAGTGCATAGAATTTGCGGAGGAAAACGATTTAATTTGAAAATCGAAAAATTTCAGAGTTTAAAAGGCGTTCCTGTCAATAAACTAAACTCACACTTTTTCGAAAATGTAAAAACTTCAATCCAATGTACCAAATCCATGTGTACTATTTAATTTATGCTTTTTCACATAAATAAGTAACATGACATGAACAAACATGAAGATCCTGCAACAATAACCGACTGGTTTAATTATTGTAGGGAGGCAGTTGTCATATTGGCAACTAGATAAACAAGAAATAAAAGGAAAGATAGAAGGACAAGCCCATCATTATTGTGCTTAATAGATCCGGCATCATAATTAATGCGGACTCAGTGAAGTGTAAAGGAGTAAAATAACTGCAATAAATTAGGGCATTATGTCAAGTATTGTTATAGTCTGATTCACAAGATTCATTTCAGTGAATTTCTGTCCAAGCGCACCGAAAATTATGATCCAGAGCTCATTTGATTCGGAATGACATCTAGAAACTTTTTGAAAATTTCAAGGGGGGCTCGAAAAAATTGCAAAAGTTATAAACTATTAAGAAAAAAGGGAATATGATTTTTCAAAAATATCTCGGAAACTATTAAAGATATCCGAATTTTGAAAAAACATTATTAAAGAGGAGGAAAATTCCTAAAAAAAAAGTCGCACCTCCCGAAACTCTATCACCAATATTTATAATTAAAATTTAAAAGTAAAAATAGTGCTAAAAGCGGGTGACGCGCGTCCCGCGCGCGCTGACCGCGCGCTGAAATGGATCTTGTGAATCAGACTATTAGCAGCAAAAGTCAACAGCGAGTAAAGGAGAAAGCTACTGTTATGTAGCGGCTTTTAGTCAGCAATTAATGGACTAAATGTGAGCGATAAATAGTTAATATACTCTGGTACATCCATGCACATGACTAGCAGAGATGATTGATTGTATAATATCACTGATCCATCAGTTACAAGTATAACTTTGGAAAATAGAGAGCCATTAGCTTTAAAAAAAGTTGGATGTGTTGACCAAATGCATAAACAATAAAGACGAAGATGAAGACAGAGGAGTATCGAGCCAAATATATTAAAATACGCAACCGGTGCAATACGATGTGCCGTGATGCACAGAGGCGACATATCCATAATTCTATTGAGAACGGTGATCCAGTTAAGACATGGAAATTTCTCAAATCCCTCGGAGTAAGACGCCCAGAAACACAGGACTGTAATGCAATTGATATTGACACGCTAAACTTATCATTTTACTTCCTCCTCTAACCTTGACCCTAATATTAAATCGCGAACGTTACAACTTCCATCCTCGTTACCCATCCCTAATTATGATCCTTTCTTTACTGCCCCAGTTACTGAGAGTGACATTGAAAGACACATTAAGGCTATATTGTCGAATGCAGTAGGTGAAGATGGCGTCAGTCGCAAGATGTTAATACCTATTTTAGATATAATTTTACCTACTCTTACACACATATTTAATTATTAATATATTAATATTAATTAATATTACATATTAATATTAACTAAAATAATAATAATTACAAGAGTGAGAAAGTGCGAATGTGAAATATGTAGGTGCAAGCAGAATAAAACATTTTTTTTTGTCTCTTTTTACGTATCGTTTTATTTTTGTTTGCCGCCGGTGTCGTCGATGGCAGACATTGTTCGTGTCAAAATAATTTTGTGTCTAGTTTTGATAAACTGTTTTAAAATATCGATCTCTACTATTGTAATCGAAGCAAAAAGTTTGCAATTATGTTGAATTGTAGTGTAGTTGGCTGTAAAAGCCGTAGTGAGCGAAAAGACGCAAATATAATCTTTCACTGTGGGAGAGCCACGCTTCGGCATGAACGGGCCGGCTCGACCGGATGAATACCACGACCTCACAGAAAACCGACGTGAAATTTTATTTTGGTTTAGCTGATACATCAGTACTTTAATTTGCGATTTATATATTTAATAATGTGGGATATTACCGCCCAGGAGGGCAAGGGATAGGACAGTAATAGCTAGGGAAGCCGGGGTCGCATACCCGTATACTATACCACAACTACCGGACAGGTAAGTTGGGATGAGTATCCCATGACCTCCGTTTAAAAAATAATTTATTTAATTACAACTTTTTTTCTAGTAATCTACCTACTGTACTTTAGTGAACAAATTACTTTCCAAATAAACCTAAGGTAGGTGTTGATAGTCCCTACTATTATTATACTTTAACTCTAATAAATTCGTATTGTAATTTTATTCTTATAATAAAAGGGTAGGTGTTAATAGTTCTTTTTCTAATAAATTCGCGTATACCTACTTACTTTTTGATACCTTCACGGGAAATGAGACAGGCCTACGGGCGATGCATGCGTCTAGCATGGCGATCCGAAGAAATAAATTTGAAGAATAAATATTCTATCCAAATAGTTCGTTGCAAAATAGTTCTTAACCCATGACAACAAGCTCGTCACTAGAAGTCAATATTTAGAAATATATTACAGACATATTTTTAAAATGGCTGCCGGGAAATCTTCTGTCAAAGGCAAACAAATATTCAAGTGAATGACTGAACGTAAAGAAACTATTTGTCTAGGAGCGCCATGTGGAGTTTTTGACATTATTGTAACACTTTTTGACATTGAATTAGGAAAAAGTTTAGTTGTCAAAAGAGGCCATTTTGGGAGCTAATGCTCGAGAAGAAAAGAAAAATTGTTTCTCATAACGACAATGTATCTACCTTGCTGCCTTACAATAACACCTATTTTGCTCCGAATGGTATTAAATTTTCTTCAATCTCTCATTTTGTCGATTCTTCGGTGTTTCTACGATGCGCATGCTAAGCCTGCAGATATTACTCAAAGATGTTGAATCACGCCTCCTTAATATTACTCTATGTACTTTTGACAACAAATGGCTTTCCAAATCGATCTATGACTCAATCCAATCCATAAAATAATGCGACGAACAAATCTTGCATATACGTCGCTCACTGCTCGCGCGTGAGTCCCTACTGATCGGCCCGTTTTGGTAGGCCGTCGCATGTACTTACATTTTCGATACCTACACGGGGAGTGGGACAGGCCTCGCAAGCAAAACCAAACAATTGTTATTTTAAAATAATGCTTATAATAATTCATAATACGGTAAATCAAAGTTCAAAATGGTCCGATGGCGTTGGCGTACTGTCGATATTCGGTTCGGGGTTCGCGGCGCATCGTAAAAGTTCGTGTATTTGTGCGAGCGAGGAAGAGTGTCGGTTAGCCGGACGAGAGTCAGTCTTTGACACGCAAGTTAGGGCAGTATTACGTTGGGTTAAGGGTTAATTTCTTTGGCACCCCGTACGTATGCCATAAATCATAACAGGCGCACTTTCTTTCGTCTAATAAGTAATAACATTTTAGGCGGCAATATAATATTATTGTTTGTTTAAAATTGAAGTGCACATTAGTTTACGCGATCAAAGTCATTATACAGTCGCGGTGGATAAATTAAGTAGTAGTTGTTTTAAAGCCTTCGTTTTGTTGTGTGTTTGTAAAAAAGAGTTTTTATGTGGTATACTGTAAAATATTAGATATATAATATAAGAAGTGTGAGTAAGTTAAACTGTAAATAAATATAAACAAAATTGCAAGTGTGTAAATAAGATTTAGATTATTTGATTATGGCATCTAAGAGGAAAAGTAGTCAGCTTTGGAATCATTTCGAAGAAGTAATTCCTAACAAACAGGCAAAATGTTGTTATTGTTCCCGTATATTGGCGATACATTCCAGCCCAATAGGAAGCCTGAACCGGCATATGAAGTCGATGCATCCTACAATAGAAATAAGGAGCAGCAGACAGCTCGCAACTGTTCCAAATAATTCCAGCGAAGCACAGCCGGTTCCTGCATATTTAGCACAAGTGGCAGCCAACAATGAAATGTCAAATTCAGCATCAGCACATATGGGATTATGGAGTAGACCAACTCAACAAGCGGCTCCTTCGATGGCAGGTTTTGTGGTGTCAAAAAAAGCACTACCGACAAACCGTATTCAACTGCTTGACGAACAGTTGGTGAAAATGATTGCCAAAGGTTTTCATGCTCTTCGAATGGTTGACGAAGTTGAGTTCAGGAAGTTCGTCGAGATGTTAAATCCCGGATATACTCTGCCGACTCGGAAAACTGTCTCCGAAAGCCTGCTTCTCAAAACATATAATAAGCTTTTGGAATCTGTTAAAAAGGTAATAGGAAAAGCGGCAGCTATTTGTGTAACGACAGAGGCCTGGACTTCCATTGTGAACGACGGTTACATTGCTGTCACTGCGCACTTCATCGATACCGAAACTCACAAACTATGTACGGTAATGATTGGATGTATTGAATTTGAAGAATGGCACACAAGTGAAAACCTCAAAAACTTCTTAGAAGAAAAGTTTATTGAATGGAATATACACCGGTATGTGAATGCAGTAGTCAGTGACAATGTCGCAAATATACTAGGTGCTGTTCGACTTGGTGGCTGGCATTCAATTTCATGCTTTGCACACACTCTTAATTTAGTAGTGCACCATAGTATCTCCGAAATATCCGACACTGTGAACAGGGTTAAGGCTGTTGTAGAATATTTTCACCGAAGCAATCCAGGATCAAATAAATTGAAAGAGATGCAAGAGCAGATGAATATCTCGCCACTAAAGCTCAAACAAGACGTTACAACGCGGTGAAATTCCACCTACGATATGCTCATGAGGTTTTTAAAAGTAAAAGAAGCCTGCCACTATGTGTTTTATAGGTCGCATTATTGCCACTTTGGCAATAATGCGACCAGATTTGAGTTTACCGCAAGACGACTGGCCGGTGATCGAAAAGGCGACAGATCTTCTAAAAATCTTCTATAATATTACTGCTGAAATCAGTGGCGAAGGATATGTCACGGCATCAAAATATATTGTTTTTTTGCAAAATAATAAATAGAAAGCTGAACCAATTTTCTCCTAACAAAAAAAATTGAAAGCCTACATAATGCACTCAAATGCACTCAAATATGCCTTTCTTTGTGAGGCGACGATATTGGATCCATGATTCAAGAAAAGTGGATTCAATAACATCGAGAATTTTAATAGAGCAGCATTTGCAATAAAATAGAGAATTGGCATGCAAACAGAGACAGTTCAAGAAATACCAGTACAACAGCCGCCACCTGAAGAGTCTAGTGAATCTGACTCCATTTGGGACGAATTTGACAGCGAAATTGCTGTTCTCGTTCCCCAAAATCCTACTGCAGCGGGCATAGTAGAGTTCGATAAATATATAGGAGAACCACTTCTCAAACGAACTCAAAATCCTTTACTCTGGTGGAACGAGCGAAAAGCTGTATACCCGCGGCTATAAAAATATATGTTAAAACGGCTAAGCATCGCTGCTACGTCCGTTCCATCCGAGCGAGTATTTTCTGAAGCTGGTCTGACATTAAATGAAAGGCGGACTCATCTTACAACCAAAAAATTATCCCAACTACTATTTATCAGTTGTAATTAAAAATGTATATATAGTAGATATATAAGTAAAAAAGATAAAAGCAAAAAAAAAAGTGAAATAAAATGAAAGGATAAAAAAAAACTAATCATTGTAAAAAAATAATAATCATTGTACAAAGTTGATTTTTAAATGCGCCAATATTCAACGTGATTTTATGAAGTTGCGGCGGTCCTCCGTCCTTGAATATTGCCAGTCCTAAGCCTGGAAACACTTTCTGTAATTTTCTAGTATCTCATAATCAGGGTTAAGTATGAAGGTAAATCAACTTTGTCAAAAATAAAGACTATATAACAATAATAAAAGGCCTACCTATTACACAGAACATTGAGTACAATCACAGGTATACGACATATGTAATAGCAGGCCGTTCGTATAGCTCGTCATGTCAGGTCATGTTTAGTGTTCTGCGTACTGATAGCATGCCATATGACGCGATGCGGAATGTCATGCTATATAGAATGCTATATGTGTAATGACACTACAGGGTACTGTTTTGAGCATGTCTATAACAGAAATCTGACCACCGACAACTGGTACTCGTCTATTGAACTTGTTCAAGAACTGAAAAAGGCCTGACTACTGTAGGAACGTTTAAAAAAATAAAGCCATTATTTCAACCAACCAAATTTCAACCAACCAAGCACAGAACAAAAAAATCTTCGTTGTTTGGGTTTACTAAGGAATGCACATTGGTGAGCTTCGTACCAAAGAAGAAGAAAGCTGTAATATTATATTCTACTATGCACCATGATGACAAAGTGAAACCAATAACTCACAAGGCTGAAATAATAGTATATTACAATGCTACCAAATCAAGCGTCGACTCAGTTGATCAAAAATCATCAGTATATTCCTGTAGTCGTCGTACTCCTCGTTGGCCAATGGTATTGTTCTTCCGTATTCTTGATACGTGCGCCTGGAATAGTACAGTGATAGATCATTCGCAGAACAATATACCAAAATTAGCTCGTGTCAATTTCATCAAAGCTGTTGCAAGCCAACTCAATGAAAGCAATCTAAAAACCAGATTGTACAACTCCAAACTTCCTCGACGGTTGCGCGCAATCATTTCGGATATTACAGGCATTCCAAATCCACTCCATTTACCGGTTGAGACCAATAATGAGCAGAAACTGCCACGGAATGAGAGAAATTATTGTCACCTGTGCCCACCGGGCCTAAAAAGAAAAACTGCGTACATGTGCCATAGTTGTACTAAGCCTGTGTGCCTTAGCTGTACAAAAAAAATGTGCAATGACTGTGTCAGCAAACGCGACTGAAAGGTCTTGCACGTTTTTGTTTTTTATTTTAACTATGTTCTTTTTTGGTTTTTATGAGAGTGTATGATGTTTTTATAAGTGTTTTTATTCGTTATTTTAGAAACATGTTTTTTTATATATGAATGAATGAATGAATGAATATTCTTTATTGTGTTCATACTTACATACTGTTCCGTTTCTATCGCTTAAAATATTATTGTAACGTTTAAAATTACCGGGCGTCAATTTGTCGCTTCCGATTGGTACACAATGCTGACAGAATGTCCAATCGCATCGCGTGGCACATAGCCGAGCGACTCTGGCGCCACCTGCAGTCGAAAAAGGGCCAAGGAACCGAGCGCGCGCGGCGGACGCCGCGCGGCCTGAAATTACCGAATTTACCGATTTATCGCGTGTGGAATCTTAGAATCCTTCACAACTAATCAAAGCGCCGGCCGGCTGCAGTATCTAAAGAATAAAACAAGAACACTGGACAATTCGACATTACCGAAGAGGTTCCTTCTAACCCGCTCCACGGCGTCTACATCAGACCTGGTGAGTGCTAACGCTTTGCTTCTTTTGGTAGTTTTGTCGTATTGTGTATCGTATTTACCGGCGAGAATTATAAACATTCTCGATCCCAGAGTGGCGATTTGACGTATTACCGTTTATCAATCCATACCGCGTCAATACCGTCACATCTTTTTGGTGCCGAAACCCGGGACTTTAGATACATTCAGCCTGCCAAATACCTATCAATTACATACGTAATTATAACGACAAAAATCGTCTAAGATTCCATATTATTTCAAACAAAAACCGTAATCCTTGTTCCATTTTTACCTACTACCGTATTCCATTTTTAAAAGTAAGTGCATCGATTATTTCCGAAGTTTCTAGTACAAGGTAACTAATCTAACCGTTTTGTGCCTATTATTATTATTAGTTTCAGTGTTGCATATTATTTCTTTTACCATTTACAATTAACAATAACGTAGGTAATATCATATCGTAAGTGTAACATTGTTGCTACAGTAGGCATAGTTCGACTTGTCGGCGCGTGGACGCCATAGATGTATAATACTAGAAACGCTTATCGTACTTAACAGTTTCATATTAACCACTACTTACTTTTAATTTCGACTGGTTTATAATAACGTATTTCGTATTACTTACTGGGATAATATTAACAGATATTCCTAGGTACATACTTTCGTAATTCTAAAATAACATTTAGTACCGACATAGCACATACAAGAAATTTAAAACTTTGTTTTAAACTGTATAACGCTTGCTATTTTATTCTTTAAACATTTAAAACGATCTGCGCTATATTATATGATCATTTTCTAAAACTTTGTTGCATCGAATTTAAATGATTATATCGTAGTGCAGTGTCTATTCCATAGTGCAGTTTTATATCAAGGGACATCGATCGATCGTGCAGTTGTTGTTTAGGTATACAAACTGTTTTTAAATATCGACAAATCTTGTTTGTTGTTTGTGTTTCTTTGCTGCATAGTCGTAAATAGTGTTTAGGCACAGGGGCGACACTCTCTACAAATGACAGTTCGAGCACCGACAAATGTCAGTTATGTTGACTTAAGCCTAGGGTTGACATCGAATTAATTTAAAATATTTTTTTACGTCTGCGTAAATATAATATTTTTACGCGGGCGAAGCCGCAGGCAACAGCTAGATACTTAATATAGAAAGGGAAATCATACCTACCTACTTTAATCCACGTCTCAGTTATTTATTGTACCTACTGCGTGTGACGAAAACAAGGGTTAGTTTAGAAAAAATAAGTATTAATTATCGAGGTAGGTTAAGCGGAAGGAACTTTTGTCATAATTTTTTTCTTGGTTAATACGGCCGGCAACCATATACAACTACAATTATTAAGCCCACTCATTTTAATACCGATCAGGAAATTTCAAATATTTTAGGTGCGTGCGATTTGAACTTTTGAACAATACTGATATTTACAACGAAAATTCAAAATAGTCTCCATGCAAACGTCTTATTGCCATATTTTTTTAATCAAAAATGTACTCAGCCATTGGGCCCATAAATTGGAAAAATATAACTTGTGTCCTTAGCAATTGGGTTTAATTTGCACTTAATTCTTAAGTAGTATAAAGACTATTTGAATTATATCAATGCAATTTTAAATTTTTATTACCACTCAATAAGTGTTGTAACACAACTAAGATCGTTGCACAATATCGATAGGTATCGACAGATTTAAATGCGATTAAGTACTACATGTAATATTTAATCTAAAATTTTATGCGGAAATCCTTACTAATATTTTACTACTATTATAAATATGAAAGTTTGTGAGGATGTATGGATGGGTGAATGGATGGACGGATGAATCTTAAATGGCACACCACACGTTTGTTTCTCTTAATCGCAATAACTATTGAACGGGTTTTAATAAAAATTTGATATACGTTCGAGGTTAACCTCCTACAAACTTTATCCAACCCAAGCATATTTCGTTAAAAATATCGATAAAATCAAACTATTGCATGACTACATCACTAGTGAAACAAAAAACAAAGTATATTTTTATGAACGTCGCGTCAGCCAAATCTTTCTTATGAAATTACACTGTCGCGTCGGCGAAACTGCCAGCCCCGTGAACCATAGTCCAGGCTGGGAAAAAGTTACTTCCCACCCGCCCCCGCATTCGCCCAGACACGCACACATAGCTGCGAGCGGTGAGTCGTGTAAATCGGTGGAGTGACGGTTCTTTACGTTAGTAATATATATATTCTTTGGTTTAGGTAAGTTATCATGTCCTACCTAACGAGACGTAAATCCAAACCTACTGTTAAAAAATGTATCGAACCGTCTTATACCGTTAATAACTTACCTAGTTTGCGACGTAAACGAACTATAGCGTATAATCGTATATCGAAGGCCCTAGAAGTCGGGAATTTGGCTCAAACCGATAAAACTAAGCTGGAGTTATTTCTTTCATATTGTCAAGAAATAAAAAATATTGCTAATGATTTTCAAGAGGCGCATTTTATTATTTTGGATCTTTTAAATGACGATACCGACGAAAGGGATAGCGAGATTCAGGAATTGTTTGATGACGCGTATTTTCAAGTGATTGCACTACAGCGTGTTTTTGAACCGTGTTCGTCTTATCAAGCGGTTAGCTCGCAGCGCGACTCAGTTGTATGTCCGTCTGGCAACAACTTACGTTTACCGAAAATTTCCCTACCGACATTTTCGGGTGCTATCAAGGCGTGGCCCGAATTTATTGCTACTTATAACGCGTTAATTCATGAGTCTACTTGTCTAACAGACATTGAGAAATTTCATTATTTAGTGTCCGTTTTACGTGGTGACGCCCTATCGGTAATTCGAATATTCCCTGTTGCCGGGGAGCATTATGTAAGCGCATACGACGCTCTCAAGTCTCGGTATGAAGATAAACGTGAATTAGCTTTTACGTGTTGGCGTGACATTTTGGAAATTAATTTTAAAACTATTAACGCTCAAGATTTTCGAAATTCACTGGACGCGATCGACGAAAACTTGACTATATTAAAACAGTTAAAATTACCTACCGAGCATTGGGACTTCGTACTTTGCTACAATATTTTGGCGAAACTAGATACAAAATTAAGGCGCGAATTTGAAGAAAAACATAGCGACGTGGAGCTACCACAATATAAACAAATTAGGGAATTTTTACATTCAAAATGCGAAGCGCTGATGCGAGATACACATTTTACCGCGGCCACTAACAAACCCACGGCAACCTTTAAGGAGGTTTCGGCAACCTCATTTAAATCGAAGCGACCTAACGTCGCACATGCACTTGTCGCCTCCTCGGTTGGTAGTAGTAAGAAGAGTGGTAAAGTACAAAACGAGAATTCTACTAAAGTGTTACCAACACGAAAATTCGTTCGTAAATGTTCCTTTTGTGATGATAAGCACCAAATAACGGCTTGTCAATCTTTTCTTTCTAAATCAACGGACGACCGTATGGCTGTGGCCACCGAAAGGAAATGGTGTTACAACTGTTTAAACGCGTCTCATTCGGTGCGTCAGTGCACATCGATATTTTCGTGTAGAAAATGTAATCGTAAGCATCATACTCTTCTGCATCGGGAGCAACCGACTAGTACTTACGACTCTTCCGGTGACAAGTCAAATTCAGTGACCTTAGTGGCGAAAGATCTCTTATCTCCGTCTCACTCGACCGTAAATACGACCGTGTTACTAGCAACCGCCATCATACAAATTCGTGACGCATCTGGCGATTTTCATAGTTTTCGCGCGCTCTTTGATACCGGTAGTCAAAATAACTTTATAACGGCACACGCTGCTCATCGGCTGGGCTTGCACCCTACAACTACTAACGTTAACATTCTTGGTTTAGGGGGTAATCCCGCTTCAGTAAACGGTGTGATTACTTGTGATATTGGCACTAATTGTAACGTCAAATTCTGTCTCGATATGTTCGTTGTTCCGAACACAAACTTAATACGAGTGGATGGGAAGTCAAAACATTACCGCTTGCTGATCCTGGTTTTGACATTCCTGGTCCAATCGACGTTTTGTTAGGTGCCGATGTTTTTGTTGAATCGCTTCTTGAACAACGGTTGAAAGGCAGTGCTTCCCAACCGAGAGCTTTCAATTCTGTCTTCGGATGGCTTCTCCTTGGGAAAACGAAACTCGCTTCTTCATGTTTATTAGGTATGCCTCTTCCTAAGGTAGACGATAATTTAAATAATATCGTGCAACGTTTCTGGGAAATCGATAACGTTCCTAAATCCTCTCGATTTACTCCAGATGATCAATTATGTGAAAGTAGTTTTATCAGCGATCACTATCGCGATGAGACGGGTAGATACGTCGTCTCTCTTCCTTTCAAGGACAACGCAGAGCCAATTTTCGAAGGCTCTCGAGAAATAGCTCTTCGACGCTTTCATGCTATTGAAAGACGTCTGTCTCGTGATCCGGATCTCAAACAACAATATATCGAATTTATGACCGATTATAACGACAGTGGGCATATGTCGTTAGTGCCTGCTAAACAAATGGGTCAGGGTAGGTATTACATACCTCACCATTGCGTTCTACGACCAGACAGTGCGACAACTAAACTTCGCGTCGTTTTTGACGCATCGGCGAAGGATGCTAACTCCAAATCGCTTAACGAAACGCTACTGACTGGTCCAAAGTTGCAATCCAACATTGTTGAGATCCTTCTTCGCTATCGTGAACATAAGATTGTTTTCATGGCGGATGTACGCCATATCTATCGTCAGATTAACCTTGTTCATAATCATCGTCCTTATCAACGTATATTTTGGCGAGCTCATCCAGATGAGCCACTTCAAGAGTACATCTTGAATACCGTAACGTATGGGGTTTCTTCAGCTCCGTTTCTTGCATGTCGCGTAATCCAGCAACTAGCCAACGATGAAGGTCACAAGTACCCGAAGGCTAGAACCGTTTTAACTTCCGATATAAATATCGATAACGTCATCACCGGAAGTTCTTCGCTGGAGGACGCACGTGACATTAAATCGCAGGTTATCGCTCTTCTCGGTCTTGGTTCTTTCGAGCTGCGAAAGTGGGTAAGTAACCGTCCCGAACTTTTAAGTGATTTGCCTTCAGAAGCGTGTCTTTCGGAAGCTATGACTTTTACCGAAGCCGAAGATACAACTGTCAAAGTTCTAGGTCTTAAATGGGAACCTGCCTCTGATTCGTTCGTTTTTAACGTTCTTCCGTCAAATAATCCATGTACCAAACGAACGATTCTGAGTGAGGTAGCTAGAATCTTTGACCCTTTAGGTTTTTTGTCCCCTTTAACAATCCATGCCAAAGTTTTAATCCAAAAACTTTGGATTATCGGTGCTTCGTGGGATGAAACTCCTCCACCGGAAATTGTATCTCAATGGAGCAAATTTTCTCGTCAGCTTCCTTTAGTTAGAAATCTCAAGGTTCCACGCAAATTCGTTATCGAAAATGCTTTATCGTATCAATTGCATGGTTTCTGCGATAGTTCTGAACTAGCGTACGGCGCCGTTATTTACTTACGTGTTACCTTGTCTGATGGTTCGGTTCGCGTTTTTCTTGTCTGTGCCAAGGCTCGTGTTGCTCCTCTCAAGAAGCAATCGCTGCCTCGCTTGGAGCTGTGTGGAGTCGTTTTACTCGCTGATCTAATAAAATTCGTCAGGGATACCCTTCGGATACCTATCCACGAGACTTATCTTTGGTGTGACTCCACTGTTACCTTGGCTTGGTTGCGATCGCCTTCTTCTCGATGGGTGACTTTCGTTGCAAACCGTGTCAGTCATATCCAGGATATCGTACCTACCGAGTGCTGGAGGCACGTACCTTCTGCTACGAACCCTGGAGACGTTTGTTCACGTGGCCAATTACCCCATGATCTGCTGAACAACGCATTATGGTGGGCGGGGCCTGAGTGGCTGTCCCAATCACCATCTCAGTGGCCAGTAGATATATCGAAGACTCATACTCAGAATGATGCGGTATTCACTGAACAACGTCGTGTAACTCTCGTGACCGAACCTGTGACCGATCGAACCGACCCCTCTCAGCAAACGTCAATTATCGATCAATTGTTCGAGAAATATTCATCCTTGGATAAAATCTGTCGCATTCTCGCCTACATTCGTAGATTTGCATATAAAACGCGCGGCACAGTTTTGTCATATGAAAATACGTTCATAACCGAAACAGAGCGTCATCGTTCCCTCCTTATTATCGTTAAGCATTTTCAAAATCGTCATTTCTCGGATGAAATTTCAAAATTAGAGCAGAAGAAACTGCTATCACGTACTTTTCGAAAGCTAAATCCATTTATCGATGATCAGGGTATACTCAGGGTGGGCGGACGTCTCGCTCGCTCAGGTTTAGAATTTGAGCACAAATATCCTGTCTTGTTGCCAAGGAAGTGTGTCCTTACGGCAGCTGTAATCGAATCTATTCATAGAAATAATTTTCATCCTGGTCTAAACACGACTCATTATCTAATTTTACAACAATTTTGGATATTTGCGGCTAAGCGTGCCATACGAAACCAACTTTCCAAATGCATACGATGCTACCGTCTTAATCCGCAGCCCTTGCAACCGTTTATGAGCGACCTGCCTGCCTTCCGCGTTAATCAAGCAAAACCGTTTTCAGAAGTAGGCGTCGATTTCGGCGGGCCTTTTCGAATTAAGTTAGGTACCCAAAGGGGCGCTAAACTAGATAAAGCCTATTTGTGCTTGTTCGTGTGCTTAAGTACTAAGGCCGTACATCTGGAGGTAGTATCTACTTTATCGACAGACGGTTTTATCGCGGCATTGCGCCGATTTATTTCCCGTCGTGGCCGGTGTAACGTTATCCACTCCGATTGTGGTACCAATTTCGTAGGTGCTAGCGCACAACTAGCGTCATGTATGGAACAAGCTTCGCACGCAGAGCGTATTTCTTTTAAATTTAACCCCCCATCCGCTCCGCATTTCGGAGGAGTATGGGAAATTCAAATTAAAGCCGCAAAATCTCATTTGTACCGTATTGTTGGTGATCAGACACTAACGTTTGAAGAGCTTGCCACTCTTTTCACACAAATCGAATCGATTTTAAATTCAAGACCTTTGTGTCCATTAAGCTCCGACCCTAACGATTTGAACGTTTTGACCCCTGGTCATTTTCTAACATTAGAACCTTTGACCGCGGTTCCAGATCCAGACTACAAGGACGTTAAAATTAGTCGATTAAACCGTTGGCAACTAATTCAATCATTTCAACAGCAGTTTTGGAAACGTTGGAACCACGAGTACTTACATGCACTAACTCAGCGGGCAAAATGGACCAAGGATTCGAAACCGTTAACCGTAAATTCTATCGTGCTTCTTAAAGACAATAATCGACCTCCTCTCCACTGGCCGCTAGGACGAGTAGTTTCCCTACATCCTGGCCCGGATGGAGTAGTTCGAGTGGCAACTATACGAACGTTTAAGGATCATTTACTTAAACGACCTTTGGTCAAATTATGTCCTCTTCCATTAGAATAACCGTTATTAATTAACTTCTTAAGGATTAGTTTTAAGTTTAGTATCGTAAGTAATTCCTACTTTAACTATCGTTTCTTTTCATTAATTTAGGAAAATCCCATTGGTATTTTGGTGGGCGGAATGTTCCGTTTCTATCGCTTAAAATATTATTGTAACGTTTAAAATTACCGGGCGTCAATTTGTCGCTTCCGATTGGTACACAATGCTGACAGAATGTCCAATCGCATCGCGTGGCACATAGCCGGGCGACTCTGGCGCCACCTGCAGTCGAAAAAGGGCCAAGGAACCGAGCGCGCGCGGCGGACGCCGCGCGGCCTGAAATTACCGAATTTACCGATTTATCGCGTGTGGAATCTTAGAATCCTTCATAACTAATCAAAGCGCCGGCCGGCTGCAGTATCTAAAGAATAAAACAAGAACACTGGACAATTCGACATTACCGAAGAGGTTCCTTCTAACCCGCTCCACGGCGTCTACATCAGACCTGGTGAGTGCTAACGCTTTGCTTCTTTTGGTAGTTTTGTCGTATTGTGTATCGTATTTACCGGCGAGAATTATAAACATTCTCGATCCCAGAGTGGCGATTTGACGTATTACCGTTTATCAATCCATACCGCGTCAATACCGTCACACATACAATAAATAAACTTAAAATTACGAATAACTTAGTACAAACACAAAGGGCGGCTTTATTGCTATGCAGCAATTTCTTCCAAGCAACCCACAAGCAGGAAAGTATTTAAATTGTATCACACAAACAAACAAAATGGGCAATGTGCAAAATCAGTTATTAACATACACAGGAAACACAAGTTCACACAAGTTCACATCACACAAGTGACATGTTTAATTCGATAGAAAGAGACAAAACACTGTATAACTATTCAAAGCTTATACAGCGTTTATTAGTAAGGGGGTACGAGTATAACTAATATTAAACAAATCTAATAGATACCTAAATACCACAATATTCTTATACTATGAATCTAAGACATATACACAAATACATAATATACAATAAATACACAGATACATACATAAATATATCAAACAGATATTTTATATTCAATAATAATATTTTAAAACAATATGTACTATAAATTATATCATAATATATAAAATATTACTACTTATATATTACTACTAGTAGACACGAAAGAATTATCGGTACCTACTCCTTTTTTTTACTTTTAATAATAGGTAGATAAGCAATTGGAAAATTATAACTTTGTTATTACAATAATATGTTCTCAGTATTACATACACATCCATAACAAGTACTTACATAATATTATTTAAGATATTTTATGTGAATTAATAATATTCACATAAAATATAATTAATGTGATTTTAAAAATATTCTTTTCGTTTCTCAGCTTTGGTGGTTCCTCAACAACTTTACCAGTCGATGTTGCTATAGAGATAGAAATTGAAACCACTTTAGTATCCTGGGAACATATCAAATCTCTGGTTAAGCTCCAAGGTAACGAAGGGTTGCACTTGGAAAAAAAATGAAATAAAGCACATATAAATTTTTGCAAACAGATAATGAAAGTAAGGAGAGTGGGGGGCAGCGAACCGTTGGAAATAGTGGATCAACACGTATATCTCTCATTGTATTAGCTACGCACACATGGAACATAGTCACGTTGCGCCACTTCATACCGTCGCACAGTGGATCGACTCCCTACAATCGGTTGGTATAGAGTTATAAAAATATTTTTTCTCAATTTGCGAAAAACAAATGATGCCAATATGCTCTAGTAAATTAGGAAATTTGAAAATTTCATTACACATTTTGCGATTCCACTTCAAGAAGCTATTTAAAGAAAACTCATTTCATTGTATGAAGAATAACATTTAAAAATTTATTACTCGAGATTTTCGCCCATTTTCATAATTTAACCAGTATTATAGGTTGTAATGAATTATTATCTAAATATCGTCCAAACATTCTTCCTACCCTTAGCCACCCCCATCGAAGATAAGAAACAAAACATGTGATTTTTGTATTTCGTCCCTAAAAATGAGCCAATCGACTTCAAAGGCCATTTAATTAGCTAGATATGGTCAGAACATAAAGTAACGCACGTAAAATAACATAAAGAACATTTTGTATGTGACAAAAGTACGAAATAACATTACGACTCAGAACGGAATAACCTCATTCATACTAATGAGGGTAGTTAGTAAAAATTAAAAACTGCGATTGCAAAAGGCACAAAACTTGAATACGCACACCAGTTTTGTAAAGATGTAAATATTTTATTAGGTTTACAAGGCTGCTAAAAGTGTTTAATACATACTCCTTGCATATTGGCACAATAGAAAATTATGATGTTTATATACCTATCAAAGTGAAACTGTTATGACACAAATATATTGTGTTTGGAGAAGTCTACTATAAATACTACAGAAACTACTACTACTAATACTACTACTCTTCTTTACTTAAAAATACTATAAAACGAACAAGTTTTACTTCGAAACTTCAATGCGCACTCTCACAATGTCATCCCGTACTTTTGCTACATACTTAGATCTGTATGTTGCTTTACGCGACCACGAAGATATCCGCGATCACAAATATTTATTGCATACTTTAAAATCAAATATTAATTTTGATCTCAGTGAAAGTTCCGAGCAAGAGTTTGAAAAATGGTTGATAAGATGTCAATGTTTCGGAAATGGAACACGAGTTTTCAACATATATGAAACCAATAAAATGACGGTTCAAAAGTGTTAGCTGTCAGAGGGCAAAAACAGGTGAGTAAGGTAACAAGTGGTGAAAAAAGGACACTTGTTACAACTTGCTACATAATAAATGCCCAAGATTATGCTCTTCCGCCTGTACTGATTCTCCCTCGCGTGCATTTTAAGCAACATATGCTCAACGGCGCTCGACAGGCACTTTGGGTCTTGCTAGTCCCTCCGGATGGATGAACAGCTCACTGTTTTTAAAAACGATGCAACATTACATTGAACACATACAAAGCAGCAAAGACAACCCATCCCTGCTAATCATGGACAATTACGAAGCACAATGTGCATATTTGCATAGAAGCTATCAATTTAGCAAAAGAAAATGGTGTTACCATCCTTACAGTGCCTCCTCACTCAACAGGGAAATTACAACCACTCGATGTTGGTGTTTTCAAGCCATTTAAGACAGCTTACAACGCTGCTGTCGACAGTTACCAGTTACAAAAGGTAAAAATTGTACCAAACATAAATATTATGGTATTTTTTATTTAATAAAACTACTTTAATTACTGGAAAAAATTTACCATTTCATAAATTTCATCAGTCCATTGTTACCCAGGTAAAATAGTAAGACGGTTTCATGTCTTGGTTCATTGTGCCCCACTACGATCCACAGTACCCCATGGCAAGATCCAGTGTAACCCATATATGGGGAAAAGTTGATCAATTCCCACTTTAAAAAAAAACATTTACCTTTAAAAAACTATCAGTGATTTTTGAAAAAAATACATGTACGTAGGTAGCCAACATATCATGCTATCAATTAAAATATAAAACTGTTACTAATGGTCTTTTTATTACTTAAAAATGTCTTTAAAAAAAAAAGTGACCCTGTCCCCCACTCTCCCCTAAAGTTGGCTGCACAAATCATGAGTGATAGATGTAAATGCTATTGAATTTTGTTATACACAACTCAAAATTAGCACTTTTAAGAACTCTGCTGGAACTGTTAATTTTATTAGAAAAATTAATAATCTCTTTGATATAATGAATTCAAGAAATTAAAAAGCATACGCTTATAAAAAGACCCTTTCGAACGATTTTTTTTTTAAATTAAGCCTTTCTTAGAAGAAATGATTATAATAATATCTATGGACGTTTCACACCACGTCAATCTGATCCCGTGGTAAGTTCTCGAAGAACTTGTGTTACGGGTACCAGACAACGGAAATATATTTAATACTTTTATACTATAATAATAATAATAATATCTATGGACGCTTCACAACACGTCAATCTGAACCCGTGCTAAGTTCTGTGTTACGGGTACCAGACAACGGAAATATATTTAATACTTTTATACTATACACATATTTAAGATTTTTATTATATTATACACATATTTAATACACATCCATGGACCATCCCGGGAACACAGAAAAACTTGTTGTTCCTTCGGCGGGATTCGAACCCGCGGCCCCCGGCTTGAGCACCAACACGCTCAACCAACTGAGCCACAGAGGTAGTCAAATGTACCTTAAACATTTGAAATTAGGAAATAAAAACGTGTACTTAATAGAAAAACAGGATTTTTGGGTTTTTTGATTTGTATTAAAATAATATTTTTTTTATACGAATCTTTAGTTGAAAATAATAATCTTCAATTTTTAAGCACCTACAAATTAAGTCAGGACCATTTAGAATATTTTTTTAGTTCTATTAAGGCCAAAGGTGGATTCAACAATAACCCTTCAGCAAGACAATTTAAATCTTAGTACATGGCGAAATAAAACATATAACGTCAGGAAATTGTATTCCTTTACAACATATTAGCATATTAACTCTAACAAAATCTGTCGAAGCAATAAACAGATCATCAGATAAAATTAGATTATCAGATAACTTAGATGTCTGAATGTGAGAAACTGATTTATTAATGAAAGATCACGATTATTTAAGCAAGTATTTTGACTAAATTTTAGAAACATATAATTACATAATAGGTTGGGGAAAAAGTCTTTTCGCATTATAGTATGTATGAACTTGTCATAAAATATCTTGGGCTATACCAATTTTATCTGGCTGATTTTGGTATCATTAAAAAGTTTTAATTTTACAGAAGACAATTCCAAATTCAAATTAGGTAAATTTGAGATTTTCATTTGTTTTTCTTATTGTTAAAATGAGTGATTCTTATGAAGAATTTCGATACATTTTAAAATTTTATTACAAAAAAGGTAAAAATGCAACACAAGCCGCGAAAAAAATTTGTGATGTTTATGGACCTAATGCAGTATCTGTGAGAGTAGCGCAAATTTGGTTTAAGCGTTTTCAATCCGGAAATTTTGATATCAAAGATGCACGTCGCTCTGGTCGCCCTGTTACGGACAAAACTGTTGCCATTTTTGAAAAAGTGGAGCAAGATCGGCATATTAGTGGTAGAGCCATGCTTCGGCACGAATGGGCCGGCTCGACCGGAGAAATACCACGGGCTCACAGAAAACCGGCGTGAAACAGCGTTTGCGCTGTGTTTCGCCGAGTGAGTGAGTTTACCGGAGGCCCAATCCCCTACCCTATTCCCTTCCCTACCCTCCCCTATTACCCTATTCCCTCTTAAAAGGCCGGCAACGCACTTGCAGCTCTTCTGATGCTGCGAGTGTCCATGGGCGACGGAAGTTGCTTTCCATCGGGTGACCCGTTTGCTCGTTTGCTCCCTTATTCCATAAAAAAAAAAAAAAATTAGTAGTTACGATGTAGCTGAAGAACTGGGGATTGACCACAAAACGGTTTTGGCGCATTTGAAAAAAGCTGGGTACACAAAAAAGCTCGATATTTGGGTGCCTCATGAGCTCACTGAAAGAAACCTAATGAACCGTGTACTCATTTGTGATTCTTTATTACGACGTAATGAAACCGAACCATTTTTGAAGAAGCTGATAACTGGTGATGAAAAGTGGATCACGTACGACAAGAACGTGCGAAAAAGATTGTGGTCGAAGGCCGGTCAGGCTTCACAGACTGTGGCGAAACCCGGGTTAACTCGCAACAAGGTGATGCTGTGTGTGTGGTGGGATTGGAAGGGCATTATTCATTATGAGCTGTTACCGCCAGGCAGGACCATCAATTCTGAACTGTACTGCGAACAACTGATGAGATTAAAGCAAGAAGTTGAGAGAAAGCGGCGGAATTAATCAACAGAAGGGGTGTGGTTTTTCACCATGATAACGCTAGACCTCACACATCTTTAGCCACTCAGAAAAAAATACGGGAGTTTGGCTGGGAGGTGTTAATGCATCCGCCGTATAGTCCTGACCTTGCACCTTCAGATTTCCACCTGTTTCGGTCGCTGCAGAATTCCTTAGGCAGTGTCAGGTTGACATCACAAGAGGACTGCCAAAACCACTTGTCGCAGTTTTTTCATCAGAAGCCCCAAAAATTTTATAGCAATGGGATCATGTACCTACCAACAAGATGGCAAAAAGTTATCGAACAAAATGGCACCTATATACTTTAGTCACTTGTAAATAAACTTTATAAAAAAACCTTTTGAATTTTTATATAAAATGCGAAGAAACTTTTTCCCCAACCTAATACATTGCTGGATTTATCGTTAGTTGAAAAAAAAGTGTGAAGAAATCTTAAGTGTGAAGAAAGAGTCTCCGCTATCATTTGAAATACAAAATACCCAAGCCTTCAATTAAAAAAAGATAAAGGAGGACGTTGCTATCCCACGCTTAATGTGATTAAAATTTGTGAACTTTGTGAAATGATATTTCGCAAAAATCGAGGCATAAACAAGAAAAATATTTTGATATCCTTACACAAGAATGCTTGAATTGTTGTTTGGGATTAAAGTTATTCTCTCGCGAACCTCTTTTTTCTAGCCAATCGTTTATCGACTGTCAATATTCGCTATTGAATAAGGCTGTAATTATAAAATATTAAAAGTTCGTATTCATCATGCAACTCGAAAAATATCTGAAAAACTGATAACGTAAGAGTATTCTAATAAACTAATTCTATTTAAAGGCCAGTAGCAACAAACGGTCAGTATGGTGCTAACATACACACATCGCTCTCTTGGCATCAAATATTTAATTTCGAGACGGGCCTCTCCTCTTTAGTCCTGATGAGTGATGACACAGGGCAAACTCACTATTATTACATATACCTACATTTATGTTATATACGGTTATATCGTATAACATTAAATAGTATGTAACAACATTAATAATTAAGAAATTTCAGGCTAGTATACAAAACATACACATGCTGAATGAAAAAAATGTACACAGCATGTTTCATACATATGCTTAATATGTCAAACCGACATATCTAAATTTTGGGATCATTTTGGTTAAAGACAATTTTTAACAAAGGATATCAAAGATTTTATATTAATATTAATTTAAGGATAAAAATATCTGGACAAAATATTGAAAATTAATCGATAAAACCAGTTTTCGAGACGCCAAAAATAAATAAATATACGTTTTTAAGTATTTACAATAGAACCAATTATATTCATAGCACCCTAAGAGGGCCAAACTGAGTCACGCAGCATTTCAAAAATCCCAAGCAATTCACCTACACAACTGACAAGACCCGCAACGGAGGAAAAACGAGGCAATCCCGGAAAGCCGTATGCTGTATTTTTTGGCGAAAAGTGAGCCCAGGAACTGTTTAAAGTAATTTAAAGAAATGTCAATCTCACGCTCAAGCCTACATTCCCAAGAAAATGAGCATAGTATAGTTTAAGGTTTTTTTTATTAGTTAAGCAGTTTTTAAATTTCTGTCTAGAGTTTATTCTATTATATAAGTCATCGTTTATAGTTTAGCTTTACCATGTGTCAGTATTTGTCCTTGGGAAATCTGCTACTATGCTCCCACTGTTCCCGATTTTTTAAAAGCCACAATTTCCTACCCTCATCCCCCCAATAACCAATTCACTTCCGAACCCAATCTATCAAACAAATTTCTGGCAAGAAATATCCAAATTTAAACGTTTTACACCAGTCCTAAAACGGATCCCTAGGGGTGCCAAGGTGACCGTAGCCCAGAAGCTTGCCGAGACAATACGTCTGTAACGTGCAGACTGCAGCATAAGCAATTATGCATTTCTGTCGTATACCTACATGTGTTATGTATGTAGCATGTATGTATGTATGTTTCTCCTCGTTAGTCTTTAGCACTAGCTCAGTAAGGACAGTATATAATTAGTATCCGTAAGGGTATGTTGCCCTGCCGGCACCTATGTAACGCACTCTAAATAATATATGAAGTCAAAAATATAAACCTTTTAATTTATCTCCTAATAGGGCATTTTATTGGTGATCCCGACGTGATTAAATAGGTGCAGTGCGTTTTTCAAAAAAGTTTTTGGACATTTGTGAATTTTAAAAACTAAACTTTTACGTGACAATCGTGAGAATAACGGACAATGAGAGTGTTGCGGTTGCTGCTCCAGAGGTATCACAAATTACCGTTTCTTCGCGTGTTCCTGATTTCTGGGAAGATCAGCCTCGGACCTGGTTTATTCAGCTGGAGTCTGTGGAGTTAAGCAGAGGTTGACGGACGAAGCCAACTATCACCTCGTCATAGCCAAGTTGGGCAAGAACGTCGTGCAGCAAATCACCGATATTTTGGTGAGACCTCCAGAAGAGGGTAAATATGAGCTACTCTAGACCACTCTTCTTAGCATCTACGAGGAGTCCGAGTCCCGCCAAATACAGAAACTCATTGGCGAGATGGAGCTCGGAGACCAGAAGCCTTCTCACCTACTAAGGCGGATGCGTGAGCTCGCTAGGGATAAGGTCAATAACCATACCCTGAGCATCCTATGGCAGAATCATTTGCTCGCTCCAGTTCGCGCAGTATTGGTAGTATCAGACACGAAGGAGCTGAACACTTTAGCTTCAACAGCTGACAAAGTCATGGAGACTGTGAGACCTACGGGAGTAGACGAGATCGCCTCTTCATCGGGAGACTCAATCATAGCCGAGATCGCTAAGCTCAATAAGCGTCTCGACCGGATGACGTTGCCGCGCTCTAGAAGAAGATTTTTCCGTGGCAGAAGTCGCGCGCGATCCCGTTCTTTTGGATGCCGTCGTCAAGATTCAAGACACAGATCCCCAGCGCGCAAGGACCTATGCTTCTACCATACGAAGTTCCAGGAGAAAGCTCACAGATGCGTCCCACCCTGCGCCTGGAAGGACGAGCAGGGAAACTCTCCGTCGTGCAGCCAGCAGCGGTGGCCAGCTGCATAGGAGTAAATCACCGCTTGCTGATTAAAGATAAGTTTAGTAATGTAAGATTTTTAATAGACACTGGCGCAAATGTCTCAGTTATTCCTCGAAATAAAATGCGTATTTTGAGCGAATATTTTAATATTATTTTATAAGAGGTGACAAAGTGTTTAAAATTATGGTAAATGGCAAGCCGGTTACCGTATCGATAGACCGCATTAAGCCGGCCTTCATACTGCATGACCCTAGCAACACATCATACACACCGCCCATCACTAACACTCGTCACAACACACCACAGTCACTACTCAACACTAACACCCATCACTACACTCCAAATGCGGAAAACCGGGACTTACCTCCCGCAAACGAGAGCGTCAACAAAAGGACGCGGTCTGGACGTCGCGTTAAATTTACCGACTATTATCGCCCTTGACGGTCTCTGGAGGGGGGTGATGTAGTGACCTATAAACTTTTATTATATTATTAATATCTACAATATTTACAAAATAATATATTATATGTATTTACAAAACTAATTTTTATGTTCAACAGACAAAAAGATGTATGACCGTTTTTATTAATAGATAATTCTATGCACGGCGCGGGCGCAGCGTTATTGATCTATTGTTCTAGCGATGATAACCGGTATATGCGAGTGAGCGCGATGGCAATACGCACTGGTAGATCGACACGCGCTCCGAGCTCCGCTATTAGGGCTTTTCAGTACGCTTTACGCTGGCTAGGGCTACGCCCCGTTAAACGTTTTTGGGTTGCATAGTGTACCTTGTCTTATCATTTTTTCTTCTCCTGTCATCCCTTCTGTTTGTAGAACTTTAACGCGTGTGTATCGATAAACTGTAAGCTGTGTGTGAATAAATCTTGTGTACTACAGACTGATTATTTTGACCATATTCGCTTCACATACCTAAAACACCTACACCTTATATGGTCATGAAAATGCACTTACGAATGGCGTTTTGCTATTTCATTCGCTCACCTTGCCCTTTTACATTACCTATCTTTTTCTTCTAGCAGTCCCTAGAAACGCGCATAGAAACTAGCGCCACTACGCTCGCAAGCAAAAACTATGTTGCCCGCAAAGTAATCACACGCAGGGATCATTCTGGGTGGGGCACTCTACCGAGTAGCCCCGTCCAGTGTATCCACTTTCTAGATTGCGCCGCAAGTGCGACATCATTTTGTTCAGCCGATTAGTACTACAGTGAATTAATTTCTCCAAAAGTATTATAAACTAGCTGTTGCCCGCGGCTCCGCCCGCGTAAATATAGTTTTTTCGCGGTCACGGATAGTATGTAACTCATGCAAGAAATAGATAAAATCAATCCTTGATGCGGATTATAAGTACATCGGATCATAAGTACTAACAATTCAAAATTTCAGCCCGATCGGTGCAGAACTTTTTAAGTTTTTGAAGCGTACAAAAAACAAAATAACTTTTTTATTTATTATATAGAAGACAGCTCATTGTCATTTTGTTACAGTCAGCGACATACACCCATAACAGTCAACTACCGGTACCGCAGTCTCTGCAACAGGTAAGTTAATTTTTTAAATTATTTTCATGTATGTAAATTCCTACATAACTTCGTATTTTATGTAGTAAGTAGTAACGTAGACAGAAAATGGTGAATCCTAGGCAAAAAGTGCACTGATGATTTTGAATGATTTTTGATGATTTTGAAACCGAAAGGGCCACGTCGCACTCCTAAATACCGACATCCTGTGAGGACGTGCTATTATCGACGCTATAGGTAAATCACGATCCGTATATCCAGGATGCCCATAATGCATCACAATCGTTCGGGGTTCAAAAATGCCTGGGCACAACTGCAAGACGAATATCGGTAAAAACATAACTATCGCGATACGACGTATCCCACGGAGCTGTAAATCGTAAAACTAAGCAATATTCATCAAGACATGTTGAAAAAAGTAAATGGAACTGGGGGACGTCACAATGATGCACAACGTGCATGACGCCAAAATGATTCCAAGATGTATGTGTATATAATATATAAACTATGTTGTCAGTTTCTTCGGATATTTTTCGAGTTGCATGATGAATACGAACTTTTAATATTTTATAATTACAGCCTTAATCAATAGCGAATATTGACAGTCGATAAACGATAATATATATATAATAGGTTGGGGAAAAAGTCTTTTCGCATTATAGTATGTATGAACTTGTCATAAAATATCTTGGGCTATACCAATTGTATCTGGCTGATTTTGGTATCATTAAAAAGTTTTAATTTTACAGAAGACAATTCCAAATTCAAATTAGGTAAATTTGAGATTTTCATTTGTTTTTCTTATTGTTAAAATGAGTGATTCTTATGAAGAATTTCGATACATTTTAAAATTTTATTACAAAAAAGGTAAAAATGCAACACAAGCCGCGAAAAAAATTTGTGATGTTTCTGGACCTAATGCAGTATCTGTGAGAGTAGCGCAAATTTGGTTTAAGCGTTTTCAATCCGGAAATTTTGATATCAAAGATGCACGTCGCTCTGGTCGCCCTGTTACGGACAAAACTGTTGCCATTTTTGAAAAAGTGGAGCAAGATCGGCATGTTAGTAGTTACGATGTAGCTGAAGAACTGGGGATTGACCACAAAACGGTTTTGGCGCATTTGAAAAAAGCTGGGTACACAAAAAAGCTCGATATTTGGGTGCCTCATGAGCTCACTGAAAGAAACCTAATGAACCGTGTACTCATTTGTGATTCTTTATTACGACGTAATGAAACCGAACCATTTTTGAAGAAGCTGATAACTGGTGATGAAAAGTGGATCACGTACGACAAGAACGTGCGAAAAAGATCGTGGTCAAAGGCCGGTCAGGCTTCACAGACTGTGGCGAAACCCGGGTTAACTCGCAACAAGGTGATGCTGTGTGTGTGGTGGGATTGGAAGGGCATTATTCATTATGAGCTGTTACCGCCAGGCAGGACCATCAATTCTGAACTGTACTGCGAACAACTGATGAGATTAAAGCAAGAAGTTGAGAGAAAGCGGCCGGAATTATCCAACAGAAGGGGTGTGGTTTTTCACCATGATAACGCTAGACCTCACACATCTTTAGCCACTCAGAAAAAATTACGGGAGTTTGGCTGGGAGGTGTTAATGCATCCGCCGTACAGTCCTGACCTTGCACCTTCAGATTTCCACCTGTTTCGGTCGCTGTAGAATTCCTTAGGCAGTGTCAGGTTGACATCACAAGAGGACTGCCAAAACCACTTGTCGCAGTTTTTTCATCAGAAGCCCCAAAAATTTTATAGCAATGGGATCATGTACCTACCAACAAGTTGGCAAAAAGTTATCGAACAAAATGGCACCTATATACTTTAGTCACTTGTAAATAAACTTTATAAAAAAACCTTTTGAATTTTTATATAAAATGCGAAGAAACTTTTTCCCCAACCTAATATATACTTTGTGAAATGATATTTCGCAAAAATCGAGGCATTAACAAGAAAAATATTTTGATATCCTTACACAAGAATGCTTGAAATGTTGTTTGGGATTAAAGTTATTCTCTCGCGAACCTCATTTTTCTAGCCAATCATTTATCGACTGTCAATATTCGCTATTGATTAAGGGTGTAATTATAAAATATTAAAAGTTCGTATTCATCATGCAACTCGAAAAATATCCGAAAAAACTGATAACGTAAGAGTATTCTAATAAACTAATTCTATTTAAAGGCCAGGAGCAACAAACGGTCAGTATGGTGCTAACATACACACATCGCTCTCTTGCCATCAAATATTTAATTTCGAGACGGGCCTCTCCTCTTTAGTCCTGATGAGTGATGACACAGGGCAAACTCACTATTATTACATATACCTACATTTATGTTATATACGGTTATATCGTATAACATTAAACAGTATGTAATAACATTAATAATTAAGAAATTTCAGGCTTGTATACAAAACATACACACGCTGAATGAAAAAAATGTACACAGCATGTTTCATACACATGCTAAATATGTCAAACCGACATATCTAAATTTTGGGATCATTCTGGTTAAAGACAATTTTTAACAAAGGATATCAAAGATTTTATATTAATATTAATTTAAGGATAAAAATATCTGGACAAAATATTGAAACTTAATCGATAAAACCAGTTTTCAAGACACCAAAAATAAATAAATATACGTTTTTAAGTATTTACAATAGAACCAATTATATTCATAGCACCCTAAGAGGGCCAAACTGAGTCACGCAGCATTTCAAAAATCCCAAGCAAATTTACCTACACAACTGACAAGACCCGCAACGGAGGAAAAACGAGGCAATCCCGGAAAGCCGTATGCTGTATTTTTTGGCGAAAAGTGAGCCCAGGAACTGTTCAAAGTAATTTAAAGAAATGTCAATCTCACGCTCAAGCCTATATTCCCAAGAAAATGAGCATAGTATAGTTTAAGGTTTTTTTTTTTTATTAGTTAAGCAGTTTTAAAATTTTTGTCTACAGTTTATTCTATTATATAAGTCATCGTTTATAGTTTAGCTTTACCATGTGTCAGTATTCGTCCTTGGGAAATCTGCTACTATGCTCCCACTGTTCCCGATTTTTCAAAAGCCACAATTTCCTACCCTCATCCCCCCAATAACCAATTCACTTCCGAACCCAATCTATCAAACAAATTTCTGGCAAGAAATATCCAAATTTAAACGTTTTACACCAGTCCTAAAACGGATCCCTAGGGGTGCCAAGGTGACCGTAGCCCAGAAGCTTGCTGAGACAATACGTCTGTAACGTGCAGACTGCAGCATAAGCAATTATGCATTTCTGTTGTATACCTACATGTGTTATGTATGTAGCATGTATGTATGTATGTTGCCCCTCGTTAGTCTTTAGCACTAGCTCAGTAAGGACAGTATATAATTGAGGAGGTTATTTTCAAACCGCATCATTTCTAACTTTGAATTTTTTTAATTTTATCGCGTCATCCGATTCTTAGTACTAAATTATATAATAAAAAACAAAGTATTTTTTTCAAATCGAAACAATTCCTGACTAAAATCGGCATTAAAAAGAGGGATTTGAATCAATTTGTATCATTTCCAATCAGTCTTGATACATGCAGACACGGTGATATTCAATTGGTTACAAACCGTATCATTTTCTATAAGTTATTATTTTTGAATATCTATTTCTAAACAAACTATAACATTTCCATTGAAAATAATTTCGGATGATGAAATCGGTCTTCATTCTAACATCTCGTAAACAGCCATTATGTTTATCTGGCAACACTAACTTTCGTGAACTTTTTTCATGTCGCTGTCATTGTCATGTTTCATGTCAATGTCAAACGAACGAATTTTCTAAACTGTCGATCTGCAAGTTATTATTGAAAATATTATAAAGAAGTGAAGTTCTTTTAAGATTTTATTAGTTTAGTGAGTTTAGATCTGTTTTCTAACAATGAGTGGTACTCCTACACAGACTGTGGCAAGCATTAATTCTGGTACGAGAAAAAAACCAAGGGTGAATGTTGAAAGCAAAGTTTACTGTGATCGTGATCCACTCTGTCTGAACCTTGAAGTTACTTGTAATCATAAAGGAAAGTCAGTGTACAGATGCAGTAAGTTATCTGAACGAGAACTTATCAGAAATAGAATACTGTTTTTCAAGAATAAACAGAAAACAGCTCAAGATTTATTTTTGTGTAAATTTCTGGCCCCGTGCAATGTAGAAAGGCACAAATATACACCAACAAAAAAACCCAGAACCTTTTCCACGAACTATTTCTTAATGAACCGGAAAAAGAAGATGGTTAGAGTTTGTGGAAATCTTTTGTTAAAAACATTTTCAATTGGGCTCTCGAGACTTAACCGTATAAATAAGATTATCAAGGAAGGAAATGTACCTACTGAAAGAAGAGGAGGTGATAGAAGATCTCACAAAAGTGTTATGAAAGTTCAGAACCTGTGTGAATTCATTGGGAAGTTACAAGCTAAGGAAAGCCATTACAACAGAATGAAATCTAAAAGGATTTACCTATCTTCAGATCTTAATATTAAAAAACTTTGGAAAATTTACAATGATTCAACTATTGAACAGCTTCAGGTGAAGCAATCATTCTTTAGCAAAATATTTACTACAAAATTTAACATAGGGTCTTCCTCACCAGCGTCAGATGCCTGCAATTTATGCGTTTTGCTGACCAATAAAATAAAAACTGCATTAAATAGTAGCGAAAAAGCTAAGCTGAT
The DNA here is from genome assembly GCA_905404095.1 of Glaucopsyche alexis. NCBI lineage: Eukaryota > Metazoa > Arthropoda > Insecta > Lepidoptera > Lycaenidae > Glaucopsyche > Glaucopsyche alexis. The sequence continues at coordinate 29,108,721 of FR990044.1, forward strand.
GTGTGAGAAAAGAATACACAAGCTTCGAGCAAACGAATTTTATAAAATGACTAGACAAAATGAAGATGACACTATAAGTTTTTGTTTTGACCTTCAGCAGGTGCAACCCTTGCCGAAGACCCCTATTCAAGACGCTTTTTACGTGCGACAGTTAAGCTTTTATAATTTTTGTATAGTGGACATGCAATCAAAATCACCAAATTTTTTTTGCTGGGTGGAACATCAAGCCGGCCGAGGTTCAACTGAAATTAGTTCTGCCCTCTATACTTACTTAAAAAACCTCCATATCTCAACCAATATAAAAACATTAAAGTTATTCTGCGATGGGTGTGGAGGACAGAATAAAAATTCATATGTTATTCACACTTTGATGTACTGGTTGAAAAACGACTCGCCTCCAAATGTTCAAGAAATAAGGATCACTTACCCTGTCCGGGGCCACAGCTTCTTGCCAGCGGACAGGGTATTTGGTCGCTTAGAAAAAGATCTGAAAGTCAATCCTGTTATAACCAAACCAGAAGCTTATATTGAAATCATGAAAAAACATGGATCTGTTAATGAACTTGGAAAGGATTGGTTTCTGTGTGATGTCAAAGCTCTGAGCTCTTATTACAAAAAGGTGGATCATATACAGAGCCTTAAGCGAATTCACATTTTGAAAAAAACTAACAAAAATAAAATTAAAAGCAAGCTAAAACTTTATGAGAACTTTCGTTTTGAAACTGGCACTGAAAAAATGCTTAATCTTGTGAAATCTAACTCTCCAAAGTCCTATACTTTGCAGCTGAAACCTTTGGGAAACGTAATAAAAAATGCAAAAAAAAAAGGACATAACAAAACTATTACAAAAGCAATTTGGGGATGATTGGGAAAACATGGACGAGTTACAGTGGTACAGAAAAGTTCTAAATGATGTGAGTGAAACTGAAGGAGATAATGAAGAGAATTTAGATGAATGTGACTGTTTGGAATTTGATAGTGGTCTCAGAATTTGATATATTAAATAATTGTTAATTTTACTATAATTCATGTTTTATTTCATATTATATCATTTCCAACTAATCAGTTTCTAATTGAATCTTTTCCAAAAACATTTGTTTCAAACTGAATCATTTCCAATAGTTTCAAACAAAATGCATCATTTCCATTTTTCTTTTTTAAATAACTCAAATAGTTTTGCAAAAAGATTCTAAATGTTGGACATACCAACAGCTAGCAAGTCATATGACAAAATGAAAAAAAAAATCAACAGTAATAATATAAAACCAGGCTATTAGGCTGTTTTCCTTGAATATCTCAATATAATGAAATGTGGAAATGATGCGGTTTGAAAATAACCTCCTCAATTAGTATCCGTATGTTGCCCTGCCGGCACCTATGTAACGCACTCTAAATAATATATGAAGTCAAAAATATAAACCTTTTAATTTATCTCCTAATAGGGCATACCTTTACATTGGTGATCCCGACGTGATTAAATAGGTGCCGTGCGTTTTTCAAAAAAGTTTTTGGAGATTTGTGAATTTTACAAACTAAACTTTTACGTGACAATCGTGAGAATAACGGACAATGAGAGTGTTGCGGTTGCTGCTCCAGAGGTATCACAAATTACCGTTTCTTCGCGTGTTCCTGATTTCTGGGACGATCAGCCTCGGACCTGGTTAATTCAGCTGGAGTCTGTGCTATTTAAGCAGAGGTTGACGAACGAAGCCAACTATCACCTCGTCATAGCCAAGTTGGGCAAGAACGTCGTGCAACAAATCACCGATATTTTGGTGAGACCTCCAGAAGAGGGTAAATATGAGCTACTCTAGACCACTCTTCTTAGCATCTACGAGGAGTCCGAGTCCCGCCAAATACAAAAACTCATTGGCGAGATGGAGCTCGGAGACCAGAAGCCTTCTCACCTACTAAGGCGGGTGCGTGAGCTCGCTAGGGATAAGGTCAATAACCATACCCTGAGCATCCTATGGCAGAATCATTTGCCCGCTCCAGTTCGCGCAGTATTGGTAGTATCAGACACGAAGGAGCTGAACACTTTAGCTTCAATAGCTGACAAAGTCATGGAGACTGTGAGACCTACGGGAGTAGACGAGATCGCCTCTTCATCGGGAGACTCGATCATAGCCGAGATCGCTAAGCTCAATAAGCGTCTCGACCGGATGACGTTGCCGCGCTCTAGAAGAAGATTATTCCGTGGCAGAAGTCGCGCGCGATCCCGTTCTTTTGGACGCCGCACAGACTGGTATTTGACCCTAAAACATGGTCAAAATCGTTTTTTTTAAAGTTTACTTGGCACCCTCCAAGCCATTTTTTCTAAGAACTAGGAGAACCGGTCCAGCTAATTACATAAAGATAAACCTAGTACCCCCACCCAAACGTGCCGAGTGCTCAGTCGGAAGTTACCGTTCGCCTACAGTGTACGTGTGATTGTTCGATGCGCTCTGATTTCATTACTTTGAAATATATTTTTTTTCGAAATTATACAATTTTGTGCTGTTTTTTTACCATGGATTCTGAACAACCAGGTATGTACTTTATTTGGAACTTTATTTTTGCAACTTATCATCTGTCCTTTATTATTTATAACCTTGAAAATAAAACTCTATAAAATTGCTTTAAAATCTACATTTTTTAAGTTCTAAATAAGTTTTAATATGTTTCTAAGCATTTCTAAGCCAAAATTTTATGTGTATATAATAGAAAGGACATTGTAGATTATTATTCAGTTTAAAACAGTCACCCCAAACCACCCTTATTTTTTTTATTATTTTTTTCGTAAAGCACATTAAATAAAATTTTGTTTATATTTTGTATTTTTTTTTGTTTTAGCTTCTTCTGGATTGAAGGTTATGACTAGAAATGAATTATTTAATATAATGGAACGCTCTGGTGCCTCAACTTTTAATGGAAAAATATTATTTATGGAGCAAGAAGTGCTTAATCAATATGAGGCAATGATCAAAATATTGCTGAAATCAAACAAAAGTTGTCAATTATAAGACATCAATTCAAACAGCGATGGTCAGCCGCTCATAATACAAAGGCCAGGTTCCTAGAACGCAACAACGACTGGCTTCAAGGAAGCATATCGCTGCCGAAAACAGGTAAAAAACACCACGTTTCTATTCTCCCGTAAAAAATACCACGATACTATTCCCCTTTTGATTACATACGTTCTGTGATTTCTGTACCATATGATCTAGTTTCGTCATTATTTTTATTTTTATCAAGCTTTATTTTATTTATTACAGTAGTTACAGATAAAAGAAAAATAGATAATAAAATTGATTTTTTGTTACAGGAGTTAGTCCCGGCCGACCTCAAAAGTCATTTTCAGACTTGAGTGAAAGAAGTAAAAGACGTAAAACTGAAGAACTAAGAGGTGCTGGCACAGATGAGCTGACATATGCCACTCATATGAAGTTACGAGAGACTGGAAAAGTGGACGCTTCGAAAATTGTCAAGGATTTAACGAAAAGTCCTACAAGAGCGAGGAAATATGCAGTTGCAATAAAAAAAAGACATCTGAAACAAATGAGGAATCACGAGAAGATAAACATTTACGTGCGTTATTCATGTATACTGAAGCAGGATTTACTCAAACCCAGTATGAAATAGTGCAAGATAGCAATCCTAGTTTCTATCCATGTTATTCTATTCTACAAAAGCTTAAGAAAGAGTGCTATCCGGATATTCATAGTATCACTGAAACATGCGCCGAAGTAACAGTGCAAAGTCTTATGGATCACACAGCACAACGACTTCTCATGCATCTTGGAGAGGCTGATTTAAATCAGCAGCTAAATTCAGCCGAAAAACAGTCCTTAGTGCTTATAAGCAAATGGGGCTGCGAGGGATCCCAGCAGATGCAATTTAAAATGAAATTTGAAAATGAAACCGATTCTGATGCCAATATATTTCAAAGTTCCATGGTTCGGCTTCAGCTAGTTTACGGACCAGAGAGAAAGATCTTGTGGCAAAACCCTACACCGTCTTCGCCACGGTATTGTCGCCCAATTAGAATAAGGTTCGTCAAAGAAACAACCGGTATAACCAACGAGGAAATAGCCATTATCAAAACCCAAATTTCAGAGCTAACTAAAACCCGAGTTAATGATTTTAGTATCGGGCATAAATTGCTTTTCACCATGGTGGATGGCAAGGTTTGCAATGCAGCGACGCACACAAAATCAACCATGAGGTGCTATTTATGTGGCGCCACGTCAGCACAGTTTAACAACTTGGACAATATGATGCCATGTAAAAAAGAGAACATGGAGTTCGGGTTGTCATTATTACAGCTCGCATCCGATTTTTTGAGAGCATGTTGCACGTGGCTTATAAGCTTCCAGTAAAAAAATGGAACGTACGTCTTACAGCTGAAGAAACAGATTTAGTGCAACGTAAGAAAAAAGAAATTCAGGATAAGTTCCGGGAGCAACTTGGTTTGTTGGTGGACATACCAAAAGCCAATTTGGGCAACACCAATGATGGGAATACCAGTAGGCGTTTTTTGATAACCATGAAATATCGGCGAACATCACTGGCATAGATCAAAATTTAATCTACCGATTAAAAATTATATTAGATACATTATGTTCCAGTTTGCAAATTAACGTAGAAGCAATGAAAATATACTGCGACGAGACTGCAAAGCTTTACGTTTCATTATATAAGTTTTACCCCATGTCCCCAACTTTACATAAAGTTTTACGTCATGGAGCTGAAGTCGTAGCTGAAGCTATTCTCCCAATTGGACAGTTATCGGAAGATGCGGCAGAAGCCAGGAATAAGCATATAAGGATGTTCCGCCTCGACCACTCTCGGAAATTTTCACGCGTCGAATGCAATGCTGATGTGTTAAACAAGCTTCTTTTAACATTGGACCCTGTTTTGGCGGGCCTAAGAAAGAGGAAGAACAAAAAAAAACTGCGTTTTCACCTGATGTGTTAGGCTTATTGTTAGAAAGTAATAATTTTATTAATATAAGTTTTGATGATGATAATGATGACGAAGTAATTGATGAATAAATTAACTTTTCCTATTACAAATGATTTTTATTTAAGAAAACCTGTATTTTTGGGTTAGGTTAGAACTTTTTTATCACGTTAAAAACGTCCTCGGGGCGGTAACACGGCCTTACAAAAATTTGGCGTGAAATAACCTGTGTGTAGTTTTGGGCTAGGTTAGGTTATGTAACGTAGTTACATTTTTAGCAATTATATTAATTCAATTCGTTACCCTCAACGCCATCTATGGTATATTGAAGTAACTACGGTTACGGGTCCAATATCGATTTATTGATTTGAATCTAATTCTTTTACAATTTAAACACACTAATCTTAATAAACAACTTAAAATACACTAGTTTTGCGTTATTAGGTTATTATTCTAAATAACTCAATATATTTCTATTGTGGCAAATCATTACATTTCATTACTTTTAATTGTCAACTGTAATTTAAAAAAAAAGACTAAGGAACTATAAAAGGGCCTCAGCCTAATGTCACTTTCTTTTTCGTCTTTAATTCGCTCGGAATAATTTTCAAATGTAGTTATTAACACATTGATGGACAGTAACGTCCACGGACGTTCAGATAGTAAATAATGATACGACAGAACGCCTGTAGACGTCATAGTTATTACTCGTGTCACGGCAGTACGTCTGAGGGCGTGTGATTTTCAATACTTTTACAAGGAAGAACATGTTGTAGTGTCACCGCAAAAGTAATGCGGCTTTCCTACTGTCATCGTACATAGTTCTACAACATGTCAAGTTACACACACATTGACAGAATTCCGGTACCCCTCTCCCCGCACAGTACGCTCGTGGGCGTCGTGTTTTCATACATTTAGTCACGTAGTGCGCGTCGGCGGGAGGATTAGTGTCACCTCATACTTTCGCGCGCAAATAACGGTTCGAGTGGTAAGTTATCAACGTATTTTTGTGTTTTTATTTATCGAAACATTCAAATTCAATTCATGTAACTTACGTACAAGGTAATTGTGCTTCTAATATTAGTAGTTGCTTGTTTTGAATGCAGTTTTTTGGTATTGAAACAATAATGAATTTATCTACAGATGGCGCCTGGAGATCCGTACGAAAGGGAACAAAAACGGTTGTTAGAATTGTTCAATGAAGTTGAAACTCCGGAATCTAGTGAAGATCCATATGCTGATGATGGGGAATACGGGTCCGACAAGGACTACTATCCTTCAGGCGACGAGTCGTTGAGTTCTGACGATGCTGCTGGACGCCGCCCACAAAAACACGCTAGTGACTCATCTGGTGAGTCTTCTTCGTCTAGTGATTCGGATGATAGTGAAAAAACATTTTGCCCTTCCGAGGACGAACGACGGAATGAGAATATTTCAGTTACCCAAAACCTTCATGTTTCGGAGGCGACGTCATCTGGCATTCCTTTATCGTCAAACGATCGGCTTATAAATCAAGATGATCGCCCCAATTCACCAGATATTTCTGATCAGCTTACTAGCCCAATCAGTCATGCTCCCAGGACATCTGCTGAGATACCTTCAGTAGTAGAAGGTTGGTCTGACACGGTGACCGATATACCTGATTTTAATTTTGATAACGCTGCTTCTGGTATTCAAGTAAACATTGATAACATAGAAAATGTTATGGACTTTTTTCATCTAGTTTTTCCACGGAATTTCGTTGAATATCTGGTAATATGTACTAATAATTATGGTAAATCTTTGTGCCAAACTAACAAACCACATACAAGATATAGCCGCAAAGCTGTCTTTCGTGAAACCAATTATGAAGAAATGCTGAAATTTCTAGGACTTAGCCTTCTGAAAGGTCATATAAAATGTCCTAAACAAAGGAACCTTTTTACTTTAACCAAAGCAATGTATTATCATCCGATATTTACCTACACTATGTCAGGGCGACGGTATGAACAATTATTACGCTGTCTATATGCATCGGAATTGGAGGCTAAAGGACAACAGAAGATTATAAAATTCATAGATATGTTGACTATTAACTTCAGAAAAATATATAGTGCAGGCGAGAATTTGTCATTAGATGAGTCCCTACTTCTATTTCGGGGTCGGCTACATTTTCGACAATATATAAAGTCAAAAAAAGCCCGATACGGAATTAAGTTCTATGAACTTACTACGTTTGATGGCTATGTACTCAATATATTGATGTACTCTGGTAAGGAAACAACAAATCAGAATATGGATGGGGATGAATCTAAGACAGAAAAACTAGTATTAAGGTTGATGCGGCCATATTTGCTTCGTGGTCATCACTTATTCATGGACAACTATTATAACTCTGTAAAGTTGTCACAGAAATTGCTTGATTTGAACACTCATAGCACCGGCACCTTACGTAAGAGTCGTAAAGATAATCCTAAATTTATTACGACAAAAAAATTGAAAAAAGGCGAGCATGTATGGGCTCGCAAAAACAAGGTATATGTTTCCAATTGGAAAGATAAACGCCCTGTCCTGATGGTTACAACTAAAGTTCATCCCTCGATTATAGAAGTTTCAAACAGATTTGGCAAGTCCCGTTTAAAGCCTGCCGAAGTTGATACATATAACAGAAACATGTCTGGCATTGATCGTTGTGATCAGATGGTATCTTACTATTCTTGTCCCCGAAAAACCATCAGATGGTACAAGAAAGTAATATTTCACATGATGGACATTGTAGTGTGGAACGCCTTTTTTCTTTATAGAAAATATAAAAAAAATAATTCAAGCTTGTACTCGTACATAAACTACCGAGAAGAACTGATACAGGAATTTATTGGGCTGGACAAAAATTTGAAGGGAAGCGACTTGATAAAGACGTCCAGTATTCACGATAACAGGCGATTCCGACCCACGACGACATGCACTGCTAATATACCCGAAAATGATGGGAGTGTAATTCAAGGTCACTGGCCAGAACAAATGCCTGCACGACCTGGAACTACAAAAAAAATTGCATTTTTGAAATGCAAATTTTGTACACAAAAAAATATACGAAAGGAAACGAGTTATCGTTGTAAAGGCTGTTCTGATAAACCTCCTCTTTGCCCATCTTGCTTTGAACCATATCATGCAAGTTTACTAAATCCTGATGATGATTAAATTATATTGTAACGAGTTGATTTAAATAAGTTTTAACTTACAAGAAAATAACAAATTTATATATAAAATACTGGTTTTATTACTATTATCTGTATAATCAACTTTACGGCTATAGGCGTGTAGTCCCTATGCGTAGTTTTCATGACATGCAACATGACAGTACGCTCATAGACGTAAGCGCCTATAGGCGTTCTGTCACTCAACAACACTTGTACATACAACCGCATTGACACTACGCCCATAGGCAATGTATGAGAATAAGAAGTGTCATTTAGGAAGAAATTCTTAACTTGTACTGTCCACCAACGTGTTAATGTATTTTAAACCCGTCCTATGTGAGTTCTGTGTATATCTGTGTTGTGTAACTCTATAATTGTGTAGATTTCGCTTTAATAATTTTATATTGTTCTTTTCCAAATTATTAATATCAAGTTGTATAATTGTAAACTTCAAAATTGTTTTTTTGTGGAACACGTGGGAACATTCCCCATTTAATTGATTAGATGCTGGAATCATTGTAGGGCTGTTGTACCAACAAGCATTCTTGTAGTTTCACATTATCTCATCTAGTTACCTAATTTCATATTTTGATTTCCACGTGTATTTGTAAATAACCTGTCAAACTTTTGTACATAATGTAATTTTGCATTGCAAACTTTTAATCATTTTTAAACATTCGCTTTTTTAAAATTTCATAAATTGTAAGGGACCAAGGCCCTGATCTCGAGGCTTCGGGATCACGGCCGCGGTACGAGAAGCAAGCTCTGCATATCTGGACTTATCATTCCAGGGTTCTAAGTTCCGGGTACAAGCCCCAGAACCTTCCTTGGAACTACCGACGTTCTGGCCGAGACCTTTGTTCCGGTCAAGGAGCCTGAAGGACAAGCACCGTGAGGGACCGAGGCAAGCCCGTTCCGGCCTGTGTCAGGAGACGGACCAATTACACCGGACTGCGGAGCTGTTGGAGACGGACCTCCTACCGAGCTAAGTGCCGTGTGCCAGTTTGCCCCGAGTTTCTCCGTTAACCCAAAGACTGAACCAGACGTCATCGGTTAGACCGCCCACGACCCCTTTCTAGTCAAATTTTTTTTGAAATATATTATTGTTACAGTATTTTGTGTTGTTCTTGACTACACCTGTAACAGTTAGAACTTTTTATCGCGTCTTCGGGGCGGTAACACGGCCTCACAAAAACCCGGCGTGAAATAATCTGTGTGTAGTTTGGGTTAGGTTAGGTTAGAACTTTTTTATTACGTTAATTATGTCTTCGGGGCGGTAGCACGGCCTCACAAGAATCCGGGGTGAAATAACCTGTGTGTAGTTTTTGGGTTAGGTTAGGTTAGAACTTTTTTATCACGTCTTCGGGGCGGTAATACGGTTTCACAAAAACCCGGCGTGAAATAACGTGTGTGTAGTTTTGGGTTAGAACTTTTTAATGACGTTAAAAACGTCTTCGGAGTGGTAACACAGCCTCATTAAAACCCGGCGTGAAATATTTTGTGTAGTTTTAGGTTAGGTTAGAATTTTTTTATCACGTTAAAATCGTCTTCATTTAACCTCTTATTGAGGACAAAGGCGTGGTTACCTGCAGAATCTATCTATGGGGAAGAGGAGGTAGGGTCCACTCTATCTCCTCTTCCCGCATAATAACAGAGGCTCCCGATTTTAAGAATTCTATAGTCGAAATTTAAACGGATACACTGAAATGGTCCAAAAACTCTGAAATTTGACCCCTTGGTAAAAGAGCTAAGAGAGGATTTCCTAAAGGTTTACCCTTTCCCCCTCCTGCCTACCCCGAAACCTCTCGATTTTATGCATTTTACCGTCAAAATTATTAGAAAGAAACTGACCATAGTCCAAAAACTTTCGACTCCTTACTGTGGCTAAAGGGGGGGTTTCCTAAAAAAACCACCTTGGGGGGAGGTCTACCCCTTTCGCCCTCTCGCCTTCCACGAAGCCTCTCGATTTTATGCCTTTTACCGTCAAAATTATTAGAAAAACACTGACCACAGTCCAAAATCTTTGACCCCTTACTGTGGCTAAAGGGGGGTTTCCTAAAAAAACAACCTTGGGGGTGGGGTCTGCCCCTCCCCCCTCCTCCCCCTCCCCGCCCCCTAGGGGGGTACTTATTTTAAGATTTTACCCTAGTCTTATGTTTTGATGTAGAATGTTTACATTATTCCATACCGATTTTGAAAAATATTCCCCAAGTCAAACAGTTATAATACAGCCATGTCGTGCGAAGGATGTAAAGTAACAATCTGTTCTGCTACAAAAATATTTGCAGCACGCGAATCGAATTTTTACGTGAACATGGCATTGTTAGGGAAAGTGTTAAGTGTCCTTCATTTGATAATGATGCAACTTTCTATGTAGCAAAATGTTTGTGGCAGTGTCAGCGACGACAAGTGAAAAAACTCTCATTTGACACCCGAAAAACATGCACATTTCTTGCCATATAGGTACATATTATTAAACCCACCACATGAACAATAGGCAAGCGGACTGTTTTTTTTTTATTGCATAAATGAATAGTACTCTTAAATATGAGTAACTTCTCAGAAGAAACCGTATATCAATAGTCAATATTTTCAAAGGTACAGCGATTTGTATACAAAATTTCGCTCTGCTCCAGTACCAAAAAAAAATTATTTTTTTTTGCGAAATTGGTAAACAAAACCTGCATCATTAGTTTACTCACATCATATACAAAAACATTCATTATGGTAAGTATGAACTTAAACACACAAATATCGGAGATATTTACAAATATATTCCTGCGGCCATATACTTCATATACTACTTCATACTACTTCATATACAAGTGACGTCATTTTTAGGTCGACTTTAGTATGGAGCGTTTTTAGGAGGCTCGCGAAATTTTTTATACAAATCGCTGTATCTTTGAAAATATTGACTTTTGATATACGGTTTCTTCTGAGAAGATACTCATATTTAAGAGTACTATTCATTTATGCAATAAAAAAAATTTAGTCCGATTGCCTATTGTTGATGGATGAATTGGATATGTCATCTCGAACCGTTTGCGATTGGAGCTCATACATTCGTGAGGCACTCGAGAATTGGTGTGTGGATAACAACCAAGAACAAATAGGCGGGCCAAATAGTATTGTCGAGATAGACGAAGCAAAATTTGGGAAGCGAAAATATAATCGCGGACGTGTTATCGATGGGACATGGATTTCCGGTGGTTTTGAGCGAAACACAAAAGAGGTGTTTATGGAGGTCGTCCCGGAACGGTAATCTCAAACTTTATTAGAAGTCATTAAACGACGCATAAAGCCGGGAACGACAATCATGTCAGATTGCTGAAAAGCATATGATTGCTTATCCCATGAAGGTTCATTATACAAATATTTTGATACGTCTATTTACATGTAATTCAATACTTATATACACACTGCTTTTTCAGGCTTTAAACATCTCACCATGAATCATACATACAACTTTGTTGATCCCGATTCTGGTGCTTACACACAGAATATTGAGAGACTGTGGCGAGATGCCCGAGGAGCAATGCCGAAATATGGTCGTCGTCTGATGAATGGATGGCTACATTGCAGTTCCTATTTCGGCGACACTTCCCCAACCACACAACACGTTTACATGAATTGGCTATCGTCATCAAAAATTTCAAATTCGTGATGACGAATAATTTTTTTTTTACATTTATTTTTTTGTCTTCCGCCACCTTAATATTGCATAACAGACTGTTTTAAAATGAAAATATGCAATAAAAAAATTTTTGCAGTCGTTTCAAGGTGGAGCCCCACTTGTAAATAATTACCCTAAACTGATTTACTTGCAACTAGGAATCCAGTAAATGTTTACATTATTGTAAAGACTAAATCGATCGATCGCTTGTGAGTGGAAGCATTAAATCAAAAGCACTAAGGAGTTGATGTTGATAACTTTAAAGCGAATCGCTCCAAACAACTTTTTAACCCCATTAGGGGACGAATTTCAATAAACTATGAGACACGAATTCCATCAATTCTGTTATATAATGTTTGTTCGAAATATGAAGTAGATTGGACCAAGGAATCACGTTGCCCCATACAAACTTTTCCCCCCTTTTTCACCCCCATAGGAGTCGAATTTCGAAAAATCTCGTCTTATCGGATGCCAACCCATTACAAACAGCAAGCCCTGCAGGTTTCAGGTCTCTACGATCAGCGGTTTAGGCTGTGTGCGTTGATCCGTCAGCCATTCAGGACAAAGGATTTTATATGTATAGAAGATATTTCGTACGTTTACGTTACCTTCCTTTATAGTGCTACCTCTTTTTACCTCTGAAGTACTTTAAATGACGAATAATAATATAATGACAGATATCAGAATGACATTGATTTATATACAAATATACGTGAGGAAATCGTTTGTTTTTTAGTTAAATTAAATTTTATTTTCACGATGATGGTGAATGATATACAATTTGTGAAAAGCCGAAAGGGCAAAACGTCTTTATTAAGAAATAGATTTAAATATAATGTTAGTCGGAAGAACAAGAAAGGCACTACGCTACGTAGGTGTTGGAAGCGTTTACAATGTTCCTCGTTAATTACATGTAAGGCAAATCAAGTAATTCGTGAAGGCAAGGAACATACCTGTTCGGCAAATAGGATACGAAATGAGATACTGGCTGTAATAGACAAATGTATGCAGAACGTATGTCGAGATTTCCGGCCAATTCAACACATATTTGATAAAAAAAATGAAAATTTCAAGAGGAAGGGCGAGGAGTATTGCGAAGCGATGCCATCTTTTGCATCCAAGAAAAATGCGTTTTATATGACCAGAAAAGACTTTCTTAAGGTAGATAGGCTTTGTTACAAAAATTTTCGAGATGTTAAACTCTCATCGACATTAAACGATAAGTTTCTGATTTGTGAGGATGGCAATGATGAAAAACTCCTAATATTAGGCTCGCCTCTTGTAAAAAAAGTCCTAAAAACCTACTATGCTGATGGTACATTTAAAGCAGCTCCTTCACCATTTTATCAAGTGTATACACTGCACATTGACCTCGGATCAAGCATTACTTCTACGAATATCGTACCAGCTATTTACGTGTTGCTACCGAATAAGTCTGAAGAAACTTATCTCAGGTTATTCAACTTTTAAAAGATAAATTGGGCCTTGAAATTATCAAATTTAAATGTGATTATGAGATAGCTCCTATGAATGCTGTGCGTGCAGTTTTTCCATAAGTTCAAGTGACAGAATGTTTTTATCATTATAATAAGGCAATATGGCGTGCTGGAAAGGAACTGGGAGTAAATAAGACGAAAGACCAACTCGTTAGAAGGATGGCACCGACGACTCAACTCTAAAGTTCCAAAAACAACAAATTTATATTAAGTTATCATTACTCTGAAAAAATAATCTATTCATTATGATTTTATAGTAAGAAAAAGTTTGCTTCAAACATTGTCCCAAAAAAATAGAAAAAGGCTAGATATCCAATTCGATAAAAAATACAAATCTCTATTAAAGAAATTGAACCATGGGGATGTGGACAACATATGTTTTTTGAAAAAACATATGTTGTCCACTCTACGATTGAAATTCAAAACTAAGCTTAAAACATGTTAAAAACAGTGCATGGCTCATACACTGTTTTTAACATGTTAAACTAACTGTTTAACTGTTTTTTGAACAATGACGAAAGTTTATAATTAAACTTATTAAGAAGTTAAGTTTATTTACAGCCTAAGGAAGACAATTTTTGTATTATATTATATTAAACTGTAACAATAAGTCACATTTTTTTTTATAATAGTAACTCATGTATAAAGATACTTCGTTTGCGCAAACCTGAGCACAAAGTTCATGCAAAGCTGTATAGATGCACTTAGTTCTTGATGAGGAAGATGAGAGTATTCTTTCTCTACGATGTGAAAACTGCGTAACTTCACAGGGTGGTTGTAAGGACGTAATAGCCTTCTATGTGGGTTCATCGACGAAGTGAGGAAACCTCATAACAAAAGTTGAAGAAGAAACAAGAGCACAACCAATAGCTGTCTTTGGTATGAGCTGCGGTATGGACGAATAACTGCATCTAGAGCATTTGAGGTTAGCCGCTGTAAAAAGAATGATGGTACACTCGTATCTTTCATATTAGGTGAAAAGATATATTTCCTATAGACGTAAGTTGGCAAATGTTTCTGTGTTATCTAGACAAAGGCAGATGCAGCAAAGTTCTAGATTCAGAGCAACAGCCAAAATCATTATTTTCGTTAGTTATTATAGACTAGAGTAGACTCTAGTCTATATTAACTAAATAATTTTTTTTAGAAAAATTAGCTTTCCATCATATTCGTGGAAATCTCTGGTGGTCATCAATGGATTCCATTCCGATACAGTTTCTGTTAATTCAGGGGTTCCACAAGGTTCAATTTTGGGACCCCTGTTGTTTAAAAACTTTATTAATGATATCAGTAATTGTTTTCAACATTGTAGCTTTTTGTTATACGCCGACCTCAAGATTTATCGTACCATTAAGCGAGCTGAGGAGGATCCATCTCCAGGAGGATTTAGATCGTCTGTCATCTTACTGTTATAAAAATAAATTAACTCTACGCTTAAGTAAATGTAATAACTATCACTAAGAAATTACATTATACACATCGCAGGTCCACTTCCTGAGGATGCTCCGGGTTCGGGGCGAATCGCGCGTCGAGTTTTGCAACCTGCATGGTGGTGTGGGGCTTTGCACGATCTTGCTGACATTGTTGCTTATGTGGTGGTGGTGTTTTTCACGATCTTGCATCTGAGTGCACGCACAAGCAGTGTGGGAGGAGGGACGTGAGTTACGCATGCTTATGCGTGCACTCACACATTTGCTTGCAGGTTGTGGGTATTATTTGGCGGAACATTACTTTAAATCATAATATTAATTAATTTTATACAATTGTTTTCTAATTAGGTAAAGTTTTATCAAACGCGTTGACCTGCATGTTATATATATTCATATATACAATATACAGATCAAGTATAATAAACGAGTTTGTTAATGAGTTGTATTGAAATTATGTTTGTTTTCATAAATTATTACATTTCCTTTATTTCTTAAAAAAAATCAAATACCGTTTAAATACTATAAAGTATAAAGATAATAATGTAGGGCTTTGAAGAAACTGATAGGGCGAGTGACATACTAGATCGTAGGTCCTATACTGGTTTCTGGTTTACAATTACTGGTTTTGCTATTTCTTTGCAAAGTAATAAGCAAATAACAGTGCTCGCCTCAGCAAATGGCTCTCTCAGAGGTTTGTAACGAGGCAGTGTATTTACGAGTGTGAGATTAGGCTGTAGGTTGAAATTTTTGTATTTTCCCACGAGTGAAATGCTTGCTGACTAATTAACAAAGCGTATATATTCCTAAAAGCATTATAAATATATGTAGACGTTAGGTATTTATTCTGAATAAGTAATGTTATTTCAATATCAATACCACTCTTTTTTTCTATGGAAATAAATAAAAAATTTTGAAACTTGTTTAATAACGACTGACGAGGCGACGATTTATATTTCTGATTAAAAATACCTGTTTAATTTGTGTTTTGCCCCCTTTGATACTACTACTCCCTAGGGACGCGCCCCACTGTTTGGGTTAGCTCCCGGAATAAAAAGATTGTGACTACCGGCTACCATGCGGTGTACTCACGGGCTGACAATATCCTTGTGCACGAGGACCGCGCTGGCGGCGCACCACCGCGCTGACCACCGCCACAGCAGTGCGTGCGCTGTGTCTGCGGCGCGAGCTACCAAGTGTAGCGGGAGACGGTCGCCGAATCTGGCGATACAAAGATTGCTAATTGCCTTTTAACGGTTAAGGACTTGGTATTCAGCTCTTAATACATTTAAAAAATATATTAACTAAGCTTTATATTAAGTGAACTCTATATTAACTAAGCTGCTGATGCGATTATAAACCATAGTAGATTTTGATGAAAACATCTACTCTGATTTCTACTCTGATTTATAATCGCAGTCAGTCAAATTATATTTTTATTAACTTCACTTCTCTTTCTTTGTTATGATAAAAATACAGATTACGGCTGTTGTGTTACTGACTAAAAATAAAAATCATAGTATAGCAATTTCTATGATTTTTAACGTCAAATTTAATCATACCGGACTTAAGACATAAATACCAATCCATTTTATTAATCAGTTTTACCACAATCAAAATCCTTTAAGACCTTTATAAGCCCTGTTTGAAAAATACTACAATGTGCGGTCACATTCCTATACAATGTGAATACATATTGCACACCTACCTTGGATTAGTTGGTCCATTCTCGGCGTCATAGCTCTGTGCGCTAAAGCAATATGGCCTGTAGCTGATGGCTCCCACAATTTTAGGATCTCTTCTACGTATCTGTATATGTACATCAACCATTAAAATAATATAAGTAGGGTAAAACCGGGATAGATGCGGCACCTTTCCCGGTTTTACACTCACCGGCAGGATAGATGCCTCATATTTTAAAGGCCTAACTTTGCGACTATTCTTTGTGATACTAATTAATTTTTATTTTTTTAACATTGTGGTAATAAAACAATTGAGAGCCTATAAGTGTACCTATATACATATCTACATCATAGTGTTGTCTCTCTTTTGCGTAGCATTATATTTTCTATATTCATGTAGAAGACGGTGTTAGCAACGCATTTTTTAAACATCTTTTGAAATATTGTACAAATCACAAAAGTTTTCGGTTAAAATTGAAATATATGTATAGTATATAATATGTTACGGCTAAAGGTAGGTGTGAACATAAACTTAAGATTAGTGGCTAAACTTAGGTTTATCTTCGAGAAGCAGCTAAAGTTCGATAACATGTTAGTTTGCGTCGTGTATTCCATCTTTAGCCGGTTAATGTGCACATTAACCGAAACGAAACGGCTAAAAATGTATTCATTGGGGGCGACGGGCCGGCGGAGGGCTTGAGGGGGCGGTGGGAGACAAGGCGCGTACACGTGGCAATGTTTTGGTTTAGTATTGCGTCATTTTTCTTTGCGGTTGATCGCACGTATTTGCAATGTCGGCGTTGCACAATCTCGAAACGCTTAAAACAAAGTTTGACAGTAAGTTTCGTGAGTTACTAACATCAAAACGAACTGATAACAGTTTTTATTTGAGTGACGAACAGTACGATAATGTAATTCAAGAAGTCAAGTCAGCAAAACTCGCCGCTAAGCGTTCAACATTGCAGTATCGACGATTTAAAAGATTTGATATTTGCACTATTGGCGGCATAGAAAAGCTAATAGCACCAGTGGCAGGACAAGGCAATAGTATCTTGTATTATGTGAAAAATTCAGACCTGTTTAATGTGTTGCATACCATTCACATTGATACGGGTCATGGTGGGCGGAATCGCATGATAAATCAAAGTCAAAGTCAAAAGTCAAAGTCAAAATTTTTTATTCAATGTTGGTATTTTTATACACTTATTGAACGTCGGTATACATGATGCCTACCACCGGTTCGGGAACTAGCCCGGCGAGAAGAACCGGCGTAAGAAACTCGCGCGGGGCCATCTTTTACCAAAAAGATGGAAAATTGTTCTTTTAAAATAAAAAAATGTATAACAATGTTATGACTAAAACTATATAACTAGAATACAATAGTATATGGAAGTAGCCTTGCAGGGGGCCACCTCATTCCCAAGGTGTGCTATCATTCATGAAATCATTAAGTTTATAATAAGCTTTACTACACAAACGTTCTTTGATTACTTTTTTAAATTTATTGGTTGAAAAATGTCGAACGTTTTCTGGGATCCTATTGTATATGCGTATACATTGGCCTTTAAACGAATTCTTTACTTTACTAAGTCTAGTCACTGGTACATCAAGCTTATTCTTATTTCGAGTATTTCTATTGTGGTTGTCACTTTTTTTTTTTTGAATAGGCTTAAATTTTTTTTAACATATAGTACATTTGATAGAATATACTGTGAAGCTACAGTTAAGATCCCAGTTTCCTTAAACTTACCTCTTAATGAATCAAAAAAAAGTACAAGAATGTGACACAAGAAGGAATATTATTGTATTTAAGTTTATGTGAATCCTGTCAAATGAAATTAAAAACTAACAAGAAAGTAATAGTCGTCAAACCAATAATATCATCCGAAATTAACAGCAGGTGTCAAGTTGATTTAATTGACATGCAGAGCAGTCCAGATGGTGAATTTAAATTTATTTTAGTTTACCAGGATAATTTAACTTTTGTTCAAATTCGCCCTCTACGTACAAAAACGGCAGTGGAGATGTCAAACGTACTTCTTGACATATTTTGCATATTTGGCGCACCATCAATTCTACAATCTGATAATGGGCGCGAGTTTGCGAACAGCGTTATAGCAGAATTATGCAGTAAGTGGTTAGGCTTGAAGATGGTACACGGCAAACCTCGACATAGCCAATCGCAAGGCAGTGTTGAACGTGCCAACCAAGATATTCAAACATTTGGTTTACAAAGAGGCAGTACCCATTGAATGCCTTAACGAAAAGAACGTTTGTATTGCAATTGGTAATTTATTTGATTCTTTGAACGTATGTTAATTGCAAGGCGAAAGTAGGAAACCATTTAATGCAGTTGTTAAAAGAAATTCATCACGCCATACCTTATGGAAAAAAATCCATAATATTTTAAAAAGCTTTAGATTTATTAAGGTGATAATGGTGAAGAATTTGTCCGACTACCAGTAAAAAAATAAGACAATAGAAGGGTTTCAGTACAGTTATCGTTCCTCAGTATTTCTAAATAATATTATGTAAGTCATTTGAGCTGAGAGCAATAAAATAAAATCTGACAGCAATATGAAAAACTGCTGCAAAAGATAATGACGTATATACATTCATCTCCAAATTGGAAATTTGACGTGTCCAGTCAGTCAGCATCATCAATTGGATCCCGAATATGAGAGAAAAATAAGCATTGCTTGGGATAATGGACGAAGAAACCGTGGCCGACCCCTAGAGAGAGATGTCGCGTTGTACAAGATGCACTGCAATCAGGCTGGCGATGGCACGGGAACGGGGTCATTGGGGGAGGACTTGGTCCAACAATAGAAAGCAATACAGCAGATGTGGCCAACCAGTTGATCGCGACTATTGAAATGAAATGAAATATATTTATTGCAAGAATGTAGTACATTACAGAAATCTTAAAATTAGAGATAAAGTTTCTATACATTCTGCCATTTTAGTGGCGTGCAAAAGTACAAGAATAAACAATTATTTATTAAATCTATTAACAATGTTTAATAGTAGTTGTAAAGTCATACTTGAATAAAATAAAACAAAGTCTATACCTACTATTTATACTATGGTTGACTATGGTTTATAAATTATACGTCTATTAAATCATTGAGAGTCAAAATAATTAATGATAATAATATCAAAGTGTAAATTCTAAGTTGTCAATAATAATACAAAATTTAAATATTAGTCCAGTCGATCGTGTATCATTTTCAATGGCCGTTGTTTCATCACGTTATTTTTCCTCTCTTCTACGCAGTATAGGTCTCTTTTATTAACCCCCGACGCAAAAAGAGGGGTGTTATAAGTTTGACGTGTCTGTCGGTCTGTCTGTCTGTCTGTCTGTCTGTGGCATCATAGCTTCCGAACCGATGAAGCGATTTCAATTGAGTGGTCTTAGCTTCGTTTGATGAGAAAATTGGTGGTGGGAAGATCAGCCGTTTGAAGATCAGCTCTTTTCTAGTTGATGAGGGGATCTGACTAACTTTCTTATGTCCGATCGATTCGAAATTTGGTACCGTGTTACTTCAACGATATTTAAAGAACATGGTAAGGTAACCATGACCTGATTAGCCGTTTGAAGATAATCAGTTATTTAATAGTTGATGAGGGGATCTGACTATCTTCCATATGTTCTATCGATTCGAAATTCGGTACCGTGTTACTTCAATGATATTGAAAGTATATGGTAAGGTAACCATTATTTACACCTACTTTAAAAAGGACAAAATAAAAGTAAAATTAAAAATTTTAACCCTAAAATGTACCATTTGACCTTTATTCTAACTCCCAAACGCTTCCATAATGCAACTTGATTTTTTTATCAATGATAGACGCATTAAAGGTAAATCTTTCAGTGCCAGTCACAAGTCGCACTTTTGAGTTTTTTGGGAGAAAAAAAATAAAAACCAAAATCTGAATAAAAATTAATAACTCGGTAGCCAGAAGTGATCTTCAAAAAATAAAACATGGAAAATATGCGCCTAAAGGTCCTTCATGAAACCATATTAATCAAATATATATTGATCAGACACGCTTACAGAATTTATTAAGTGTTTTTTTTACGTCGAGGTCACGAAACATAAATTATTTTTTATAAAAAAAAAGTATTTGAAATAGACACGCGGGTGTTTTACTCTTGCATTTAAAATACATTTCTTCATCGATTTATGCAATAAACAGCATAGGGAAATTTTTTGAGTCAAATAGAACACTGTGTGTCGGTATTTTGCGCCCGAGTCAAAGGGTCTCGCGAGGAACGCGAGCGTGTTGCTGTACACTCTCGCGTCTCTCAGTATTAGTCGCGCCGCTGAACAGTGAAGAAGTAAGTCGTGTACGGCAAAATGGCATGGAATAACGAGGCCGAACTGAATTTCATTGAAATATATCAAATGGAACCTGTATTATGGGATCCTAGTAATACATTTCTTATAGATAAAAAATATTTGCACGATGCGTGGATTCATTTCAGTGAACAAATTGTGTTTTCTATTCCGGAGTTAAAAAAAAGAAAGATTCCCCAATGGCGACATTTCGAGGACACTTAAGAGAAATTAAGAATCCACAACAGTCTCAGTTAAGATCAGACGAAGTTTATAAACCGATCTGGTTCGCTTTTGAACAACCAAAGCCATCTTTTTTTTTGTGTCTAAAATGTGTAAATAATGAATATTTAGCTAGAATAGCTCAAAGCACACAGTGCAACGGCAGCAGCGAGTAAACATTTTCGTCCATCTCCTCTGAGTTCACAACTGCGATTGAACTAAGCGATAATGTACATGATCGCACTCAGGCAAGAGACTCTCGCACGAGACTCTCGTCCGAGTGTTTTTTAGGTCGAGAGTGTACAACCGCGATAAAACAAGGCCTAACATGAATGTCGACATCGTATATAATCTCCGAATGACGTATTAAACTTTAAGTCTGACAGGAGTGAGTTTTGTTTCGTTTGATATTTAAAATTGAGTAAGATAAACAGAAGTTTTGATTTGTTCGTTCAAACATTATTTCATTATATCGGGAAGAATATATTTAAGTGGTTCACAAAAAAGAAAAAAAGTTATAGCTCAAAAAGAAATAACGGAAAAAATTCCAAAGCTCACTTAGTTTTTTACGGTTGAAGAAACAAATAAGCCGAGGGATTATTCATTCTCATCACCGCAACACAAAAGCACTTCTGAATGTCATCAGGAAAAAGAGGTTACGTGTGACGAAAATGACAAAAACACATTAGATGCTGAACCATCGATTTCAACCTACTGTGAATTAATAACCGCAAGCTTAGAGAATGTATCTGTGTCTCCTGACCCTGGTACTTACTGTGACGACATTTTACCGGGAGAAGTCCGTGATATTTGGATTCGAAAAGGGCCAGAGTTTTTCCAAAATTAAAATAGTGACTTCTCCGAAACTTCTACAATTCAAATGGTAAAACGAAAACTAGATACTTGACTAAAAATATTTTTATTCGTAAATTGACGAATGGTGAGTCTTTAGAAAGAAAATGGCTCCTTTATTCACCGGCAAAGAAATCTGTATACTGTTATTGCTGCCGTCTATTTAATACTACTACTGGTACTGGACATAATTTAAGTTCTCCTAATGGATATAAAGATTGGAAGCATATAAGTAACTTATTGATAGAGCATGAGAACAGTTTTCAGCACAGGGAATTTATGATGAATTATGTTGCAAGAACTACTGGACAAATTGATACTGAGTTGCTGTCCCAATATAATACAGAAATTAACTATTGGAAGAATGTGCTTAGGAGGATTGTTGCAGTAGTGAAATGTTTGGCTTCAAGAGGTCTCGCTTTTCGTGGTGATAATGAGACATAAGGTTCGCAAAATAATGGTAATTATTTGGAATGCTTAGAACTGATTAGTGAATTTGATCCTTTTCTTGCTGATCACATACAAAACTGCGGAAATCATGGAAAAGGAAGTACATCATATTTATCGGCAAATATTTGTAACGAATTTATTAATTTAATGACAACAAGTTTTGAAAACCATTGTCAAAGAATTGAAATCAGCAAAGTACTACTCTATTAGCGTAGATTCTACGCTAGATCTGTCTCACGTTGACCAACTAACTTTCATAGTTAGATACGTAAAAGACGCGACAGCTTATTGAGAGATTTTTGCAATTTTTGCCTATGGATGAACATAATGCGCAATATATAGCAGATACCATTTTAAACTTCTTTGAAAACCTTCATATT
The DNA here is from genome assembly GCA_905404095.1 of Glaucopsyche alexis. Taxonomy (NCBI): domain Eukaryota; kingdom Metazoa; phylum Arthropoda; class Insecta; order Lepidoptera; family Lycaenidae; genus Glaucopsyche; species Glaucopsyche alexis. The sequence continues at coordinate 29,131,366 of FR990044.1, forward strand.
CCTATAAAAGATTGTCGCAGGCAGAGCTACGACAATGCATCAAATATGTCTGGAAAGTACTCTGGTGTTCAGTCAAGAATAAAAGAAGTTTGCGAATTTGCGATTTACGTTCCATGTGCGGCACATTTGCTAAATTTAGTGGGTGTTCAGGCTGTTGAGTGTGTTACTGAAGCAGTAACATTCTTTCAATTTGTACAAAAATTGTAAAAAATTTTCTCGGCTTCGACAATACGATGGAAAATTTTGACAGAGCAGAGCAAATAGAGTCCTAATGTCTCTTTCGGAAACTAGATAGTCTACACGCGCCAATGTTATTAATGCTTTGCAAAATGGTTATTTAAATATTTCTGAAGCATTATCTTCAATCGCAAGTGACATCAATCACCCAAGAGACACTAGAAAGGAAGCCCAAAGCCTAGCAAAAAAAATGGAAAAATTTAAGATTGCTCTTCTAACGGAAATATGGAATGATCTTTTAGGAGTTATGAATAAAGCAAGTCTAAGTTTACAGAATAACACTATGAATATTTTTAGTCAAGTATCTAGTTTTCGTTTTACCATTTGAATTGTAGAAGTTTCGGAGAAGTCACTATTTTAATTTTGGAAAAACTCTGGCCCTTTTCGAATCCAAATATCACGGACTTCTTCCGGTAAAATGTCGTCACAGTAAGTACCAGGGTCAGGAGACACAGATACATTGACTGCTTATTTACAAGTAACATAAATCAGGTCCCAGTTGAAACTTTTTTTGGCAATATCAGAAGTTATGGCGCAAGAAACGTAGCACCTAATGGGGAAGACAACTGTCAAAGTGGTGCTGGCATAGTTTGTACCCATAACAAAGCTTCTATTGTATGAAAATTTGTTAAAATCATATTGTTGCGAAATAATGCCGCGTTGCAGTGTTCCTAAATGCTTTGAAATGGGTACTCATAAATTTCCTCGAGACAAGCAAGTGCAGAAACTGTGGCTAAAAGCGATACGACGCCCAAAATTCAGTCCTTCAAATAGTTCGAGCTTATGTCGAAATATTTTTTTAGAAACTGACTATCTGGGCTGCAGTCGAGACACAAGTATTGTTACAAAGTATTGTTAAATGTACGATTTAAATTTTCATAATAATTTACATTAGATTGAGTTTGTAATTTACAGGACTACAGCATCAACATCGACATCTAAAGAAGAACGCTGTTCCGTCTCAGTTTTCATGGAATCATAAACCATTATCAGAGGAAGCTAAGAAAAGACAAGAACGACTTACTGTGAGAAATAGCAAGAAAAGTTTGTTTGGAGTCCAAGTCAATCCTTCTACATCGAGCAGTAGTCAAGATATTTTTCCTCTAAGTGAGGTGTCACATGAGGTGGAAATTGCTGAACCTGAGACACTCCCTGGCCATTCCTCTGATCCTACACAAACATCAACTCATCGACAAGCATCTACTCAAACTTAAACTTTCTTGGCCTTGTTCTCAACGGATACCTTACTTACCGACAATGAATCTGTCATGTTTTATACTGGTCTGGAAAGCTGTGATAAATTTAACCTTGTGTTACATACATTGCGTCCATGGCTACACATACATAGCGTATAATATAAAATATAGATGAAACAAAGACTTCAGTTTATCTGTAGAGGATCAGTTCCTGATGTTACTCATTAAGTTAAGACGAAACAAAACAGACTTTGAACTTTCCAAGACGTTTGGTGTCAGTAAAACTACTATTTCGAACATAATTGTCACTTGGATTAATTTTGTAAATGATTTATGGAGACTACTTAATATTTGGCGAAATCGCAAATTAGTCAACTTTTACTTGCCAGATGTATTCTATAAAAAATTCCCTGCAACGAGAGTGATAGTTGATGGCATAGAAATTCCAATCCAAAAACCTAGCAATCCTAATGCCCAAAAAGCAACATTCACCTCCTACAAACACAAAAATACGATGAAAATCTTAGTTGGCTCTTCTCCAGGAGGCTTACTAAGTTATTGTTCAGAAGCATTTGCAGGAGCCACAAGTGACCGCCAAATAGTAGAGCGCAGTGAATTATTAAATATGTGTGAAGAAGGTGATAGCATTATGGCTGATCGAGGCTTTAATATCCAAGCTTTGTTTGTTAGCAAGGGCGTAGGAATTAATATTCCTACATTTCTTAAAGGCAGGGCACAAATTCCAGGAATCTTATCAAAAGCAGATAAAAAACTAGCTAGCCAAAGAGTTCATGTTGAAAGATTAATAGGTCTAACCGAAACTTATGCAATATTAAAAACTGAACTTAACCAATTTTATGTCCCATTAGCCTCAAAAATATTCTTTATATGCTTTATACTATGTAACTTTAAGGAAGTTATTGTGAGTAAATATAAAAAGTAATTATTCTAAAAGTTGTTTTATTCCATTCGTTCATAATTATAAGTATTTATTAAATAGAACTTCTTTAAAATAATTTTCTTAAAATGAATCTAATTTCGTCAGCATGTTTGCTATGAATATGTCATTTCTTGAGACAAATATTACTTTAAGGTCTTTGAATGTATAGACTATTAAATTGCAGAAATCTCTGCCAGTGCAGTATAATTGACCCTGTATTTGATAATAAAATGGTGAATTCGTTTTGAGTTGTAGAGCATTATTTTTCTCAAACAAATATGGCACTGTATTTGCATAAAGCGACTGGCATAAGGGCACTTTACTTCAATGAGGGTTTGGGACCCGAGTAGCCCACCTGGTGACGCAGCCAGATAAGATCTTTCTTTATTAACAAAAAGTCCACAAGGCTCGATTTGAAGGCCATTGTTTGCATAATATTGAGCCAGTGCAACTTTTTCATTTGATAGGCCATGTGTTGTGGCTCTTGATGAAAAGCCTTTTCTCTCAAATATTTCTTTGGCATACTTTTCCTTTGTTGTCTCTTGTAGCTGACAAATTGTATGAAATATACTTGCTGTTAGTCTTCTTTTCCGTAGAAGATGCCACTCATTTGATTCTGTCCGGTTGATTGTGACCTCTTGAATGTTCTTTATATCAGCGTCTATGATGTCGACTAATTTCAATTCTTTTTTTTTTCAAGTTTCTTCGGGCATCCATATTTAAATAATCATGGTCTGCCTCAATAGCACAGGGATTGGCTGGTTCGTAATATTGCTTCATGGGCATCGTTGAGTTTGGGAAAGCCAGCACTAGATTTCTTATTTTGTTGTTGTAACTTTCTCTGTCTATATTTTCCACAGGGTAAGGTGCAAAAAGTAATCGTTTGACTGGACGTTTTCTGGGCAGCTTATCAGCTATAACTGGTGTACCAGTATATTTTTTACTGGGACAATTCCATTTTTGGAGTTGCTGCGTGCAGACTTCACTCAATATGAGGCATTTTTGTTGCACGATATTTTCAACTGCATATAGAAGCACTGCAATTTGTTTGCAAGTTGCATTGACTCCACTCCCGGCTGGGCATTCACAATGTGATTCTTCAGGTGGTCCTTTTTTATTTAATTTTACATTACCTTCGTATTGAAGATTTTTCGTTTTCTTACAAAAACTTTTAACGAAGCAGCTGTCTTCAGTCTAAGATGACCTGACCACAGTCAAAAATCTGGATTCGTACAGATGGAGAGCCTGGTCCAATTTTTTTGTAGTGAAATTGAGATACTGCCTGATTAATAATGTAGTGTTGAGTGGAGGTAGTACAGTACTGTTTACATCTTTGAAGGAGGTGATAGGTGGTGTCTCCATCGAAATATCTTCGGTATCAGGGTCAGGCTGAGCTAAGTTACAATGTTTGTCGTACATTTCTAACCTTTCAACCAGGTCCGCTTTCTTGCCACGTAAGGAGGCACCGCGCTTCCGTAGCTCTTCTTTAAGCTCTGGTAATCGCCATCGTGCTCGTTAATCCGGGTTCAGAAGCCAAAATCGTCGTTCATCAGGTAAAACCATATCCAAATCACGTAGCAGTCCAGTGTCGTGTCCGAAGCCAAGGTCGTTGTTGTACAGGGTATAACAGTATTCCAAATAAGTAAAACAGTCCATAGTCCAGTTAAAAAGCCCGAGGTTATTAGAAAAAAGAGTAGAAACGGGGAAAACTTGAGCAGAAAAATATGAAACACTTTGACAGATAGTGACAAAGGGTCGCATCTACGGCAGCGCCACCTACGTTTAGCTTTGCCCGGTCGGCCCCATTGTATAGCTTTCGAAGGAACATATTATAAAGCTCTACTTTGTAATAATTATTTATTGTTCAGGCAAATAAAAAAAAAATGATTCATATTTAAAAAGTGACATTACAAGTAGTTTACTAAAGTATAAAATAAAGTCATACGTTAATATATTTGATAATGTCCCTTTTCAGTGGCCAACAAATACATAAATTTATGGCCTTTTTTATTGATACTTTTTGAAATTTCTTTATTCAGACTTAGCGCAGAAATAAAAATTGAATTCTTTCTGGTAGGCTCTGCCCATTCACCATATTTTCGGGCGTAGTAGAGTCTCATATACTCACGGGTAGGACCCCCACCCCCCCGTGGGATACTTGAACGCATTTTCTCATAAACACCACAACACAAAAACAACACAAAAAGTAGAGAACCGCCAAAACGCCATGAGTGTGATGAACTTCGCGATCTGTATTCTGACATTCTGCATAGCAAGGATTGGCTAAAAATCAAGGTCGATTCTTATTCTTATTCTTAAAAAAAATATATATACACAAAGCGGAACAAATAGATGTGTTTAATATAATAATATCTTGAACTCATCAACTGTTGAAATTGTTGATTTGTATGATCGGCCGTAGCATAGTGTTGCTCACAGAAGAGATAAAGGAGGTTAGAAAGGCATTGTAGGCGGAGCGGACGCGCCGTACTTATGATCAAATGATCAGATGTCAGCCGAAATAAGTTTCATCGGTCAACAGCAGGCGGGGTCAACTCTATAGGGCAGAAAAAAATACCTACGGGGGCAGTTTATGTGCGACTGACTAAAAAATACTCCCAATTCTTTGGATGAGCTCAATTGGGTGAATCGTTTATATATTCATATATACGGAAAATAGAAATATAAATTGTGAGATTTTATTTTGTTCGTGTTAAATATTGTGATTTTAAAATAATTTCCACCATTAACACCTGCTAAACATTTGTTTAACAATTGTAAACGTAATGTACATTGCCTTTTCCTTATGGCAACCCTGGTCTCCGGTCATAACAAAAAAAAAATGGCGTTTGTTATGTTTTGTACTTTACGAACGGTGCTGTTTTGTGTTATTGGTGTATTTGGTGATTGAAACTTTGAGTTGAGCTTCTGTTCCTCCGTTTTTATATTCCTGCATCAATTGCAAAACTGTGTGTGTGTGAGACTTGACTCGGTGTTGTTGTGTAGTGAGATATAGACTCTGTGTTTCTTTGTGAAAATGTCTGATAGAGAAAACAGGAGAAGATGCTTTAATTGCTGCTCTTCACCTGCTGAAGACGGCGTTAAATTATTTCGTTTTCCTAATTCTGGAATAAGAAACCTGTTACGGTACGTAAATATGTATGTAATTGTACTTACTCCTCTTTCTCATGTTTATTTATAGCTGTAATGAACTATAAATAATAGTTTAGCTTTAGAAGTAATAAGAAAGTGTATCCTTATATATAAAATAATTCATCAACATGAATGTGCTACCCTTGTAATAGTTGGGTTAAATTTTATTATTATACTGTAGTAAATAATATTTATTCATAGGTTAAATACCTATATAAACATGGCAGGCATAACAATAATTCGTTTTGTTTATTATAATTTATGTATTCATCCTTTATTTTCAGTTGTGAGTCATGGGCAAGATATGTATTTCCAGATGGAAACTATACATTGGATGTCCAAAATAACCTAACCAAGAGCATGTCAGGACATGTCTAAGGAGGGTTCCGTAAATGTTGAATGTTGATTAATAATCAAAATATATATAAGTGAATAGTAACCAGATGTTCTTTAAGAATAAGTTTTATTCGATTTCTATTTAATATTCGCATTTCGCTAATCACATAACATTTGAGCATATTATTTTAATCTATTACGATATCGCCTATCACAATCAAAGAAAATATTTACTCTAGCGCACTCTAGCGAGACCTCAAAGTAGGTACGAAGAATACAACCAGATACTTATAAAAATTTTAAAGTGCGACACCTGAGAGGTTATACATATCAGCGAGGTTTTCGATAGCGTGATACAGAATTTAAATCCAATAACACAGCGACATCTAGTATTATTTTTCAAAAACAATCCACGATTTAAACAGGAGACTAGCGCCATATACCTAGTTTTCGTAAAGTTACTAGCAAATTGAAGCTTTTAATATTAAAGGTAGGTATTAAATTATAATAAAAAACAATAATACTATGGTAATTGATAACATAATTATATTCATGTGTTTTTAGTGTTATTAAATTATTGTAATAATTGGTAAAAGAGGCACATATTCGTAAAATTAATTATTAATTAAAATTTTACGTGTTTCAAAACTTAGCTCTAATTCTGGTAAAGAAACATAAATTCGCAATAATCAGTATAATTACTGTAGCTCAGTTATTCATAGTGTTTGTGTGTACCTTGGATGTAGGTTCAAACCCGACAGCATGTTTTATTTATTATTAATTTAAGTTATTTTTATTAATTGTTAATTTCAGTTTTTTTTTAATTTTGCAACCAGTTTTGAAACATTATTTTAAATGATAATTTCACATGATCTATAATTATTCTGATTTGCTTTAATATGTTAATTTATTTTTCTATAATTGCCCTAGAAATAGAAATTATGATGCGATTTCGTTCAAAATAGTTTTCCTAAAGAGTTTTTAGCATGATCTATCAGCATGGAAATTTGCAAGTTTCTATCTCCTATAGTTTAAAAATGCTAGGGGGGGGGGACCAACTTACAAACTACTTTGGAGGCCGATTACTCGAAAATGGTCAACTTTATAAAAAAGTAACGTATGAAACCATGCCTTTATTTTAAAAGACCTATTCTACGATACCCCACACGATGGGGTAGAGTGAAAAAATATTTTTCATCCCCACTTCACATGTATGGAGAGCTACTCCTAAAATATAAAATTATTATTTTTTTATGATCCCGAAACCGTGATCTATACACAATCTATAACTGCACCAAATTTCATAAATTTATATTCATAATTACAGGAGCTAGAGGCGCGGACAGACAGACAGACAGACAGACAGACGGACAGAGCGAAACTATAAGGGTTCCTTAAGTATTACGGAACCCTAAAAAAACTGTACTCTGACCATAGGATGCTATGTGAGAGACATTTCAAAGAGACTTCACTTATGGTAAGAAAAAGCTCTTATCAAGGACAGCTATCCCATGTGACGTAAGTGATATATTTTATTGCATATATTTTTAAATACTTAATTCAAGTCCAACAAGGATTTTTGGTATGTGGTGGCTTTTGAAACTTGGTACATAAAGTGTCACATCTTTATACAGATAATTAAACAACTTATTTTAAATAACAAATACCTACACAGTAAATTGAAAGTCAATTATTTAGAAAAAAATTGCTTTATTTTGGTATAAAAATATTTTTCCTGCGAGAACCTGTTACAAAGTTATAAGCCAAAAACCGTTTTTATTTTTTCATGTAAAATTTAGATTTTTCGATTTATTCGGTACAATTTTATTCGGTTGGGGCGGCGATATATTTTATTTTAGTATTTAATTTTTCTCTAGCAGTCTAAACATGAGTTGCCTGTGTGTTTTGGCCAACTTGGACCTTCTCAACCTCGAGAACCACTTGGAGAGAGGAGCAATGTTACTGTAGTATCTCAGGTTCAGCCCACAGAAACTACTTCCATTTCTATTAAGCCAACAGAAAGCCAAGATATCATATGTGCTAAAGCGATTTCTTTATATGGAAACCTTAAACAGCAAGAAGGCGAAAGCTCTTCTGCACCATCTTTCGATGCCAGTAATGGCTGATTTGAAAAATTAAAAAGACGACTAAATTTACATAACATTCGTATAACTGGCGAAGCAGCAAGTGCAGATACAGCAGTTGCCTCGGAATTTCCTACCCAGCTATACAATTTTATACTGCGAAAGAAAATTTCTGCTTCCCTCGTCTTCAATGTAGATGAAACTGGTCTTTATTGGAAAAAGATGCCATCTCGAACTTTTATTTCCAAAGAAGAAAGGCAGGCAAGTCGTTTTAAAGCAACCAAAGATCGATTGACTCTTCTTTTGGGTGGAAATGCCACTGGAGACTTCAAATTGAAACCTCTGCTGGTGTATCAGTCGAAAACACCTCGCACTATGCGCGGCACTGATAACGAAAGCTTACCAGTTGTTTGGCGATCCAATCGAAAAGCCTGAGAGGTTTTTTCGGACTGGTATACAAACAGTTTTTGTCCAGATGTCAAAGCGTACTGCAGTCGTAATGGACTGCCTCCAAAAGTTTTATTACTTCTTGACAACGCACCTGGTCATCCACCAATATTGGAGTCACCGCGTGGTTTGGAAGTAGAGGTGATGTTTTTGCCACCAAATACCACTTCAATTTTACAGCCTATGGACCAGGGGGCTATAGCAAACTTCAAGGCTTACAATCACCGCCGCACATTTGGTCAGCTGATTCGAGAAACAGATGGAGAAGGACAACAATCTATACATGATTGGTGGAAGTCCTATAATATTATGAAGGCTGTACAAAACATTGCTGCAGCTTGGAATGAAGTGAAGCTGAGCTGTATGAACGGAGTTTGGAGAAACCTTTGGCCTGATGTGGTAGAGGCACCAAGCAGATATTTGCGAGTTCAAGATACTATAAGACAGGTGGTTGAAGATATTGCTGTTATGATGGAGGGTTCTGAGCTTGGAAGTATTGCAGTCGAGGAGCTCGAAGAATTCGTAGCAACCGATAGCGCGCCTTTGAGCGATGAAGAATTGATGGCAATGCAAAATACTTCACAAATAAACGAAGAAGAACCGTCAGAAGAAAGAAAGTTATCACCAAGTGTAATCCGAGAGGCACTTTCAAAAATATATTCTGATCTAGAGATGTTGGAAAGTTCGGACAGTGATACAAACCGTGTTTTATATCTGCGGCAATCCATAGAAAACGGTGTTAATTGCTACGAAAAAAAATTACTTGAGCGCAAGAAAAATTCCACTCAAAAACGTTAGATCAGTATTTCTCGAAAAATTAAAATATGTATTTCGTTTTTTTTGTAAGCTTATAGGCAATAAAACTAAATTTGTAATATATTTTGCTTGTCATTTCATTGACCTCGTTATATGCGTATTTCGCTTAGCGCGAATTTGATTGGAACGCATCCTTCGCGTAAAGCAAGGTGTTAACTGTATAGAAAATAAAGAAATTGTAACTATCTATGACACACCACATTTGCTGAAATGCTTTAGAAATATGTTTCTTAAATATAACATTGAATGCAGTACAGATAAACTCCAGTCTACAGACAGGAAGAGGTAAGTTAGGACATTATTCTACACATCAATATTACGTAACTAGCAGGCCCGATGGACGTCATCCCGTCACATCTATGAAGTTTTAATTTTCAAAATGTAAATTGAATATGGTTGTAAGAAAGCTAAAATTTTCAAAATTTTCACATTTTTGTATTTTCTCTCAGTAAGAACCTTCGTCAACAAAAATATGTATATTGGCTTATAATTTCTTATTTACAAGTATCGCTAAATGGGAGCACATAAAACAATTTTATGAAATGGACTGTGAAAACCCAAATTTTGTTTTTGCACCCTGCCTTAAAAAAGACCATTTGGACCCCAATACTAAGCAAAAAATGAAAGTTAATTTAGCCGCTCAAGTGTTGAGGCATTCTGTTGCAGCTGTATTGTACTCTAAAATATCGAATGGTATGTTAAATAACTCAATAACCTATATAAATAAATTGTATTTTATAAAAATGTTACACAACCTACTATTTTAAAAATGTATTTAAATGAATATAAGGTTCAATTTCCATTCAAATGCATTTTCATTTACAGGAAGCCTTACAACAACAGCGAATGTTGTTGCCAATATGGACAAAATATTTGACTGCTTAAACAGCGAATCATCTGATTTAAGAAGAGGAAAGCGATATGCCACAAACCTTACTGCAACCAGCCCCCGTTTAATTTTCTTTCAAGATATGAAAAAAAAATTCTACACTAAAATTTATAGGCAGTCCACGCAAACCTCCATCACTAGAGGGTTGGATATGGACACTTAATGCTGTAGAAAGGTTATGGAGAAATTTAACTAGTAAATATAATGTATGTCAATATAATATATGTCATGGGGTACTCATCCCAACTTACCTGTCCGGTAGTTGTGGTATAGTATACGGGTATGCGACCCCGGCTTCCCTAGCTATTACTGTCCTATCCCTTGCCCTCCTGGGCGGTAATATCCTACATTTCCTATTTCCCACTCTAAATTACCAATCTTCCTTTTCATACCACCTATCCTTCCCTTTCCCTATTCCTACCCTCTCCGCCAATCCAACGTCTGCCGCGCGGATGGACGCATGGCTAGGGGCAAGCTCTAGTCGTTAGCGTGCAACACTGCCCTGGGACCGGGCACACCCAGAATAAGGCTAGCCTTACCCTGGCATGCGGGGCTCTGCTGGGGTGGACAAACTCTTCCCTCGCTACTCGTGGGAACGCAATGGATAATCACAAAAATAATTTGATTGACCAAAATGGCGGCGATGTGGTTCGCCACCCATCACGTCTCGTTTCTCGTGGGGGCGAAAAGCGGCCCATGGAGAGCCGCTTCGCTACGTTGAATGTAAGAGGAGGAATGGATGGTAAGATAGATGAAGTATGTCAGATGATGGATGAACGATGTATAGATATTCTGTGCGTGAACGAAACCAAGAGGAAAGGATGTGACACCACGGTTCATGGTCCCTACACGGCATACTGGTCGGGAGTTCCCCAAACCAGCCGAGGCTGTCAGGGAGTTGGTGTGATTCTTTCGTCTCGGATAGTTGAATGTGTGATGGAGCATGAATGTGTAAGCCCAAGACTCCTCTGGGTTAGGTTAAAAGTCGGACTCACTCGCCTGTTCATCCTTGGGGTCTATGCACCGACGGATCTGCGCGGAGGTGGGTCAATAAAAGCCCAACAAGAGAGAGAGAGGAGTTTTGGGATAGCATGAGAGAGGTCTTGCATAAATGCGGAGAAAATGAACGAATCGTGATGTTAGGGGACTTTAATGGGTGGGTTGGAGTAAAGCGTTGTAGGGATTCTCCGACTATATGTTTATATTTATTATTTTATTATGTTTCTTATTTACAATAATATATATATATAAAATATATTTATACACTAAAATAAAAACAAATATTAGTAATATAAAACCTTATCCTAATTAAATAATATAATACTTACACTAATAACATCATTAATTAAAACCTACGGATAACGTGCCGTGCCGTTGACACAAACCGTAGTATGGAACCGCGCATGACAAGTGACCGCGGTGACGTCAATGAGACGGAGCATACGAGTGCGAGTAGCGCGTCCGAGAACCGGCTAGTCGCTGCGCCGACGCACGCCGCGGACCGCTCCCGCTCGCTTGACAGTCAGTCTGATTTTCACGCCATTGCGACGCAGATGCTTTGCTATTGTTCCTTGCTTAATACTTTCTTTCTATACTGTAACTACGGACTTTCTTCTGAACTATAACTTGCTTTCCATAATTCTCCTTCTGTGCCTTCAATCAATAGTGTGTGTGTGTGGAACAATAAACGAACATTATCAAATTCAGTGAGTTATTTATATTATCCTCGCACACGATAACTATAACTGGTGACCCGTTCTGAAGACGCTCAGGATAAACGCAAGTACTAGACTATGATCATGAGTGACAGTGATACAGCAAAATCGAACGTGTCAGATAATGGCGGCGCACGGCAAGGTCCGAGTACACAACACGAACGAGATCCCGTTTCCACTGCACCGTCCGACATTTGCCGTGTCGGAATACGAGTACCACCGTTTTGGCCCGAAGAGCCCGAAATATGGTTCGCTCAGATCGAAGGACAATTTGCCATATCTAATATTACTTCGGACACGACGAAATTTTATTACGTCATAAGTAATTTAGAAACGCAATATTCAAAGGAAGTTAAGGACGTTATAACGAACCCACCGACTTCGATCACCGGGCATTAGGTAACATGACAGATTATTTCAGAATCGCGGCAGCATTGCTGAACAGCTACCGTGTCCTAATTGACAACAACGTGCACGCAAGCGATTTCTTTGAGATAATTCATGAACGAATCAATACGCCAAACAGTTTGGCAGAACTTGTTATAACAAACAATTATAATAGATGGAGAGCACAGGCCATGGGAGCCGATATGTCTGAATTCAATAATTTCCCTAGACTAACAGAAGAAGAATTGACGCTGTATGCTTTGGGCAGCTATCAACTGAAGCAAGCCCGTAGTTACTACGGTTAACACGTACAACCCGATGGAGCTATCATCATAGAACTGGCCGGGGATATTCCTGTGGAAGAAGTTCGGAAGATCGCTGGACGAGATCTTCTCGTATTATGAATCCGTATACTCGCCACGTTTCGTCGAAAACGTATCATGTATACATTACAGCTGATCCAGCACTTCATGGAAGACAGGCCATTCCATATTATTACTGCTCATGCCCAATGGGGAAACGGACAATAGGGTGTTGACTATTGTGTGGTACATGAGTTTCGCACGGTATGCTGAATTTTTATGCCCACCGGCACTAGGTTTGAAGGGTGTTATAGTTTCATTGCATGAGAATTATAAGACTTTTGTAATTGAACTCTAAAATATCATTTATTTTCAGTCTGATATAAAATGTAAAAATCAATAAACATATGAAAATGGTGAATGATCCAACTTGTTTTATTTGACTTAGAGTAATCCTACAACTTTGCTGCCATATTAACTATTGCTCCAAATTACTAGTACTAAACACATGAACTACTTTATTTTTTTGGTGGTCGGCACTTTCAGAAAAATGTATATGGCCTGAATGTTCTCCTTTTACAAAGATTTTGTTAAAATATCCGACAGAATGGTACTGATGAAAATACTTAGGATTTAGGATTAAGAAAATTAAGTGATGTTAAACCACGGTTACCACGGCCATGTGTGTCTGCGTCAATAAACAAAAGTTCAGTTCAGGCATCCATCGCTCTCCTCGTCTACGGTAGACTAGTCTGCGACCATCAGCACCGTACAAACAAGTCCTACCATCAGTGAATAATACGGAAGCTCATTGCTCTCCAGTAGGGCGAGCACGAACAACTTACGAAAAAGTATTCGTAAATATAACAGCGCCTCTGCTCGACGTAAAAGGAACTAAATTCGGGAGCACGAACACAAATTATTACTTTCGTAACGTAACCGTATCGTAACCTTGAACGTAACTTACACGATACTATAGCGTTTGTACGAAGATTAGCAGCACGAACATGTTTTTGACGTACGGTATCGTCCACCCATCGTATCGTGAATTTACGAATATTTATTCACTTGGAATTTTGCCGTGACAAAACTTTCGTTACAGTTTTCAACAGTGATTTTCAGTGTTTTAAGTGTTTTTAAGAATTCATTAATACATAATAATGCAAGGACAACGTAGAAATGAACGTAGTACATTGTATTATTACCTTGCTGCAAGATTACTTGGAAGCAGCGGCGTAATGGAATGTAGAGAGACTACGTAAGTTTAAAACATTATTTATAGAAATATAAGTTTAAAATTATGTGACTAATAAAATAACACGAACTAATGAAATAACATTTTATTGTCAGCCAATAAAATAAAATGATAATGTCAGTTTTAATTTGCTTCTAATGAAATAAGTCGCAGGGCTAAGCAAAGAGGAATTAGCAATTTGTTAGATGTCACTGAAACAGAATTTAGAAAAAGATATCGTCTTAGCAAGGCAGCTTTTAAATTACTGTGTGACAACCTTCGACACAATACAGCTTTAAAATCAAGCAAAAGAATTAACTTGGAACTCAAGGTGAGGAACCGAATACATAATTATAATTTATAAGTAATGTTAATGACAAAAACTTATCAACTCATTAGAAATACTTATTAAATACAGCTACGTAGCATATAAGTATTTACTAACTTATTTATTAGTTTTTTTTTTTATACATAAGGGCATAAAATTCTTATAGTCCATGTAGTACCTAACTAGTATCTATTGTTTTACAGGTTCTTTGTGCGCTTGCTTTTTTTGCTACTGGTTCCTACCAAAGAGTTGTAGGTATGGGGAAACATTTAGGCCAAACCACCGTCAGCAAGTATATGCAAGAAGTCACTGATGCATTACTCACAACCACCGTAATGAACAATTTTATTAAATTCCCTGAAACAAGGGCTCAAAGAGATGTAACAAAAAATCAGTAAGTTTCATAACCACCACTGTGTTAAATGTGTGTATTGTGCGCTACTCTCTAGTTTCTATTTTATGCAATTTCAGAATGTTATAAGTAGGTATAATAAACATAATAATATTTTAAAGTTACTATTATGTTTATTTACAGTCCTATTTATGTTAATTTACAGGTTCTATACTAAATGTGGTATTCCTGGGGTCATAGGATGTATTGATGGAAGCCATTTCCATATATAATATTTACACCTCCCAAAGAAAGGGAGCATTTATTTTACTGCAGAAAACATTTTTATTCTTTGAAGGTACAAGTAGTAAGTATTAGTTAATCTTTTACATGACAATGACCGTAATAAGTAGATGTGTAAATGCAACTCTAAAAGTTTGTTATTAATTTACAGATATGTGATAGTGACTGTCGAATTTTAAATATCAATGCAAAATATGGAGGAGATACACATGATGCATTTGTTTGGGAAAATAGTTTAGCAAACAGTTACATGCAAGAACTACATCAAAATAATGAGAGAGTCTGGTTATTAGGTATAATAAGAATTTGTTTTTGATGTACCATCGAGGAAATTGATTACTATGCAGTTGACAGACCTATGTCGTTTGGTCAGCTTATGTCAATTCAATGTTAGCTGTGATAAGTCGGATGGGTTTGACTTAACGCGACAAAATTACTTAGGTCCGCCATCTGCCTAGGAAACAACTTCTCTGATGTACCATGACAAAATAGCACTCGAAATTGTTTGCAAAATCATCTCCAAATGCACACAGAAGTACTAATCGAAATTATAAAAAGAAAATTACTTAAGCCATAAGGCTTATCTAACACGAAAAATGAGTATTACTGCGCCTAAGTGACAAACGGCGAATTCATTTTTAAATTTATTATTATTTTATTACTCATAAGACCGTCGTTTATTTACAGTTGATTCCGGTTATCCTCAGCGGCCCTGGCTAATGACACCTATTTATGATGCTGTTGAAGGAAGCCAGTAGGGCGAGCACGAACTTCTAATGTATTAGTAACGTAAACGTTTCGAGTTTACTATACGATCACGCAATGTCACGCTAGTACGTAGCACGAAGCACTATCGTCTTCGTAACGTTAACTCGATACTAATACGATAGTGACGTCATCCTAATGTAAGCAAGGTTGGGCCCATGTGAATGAATAGGAACGAATGATACGTTCTGAAATTTGACGTTTATTTAAAATCACGAATTTTATGAAGATATTTGATTAAAACTTTATCGAAAACAATAGAAAACATTATTTCATTACATAAGTTGTATTAATATTTCACAAAACATGACGTATTTCATGATAAGACTCATTTAAAGAAAAGTATTTGGATCGTTTTGTGGTTTTGGTTTCCGAACGACTAATAGTAGAGGAGACCGTGGGAGGTCGACCTTCACCGATCTGATAACCAGATGAGACATATTTTTTATCGAATATAATTTATAAACAAATGTGCCTATAATTACTTGCCTATCTAAAAGTGCTCATGGCTATTTTTAATTAAATTAATTTTAATCGATTTTTTTTCATCACTTTCATTCTTTTGATAATCAAATGAATATTATTTCACTGTTAGTTTTTAACACACAGAATATGCCTCAGTAGGCTTGCCTACTCATTTCTGTGTATAGCTACCTGGCAAGCCGATGTGAAAAGGTAAGTCAATATAGGTGACTCCATCGTTCTGCTAACATATCGAAAGTTATATCAAATTTTAGATTATTTTATTACAAAATCAGTCATATAGACTTGCCTGCAAAAAATCATACTTAAAGTACTGTTGCCTAGCTAAATACTTTTAGAGTTTTAGCCATCTGATAGGTGCGAGAGAGAAAGTAGAGCGTCCGAAGTCCGTGTGGTAGAACAGGACACAACACACAAGAATTAGAATCTGATAATCAGTATTTTAAAAGTAACACTTATTCTTTCCCGCTTTACGGAATTTATTTAATTTAAAATAATAAATAAATTATTCTCTATTTAATCTTAAATAAAAAAATATAGATTTTTTATAATTTTTAATTTTACAATTTAGCTTTAAAATTATAAAAAGTTTTGTTGAATTAGTTTCTTTTATTTATTTATCAGTATATTAATATAATAATATTATATTAATATTTTAACTTATTTATTTTTGATTTTTGCATAGCTGTAAGTACGTATAGTGTGAAATAATATAAAAATTGTGATCGAAATTAGGTATAATAAATTGGAGTTCAAAATTAATGACAAGTGTAAATAAATGCTGTCTCTGTCACTCACATGTACACGAGCATGCGCACTCGGATTTTTGACACATTCAACGGTCAGGTAGCTTGCAGCTGCTATGTTGTGTCCTGTTCTACTACACGGACTTCAGACGCTCTACTTTCTCTCTCGCACCTATCAGATGGCTAAAACTCTAAAAGTTTTTAGCTAGGCAACAGTACTTTAAGTATGATATTTTGCAGGCAAGTCTATATGACTGATTTTGTAATAAAATAATTTAAAATTTGATATAACTTTCGATAAGTTAGCAGAACGATGGAGTCACCTATATTAACTTACCTGTTCACATCGGCTTGCCAGGTAGCTATACACAGAAATGAGTAGGCAAGCCTACTGAGGCATATTATGTGTGTTAAAAACGAACAGTGAAATAAAATTCATTTGGTTATTGTTAGCGCCAACTATGTTATTCTTTATTAAAAACATTCTAATTGGCGCCACCTATATTTTCCTAATATATTATTGGCCTTTATTGATTTAAAGTTGTTCCCTATTGGCGAGTTCAAAGTATTCTCTAGAATAAGCGATATATCCCTCTCTTTCGCACTGATACCGCGCACGCCCTGATTGGAGGACAAGATGGCGTGATTTTCTTGTGCGCCGGCGTCGACCAATCACGAGGAAGATATGAAGAAACGGACGCTTAGAAGCCTCTCGGCATCGGCGCGACTCGTTGCAAAACCGCTAACTTGAACATTAATTATAGCTAATAATCCATAATCCTGTGCGCTTATCCGCTCGCGAGTGCTGGTTCATGAGACTGCGTGACAAGTGATTGGATATCAGAGGAGAAGCAGATTCATGCGGATTGAAGATCAACAGCAGAGATCCTAAGGTATAGTGCATCCTTCCTATTTCCCAAAATATCGCTTATTAAAATCGCTGGCGACTAGCCAGTCATCCTTAGTACAGTCCACGAAATATCAAAAGAATAACTAATTTTTTCCCAAATCGCCACGCCCTATATGGTCGTTTTCAGACGGCCATATTATTTTCGGCCCACGTTAGCCGCACCACATTTAGACCATTTGGTCCATTTTGGTCCAAACGATCCGGATTACTTCCCGTATTCTCATTAATACCGCATAAGTTTCTCCTAGAATATCTATTCATTTTGTTGTAATACAAGGCTACACTCATAATTTATTTATACAAATACCTATAACCCATTTCGTGGTTTTTCCGCTCCGCCGCAGGTAACATACTGTATTTTTGAGTAGTTACCTACATTCATAATTTATTTATACAAATACTTATAACCCATTTCGTGGTTTTCCCGCTCCGCTGCAGGTAACATACTGTATTTTTGAGTAGTTACCTACATTCATAATTTATTTATACAAATACTTATAACCCATTTCGTGGTTTTCCCGCTCCGCTGCAGGTAACATACTGTATTTTTGAGTAGTTACCTACATTCATAATAATTGCTAAATTCAATTTATAATAATATGGTGTCGCTTGCAAATTCCATATTTCAAGCGCTTCATTAAACCGCTTAAAGTGTTGCCTTTACAGCTTAATACGCAACTATCGCATACCGCAATTTGCTTAAACTTAATAGGTATATAATTTCAATTCCCGCCTAAAGTCACAGGATTATATAACCCGCACCGCGTACCTTACTTCCATATTACAAGTAGGTACTTAATGTTTTACCGCCATAATTGTTCGCTATAATTTGTACGTACTTACAACCGCATAATAGGTATCTGTTCACACTTCCGCAACCTCAAGTATTTTACATTTAAATAAATACCTAGGTACCTAAATATTTAAAACTTAGATTTGTTTCATACGGTCGTTATTATATTTACATAAAATGTCGAAACAAGACAAACAGTCTATTTTTGATGACAAGGAGTTAGCGATATTAGTAGCTAAGCGTAACATTTTATTTGAACACATTCAAAATATTTACGAGCTCTCAAAAAACGCTGAGTCATGCGAAGCTAGTAAAGAATCGTTTCTTAGTTCTTGTATGACGATAGACGAAATTCGAACTAATTTTCATAAATTGTTAGACGATTATAACGCCGAGTTGCTTTCTTTAAACCCTGAATCTCAACCAAACTATCAAGCATACACGTCATTCGAGGAACTGTATTGCGTTATTAAACGCGTGCAAGCACGTTTAGAATGTAGGTACGCTAAGCCCAGCGTACGAGCGGCTAGCGTGGATACAGTACGTATGCCAAAGCTACCTACAATCGAACTAGTATCATTCGATGGTGACATACGCAATTGGCCGCTATTTTATGCAAGTTTTAAATCTACTGTGCACGACAACGGCTCACTGACCGACGCTGACAGGTTGTACTATTTATTAGGTAAGCTGTCGCCGAAGGCCCAGACCGTGTTCGCAGGCGTTACACCTAATGCGGAGAATTATCAAATAATATTCCAATCGCTTCTTGATAGGTATCAGGATACGCGAGTCCTAGGATCCATGTATTTGGATCAGGCTTTAAATCTTAAACTGTCTGGACCCGCGTCAGTTTCTAACTTTCAATTATTTATGAATAACTTTGTTACGGCAGTAAACTCTTTGAAAAACTTAAAATTGGATAATCTTTCGGATTTTTTATTGCTGCAACTTGCTTTGAAAAAGTTCGACCGAGATACTATACACGCATTCGAAATGACGGAACGCCATAATAAGATACCTACACTCGATAGTTTCATTTCCTTTATACGGGACCAGTCTCGAATATTTCTCAATACACAAACTATTTCATATAATAGCTCATCTCATAATATTAGTAAACGAAGTTCGAATAGACTACGAAGTAATAATTCCGCCCCAAATCCGCAGTCGTACGTAACATGTGCGGAACCTAATAATAATAATAATTTACATAAATGTATGTGCGATAATATTGTACACGATCACTTTTTTAAATGTCCCGCTTTTAATAACTTGACTCCGACCGCTCGATTTAAACACGTAAAAGATAATAAAGGTTGTGTTAATTGTTTGAGTTTAAAGCATAAAATAAGTGTCTGTTCAAGTACATCCAAGTGTCGTGCGTGCAATCAGCGTCACCATACATTACTACATTTTAATAAAAATTTGCCGCGTAACATGAATAACGTAGTTTCTGATAACACCGCGCCTAGGAATTCCCAGTCCGAAGTTTCTTTGTGTACCACGCTCATTGCGCGTCCGCCGCGTGCGTATTATGATAGTCAAGTGGTCGCTCAGCAATGTACTGCTCACGCTACGATATTGTTAGCCACGGCGCAAGCCATCGTTTACGATGCCAGCGGAACACCTATAGTAGTGCGTTGTCTGCTGGATAGCGCCTCACAGAGCAGTTTTATTACTTCCCATTGTTTTCAACGTCTAGGACTGCGGAATAAAATGAAAAATTGTAATTTAATAGTAACAGGGATCGGTGGCTCAGAAAAATCGTGTAAGGGTTCCGTAGATATAAAATTATATTCACGCCTTAATAATAATATTAATTTTAATGTTTCCACGCTTATAGTGGATAGTATTACGGACGTGTTGCCGAGCGCTCATGTGGATGTGTCCGCACTTACTCATTTGGAGAAATTGCCTCTCGCGGACCGAGACTTTGCGCGGCCGGGTAACATCGATGTTTTGATCGGAGCAACAGTCTTCCCACATTTACTGCTACCTAATATGGTACGCAGTGAGAGGAATAATTTACCTCCCGCTATTGAGACGGTATTAGGATATGTGATTATGGGTGCCGTGCCTACGTCACATAATTCTAGTTATACTGCGTCTTGTTGCTCTGTGCTTCGGGGAAATGAGGAGGCCGCACCCGTTTGCGCGACCGCGCGCTTTCGGCCACTCGCTGCAGCGCGCGTTCGGCCATTCGCTTCCGCGCGCGTTCGGCCACTCGCTGCCGCGCGCGTTCGGCCATTCGCTACCGCGCGCATTCTGCCATTCGCTACCGCGCGCGTTCGGTCACTCGCTGCCGCGCGCGTTTCCGCTCCCGCATCCGCTACCGCGCGCGTTTCCGCTCCCGCACCCGCTGCCGCACGCGTTTCCGCTCCCGCATCCGCTGCCGCGCGCGCTTCCGTTTCCGCTCCCGCATCCGCTGCCGCGCGCGCTTCCGCTCCCGCATCCGCTACCGCGCGCGTTTCCGCTCCCGCATCCGCTGCCGCGCGCGTTTCCACTCCCGCATCCGCTACCGCGCGCGTTTCCGCTCCCGCATCCGCTGCCGCGCGCGTTTCCGCTCCCGCATACGCTGCCGCGCGCGTTTCCGCTCCCGCATCCGCTACCGCGCGCGCTTCCGCTCTCGCTACCGCTACCACGCGAATACCTGAGTCCCACAAAGCTTCTACAGACATTGAGTTTGAGAAGTCTTTGCCGCATAAGGTTCTTGGTTTGCGTTGGGACAGATCCCGAGGTTGTTTTCGCTTTCACGTCGCACTGCCTGATGCTAAGTGCACCAAACGCATAATGCTGTCCACAATAGCTCGACTTTGGGACATAATGGGGTTTATGGCTCCCACCATTTTGTACGCCAAGCTCTTGATAAAAGAACTTTGGTTGGCAAAGTGCGATTGGGATGACCCACCTCCTGTACATATAGTCGCAGCCTGGAAGCAGTTCTGCAACGAGCTTCCCAAGCTCAATCAAGTTATGATACCGCGTCATTTAGGATTGGTCGATGGATGTACTGTTAATCTAATAGGTTTCGCTGACGCTAGCGAAAGCGCTTACGGCGGAGTAGTGTATATGCAAGTCCGTAATGGCTGTAATTATTCTGTGCAATTAGTTTGTGCCAAGTCTAAAGTCTCGCCAGTCAAAACCATTTCGATTGCAAGGCTCGAATTGTGCCCAGCCCTTCTGCTGTCACAACTGCTTCGCAAGGTTAAAGACACAGTTTCGTCCCACTACTCCATTAATAATATTTACGCTTTTACTGACTCCAAGATAGTACTTGCTTGGATTTATTCTTCCCCTCATCGCTGGCAGACCTTTGTTGCCAATCGCATTACCAAACTAATAGAGTTTGTTTCCCCCACTTGTTTTAATCATGTCCCGGGTATTGAAAACCCCGCTGATTGCTTGTCTCGTGGAATCACTCCAACGACACTTCTTGATCATCCATTGTGGCATCGTGGCCCACCTTGGATCAGCCAGGATCCGTTAGATTGGCCCATTGAACCTTATAGCAAGGATACAGAAGTTGAGGACGTACCCGAGCAAAAATCTGTCTCTCATCCCGTGGTCGTTGAAGTTACACAGTCCCCGTTTTATACACTCGCACAGCGCTTGTCATCTTGGTCTAAGTTGTTACGCGTCATTGTTTATGTCTGCAGGTTTCTTAGGAAATTACCTAAAGGAACTTTTATTTCGATATCCGATTTGGAATTCGCAGAACGCGAAATATTATTATCCGTACAGGCTGTTCATTTTTATAATGATATTCAAAATTTAAAAAATGACGTACCTGTCTCCCCCGCTCTTCTTAAGCTTAAGCCGTTTCTCGATGAGAACGGTATTATACGCGTCGGTGGTCGTTTGTCTAATGCAGACGAGCCTTATAACTATAAGCATCCATGCATTCTTCCGCGTCATGATCATGTGGTCGACCTTCTTGTTGAATTTTATCACAAAAGGCATCTCCATGCCGGTCCAGAGTTACTTATGTCCTTACTCAGGCAAAATTACTGGATTTTAGCTGCTCGGCGTACCATTCGCCAGATAATACATAAGTGTAACACGTGTTTTAGATTTCGTCCACGTCCAACTTACCCCTTTATGGCAGACCTTCCTAGCCAACGCGTGAACCAGGTAGATAAAGCGTTTACACATACCGGTTGCGATTACGCAGGACCACTGCAGTACACTCCAATACGTGGTCGAGGTATTAAAAGTCGTAAGGCTTGGTTATGCATATTCACATGCTTAACAACGCGCGCTACGCATATTGAGGTTGCGACGGATTTAAGCACGGTGTCTTTTCTAGCAGCACTAAAACGTTTTCTTTCGCGCCGCGGTCCCATACAATGCTTGTACTCTGATAACGGCACCTGTTTCGTAGGTGCTAATTCGTACTTACGCGATTTGTATAAATTTCTAAAGGAAGAATACCGTATACGTCTCCAAGACGAACTTTTAGTCAATCACATTGATTGGAAGTTTATTCCGCCTGCCTCTCCACATTTCGGAGGATGCTGGGAGAGCATGGTTAAAGTAGTAAAAACGCATCTTTTTAAGGTTATAGGCCAGCAGATCCTTTCTTACGAAGAACTTCTAACTGTCCTTGCTCAAGTCGAGGCATTGATAAATTCGCGTCCGCTTACTACATTGAGTAGCGATCCTGCTGAGCCTTCCGCATTAACTCCTGCGCACTTCCTAAACACAATGCCATTGTCGTCACTACCCGCTCCTGAAGCAAACTCATCTAACATGCTTCAGAGACATACATTGCTTGACAAACTCGT
Source organism: Glaucopsyche alexis (assembly GCA_905404095.1). NCBI lineage: Eukaryota > Metazoa > Arthropoda > Insecta > Lepidoptera > Lycaenidae > Glaucopsyche > Glaucopsyche alexis. The sequence continues at coordinate 29,154,548 of FR990044.1, forward strand.
GCAGTCATTTTGGCAGCGCTGGCGTTTAGAATACCTGCATAAATTGCAGACTAGATATAAGTGGAATAGTCCCGCCTCGCCTTTACGGGAGGGAGCGTTAGTCATTATCATTAATGACAATTCACCACCGCTTTCATGGCCACTAGGTGTCATCGAAAAATTACATACCGCTAAAGACGGTACAACCCGCGTTGTGACTGTTAAGACCGCGATGGGTAGCTACGTGCGCCCAGTTGTACGGCTCTGCCCATTACCTACTCAGTGAGATCTAGTTGCAACCTGGATCTCTCTCATTTAGTTTATAGTTTAGTTGTAATTCTAGCAAATTAACGGTCATGCGATAGTTTACTTAAGAAAAATATTATTATCATTATTATTTTTTCTTTTCTCTTTTTTTTTTTTTTTTTTAAGGTAACCCTTTAAGGCCGGGGGAATGTTAGCGCCAACTATGTTATTCTTTATTAAAAACATTCTAATTGGCGCCACCTATATTTTCCTAATATATTATTGGCCTTTATTGATTTAAAGTTGTTCCCTATTGGCGAGTTCAAAGTATTCTCTAGAATAAGCGATATATCCCTCTCTTTCGCACTGATACCGCGCACGCCCTGATTGGAGGACAAGATGGCGTGATTTTCTTGTGCGCCGGCGTCGACCAATCACGAGGAAGATATGAAGAAACGGACGCTTAGAAGCCTCTCGGCATCGGCGCGACTCGTTGCAAAACCGCTAACTTGAACATTAATTATAGCTAATAATCCATAATCCTGTGCGCTTATCCGCTCGCGAGTGCTGGTTCATGAGACTGCGTGACAAGTGATTGGATATCAGAGGAGAAGCAGATTCATGCGGATTGAAGATCAACAGCAGAGATCCTAAGGTATAGTGCATCCTTCCTATTTCCCAAAATATCGCTTATTAAAATCGCTGGCGACTAGCCAGTCATCCTTAGTACAGTCCACGAAATATCAAAAGAATAACTAATTTTTTCCCAAATCGCCACGCCCTATATGGTCGTTTTCAGACGGCCATATTATTTTCGGCCCACGTTAGCCGCACCACATTTAGACCATTTGGTCCAGTTATCAAAAGAATGAAAGTGATGAAAAAAATCGACTAAAATTAATTTAATTAAAAATAGCCATGAGCACTTTTAGATAGGCAAGTAATTATAGGCATATTTGTTTATAAATTATATTTGATAAAAAATATGTCTCATCTGGTTATCAGATCGGTGAAGGTCGACCTCCCACCGGCTCTTAGACTATAACATAACAAGTGTCAAGACTCAAGTGTCAAGTCTTGTGACTTGTGCAACAGCGGCAAACCAAAAATTTTAAAAGTTTTTTGATAATATTTGTTAAAAATGAGAACAAGTCAGGTTCAATACCTAATGATGGTGGAGTTCATGGAAAGGTAAGCATGTTACAGTCACTATAAATAAAAATTTAAGGCATTATCTATTGTTTTTATGTATTTGTACTTAATTCATTGGAATGTCTTAACTTATGAGTATATCTTTTTTAGACATGGAGATTTATCTAAACCCACTGGTGGTCCTCGAGGTCACCATTTCATTCAATTGAAATGGAAAGAATTAACAGAAAAATTAAATAGCGAGGGAACAGGAGTTGTTGTTGTTGAACTGTTTTTGTTGTTGTTTTTTCATTCCTGTTTACTTTTTGATTTGCTTTTGGTGAAGGTATCAAAAGGAAATGGGCTAAAATTAATAGAGCTGCTAGTGGTACTGGTGGTGGGCCTGCACTTCAGCTATCTTTGACTGACCTTGAAAATAGGGTCCTCCATATAATTGGATTGCAGGCAGCTATTCGCTCCGTGCACGACTTCAACGCCACCTAGCGTTCGCAACTTTGTTGGCTTTGACCGTTCTGGCGTTTTTAAATTTTTGGCGGCATTGTGATAAAATATTAAAACAATATTTTTCCTAAAGAGTATTTAGCATGATCTATCAGCATGGAAATTTGCAAGTTTCTATCTCCTATAGTTTAAAAATGCTGGGGGGGACGAACTTACAAACTATTTTGGAGGCCGATTACTCGAAAATGGTAAATTTTATAAAAAAGTAACGTATGAAACCTTGCCTTTATTTTAAAAGACCTATTCTACGATACCCCACACGATGGGGTAGAGTGAAAAAATATTTTTCATTCCCACTTCACATGTATGGAGAGCTACCCCTAAAATATAAAATTATTATTTTTTTATGATCCCAAAACCGTGATCTATACACAATCTATAGCTATACCAAATTTTATCAATTTATATTCATAATTACAGGAGCTAGAGGCGCGGACAGACAGACAGACAGACAGACAGACGGACAGAGCGAAACTATAAGGGTTCCTTAAGTATTACGGAACCCTAAAAATACTATTGTTAAAATAAAAGATTGCTTCGGCATTGACAGATGACAGAGCCTACATTATTACTACTTTTTGCCACCATGAGCGCTGCGATCGATTATGATACCCCCACCTAGTACTTCGCACCCAGCGAATTGGCATGGGGGTTGAAGAAGCTGGCTTCCAAAAACAGGATTTACATGTTATTTATTTTCCATATTTAAATGTTAAACCATAAAGTTATTTTGTATACCCATTGAGATATAACACAAGAAATACATAAGAACATTATTTGATTTAATTTCAATTTTTTCACCATTTAATGGACACCATTCAATGATACTGAATATAATTATTGTAAACACTCAATCATTTATTTCTTACAATGCAAAGATTATTCTTAATGCCAGTTCTATTTAATATCCAATAACTGCAAAATTCATGATAATTACAGTTATGTTATAAAAAAATATATGTTTCAGATCAATAATTTAAGTGTTCACGAGAAAATCTTAGTCGAGCTTGTCTGTGAGCTGCAGACAATTTTGGTCCATTTGCGCGTCTGAAAGGTGTGATATCACGTATATAAATTTATATTATGTTGAGACAAGCAGAGTTGAAAAATAATGTGTATTAATATATCAATGTGTGGTGTCAATTTGGAACCCTAGATGGTCATCTAACCATTATTACAATAAACAAAAGGTTTAACTGGCCCTGTTAGTATGTCAGTCCGTGAGAGTCAAATCTTGCGATTAATTTTGAAGCACTTATATCCTGAACCATTGAGATGTCTAACTGATCTTCGTATTCGATTTTAAAGATGTCCAAAGCTACAGCTAACATGTTGATGATATTAAACTATCTTTTTGATATTTTAGACTCAAAAACACATAGAACCGTTTAAAAGGACAATGAGCCCAGAAAACTTTCCAGAAATATTACACCAGCTGGATGAAGCAAAATCGTTTCTACTAACATTATAACATTAAAGACTTATAGCACGCCATCGTGATGTCAACGTTCCGATCCCAGACCATACTCTTATCTCTAATAGGTACAACTTGTTTTCCCCACATTAAGTATAAGGTAGGTAGGAAGGATTAAGGTTGCGATACCACGCGTCCTACCTGTGATCCTATGGTAGGGTCTCATATGATAACGATTGTCTTAATAGTTATAGTTATAGTATGCATTTGTATAAAATCTAAATAAACAAGTTCATAGACATAAAGTATTATTTCATGTGCCAACCCTACATTTGGCGCCCAACGAAAAATATACAAATACCCTCATTGTACTGTGATAAGAGGGTATACTGAAAAAAAATGACGAATAACATAATTAAGAGCGAAGATCAACTTAGTTGTTTAATGCAATCCATTGCGTCTGCATCATTAGCAGCAAGTGAGGAACAAATAGACAGACTAGCCCAAACATTTGCTTCTACAACGTTCGAAATGCCACGAAACAGTTTTTCAAAATGTACCGCCCGCTTCAACGGACAAGGAAACTAAGAGAAAGTAGAAAAAAGTTCATCAACGTCATCAATACCTATAAGAACATAGAAAACGTTACAAACAAAGACGCTATTGAGGAATTGTCTCTGTTGTTTACTGGTACGGCGTCAACTTGGTGGCAGGGTGTTAAGAATAAGGTGAAGACATGGGACACAGCATTGAAATTGTTACGCCAGGCATTTGCTCCTCAAAGACAGCCTTATGAAATCTATTTAGAGCTATTTGCGACCAAACAAAGAAACCAGGAGCCACCTTCTTGTGCACTAAGCGCGCACTCTTAGCGCAGCTGCCTCCGAAAAGATTTAAAAAGAGGAACAGCTGGACCTTATATATGGCCTTCTCAATATAAAACCGTCTTAAAGCCATCACAAATACAGAAACCTCCTCAAACCGTTCCTCTTGGTTTCTTGTGATGGACACATTATCGAAGTCATCGGACCATATACTGCCACCACGTCTGACGCAGATTTAATGAATGACATGCTTAATAATGCTGACAGTGCCTTCCACTGGTTTTATAGGAGTGGTGATGTTTTTATTCTGGAGCGTGGTTTTCGAGACTCAGCAAGAAATCTGGAATATTGCGGATACGTACAACATATGCCTGAAATAAAGTATCCAAATGAGACACAGCTAACCACGGATCAGGCCAATAAGTCTAGACTGATAACAATCTGTCGTTGGGTGGTTAAAGTGGTCAACGGCAGATGCAAAAGAGATTTTCGCCTGTTGCGAAATGTATATAACAGAGCCCTTCCCAGCATGTTCGACTATTTCAAGATAGCAGCGGCGATCATAAATCGTTTTCATGTTTTGATTGAAGATAATCCAAATGCTGCTGCGATTTTAGAGATTATCCACCAAAGAATTAATATGCCAAATAGATTAGCAGATCTTGTAATACGCCATAACTACAATCGCAGACGTGCTCAGTTTACTTTAATGACTGCAGATATGCCAGAGTTCGTAGATTTTCCAAGAATGGATGAGAACGAATTATTTTTATTCGCTCTGGGCGTTTATCAACTAAAACAGGCCAAAAGCTATTACGATGAGCACGTCCTTGACAATGGAGCATTCACAATTGAGCTCAGCAATGAGTTATCAAATGAAGGCTTGGCGGAATTGCAGGACAATGATTTATGGATGATAAGAGGCCGACTGCAATCGCGGCATGTTAGAGCAAGACAATATTATTTCTACATTGTAATCGATAGGTCGTTATCAGGCCAACAAGCAATCGCTCACTATTATTGTTCGTGCATCATAGGAAAGCGAACAATTGGATACTGCTCCCATATTATGTGCATTATATGGTACATGAGCCATGCACGACATTTGCCAGCACTAACCCCTCCAGCTTATGGATTGGAGAACATTACTGTTGTACCAGACGACGATGATTTTATAGTATTTAATTAAACAAAATAACCCCTGTATATATATTTTATTTATAATCTACAAAAACACAAAACAAGATCAATATGTCCAAAATAGGTAAAGAACCAATATATATCTTACTAAACGATATTCAAAATGTCTAGATATGGTAGAGCAAATCTTTTATTTTTGTTTATTAAATTCACTGAAAATGTATGAAGATGTTGAATTTTTGAACTCCAATAAAACCAAGGACAATGACCCTACAACTTTGGTATCATAATAATAAATACTCAGGGGGACAAGTTCTAACGGAATACAGCATATTTTTTTATTGGCCTGCACTTTCATATTTGGACCAAAAAAGATGTCTTTTTCAGAAAAGAAAGTGATATGTGCGTTACAATTTGATGAAATGGCCATCCGCCAGCAAAAACTTTGGAATGGAAAAATAATGTCGGACTAATTGTTGATTTAGGCTTAGGCGCACAAGAAAGTGATCAAATAGCTTCCCAGGCTTTAGTATTTATGGTCGTATCGTTAACAGAAAACTGGAAAATTCCTGTGGGATATTTTTTAGTTAACGGAATAACAGCAGAGCAATAACAAAATTAAGTCAAAATTTGCCTTCAAAAATGTCACAGTGCCGGAATAGAATTATATGTATCAATGTAACCCGAGTGTGGGGTACATTGATACGAATTTGATTTTTTAGTAAATAGGCTCTAATACTTTTTGTGATTAAATCTAACGGTTAATTTGAATGTAACAAGTTAGTTGAATATATATTAAATATATTATAATTATTAAATTGGATGTTACTGTCAACAGATCGTCTTTTATTGGGTCTAAGTAAAAAATCGTATCAAAGAGCCCCAACTCCAAGCTCCGGTACAGCTCCGAGTAGAGCTCGGTTACCCAGGTACTTATATCTCTAATTGAGCAGGCAACAAGAGCACAGTGTAAGAACCATCAGTGGTATGAGCTAAGATATGGCCGAGTCACAGTCTAAAAGGCATATGAAGTTAGTCGCTGTAAAACGACAGATGGTATGTTAGTAGCTGCAATCATGGGGGCCAAGGAGTCAAATACAAAGGCAATGAAAAGGGGTAGAGATTTAGACTTTTTTTTTATTCTGGCAACAAACAGTCATATGTAGTGTCCGACCGAAAGTTCGGTTTCGGTTTCGGTTTCGGCCGAGTTTCGGCCAAAAATCAAGTTTCGGCGGCAGTTTCGGTTTCGGCCAAAAGTGGCCGAAACTTTTGCCGAAACCGAAACTGATTTCGGAAGTTTTCGTGCACGCTCGCCTAACTTCGTTTCTTGCGGCAACGCTTCGAAACGCAACTGAATTTAAAAACATAATTAAAATATAGGGTGAACGTACCAATTATCAGCACTTTAAGAGATAGTTCAAATTTAAACCCGATTATTACAGAGGAAAATACTTTTTTACCCACATTGATGTGTTTTCTGGGTCCATTATTTAATAAATGACTGATTTTTACTTCATAATATAGTTTACCTTCATCGACATTTTATAAAAATAATCATAACTAAAAAATTACCCTGTCGCCAATTATTAGCACCCTCGTCACCAATTATCAGCACTGGGGTACCAAATTATCAGCCCTGTGATAGTGGTGATAAAATCCGGTAGTTAATTCTACTAATATTATAATGTGAGTGTTTGTGAGGATGGATGGATACATTTATGGATGGATGGATATTTGTTACTCTTTCACGCAAAAAATACTGAACTGATTTCGATGAAATTTTGTATGGTAGTAGTTTTAACTCTGGATTAAAACAAAGGATAAAAAGCACAGTTTGTTCCCATAGGATACTGTATTTACGCGAGGGGAGCCGCGGGCAACATTATGAAATAAAATAACGATGAGAGAATAATCTCTTTTTATACCTTGCCTGATAATCAGTTTCATAAAAATTTGTCTTCAAAAAATATCACATTAATTCTTATTAATTAGTAAAGTCTTTCTCATTAACCTTATTATATAGTTATTCCAAGTTTAAGTGTAGTATTTTTAATAAAATTTTTATTTCACTATATTCTTAAGACTTAATGAAGCATCAAAATAAATTAGTAAATGACTATGGTAAAATTACTATTGAGTTATAGTTTATAGTACAGGAAACTGGAGAGACTTGACCCCCCCTTTTGTTTTTTCCCCATATTTTCTACATAATATGGATCCTATTTAAAATAATTCAAAGCGGCTAAGTGCGAGTCGAACTCGCCCATGAAGGATTCCGTAGCAGCAAGTAACATAACATAAAATTTCTTGTAGAGAGTTGATTGAATGAAAGGTAAATTGGAATTTACGATTTATGACGTATTAAAAAAACTTCTTACTAGATCTCGTTCAAACCAATTTTCGGTGGAAATTTGCATACTGATGTACATCATAATATATTCTTTTTAGTATTATCATTCTCTTATTTTAGAAGTTACAGGGGGACACACACATTTTACCACTTTGGAAGTGTCTCTCGCGCAAACTATTCTCTCTCGCTTTAGAAAAAAATGATATTAGAAACCTAAATTTTTGAAGACTGGATAGGTCTTCAAAAATTTAGGTAAATTAAAAAACCCCACACGTGAAAAAAAAATTGAGTTTCAGTTAAGTATGGGGATCCCCCAAATTTTTTTTTCTATTTTTGTGTGAAAATCTTAATGCGGTTCATAGAATACATCTACTTACCAAACTTCAACAATAATATAGTTCTTATAGTTACGGAAAAAAGTGGCTGAGACATACGGACGGACAGACAGACATGAATCCATAAGGGTTCCATTTTTTGCCATTTGGCTACAGAACCCTAAAAAGTGGTACTGAAAGACGTGGAGTTTATCTACAGAATATCAGTCAAAATAAGTATTAATTTACCTGCTAAAACTCAAGACACGTATTTGTTTTTTTACTTAGGGCTGCGCTAGTCGGTTCTTTCTCCATACAAACGCTGTTGGTGATTTACTCTAAAGTCAAATATTGTAGACCCAAATTTTTATTACACTTATCTAGGTTGGTATGTGCTTATATTTCTAAAATTTTAATAGCCTCCAAACGTCGGATTTTTAGCGCAACTTTGACCGTAAATAAAAAACAAACGAAGAATGAAAATAAAAAAGCAAGCACATACCGATACAGTTTTACTATTCAGAAATTGAGATAACTTTACTTCAGACATAAATATTATATACCTAGGTAGTTTGTTCATAAAACACCAACAGCTGAGTGTTGATTTACGTAATCTGAGGACACCTTTTTTAAAATACTTTACAAAGCAATATAAATGTGTGCACTATAGCTTCTCATATAAGTACTTATAGATAACTATTTTATGCCTATATCTTTTTTTCCCCGATATTATGTGAAATAACAAGCATTTTCCCCACGCGCCGCACTGAGTTCAAACCGTTGACTAGCGCACTCTTAAGTCCCCATATAAAGGAAACTTGATCCTCTATAAAAATACTATGCAACTTAAAAGAGTATAAACATTGATATGACATTCATTTGTTCCATAGTAGACCACTAGTGCTGATAAATTGGAATTTACAAAATATTGGACCCTAATTAATATTTTTAATAGTAGGTATATTAAATAAATGATTACAACAAAATTAATATACCGTGTTTCCATTTCATGTCCTAATTAATGCAGAATAATTGATAAAATGCACCAAATTTCAGTATTTGAAAGAATTTTCTACTTGACCACGTGAGTTTCGGTTTCGGTTTCGGCCGAAACTGAAGCCACGGCCGAACATTCGGTTTCGGTTTCGGCCGGAAAACCAGTTTCGGTCGGACTCTAGTCATATGCAGTTATAGTAGTTACAATAAACATTATTTTTTACAATAAACCTACAGTGCCGAAAAGAAAACTTCTGTTCGTAAAACAGTGGAAGGAAGTTTTCCTTTCTTTTATCCCCAGGCTGCAATAAAAGCTGCAATTCTGGGGATTGCGGCTACTCCTGATGGCATTATGAAAAATGCCGTTGTAGAAATAAAAGAAATAAAATGCCCTACAAAAGACATTACAAAAAAAAACATAAAAAATGGAAATATTACTCCAAAATATAATGCAAAGGTACAGCTACATATGCATGCAAATAAAATGCATAAATATTAAACATAAATTATAAAAAGAAAATTTAATATTGCAAATATAAGTATATTATATTGCAGTGAGTAGAGTTATTTGCTGAAGTTTTTTCTCCAGGAACATAAATGCATGAAAAAATAAGATGCCATTTTTGGAGAAGTACGATGCAACTGTGCGATGTACGATGCGATGTACCTACTCAGTGGAGTGGCAAAAACGTGGGCTACCTCATATTCATATTTTCCTTTGGTTGAGACAGCCTATTACGTAATCCAGACAATATTGACAATTTGTGCGGAAATTCCGGATCCAGAAAATCGATCATATAGGCATACTGGAAAAACGATTTTGATTTGATCCTTGCAAAAATAAGAAGCATGCGCAATATCGCGTTAGCCGTTGCATCATCTGGAATTGCTGTGACATTGCTGGACGGAGACAAGACTGCACACTCTGCATTTTAAATGACCCTCAAACGCTAATCATTTTTGGTGTCCAAAACTGATTTCTAAATAATGAAAAATCACTTATTACAATGAGAACGTTACTGTTAATTGTTTATAACTAGTAAAAAAGTTGTCATTACAATTAGTTTTATTCTCCCACAAAGCAAGAGTGCGCGAAATGCTGTAAGGGTAATTTATTTACATTTTGAATTGCGATGTACCTATAAAGGTATATAAATTTTGGAAATTTCAGGATTTTCAAATTTCTTTTTCTCCCATCATTAAGAAAATATATAGTTTCAAGGAAAATAAGGGGGATTAAATTATTATTTTTTTCAGTAGGACGCACCGTTTTTGAGGTAAAAGAATTTAACAGCATTTAAAATTTATCCGCCATTTTGAAAGTACACTTTAGTTTCATTTTATTAAAAATAAATGTCCGCTATCCTTGAAATTCAAAATGGATATCATTTCTGGATTAATCGCCCCTAAAAACAGAAACGATACTCCAATTGAAATAATATCTAAATCCATCTGGTATAGGTCTATAATAAAAAAATGTTAACGAAACTAACCACTACGCATGACAAAATATTGCTGCTGCCGCCGAATTAGAGGACGCGATCAAACATAAATCCCGTCTTCATGGCTGGAAAGAGACAACAGTAGATGAGTTACATACATTTTTCAGAATTATGATATATAGGGATATGCTACAGAAGCAGAATTGATGAATTGTATTCATACGTACTGTGCATGCCGGAATTTAGAAAACTAGTAAGCAAAAACATGTTATTCCTTTCTTACCATTCTTACATTTTATTAACAAAGATGAATTCGATCCTAATATTCGCGGATACGAGCGAAAAATATCAAAAGTTGTTAGCAAAGCAAACTTTTTCAGGCTAATTGTTTATATTTCATTTACCAATGGTTAATACTATTAGAAAATTATACCCTTTTGTCTAGGATATAATTCATGTTCACTGTTGTTATTTTTATATTGCACCAAGCTGTTTTATTTTTGTAATAACTTCAAAACAGTTTTTTTTTTTTTAATTTTCATGTTTATTTTTAGGTGAAATGTCCAGTGAAGCAACTGCTACAGCAAATGTGGTGGCAAACATGGACAAATTATTTGACAGTGTCAATTCGCACACATCCGACTTAAGAAGAGGGAAACCTTATGCTACTAATTTAAAAAATAATTCGGGACATTTAATATTTTTAATGCAATGAGATATTTTTTTTTTTTTTCAAATTTGTCCTTTTTGGGATGCAGAAGCCCTCCGCCCTCTCAGGATGGTTGGGTTTAGAGTTCAAATGGACTAGAGAGGTTATTTAGAAGCCTGCAAACAAAACATAAAAATATAAAAAGTTTATCTACACGAAGAATCCAGCAGGAACCACACGAAAATGTATTTGTTTGCATTCGCGGTAACTGTGGGTCCAACACAAACCCAACCACTGGACAGTTTGTTGCGGGACTCAAAACAGCAATGCTTAGTAATTTGTCGCACTTAGGTACGGGGAATTGTGAGAATGACCATAACAATATTATTTTAAGTAATTTTAAAGATCTCCTGGCACCAGATACAGACATATGAACAGCTGATATGTCTTCTGTTACTTCTACAGCGTCATCTAATATGGCTGCAATAAATAGAGAGGTAGCAGAAGATATATGTAGGCTCATAGACGAAAATGTGGAAATAACTGGCGAGTTGCAAGCTCGCAAAATTGCTCGAGACCCTGACATTTTTATTGCGATCAATTTGTAACAGAAACATTTACTCTCACACAAATATGAATGTACTAACTACGACAGTTCAAGAAAATCACCTAAACCATAGGGGGCTACGTTTAGATATGCTTTTGAAACTAGTGCTCGAAAACTTAATTTGAATGCATATGTCACAAATATAGTTAAACAAAGGTGCGTTAACTTTAAGTTGATAAGGGAATTGCAAAGTAGACTCCCTCCAAATATTAAAATATTGATCAAAATGAATAAATTATCCATAGCATAGCGAAGTTTTGGGAACGATGAATCAAAACGATAACATTATGGCAAAAGAGTTAGGGGTTGACGACGTACAAACATTGATTTACAATGGAACAATATAAATTTTGTTAAATGCAAAACATTAACTGCACGCTAGAGTTTTGGGCTGAAGTCAATCAATATAAAGATGCTGCTGACAAAAAACCATTCCAAGAATTGTGTGATCTGGCATTAACTGTAATATCGTTACCTCATTCGAATACTGAAATTGAAAGGATATTTAGTGCCATGAACATTACAAAATCGAAGCTTCGAAATCAAATGAGTCTGAAGTCATTAAACTCTATTTTAATGATTAAATACTTTATAAGAAGGACCAATAAAAGCTGCTATGATTAAGAAATACCAATTGATGTGCTAAAGAATATTGGGACCATTAAATCATATTCATTTGCCAAACATACATCAACTTTACGTATTATTTCCAGTTCCAGAACGGATACATTAACCATTTCAGATTTTCAGATTTTTAGCGATAGTTCTGATAAATAATCTGATAATGAAGAAACTTTTTCATAATTTTTAGTATTAAATTTTTGACTTTTCATTTGTGAATTAATTATTTTTCATTTGGTGGCAATAAATAATAGTTTGTGTTATATTTTATTCTTAGTATTAATTTCTTGACTTTCGTTTGTTAAACGAAAGTCAAGAAATTTCGTTTGTTGTTTTTTTTTTTAATAATTTTCATTATTTTTAACGATTTCAAAATATTATACTATTCTGTGTTAGTAAATCAAGTTATTTTCTTTTATCCCAACAGACCAAAAAAAATTCCCCATTCTACCGTGCGTAAAACAATCTAGAATTAGAGGTAAGTACGTGAAAGAATTGCGCTCAGTTTCCATCCCTAGCGCTAGTATACTAGGATCATTTAGCATTTAGCGACTTCTAGCGACTTTTCAAGCGTACGTTAACGACTTTTTGACAATAGACGGGTCGCGCTAGGCGTATTCGAGGTGGTAAGTGGAAAAAATTCTAAAGTCGCTGAATTTTTGTGTGTTGATAAAGTAGTCCCTGGGGAGCTTATAATTAAGTTTTGTGCCATTTCTGCCCACTGCGTTTTCAGCAATTCCATTATTTGTGGTTGATTTTTTTATATGGCTATAAAAGTGGCAATATTGATTTAAAGTTTAAAATATTAATGGTATCTTAACTGGGACAGCTTCCAGAGTATGGAGACTTAATTTGCTTCGTTTTCGTCCAGTAAAAAATGACTTAGGGTCATTTTTTGAAAACAGTACCGGCAAAAATTCTAAAGTGTGATAAACGACTATTTTCTGTTTAAGACCACTAAAATAGGCCTAATTCCAAATTTTGTGCCACATTAAGCGACTGCGATTCGAGAAATTAAGTTTTTTAGTTTCCCTAAGCTAAAAGCGCTCCAAAAACACATAATCGTTAAATAAAGTTCACGTATTCAATATTATTAAGTCATAAAGAATCTATATTCCAAGTTTGTGCCTTTTTCATGGAGGGTTTAAATAATAAAATGCAAAAATAATATTATTATAATATGCGATCGAAGTATTGTGGAATATTCGCACTACAGCATACACATTACACATATACGTAAATGTGTGTGATAAAATGTCATTAATTCGACTACATTTCAAAAATTTTATATTTCGCATTTTACAGCGATTACAAAATTTAAACTTGCTTTTGCCCGCAACTTTGTTTGCGTAGCACGAATGATGAAGCTGAATGTAATTGTCGCCTGATTTTATACAATACATAAATTCACAATAAAAATTGATATCCGATAGGCTTCCACATGAAACTTCGGTTATCTAACACCAAAAAAATTACAATTTCAAATACCTAATTTTAGTTCTTGAAATTAGTTGTTTAACCGAATAGTCTCTTCAGCTACATCATATTTATTGTTTAAATAGTATTATTTAATAAAAAATAAATAAATTATTTCAACGCTTGAATTTTATACGTAGGTTGCTGAATACATGTTTCTAATACTCGTGGTTAAGGACTTATTTATTAGGTTATTAATTGATTGTAATAATTTATATAATTAAATACATTTTACAAACCAACAAAATAATATTTGTATATATTGTTATTCATCCCGTTGACAATTTTATATCTAGGGGCACGGCAGGGCCCCGCCAAGTCGAGCCTAGTGAAACATCAGAGCACTACGTACGAATGTGGACCGATCCTTGTACTGCTTTTCGATATATGTTTACTATGTTTAGCATTAATTTATAATAATGTTAGTCTTATAAAATAATTGATTTATAATACCTAACGTTAGTCTTAATTTAATTTGTAATTTTATTATAATTTTTATTTAGTATTATAAAAAGCATTAATTTGTGAAACTGGAAATAAAAGGTTTTTTATTTTTGAATTTTTATTTATTTATTATTGCTTGTTAGTTTTATGTTAAAACTAGCTGATGCCCGCAGCTCCGCCCGCGTAGGTACAGTAAGTAGTATTAGAAGATATGATTTTTTGTATCTTTAAGTTATTTTGTTTTTTGTATAACTGACCTTTGAATAGGCTAGACGACTGAATTTTTTTTATTGCATAAATGAATAGTCCTCTTAAATATGAGTAACTTCTCAGAAGAAACCGTATATCAAAAGTCAATATTTTTAAGGGTACAGCGATTTGTTTACAAAATTTCGCAAGTCCCGTGAAAACGCTCCATACTAAAGTCGTACGTAGCTATGACGTCACGTCCATGTTAAAGTGTATGAAGTATACGGCCGCAGGAACATATTTGTAGATATCTCCGATATTTGTGCGTTTAAGTTCATACATATAATAATAAAAGTTTTTGTATATGATGTAAGTAAACTAATGATGTAGGTTTTGTTTACTAATTTAGCAAAAAAAATTAAATTTTTTATACTTTTTAGATGTATCTAATTACTAAACTATAAATAAAATATTATGATTTTTTTACATTTACGAAGTAGTAATGCCTCAAATTTTCTGAGTATATTAATGACGTCACGTCCATGTTAAAGTGTATGAAGTATACGGCCGCAGGAACATATTTGTAGATATCTCCGATATTTGTGCGTTTAAGTTCATACATATAATAATAAAAGTTTTTGTATATGATGTAAGTAAACTAATGACTAACTAATTAAGCAAAAAATAATTAAATTTTTTATACTTTTTAGATGTATCTAATTACTAAACTATAAATAAAATATTATGATTTTTTACATTTACGAAGTAGTAATGCCTCAAATTTTCTGAATATATTAATGAAACTAAATATTTTAGATGTAGTCGTGTACCCAATTACATCAATTTTAAACTTTGCTTGCCTTTTTGGGAACACTCCTTGACTTTTTATTTTTTTAAAGTCTCACGTTACGCAGCCACGGAAAAATTAACCACAAATAATCGAATTGCTGAAAAGGCAATAGGCAGACATGGCACAAAACTTAATTATTAACTCCCTAGGGACTACTCTATCAACTACATATAGGTACAGAAAAAATTCAGCAACATTAGAATTTTTCCACTTCCCACTAAAAAACAGCTAGCGCGATCCTTATAATGAGTCAAAATGCATAGCTTGAGCGTTTCATTACTTCATGAGCTTTTGTATAAGGCACACCCCACACTAGCAATATTCGAGCGTCGTCGTTGTGCCAGAACATTGTGTTCTCTAACAGAAAAGCTACGAACAGTGACTAAAATATTTTTTATCTTAAGCCTATTTTCTACTTTACGAGTTTGTAAATTCAAGCTTTATAGAGTTAGAGAACGTAGAGTGGAGTCAGAAGGTTCTAGACGAGATCTGAAGACATTTTTTACTGGCGAGTCATAATATTATGGTCTCGTCTTGGCATCATTAAACATGAAATAAATTTAAAGTTGAAATTATAAATTTCGCATTTAGAACATTATTACTTGTCAAGTTGTCACATAAATTGTCATTTCATTTTGTCGTATTAATATGAAACTTGGGCCCCTCCCCGCGTGGCGAGAGGCCCGCACCCCGTATTCGCCATTGATACATGATAAAAGTTGTTTTTTTACATTCTAATAAAAAATCCCGCGGATAAACATGATTAAGCTTATAGAAAGTGTTTTGTAACACCATAATCATCATATAGATATGAACTCTACTAACTAAAAGTTTCATTAGTAGTTTTTATAGCGAGTTTGAGGAAAAAAAATAGAATATCTTTATACGAAATTGCTGAATGTGGCACATCTTTCTTACAGACTCAGATATTAACACTCTGAACAGTTTTTTAAGATTTGTCAGACATTAGAATAGTTGTGGGCCTGGTAGGACCATGTTTTATATAGTAGCCGACTACCAGGAAACCCCTGGTTGGATACGACTTAAACTGCATATGTGCATCGGTTACTCTTTCCTTAATATCGTGAAAGTAAAATTTTTAGCTATAATTTACTTTTAGGCCAATATCCATGAAATACACAAAAACCTAAATTGCTACAAACGCAGCCATCCAAAATGGCACAAAATCAAATTTTAGACTAAGAAGAAGATCCGGAAACTATATGCAAAAAATAAAAGACTTTAGAATTTTTGCACCCTCAAAACTTATCCAGACCCGTCTACAAGTAACTAACTGGCATAATGAATGGAAAAAAAATATTCCTGTAATTTTTTTTCCAGTTTTTACTAATACTTCTATTTATTAACGTACTAACGTACTATTTATAAACGTAACGTATAAAAACTAAGAATTCTCTTAAGTGAATCTGTAGTTAATTGGATTTCAGACCCACATATTTCCGATTTATATGTTTTCATCGATTTGTTTAGTACTTATTCCAACTTTTCTAGCTATCAGCAATAAATAGTGACAACGAAGAAGATGCACAAGACAACGGTGAAGAAAGTGAATGGGAGGATATTACTGATTTTAATCTAAATTTAGAGGAGTGCAAGTAAATTATAGCACTATTCGTTTTTCGTTGGAAAACAACAGGCCTGATGGCATTTTTTCTTTGTTTTTAACCGATGAAAAGATGGTAACAGAAACTAATAAATATGTATCAAATTATAATACCGATAAGAATAATAAGAACGAGATGAAAAGAAAATCTCGTTTATTGGTATGGAAACCTACAAATGCTATAGAATTGCGTAAATTTCTCGGAGTATTACTCGTTATTGTCTCAATAAAGTGCCCCATATAAATGACTGAGTCAAAGAAATCCATATATCGAAATGAATATATTATTGTCTGTTATGACGAGGATTGTTCTTACGGAGAGAAAATTATAAAAAAAAAAAAAATTACGAATCGACTGTTAGGCGGTACGAAGTTTGCCGGGTCAGCTAGTTTACTAAAAATATTGATTAGATTAAAATGTTTTCAACAAGGAAATTAATTAGGTACTTAATTTGTTTACAGGTTGTTATTATGAGTGCACCAAGAAAAAAAACTATCAGGAGCGGAATATAGGAAAAAGGCTAAATATAAGGAGTTGCAGGGAAAACAATCTGCAGATAATATGAAAAATTGGCTTCGCAGAGGGTGTGACCCGGCAGGATCTGCTGCAACTTACGAAGTTGATATTGAGTTAGAGGATGTTTCTGGCACTTTACCCGATCAAATGGATCAAGATAGCACAGTGCCAACTTCAACATCTTTATCGATGTGCGAAGAGCAACATGAGCAACTTGAAAAAACGAAGCCAGAGTACGAAGGATCTAAATCCCTGGACTTGGAATTGGATGAACTACAAAAAACCGGATTTGATTTGACGGACCCAAGCAATTGGCCAGCGGTGGAAAAAATGACTGACCAACAACGATCTTTCTTTAGCAATCAGGCTATATTATTAGCAGAAAATCACCCCGAAAACATTGAATTTAGATATACTGAACGCAATGGCAGACGTTTAACATCTTCTATGTGGTACAGGACGTTGGCTAATTGCGAAAGGGTTAAAAGATCTTGGCTTTTATTTTCTAAGACAAAAAATGCAATTTTTTGTGCGTGCTGCAAGATTTATCAGAAAGTATCTACTACCGCTACATCTGCATTGTGTTCTACAGGGTTTATTAATTGGAAAAAAGTCTCAGAGAGATTAGCTGAGCACGAGGCAACCCAAATGCATAAAGAGTGTATGATTAAGTGGAAAACATGGGTACAGCAAATGAAATCATGCCAGGGTATTGATCAAGACCTTGAGAGAGTAGTTAACTCAGAAAAAGAAAAATGGAGAGAGATCCTGCGGATTGTTATGGATGCTGTATTGTATTTATCCACAAACTGCCTCGCTTTTCGCGGATCCAACGAAACTCCTAGCGACCTTATCACGCAATATCCTCAGCCTAGTCAAGGTAACTTTTTAAAGTTAATTTCCCTGCTCGCGAAACATAATTCAACTCTTAAGTTTCAATTAGAAAATTTAAAAAAGGGACAGGTATCATATTTATCAAAGACAATACAGAATGAAATAATTGAAACAATGGCAAAAACAGTTAGAAATAGCATTTTAAATGACATCAAAGAAGCCAAATACTTTACGATAATGTTCGACTGCACTCCAGATGTATCCCATACTGAACAAATGAGCCAAGTTATACGATATGTTAAAAGAACTGGCGATGTATGTGAAATAAAAGAAAGTTTCATTGATTTCATAGAAGTTGCTGGAAAGACAGGAGAGGACATTTGTCAACAGATTTTAGAAAAATTAGCAGTTGATGATTTAGATATTGGACAATGTCGTGGCCAATCTTATGATAATGGGTCCAATATGGCCAGCATCCATAAAGGAGTACAAGCCAGGATTGCAGAAAAGAATGAGCTGGCCGAGTTCGTACCGTGCTTGGCTCACTCCTTAAATCTTGTAGGGGTTCATTCTGCCTCATCATGCCAGGAAGCTATTAACCTATTTGGACTAATTCAAAAAGTATATTGCTTTTTTGTTGGTTCCACTTCTAGGTGGAACATTATGAAAAAATACGCAAAAACAAATTTAAAAGGAAGTAGTCAGACGAGATGGTCGGCAAAACACGTTGCTGTGAATGCCCTATTGAATAATTTGCCAGAAATAGCGGAAGCCTTAGAAGAAATTAAGCAAACTTTTTGTGCTCCAGAAGCCAAGTTCGAGGCTGGTCATCTCTTAACTGCTATAAAGGATTAAATTTATTCTTAATTTAACTATTTGGGTGAATATTCTCCGCGAAATCAATCGAGTGAATATAAAAATTCAGAAAGAAGATATTATCCTTGCCCGTTCCGTCGCACTAATGGATGGTCTGCTCAAAACTTTGCAAAAAATGAGACAAAATCCAATGGAATATTGCATAAAAGAAGCTGGCGAAGTAGCTGAAAAATGTGGTGTTGAAACAAACGAATTCCATAACGTAAAAAACATTTCGACGAGATGTGTGAAGACGAATTGCCAACACTCCAACCTGTTCAACTTTTTTCTAAAGAAATAATGATGGTATTTGATCGAATCATATCCGAAATTAAAAAGAGATTTGATTGTGCTACCATGCTGAATTTGAATTTTGCTTTTCTTAATGGTACTGATATTTTGAAAATGTCAAATGAAGAACTGCAAAAGTGTGGAGCAGATTTGGCTCGAAAATACGAGCGAGATTTAAGTGCCGTTGAATTCTGCCAGGAACTTCATGTTTTTAAAGAGCAAGCTCCGGTTTTATTTGGTGATATAGAAAAGGCTAACAGTTTTTATCTCTTGCAACAGATCTATGCGCATGATTTGCAGGATGCTTTTCCTAATATTTGTATTGCTCTGCGAATTTACTCTACGCTTCCTACTACGTCCGCAAGCTGCGAGCGAAGTTTTAGCAAACTAAAACTGATTAAAAATTATTTGCGATCTTCTATGAGCCAGGAACGCTTATCGGGTCTTGCAATCTTAGCGATAGAAAATCGTATTGCACACGAGTTAAATTATGACAAGGCTATAGATTTATTTGCTGAACAAAAAGCTCGAAGAGTAAAATTGTAATTTCAATTCACAAATAATATATTTGATTTTTATTTTTATTATGCATATTTATTTTTATTTTAAATCCTACCCTGTTAAATATATATTCTACATATTGATAGCTGAAATTATATGGATGATAAAGGTGAAAATAAACATAAGTAGGTAGGCGGGGCGGCATTTTTCAGTTTTTGCCCCGCCTAAAAAAAAATGAAGATCCGGGACTGTCTGTTATCTATCTTTGTGACCTGGCTTTCGATTACTGGACCTGTTGGAGTACCTACTATTTTAACCCATGGCAAACGTTTACTGGACTTTGAGATTCTTGTGTTCTTATTAGTGTGTTTTATGGTGGCCTGGAAAAAAGGGTCAAAAGTTGCCGCAGCTTGACTTCTGAAAATCTGTAAGAACTCTCTATTTTTGTTTATTTATTATATGAAAAGTTTAGTTTATTAGAATGTTAAATTCTCATTCTAAATATCTCCTTGAATTAAATATATTCCTAATAGTCCTTGTATTTATCCGTACATAATATTAATGCGAAAGTAGATCTGTCTATCCGTGAGTCTGTCTATTAAAATTATTGTGATTGAAAGTTCGTATATCCATACGAACTTTCAATCAATATTTTTTAAGCTAGAAACTTAAATCAATCGGTATGAATAAATATGACATTCAAAGCTTTCCAAATTTTTATTCCTGCATTTCCTTTTATAAAAGCCAAAGGAATTCATTGATTTGTATTTTAATATTGAAAATATGTATTAAAGTAGAATAATTCATTAAAGAAATAGTAAAATAGTAATTTTTTGTCCAAGGCAATATGGATCCTTACGAGAACCCCGTACCTGGAACTTCTCATTCCTGGGAATGCTTGGAACACGCTCCATATAGAAGAGACACTCGTGATGGTGGATTCATTCAATAAAGAACCAAACAGAGAAGACACAAATTTACGTATCCATTCACCTCAATATCCAATCACGATTCCGAATTATTTGGAATATTGTCGGAAAACGTAGTAGATGAATTGGAGACCGATAATGATGGTAACTCTGATTTCGAATTTGTCGAAGAAGATACTCAACAAAACTATGTTGCGCCTGATGAAGCATGGAAACACACAATACACCAACGAATTCCCATTCGTGAAGTTGGTGATGAGCCCATTCAATATTTCGACGCATTATGCACATCCCAGCTGTTGGAATTACTTAAAGACTGTTCCAATGAATATATAGAAAATGAGAAAACGTCGGCAGCGGGTACAAAAAGCAGAAAAATATCTTGGAAGCCTGTAACATGTCAAGAAATGAAACTTTTTTTGGTCTCATTTCATATTATGTTACTTGGGGTCGAACCTGTCGAGCAATCTTTCTTTAGACCCCGAGATCGATACTCGGATGACATCGCAAAAAAAGATTTTTTTTTTTCTTATTTGGAATCAGAAATCTCAACAGTGCTCACGCCACAAAAATTGCATGAATTCAGACAACATTATTTCACAGGCAGAGACAATCTTGAAGTTCCTGAAAAAGATTTATCACTTTATGTCATATGTGCAAAAATTTTGATGCATCATCTAACCCTCAGCAAAGCGACAAAACACACACAGTCGACAGTGACCGCTTATGACTCCACAGAACAAAGCCAAATGGAAGCCATAGTTCAAAATGAAGTTCACCCTGATGTACACGATTTCTCAGACATGACTATAAACCCAGAGCCATCTCAACCCAAACCAAGTACGTCTAAAGCTTCTTCGAACATGACATCGAACCCTGTAATAAACTCAGAACTGACGATCATCGATCCCAAATCAGGCGTATCTCAAGATCCAAATGCAGAACCTATCATATCACATATCTTTGAAACGATAGCTTGAAAAGAGAGTACACTAGACACGGTGTCTTCAGATACTTCTAGTATGAATGTAGGCCCCACATTAACTGCTCAAATTGAGTCTAAATCAAAATCATCAAAATTTACCACTCAATCTGAAGAGACTACTGGCACATCTGAAGATAATTCACATGTCACTGGCCCCATAACTCTAAATCGACTTAAAACGACTGCTCCTAACGATAGTTTTAAAGCAACTAGTCGAGAAGACTCCAACTCTGGATTATCGAGAGATCTCCTCAATGTGACTGCAGGCCCTTTAAACCAAACTGAAAAGATTTCTCGAAAGAATCTTGAACCGAGCACGTCCAAAAGTAATTTAGATGTGATCTAAATTACTTTCCTGCTGGTATGGACTGCTGGTCCGGTAATAATGCAAAGAAACAGTTACATATATGACAGAATTGAGAGTACATAAACTTCGGGCCAATGCATTTTATGCACATGTGAAAAAAAGAGCCAATAGTATATCTGCATGTTTTGATTTGCAACAGGTGCAGTTACCACGAACCCCTATTCAGGATGCTTTCTATGCCAGACAGCTCAGCCTGTATAACTTCTGTGTTGTTCCCTTAGATTCTAGAAACCCAATATTCTAAACTTGGGATGAACTGTGGTTCACTATTTTTCCCTGTGAGGGGACATAGTTTTCTCCCAGCTGACCGAGTCTTTGGTCGGCTGGAGAAAGAAATAAGAAAGAAACCTGTGATAACCAACAAAGAAGAATATTACGACGTTTTCAAGAAATATGGTCAACTAAAAGTACTGCGAGAAGACTGGATTCTTAAAGATATAAAAAGCCTGGAAGAGCGGTACAGGAAACTGGATGGTATACAGTCCTTGAAGAGAATTTTTTTCTATAAGAAACGGGTTCGTGGTTCAGCCACTGTTGAATTGAAGGTCTATGAAAACTACAGATTTCAAACAGGTGCAGAAAAACCTATGGCATTACTCAAAAAGGGCAAGCGATCTCCTTTGTCTTTACATGATTTAGATGTAGTACAACGTCCACTGAAAGAATGCAAGAAGAAAGATATTTCAAATTTGCACAAGAAACAGTTTGGCGAAGAGTGGTACAATAGGGATGTTGCCTTCTGTGGAATATCACAGTTTTACAAATTAAATTTTATAATTGTTGATTAAAGATACATAAATCTGAAAGAAATATGTATTTAGAGTGACGCGATTAAAAAATATAAGCAAATAAAAAATATAGTCTATCCCTTTCTCGCAAAACGACGAGAAGCCTGCTACCGCCATACATTTTGCGATGACAAATGTATGGCGGTAGCAGGTTGTGACGTCACAGGCGCGGCCGGATATATCGCTCTCTTTCATATTGTAAATTTCAATGGTTTGTATCTACGTTATTTTTTCAGATATACAAAAATGGGTTCTGGATTGTTTATTAACATGTTGACTAACATCGAATAGACGAAAAAAAATTTTTTCGGCAACATGCCTATTTAGATGAACTGAAGTAGTATAAAGAATTATTAAATGATGTTCCAAACTGCAGCCCTGAAGAAGAATAGAATACCGAAATGGAATCTATGTGAAGGGCACAGGAAAAAAAGGAGCTCATTGACATTTTGATTTTTTTTAAATAACTGTAGCATTTGCTTCTTATTTCTGTGGCCAACACAGAACACTATTACTCGCGGAGAAGAAGGTCGACTTCATACAAAAAAATTGGGACCAAATTAGCGCCTCTAGTGAGCTGCCCCCTCAAACTTTTAACCGCCTACCAACAAAGGAGGACTATATATTTGATTATATGAATATGGCGGGAAATTGAATTGAAGATACGTAATTAAAGTTTAAGTTAGCGTTAAATTTCTCTTTAGAGTTAAATTTTACATTTCAACAAAACCGAGCAACCACCTCCACGACCAAATAGTCACTACGTTACAAACCGTTCGTGAGCCCTTATATATACATACGTCTAGTGTTTTCGCTAGCGCGATCTAGAAGCGGCATAGTGTCTGTTACGCGCCATCTGTTGTGGTTTTTAAGTAACTTTTATGTAATATTAACCATGTAAGACAGAGAGCGATATATTGAAATATAACCATTCTTGTCGCACCGAACTGCCCCCTTTTTGGTCCAAGGTCATTCATACAGAGTCGACCACCCCTGGTGGCCAATCAGCTCACTTAATTTTAAACATGATTAAAGGGGCTGAAATGGTGTAAAGTTCTTTTTAAAAAATCCAACTTTAGAATAAAACGCGCTCGTTGCATTCCATACCTAGCAAAAAGGTGTCCATTGTCTATGAAACCACGCTAAAAAGGGCTGATTGCAGTGATTGTAACAAAGAACGCGCTCATAGTCGGCCATCTTAACATTTGTGTCATACAAGTGACAGCTGTCAGTTAAGCTCAGCGTTGCCAACTTAACGGATTTCCCGTCATATCTAGCGGATTAGGGTGTGAAGAAACGGGAAGAATCTTATTTTGACGGCTAACGGATTTTTTTAGCGGAATTTATTTTATAACACAAAATTCAAAACGATTTTTTTTATTTCTAATATGGCAACTCTGTAAACTGAGGTACGGGAATTTCCCTAGTCATAGACAAGGTAGCAGAAACAAAAAATAATGATGCTATCTCTGTTGCACTTTAGACATATTTGTATTGTTCTTACTTCTTTCTTTGTTTCACATAATATTTAGATAAGTTAGTTTAGTTATTTAGGTTCAGTCAGACAGTTATTTCATTACATACACTGCGAATTATCTGTTCTTGCATTTTGTTTTTTGTTAAAAGTTCATTTAATGAATGTTGTCTGGTCAATATGCCGAAACATAACTATAAACAAAAGTTTCGTAGTGAGTGGCTTGTGGATAAATTGTTTAAAGACTGGATTATAAGAAAAGAAGATAGTTCCGGCGAATCTTTTCCAGAATGCAAATTATGTCGGTGTATCGTGAGTAAAAGCAATAAATACTCAGATTTAAAAGCTCACATGACGTCGAAAAAGCACATTGCTAATTCAAATATACTAGCACCAGCTCGGCAACGCAAAATTGATTTCCCAAAAAAAGCTGTAGGGAAAACAAAATCATGTGAAGCTTACACGACGCTTTTTATTGCTGAACATTGTAGCGTATTAACTGTGGATCATTTAAGTCTGATGATGAAAAAAGTGGGCGTTGATTCTGATGGAATTAAAGATATGCATTTACACCGCACTAAATGTAGCCATATTATAAAAAACGTGTTAAGTCCACACTTTAAAGATGATTTGAAACAGGACATTAGACAGGGAAAGTTTAGTCTACTCTTAGACGAGTCCACGGACATAAGCGTGACAAAATATCTTGGCTTGGTGATTATATACTACAGTATAAAAGCAAAAAAAATAACAACTTCATTTCTAAAATTGGCTCCACTAACTGAATGCACTGCAGATGGAATAGTTAACGCACTCAAAGATACTCTAAACGAATTCGGATTGGACTACAAAAATTTGAGCGGTATAGGAACTGACAATGCAAGTGTCATGACTGGCGTTAATAACGGTGTGTATGCAAAATTAAAGGCTGACATTCCTGGACTCGTTCTCATTCGATGTGTGTGTCACTCCATTCAGCTTGCTGTATCCCATGCTTCAGAAGGCACAATAATATATCACAATAAATGAAGGTCATGATCCGTTAAAAATTGTTCGAGCATGTCAAACTCGCTGGCTATCGATCCATTCAGCAGTAGAAAGAATACTGAAACAGTGGTCTGAATTAAAAACGCATTTTGAAATATCGAGCCGAAATTATACTGCTCAGATACTTTACCGAATGTATAGAGACGACATGAATTTGGCATTTATATCATTTTTATGCCCGATTTTAGAAGAATTGCAACGAGTAAATAAAGCCTTTCAAGCCCAGAATGCCGATCCCTGTAAATTGTTTAATGATTTATCCACACTGCTTGGATTTCTGGTTGCAAAAATAATTATTCCACGTCCGCAAGTCGATCCTTTATCGATAAATGTCGAAAATTATTTGGACCCAAAACCTTACCTTGGTTACGGATTTGAAGCAAAAATAAGGGAAATGAGAGAAAAGCGTTTGATAAATGAACAAACAGAGCATGAACAGCGACAACGGTGCATAAATTTTATAGTAAAATTAATACAACAACTGCGTTGTAGGCTACCTGATAATATTGAGATATTGCAAAAAGTGACATTGCTGTCATGTAAAAATGTTTTGAAAGTTCATAAAGAATCCATAAACACCTTATTGGTTCATTTTCAATACTCAAATAATGAGATCACATTAATAGAATCCCAGTGGAATGCAATCAATCTCACGAAGTGGACGAAAGTTAACGATACGAAAGAGTTTTGGTCAGAAGTGAAAGAGTACAAAGATGCCGCTGGCAGTAATCCATTTAAAGAACTGTGTGATTTTGCGATTTCAATGTTGATTTTACCATATTCGAATGCAGAGGTTGAAAGAGTGTTCAGTGTAATGAATGGCGTAAAAACAAAGCTACGAAATAGAATGAAGACAGATATGGTTAATGCCATTCTTAATATACGAGCAGGGCTAAAGCGCAATGGAAAAACTTGTTACACATATGAGTTACCAGATAAGGTAATAAATACAATTGGAACCACTCAAACCTACCAGCCGTCAACTTCTACTGCTACTGCATCCGGGATGGTTGAGACTAATAACGATAGTGACGATGATTTAGACAATATAGTATTAGAATCTTTTTAATAAAACTTGAGTTATTTTTTTTAATGTAGTTTTTTATTTACCTTAATTTTACACCCTGGTATTTTAACGGATTTTACTGACGACAAAAATCCGAGGTTTAACGGATTTCTAACGGAATTTCGTAATGAAGTCGGCGGAATTATAAAACTGTTGTTGGCAACACTGGTTAAGCTTCCTTGCAGAAATTTTAC
Organism: Glaucopsyche alexis; assembly: GCA_905404095.1. Classification (NCBI taxonomy): domain Eukaryota; kingdom Metazoa; phylum Arthropoda; class Insecta; order Lepidoptera; family Lycaenidae; genus Glaucopsyche; species Glaucopsyche alexis. Next base: position 29,181,214 of record FR990044.1, read on the forward strand.
GACGCGTACGTTGTGTGTTAGGTTTTGGTTGTTTTTCTCAAAATGGACAATAATAATAGTGATTGTGATGAAAATTACGTTTATAAGACAACAAAAAAGAGGAAATCACACGGTCGGATGTCTGAAGTGTTGAAAAAGTTAAAATTATCCAGTCATGAATCCGGTCCAGCCTGCGGTTGCAGATTGGGATGTTTCGATAAGGTTCCTAAGGAATCAAGAACCCAAATTCTCCAGAATTTCAATTTACTAGGATCACATGATGCACAAAATAGCTATTTGAGTGGATTAATCTCCGTACTTCCAGTTAATAGGCCTTCTAAGAAAGAAGGAATATCACATTACGATGCTGTATACAAGTACAGAGTACTTGCTCTGATTGATTCTGAAGTAAAAGAAATTATGATATGCAAAAAGGCTTTCATGTCGATACACGGAATAACAAGGAAAAAAGTTGAATATTTAGTAGTAAGTTTGAAAAAAACTGGATGTGCTGCTGTTGATAAGAGAGGAAAACATAACAGTCATGTAAAACTTAATGATGATGTCAAAAGTTTAATAAGAGGGCATATTAATTCATTTAAAGGTAATGTAATTTTATAGATTTATGTTGTTATATTTATTGTTTATTTAATTTTAATATTTTTTTTTTGTTTAAGGTCGTTCCAGTCATTACAGTCTACATGATTCAAATAAAACATATTTGCCGGAAGATTTGAATGTAAAAAAAATGCATGCAATGTTCCTTCAAGATAATCAAGGTGTAAATGTATCTTATGAAACTTACAGAAATATTTTTTGCTCTGACTTTAACATTGCTTTCGGCTATCCTCGTACAGATACATGCAGCATTTATACAGACAAATTGCCAATTTCTGCTGAAAAATATAGTGACCTTCAGGATTTAAAAAAGTTTTGTTCCCCAGAAAGTATCACATATTACACCAATTTACCCCACAAATAAAATATTGTGCTAAATAATGTTTTTTTATTTCATTAGTAGAAGTCAAATATAAGTACATAAGATATTGATTATGATCACCATTTCATATGTAAAATGTAAAAAGGAGTTCATTGTGACAATGAGCACCTTCTTTCCAATAACATTTAGGAGTTAGGAAGGTAAAGGTCTAACTATGATTTATTTACCAACCCTATGATATAAAATAATAAACTATTATGTTTATTATACACTGTTCCTTGTTTGTATAGGTACAAATCGAATTCCACTTGAGGTGTAGGTAAATAAACTGAAATTTTAGGTTTAAATCTTTGATTTCTTGAAACAAAGGCGATGTCAATGAACTCCTTCTTTTCCTGTGCCCTTCATGTGTGATTGTCTGACACCTGATATTGGACAAATCAGGATTTGAACTGTCTAATAATTAAAAAATATAATTCTGTTTAGTAGCATTAATAAGTAAGTATGTCTTTAATTTTGGTCATTATTATTAAATAATAAGAATAATCTGTGTTTTAATATCATTTAAAATCTTGAGATGTACAATACAAAAGAGGATATTTACAAAATAGTACACAACTAAAGGGGATATTTACAGTAAGTACAGAACAAAGGGGGATATTATAAAAGATCCGTGTCAAAAGAGGATATTATGATTTTTCTGAACTTTAAATTAAAAAGTCATAGTTTTTGGCAAAATGTGTAGTTAGAACACTGTAAGGAAATAGTTTCATAACAGAAATAATGCTTTTCGGTAGGTCTGTAAATATTTCCCATGTTAAGTTTTTCCCATGTTGTGAAAAATAAGATAGAATGTAGGTATCCCCTTTTGAAAAGACACTGCTCATTTAGTGTATTTAGTTTAATGGTATATTAGTATGGACTCTGAATCACCGGATCCTGGTGGAGGGGATGTGCTTTCTCCGGATTTATTCGGCGTCGGGACGGAATCCTCAAGGAGTAGAAAGAGCCCGAATCCTGATGATATTATTCCAACTCATCCCAAAAAATATGATAGCTAATCAATATGATCGGTAAAAAATATGATCGGAGTGGTTGAAAATTAACTATACAGTTAATTTTCAACCACCCCGACTTTTTGGCTGCAAAAAAATACTCTGACATAGACTTTGGTCCATTTACGGTCCAGGTGTCAAGAATTGAACCAGACAATACTACCGGGGATGTTCTAAAGTCAATAAATTTGGACAATTCCATTTTAAAAATAATGTCAAACATATTGTAGCTGATGGTATTAAAAGATTAGGCCGTAACAGGGTGGCCATCGAGTTTTCCAGTGCTGAGAGTGCTAACAAGTGTTGCCAACCATACGCCTTTTATGTAAATCTACGTATTTTAGGCTTTTTCTTCAAACCTACTAACTTCAGTCCCAGAATCTACGTATTTTCTTATAATTTGTACAATTTTGCAAAATAACATAACTAATCACTCATCAGACTGAAGAAGCATATTTTCTTAAAGCATATTTACTTTACTTAAAGACAGAGGCACCCCTGTCTTTGGGACTAATTATAAAACTAAAATTATGTGGCGTTGACTCCAACAATCGTTCTGTTTTATACTAGAGTCCATGCCACACATAGCAGTAACATTTAGGTTGTACTTGCCTGGGTCCGCAGGCATAGTGGCATTTCAGGAAACGAATGTGTAGACCTTCATGCTAAAGAGGCTTCTAAGTCTGGTGGTTTAACGGCCGCACTCAGAGTCATTTAATTGTTACTTAAACCATTACTTAGTATAGATTTGAAAAAACTCACTCTCAGAGTCAGTTAACGGATCGTTAACGTGACTTAATGATCATTAAATTTAAATACCGCAAAACCACTATTTAACTTGCTAATTGTGGATTAAGTCGATCGAATTTGAGGTTATTTATTTGTTTTTGTAAATAATTTACATTTGAATTTTACTAATACGCTATTACTAGTTATTGTAGTTATTACCTCAGTTACTACTACATTGTTTTTAGCATTTTTATGCAAAATGTCTAATCAGATGGACTTTATAGATTTAGAAAATTTTTCTTTAAGATTCAGAAATGTGGGACCAAGATGACCAAGACGCTATAGAAGACATTATTCGGATCCTTTCACTAAAATATTCAATCCAAGAATTCCATATTAGATATAGATTCACTCCGAAGTCCTATGTTGCAAAAAACTTAATAATAATATGTAGTAGAAATCTGATTTAAATAGATCAGATACCTATTAGAAGAGGATTACCATTTACCTACTCCCAAAATAATGCTTCTGTTTACTGTAAGATATTTAGCTACAGGCAGTTTTCAGGTTAGTTTCTAAATTATAGTACTTACCTAAAATAATAAACAAAACTAGAATCATGAGAGTTTACTATGTGCTTGTAATAATATTTTTTGTATGTTGCTATCTTATTTTTATATTAATATCTGTCAGTAATCGGTCTCACGAATTGTCAGCAAAGTTTCTGCATTAATTGCTATGAAAATGCAAGATTTTGTCAAGTTCCCGGCTACTGTACAGGTACTGATACTACTACTGATATATTTTATTCGTTTTGAACTAAATGTATGCCAAGATAATGTATTATTATAATATTAATTAAACTACATCTAATGATTATAATTATGTAATTTAAATATTATATTCTTGTTACAGACGACAATTCTATGAAATTGCACACTTTCCTGGGGTGATTGGGTGTATTGAATTAAATATCATTATTAAAATAAAAAGTCCTGGAGGAATCAATTCAAAAGTGTACAGAAATAGAATACAATATTTGTGCTACAGATGCAAGCTATACCTATGTTCTATTTATAAGATGTCATCATTCTTTCCATTCCGAGCTACCCAATTCATGAATTTCCTTTGAATCTCTGAGAGATAAGTTTAAAGAAATAGGTATTCTGACCATCGCTTCACAATACATTTGGACAAATACACAATTCAATGGACAAATGGCCAAATGGATGTGTTGTATATCAGAAAAAATCTACTTAAATAATTACAAAAAAAAGCGACAATCACATTATATAAGAATACAAGAAATAGAAATTAGTTAGATATACCTGTGATGAGTGATCAGACTAATTTTTAAAGGTGTATACAATAGAATCCCAGAAAACGTTCAGATTCTTTCCATTAATAAATTAAAAAAGGTTGTTAAAGAATGTTTGTGTGCCAAAGCTTAATATAATGTCAATGGTTTGAGAATGAGATGCTCCTTGCAAGGCTGTTTCTATGTATGTACTTATTATGTACCTATATTGACTTTTGTCTTAGATTAAGTTACTATAATATTGTAAAAAAATATTTTTTGAAAAGAACAATTTTTCTTCTCGCCGAGCATCATTTAGCACAATTTGGATTTGATTAATAAAAGACAATACATATAAAATAATTTCTTTTATTTATTACTATTTTGTAACTTTTCTAATTATTTTCCGCTTCTGGTTTTACTTCTTCAATCTTCCTTCACGAATTTCAATTTTGGTAATCATATATTCACCATAGACGGATATTCACCTTAATATTAATATTATAATTTGAAACACAATTCAAAATTACACTAATACAGAATACTAAACATGTAGAGTGCAATAAACTTTAAACTTTAGATTTTTTGTTTGTTTTGTTTGAACTGAAGATTTGACAGTTAGCAACTGTAATGCCATATTAGAAAATTGAAATTATTTTACCAAAATATTAGATAAATAGCTATTTTGGATGATTTTTTGTCGATTTTCTTTGTTTATTAAATAAATTCTAACTATATTACTACTTTACATGATTTCTGATGTTTATTAAAGACAAACTTAACAGTTTCATATTAATTAATTTTAAGTATGGCTACATCTTCTCCAAGTTTTTAAGTAATCGACAACTTATTTCGAAGATGCACCGCCCTACGAATGATTAAATTTGTCATTAGCTAACGATCCATTAAATGTTGACTCTGGGAGACACGCTTCATTAAGATATTTAATGTTCATTAGTTAAATACTGATTAGGGCTAATTTAATGAACGTCTCTGAGTGCGGCCGTAAGTAATTTTAAAGTTTATTGCCAAGATCTCTTATCTCTGGCTAAGACACATATGACCTCTGAGTAGGATAATATTTGGACTGATTCAAGTAGAACTAAGGGACGATTTTATGCCGAAATACAAGGATCTATACCTATTAGACCCTGATTTTTTTAATACTTTAAAGCTAGGAAATCTGTTTGTTCTATTTGTGGTCTTCGCCTTGGACATTCGTGTAATGTATTTTTGGCCAAAATAAGAGTCAAGGATAGCTCATTGTGCGAGTGTGGCTAAGGCTGGGACTATATGCAACGGAATCCGGTAGGCCGTAGAGAATTATGAGCACTGAAAACAGAACTCTGTGCTAATAATACAATATGGTTGAAAAAGGAAGTTTCGAGTGTCGAGCTGTCATATATGACATTGACATTTGACTCGACACTCGGATGTTTGATTTTCAACTCTATTGTATTAGCGCAGAGATCCATTTCAATGCTCAGAATTTTTCATGCCCTTCCGGATTCTGGTGCCGTATAGTCCCGGCCTTAGATCATAGATGAGGGCTCCCATGATCATATATTCTTCAGCTGTCCTATGAATCTATCTTTATATGATTTCCTTCCACCACATATTCCTCGACCCACTAATCTTAAGGCTATTTTATCCTACGTATTTACTCCATTTGTATACACTCTATGTTCATTTATAACTTCAAATCACTTAAAACTTTGATATAAGTATATTTAATTATTGTGTTACATATCTTTTTTTTTTTATATTTATATATTTTGTACTGTATAATATGTAGGGCTTAATAAAAAAAGGCTAAGAAACATTGGCTTTGTATATTATTCTGCTTTTATACTTGTAATTATAACTTATATCTGCATGAAGTACGCATGAAGTCCCTGCATTAGTCATTACCTGCACTACACCATCATCTTTTTACTGAACATCTGTGTCGTCACTCTGACGTTGGCAACTCCTATTACAGGGCTATGCTATGCCAAAAGAAGAAGAAGAAGAACAAAAAATGTTGTTTCCAAGTTTGGTTAAGACAATGCAGGCTGATCACCTGATTGTCTGACAAGAAAGATGATCCATGTGTCAGATGGGCATGTAAAAAGTCGGACCTACGCCTGATCACTCATCAGTCATGTCGGTTATCCGTCCCACTGGATTACGAGAGTAAAGGAAGAGAGTAGTGCCCAAGTGTGTACTGCGCACATACTTGGGCACTATAAAATTACTTCTGCGTAACTGGCCTGGTTTCAATGAAACTGGCCACAGCCACCAAGATCGGTGTGGGGGAGTTATTTATTATAATAGATAATGTATTTATTTACCTGGTACAATATTAATGGATTGAATGTAGTAACAACAGCATACTTATACAGCATTGGACGAGCAGCAAATACTGTTAAGATTTCATTCACCATCTGAAAACAAGTATTAAGCTCAAACAAAGTTCACTTCTAATATAATAAGGATAGTTTAAAAGAGATGTTCAAGAAATGTATGAGGCCTGGGCCAGCCCTATGTACAGTATATGTAAATATAGCTACATAATATAGTAACCGTTTCCTATTCTTTATTTGGTTTAATTTCACTTTGTTTCCATGTACATTTAAATTAACTTTGTCAAGGAGAGCAACACAAAGTAAAATAAAACATGGTGGATCAGTTCAGAATTAACTAAAGAATGTCATTTTGTCAATGACATGACTTTTGACAAAGAAAGACGTATTGACATTCAAGACGACGTCTCTTCGTAAAACTGTCTACTACGTCAAAAGTCAAGTCAAAACAACTGTCATGGCCGCCCTAAAAATAGTGCTCTCGCAATAAAAAACCCTTCAAATAATCATTTTTGTACGCATGTACCCTTCTTAAAAATATTTTTTTCGTATTTTTATGATATTCCCATATTTTTATCATATTTACCTATGTAGTGTACATAGAACTGGCCCAAAATCAAACATCTCTTTTGGTTGTTTAGTGTAGTAAAATAAAAAGATTAACCTTTTGACTTTCTCCTTTGACATCAATGATCATTCTTACTTCTTTTGATAGAAGAAAATCTATTGCTTCATCAAGAAGACATAAGTGGACTTCTGTGAATTGTAGTCTGTAATGGAATTAATTTTATTTGTATTTTAGATTTTAATTACTGTTAGTATTTTACATTTGTTTTTTACATTTTGGTTTCATTTTATGTTAGAAAGAACTTTCAAAATTTTACTATCGTTGATGATCCATGAAAACTATGATCTTAATTTTATGGCTTTTAATTGATAAATTTTACATTTAGTTTACTTAAATTATAAGAAACAATATAAATAAATACTTAACTTTAATAAGAATAACAAATGTGTACACATTTTATTAAAATAGCACCCTTTAACCTCCATTATTAAATGCCATAATCGAAGCAAGAAAGGTTAGTAATAAATGTCGAAAAATTAAGTTAGTTATATAGGGTTAATGCGCCAGTATTTAAGAAATAATAACAAACATTAACCTATTTGGGTGTGTAGCACCAACATCAATATTTTTAATGCTCTCCCAATCCATAGTTATGATGTTGGCCACATCGGTCCCCGTGAGCCGTTCCAAGCCCTCATCATGCAGTAGCACCAGCTGACCATCTCTAGACAGCCTTACGTCCAGTTCAACAAAATTGCATTCATTTTCAACACACTACAAAAACACATAACATAAACACATTAGCTATCTAAAATGAAAGCTTAGTAATAATCATGTTTCATTAAATATAAGATGATATTAATCAGAAGTTTATTGAGCAAGTATTGATAAAGGAAACAAGTAGAAGACAGATTGCTTGATTAATTCTACATATTAAAGGAAAATTACTAGTAACATGAAACATCCAACCAACTTATTTATGCTGCAATTTGAAGTAGGTATTTGATTGATACTTACATATTTGAAGGCTTGCAAAGTATTTTCTGGAGCGTCTAAGCCCGCACCTCTGTGAGCTATGCATCTTAGAACTTTCTGTGGATGCAGCTCGCTCTCCTTAGAACCTGGCTCTGGTCCGAATATATGCATGACATTATTATGATCTGGCTTTCTCAATCTGGTCCAGTGGTATACGACGACTCCAAATATTCCAATATCGATCCCAAACGGCAAAACTATGTGTAATATTGAAATAAAACCATACAAGAATGATGTAATGAAATATACACTATTACAAGCTAAGGAGAATGTCGCAACAAGCATCGTTCGTGTCGTTCGATTTGCGTTTTCGAAGTTATATTATAATTTTCGAATTTACAGTGTTATTTAATAACTTTAGGTGGGCTTCATCAGTAAGGATTTTAAGTTAAAACTTCGTCCCCAACTTTTAAATTAGATTGACATTTGACATTTCATAATATTTTTATTAATGGCATCGACTTATAACCATTTGCCAGTGTCAAAAAAAAAGGCGGGAAATATAATATCCGTTCAAATTGTCATTACCGTATTTCTAAATCATCAACTCCAAAGTCTAGTCAAAGTCCAAATAAATAGTCGGGGTAGTCAATGAGTCAAGTCAGTCGATTCAGTAAAGTGGTAGACGCTTTATTGAAACTTCTTAGGGAGTTTTTGCGGGAAATCCAATGGGGATGTTGCCTTGTGTGGAATATCACAGTTTTACAAATTAAATTTTAAAATGTTGATTAAAGATACATAAATCTGAAAGAAATAGGTATTTAGAGTGACGGGGCTAAAAATATAAGCAAATAAAAAATATTGTCCATCCCTTTCTCGCAAAACGATTCGTGACGTCACAACCTGCTACCGCCATACATTTTGAAATGACAAATGTATGGCGGTAGCAGGCTGTGACGTCACAGGCCGATATATCGCTCTCTTTCATATTGTAAATTTCAATGGTTTGTATCTACGTTATTTTTTCAGATATACAAAAACGGGTTCTGGATTGTTGATTAACATGTTGTCTAACATCGAATAGACGAAAAAAATTTTTTTCGGCAACATGCCTATTAACTTTGAGTATCCAACTATAACGGAGACGCCATTGTCAGGCGTTCCCCGCTGCCAAAGGTTAGACCCTCCGGTCGTGAGGGTTGTATAAAACTATTTGCTGCGCGTTTTTGACGTATTCGGAAAATTACAGCGAGGCCGAACGAACCGGAGCAGAAAATGCCGACTTGCTGTATTTTTTCCTGCAAAAACAGATCGGAAACATCAAATAAACAAAAGGATGGTGTTACTTTCCATGTGTATGTATTATTTTGCCTAAATATTAACAATAATTGCGATATATTAGCAAAAATCCAAAAATTTTACTCGATGAACAAATGTTGCTACTAAATCGTACAACATCCAAATTTAGAGTAATATTTAAAAGTAGTAATTTATAAAAACTTCTATTTCATATTCGTTCTTGTTTTTACTATTTCATAATGAAGAAACATGACTAATTAATTAGTACACTATTTACAATTTTGTTTTTCTTCATGATATTATTTCACGAAACACATTGAAAATTTGCAAATTATTATAAAATAATTATTCAATTGTGTTAACAAACTTTTGTTTATATTAATTATTATTTATTACAATAAAATATGTGCGGATAAATTTATCCTGAAGTTATGCATTTTTAATTTATAAACAGGCCACACTTCATAAAAACTGAGGGTTGTGACAACGTAAAAGAAATATCGATATCGACTTTATCGGTATGTTATTCTGACCATTATTTTTTTAGATTTCCTAAAGATAGGATGATTAGGAATGCCTGGGTCCAAGCTTGCGCTAATCATTTTTCTTGGTTTCCCAAACGTACGAGTACAATTTGCTCGGTGCATTTTGAAGTTTCATGTTTTATTGTTCAGACGAACAACAGTAGGAGATTAAAACAGCGCGCCTTGCCAACTTTGAAATTATTAAAAGTGCATTTTATAATTAACTAGTTTTTGCCCGTGAATTTGAACCAATCTTTGAACTACTTATGGTGAATATTGGTAAACATTGAGGTGGAACAGAACTATTATAAATGCAAAAAAAACGTATTTAGGGTGGACCCTATTTATCAAAACGATTCCGCATTTTTACTTAGCTCTACCTTTTTTAACCGACAAAAAACCGAAGGAGGTTCTCAAGTCAACACGTACTTACGATTATAGTACGATTTTGGTATTTTTTTTTATTTAATAATATAATATATTTTAAATATAATATATGGATGCTTCACGTCATGTCAATCTGGTCTCGTGGTAAGTTCTCGAAGAACTTGTTTTACGGGTATAGGTGTACCAGAATCTCATGGCAAATAGGGAAATAAAATTTTGTAGTGTGCAATACTGGAGAAATTGGATTAAACGATCTTGATACTGGTTAATTTTTAGTCAAATCGAAACTGTCTTAAGTTGATTTCCTTTTTCCTCCTCTCCTCCAGGCATGGAAAATAAACCATCATTCGATGTGCCATCGACGATTCAACGTATAGTTGTACTGGAAACACCTTTAAGGTAGTCACAATCAAAACAACTCACTCTAACTTACCAGTCAACTCTACCACGAGCTTCAAATTATAAGATTGAGTTTGATTTACACCTTCTTCTTCCTGTATTTTAAGATAGACATTGAAAACAATATTTCTCGCTTGAGATCGAATTTCCTTTTTCAACACTTTCACAAAAACAACAAATTCCAAGAACATATTCACAAAATTTTAGCAGCGGTTGACAGATCACGTACTTTGATTTGACGGGTCATACAAGTATGATTTTCATATGGCAATGTCAAGACATTGCCATATGAAAATCACATTTTTTTTTAAATGCCATGAGATTCTGGTACACCTATACCAGACAACGGAAATATATTTAATACTATACACATATTTAATATTTTTATTATATTCTACACACATTTAATACCTACACACCCATGACCTAGGAACACAGAAAAACTTTATTTACTTCGGCGGGATTCGAACCCGCAATCCCCGGCTTGAGCATAAACACGCTCAACCACTGAACCACAGAGGTCGTCTAATTATTATTGTAAAGATTTTACTTCTAAATTCATCCTATTGTCACTAAATGGTAGACCCATGGACTCCTTTTATTACAACAACAAATAAAAAGCGTGAAGCGTGCAAGATAATGGGTTTCAACACGTATGAGGCTAATTCTTGAAGCTATTATCTATTTTACTTTAGTTATTACGGCTGCTCCACCCGCGTAAATATACTATCGGTTATCCCGCGGGAATACTCCACTTTTCCGATATAAAAAGTAGCCTATGTTTTAATCCAGAGCCTAAACTACTACCGTACCAAATTTCATCAAAATCCGTTCAGTAGTTTTTGCATGAAAGAGTAACAAGCATCCATCTATACATCCAACCATCTATCCATCCAACCATCTATCCATCCTCACAAATTTTCACATTTTATACTATTACCTACTAGGATAGGATGTGAAAATTTGTGAGGATGGATAGATGGTGAATGTATGGATGTTCTTTAATATTGTAAAACATACTTTTGTTCTATCATCAATAGTTTCCGCAGCGCATGCGACGAAAGTTGTTTAATGGCATTTTTGACACCTTGGGTTACGTTACTAAAGTTTTAGTAAGAATCCCTAATCTTTTCTAGCAATAAATATAGCCTATTTTACTCAGGGTGAATGTAGCTTTCTAATGGTGAAATAATTTTTGAAATTGGCACAGTAGTTTTTTAGTTTATTCATTACAAACATACACACAAAAATACAAATCTTTCCTCTTTATAATATTAGTATAGATTATTATATACTACCTAGGTATATAAACAAATATTTTTTTAAACGACTTACAGTCAGATTAGACCGCAAATTAATATTTATCTATACTTTCTCTCATTAGTTATTCTATGTGCTAGTTAGACTAGTTAGACATACAGAAACTTATAAGAGAAAATATAGGTAAATATTGAAAAAATCGATTTCGAATTGATTTCGCTCAGAATAATTTTCCCTAAGAGTTTTTAGCATAGTCAATCAACATGGGAACTTACAAGTTTCTATCTCCTATAGTTTAGAAATGCCAGGAGGATGACCAACTTATAAACCATTATGGAGACCGATTACTCGAAAATGGTTGACTTTGTAAAAAGGTAATTTATAAATTCTTATTTCAATTTTAAAATACCTATAAACTATACAAAATTTCATTTATATATATTCATAATTACACATGATAGAAAGACGGACAGACAGACGGATAGTCAGTGCAAATTTATTAGGGTTTCTTGAGTATTACGGAATGCTACAAATTGGTTGTACGCACCAGCCGCTCCGCAACTATGATATTCGCAACACTGCTAAAAATGCTAAAATTCTTCTTCACGCTGGATGACGCTTCCATTTTTGCATGTTTCAACATTTTAATACTTATTTACTTTATGATACTGAGCGAAATTGTAAATTAAATATTGTAGTTAAGATTTAATAGATATAATTTTTAAAATTTACTTTTGCCACACATAATTATTACTAGCCGAACTCATCGATAGTAAAACATCGATAGTGTGAAGCACTAGCGGTGCGGTCCCCCCTCCCGCAGAAAGTGGCGAGACTTTTTCGCATAGGAATTAGCTGTCATGTCGTCTCCGTATAGTTGGATACTCAAAGCCTATTAAGCACGCATTTTGTAGTTATATCACTTGCTCACAATTGTGCACGTCAACTAATAACTACAGCATGAAGCATAGAGAACAGGAGTACGATTGCCACGTTGATGATTACCTATTATGGCTACATTCTCCTCAGGAGTGGGGTTTTGACAGAAATTGGATTTTTATTTATTGTTTAAATTATAGCGACGCACTCCAGCTTCACACGGGTACTTACCATGTAATAAGTAACATTAAAAAGCTTCCTTTTGAGTCTTGAATCACTCTAACAATTGCTGAAAACTTCAAATCCATTGCCTAGTTTAAAAGATCTACGCGGACAGAAAACTGAGCGACTTCATATTAGATACCAGGGCCGGATCTACCTAAGGGCTACTTGTGCTGCAGCCCAGGGCCCCGAGGTTACAAGGGGCCCCCAGACCCCGCTAAAAACAATAGGCGATAATTTTAATTTAAAAAAATGGTTGTCTGTAAAGTCGGTTTACGGGCGATATTTTTACGTGATATTGTCATAAGAAAACATTGTAAAAAAAAATTGCATACTTCTATGAATTGAGTTAAGACGGAAATACGTGTGAAAGGATGTTTTCATGATAGTTTTCATTAATTTTTTTAAGGTATTAAAATGAATATTATTTATTGAAACTATTTGGTTATTTTATACATATCGCACCTTCAGAATTAAAATGGCTTAATCCAAAATTCTTGATTTTTGGTAAACGCCTAAAATGTAATTGAATAATAGGCCATTTTTTGGTTTTTTGACTATAATAGTAAATGTAAGCCTTATGTAGTTACAGTTTTTGTTATTTGCCGTAGGTGAATAGTTGTTTTAGTGATTTCTTATTAAAAATATGAGTTTAATTAATTAGAACCATTGTTAATTAATCATAAAAAAGTGTCACTTTTTTCCCAATTTTTTTTAATTTAATTGGCTTAGTTAACTTTGTGTCTATTTTTTACTAAAGCATTCAAAAATAAAACGTAACTATTTCCAAAATAGGCTATTTATTTCTAATGTAAAAATTATTTTTGGTGACTAATTTTGGAATATGCTAGTTTATTAATTTGACTTTTAAAATTAAAGGTAAATTAGAATAGAGGACACTGAAAAAAACTTTTATTTTGTGCGTAATAAAGTTAAAGTTATACCTAATTTGTATATATCACGTATCTTATATTTTTACGTATTTATCGTATACATAAAAAAAGGTACATAAGTTACCGTGGCGTCTTCCTATCAAAATAATGTTTATTATGCAGGAAAATGAAATGCTATTTTAACAAGCCTTTCAATATCAGAGGTCAATACTAATTATTATCGACGGGGAAATTTCATCATCATCAGCCTACGGATATATGGATAGCCCACTGCTTAACTTAGGCCTCCACTAATGAGCGCCAACCATCCCGATCTCGGACAGCCCTCATCCATCTGCTGCCAGCCAACTATAATTCGTCGGTACATTGTGCCGCTGGTCGTCCTACACTACGTTTGCCTAAGCGTGGTCTCCACTCTAACGCTTGTCTGCGCCATCAACCGTCTGTCCGTTTGCAAACATGGCCGGCTCCAAAGACTTCGGCTCACTTCCAGTTCAGCGTGCTTATTCTATGAGCAATGTCAGCGACTGTAATTCGTAGTAGTTGTCCCGGAGCTTCCCGAATGCAACCCAGCCCAAGCTTATTCTTTTATTTGCCTAGTTCTTAAAGTTATGCCGCCCTAGTTGAATGAGAGTTTTCTCATCTCATCATCTCTGGAACTAGTGTGAAGAACTTGGGTAAACACCCATATCTTGGGTTGGTATTCTTGCTTCTTAACTTCAAGACTAGTACCATTTACGACGACAGGTCCCTGGAGAATATGTTCAATATGCATAACTTTAGTTTTGTTAAGGTTCATCCCGAGACGCACCCGTCTTGAACAATCGCTTAGGCTGTTCAGCATCTCTTCCAGGTCCTGCAGATATTCTGACATAATGATTATTTTATTCGCAAACTGCAAGTGTGAGATGTATTGGCCGTTTATGTTGTCTCAGGCCGTTCCAGTCAAGCGACTTGAAAACGTCCTACGACACGTTAGTAAACAGTTTCAGAGAGATAACATCTACCTGTCTCGTTCCTTGACGAAGTTGGATCGGTTTTATGGTCTGTTCTTTTACCTGGACGGTAATCGTTGCGGCCTTGAACAGACATATTAGCACCTCAAAATATTATCGGCAGTCAACGAGGCATTTCTGCATGAATTCCAGCACAGACCAGAACCTAATTTCTCGTATTTAAAGTAGAATTTAATTTTACCTTATGACGTTTCGACTAATTAGCGCGCGTTTCACGTTAGTTTAACGTTTATAAAAACACCGTCTGAGATTAGCGTATTGAGAATTGATAGTAATTGTATTAATGCAGGTTTTATTTAGCAGAATTGCCCCTCAGATCTTGACGGTATCGAAGGCTTTCTCATAGTCCACATACGCTAAGCAGAGAGGCTGATTATACTTCTCGATGTATGTATGTGGTTCCCGGTCTGCTCCACTGGCTGAATGTCGTTGAACTTCTAGGAAGGATGATTCGAGATAACCTTCGATAATAGCTAATAAACGTGGCTCAGTAGCGGAATAGGACGGTAGTTTCAAGTCGCATGTTATCGCCTATTTTAAAAATGAAACCACCAAGTTCCTGCTCCATGCTTCCGGGGTGCCAGTGTAAATGACGGAATTAAGGAGCTCAGTCAAGACAGGTGTTCCTCCTGCCTTAAGCAGCTCTGTAGTTATTTTGTCATCTCCTGGTGCTTTATTATTATGAAGCTGCCTGAGTGCTATTCTAATCTCACCCATGTCAATATCAGGAATCTAATCTGTAAGGTGGCGCATAAGTCTGGCTCGTGAATCATCTGCAAGATAGGTTTGGGGTGGGCTCGTGTTTTAGGTGTACCCCATTACGACTTCATCAATAATCTCCGATTTCGTGGTGACAATAGTATCATGCAAGTTACGGCTGCGTTTTGTCAAAAATGACAACATGAGTCATTGAGTTTAGCAAATACCTTCGAGCCCTTGTTTCGCACGCAAGCATAGTTTACTTGATGGCCCTAAATACCAAATATTTTTATATTTATAGAAAAACCCAAACCTTAAATATCTTTTATACGTGCAGGTTTTGCTGAAATCATCTTTTCTCGTATTGTATTTTCATTCCGATTATATTTTAATAATAATATAACATAATTGTCACACACATAACCTGTCAGTTCTTTAACTAATTCATAATAAATAAATAAAATTATTTTATTGTTTTTTATATGCTTATGTATATCACTATTTCGGTTTCTTTCTCACTCAAAGGTTGCCTGGAAGAGATTGCTACCACAGCAATAAGGTCGCCTTTTGTACAACTATTACTTGCGTAGATTTAAGTAATATTTATGTTTTTTGTGCAATAAAGAATATGTAATAATATTATTATAGAAACAGTTTTTTGACATGGCTATTAGTTGAGTACTTAGATAGGCCCCTAAGTAGTTACAGCCCAGGGCCCCACAAATTCACGATCCGCCCCTGTTAGATACTACAATTTAAAATGAAGTCGCTCAGTAATTCCTGTTCGATAAGATCTTTTAAACGAAGTAGCAGATTTTAATGCAGTTTTCAGCAATGGATAGAGTGGTTACTAGTTTTACAGGAAGCTTTATAATATTAGGTATGTATAATTAAGTAAGTATGTGGGAATGTGGTGACTGGTGCCAGGCTCCAAAGGGAGATCTCCGACCGAGCGAGGTGTTATGCTCGGTCAGGCCGAATTCAAATTCAAATTCAAATATGTCGCCATACTAATATAATGATCAGCGCGGCATCCGGCTTGAGAGCTATTAACTGAGATAGGTTTGAAATCTGTTGGAGGTGGGGACACTGCCCATACAGTTTTTTGCATGATCCTTTTTTAAATTTCACAATTTCGGAAATTCGGGATAAAATTATTATTTTTAAACAAAAAATTAAACCGACTTCCAAAGTAAAAATACACAAAAAAGTATGAAATAAAACTTATTCTCTAAATAATTCCCCTTTCAAATTCGGCTAAAACTTTTACTATATCTTTACTCAATCTTCTTAATTTTGAAATCGGTACCAGACCAAACAATATCCTACAATATTTTATAGAACTCACGTTCATATTTGCTGGTAGGGTAAATACGCCAAACGTCGGCCCCCCTCCAATCCTCGTCCGTCTGCACATTTTCAGCTTGCATTCATTCAAAAGGTAATTAAGTGGTAATTTTGCCACTGAAATTGCAAGCTTAGTTCATACTCTTCAAGTGCAAACCGTTACTATACGATTACGTCACTTGCTCTTCGCACACTGAGCGTCAGTAGCGATAGCGCCGTTGAAGCATTGAAGTTCGTAGTCAAAGCAGTTTACTTGATGTGAATACCGACGATTCGGGGATTGATATTACATCGGTAAGACATTTCTTTTTTTGGTTTTTAGCTTTGCTATCACTAAAAAGATATTTTTACTATATTTTGAGATAGTTTTTTCAACGTTTTGCGTATTGGTTTTAGGGAAAAATAGGGGGCCGCCATTAGAATACCAGTTTCGACTGAAAATCGGAATCTCGGCCGGGCCGACTGCAAATATTATTTGCAGTATTATTATTTGAAAAAGATCAAATTCAGTCTGTATTATAAAGTCCAATACTACGAATTCCACTGTCTTAATAGTAAAATTTATAACGCTTTTATGTTAATAAATCTATTTTACGTTCAATCGCCAAATACCGGACGGGGTGGTATTAGCTGAATCTCGAGAAATAAGCTATACGAAACAGGGGCCGACTTTGGAAATATTAAAGATCGTAATGTCGGCCAGCCTAAGAATCGAGTGCTACTTACAGGCTGATTATTTTTGTATTTTTCATTGTTTGTGTAGGTACTGGGTAGTCATTTTTCAATTTATTTATGAAATTTGCTTTCTCAAAATTGAATTATGTATTAATATAATTTATTAATATTATAATAGGCCCGGCCGACATTTGGGAAAAACGCGACCGACCATTGGGCCGTGAACGGCCGACTTTAAGGTTTTTTCGTTCTCGACGCATTTAAACCTTAATACTTCTTCCGTTTAGTAGAAAAGTCAACCATATGCCTATAAATATAAAATAGATTTATCAACCTGTCTAAAACCGTATAACAAGCTATCCTTTCGTTGCAAACTGATGGATCCGGAGCGATCTAAAGTGAGAAAATCCGTAAGTGGCCGACATTTAGCGTATTTACCTTACCGACTTCAAAATTAAGAAGATTGAGTAGAGAAATAGTAAAAAGTTTTGCCGAATTTGAAAGGGGAATTATTTAGAGAATAAGTTTTATTTCATACTTTTTTGTGTATTTTTACTTTGGAAGTCGGTTTAATTTTTTGTTTAAAAATAATAATTTTACCCTTTGTAGTGATATTTGTTAATTTATTATTAATACATCTTAAGAACGTTTAAAATAAACGATCGAATATATAATTGAAGACGCGCCAAGCTTCCATTAGTTATTGTAAATAAGATGATGATGATGATTAATGTAAGTTACAGAGTGGCATATGCTTGCAGTTCTTTATACAATGCCGAAATTTCCAAACGCGTATCTTTAAAGACTGAGGAGTTATGTTCAGTGCTTTTGGATCCAGGGTATACCTTGGTACAAAATCTTATTTTCTGGTAGCATATGCTTGTGTTACTTCAGAAAAAGTCAAAACCAGTATATTATGTGTCCATATAAATTTCGAGGAGTTCCCTCGATTTCTCATGAATCCCATCATCAGATTTCCACTTTAGCTACTAAAGGACCAATTTCGAATCCCCTTACAACGACAAAAGAATTTTGGAAATATGTCCACAAACAGCATAGTTATGTTCAAAGATATCCGTGTCGGTGTAAAATACTATAAGAAGTTGGTGCGCGACGACAGCGCCAACTAGCATTTACAATTACGGCGGACTTGAACATGTCAAATGACTGGGTTCATTACGAAAATTATGTAAAAACACAATTAATTTGTATGAAACTAGCTTTTTAAAATTTTCTGTGTTCCTGGGTCATGGATGTGTACTAAATATGTGTACCTATTATATAATAAAAATCTTAAATATAACATGTATAGTATAAAAGTACCTATTAAATATATTCCCGTTGTCGGGTAACACAAGTTCTTCGAGAACTTACTACGGGACCATATTGACGTGGTGTAAAAGCGTCCATAGATAGATATTATTATTAAATAGCTCAAGAAATGGGAGTAAACGGTAAGTACATTTTTTTATTTCTTTTTGCTGTGGATGAACGACGGCCTCTCCAATGTTAATTGGTTTCATAGACAAAATATTTTAGCTTGTAGGTATGTAGGTACTTATTTATAAAAAGAACCTATTCAATTTCGTCGTCCATCTTACTCGGAGGTTGCCTTGCTACTGAATATATTTTTGTAGCGCCACTGCAGTTCAAGTGCGGCTTACCAAAAAAATATGCGACGTGTCGCTCAGTTCCGCTGAAGTGCAGTTCCGCCTAGTGCGTTCGTACCTTTAAAGTAACCCTTACAGAGGTGTAAAGGAGAAAATATTCTTAGAACGTAACTAGGACTGTCGTGTTCAACAGCTTTTTCGCCTCACTGTGAGCACTGCAATGATTTCAAAACTAAGCATGGGCTACCTATATCACTGTTTTTGCCATTGTTCTCATGCAGTAGGTATCGTGATATGACACATTTTATTATAATATATTAGGTTTAGTGGCGAATTTCGCTAGTAAAAAGTAACACTCGGTCCGCCGAAAGTTCATTTTTTGGCCACGGCGCGCGTTGCGATCGATTCGAGGTTCCCCCACCACTAGGGAATGTTATTATTCGACAAATTTTACTATTCGAATAATTCGAATAATGGCAAAACACTATTCGAATAAATTCGAATAATTCGAATAATACGAATATTAGTAATAAACTTTAAATACAAGTAATATAATGCGTTTATTTATACCTGCATATTTAATAATATCAAAATGTGACATGTTTCACAAATTACTCTAAAAAAATCAACGTCTTTTTGATAAAAAAAAAAATCTTTTAAGTTTCAAACTTAAAATACTAAGTCGCAATTACTTTTTTTAAACTATTAACACATGAACGGTTTAGGTCTGGAGCAGACCATAGATTTGGTTGTCAACTAAGTGGTTTCTTCCAAAAATTAAGGAAAATATCCTCTAGGGGAGAGAATTTTTGGGGTTTGTTTTAGAGGTTCGTATTTTCTGGTTTTTAATTGAGTTAAGCTATTGATCGATTCAACATAGTCAATCGATTTAAAGAGTCAGTGTAGGTCTGACTCTTTAAATCTTTTGACTTTTTAAATTAAATTTTTGGTAGTATAATTTAATGTATAAAGAACACGAATATAACAGAACATATTTCTTTATTATTTATATATCAGTTTGTTTAAAAAATATATTTGCAGAGTTGGAACACTGCACAGAAATCGGAATGCACTGTAAATAGTGCTCTGTTCTAATATAGTGCATGTCATAATTGTCTGCTCCAGACCTAATTGGTACATGTGTATATATAAACCGTAATAAGTAAACAAGATAAACCGTCAAAATAAAAAGCACTCAAAAAAAGATTTTAATGTTATGTTATCATAACAAAAAAAACTTCATAGTTGGTAAAAAGTGGTCTTTTAAACAAAAATAACCTTTTTCCATTTTCAAATTATCCGTGTTTTTGGTATCTTTATGTTTAAAATTTTTCTTGAACGATGAGCCTTATTACAAAAAGGAAGTTAGAAAACAGTAAATTTAAAAATTGTATCATAGCCTGAAGAATGTGTTGATGGTTTTTCTGAAAGTAGGCATCAGGCGTTGTACTGCAAGAACAGAGTATGTCATGTTACGAACCGTTCAGAAGATGAAGCAACGGTACAAAGAGACTGAAAAATATTTGACAAGGCCGTGCAAGACTTTGGATTGAATGGCAGACTCAGCGCTCGGCAAGACCGTTCAATTGTTTCCACTTGTTGAAAATGAACACTTCAATGCAGTTAAGTTCAGAAACAACTTCTTCAGACCCGAGGGAACTATGTTACTGACGGCACAGTGAAGAACATTTGCTTAAGTAAATCTGAATCCCTTAAGACCGAGGCGAAGGGGGAGTGGTCTCACCTCGAGACCAAACTCGTGAGCCCTAGTATCGAGTAGCAACAGTGCGATACGTCCGTGGACAAATACAAAAGGATGAACGAGAATGGTCCAGAATTTTGGTCCCAGATGAGTGGATTTAGTCACTAACTTCACAAGTTAAAGTGAACTTCTGAAGGAAGGCTAAGTAAACGTGACCTGGTAGGGGATATCTTCAAGCTTACTTTTCAGATAGAGTCCAGTATGCTCAGGTATAGTACATATACAATGGGCTGGCATACTTTCAGGAATCCGCGCTGAGTATGTGGCCACATAATGACAATTGGACCTCTACCCGGAGAAAGATATGGTCAAGAGATTCTTAAAGATTCTCTTTAATGTCCTCACCTCAACCCGATTAAGTATACCCTGAGAAGAGCTTAGAAGGCTAGTCAGAAGCCGCAAATTATCACCTACAGTTAGTACCCTCACAGCACTAAAACACGCCCTGATATAAGAATGGGAAAGAATATTCCATAATTCAGCTCTAAAACCTCGTTTTCAGTATGACAAACCTCCTCCAAGCTATTGTCAGGCCTCGAGGAGTTATTCAAAACTACAATTTTATATAACATGTAAATGTAGTCTTTAAGACTAAGATTAAAATGGTTAATTTTTGTTTAAAGATAAAAAAAAATATACTGATATATATATTTAATTTATTACTTTTAACGAAAGCTGATAAATCTTGTTATAATATTTTGAAAAGTATGAAATTTGAAACGATTTGTACTTAGTTTTGCAGGCCAGTGTAATACTGTAATAATCAACTTAACAGGTATCCTTTATCGTTTTACTCTGTTCGTCCACCTGTCTCTCTTTCTATCTGCTCTTCTAGCTATATTGCGTCTAATATCGGTTTTGGTTTGATAAAAAAATATAATTTTATTATATAGTTATAAACACTTCACACACTTCACATGTATGGAAAGCCATCCCGGCTTTTCATACATGTGAAGTGTGTTTGAATATTATGTCTTTTAAACTAAAGGAAAAGTTTTATACATGACATTTACGAAGTCAACCATTTCCAACCATTTCTGAACTATGAAGATTAGGAACTTACAATTTTCCATGCTAGTATATCATGGTAAATTCTCTTTAGGAAAGTTATTTTAGACGAAATCGAACAGTAAGATTAAGAAACTAAAAATCGTATTACGCTTTATAGTAACAGAACCCTCCTTAGACACGTCTTAACACGGTCTTGGTTAGGTTATTTTGACAAGCGTGTGAGTATGGATTTTTTTCGCTGACGCCTGTAGGAAATATTCACCTTAAATATTATTTTATTTAAAAACAATTTTGTATTCTTTCACAAACAATGTAGTAAAATCTGTTTTAGGATATTATTGACGACAATATTAATAAATAATAAAAGTAATGTTTAAATAACGAAACATTCCGGTTTATGTATAAGTTTAATACTATTATTAACATATTTTTGATAAATAAATAAAATATATTTATTATTCGTTTTATTCGAAATATTCGAATATTGAACCCAGTCATATTCGAATAATGAAATCGTCGAATATTCGAATAAAACGAATATTCGAATAATATTCCCTACCCACCACCTACTTCATAATGCGATGATGTATGGTGTGATGATAGTGGTGATGATGATGAATACTCTAATTGACATAGTGGCATATGTTTGCTGATCTTTTAACAACGCCGAAATCCCCAAACATGTATCTATAAGGAGTCAGGAGTTCTGTTCAGTACTTTTGGACCCAGGGTGTACCTTGAAGCAAAGTCTTACTTTTTTGGTAGCATATGCTTGAATTACTTCAGAAAAAATCGAAATCACCATATGTGTCCATATAAATTTCGAGTAGTTCCCTCGATTCCTCATGGATCCCATCATCAGGTCACCATTTTCATATCAAAAGGACCAATTTGAACACTATATATCACAGAAAAAAATTTGAAAATCGGTCCACAGGCGGCGGAGTAACCGTTGAACATACAAAAAAAAAATATATATATATATATATATATATATATATATATATATATATATATATATATATATATATATATATATATATATATATATATATACAGCCGAACGTATAACCGCCTCCTTTTTTAGAAGTCGGTTAAAAACGAGTGTGCTTTATGAAACGAGTATTCAGACCACACGACTGAAGCAAAACAAAAACCAGTAAAAATTGACTTACGTAATAAATGAATCGGCGGGCATATTACGTATCTTGCAATAGCCAAGCAATAGCAAAAATTGCGCAATTTTTGCGCAAAAATCGCAAATTCGTATTACGTACTGCCTCTACCGAACAATCGAGGAACTATAAATTGCAAACAATCGTTCGATCTCTTCACTGCTGTCTAATTTTTTGTATTACGTAAGACTTTTACAGCAAAGCGAAAGCAATCAGCGAGCGATTTGAACTGTCAGTTAGCAATAATAAGCGAAAATGAAGCAAAGTGCATTCAAACACAACAGCGAGCGATTAGCAATCGATCGCATAGGTAATACGATTTTATTTGACGTTCAGCAATCGACTGCATGTCTATCGCGCGATGACTGCAAGATTTTTGCTAATCGCTATTTTTACGTAATACGGCGGCCGGACTAGCAAAACATACAGAATATGTTTCTTGTATGTTGTTATTTGATTAGCGACGGTTTTCAATAACGTATCTTAGATTAAAGAGAGATGGCTATCCCCGTTAAACAGTGAGCTGTTGTTTATCTTTAACTTGCGGTTTCACATTCAAAGATAGGACCTATTTATTCTTGTCCAATGAAGGATAGCATCCTTCCCTCTTCCATCAACTTTTCCTCGCTAAGTACATAACGCTTCATTTAAACGATAAGATATATATATTTTATAATTTATGTATTTATTAGTTAAGAGCATAAATATTTTTTAAGTTAAGGAGTAAAGACGCCACCGCACTACGCGGCAGCGGAACTACGCGCGCGACACGGTACTGCGCAACAAAGGTGACCAATCGCGTAGTTCCGCTGCCGCGTATTGCAGTTATAACGCGGTTCAAATGAGAATAGGAATGTCAATGACCTTTATCTGTCAAATATCACTTGAAAAGTGCGATTTTCAGAAAAACTTATGTGCATATAAATATTAATAGTCTTGCATCGAATTAAAATAAAAACGTTGAATAGTAATTACTTAATTATCTAAACATAAAATTAACTATCTTAACAGTCTAAATTCGAAACAATATGGCGCCGACTCGATCCTATTCTCATTTGAACCGCACTATACATAGCGAGCGGCGGCGCGACACTTCACATTTCAACATCTTGACAAATGGGAGTTTATTCCGAAATGTAACCCCGCATACTGGGAAAATTTTATTATATTATTTATTCGCAATAATGACATCTCAACAATATCAACAGTTATTTATCAAGTTAATTTATCAAGTTTCTACGTAGACGTCAAAATTTTGGAACTAATAAACAGTATGGCTTTGATTCATGATGTCATTAGCACTGGCTAGTATGCTGGGTTACATACGGAATACACCCATGACAAGTCATAGCAAGTTGTTTTGGTGGGAAAGCTTCCATCATGGTCAGACGTTGCCGAAATACTGAGCAAATGTTGCCGCTTAGTGTCGCTGAGGTGTCGCTCTAGTGTGATGCCGTGTCGCGTCGCTGTACCGCTTAGTCCGGTCTCACCTTAAGATTTCTAGATTTTTCTTTTGAGTTTTGACTTTTGCCAATAACAAACATGGATACGGATACAGAATATGTGAATGAAACAGCTACTGTACCGTACATAATCTTAATAATATTATTAATTGATAAGTCCAATTATCAATACACAGATTGTTTTCTTTTTTAAAGAGTAGGTACAGAAGAAAAATGTTAAAATAACTATTAACATTATGCTACAAATAATCAAACAAATTCTTCATGAAAATTACTTAGTTAATCTCAACCGATATCTACGATAGGTGAAAGATACGACATATCTAACGACAAACAGGAATGTCTCGACGACAGTCAACACGCTAGCTCCAACAAATAAAGCCGTTGTCCCACCTAAGGATGCTGCATGAAAAAATAAAACAAAAACTAAATAACCAACCTCAGATTAAAAATATAAGGGTACTGGCCATGAACACTAGAGACAAGGACTCCAATCTCTGTGTGTAAGAGTTGTTTCGACAATTTGAAAAAATATGAGCAATGACCAAAGAATTCAAAAAGAGTAGGTGCGTAGAGGGCGCTGCGCTTACTAATTCCTAAGATGGCATTCATTCATTCTAACTTAAGAGCTTCGCTATTGTCGGTGGAGCTTTCTCCATTCCTCTCTGCACTCCGCCCTTCTCTTGACCTCCTGATACGACACGACCATCACTTTCTCCTTCACCTGGTCCATAAACGTTCTTCTCGGCCTTCCACGTTTTCTTCTACCTTCAACCTTCCCTTCAATTATTCCTCTAATAAAGTTGTCGTGCCGTATCAAGTGTCCTAGCATCTTTCCTCTTCTGTTCTTGATGGTCTTTAATATCTCTCTCTTCTCATTAACTAATGCCAAAACTTCTTCATTACTTTTCTTTTCAGTCCAACGTATTCTCTCCATTCTTCGCCAGCACCACATCTCGAATGCTTCCAATCTCTCTCTGTCGCGTTGTGTCATGGTCCACGTCTCGCTACCATACAAAGCAATGCTCCAGATGTATACTTTAATAAGCTTTTTTCGGATGTGACGAGATATGCGGGCTTTAAAAAGATATTTTTTGTCGTTGAAGGCTTTCTTTGCTATTGCTATTCTTGTTGCTATGTCCGAAGATGGCAGTACTTTTAAAATATTATGTAGAATTAAAAAAAGCAATTCAAATAAATTTTTAGGGGTTTAGGGGGTTCAAAACCCCCTCTCCCGAAATGGGCCGGCTATACAGATAATAAATCTGACCCATATACAGAAGCGTATTTCGCCCCAGGTAGGTCACTGCAAATGTAGGTAATTAAAGAAATTCACTGGAACTTGAACTTTTCCGTAATCCTTTAGCTACACGTTTATTCTCATCTGCTGCTCGACCGCTACTGCATCCTTTCACCGTCACGGCACAATATCTTACCATATTCATAACAATTACTTGAAAATAATTTATACAAACACATTTATCAACAAAAAATGTTTAAGTCAAAAATTTTTTTTTTTCGAATGGGTCTATGCTAATGACATTTAAGTCCCTTTAGCTTAATCGGTTTAGTGACTGCCTTTTGGCTAGTCTTTACGGTAGGAGTGCGAAGAGGGGGTTTGACCCCCTCCTACACCGTCCCCTAGGGGTGGTGTACAGACCGGTATTTTGGGGATAGTTTTAGTTAAACTATTATTATGACTGGGAGGGCAGACCTCCCTGGCGTGGGGTCCGACCCCATCCTCACTCTCTGACGAGTGAGGTTGCACGCGCGCGATAGCATAACCTAACGGCGTACGCGAGTTTATCGAGGTAGAGTAGCTCATTTTATTTGGATTTTGACTGGGAGGGCCGTCCCTCTCCCCTTCCGCATGCGGTCGGGTGGACGCACGCGCGAGTGTCCTGATGTCGATTAATTCCGCAGTATTGATAGAGCTCTCTATATTATCAATATCGCGGTCGCGGACTGAATTTATTGAATCCGGATTATCCGGAGCCGTACTCGGTCCCGGGTTTGAGTCCGGTGGTCCGGTGTATGTGTCGGTCTGTAGGTTGGTACGTGTGTTCGTGTCTGGTGTAGGACTTCGGGGTAGGCGCCGGCGTCGACCCCGGTGCGAACCTAGCAACGCGGGTGCTTGTTTTTTGTGTTTACGTAACTGTACACAGTACGTTACGTATTTTGTGATGGGGTCTATCGGATTGGCTAAGATATGCTTAGGCCGCTTTTGGGGATGTCTGCGCGTCTGTGCGTCGTGGTTGTAGTCCGTGGCTCTACGTACTAGGGGGTTGGAGTGTCTTATGCCTCTTTCAAAGAATCTCTCTACGAGTTCCTTGATGTAGGCTTTTATGGTGATTAATTCAAAGTCTCTATGCAAGTCGATGTTTTGCATATACCTTGGCGCGCCTGTTGCTAAGCGCAAAAAGCGGTTTTGAACCCTTTGAAGGCGTTCTATTTGGTAGTCACTTATGTGTGCGAAAGAGGCGCACGCATAAGTGAGTATCGTTCTGATACACATTTTATACAGGGTGAGCTTGTGTCTTAGGGACATTTTGCTCCGCGAGTTTATCATAGGGTACAGTTTGAAAAGTACAAATTTAGCTTTCCTGATCGTGGCATTTATATGGCTTACGAAATTCATCGACTTGTCTAGGACTACTCCTAGGTATTTTACTGACTTTACTTCCGGGATTATGCTCCCGTGCATGCTGATGGGGTCCTATTTTTGCGCATGATTGCGTCTGAATTTTTTGAATTGGATGGCTTTACTTTTGTCGGGATTCACTTCAATTCTCCATTTAGTGAACCAGTCTCCTAGGTTGGTGACTGCTTCTTGGAGATATTTTGAAGCGAAATGGGGTTTGCGATGAGCATAGTACAAGGCTGTGTCATCTGCGAATAGGGCCATTTGCACCTTAGGGTGTTTAGGGATATCGCAAGTGTACAGGTTGTAGAGGGAGGGCGAGAGGACCGAGCCTTGAGGGACTCCGGCCTCAATCCCTCTGAGGGAGGAGAGTGCGCCTTCGACTCGGAAGCGAAATTTTCGGTTTTTTAAATAGTTACTGATAGTCAGTACTAGTCCATCTGGTATTCCAAGTTGGTACATTTTGTACAGCAGACCTTGGTGCCAGATTTTATCGAATGCTTTTGCGATATGGAAAAAAACGGCGCAGGTGGTTTTCCTGTCGTTCTTGCTTTCAATTATGTACTCCGTTATACGGTGTACTTGAGCGGGGCAGCTGTGCTGTTCGCGGAAGGCGAACTGCTCGTCTGGTAGGAGCTTTTTCTCTGATATGACGTCCTTAAGACGTCTCAGTAGAACTCGCTCGTATACCTTACCAAGGGAGCTAATGAGACTTAAGTCAAAATTCAAATTCACTTATTTTATACTTACTTCTAACTTCGTACCTACTACTGACACACAGCTAATTTCACTTGGTAACTACGTATATCAGCGCCGCTGGTGGTTGTTTTTGGAACTAATATTTTACAAATTTTTGCGGACAATTATTAATAATTCCTCAAACGCATTTATTACGAGGAAAGTCCGGAATGGTATCCACAGATGGGGAAGATTTGTCATTTCGTCAGATAACGTACGAGAGAGAACGTTAAGAAACCCTATGGACATTGGACTCCTTGTGTTCTAGTCTTCATGGTACTAGCCGACAACATTTTTTTTCTCAACGTTAGCAATTTTTGTCAAGCACTTTTTTCCGCCAAACAGCCATTATAGCTAAAAATCGTGAAGAGTTGTCAAATCTAACATTCGACACTTAACACAATTTTCAGATCTATTTTATTAGCACACAGTTCCATTTACAATGCAGTTTTTTTCTGTCACGATTCACGACAACAAAAAGCGCTCATGGGAACGTAGCCTTAATGAAGGTAAATAATCACGTACAGAACAAGTCGTCGAGGCTAAATATGATGTCACGATGGAGGCGGAACTTCGGCGGCATGAGACTGAACTGCACTTTCGCTGTTGCCGTCTCGCTCTCCGTCTCGTTCATGTAGATGCAATAAAAAAAAAATGAAAACTCGTAACTATCACCGCGGCTTTCTATAGATATTAAGATTATTAATATTATGTAGTTTTTACCCGACTACGGCGAAGCCAAAAGAAAGGGTAATGATTTGGCCAGTCTACGTTGGTATGTATGGTTGTTCCACCGTAGCGCTTAAACTACTGCAGTGCTATTCTCTAAGAACATTTTCGAATCTCGACAGCTGAATCCGCAGTGAGTGTCAAATTTGTACTTATAGGTAGGTACCTACTGCAGTGTTATTCTCTATTGAACATTTTTATATATCTCGACAGCTGAATCCGCGGTGAGTGTCAAAATTGTGTCAAATCAGTATACAAATTTGACACTCACCGCCTTTGATTAATTATTACATAGATACGTTCTATCCTTACAAAACTGACAATATTTCTGTGCCACGACACACATTGACATGGGACGCGTGTCAATATGTCAACGTCGCATAATAACACAAAACACGCTATTACTTGCGGAGCATACTAACCAAAATTGGCCCGACTCGGGCCAATTCGAGTCTTCATTTTTACGCGTTTATAACATATCTACCTCTTTTTAATATTATATATCTATGCTCACCACGGATTCAGCTGTCGAGATTTGAAAATGTTTTTAGAGAATAGACCTGCTGATTTGATTCAGCTGTCGAGATATATAAAATGTTCTTAGAGAATAGCACTGCTGATAAGATTTAACGAATGAGGTGTCAATATATTCGTAATAATGGCCAGGGTAAAATATAGGCTACTCTAATCCTAACTACGCAAATAAGGGTCCATCCACAAATTACGTCACAGCACATGGGGGAAAGGGGGTCATACTTGTCACACAAGGGAAGTACAGGTACATGGATAATTACTAAAAAAGCGTGACATAGGGGGAGGGGGTTCAAAAAGTCGAAATTTTGCGTGACGTAATATTATGTGGATGTCCCCTAATATTATTATTTGCGAAGTCGGGTTATAGTTTTAGCTTTTGTTTCTTTTGCCCTAAATGTCTATGGAGAAAGAAAAACTAAGTAATTACTATACTAATTTTCAGTTACTACATCTGAGATTTTAAGCTCATATTAAAGCTCATAGGTATATAATGCGTTTCAAATGAGGATAGGAACGTCATTGACATTTTTTCTGTCAAATATCACTTGAAAAGTGCGATTTTCAGAAAAACGAATGTGCATATATAAATATTAATAGTCTTGCATCGAATTTAAATAAAAACGTTAAATAGCAATCAATTATCTAAACATAAATTTAACTATCTTAACAGTCAAAATTCGAAAAATATGGCGCCGAATCAGTCTTATTCTCATTTGAATCGCACTATACCATTAGTACACCAGTCAGTTGTCACTTACCGGAGAAGGACCTTTTTTGTGTGTGAAAAGAAGTTGAGTTCAGCACACTGGGGCATGCAGGCGCACTTCGCCAGGTTCTTGGGCAGATTAACCAGGATCTCCACGTTCCGGCCGATACACGCCATACCACGCGCGTCACAAATGTCACCATCTTTGTTTAATTTTATTATTATTATTTATGTACCGAACTATATTCCTTTATTTGATAATTATTTCTTTTTTCGTCAAATATGTCTGAGTAATTGTTTTTAAATTTTAAATCATATTGTAATTAAAAATAAACTGCATTTAAAGCTGCATTCTATATTAATTTGATGACAACAGCTGTTGACTGCTTTCATGTCATATTTTTTTTTGTCCAGTGACGGGAACGGTGACGAGCAAGAGACGTTCGCGGTGCTCTGAACTGTCCGGGGCCCGCCGGATTTCGGATCATAATATTACTAGCTGTTGCCCGCTGCTCCGCCCACATAAACACAGTATCTCAAAGGAACACTGTACTTTTTTGGGAAAAAAGTTTCCAATCCAGAGCCTAAACTACTACCATACCAAATTTCATCGAAATCCGTACAGTAATTTTTGCGTGAAAGTATCCATCCATCCTCACATATTTGTAATATTAGTAAGATAGTCTCAGCGTAAAGCCTCTGTGGGAATATGGTGGCAAGCCTCAAAGGGAGATCTCCAACCGAGCGAGATGGTATGCTCGGTCAGGCCGAAGCCCACTTGTATGCATTTGAGAAACTCAAACTCAAAATTTTTACTTCCATATAGGTTATAATATAACGCTTATAGAATTGTCCTACATAATGCCTACCACCGTAAGAAGAAACTCGCACGAGGCGTAAGAAACTCGCACGGGGCCACCTTTTAGCAAAAAGATGGGAAAATTGTTCTTTTCAAAAAATATTTTTACAATGCTGTAACTTAATCTGTATAACATTGTCAGATGTCGTATATATAGTTCCGAACTTCAGAAACTTCGATAGCGCAATTCAGGACTGCGCTGATTAATCCGCCACACCTCCAATATCAGAGCTTCATTTTTACCTACAAGAATGAGATATCTCACCTCCCTTGATGTGGAAGTACGGTCGGCATCCGCAGAACATGACCGCCATGTGCGTGCGGCACTGCATCTGACACAGGCTGAAGCTGTACGCCTGAAATACACGAGCACTAACACATTAGCCCTCGTACCGACAAAAAAACTCTCGTGGAACCGTAGCTTTTAGGCGCTTATATTTTCATACGAGTTTTGACATTCAACTTGTCAATAATTTTATATTTTTATTTGTAGAAACAATATTGTGCATAACTGATAACATTGTAACACCTTTATAGAATTAATATCTAAGTCTAAACGCCCTTTTCTACTTTTTTGCCACTACCACGTATTTTCAACATACGATCGTATCAACCTGTCTTATATGACATTGACATTTGACTCGACACTTGTGAGTTCCGTTTTCAGCTCTATTATATTAGCGCAGAGTTTTATTTTCAATGTTCTGAATTATCCAAGGCCAGCCAGATTTCGGATCATATAGTCTCACCCAAAGGAATGTGAGAATTAATCATAAAGGCGAGGCCACAATACTGAGTTGCAACTATGCACCGAAAAGAACAGCGTGGCATTTTAAACTAATTTACAAGAATTGTACAACGTCTTTTGTAGGTACTTTGTGTTGTCACACATATTATTGTGACCTCGCGTCGTCCAGCGTCCTTACGTTAAATTATACATTGATAAATCATACTTTAATGGACTTGGCAAGCCTCTCATCAGGGTAGTGACACCGCCGCTGTGTAGGACTCAAGCTCTTGATGCGACTGGCTGCTTCTATCTCTACTACCTAAAAAGTAAACTACTTATTAGTGCGATACTAAAGGGCTATACTAACCATCCAGCCTGCAAGCCCAAGGCCGCGGATTTGTAGGCAAAAATTATAAATGATTGACACTATTGACACTAATGACGGCTATTAGTACCGGTGCTGGATTTGCTAGATGGGCCGTAAGTATGGCGCTTTAGCCTACGTTCCTAAGCAAGTTCCGTAAGTTCCGTAGCAAGCAAGAGAGAGATACAAACAATTATTTGTGGTCACGACAGAAAAACCCGCATTGTAAATAATCTTGACATTTGACGCTTTGATTTTCAGCTGTATCGTATTAGCGCAGAGTTCTATTTAGAGTGCGGATTTTTCTGTAACGACTACAAATAATTGCTCGTGGGAACGTAGGCTAAGTGTCAATCATTTTTAATTGTTGCCTACATGTCCGCTTTAAGGCCTCGGCCTTTGATTTGCTGGATGGACGGTGAATATGTCCCTTTAGTCAAAATCCAAAAGATTTTATTCAAAATTGGTATTTTTATAAACTTTCAGAACGTCGGTCTATATGATGCCTACCACCGGTTCGGAAACTAGCCCGGCGAGAAGAATCGGCGTAAGAAACTCGCACACGCAAATCATTGAAAAACCGACTGCCTATTTTATTGTTTAGGTAAGTAAAAATCTAGTATCACTCTCACAATTAATACGAATCTAACGACACCTCTCAAGCTATAATTATCAAGTGCCAATTAAAATAAAAAATGAGCGCGCACACTGCTCTCTATCCTACAGTAATGTACGAAACGTATCTCTCTTTTCGTCTTTACTAACTTACATCTCCCTCTCAACTTCCGTTCGTCTCGCCCGATCACACTTTTCGTAACGCTCTCGTCACGCATTCACCAGCTTACTCCGCAAGTCAAGCGTGCGTAAAGAAGTTTTTCTTCAATAAGGAATGACAAGTTATAAGTTAAGACCTCGGGTACCTTAAAATCAGTAGCGAGCTCATCTCCTGGATATATTTCTCCGGTAGGGTTGGAGATAGCCGTCGATATCTCGTACGGGGAGTGGATAAAGTACTGAAAAAAACACATTTCACACATAAAATGGAATATTATGCCAATACATGTTAAATCACTATATGTAGTTTATTTCCACAGTTCTTGTAGCGTTATACATAGAGTTCATTTTGACGTAGACTTTCTAGCTATGTGTCTTACGATTTTCAGGTCTTTTGTATTAGCGCAGAGTTCTATTTACAGTGTAGTTGTAAAACGCTCGTGGGAACGTAGCTTAAGAATGAGAGTTAATACTGCTCCAACTTACCCCCTTACTAATAAAAATATTTACATAATGGATAAGCTTTACAATGTTTTGTCCTTGTCTGTCAAGCGACTTTTACAGCGTATCGGACAAGGGCAAAACATTGTAGCTATAACATAGCTTATACATTAAAAAAATATTATTATTGTTCGCACGAGCGTTTTTTTTTTGTGTTCGCGACAGAAAAAACTACACAGTAAATAGAACTCTGTGCTAATACAATGAAGGTGAAAATCGTATCCCACCAAAACATATAAAGTGATGCCAAGATCTGTCAAAAAGTTATCAAATCTCATGTAAAATCAAGATTCTGACTCTACACGGCTCAACTCTACAAGCCTAACTTCACAAACTCTACACCTTCGGGACCGTCCATTAATCACGTGATGTTTTTAACAACTTTTTAGACCCCTCCCCTCCCCCTGGTGATACGTGGTGAGGTTTTATACTACCCCCCTCCCCCACCTAAGATCACGTGTATTTTTTTTACACAGTAAGCAGGTCATATTTGAAGAAAAACTTTAACTTAAAAAACAATTTAATCGAATAATTTAAGCAATTAAAAACTATACGAGTCATTTGTCTTGTAAGTATTTAAACAACACTACGAATCTACAACCAATAATAATTTCGGTATGCATAGACTAGATTCGAAATTAATACACGTGATGTCTCCTTATACCCCCTCCCCCCCTTGGTGATACTTGGTGATTTTTTTCGGACCCCCCCTCCCCCTTTAGGCATCACGTGATTAATGGACGACCCCTTCTCTCGTGTGCTCGAGAGCTTACAGTATTAAGTGTAACACTGTAAGCCCTCGAGCACACGAGAGAAGGCCCAGTCGGTCCACTCTAGATATTATTAGGTACCGCCCTCACCCTTATGGCGTTGGACATAGAGTCTATTTTGACGTAGCAGTTTTCGCTGTGGTAGTGGCAGGTCATGAGCGGCTCCTCATTCCAAGCGGCGTCATCAGTGACCTGGTACTGCGCGTACACGGAGTTGAAGGTCTGGCAGAGACCTTCCTCCGTCATCACTTGAACCCACCGGACCTGACGTGATAAAACAAAAAATATAAAAAACCTTGACCTTTTCATCCGTTAGGTAATGGATGATTTATACAAGGTGTAACAAAAATAAGTGATAATACTTATGGGTGTGTTTGTGTTCGTTATAGAGAGTTCACTGTGAAAGCAGCAGCGCTGAAAGAGCAAAATTTATAAATATATTTACCTAATGCTTTTAGGTATACTGTACACCGATTTTTATTACACTAAATACATATTATATCGTATTTAATACCTACACATTCAAGACCCAGGGCAGGAATAAAGGAAAACTTTTTATCCCTTCGGCGGAATTCGTAACCGCGACCTCCGGCTTAAGCGCCGACGCGTAACCTAACCTAACCACTGAGCCACAGAGGTCTTCAAAATAATATAATAATAATAATCGGTACAACATGCGGATATAAGTGGTAAATAAGACTATATTGCACACTTTAAATAACAAAAGGGAGTCTCTTATTTTTATTGCCAAGAGAGACTTTTGGGGACATTTTGGAGGGGGAGGCGTATCCTCTGTGCTAACTGCTAACGCGCCTGAGCCAACGCGCCTGTGACAACGCGCGAGCAACGCGACGTTAGGACCGCGCCTGGTTCTGTAACTATTAACGCGCAATATTAATTTATTTTACAAATTACTTCAAAAGTTAGGGCCAGGCCACACGGTGCGGTACAGCTGCGGCGCGGCGCCTGAGCGGTATCGCAACGGGTCTCTTACATGTAAAAATGTATGGTATGCCACACGACGCGTCCAGCGCCGCTCCGGCGCCGCACCGCAGGCGCACCGGACAGCGGCGCGAGGCAGATGAGGCGGGGAGGGGTGCAAGCAGTGCGGTGCCGCGGATGCACCGCTCAGTTGTATGCAGGGGGGTGAAACTCTCATACATGCACAAATTAACAGAGAACAGAGACATCTAAAAATGACTATCCGGTAGGTACTTACTAACAGTTTGAAAGTTTTCGAATAGTCACAACATATGCCACTAAGCGACTTCTAGATCGCGCTATCGATAACACCAGGCGTATGTATATGGGGTCGCGAACATTTTACTACGCAGTACGCAGTAACCATATCCCACTATTGAAGAGAGATTTGGTCGTTGTTGTCTAATTGTTTGTCTACGACTTTCGATAAAACCTAATTTCTGTCCATAAATCAGTTCAACAATAAATATCAGGCGGTACTACTTCCTAGTGGTGGGTCGTCGACGCTTTTTCGATCAACGAAACGAGACCGTTTATCGTTCATCGTAAACTAGTTGAAAAAACAGTTTTTTTTCGACTAGTTTACGTGTTCGACGAATACTGAACTGAGCAATAATCTATGACAAACAAAGTAGTTTTGTTGAATGAACGACTTTCAGCATTAACTGTTTTGACAAACTTGTTGTCGTTTGCTGATCGACGCGACTAGTGATGACGACGAACGACGAGACGGTTTAATCTGTGAGTGGTGGAAATGAACTTCCCTTCATACTTTTTCCAGGCTTAGGACTGGCAGGCAGGCAAGTTCATTACTGTAAAGAACAGAGATAGACGTATTGCTCGTGCCGTGTCGTCGTGCCCCGCGCCCGTCAGTCGATCGTGTCGTCGCGTCGCGATGAACGGTCTCTGTCGCACGCACCGTTCCGGCATATGGCAACCGTTCATGCATAGACTAGTTTATCAGTAGGTGCTAAACTAGTTTACCCGTTCATGACAAATAAAAAGTTTAATAATTAAACAGTTCGTTCATTCAACGCCCATCCCTACTACTTCCATCTAGCGGGTTTCATAGTAACTAAAACAGTACAACGCCATCTAAAAACGACATTCCGAAACTTTTGCAAGACTCAGTTTCAATTTTAGAGTTGCGCATCTATACTAGTATATATCTGTATAATCTATGGTTGTATGTACGGCATAGGGAGAAGTGTACGCTCGTTAGAATCAACGTATAATTACGTGATACGATACCTATTATACAAAAAAATAAATTTGCATTGTTTATTGTAGACTGTCGTCAACAGGGCAGCCATTAGCCAAGTCAACCCTGTTGCGGTGCCGCAGCGACGCCGTAAGAATATTGCGGGCCGCAGCGGCGCCGTAAGAATATTGCGGTGCCGCAGCGGCGCCGTAAGAACATTGCGACGCCGCACTGCTCGTGTGGCCGCCAGTGCGGTGCGGACTATTGCGGTGCGGTGCGGCGCCGCACCGTGTAGCCTCACGCTTACTGTCCGATTTCACTTAAAATATTTTTTCTATAGAGTATTTATCACGATCTATCAGCATGTGAAATTGCAAGTTTCTAAGTCTCAGTTCAGAAATGCAGTGGGGGACCAACTTGTAAACTGATTTGGACTTTGGAGGTCGATTACTCGAAAATGGTAACACATGATAGGTATTTAAAAAAATTGACGATACGCCACATGGTGGGATGTAATTAAAAAAATACAGTTCCAATATAATTTTCTCTAGTTACCTCTAGATTCTTCTGAGAAGTTTCCACTTCGAGCTGGAACGCCGGATGCACCTCCCTCGCCAGCGCCGTCAGGTCGATGTTGTCCACGCTGTCGTCGCCCTGGTACTTCCAGAAGTTCTGGATGTTTCCCCGGAACGATATCTCCGCTATCAGTTCCACGAACTCGTAGTAGTACTGATACTTCTCCTGGTCCATCTCCTCTGTGACGTTCCAGATCCTGATAACGTTTAAAATAGACCAAACAATTCATGGTGCTGGATTGTTAAAAATGTTTTTTTTTTTTTTATAAAATAAATTATTTTTATTAGGATTATAGCCGTAGATATTATGTTTTAAGTAATTAGAAATGACCAGACGGAATGATCCTGATACCTTGGGATCCCTTGAGAGTGGATACCGGGCTCTTGTATGGGACGCTACTTACGTCGATACACTTGCATGTCCAGGGCACCTCAAGTACTGCGGTTGCGGCCGCAAATTAGGCGGAGAACCTCAAGCGGTTCAAATATAATGGCCTTATTGGGGATCTTATATTTGAACCGTTTGGGGTTGAACTCTAGGTACATAGGATCCGGGTGCGCACAAACTATTCAGAGAAATTTCGAAGAAACTCATAAAGGCCACCCGATATCTGGCTCAAAGAGTTAGCATTGCCATCAAGAGAAGAAACTCTTTGAGCCTTGTAGGTACTCTGCCTGGTCACTGGTGGGGACTTTCTTTTTTTTTACAACTTTAGTAATTTTTTTCTGGTATTAATTTTATTTTTAATACTGTTATAATTTGTATATATTTAAAGTAATAAGGTAGGTATAGTTATTTTTAAAATATTATTATTATTTATAAGGCTATTGGTTACTTCCATAAAGTAAGTATATGAAACTGGTATGGTATGGTCCTATCCCTGGGAAATCGCCTTCGATCAATATAGTTGTAGGTATTCATGATCGAAGGAAATCGCACACGTTTTGAGTTTTTATGTTATTTTTTTTACTTTTTTGCGTAATTACTAATTAGACATGAGTTATTTCGCTCTCAAAGTGCGAGCCGTATACGTTTTACATTTTGCTTTGTAACTTGTAGCCAAATTGGTGTATTGGGTTCGAGTCCCAATCAGGCTAATATTTTTGTGATTAATTTTGTTATTTTTTCCTGAACTACTAGACCTCCAAGTGAAGCATGTCCCAGGACCCAGGTACACTAGTATAAACGTGTTAAATACCTAAAAATAGCCGCCCTGGCCTTATCCTGGTCGACGCGCTCCAGCAGACACGCGGTGACAGCGGGGAAGGCGGTGGCCCAGCCGCGATAGTCTCGCTGGAGAGAGACCACCACCGGCTCCGACTTGTACCGCCCCAGCTGGTTGAGCGCGCAGTACCCAGCGCCCGTGAACGCGCACACTGTTAACGCGAACCAGATGATTCTGGAATGTTCCAAAGAGGATATAACTGTCAGCGCGAACTAGAGGACTCTAGAACGTTTCCTTGATCACAGCTTTAGAGAATGTTCCGTAATTCTTGCGTTGCATGGAGACCATCGTGGAGGTATCCGATTTGCACCGCCCCAGCTGGTTCCGCGTGAAGTACCCGGCACCCGTGAACGTGTAGGTATATAAGTACTGTCAGCGCGAACCAGAGGAATCTAAAATGTTCCAAGAGGATTTCCTGAAACGTTTCCGGAATCACAGCTTTAACGAATACTCGAAAATCCTCTTGTTGCAAGGAAGGAATGAAAGCCTACAGAACAGAGGCAAAATATCCGCACGCTGTCAGTAGGAATCAGAGGATTTTAGAAAGATTCCCAGAGGATGTTTGAAACGTTCCCTTGACTCTATCACCAGAGAAAATTTCAAATTCCTCGAGCTTTGCGATATCTCGTATTGAGTTTAGAATATATTTGATCCCATGCCATGCTGAGTCCGTGTGATCCCTGCTACAGCTAAGCTTACGACGAACCATAGCCAAAATATGGAACTGGTTTCTTACTGTCAAAATAATAAAAATAATTTTATATCTTTCACTCAATCTTTCAATTCGTTTTGAGATTAACAAAGGAGATATGAATCTTAATTGTAAATTTCTCTAATTTCTTTACTCCTTACCGTTCAAAAACGTTAAAATTCTCAGCGACAGTATGTTTGAGACCGTGTAGAGTTGTCTCGTTGCAAAATTTGGAGTAGACTGAGTAGACCGCCGTAATGGAAGACTGGATGCAGCCCGTAGCTGACTTCATCTTGGAGAGACAGCTCAACATCGCGGTAGGTTTCTTGTCTTGCATTTTTGCCCTAAAAGTATAAGAATACTAGCTCCATCCTCGAAAAATACAGTATCCCTGGGGAACACTATACATTTTCGAGATAAAAAGTATCCTGTTTTATCGATCATGTCTATAGTTGCAAAACTTCTGAAATATTCCGAATAATTCCGGAATACTTCTGGGAAAGTTTCTTTAAATTTGAATTATTCAAAATGAATTTAATAAAAAATTTTATTTTTGCTGAAAAATCGTATTTTGCATCAATCGTCGATCGCCGCCGCGCCGCACTCTATACGTCGCCCGCCGGCCGCTGCCACACGAGCGAGACGGCGGGGCGGGCGGCGGGAGGGAGATGCTCCCCGGAGAAGTTTTCACCCGCGCGAGAAACATTCGTACCCCGCAAATCGAATGTTTCCGAATGTTTCTGTCGAATATTTCGCCGGAATAATTCAATGGTAATATACCTAGGTGTTAGTTTATGGTGTATGGTGGTTGAATGAATTATTTGTTCAGTGGCACATACGTACGTAAGTAAAATATAAATGTTTATTTTATTATAAATGGGATTGATTAAGTATATAATGTTGATATTTTTTGTATGTACAATGGCTCTGTACGCATCGATTTTGATGCAGTTTTCAGAACAATATTATTTAGTATACCTACTATATGTATACGTGACATAAAAAAATGTTGAAATAAATAATGTTTAAATAAGTAAAAAGATGGAACCTGTAGTAAGGACGAGCCTAGCTCGAATTAGATTAAGTATTCCAATATCTATACTAATATTATAAAGCTGAAGAGTTTGTTTGTCTGTTTGTTTGTTTGAACGCGCTAATCTCAGGAACTACTGGTACGAATAGAAAAATTATTTGTGTTGGATAGTCCATTTATCGAGGAATGCTTTAGGCTATATAGCATCATGCTAAACTCAATACGAGCGGAGCACCAATTAAGAATGTTACAAACTTCTTTCTTGGTCTTTTTTCCTTTTGAGAGCTTTCGCTACGTACGCTGCGGAAACGGTTAAAGTTTCGCTAAAATGATGTATGGCAGAATTGTTCCCCTGTAAAAGTTCTAAAAAAAGTCCGCGACAGTATATTATGTCTATCTTTTAAGGTTGGCTCACTATAACCTTTTTATAGTAACCAAATTTGTTCTAAAAGTAAGCATTATTTGTGAAAGTGTTTTCATAAAGATTATATTAATCCTTATTCAAGTAAATACGTTATTCATTACAAGCATTTAATCTAGAAGAAATTTGCCTTTACATCATTTGATTTCAATGAGTATTTTAGAAGATATCGCAGTAATAAAATAATCATGCGCGCTATAAGTACGGCGCACGGCGTGGGCGGGCAGTCGTGACCGTGAGGTGGAAGCGCTTCTACTTCTACGTAAATGAAGTCGCGGGTAAATTTTAGCGATATCCCAAAGTAACTATTCCACGCGGACGAAGTCGCGGGGAAAAGCTAGTATCAAGATAAAAAAAAAATTATTGACAATATAAGTCAAAGTATTAATTCACTTTTTAAACTGTTATACAATACAGAGGTTTTATTAATTGAACTTTTGTAGATACCAATAGAACCGACTTCAATGATGCCGGAACACCTCAATTGACCTCAAACCACCACCAAGCGAAGACTTTATTGAAGAGGTGCTCTGACGACTTTATTAAATGATGCGACGTGCAATCAAGTCACAACCATAAACTCAAATATACCTACCGCTCACAACACAACTGAAGATAAACCCCCTTACTAATAAACGCTGTATAAGCTTTAAATAGTTACACAGTGTTTTGTCTTCTTCTATCGAATTAAAAATGTCACTTGTGTGATGTGAACAAAACACTGTAGGTATAGTCTATTCAAAGCTTATACAGCGTTTTAATAAAGTTGTAAAGTTGGAAGTTGTAAACTAATACCCCCTTACTAATGTAAGGGGGTATTAGTTTACAACTTCCAAGCGCAATTTTTCTCGTTTTTTTTTGAGTTGAAATATTCCCAAAGTTTCGGAATATTTCGGAATACTTCCGAAGTATTCGACGGGAATGATTCGGAATTTTTCCCGCCAACATCTATAATCATGTCATGGAATACTCATCCCAACTTACCTGTCCGGTAGTTGTGGTATAGTATACGGGTACGCGACCCCGGCTTCCCTAGTTATTACTGTCCTATCCCATGTCTTCCTGGGCGGTAATATCCTACATTTCCTATTTTCCACTCTAACTTACCAATCTTCCTTTCCACACCACCTACCCTTCCAAGTGGCAAGAAGTGGTATCTGCCTACCCCTACGGGAAAATGCCGTGATTAGGTATAAGGTGGGTGGACCATGGAAGGCCACGCTCCTTTGAAGGCCAACTATCAAAAAGTCGTAGTTATTGACATGTAAACACATATTCCTTCGGCTATACACTAAGATCCATCAAACTCAAGGCCACAGATGCGGCGGCGAGTCGCTCGCGCCGCTATTGTGGCAGTGCGATCTCACGCTTCGTAGACTTCGGTCGTCGACGTTACAATTGTTATTCGCGCGCACAGCAAAACGTAAATTTTTAGTTAGATAACCTATTATTATTTCATATTTTTTTACTGTGAATTGTCGTATAAGGATATGTTTATGGTACTAAAGAAAAAAAAATAGTTTTGCCTCGATTTAAGTTAAAATATTGGTAGTGTTCCCAGGAAAGCCGGTGGTTCCTTATAAGGCCAATCAAAAATTTGACAGTTGGCCTTGCTAGGGTACATGGGCCTTACAAAGATCATGTACAAACCATGAACATATGAATTGTTGATTTTAAACATTCCTGACTTCAAGAATGACTATGTACCATAATAAGTTTGTAATAAGTACAGTACTTAGTCTGTAGTGCCTATTATTTTATTATAATTAATATAAGAAAGTCATTGATAATTTTTAGTTTGGCCTTCTTAGGAACATTTTGGCCTTACAAAGAACGGACCCATAAGAAGGCCATTTGAGGTAAAAAAAAAAGTTTTTAATTTCATTATAATACGCGTTGGCAAGTTATTTGATGTCAATATAATACTCATTACTACTGTTTTTAAATAATTTTCATTAATATATTCTTAGTTATACGATGGTGTTCAAGTAATGTTCGTTGAGTTTTTTATAAATGATAAAAATATATTGAGCATTTAATGTTTTGCTTAAATGAAAGAGCTTATTATGTAGTTTTAGTAAAAGCGAATATATTAATTGTTACAACTCTATTTTTAAGTCGAACGACTGATGTATAATATTGGCCTTGTTTGGAGCCGTGTTCCTTGCAAGGCCATTTGGAAGAGCTTAACAAAACTTAAGTTTAATGAATACTGATTAAAGCTAGGTTAAAAAAAAGTGATTTATATGATACACAATAAAACAGAGTATTATTTGATAATTTGTTTTTTTCATTTATCCAGTTAATAAACGAATAAAAAGCGTTTACTCGTTAGAGTGGCCTTCCATGGTCCACCCACCTTATGTATGTATGTATGTTTTATCGAAATCCGTTCTATAGTTTTTGCGTGAAAGAGTAACAAACATCCATCCAGCCATCCATAATATGATCTCCTTTTTCGACACCGAGCTCTATCTAGCTCTATTGTAGTAACTAATGGAATATTCTCACCCTATTTTACGTGAGATTGAAGCAACTGAAGGAATCGTATAAAATCGAAAATATTTGGTATAAATTACATTTCGGCCTACTTAATTGGAGCCATTAGAAGTTATATCGTGCGGTGAGTCGTGACAATGAATGCTTTTAGCGTTGCTTTAATACCATACAAAAGATGGGCCTTTTACATAGAAATGTTATAATTATTTAATGTACCTAATTTTATCTTCACCACAATCAACGT
This sequence comes from Glaucopsyche alexis, assembly GCA_905404095.1. Classification (NCBI taxonomy): domain Eukaryota; kingdom Metazoa; phylum Arthropoda; class Insecta; order Lepidoptera; family Lycaenidae; genus Glaucopsyche; species Glaucopsyche alexis. The sequence continues at coordinate 29,223,940 of FR990044.1, forward strand.
TACTTCAGCATTATAAACATAATTATCATCAGGCGATCCTTCTGCTCGTTTTAATACGTATACACATAGGGTGTATTGAGGTGTGTACGGAACCTCGGTATCTAGATACCTACTATATATACCTACACACACATACACACACACACATGCATGCATGCACTACCTAATAACATTACAATTATAACAGTTAAATTTTAACCATGACCAAGCAGAACCTCTGTAAACAGTAACTTCAGTGAAATTGCTATGTATTAAGTAATATCCAGAGGGATAGGGACTGTTAACCCTTACTACAGGCTTATCAACCTCCCCCCGATGGTTGCACGCCTTGTCGTGGCGGTGGGGCTTAGTAACCGTGGACTGGTCACCCACGGTGAAGCTAAGAGGCAACCGGGGCCGGCCTGTTTGCCGCCGGCTGGCCTGAGGAGGGCGCTCCCAGCGGGCTGAACATGCCCGCAGAGGACGCGCGTGGAGGTGGGACCGCAGAAGAAGAGGAGTGCCGGTATTACGGTGCGCCGTTCTCCCTATCTTCTGCGGCCGTGGAGGGATCGCAGGGGGAGAGGCGTGATGGTATTACGGTACGCCACTCTCCCTACCCCCTGCGAGCTGGCGGGGCCGTTCCGTCGAAACGGCGTTGGTGGGGCCGCAGAGGAAGAGGCATGTCGGTATTGCGGTGCGCCGCTTGCCCTATCCTCTGCGACCGAGGTGTGGTCGGTGGCAGAACCACAGACCTGATCTGACACCGGGCACCAGTTTATCTGGTACCCATGGCCTCCTAGTAGCAGACTCAGGGGGAGTCTGCTACAGTACTGGTGGAGGCCGAGGAGGAAGGCGCACCTAATACCATCTGGTGCGCCCATCGTGGAGGGCCTTCGGGCTTTCGAGATGGAGCCGCTTGTAGGCGGCTGCCGCCGGCGGGATCGCGGATGTGTATATCGTTCTCGTGGCCCCGTCAGAGGGCGGCGAGGAGGAAGATGGGGGGGTTTTTAGTGGGTATACCATGAGTCCCACATCACCACTTGGGTGCCCCCTGCACCTGGGTGGTATGCGTAAAGCATTTTCCCCCCCGGAAACAAAAAAAAAAGGGTAACAGGACTTCACCCACAGTGACTGGATTGTATGTAAAATTGTGCCTAGCTATATAGTTTTTTATTCGTCCATGCTATAAGTTAATTTGTACCGACTACAATCTGCTTTTTTGCACCAATCAATTATTATTATTATATAAAAAACCGGCCAAGTAAAAAGAAGAAACGTAGAAAAGGCAAAAAATAAGGCTGGGACTATATGCAACGGAATCCGGTAGGCTGTAGAGAATTATGAGCACTGAAAATAGAACTCTGTGCTAATACAATAGAGTTGAAAATCGAACATCCGAGTGTCGAGTCAAATGTCAATGTCATATATGACAGCTCGACACTCGAAACTTCCATTTTCAACTGTATTGTATTAGCACAGAGTTCTATTTTCAGTGCTCATAATTCTCTACGGCCTACCGGATTCCGTTGCATATAGTCCCAGCCTAACTCTGAAGTCGGTACCAACCCAAACAATATCCTGATAAAAATAATATTTTATAGAACTCACGTGCAAGTTGGCTGGTACCGCCTTCAAAATTGTGAAGATTGAGTAGAGAACTATATAAAGGACATTGCCAATCCTTATATGGAAGTTGGCCCAAGTACTGCCCAAAATGAAGCCATGGTGCATTTTGTTCCTCGGGCCAACCCTAACCTGTAAACCAAAGCGCTCGAAAATCTATCCCAGGAGTCAAGAGAAAAACTTTTTTGTTTGTAGTGAATTATTTATTTACGAAAAATGAATTTGACAATAAAAAGCAACTATTGCATAATTATTACTTCAGTTTTACATCATCATATCAGTCACAGGACGTCCACTTCTATAGTTTTACATATTATATTAATGTAAAGCAATATTATTCATCAATCGATATTTACAAATATTAACATAAGTGACTATTACTTATTGTACTGTAATAGTATAGTTATAAAAATACTATACAACATTTACATTACAATCATTATCATCGTCATCATTTCAGCCACAGGATATACATAACAATAAAACAAATAAGATACTAGTCGTCGTCATCGTCATCGATTATAATTCTATCTAGGAATAAAGCAGGGCACCTTATCGCGTCGAGATGCCTAGCCCACCCCAAAAACCATACTATGCACATGGTATGCGCACAACAGCCAATCGTCCTCCGACCCGTAAAACACGAACAACAATAATTTCTTATGGCTTCTAGTCCACTATTGCTTGAATCGACTAATATATAACATCGATAGACTTGTGACGACCTGTGTCTACTTCTTATATTCAATCTGAACAAGTGAACGTTTTCAGACTGCGCCATATTGAAACTCGGTAAGTCGCTGAGGTCACCGTTATATTTTTGTATCGTAAAAGTATTAGTATTACTTATATGGAGGCTATAATAACTCGGAGCGAGTTTTATTTGATATGTGCCAACTGCGAATAAACTCAATTCTTCAGCTGTTAGAATTGGAAACTCATTTACATTGTTCTGATCAACATTAATATTTTCAAAACTAATTCTATTTCGGTTCAGTCGTTTAGAGTCGACATAATCTGCTAAATTGTTATTAACGTCCACCCGCTCACGGATTATATTTATGAAATCACGAGCCTGGGGATTATCTAGTAAATCAACATGGAAGGCATTTGTCAAAGCCGCAGCGATACGGAGATCAACAAAAAAGTGTGGTAAAGATATGTTGCAGAACTCGTAACGAAATATTTTGAAGTCTCGTTTCAGTCTACCGTTTACCACCTCTACTGGCCATCGGCAAATAGTACACATTCGTGATTTGTTTGCCTGGATTGTGGTTAGTTGATTAGATCCCCTTGTTTGAGATTGAGGCATAATGCCAACGTATCCATGTGACTCTAACACGGGAATAGAGTCCCGAAATCCTCTGTCCAAAACGAACACATCCTCGGGTTGTAATAACCAATGAAGAACCCTATCAACACCATTTAAATGTCTATTCAATATGGATGCGTCATTTTGGGTTGCAGCGTGCGGACCAGATATATCTATAATGTGTCCATCACACGTAACAAATAAAAATGGTTTTAAAAGATTTCTGTGCTTTTGGACGCTGTAAGTAACTTTTTGAAAAGAGAGGTTGGTACTCTTCTGTATGTACATGTATGTACCATCGCAGATTATGATGGCTTCTCCGTGATTACCAAACAAATCAATTTGAACAGCCAGGTTTCTTCCTACTATTTGGTCTCTAGTTATGTGTTCAAAACCTAAATAACGAGGGACTAAATCAGTTTCCAGACATTCCCGGGCGATTTTCATTAGCCGTTCGAGGTTAGAGCGCGACATTTGAAAAAATGTAGCCAGTCTTTCGTTAGATTCCCCTGTTCTAAGTTTCGCTAGCAGTATACCTAAAGCTGTTCGAGAATGGAATCGACAGTTTTCTGCTAATGATGCAGTTTCATTATAAATTCTTTCGAATTCATCTCGAGTTCGACCAGTCCAGTAATATAATTCAGCGCTATGTTCGTCTTGCAGGTTTTCAAAATCGATGATATGACTTCTGGGTTGTTTCAACAATTCTATTATTTCAGTCGCTTGTTGTGGATTGAAGTCAAAAAAACGATTTTCTGCAGTTAAAAGAACATCCCATGTGTTGTCTTCCAAATGTTCTTGACACGCGCGAGAAGATGGTGAAACATAGTAATTGTGATGAATCAACAATTGCACTTTTATACTTTTAGGTATTCGATGACGAGTATCGTTTCTACAACCATGTACCAAACAAGAATTTGAAGTATTCGGTGATCGACAATAACCAGGCAAACGAAAAGTTATGTTTTGTTCTTCATTTGAAGGTTGCGACTGGTTGTCATCTGTTTCTATCTCTGCAGGTACATCTTCTACTGCAGGTATATCTTCTGCGGGTATAGCTTCTAAAGGAGGCAGCGAAAGCCTTCCTCGACGAGCTCTTGTCCAACAATTATGACAAAGATATTCTTCGTTGTTGAATATTACCTATAACCAACAAACAAATACTAAAATCAATACGTATTATAAGAGCAAGCTGCATCCACATCTGGCGAAATTAATTATTTATTTGATTTATGTTTTTGCGCCATTATTGTATCATTATTACTCATTACTCTCGTAACACTTTAATGTTGCTCCATGAAAAGTATTTCAGGTGGATTATCACCTATAAGTACAAAACACTTAGCTCCCGAAGAAAAGCGAGGTTTGTACGTTTTTCACAAAAAGCAATGTGTAACTATAGTAAATAATAATAAAAGGCAAGTACTGACCTCACGTGGGATTATAGCTCGCAAGATGTGTTGAACCGTATGATGATGTTCATTCTGAAGATCACGCGTTAACGTGCGTCTTCTAATTCTTTCCACAGAACGGTTGCAAAGCAAACAAACACTGTATTCTGGATGAAACATTGTTCTCAACAAAAAAAAAAAGCACTTCGAAATATAAGATCACAGGAGTAGTCCAAATGAAAAGCCAGGTCGATGATGCAGATACGAAAGTCCAAATGAAAAGTCAGGTCAACAGATGATGCAGATACGAAAGTTCAAATGAAAAGCCAAGTCAATAGGGTAGGTCAATAGGAAGATACGAATAATAACATAAAATGCGCACAGCTACGGATCACGAGTGAAACAAGACTATCACATGTCACATGTCAAATGATCGGAAAAGCGAGTCAATTAAACAAAAAATACCATAAACACCAGAAAAAAGTTAAGAAATAAGATGTGTTCAAATTAATAACTCCTGGGACCGATTTTTTTTTTATTATTTTTTTTATGTATTGTAGTCCAAGGAGAACTAGTTGGCACTACTCCCACGTGTGGGCACCACTTGGGCCAAACCCGGTCAATGTCCTTTATCCTAATTTATAAGAGGAATTATTTAGAAAATAAGACTTATTTCATACTATTATTTTTTTGCATGTTAACCGTTGGAAATCAGTTTTAATTTTTTATTTAAAAATAAGTACCTACATAATAATTTTTCCCTTTTTAGTTGCTTATATTTATTATATATTAATGTTAACACATTTTAAGGAGAGTTTTTTGGAAGTCGGTTAAAAAGGCGTTTCTTTGGTGTTCCGTTGTCTTAAAAGCTTAGGAACCCCTGGGGGTCTAGTCAAGACACATTCGATAATTTCGACGGCGAAGTTCGAAATCAAAAATGTATGGGATTTGACATAAGTCATCGTTAAGTGACATGTCGCTAGCGATGCGTTATGTCAAATCCTATACATTTTGTTTTCGAACTTCGATGGTGATATTATCGAATGCATCTTGACTAGAGGCCTTGGTCTAAAGCACCATCTAACATACGACCTCATACACAGGTGGCGGCGCTGATAACCCTGGGCTACTTCGTGTACCAGTACCGGGACTTGATCTTCACGAAGCTGCAGCCGCTGCAGCAGGTCGGTAGCCACCACACCGTCAGGCCTTCGAGCTCGAGGTCTCCGTCCAGGTTGGTTCTTAATACAGTAGGTATACCACAGGAACACTGCACACGGGATAAATGTAGCCTATGTGTTAATCCAGAGCATATAGTATACCACAGTCTACAATACCAAATAATATTATCAAAATCCGTTCAGTACTTTTTGCATGAAAGACTCGCGCTCACAAAAAATCGATCAAAATTTTCAAAATATTGACGTCCCCTTCAACGGCCACAATTTTTTATATAATCGTGGACACATCGTATACTTGTAGTAGTGCAATCAAATCGAATGCTAACTATGAAGCTGTTTATATGTTCCTCTTTCTTTAATCTGTGTACTGAGTGCGAGTTTTTGTCACTACTGGCCGTGAAGAAGTTAACTACAATTTATATGGCATCGAAACAACGCCCCTAGTGGCAAACAATGGTAACTAATTCGATACCATACAAATTATTGTAGTTAACTTCTTCACGGCGCGGCGAGTAGTGACGAAACAACGCCCCTAGTGGTAAACAATGTTAACTAATTCGACGCCATACAAATTGTAGTTAACTTCTTCACGGCGAGTAGTGACAAAACAACGCCCCTAGTGGCAAACAATGGTAACTAATTCGACGCCATACAAATTGTAGTTAACTTCTTCACGGCGAGTAGTGACAAAACAACGCCCCTAGTGGCAAACAATGGTAACTAATTCGACGCCATACAAATTGTAGTTAACTTCTTCACGGCGAGTAGTGACAAAACAACGCCCCTAGTGGCAAAGAATGGTAACTAATTCGACGCCATACAAATTGTAGTTAACTTCTTCACGGCGAGTAGTGACAAAACAACGCCCCTAGTGGCAAACAATGGTAACTAATTCGGCGCCATACTAATTATAGTTAACTTATTCACGGTGAGTAGTGACTAGTGACAGAAACTCGCACTCAACACACTGTTTCTGAACGGAGCAGACCGTATATGTTCAGTAACTATAGGTCTACCAGAATCTGATGGCATTTAAAAAAAAAAAAAATGTGATTTTCATATGGCAATGTCAAGTATGACCCGTCAAATCAAAGTACGTGATCTGTCAACCGCTGCTAAAATTTTGTGATTATGTTCTTGGAATTTGTTGTTTTTGTGAAAATATCCAAAAAGGCAATTCGATCTCAAGCGAGAAATATTGTTTTCTATGTCTATAGTAAAATACAGAAAGAAGAAGGTGTAAATCGAACTCAATCTTATAATTTAAAGCTCGTGGTAGAGTTGACCGGTAAGTTAGAGTGAGTTGTTTTGATACTTTTAGTTTTTTTATTTATTTATTTATTTATTCTTTATGTACACAGTAGACATTAAAAACTTACAGACTAAATACAAATGAGATGGTACAAAGGTGTGCTTATCTCTATGAAGAGATCTCTGCCAGCAGACCTAAGACCTAAGGAAAAAAAAAAATTAAAAAAAGGACACAGGTAGTACAAAAAGAATAATGACAAGATTGAGAAGAGAAATAAATGCATATGATAATAATTACATATTTTTAATGAGATTATACATATTAAATTAATAAAATATACTAACTAATACTATAGATACATATTATGGTAGTAGTAGTAATTAAAATATTTAAAATTAAAATATATACCTAATGAATGAGTTTAATATAAAATAAACTTAAATAAACTATTTTGATTGTAATGAAAGAAAATGATTCTTCAGCCTATTCTTGAACGTGCCCACTGTTGGACTCTGCCGCACATGTTCAGGCAAAGCGTTCCATAGTTGGGCTGCTCTGACAGTAAACGAATTGGCATAGAAATTGGAGTTACACCAAGGAGTATCAAGTACCTTCTTTGGATTGCAAGAGCGTGAAGGCCTATCGCTAGGTGCAGTGTAAGAAAATCGCTCAAATAGGTAAGAAGGAGAGGAGGTAAATTTAAGGATTTTGAAGAGTAAAGTTAATATGTGAGTATTTCGGCGAAGCTTGATGGGAAGCCATTGCAATTTCTTACGAAACTCAGTAATGTGATCAAATTTGCGCAGTCCGTATATGAAACGAATGCACGAATTCTGGAGACGTTCGAGTTTGCATAAGTGCTCCTCAGTTACATCTAAATAACAGGCGTCGGCGTAGTCTAAGAGCGGTAATAATAAGGATTGTGCCAATAGTATTTTAGTGGAGATAGGGAGAAAATTTTGTAACCTTTTAAGTGCATGCAAGGAGTGATGTAATTTTTTGCTAACTACATTAACATGGGCAGACCATGATAGATTACAGTCAATTATTAAACCTAAATCTTTGGCACTATCGCTAAACTCTATTACACTACTGCAGTACTTTATTTTACTTATGGACCTTAGTTCAATCCTGGAGCGCAACTGTCTGCTGCCAATGAGAAGGGCTTGCGACTTTTTTGGATTTACCAAAAGTCCAAAAGTGTTAGCCCACTTGTCTATACCTGAAAGATCATTGTTTACGTCACTTATCGCAAGCTCGATTTCATCAACACTAGTGTGCCTGTAAATTTGCAGGTCATCCGCATATAAATGAAAGGCTGAGCGGATGTATCTTGTAATTTCATTAATGAAGACTGCAAAAAGCAAAGGCGACAGAACTCCACCCTGAGGAACACCAGCACAAACGCTATTTTATATTTTCTTAGGTAATTATTGTGACTTCTTTAAAGGTATTTCCAGTATTACTATACGGTGAATCGTAGTTGATGGCACATTGAATGATGGTTTGTTTTCCATGCCTGGTAAAAGGAGGAGAGGAGGAAAAAAGAAAATCAACATAAGACAGTTTCGATTTACAGTTGAATAAGAATAAAGTAAACGAGTTCTATACAGTTCGGAAGGAAATTCCAACATTAAATAAACTGTTGCCAATTTAATTGTATGTTATTCGTAATAAATAAGTATATAAAGTAATTCACGATTGATTTATTTTTCAAGAAATATCATTATATTACATAGTATAAAACAAAGTCCCTTTTTTGTCTGTCCCTATGTATGCTTAAATCTTTAAAACAACGCAACGGATTTTGATGCCGTTTTTTTTTAACAGATAAAGTGATTTAACGGGAAGGTTTTTAGGTAGGTATATAACATGCATAACATAGTACTTAGAGGTACACAGATAATTTTAGAGGTTTCTAAAGTCCTAAAAAATCACATATTTTGCGCTTATGTTGAAAATGCTGGGTGAAAACTACGAGATATATCAAAATTATGTACTACAGTTTTATTATTCATCTTAAAAAAGCCTACAAAAAAGTCCGCGATGGTATATGTCTATCTCTTAGGGATAACCCACAATAACCATTGTTTTATCCTTTACTTTGATTTTAATTAAATAGCTTATTTACAAAGCGATTTTAAGCAATACAGTATTAATCCTTATCCAATTAAGTACCTTAAATACATTGTGCATTTAAGATAGATCAATACTGCCCTTTACGGCATGTAATTTAAATGAATATTTTCGAAGATATTACAGATTTAAAATGCAGGGATATAGTGTTGCTGCGCGGCGCGGGCGCTCGCGTTTTTACATCGCGCTATCGAAAACGCAGGACGTATACAGTATAAAGAGGTTCACGAATATTTTGAACTGCAGCACAGAATACATAATAGTAACTGCATTTCTTAATTCTTATGGAATATCCAGAGGTGGTTTGTCAGTTTTGTTGGAATGTCAAATAACTTTACTTACTACATAGTACATAGTATTTATACTATATGTAGTAAGTAAAGTTTGTTTTAACAAGTCGCTTTATCTGTCTGTCCCTATGTAGGTATAGTATATTGTATGATTAATCTTGTATGCTTAGATCTTTAAATCTACGCAAATCTTTAAGTATTTAGTCTTTAAGATTATGGTAAAATTTATATTCAAGTGCCATAAATATAATATTATGTAAGTATATTATCAAGTGGTCGCGCATGTCGTGTCGAGGTTATAGGGTCCCATTTTTAACAATTTGCATTGGGCAAACCTAAAAGCATTTTCAATATTGTATCAGAAGTATATTGCTGTAAGAAGGTAGAGCGTTATTCGCCGAAGTAGTTTTTTCTCCAAGAACACTATTCCACGCGGGCGAAGCCGCGGGCAAAAGCTAGTTTTCTATATTATACACCGAACATTCTTCACACAGTCTTATTATAATTCATGTTCAATAATACTAAAGACATAATTAAAAATTAACCAGTATCAAGATCGTTTAATCCTGTTTCCCCAGTATTGCACACTACAAAATTTTATTTCCCTATTTGCCATGAGATTCTGGTACACCTATAGTACTTTTCCAGATCTCTATACTTTTCATTTTTTCGTTTCAGACACCGCTCGCAGTCGAGGTCAAAGTCTGCGGAATGTAACGAGAAGCGCATCCCTGACGGGCGCCGCCGCGGACGGAAGACCAGGCGGGGACGCTGTCCCGACTGCGGGGATGACTGCTATTAAATCACATTTTATGCTGGGACTATATGATCCGGAATCCGGCGGTCCCGGGAAAATTCAGAGCACTAAAAATAGAACTCTGCGATAATCCATTAGAGTTGAATATCGAAGTGTCGAATAATATGATATTGACATTTGACTCGATATTTGTGTGTTCGATTTTCAGCTCTATTGTATTACCGTAGAGTTCTGTTTTCAATGTTCAGAATTTTCCCCGGCGTTACGGATTCCGAATGGTCCCATAGATGACTGCATTAGATCCCTAAAATCCTAAATATTTCGTAGATATTTTGCTATTTATAACTTTGATGAAACAATAGATTATGACAACTTTTGGGAAACTTATTAAAATATTTTCAATTCATATTATTATGTTTGATTTCTGTCATGCTTTTGTAATTCTTTTTTCTTTATAGGTTGAGTGTCGCTTGCCGTACCACGGCAAGCGACACTTATGGGTTGAGCTTTATGATATCATCAGACGTGTGTGTGCGTTTTCGGGAGGTCGCAGTTTGTCTATTTGATCGAGCCCGCCCTTTCGTGCCAAAGCATGGCTTTTCCACAGTAAATCATTTTGGTTTGTACCTACGAACTGTATTTTCGAATTGGTTGTTAAATAAAAAAGTATTTTTGATTATTAATTTTATTTTCATTTTTTTCGCTATTAAAATAACGTTTTGTCTTCGTATGTTTTAAAAAACGAATCCCAAAATGCTAATCTTGATTCAAAAGGTTTCGTATTTAGCGACAACTTCACGTCGATGTCGAGGTAAAACCGTTCTGATTCAGATAGTGGCAACCATTCTACCGGAAATAGTTCCGACTGCTCTGGAACTGGATTCCTAAAATAATTTGAAATGGCGTTGTACTTAAATGATTTCATACATGGTAAGTGGTAACTAAGCGAAATTAAAAAACCTAGATAAAGTTATCCGGTATTGTAAATAGTTTTAAATCTAACGACTGAAATATGAACATGTAGGTATGATTAAGTCCGCATATTAGATCACTTTCTTTCCACTGGAATAATTGTAAGAACCCCACTCACTACTGGCTGTGTAATAGCAATATTACATCGAACTTGCTTGTTGGTGTACCCAAGGGCTCAGCCCGTGAAAAACTTAGGGCTCCCACATATAGATACGAATTAGCATCGCATCGCAAATATCTTTCACTCGCACCTACGGCCTGGCCGTATACAACCTGGCCGATCAACGCGAATTCGCAGTTATATGTGGGAAGCCTTAATGATACTATCTATAAGGTTCGTAAGAAGTCTGCGATGTGAGGGTCTTTTACCTGTATTTCACAAAATTTGTCCAAAGCGTAGTCATCCTGTCTATTACCAACTGATCTTCCTCAGTAGCATGTTTGTCATACGAGAGGTCAAAAATGTAGCCTATCTCATCCGCGTGCGCTGCACCGTAATCGGTTACGTTAGATCGATTCTTCACGTAATTTCTAGTTCCATTATAAGAAAATAAATATTGATATACGTTTGCGCCATTTCTTAAAAAGTTAAGAAGACTATTTTGCACAGGATAGCAGCGTTTGAAGTCTGATAAGAAATCGATAAGATTAGATTTTACAGCTTCAGATATTTCTTCTTCGCCTAAATAAAATTTATGAACAGTATCTACCATATCATCGCTCACTTCAAATACTAAATCTAGAAAATTACGAAAGTATCTTTTGGTGAGGAAAGTTTCGGGTTGATCTGCGTAGGTCACAAGTTCCTCTTTGTTGTTAAACCCTCCTAGTATTGGTACTATCTTTTCTTGGGAAATACGTATATCGTTAGGGTGATAATTCATAAACGATGTATTAAGATTTTGTTCAATACAAGCAGTATACTTTGTATTTAACTTTTGTGAAGCATCAATCACTTCCAGTGGATTTTTCTTAGTAAGAAACTTGAGGATTTCATCTACATCATTACTTTCATAGCCTAATTTTTCACTTAGTTCATAAGCCTTCTCAATATTAGCTTCTATTGTTGTGATTGCACCAGGCGCGTTAACGGAACCACTTTGGACAATAGCTGCGTCGAAAAGCTTCTCATAATTGGATAGCATATGAAGTTCGACTGATACGGCTCCAGCGCTTTCGCCCATGACTGTAATTCTATCGCGGTCTCCACCGAAAGCTTCTATATTACTTTTGACCCATCTTAATGCTAGTAGCTGATCCTTTAACCCCTGGTTTCCTGGTGCTTCCGGAGTATTGAGACACAAAAACCCATACGGACCAAGTCTATAGTTCAGTGAGACGAAAATTATACCATATTTCATAAGAAACTTCGGACCGTATAGAAACCTCCCACCGTTTCCTTGTTCGAAAGCTCCTCCGTGTATCCAAACTAGTACTGGAAGTGTCTGATTATTTAAATTATTGGGAGCGTAAACGTTCAAACGCAAGCAATCTAGATTTCCCTCTATCTTTTTACTAAATTTGTCTTTTTGTGGACATTTAGCTGAATCGTCATAAGCATCATAAATGCCCTGAAATTGTGGATGAGGCGTTGAATCCTAAAATAAATAGCGGTTTATAATAGGTGGCTTAAATAATAAATAAGATGTAGACCTTGAATATTAATTTGAAGAAATCAGTTCAAGAAACGTTAAATTCAAAGATTAAAATGTTGACATAATAAGCGTACTCACTCCAAAAGGCATATTTTCGTCTACATCTGCGTAAGGAATTCCAAGATACATGGAATAAGCTCCATCATAAGCCAGAACTCCTCTGACCTGACCAACTTTAGTATTTACTACAGAAGAAAGATTTGCAGAACATATTTCCAAAAGAGATAATATCACGCACAGTATATTCCACATATCTTATTAGTTACTATTATTAAATCAAGTTGTTGTTCTTGGTGAGACGAGTTTGATACTAAAAAATAATATTTCGGCGACTTCAGACATCAGCAAGGCCGAGCCCTGGCTAGAACTAGTGAAGTAATATTCGTTATACATAAAACCGGAAAAATGTGAGACGATAGTTTTGTGAAAAGTTCTGTTTATTTTAGATTTCATAGTCGTAAAGAAACTTACAGTACATCTATATCTATAAAAGAAAGTCGTGCTAGTTACACTTTTTATAACTCAAGAACAGCTGAACCGATTTGGCTGAAAATTAGTGGGAAGGTAGCTTAAAACCAGGAGAAGGACATAGTATACTTTTTATCCCGTTCCCGAGGGACTCAAAACTAGAGAACGGCTGGTTTGGCTAATTTTAGTCTTGAAATAATTGTGGAAGTTCAGGGAAGGTTTAAACAGTGAGAAATATTGGAAAAGGTGTAGGTTGTAGCAGTAGGTGTAGGAGTAAATGTAGGTGTAGGACTTGGACGTAGGTTGCATTGTAGTTGTAGTGATTTATTCATTCCAGTTCATATTTATGACAGAACGACGTGTGTCGAGACAGCTTCATATCTAAACTTTTGATAAACGCTTTAATTGTGAGATCTGCAAGAATACTTGCTGTTTTAAAAAAAAAAAGATATTCAACGAGTTTGATCAGTATTTGATTTTCATTCCAAAAATGTAACCAGATTATTCTTAGAGCATCCAACCAAATAATTCTATAAAATACTAAACGCCGACTCACAACCACGAGGCCCGTACTGCACGGTGGGCGCGTGACCTTCAAAGCCACAGTTTTGTACAGCTATAATTTAGAATACAGTTAATAAGGACTTAAAACTTAGTTTACGAAATAATATTTACAGGGTTTTTAGATTTTATGTATTTCTTGTCCCTTCTATCATTGAAGACACGTTTAATTTTTTGGCTAGAGCAATATTTGTAAGTGACTTTAGAATGAGTTAACCACGGAACCCTATAACATAAGTCCGATATCCTTGACCGATAATATTATTCCTCTTATCAAGCAAAGACTCAAAACGTACACATCTTGGAGGTAGCAGATCATTATAATATTTAAATTAAAGTGTGGTTATTGTACCAGATAATATTTGTAGTGGAATGCATATTACAAAATTGAAACGTCAAACAACCTCTTCGTTTTGTACCTTTTCTAAACTTTACTCGGGAAGTACTAGGATTGCAGAAATTCTAATAGCAGACAAAAACTAAATAGGACAAGATAGCGTAGAACTGATGTGTTGGCCCGAATTTTTTTTGTAAATTCAAAGCGTGTTAGATGCGGCCAAGAAACGTAATTTAAGTTCTGCTAGACGCTAAAAGTAGTCAAGATCTTACCAGAGATATTCTATCGACATAGATAGCTCATCCAAAGGGATGAGCTATCTATTTATATAAGTGAATCACGTTTCTTGGATAATATGAACGCTAGATGATTAATATGTTATCGATAGTAGCAGCGAACACAGTAGGCACCAGTTCATCTAAAGAAATCAAGTTTCTCAAGGTAACTTTTGGTTTCCGGAATACGAAGTAGGCTTATCTAAAGAAGACGAATAACATAAAATACATCTATCAATATAATATTCATAACATTACAGAAAAATAATTATATTTTACCTACCTTGTAAATTAAAATATCTAAGAAACAGAAGTAGCTACTGTGTTTGTGCGATTATCTCTAGTAAACCTTATGTTTTAGGGAAAACTTAATAAAACAAAAGAAATAAACAAAATAATACTTTATATTACAAAATTCGCTAATACTTATTCTAGTCACTTTTTATTTTTTCTTCTTATCCAAATTAATATTTGATCGTTTTCTGAAACACCTACAGATAAGCCTGAATACTGTTCGTAAGACCAAGAATACTATGAGAAGAATGAGGACCAACGCCGCCATTACATCCAAGTTTTCAATCTCATACCACGAGTACAGCAACGCTTTTGATCTCAAGTGGAAGGCTCCTGAAATAAGAATTTATAAAACATCACTTTAACTATTATAAAAAAATAAATCAGGCATTAGACAAAGGAGGAAATGAGAGCGAAGAAAGTGTTACCGACATCCTTACATAACATGAATGCAACAGCGTTGAAATAAGACTTGAAAATACTTACTTAGTGAGAACTAAAATATTTCATATATTTTAGTTCTCACTAAGCAAGAATTAAGAAGCTGCAAACACATAATAGCTAAGAAAATTTATATAATTATTCAAGATCAAACGAACTTCTCAAGTGAAGTTCGATTATTATGTTGTTATTATTTATTCGATCATTATCGAATATCTAAAAACGTGCCAGTATGATGAAGGGAACTATCTTGTAATTAATTATTATCTTCGAATGAAGGGACTTATATAATGATACAGGTGATCAAATCGATAAAAATTTAATGATAAATGTGGAAAATGAACTTACCTTTAGTCTCTATAGCCAGTTCAATATAAAACGACACCATTTTGGAAGGACTCACAGGCCTCGCTCGGAACAACTTTGACAAATGTTTAGTCGTCTTGTGATATCTGAAAAATATTAAACCCACTTCATTCAAACACTCTTTCCCTCTACTCTATCTATTGTTATTACTACTAGTTTTAAAACCTTTGATAAGTATTAAAAATGCTTCTTTAATTTCTGTATCAATTAGTAATTCAACAGCCTCCTACTAAGTCCTAAAGAATTTTTGACAATTATTTGAAACTCATGAAAAGGTCAATTGAAATCAATTTCAGATTAACTTACGAATCATTCCTTATCATTTCCTGTAGAGCTTCCTCAATCTTCGGCGCCATGTCTGGAGACAAGTCTACCCTCAGCGCTCTTCCCTGACCGACTGCATCTTCTGCGTTTCTCGGCTGGTCTCCAAACACTGGGATGGCGAGCATTGGTACGCCGAAGTACAAAGCTTCTAAGGTACTCAGCAATCCACAGTGGGATATGAAGATTTTGACGTTTGGGTGTGCTGTGGAAGAAATTGCAAAATGGATCATGTTTTAGGCCGCTGCGTCAAATTTCACGGTGAACGGTGCGGCAGCGGCTTTAGACAGTAATCCGAGCAAAAATAGAGATAATAGAGGCCACAGAAATGTTAATTGAGGAACTATGAAGAAAACTGATTATAAATTACTGTAATAAAAAGTAAAGACTATAAATACTTACCTAATATGCTGTTTTGTGGCAACCAATCTCTTACATGAATATTTTTGGTAGATTCTTCATTTCTTCGTCGGATTTCCAAATAATGGTGTAAGGTAATTTACTAAATAAATTAATTAAATATTCTTTTGTTGATTTGGATAAAGTGGACATTTTCAATATGGAGCCCATACTAAACAGAATCGCGCCTTGCTTTGAAGAATCTAAAATATTTTGCAAGTCCTGCAAAAATAACAACTCATTTACTTTTTGCCTTTCGGTTCAAAGATCTTAAATACCGAAGATGCACTATTGCCTAGAAAAACTTCGTGAGAACATGCCCGCGAAGCCCTACTATTATATTTGACGTTATTAGATAAAATTTACCTTATTGCTAACTAATACAGCTTTATTTCACGTAAACAATACTTAGGTTGTAAAACTGTTTCACTAACGTTTTATTATAGACTTTAATTCTTACATTCTGTGGTCTAATATTTACTTATTTAAGATGTACAAAATCTCGTATTCACATATACTATATAACCAGACCAACTTTAGACAACTGGAGAAGAGCCAGGGTTTTCAAACCTGACCGAGCAAATGGGCAATTGACAGCTTCAAAGGGCTTAAAGCTGTCAATTGCCCATTTGCATAACACTGGTGGCGGGGATAACATATTTCCGGCCCTTATGCAACAGCATTATCCTCCCTGCGCTACTAAAGATATTTAGAGCGAGTTTTGCGTGGGGCTACATTCCAATGGCATGGACAAAGGTAAGGTCTCATATATACCCAAAGGTTTACCCAAGTCATATAGACCCATATGCCTCACTTCTTTCATGCTTAAAACGATAGAGAAGGTGGTTAACCTTCACATAAGGGACACCTACCTCATCGAAAGGCCTCTGCATGAAAGACAACATGCCTACCAGAAAGGCAGATCTACTGCCTTTTGAACGGCATTGATGGAGTTAGTAGATCGCATCCTCCTTATCCTCAATGGCTCTATCAGACCCATTGAGGATAAGGAGCTTGCACTATGCGCCTTCCTAGATATTGCAGGCGCGTTCGACAACACCTTAACCTGCTTATGAATGACAGAAGGTTCTACGCTCAAGGAAATGCTGACGACCTAGCGATACAAGTGGTAGGCATATGCGCATCGGTGGTCCCTGGGCTAATGCAATCGGCACTGAGAGTCGTCGAAAATTGGCGCATGAGGGTCAAGCTAATAGTCAACGCTGATAAGACGGTCTTGATACCTTTCACCAAAAAGAGGAAGTTGGAGGGAAAGCTATCACGTTTGCAAGTGAGGTCAAATACCTAGAAGTTATCCTGGTTAAGGGACTCACTTGGAATAAGCACATCGAACACATCACGAAAAAGGCTAGATGTGCTCTGGAATCCTGTTGGAGACTTGTCATCTCAAAATGGCAAATGGCAAGGCAATGCTGTGGCTTTACACAGCTGTAGTGAGGCCGATGGCCACATATGGCTGCGTGGTGTGGTACAATAAGGCTCAACAGGTGAACTGCATTAAAACATTAAATAGTGTTCAGAAGCTACCCTGTCTGATAATCACGGGTGCGCTTTCGTCCGCACCCACCGCTTCACTTGAGGTGCTGATCGACCTGACTTCTCTTCCTCTGCTTGTTCAGATGGAGGCTAGGAAGACAGCTCTCAGGGTCATGGCGACGGGCAGGACGAAATGGACTTCCACCCTATTGGGACGGCTGCAACAGTCTCTTCTTGAGACACTGGTCATGGCCATGACGCCATGATCATGGTACACAGCTTCTCGAAGCTATACCAGGTTATCATACCTTCTAGGGAGGACTGGGATGGGAATGTCCCAATTACTGTCTACCCCAATGACTGTTTGGTTCACGGATGGATCCAGAAAGGACAACCGGGCAGGAGCCGGATTCTACGGGGGCATGCCACCAACGGGCAAATACTCTTGCTTGGGATAATTTGCTATCGTGTATCAGGCTGAGATCTTCGCCATAATCGGTTGTTCACTAGAGAGCCTAGAGATGGCCCTAGTCAATAAAAACATCCTAATCTTCTCTGACAGTCAAACGGCGCTGGAAGCACTGACTGCAGCGGAAATTTCATCAAAATTAGTTCTGGACTGGGTTGAGAAACTAAACATGCTAAGACGCAACAACAGTAGTATGGGTTCCGGGCCACAGCAATATCCCCGGCAACGAAACCGCGAATAAGCTGGCTAGGCTGGGGGCCGAAAGTCTCATTTACGGGCCAGATCCAGTCTGCGGAATATCTCCCAGTACTACCAACAGAGCACTTAAGGGATGGAGCCGCAGCCTAAGCATTAAGCAATGGGCTGCAATCCCGGGCCTTGTGCATTCCAAAGCGTTAATCCCAGGCTTTGACAAATGGCGTGCGGAATTAGCGCTTTCAATGAGTAGGGATCAATTAAGAATCCTTACCAGAACCCTAACTGGGCACTGCAAGCTCCACAAGCACCTCAACAAAATAGCTGTCGGTGACAGAACGACTTGCAGATTCTCCGAGGAAAAGGACGAGACACCGCTCCACCGCTTCAACAGAACAGAAACACGTACCTTGGGCAGCACGAACACTCCACCACGGAGGAAATTCGTAGCACAAACCCCAACCATATCGTTCAGTTCATGAGCAGCATAGGCCTGGGGGAAGTACTATAACGCGAAGGAGTCACAATAGATCCACTAGGGTCGCAGTGACGTTAGGGCAAGATTTTGACCTACCTTCGACTAATAAAAAAAAATCACATATATACACACAATCAACTTCGCGGGAAGAAAAGGCATAGTTGTATCCTAAGCGGGCCACCATTCGCATTATAAGCACTCTTGAAGTGAGAAACTCAGGACACGTTTTTAGAGTTCGTGCAACACGTACGGTATTTATTTACTTATTAGAAGATATTTTAGTAACAAAACAAAAATGGGTTACTAAAAAGTGACATCTATTGAAAAATAGTCGGTATTCATGAAAAAGGACGGTGATTTTGATATTGTTGGTAAAATAAAAAATAAGAATCGATTTGACATACCTTAGGCAACAGTGGAACATCCTCATCGATATGAAAGCCTCCGACCTCCACAACGTTCGGTGGCAGGCTTTGTGCGTGAGCAATCGAAGGATGTGAATTTACTAGCATGATGGAAATATTGTGCATTGCAGCCCACAGGGGCGGTAGGTCGACACCTCTTGCTTTAGCTAAGGGTCCGAATTCTCTCTTGTAAAGGGCCTCTCTGTCGAAAATGTCTTTCCTGAAATTAATAAACGCAAGTATATATTAAAGTTAAATATTTCATATAGTATATTCATTATATTTTACACACGTTGTTCTTTCTCTGGGATTGCAATCCTAAAGGCAAAAGGCTAGAAATTTTAAAGTTTTCACACGTATCTACCTATTTCTCATATGACGTAGGCATCCACTAAGAAAGGATTTTTCAAAATTCAACCCCAAGGGGGTAAAATAGGTGATCAAAGTTTGTATGAAATTTTTATTCCTTGGAAATATTTGTATGATATTTCTAATGAATTGAGTACAGAAAAAATAATGAATTACGTATTTCAGCGTTTTCTAAAATTCAGTGGGTAAAATAAACTAAAATAAATAAACCTACTTGGACGCGGGCGAAGCCGCGGGTAATTAATACTAGTTTCTTTTTGTCTTAACTATAAACCTTCGATATTTATCCCCGCTTAAACCTTTTGAACTTCCAGTTATTTCAAAACCAAAATTCGTCAAAACGGTAAAGCCATTTTCGATTTTTAGCGTGACATTGGAATTACAAACCATTTTATGTATTTTAATATGATGATCAATTAGGATTTAGGATTTAACTTAACACTAATATCTTACCAGTAATCGAGCTTCATGAACCAAAAGATCATGGTATTAAGTAATCTTTCGGTGAAAGACATGGGCATGCTGAATTTGGTCATAACCATGGGTACCGTAGACACTGTTTTGACGGTGTCCACGAGGGATTCTAAATGTGGATGCATCCCTATGCCGCTAAGCATAATCCATGGTGCTTGTTGGATTGCTGCAAATCTGCAACGAAACGATTTTTACAATGATCTTGCTGCCTATTGTCTAAATAGATTACTAAAATAATGCAAGAACGTTTTACAATCCTGTGCAAAGCATTCAGAATGATTCATTTTTAGGATTTCGTACTCAAAGGGTAAAAACGAGACCCAATTACTGATACTTTGCCGTCCGTCCGTTCGTCTGCCTGTCTGTCACCTCGCATCAGGCTGTATCTCGTGAATTCTGATGTTGTATATAATATAGAGCCGATCTTAGAATAATTCGATAGCGCGAGTATTGTGGCGCATGAGGGTGTGTAAGTTCGTGACATCTGACAGCTACATGACTAGGACCCGACTTTTACGAAGCGCCGCCTGGTGGCAGATAAAGACTCGTGGGTTTTTTGACTAATCAGAATACGACATGTTATCTTCTACGGAGCTTAAAATCAGATGCTTAAACAACACGTACCCAGCTTCTACATCGTTTATGAACCACTCGTTGACAACGGCATCGAACTGCTGCGTGACAATCAGCTCCCGTACTGCTGGGTGGTTAATATTGGCCAGGGAAATGTTCCTCGTGAGTTCCTTAATCTCTGACAAACTATTGATGGAGACATCCAAAGCTGAAACGAGTGCATGGAAGGAGTGAGAACTTTTACTAGATATTACATAAGTTAAATAACGTAAAACTTTTTTTGTAATAAAAAATGGAGTCCATGGGGGTCTTAAAAGGCTCTATAGGTGAACATTAGATGAATCATATTATTATGCCATTCATATTATGTGCGCCATTTTACGCATTTCTATTGAAAACTGACAAAATGGATGTTTTAACTGTCAAAATATATGAAAAATAATAAATAAAACATCTAAAGTGACCTTTTTAAGACCCCCAGGAAACGAGCAGACGGATCACCTAACGGTATTCAATAACCGCCGCGCAAAAACACTCGCAACACCAGGAGTGAAATAAGTAATTCCTGTTTTACGGTCTTGCGTTCCAGGTCCTCAAAATCCCCACGCCCTTCAAATTCCCACGCTCAGGCCAAATCTTCCGGTAACCTCACGCACTCGGCGAACACAACAATAGCGTTATTTCACGCCAGTATTCTGGTCCGTATCCGTGGTATTTATCCGGTCGAGCCGTACCAATATATGTGCGTGAATTTGTATGATTGTTTTTTTTAAACGGGCAATTGGCCCATCACACTTACCCACCACTGCAACTTCTGTGTAGCCAGGATCAGTGGTAACCAACCACAAAAAACCCTTTGATATGATCTCAGGGGTGCCCGAGGGATATGCTAGATCTGTCTTGGGACCCGCAACGAAATTAATCTGAAGATTGTAGGAGGAGTAGGAAGTATTCCAGTTGTCCTCCCCAAGCAAAGCGAGAGACAGCAAAAACTTATGAGAGACACTAACTTACAGATATTTCTATGGTTACTATGTTACCAAGTGTTGAATGTAAGTGTTGAATGTTCTAAATTTTAATGATACTCTACCTGGTGGGTCACATTTACTTTTAAACTACATACCTACCTACAGTTTAAAAGCAAATAATAATATTGTTACCAATTACGAGTAGGTACTACACTACTACTAGTATCATAGAATAAAGTAAAATATTCAAACACCACTCACCAGAATCTTGGATCAGTTAAAAATTGGTGCAACCACGCGTCGTAGTAATAAGTAGGTGTGGGTACATTTTAAATTGGAAGGAAAGTAGGGGTACTAAGTATACTTACAACCAATTTCATTCAGGATAGAGCTTATATCAACAACCGTCAAACCCTTGATATATTCCTTTTCAGGGAACGGTGAAACCCACGTTACCTAAAATTGAATGATACATCCTCTTGAACAATTCTATATTTTGATAGAATTTAGGGTCCCATTGTAGAGTAAAATGGGTCCTATTGATTTCTGTTATAAATTAAAGGATTGCATTAATTTATTCTTTATCTACCGATTATAACATGAATACCAATGGCGTGGGGTTCCTATAGCTCCATTCTTTACTTGCCACTTACCTTTTGAAGATCCTCATCCAAATCCCTGCCTATTTTACAAGCTAGGGCTTCCGTACGAAGGAGAACCAGCCTTCACCACTGATGAATACTAATAATAAAACTATCTATGGGCGCTTCACATCACGTCAATCTCGCCCCGTGCTAAGTATCCGAAGAACTTGTGACTGGGACTATAATATTACGATCCGGAGTTCACGATTTCCAGAGTCGAGGATCACGACTAAATCATTGCTCAAAGCTTCTATACCAACCTCATGATTGGCTTTCAACAGTGATTTCACAATGCCCTTGCCGAGATGATGGTGGCTCTTGGAGGGCAGAGGACTCATCACCAGGATCCTGTAGGCGGACGCCGTCCACACCAGGGACGCCACACAGAGAAGCAGCTTCATACTGGCTGCAAATACAAGTTAAATCACCAATATTATCATCGACCATTACTTCCACGACTACTGTTGTTCGTTAAACTGGAACACTTCCTAGTTCCTACTCCTCCTACATTCTTCAGATTGATTTCGTTGTGGGTCCCAAGACAGATTCATTCCTCGGGCACCCCTGAGATCATATCAAAGAGCAGAGAAACATAAATCTTCCGTGTCTAGTAGGTAAAGTGTCCCGTATACATTTTCTAGCAAATACTAACTATTAATAAAAATTTTACATCCTGCTAATCTTACTAATATTATAAATGTGAAAGTTTGTATGGATGGATGTATGGACTATGGATGGACGAGTGGATGTTTGTTACTCTTTCACGCAAAAACTACTGAACGGGTTTTGATGAAGTATGGTATGGTATCTAAGTCCGTTCAATAGTTTTTGCGTGAAAGAGTAACAATTATCCATCCATCCAACCATCCTCACAAACTTTCACATTTATAATACAATAGCGCTATTTCAAATTTCAATGTTGTTGATTTATTAGTAATTTTGGTATGTAGTAGAATAAAATAAGTTCTCAGACACCTGCTCTAAATTTCCTAGTAACTTTTGGGCTATCATAATTATAATATTAAGCGAGAAGCAAAATATTACGCTCGTAGAACCAAAAGGCACCTACGCTACGTTAGTAACAAACTTAGGGGCTCCGTTAAACGTTATTTCAAATCAACAGTTATTGTGACTAGCGATTACATAATAAAATATGAAGTATATAGGTATAGTTGATTTTTTTTCAAGTAGGAAAGTTGATGCCATAGTAAAAGTTGCTTATATTCAAGAGTATATTCACTCCTGAAAGTTTGGACACTGACTGAAAAAACACCCATTATATTCGTGCGCAAGTGAAAAATACAAATAGCGATGAGACGAATACGAAATTCTACGTGATGCGCCACCGCACTTTAGACTTGAACAGCTACGT
Organism: Glaucopsyche alexis; assembly: GCA_905404095.1. Taxonomy (NCBI): domain Eukaryota; kingdom Metazoa; phylum Arthropoda; class Insecta; order Lepidoptera; family Lycaenidae; genus Glaucopsyche; species Glaucopsyche alexis. Next base: position 29,247,393 of record FR990044.1, read on the forward strand.
GACTAAGTTCAAGGCTGAGACTATATGATACGGAATCCAACAGGCCGGCATTATTGCAAAAACAGATGGCTCCTAGTTCACAGGCTAGTTCCTACATAGATTAGTGGGTTCGTACTTCCCTTTATTCCATGGCCAATACATCAAGTGGCCCTGTACCCTATTTCTATTTTACTAAACAAACATTATTTAAGTAGACAAAATGTTTAATACATACCTATATTAGCCCATGTGTTATCTTCTCCTTACCTCTTGAATTATTAACAAAATTAATTGTTGTCTCTAATCTCTATGCCACTGAAATGTAATCATCTATATCACAATATTTTATCAAACAACAAACACAAGTTACCATTGACTATTGAGTAACGTATGTGAGTAATGTATTAGTTTCTTTAAAAAAAACATAAATCTGGAATAAGGCCCTCAGCACACGATGCCACAACTTCACAAGCTCTCAACCGAGTGATTACGCGCGTTGTATATGTCACCGTAAAATTGTAAAAACCGTTAGATTGTAATATTGTAAAAAGTCGACAGATTGTCAAATAAACATTTCTCCTTACAATTGTACGCATTATTTTTCGTTCTATTGTAATATTTACCGTGCCGATTGATTAAACGGCAAGCGCCCCGCGCCGCCATATTTGTTTGCTTTTTCATAATAATAATTATATGTTACTAATGCGTACATTTGTAAGGAGAAATGTTTATTTGACAATCTGTCGACTTTTTACAATATTTCTAGTAATATTACAATCTAACGGTTTTTACAATTTAACGGTGACATATACAATACACTATACGTGATCCGATTCAAATACTTATTTAGGATCCTGTGTACCTATAACCACACTACGTTGGTTGGGCGTATATTTGTATCGAAAATAATACGTACCACATTTTTCAGTCGTTATCGAGTATCGACCATGTGTGTGATACCGACCACATCGCAACCACCAGCGACACCGAGTATTTATAACGGTAATTCATAAAAGCGACATTTTGTCGGTACCATAACGCAACCGCAAAAAGCTGCACACATAGCTTGACCACATTTCGTCAGGTCGTGTGGTGTAGTTGTGACTTGTGTTGTGGACTGTGGTACGTGTGGATCAACCCTAAAATCGTTTTCAAATCTTATCGCACCGATATCCAATAACAGACTGGAACCGCTCTTAAGAATATCGTGCTGATAAGTAATGACAAAGACAGCTATTTGTTTCATATTGAAACATATCCCTTTCTCTTTCATATCTTCGTAATTTGTCGGTGCGATATCCGATATCGTATCACATAATCACTTATTTTCTTATTAACAGTGGCTTAGCGTGGGTGTCTGCCGCCCGGGACGGACGTCAATATTGCCGCCCCCTTACTTAGGTTTTGCCGCCCCCTTAAAAGTGCCGCCCGGGGTGCCCCCCCGCCCCTACTACGCTACGCCACTGGTTCAGAAATACTAAATTTTGCGTGACGTAATATTCGGACGGCCCCTAAGATTTCTTTTAGTTTTAGGGCCAACCTTAGATAATTCTATGGGGCCAACCAAAAAAATGTTCAAACGAAAATCGCTGTTTAAAAATAGTAAAGCAAAAGGTAAATACTCACCCGACTGATTAGATAATGCTTATCCGTGTGTCGGATACATAATGTAATAGTTGATCTTTTCATGATCGGCAACTAAAGATAAAAGGTGTTTAGGGGCGATTTCACCATTGACAATAAAAACTTCGTTTTATAAAACTTAGTTCTTACTAAGCGCGTTCATGCGTCGATGTCAATCTCGTTTTACCTCAAACGGGTTTCAACATATTTACGCTAATTGCGATAACGAAAACTGAGTTAAAATATTAAAAACGTAAAATATATATGGACAAATGTGTTTTTTAGAAGTTCCATTTGTGTTGTTAGAAGTTCAACGAAGTTAAACCGACGAAATCCGGAGTTCATAAGCTAAACTCAGCTTAGCTAGAAACGTGTTTCGTTTACGTTGGTGAAATGCAATTCGGAGTTTTAAGCGCGTTTAAACGCGCAAAGCGAGTTTAGAGTACACTGAGCGCATTCAATTTCATTAGTGAAATCGCCCCTTAGGGGCGATTTCACCATTCGCAATAAAAACTTCGATTTATAAAACTTAGTTCTCACTAAGCACGTTCATGCGTCGATGTCAATCTCGTTTTACGTCAAACGGGTTTCACCATATTTACGCTAATCGCAATAACGAAAACTGAGTTAAAATATTAAAAACGTAAAATATATTTGGAAAAGTGTGTTTTTTTAGAAATTCGATTTCTGTGAACTACCTAATGTGATATTAAACACAAATGAATACTGATTTTATAAATACAAACATGACAATAATTGTCATCTTATGACACTTCGTACATGATAGCTCTTGAACGCGTTCAACGAAGTTAAACCGACGAAATCCGGCGTTCAGAACCTAAACTCAGCTTAGCTGGAAACGTGTTTCGTTTACGTTGGTGAAATGCAATTCGGAGTTATAAGCGCGTTTAAACGCGCAAAGCGAGTTTATTGTATACTAAGCGCGTTCAATTTCATTGGTGAAATTGCCCCTAAGTCAGCTCGGTACTCAAGAATGGTAAACCAGGAAAATATAACATAAAATCTATTTTCCTCAAGAAGGATAATTCAATGACAACAGGGAAAATAACACTAGGGAAAATAAATGTGTGATAAACTTGTATTGCTTATAAATAAATATATAAAACAATTTATAGGCGAGCGACATACTCTTGAAACAGTCGCACGTCACTGCTCTGGTATAGTTTGTGTATTTGGACTTCGTTGTTCGTTGTTACTAGCGCCTGCAATACAAGAAATAGTTGTTTCAACTAAACAACAGACAAGCAAAAATTCAATACCAACTCGCATCTGCGACTTAGGTTAGCAAATTTTATTTAAAAATGCACACATTCTGTAGAACGCAGACAAAATGTCTAAGCCAATTGCTAATGCATTGGAGGGACTAGAAGGTAAGCGTGAAATAAGTCTAACAGACCAAAGTTTTGAAATATGTAATATTCGAGGTTATAATAATACCTAATATATAAGTTAAATCTACCATCACCCGCCATATTTACTACAATCCTAATTTGTATATTAAGGTATAATAACTCACAATTGCTTTATCGCTGGCAACACACGCTCTGGCGGGCTGGCGTACGTACTCAGCGTGTACGTCGCTATGTGTGAGCCGCCACACACACACGCTACAGTCCAACAGTGCGGTGATACAGCACGGGTCCGTCGGAGACCATACCACAGTCTTAATGGACTAGAAGAGAGGAATATTATTAAAAGGACAAGGAGAGAGAGAATATATCTAAAAAACTTAACGCGGATCCTGCCTCGCTCTGGATGTATTGGGAGACTTTAACGTTGTAGCTGGTTGCACAACGTTACAACTTAAATTTATCACAACAAAAAATGGTCAAAATTTTTTATAAACTCGAAGATATAATATTATATTACTTAGGCCGTCAAATCGAACCGCAAAAATCAACAAAGATTTTGCCGTCTCCATTATTTTACAGCAGCAAAAACTATAGAAATGTTGAACGACGATGCAACACTTCTGTTACATTGATGATTTTTTCACAGTACCTAGTAACTGATGATGGGCATTATAGCCTTTGTGTGTGACCACGCCATGACATTTTGGCGTTATTCAGCAACTTCATTACACCACTTAAATGATTTGATTACGCTTATGTTGGGATCAACAGTAAAATATTTCACCTCGGGTGATGTCATTGCCGTATTAAATATTCAGGCGTTATTGATTAAATGTCAGAACTGTTTTTTGTAGCGTGGGAGAGGCATGCTCCGGCCTCAGATGCTCCGGCACGCATGGGCCGGCTAGAATGCTCGACCGCATAAATACTACAGTCCCACAGAAAACCGGCGTGAAATAATGGCGTTGTTGTGTTTCACCAAATGAGTGAGGTTGTGTTTCACCAAATGAGTGAGGAAATGCACAAGGGGGTGAGGATTTTGAGGGCCAGGAACACAAGTGCGCAACATCCATTGCGAGTGTCCATGGGCGGTGGTAAAGGTTGTAATCGCTTACCATCAGGCTTACCGCGTGCTCGTTTCCCGGTACATTTCAATAAAAAAGCTGTTATTTGCTATGGAAAAGGACAAACGAGCAGACTTATGCCTGATAAGCGAATACCGCCGCCCATGGACACCAATACCCGAGCCTCCAGTACTATTAGTCACTCGATTTAACACAACGCAAGCATTATTTTGGTTTTGGCGCTCACTGAAAATATATGTCCGCAACATAATTATCATTATCAGTGGACACCAATTTCGTAAAATTTATTGTGTTTTTTAAATCATTTTATGTTGTTTTACATACTATAATATGTTCTGTATTATTTAACCAAATAAATTTACTTTTCTTTTTTTATTTCTCGTTTCGTTTTACTACAACGAACGTTGTTTTTACCAATTGAGTTATATAATAAAATACAAATTACACTATTAATAATATTACTAATTTATTTTGTTTAGCTTATAAATTATTCATATAAATTTACCTTAAAATCGATATCTTTGTTAAGAGTTTCTGAGATATCCGCAATCGTATTATCCGATAAATATTTGTCAGCGGTAGGAGTTGATAGGTTGCTAAAAAATAACATTGACATCATTGATACCCAAAAATCTACATTTTAAACGTCTGTATAGTGCTATTAAAATGAGAATACGATCGAGTCGGCGCCATATTGTTTCGAATTTAGACTGTTATGTTAGTTAAATTTATGTTTAGATAATTGATTAGGTACTATTTAACGTTTTTATTTATTTAAATTCGATGCAAGACTATTAATATTTATATGCATATAAGTTTTTCTGAAAATCGCACTTTTCAAGTGATATTTGACAGAAAAAGGTCATTGACGATCCTATTCTCATTTGAAACGCATTACTTACGCATTACACGACTACTAGACGAAAAAATAACTGAAACGAATACATACCTACAATCCAGCCTCAGTAGAACCCTAAACGGGTCGAATGAACACAAATTTATAATTCCATCATCTGTGGCAGCTAGAAAATATGGCAGATCATGAGGAGACACTGCAATTGATGTAATAGTTGATGCTGGACCTGAAAAATATTTCATCATAGAGTACAATATATAACTTAGAAGAAACTTTGATACTACGAACATAAGTGGCCTAGAATTTAGTATGATGGAATGATGGATGGAATTAGAATGTCATAGAATAGATTAATTGTATTGCAGTCAAAATAGAGAAAGGAAGTATTATAAATAATAGTATTATAATACTTACTGCCAACGTCGAATAAACCCACTTTAACCGCAGAAATTAATCTTGAGCAACAGAGAACCTCTCCGCAATCTTTTGCTATCAAATAATAAATACGACTTTTGCAATGCATAATTTTTAAATCATGACAAGATATTTTGTAATCAAAAGCATTTTCCACTAAAATTTTGGAGTTATTCATACTGGCAGCACTGGTCGGTCTGTCGAATTGCTTTGACGTACTCTGGCGTGGTTCTATTTTCAAATTTCTCTCCATTCTTTTAGTGGCTAGTCTTTTTTTCGCACTATTCAAATTAAAAATATTATTATCGGCTACTCTTTCGTATATATATTCAGATAATTTGACGGTCTGCCTCTTTTCTAGTATCATCTTTGACCAGTACGCTTTACCTGGATCATGGACATATTTTTTAGATTTTTCTTGCATTACAGACCATACGGTCAATATTCCCAATCGTTGTAATGCAAACAACTAAAATATTAACAACAATTTAGACATCAATTACTTTTATACGATTAAAGAAATCATTGTTTTATTTAACATGAACATTAAACAGCCTAGTAAAATGCTTTTTTAAGACTTACTTGTGAGCTAATTACTGACCTGTCCAAGTATTTTCTTACTACTGGTATCAGTATCATTTGATAGCTCTGCTAAGTATTCTAACGCGACTATAGTATCAGCTTCATGCTGATGAAAAATGTTAATCGCACTAGTGGTGAAAGCGCTTGTTTGAAATGTTGCCATGCTGATGTCCTAGGAACACAAAACCCATTGAAAGAAGATAAGAACCTACTATAAATATGAATTATAGATCTAAAAGGTAAAAGTTTTGATGTAAAAAGCATTTGGGGATATTTTTAGTTTTCCTATAGGTGATCACGAAAATTGGTCCAATATTCAAACATTCGCCTACTTTAGATTTTTATTTAATTAACTTACTGGATTCGTGCCAATATCACGATTCTTTAAATTCCATTGTCTATCTCTTTCAGTTTCTGAGAGGTTATTTTCTTCTATTTCATGAAAATTTTTCGTTTGTGTTTCAGTGATTATTTCCTTACACCAAGTTGGCCTTTCCGTCAAGTCCCAAATATGTATTGAACTGAAATAATAAGGCTATATAGCTTTAACTAGCAATTAACATTTCATACGTTGCCGCAACAAATTTCCATACTTAACAAGCATTCAAATAAAAAAATAAGATGTTAATTTTTAAAATCATACCCGTCTTGTAAAGCTCCAACGAAAAATCCATCAATTGATCCATAAAATACACTATGTTTTACGTTGTCTATAGCTATCAGTACTTTGATTGGCTCGATCATGGCAACGCTCAAGTCCCACAAACATAAAATACATTTGTCTGCAGTGACGCCACTTGAAATTTTATTATGTACAGTAAATATGAGATTGCTCTTTGTTTTAGAAAATACGATTCCTATTACATCAGAGTTTTTTAAATAAGAATATTTTTTGTTTGTAACTTTCTCCATAGTCAAAGTTAGATAACCACTACTGAAAGGGTATGATGACTGTTTTAAATCTGATACATGAGCGTTACTAGTATTAATACTTAAAACATTACTAATTCGTCTCTCGGCTTTCTTTAAAAACTTTGCAAGACTATTCATATTGAGATAATTACATTTCAACTTATTTGTATAAGTTTCATGTGACATTATTTTATCAGATCCCGCGCCATCCTTCTGCTCTAAATATATTCTAAGGTTATTATTTTTGTAATCATCATCATGTTTTGTGTCCTTTTTATCTTCGTCGAATAAAAAATTAAACTCTTGTTTATTTTTCGTATTATTGTCTTCACTTATTTTAAAATTTAGGCAGACATCATTTTTAGAAAACTTTATAGGATGTTGTGTCCATTTATTGTCATATATGACCTCTTCAGTTTGGACCTCTGTAGTGATACCATCATCAAAAGTCTGTACCGCTGTCTGTGTGTAGTTCGATCTACCAAAGGTAGCCATGAACAAATCGTATGGTATGGGCTTCATTTCGAATAACGAGTACGTTATTTCATGCAGCGTTACTATACTCAAAATGTCTTGTGCTCTCTGTTTTAATCTCTGGATTACACGACGTTTTCTGCGATGATCTTTTGATTTTGTGAAATCTATGAATAATGGCCTAAAAGATTTTAAATAATTTTTACATTATCAGTTCTATACTAATATAATAAAGAGAAAATGTTTGTTTGTTTGCATTGAATAGGCTTCAAAGCTACGGGGCCGATTTTGATGAAATTTGGCACAGGTGTGGAGTAGACCACGGGGAAGGACATAATATGCTACTTTTTATCGCGGAAAAATGTTCGGTTTCTGCGAAATTAACTTTTGCGCTCACGAAGTCGCGGGCAACATCTAGTAAACTATTAAGTTGAAATACTTTAAACCTATTTAATAATAATATGTTATATCTAGCATTTTAAGTACTGCTACTAACCTCTCAATAACGTCTACATGGACCGTCTTAATGCTCGGTAGTCCACTAGAGCTAGACATCTCCTGGAAACCTTCATCAGTCAAAGAAGTCTTTTTGTCGGCTTCTTCAAAAGCCTCAGTAATGTAGTCCATGGGTGTAGTTTTGTTAGCAGATCGAGTGTCGCGTAAATCAAAATGACCTGCATTAGGTTAAACGTAATTAGGTATTTTTTTTAATAAATTCCTTTTTATGTTCTACAGTCTATAATATTAGAACATATAAACTGGATACTAGCAGCGCAAAACTAAAACCAATTTAACCGAACAGGCGTAACATAGGTCAATTGAGTTACCGAGGTTTTCACGCATTTAATTTGTAAGTGCACACATTTAGGTTTTAATTAATGACGCGAATTCACAGTGATATTGTAGGGACCATAACAGAACACAAAGGAATTGAATAATAAGAAATAATGCTACATATTACGTACCTGAATCTAGCATTCGCTCTTCTTTGAAGTTCTCTTCAGATTCATCAACATTTACTACATCTTCCTCGGCCTGAGGAGTGGACTCACTCGCTTCGCTTAGTGTACTTTTGTACGACTCAAAATCCGATTCGTAACTTTCGAAGTCATCTTCATAGCTCACTTCTTCTTCACTTGACTGTTTTTTTTCTTCCTATAAAAAAAGAAAATTACCTTTAACTTCTAACATTATTAATAGATCATTGATAGGTGATCAATTCGTTATACATTCAAACTGCTACCTACATTCTTTAAAAGTTGATGTTGCATCTTTCTATATAATATGTAAATCTTCCGTCCATGTTTTTGTAACTGAACTCTTTCTCAACAGCTGGATCCTTTTGATGAATGTATTCGTGTGTATTCAAGTGAATTCGAGAATAGTTTTTACCCGACTATGGCGAAGCCAAAAGCAAGGGTAATTGATGATTTTGGCAATATATGTTTGTCAAGCCGTAGCTGTTAAACTACTGATCCGATTTTAATAAATTAGGTGTCAATAGATTCGTAATCATACGTAATATAATTTACATAGTTGGTTTATACTTTTTGTAAAAAAAAATAGGGATATAATTAATCGAGCGAACAAAAAATAAGTTGGCGGCTGCACGTGAGCATACTGTATTACTGAATTTGGCAGCAAATTAATATGTTGGCGACTAAATTACTAAACTGGCGAAAACACTCGGGTGACAAAAAATTCAAAAGTCGGCAGATAAAAAGAGGCGAAATTTAATCCAAATTAGCATCGACATTTATAAGTTGGTGACTTAATTTCCGAGTTGGTGACCATTATACCATATAAGCAGCTATAAAACCAGATTTGGCTGATAAATTAATGGCTGCTAAAAATTCAATTTGCAGGCTACGGAAAATCCTATTTTTGGATACTGTCGGAGTATGTTTTTCTTTGACATGGGTATCATTTTCTAGGTTTCTGGGGGTGCAGAATAATATGAAAATAAAATCTGTTTTAAAATTCCACAATGGCGTAAATTTTTGTGATTAAAATAATAAGGTTGTCCTTTTCCAGGTTTCTGGGGGTTCTGATTACAAAATTGTCTTCCAATTTCATTTTCTAAAATGGAGAATATTCAATCTTCGTAAAATTAATATGAATACTAAATTAAAAGATCTTGGGGATGCTAATTAGGATTGATGATTATTATTACAGTATGTTATGTAAATCAAGGTATCAGCTATGTATAGAAATTTTTCAAAATTTTCAAAGAAATACGAGGGGTGTATAAATCTATTGAAATGTTGTAAAATTCAAGATTTTCGAATTTTTTTTTTCTCCCATCATGAAGAAAATATGATGTTGCGTGGTTTCTAAGGGGGGCGAAATTTTCATTATTTTTTCAATAGGATGCGCCGTTTCCGAGATAGAATCAATTTTATAAAAAAAGAAGTAAATGCTGTACATCGAGATACGATGGATGTTTATAGCTATAGAAATGTTGAAAAATTCAGGTTTATCGAAAAAAAATTTCTCCCATCATGAAGAATATATGATATTGCGGAATTCCTAAGGGGGGCCGAAATTTTCATTATTTTTTCAATAGGATGCACCGTTTCCGAGATAGAATCAATTTTATAAAAACCTAACCAAGAGCATGTCAGGACATGTCTAAGGAGGGTTCCGTAAACTATTAAGTTTACTATACACTATAGTACACTATAGAATAAACGTATGATAAATTAATAATAATATTATTAAGTAATATTATGTATTATTTCTTTACTATTTTGAATGTTGATTAATAATCAAAACATATAGTGAATAGTAACCAGATGATCTTTGTGATTAATTTTTATTTTTTATTCGATTTCGATTATATTTTAAAGAATTTTTATTAATTTTAATAATCGCTAATCACTAAACATTTGAGTATATTTTAGTCTATTACGATATCGCCTATCTCAATGTAAAAAAATATAATTACTTACTTATTAGTTGTACATATCAGAGCGAGGTTTTCGATAGCGTGATACAGAATTTAAATCCAATAACACAGCGACATCTAGTATTATTTTTCAAAAACAATCCACGATTTAAACAGGAGACTAGCGCCATATAGTTTTCGTAAAGTTACTAGCAAATTGAAGCTTTTAATATTAAAGGTAGGTATTAAATTATATTAAAAAACAATAATACTAAGGTAATTAATAATACATATTAATATGTTTTCAGTGTTATTAAATTATTGTAATAATTGGTAAAAGAGGCACATATTCGTAAAATTAATTATTAATTAAAATTTTACATGTGTTTCAAAACTTAGCTCTAATTCTGGGAAAGAAACATAAATTCGCAATAATCAATGTAATTACTGCAGTTCAGTTAACCTCAGTGTTTGTCCTTGATGTAGGTTCAAACCCGACAACGTGTTGTAGTTATTATTAATTTGTTTTTTTTTTTATTAATTATTAATTTCACTTTTTTTAAATTATGCAACCAATTTTGAAACATTATTTTAAATAAGCATTTCACATTACGAATAATTATTCTGATTTGCTTTATGTTAATTTGTTTTTCTATAATTGCTCTAGAAATAGAAATTATGATGCGATTTCGTTCAAAATAGTTTTCCTAAAGAGTTTTTAGCATGATCTATCAGCATGGAAATTTGCAAGTTTCTATCTCCTATAGTTTAAAAATGCTAGGGGGGGGACCAACTTACGAACTACTTTGGAGGCCGATTACTCGAAAATAGTCAACTTTATAAAAAAGTAACGTATGAAATCTTGCCTTTATTTTAAAAGACCTATTCTACGATACCCCACACGATGGGGTAGAGTGAAAAAATATTTTTCATCCCCACTTCACATGTATGGAGAGCCACCCCTAAAATATAAAATTATTATTTTTTTATGATCTCGAAACCGTGATCTATACACAATCTATAACTGCACCAAATTTCATCAATTTATATTCATAATTACAGGAGCTAGAGGCGCGGACAGACAGACAGACAGACAGACGGACAGAGCGAAACTATAAGGGTTCCATAAGTATTACGGAACCCTAAAAAGAGGTAAATGCTGTACATTGAGATACGACAGATGTTTACAGCTATAGAAATGTTGGAAAATTCAGGGTTTTCGAAATTTTTTTCTCCCATCATGAAGAAATTATGATGTTGCGGGGTTTCTAAGGGGGACGAAATTTTCATTATTTTTTCAATAGGATGCGCCGTTTCCGAGATAGAATCAACTTTATAAAAACATAGTAAATGCTAGAACATTGAGATACTAGGAATGTATAAAGCTATAGAAATGTTGTAAAATTCAGGATTTTCAAATTTCTTTTTCTCCCATCATGAAGAAAATATGAAGTTGCGGGGCTAAGGAAATTTAAAATGGATGACTTTTTTGTAATCAGCACCCGCAGAAACCAATAAAAGGACATCCATATTATTTTTATAAAATCAAGTATGTCCGCCATATTGGAATTTCAAAACGAATGTCATTTTCGTATCCAGCCAAAAAGTATCCAGCACTCCCAAAAACCTGGTAAACGACACCCATATAAATTTTACGAAAAATAAATATCCGCCATTTTTAAATTTCCAAATTATTCTACACAATAATCTACACCCCCCTAAAACCGAGAAAAATAAAAAATTGGGAATTTTGTACGCTCCTTTATGTTTTTTCTTGTGTGCGCTTGTTTCGCTGCTTGTATGTTTTTTGAGTTACCTACATCAGGGAAAATATATGTGCTTATTCTTAAATTAAATGTGTACTCACAAATTGTCGCCAAGATGGTTATTTGTTCGCTAAAATATAATCTGTCTGCCAGTTTGGAAAATTCAGTGGTATTATTTAGTCACCAGATTTGTAATTTTTTGTTCCTTACATTCTTTCGCCAACTTGGTAATTTTGTATTCAATATTGGGTATTTTCATATCCAAAATTTAATTGTTTTGTCGCAAGTTTAAATACATGCCAAAAAAATATAGTTATGATTTACAATTCGGTCTACTGGATGATGATTTATTAATATTTTTTATGAGTAAAAAATTATAAGTAAAGATGTATTAGGCCCTACGAAGTGGACACGGGGCACCTAGCAGAGTTATAAATATGAAACCGCTGAACTGCCTAGAAATTTTGTTTAGACGCAGTTTATCTTTGTTGGATTAAAATATTGGGGTTGGATTTTATAACGAGTCGCCTGAATTTGAGAGTATTGATGGTGTACGGGGCTTAAGGGGGTTAGTCTTAAACCCTCCAAAGAAATTTTGGCTGCCGGAGTTGCGTCTAAATATTTTTAAACAATTTTCAAAAATTCTTAAATATAATTGCAATTATGCAAACCGGAACTTAATCTTTATGCTAAAGTACAAGGGGATGAGCCAAGATCTTTTCTTTATTGCTTCTTTAAAGAATCGCCGATCAAAATGTATGGAATTGAAATTTGGAAAAAGAAAATACAATCGAGGTAGGTACGCTCATTCAGGGTAACTTTGATTGACGAGAGTAACTTCGACAGTTTGTTCACAAAATTCTTTTCTATTGCTTTATGTGGGAAACAATTGGCGCTTAAAATTTAATAACAATTTGTGTACGTAACATACTTCGTAAACGAAATCTGAAAAAAAGCAGCTGTGAAAAGAAGATAATATCAAAAACTTTTGTTTTTAACTGCGCGCAACATAATGGGTAAAAATCAGTGCAAAACTTTTTTTTAAAATCTCGTTAACTTTGCTGCTATCAAGGTATATAAAAACATAATACAACCTTTTAAATGTAATAACTTTATGGTTTTTTTGACTTGTCTATGACCCCACTGCATCAATATTTGAAAAAAACATAAACTAATGTTACCCTGAAGCTGTAAAATAATTAAAAGTTAGTTTGTGCCAAAGTTACCCATTTATGGGTGGTAACTTTGACACACGACAAAATTGCCAGTTTTTAATATAATTAGTCATTTTTAAAGACGTTATAAAACTTTATACCTAGCATAAAAACCAACCTGAGAGCACAGATTAACTAAACTCTTTTGACTCATTCTTAACATAGTAAAAGTTTGTTTAAAAAATATGTCGATGATGTATCAAAGTTACCCTGATTGACTGTAATTATATTTTATATTATATTATAATGTGATATAGGAAATGTATGAGAACAGTATATAATTCTTAGGTAATTAATAGCAATGTATTACTCCGAGATGGCCCAATACGACTTCATTGGGTTAGGTTAGATGGCGTAGCGCAGCGAAGCTACCGCCTTAGCCATCGTGGTTATTTCTTTGTAAACCACCCAGAAGCAGGAGCCCCGCATAGCTCCGTCTCTCGTCCCTCTCCGTCGAGGGGCTCCGTCGACTCATAATTGAAGCCAGTTGTTATTGAGGACCATTGGGTTCTAGGTATGATTGAGGATGGATCTGAAGATTTGAGGTTGGAAGTGTGTCCAGACAATATTCGCTCTGCTGAGGTTTTGGTGCCACTTATATTAAAGAATGTGGAAATTGGCACCACCATCCACACTGATTTTTGGAAAGCATGATTGCTTGTCAGAACATGGCTACATACACAAAAAAGTCAACCACTCGGATCGCGATCGTGACAACCCATTCATAGCTGAAGATGGGACTCATACTCAACGAATTGAGTCCCAGTGAAGGGCCGTTAAAAGATTTTTTAAGAAGGACAATTTTAATAAGACAGAAAATTGTGCAGATGTTATTTTTGAATATTTGTGGCGGCGAGATAACATAAAATACAGGAAAGATCCATTCGTGGAATTAATAAAAGCTATAAAACATGTTTATAAAGTGGAATAAACAATGTTTATACACTGTTTTTTATTTTTTCTAAGGAAATCAAGTATTTCCGGCGGGTGAAAATGGTGAGGGGGGAATCCCCCCCTTCCCCCCCCCCCCCCCCCCCAACCACTCGCAACCCCTTAAAATGGCGACGTATTTTAAAATGTTTACCAAATACCTATTGTGAATTTTATTACATAACGAAAAATCTTACCCCATCTGCACTGAAATTGACGTAAAAAGCTTTGGGTGCGGCTGTTAATTTCTTAGACAGACAAGCCATTTCTGTGTTGTTATCAACGACTTCTGGTGTCAATATCTTAACTTCACCTTCATCCAGAGTTCTAGTTTGCGTTCTTTGTCTTTCATTTGGTATCCCTACTTTTTGTTGTCGTTCTTTTATTTTCATTTCAACATTATCTTTTTCATCAATGATGAGCTTTTCATGCAATTTTCGTTTTTGAATCGGTGAGTTTACTGTTACGTTAATGGGAAGAGACTTGTTTGCCTTTTGCGTAGTCTCTATTTTATGAACACTCCTTGTAGGCTTTACTGTATCAGTTTTGCTTAGTACCTTTCTTGAGCTAAGCGGTACTGTCGATGTAGACTTTACGATCTCTTTATTTCGCTGCGTAGTTTTGCCTATATTGGCAGCGCTAGTTACTTTTAAAGGAACGTTTTTAGATACTCTGAGAGTTTTATTTTTATCGTAAATATCAGCGGTCGTTGTTTTTTGTACAAAATTACGTGGAGTCGACACAGTGTGTATGGATTTTTTATTAATGTCATCTGCCTTCCGTGAACTAACAATATCTTTAGCTTTGTCTTTAGTGAGTCTTTTATCGCCATCGTTTGAGGATTCATTTTTATTCCTATCTTTTCTATTTACTGAATCTACGTTTCTTCTCACAGTACTGTCTGTTGTGTTTCTTTCAGTCATTTTCTTCGGAGCATAATCCTCCTTCGTTTTATCTTTTGTTCTTCTTTTCTCATCTTTCTTAACAGTCTGCATTATTTTATTATTTTCTAAAACAATGTAATAATTAAATTGATACACACATTTTCCTTCTTTAAGGCGTATAATTCCACAACTAGTAAGTAGTAGGAACGGTTACTAAGCAGGCGGCACCATAATATGTATCCCTGGGAAACGTTAACAAGGGTCTGGAAGGTAATAACATAATTTGGGGTTGTTGGTACAGTTTTGGGCAAAAGCAATGATGGGTACCTAGATAGTACAGAGTAGGTAAATCATAAAAAAACTATGGTTAGCCGCACACGTGCAATATTATTGACAGAATAAATTTGTCAATATTAGTCAACACATACAAAAAAAGGAAATATGCCCCGCACACAAGAAATATTATTGTCAATGTGAGCATTATTGCCAATATTAAGATAGGTAGGTACCGTACGGTACTGAGGACAGTGTCATTATGTATTTGAAAATTTGGCGCGTATTTTTATGAAGGTGCTCAAAACTGAATAAATAAGTTAGGGAATATGAATCAATAAGCAAAACTGTGCCATAGTGTATGGACAAGTTAATCACAACATAATACTTACCACGTCATTTTATCCGGGTCAATAGGTCGAACTTGAAATGACATAAAATGGTTTAGAAAATGTAACGTTATGTGTACCTACTTAGATACATAAATATACTTATTATTAATTTAATTTACATGAATCTTCAAAATATAATAGGTACTTATTTGTCTAATAAACTATTTATTTATTAAGTATAACACACTGCCTAATATGTTCCCTAACAAGTTACAAAACTGCGACAAAAAACTAAAATGTTTATTCTTAGTAGTTGCCATGGTTACCGCAGTTAAGTGACACTATATTTTTTTAAATTAGTAAAGTAGACAATTTATCTTTGAGCTAAAGATAAATTGTCTTAAGGTGCTCCCTCACCTGGAACATTCGCGTGTAATGTAACGTTACATATCTGAACATTACATACCTATGTGTAGGAGGATTATTATTTATTGAGCATTGTAATGCGCACCTTGTAATGATCCCGTCCGCTCGGCGCTCAAAAACGTTACATTACACGCGAATGTTCGTCAGTCAGGGAGGTAGAATTGTAATGTAATGGCCAAAGTCGAGTTTATAATGTTAACGTTACATTACACGCGAATGCACCAAATGAGGCTAAAAGTAACCAATTTTAAATTGTTAAAAAATAATCGCCTTTTACGTCAGGTCACGCGCCTCGGACGCGGCGTTGGCGTAGCTCTTTTTATATATGTCAAAGCATCTTCAAGCATTCGCGTTTCTGTGAATTGACTCGGATCGACTTTGTACCAAGACATTACGAGTATGTTGACTCCACAGAATACAGAAACATCGTTGACTCAGTACCCCAAGCAGGAACATTTTGCGATATCGTTATTCGTTACGTGTACGTAAGCGAGAAATATTGTATGAAAACCATGAAAGCGCCTCTAGCGGGCGTAAAAGTATTTAAAATTTTCATACAATAATTCTCATATTTCTCGTTTACGTAACGTAACGCAACTATACCGCAAAATGTTCCTGCTTGGGGTACAGATCAAAACTCAAGTGCATTTAAGATAAACCGGAATTTGCTACAACTTAATACAATTTTTATTTATTAATTAATTTTATTATACAGCAATAGGTACTAGGTGATAAGCTTCCTAGTCCTCATACTGATATGTGAGTTTGTAAGGGTGGATGTTTGTTACTCTTTTACGCAGAAACTACTGAACAGATTTTGATGAAATTTGGTATGGTAGTTTAAGCTCTGAATTAACACAAGCTACTTTTTATCCCTAAAAAGTAGTTTACCATCCCATGGGGGAAAACCTAGTTCCTATATAAATATCAGGTAGCAAGTGCGGTTTACAGTAGGCAATTCTAGATCAAAATCGTAACTGGATCTACGGCTAGGGCTGATGAGAATGTTTGGGCACATGGGGCAGAAAACTTTGTAATCGGAAAGTCAAATGAAAATAAATTTTAAAATTCCTGTACTTTATTGAGGGTTGTACATTCAGGTACAGCAACTAAAGTAGGTAAATATATGAAACCGTAATGGTTGTTGAAAAATTGAAAAAATAAATACAATAAAAATATTTAGAACTCTGATGTCTTTTAAGTCACATAGGTAGGTACTTCTTTATGTAAGTTAAAGGTAAACTGCAATAAAATTATTATTTCAGAGGTAATGTACTTTGTTTAATTTATATTTAATACTTAATTAACGATAAATAATTAATACAATACGATCGGACGTATTTAATAAATACAAAACAAAAATAGGCGCGAAATCGCTCGCATATACTACAGCTCTTTCTACCACAGATGATAGCTCGAAACAAATTTAATTTAAATTTGGAATCAAAAGTGGCGAGAGTTTAGTTCTTTACATGCCAGCGACGATGGATGCCGGGTCCTCTACGCCTTCCTTGATCTTCCTCAGGAAGAGGACAGCTTCGCGGCCGTCGACGAGTCTATGGTCGTAAGTGAGCGCGATGTACATCATAGGCCTGATTACGACCTGGCCGTTGAGAGCTATGGGCCTCTCGAAGATGCCGTGCATGCCCAGAATGCCGGACTGGGGTGGGTTGATGATGGGCGTGCCCATCAGCGAGCCAAACACGCCACCGTTACTTATCGTGAAGGTGCCGCCGTCCATTTCCTCGATCGTAAGCTTACCGGTCCTCGCCTTCTCCGCTAGACCAGCGATGGTCAGCTCGATATCGGCGTATGTCATGTTGTGGACATTTCTGACGACGGGCACGACCAGACCTTTGGGGGTGGCGACGGCCACGGATATGTCCACATAATCTCTGTACACGATCTCGTTTCCGTCGATCACAGCGTTGACGACGGGCTGGTCCATCAGCGCGTTGGCTGCCGCCTTCACGAAGGGCGACATGAGACCCAGCTTAACTCCGTACTTCTTCGTGAACGCGTCCAGGTACTTCTTACGGAACGCCATGATGTGAGACATGTCGATCTCGTTGAAGGTGGTCAGCAGGGCGTTGGTGTTCTGAGCCTCCTTGAGACGCTCCGCGATTCGCATGCGCATGCGGTTCATCTTTACGCGCTGCTCGCTTCTGGTGCCGACGATCTCTTTGCTGTAGTCGGCTGGGGGGACTTTCACGGAGGCGGTGTCGATCGCCTGCGCGTGTCGGATGGCAGCTACGGGTATGGACGCTGCGGGGGCGGCTGCCGGCTTCGGAGCGGCTTTTGGTGGTGGTGGCGGTGGCGGCGGGGGTGCAGCGGCGGCCGGCGGCGGTGGCGCGGCGGCGGTCTTGGGGGGCGGCGGCGGCGGAGGCGGGGCCTCGGCCTTGGGTGCCTCGGGAGCCGGAGCCGCTGCCTTTTTAGGTGCTCCCGCTGTAATCTCCAGTCTGAACAGCTTCTGTCCCGCTTTCACTGTCTCACCATCTTTTACGTATAGCTCCTTGATGATACCGTTGTCTGGCGCCATGACAGGGATCGCCGTTTTGTCGGTTTCGATCTCTAGTACGACCTCGTCAGCGGCCACCGCATCGCCAACTTTTTTGTCGAGTTTTACGTCACCCTCCGACACTGAGTCAGGGAAGCCCGGTGTCATAACATCCTGTTCAGCATATAGAGGGTTACTGAAGTGGATGGATGCGACCTGACTGCTGGCCCCCAATATTCTGGGCTTGATTAGGCGAGCTCCCTGTGGCAGGACGCAGACCTTGGGCACCT
The DNA here is from genome assembly GCA_905404095.1 of Glaucopsyche alexis. Taxonomy (NCBI): domain Eukaryota; kingdom Metazoa; phylum Arthropoda; class Insecta; order Lepidoptera; family Lycaenidae; genus Glaucopsyche; species Glaucopsyche alexis. The sequence continues at coordinate 29,266,190 of FR990044.1, forward strand.
CTGATGACCTGAACCGGAGGCCTTGGCCCTGCCTCCGGTATATAGTCTGCAAGTGCTTCGAACAGCGTCGCAGCATCGTGAGATTGTTAGCCCTGAAATGAGAAAAAATTAAGATTAGATCACAACATCAATTATCTTTATTTGCAAACTAATGCTGAGACTATATCTCCAGGGAGAAAACGGTTCCGGTACCAATCAGTCTGTCAAACAATCGTATGATTTTTTCAGGCATCAACTACATTGCCGCTGGGACGATCCGGGTCGGAAATTTTCACGGAAGCAACCGGCACACGTTCTGGTTCTCGCCAGGTACCCAGTCGGATTTAATTCGGCGAAAGGGGCGGGCTTATCAAGATTGTATGCAGTTGTATGGATTACTTTTTTCAGACAGTGTTGCCAGCTTAGCGGTTTTCTCCCAAAATATATGGGGAAAATTATGAAATAATATACGATATTTATGAATACGAAAATTACCTACATCAAGTACAAAAAGTCATCAATTTTAGATTTGCAAGATGACGGATTATTTTTTTTTTTTTGCTGAATAGTGACGTCGTCAAGATATTTAGGGGTGTTGAAAATAAAAATGACATCCATTTAAAAATTCCAAGATGGCGGAATTTAATTTTATTAAAATTAATTTAAGTTCTTTTTTAGGTTTCTACAAATTGGTTGGTAGGTTGATTACAAAAAACTAAAAAGCCATCCATTTAAAGTTTTTTAAAGGATAGGAACTTTTTTTTTTTTTGTAAAATTGATATAGATAGGTGTTGTTTTCAATATTTTTAGGTGTGTTGAATATTAAAATGACATGCATTTAAAAATTGTAAGATGGCCGACATTTGTTTTGTTAAAATTGATATGGGTGTCCTTTTCTAGGTTTCTTTTTTTTTTTTTGCAATTTAAAATATAGGTATGCTGAATGCAGAATTATAATAATATTAATTTTTATTATTTGCTTATCATTATTGATTGTTTTATTCAGTATTTATATTAATTTTAATCATGCAATCTTTTGTGGGATTTCAAAGTAATTCTAGGGGAGAAATATTTTTGAAGAGTTGGTTACAATGTTGAATGTGAGCAAAGCGCTCAGTATCCACTCTAACTAAATTTAAAATAAGGAAAGATTCCGGTAGTATTTCCAGCCTAAAGTAATAATTTTCAGTGGACACATTCTTTGGACTATAAAATTGTGATAGAATATAGATTGCCCAATAAATAATTGTACAATATAATGTGCTAAGTGACAACCAACTATGGATCCAATCTCCATTATTGATAGTCCTTTGTGACTACAAAAATTCACAGTATACAAAAATTATGTTAATAGGCTAGACGACTGATTTTTTTTTATTGCATAAATGAATAGTACTCTTTCTTAAATATAAGTAACTTCTCAGAAGAAAACATACATCAAAAGTCAATATTTTGAAAGGTACAGCGATTTGTTTACAAAATTTCGCAAGTCCCGTGAAAACGCTCCATACTAAAGTTGTACATAGCTATGACGTCATGTCCAAGTTAAAGTGTATGAAATATATGGCTGCAGGAAAATATTTGTAAATATCTCCGATATTTGTGCGTTTAAGTTCATACATACCATAATTAATGTTTTTGTATATGATGTAAGTAAACTAATGATGTAGATTTTGGTTACTAATTTAGCAAAAAAAATATTACTAAACTATACATAAAACATTATAATTTTTTACATTTACAAAGTAGTAATGCCTCAAAATTTCTGAGTACATTAATGAAACTTAATATTTTAGATGTAGTCGTGTAGCCTATTGTTATATACTTCAAATAACAAATTCGACAAAGCAGAAGATAAAAATCAATTTGGCAATTTTGGTATCTTAGAAAATATGCAAAATCACGGTTTATCGCCGTCATAATTTATTTATTTATTATTATTAATTACAACAACTTTTTTGTTACTTCTTAATTATTTTCAATTGTATGAAACGAGCAGATGGATCACCTGACAGTAAGTGATTATTTGGCCTGGCCCCTTAGGCTTCTGGTACCTTCACTGACTCAGCTAAGCACAAGCTTATGTAATTTCTACGGATGAGTGGGAACATATTTTGTGTTCAGCACAAAAATGGCCCAGTCAATGACAGTTACATATTTGTTTTACTAAAAACATTTTGATATGTAAACCCAAAGATAAATTAAGACTGATATTGACACAATCTACATTTCTATAATTGTTAGTGATCATACTTATTATTAAGGCTTGTAGATTGTGGCTTGTTGTCCTAGCTAAATGTTGTTACAACATACATTATTACATAATTGGCATGGCTATGCCTCTTTTAGGTCATTAACCACAATTGCACGAACATTATCACAATGCAGCAGGTTTTGCTGTTATCACTGAATAATATTTTAAATGCATTTAAATCGCGCATTTTCTCTAAACTTATTAAAAACGTCGACTGCTTCTTTTGGATAAAATTATTTTCATATTATTTGTCATTTTTGTCTGCTGATTTTAGATATTAAATATGACCTAAATTTTAAATTACTTAATTTTATTATTATGTATACTTGAACTGATATGTAGGAGGTATATATAAATGTGTTTGTGTATTTTGGATGCAAGTAACTCAACTCCTACATACTCACTGACTGCATTAAACCAGAAAGTGTCATTAATATCTATAAAATGAATAACTTTTAGACTTAGTGACTCATTGATATAACTATATTTTATTCCAGGAATGTTATTTGTCTTTTAAAGTAAATTAAAAAAAACTGTTTGCTTTAAATTCTTTGTGATACAATTTTAAGTTTTGACAAAAAATTAACTCTTGGGTCAAATCCTTCTACATGGAAAGCAGGATTTTAGTTAAAGGGCTAATGTGACTAATAACCCACTGCATATTTAATGAGTGCTGAAACCAAATTTAAAATACACAATAACGAAGTATTCTCTAATGATTTCCATAACTAAATTCTTTATAAGATATCAGAACTTGAGGGCCTTAGCTGCTAAATCTACCACTACATATTTGTCTACATACAAAATGAAAAAAGGACCCTAAATAATTACTTGTTTTATATAACTTGAGGGCTTAATACCATAATATTACTCAATTTAGTGTAACATGAAACTCTTAAGTGCATAATAAATAATAATTAAACATGCATGACTATGAGCCCATAAAGCCACTAAGCCTTTTTTTTTTGTTGTTCTACTCTAGCTTGAAACTGCAGTATGCCATCCATAACACATAGGTGTGAAAGTGTTACTGTCAAAAAACCACTGCAATCTTATCAAAACAATTAAAGTCACGGTTATATGTGGGAATATTTAACACGTTCACCTAGTAAAAGGGGTGTTAAATACAGTACTTATTTATAAAATAAGCGCTTAATTAATTACAAAACGTGTTTTTGAGACTACATTAAAGCGGACAAAAGTTAAGGTTAGTAGTGAGCGAAGATAAAGTTTTATGTCATAATAAGCATTCCCTTACCTCTGCTGTGGTAAACAATCGCTAACAGTGAACTGATAAGTTATTTTCAGACAAAAATGTTACATAAGCTCGAGCCTCATGACAAGTTTTACAGTGTGAGAAACGAGATTTTATCGATTTTGGAAGGTTATTCAAAGCATAGCTAATCAAACTTGCACATATATACCACAAACTAATACTTCACTTTAATTATAAACGCTGCTTTCTTCACTTTTAATAATGAGGTCCCAAGATCTACATTAAACTCGATTTGGTGGAGCCTCTAGTTTTTCGACACTTCAATTTTTGTTGGCGGCTCCTGTCATGTAGTTATTTTCATGACGTTTTCGTTTGACGTTCGAAAATCCATCGAGCATTTATCGAGTATAGAAATGTCAGTACGACAACAGTGACTAAATTACTTATTTTAGGTACTACTTTTACCTTTGAGTATCCAACTATGGAGACGCCATTATCAGGCGTTCCCCGCTGCCAAAGGTTAGACCCTCCGGTCGTGAGGGTTATATAAAACTAGTTGCTGCGCGTTTTTGACGTATTCGGAAAATTACAGCGAGGCGGAACGAACCGGAGCAGAAAATGCCGACTTGCTGTATTTTTTCCTGCAAAAACAGATCGGAAACATCAAATAAACAAAAGGATGGTGTTACTTTCCATGTGTATGTATTATTTTGCCTAAATATTAACAATAATTGCGATATATTAGCAAAAATCCAAAAATTTTACTCGATGAACAAATGTTGCTACTAAATCGTACAACATCCAAATTTAGGGTAATATTTAAAAGTAGTAATTTATAAAAACTTCTATTTCATATTCGTTTAGGTACTATATCCATGATTCGTTCTTGTTTTTACTATTTCATAATGAAGAAACATGACTAATTAATTAGTACACTATTTACAATTTTGTTTTTCTTCATGATATTATTTCACGAAACACATAGAAAATTTGCAAATTATTATAAAATAATTATTCAATTGTGTTAACAAACTTTTGTTTATATTAATTATTATTTATTACAATAAAATATGTGCGGATAAATTTATCCTGAAATTATGCATTTTTAATTTATAAACAGGCCACACTTCATAAAAACTGAGGGTTGTGACAACGTAAAAGAAATATCGATATCGATTTTATCAGTATGTTATTCTGACCATTATTTTTTTTAGATTTCCTAAAAATAGGATGATTAGGAATGCCTGGGTCCAAGCTTGCGCTAATCATTTTTCTTGGTTTCCCAAACGTACGAGTACAATTTGCTCGGTGCATTTTGATGTTTCATGTTTTATTGTTCAGCGAACAACAGTAGGAGATTAAAACAGCGCGCCTTGCCAACTTTGAAATTATTAAAGGTGCATTTTATAATTAACTAGTTTTTGCCCGTGAATTTGAACCAATCTTTGAACTACTTATGGTGAACATTGGTAAACATTGAGGTGGAACAGAACTATTATAAATGCAAAAAAAAACGTATTTAGGGTGGACCCTATTTATCAAAACGATTCCGCATTTTTACTTAGCTCTACCTTTTTTAACCGACAAAAAACCGAAGGAGGTTGTCAAGTCAACACATACTTACGATTATAGTACGATTTTGGTTTTTTTTTTTATTTAATACTATAATATATTTTAAATATAATATATGGATGCTTCACGTCATGTCAATCTGGTCTCGTGGTAAGTTATCGAAGAACTTGTTTTACGTAGGTAGACCCACGGACTCCTTTTTTACAACAACAAATAAAAAGCGTGAAGCGTGCTAGATAATGGGTTTCAACACGTATGAGGCTAATTCTTGAAGCTATTATCTATTTTACTTTAGTTATTACGGCTGCTCCACCCGCGTAAATATACTATCGGTTATCCCGCGGGAATACTCTACTTTTCCGATATAAAAAGTAGCCTATGTTTTAATCCAGAGCCTAAACTACTACCATACCAAATTTCATCAAAATCCGTTCAGTAGTTTTTGCATGAAAGAGTAACAAGGATCCATCTATACATCCAACCATCTATCCATCCATCCATCCTCACAAATTTTCACATTTTATACTATTACCTACTAGGATAGGATGTGAAAATTTGTGAGGATGGATAGATGGTGAATGTATGGATGTTCTTTAATATTGTAAAACATACTTTTGTTCTATCATCAATAGTTTCCGCAGCGCATGCGACGAAAGTTGTTTAATGGCATTTTTGACACCTTGGGTTACGTTACTAAAGTTTTAGTAAGAATCCCTAATCTTTTCTAGCAATAAATATAGCCTATTTTACTCAGGGTGAATGTAGCTTTCTAATGGTGAAATAATTTTTGAAATCGGCATAGTAGTTTTTTAGTTTATTCATTACAAACATACACACAAAAATACAAATCTTTCCTCTTTATAATATTAGTATAGATTATTATATACTACCTAGGTTTATAAACAAATATTTTTTTAAACGACGTACAGTCAGATTAGATCGCAAATTAATATTTATCTATACTTTCTCTCATTAGTTATTCTATGTGCTAGTTAGACTAGTTAGACATACAGAAACTTATAAGAGAAAATATAGGTGAAAAAATCGATTTCGAATTGATTTCGCTCAGAATAATTTTCCCTAAGAGTTTTTAGCATAGTCAATCAACATGGGAACTTACAAGTTTCTATCTCCTATAGTTTAGAAATGCTAGGAGGATGACCAACTTATAAACCATTATGGAGACCGATTACTCGAAAATGGTTGACTTTGTAAAAAGGTAATTTATAAATTCTTATTTCAATTTTAAAATACCTATAAACTATACAAAATTTTATTTATATATATTCATAATTACACATGCTAGAAAGACGGACAGACAGACGGATGGTCAGTGCAAATTTATTAGGGTTTCTTGAGTATTACGGAATGCTACAAATTGGTTGTACGCACCAGCCGCTCCGCAACTATGATATTCGCAACACTGCTAAAAATGCTAAAATTCTTCTTCACGCTGGATGACGCTTCCATTTTTGCATGTTTCAACATTTTAATACTTATTTACTTTATGATACTGAGCGAAATTGTAAATTAAATATTGTAGTTAAGATTTAATAGATATAATTTTTGAAATAACTAGCTATATAGAATAAACTAGCCGAACTCATCGATAGTAAAACATCGATAGTGTCAAGCACTAGCGGTGCGGTCCCCCCTCCCGCAGAAAGTGGCGAGACTTTTTCGCATAGAAATTAGCTGTCATGTCGTCTCCGTATAGTTGGATACTCAAAGACTTTTACCTATGTATAACTTAAAGTTTATTTTAACATAGGAAATATTCGGTACATAGTTCAGTTTGTATGAAAATGAAATTTCGTAGCGTTTTATTTTGTATCAGAGACATCTATCGGCACCTGTAAGAACAAGTAAGTTCTTTTTATGATCACAGATGACGTAATTCGCCAGATTTTAAGGTTTTGTTTAGTACCTACTTGAACAGTTGAGGGCACTGGGGCACTGTGTAGTCTGCAGACTGTATGTAATATACAAAGATTTTATACCTCAGAAAAACATTCTAATATCAAGTAATTATTTACTTAATATTAAATTAAATTTATCTACGACATGCGTTGGGGTCGAAACCTGGAAGATTTCTTTAATTCCAAATTCCAAAGCTCTTATATTTTATGCACTTTTTAATTTTTTATAACACTAGATGGAGTTGATACCTACTTAATAAAAATAATATGCAATTATTTTACTTTTTGTCTCAATATTATTATATTGTAGGTACGTAAGTTTAAAATTAAAGACTTTTGATGATAATTATTATAATAATTTGAACATATATACATTTAAATTTTTATGACTTAAATAAGAGCCCAATTGACATTGTATTCCCGTATCGACTGCAGTGGCGGGCAAGACCATTTTATGCTTATCTATTAAGCATATAAATATAAGAGGAAAAGTTTGTTTGTTTGTTTGCATTGAATAGGCTCCGAAACTACTAGACCGATTTTGATGAAATTTGGCACAGATAACGGTATAGTAGACAACGGGAAAGGAAATAGTCTACATTTAACCGCGAAAAAATGTACGGTTTCTGCGAAATTTAATCTTGCATGCACGAAGTCGCGGGCAACATCTAGTCAAGCATAAATTCTCAGCATAAAATAAATTTAATTGCAAAATAATATAATTATTATTTTAAATTAATGGTGTCGGCTTTATAACCAGTGCAAAGTTAAAAAGGCGGGAAATAAAATTTTCATTAAATTTCACAGTACACCGTACTTCACCGTACTTCTAAATTCGTCAAGTCAAAGTCCAATTAAATAGTCAGTGCAGTCAAGTCAGTCGATTACGTAAAATGGTAGATGCTTTACAGAAACTTCCTAGGGAGCTTTGGAGAAAACACAAAATAGCACGCTTATTGAGGTTGTACCACTTCCCACACTTGTGCACGAATCGAAATACATAACACAAAATTTAAATGAAAGAAATACAAAATCACTCGTCACTCTTCCAGATTCTCGCCAAAACTCTAATTCCACATTCTTATTTAAAGTAGGTAAGTCTTATAATTTTTCAATGAAAAAAAAATGTGTGATGTTTTAAAAACTCGTATACGGTAGGTACCTACTCATGTAGGTACTACCTACAGGACTAACATCTATCGCGATGCCACATACCTACCTAATATTATAACCAATTTTAATCACAACTACAATAGGCAATCGGACAAATTTTTTTTTATTGCATAAATGAATAGTACTCTTAAATATGAGTAACTTCTCAGAAGAAACCGTATATCAAAAGTCAATATTTTCAAAGGTACAGCGATTTGTATAAAAAATTTCGCGAGCCTCCTAAAAACGCTCCATACTAAAATCGATATACACATGACGTCACTTGAATATGAAGTAGTATGAAGTAGTATATGAAGTATATGGCCGCAGGAATATATTTGTAAATATCTCCGATATTTGTGCGTTTAAGTTCATACTTACCATAATGAATGTTTTTGTATATGATGTGAGTAAACTAATGATGTAGGTTTTGTTTACCAATTTCGCAAAAAAAAAAAATTTTTTTTTGGTATAAAGACTCGAAGAAATTTTGTATACAAATCGCTGTACCTTTGAAAATATTGACTTTTGATATACGGTTTCTTCTGAGAAGTTACTCATATTTAAGAGTACTATTCATCTATGTAATAAAAAAAAATCAGTCCGCTTGCCTATTTTGATAAAAACTATAACCCGAGTACGTAAATTATATAGCCTATATTACCCCGGATAATATTACTAATCTTTTAATTTATTTGAGATCCTCTTCTTTCGCATAATTTTATTTGTCATAATTTCATTTGGCATACCCCACTTGGCATAATTTTATTACGCATAATATTACTTTGGCATAATGGTTTCTTGGCATACTACATTATTAGGCATAAATATCATTTAGACTAATATTTTTTGTCATAATTTAATGAGGCATAACTCGTAAGGCATAATTTTTCTTGTCACAATAATACTTTGGCATAATTGTTTTTTGGCATAAACTCGTTAGGCATATTTTTTGTCATAATAAAATATTCAAGGCACAAATATGTATAAAATGGAACGAAATAATGAAAACACGATTAAGGTAAATAAACACATATTTATAAAACATTAAAAGCAGGTATTACACTCATTATACCTATTGTAACATGTGTAACAGTAGGTTAAGTTGCGGCGGGGTGGCCCTTGGGCCACCCTTAAGCCGCTAACATGTTTGAAATAATTAATACGAAAGGTTATTAATGCAAAAACAAAACTTACTTTATCCTTAAGTGCATTAGGCTCGTAGTTATGGCTCAGCATGTTCTTAGATAGCAGTTCGTGATTTTTGTCCGAGTTTAATTTCGTAATCAGCCGAAAAATACAATTATAATTGTTATTTCGTCTTAACTCGCACACCCAGTAGAATTTATCATTCATTAGTATGTGAAAAAAATGCTACAAAGATGTATGCGTAAATATAATAGTATGCTTAAATATCATTATGCGTAAATATATTTATGCTTTTTAATATTATGCATAAAAATATTATTCTTAATTAATATTATGCGTAAAAAAATATATGCCTTACAATAAGTATGCCTAACAATTATTATGCTTTTAGTAATTATGCGAAAAAAAAATATGCTAAGAAAGTTATGACAAATGAATATTATGCGAAACTACTATTAGGTCAAATGAAATCATGCGAAGTAAAATAATTATGACATATGATTTTATGCGAAAAAATATATTTATTTATTTGTCCTCGCCCTAGTCGGGTAGAATGGGAAGCGCTCGGTCTATTAAAATGACAAACTGAAAAGCCTAGTAGTTACGGGGTACTAGGCTTTTTTCTTACCTTTTAGCCTAGTCATTTGGTCAACCAAAAGGGGATTATCTGGAAACGTTTAGCGATATCCCTGCATAAAGTAATTATGTAAAAATAGTTAGCGCTATCACTGGTTAGCGCCATGTTTGCGGAGCTCATGCACCAAAAAAATTGATTTCACAAAAACATGACCAGAACAATAATTGTATCAAATTTTCTCTGTTTATTTTTGTAATGTTTTTGTCGTACCTAAAATGAGTCGGAAATAATAAAGCATCAAAAAACTGTTATACTTAAATGCATTTTTTCAAGATGGCGGCGTTAGCGACCAAGAAGATCACGAAGTATAAAGAAGATGGTGTAGTGTATTGACATTTATAATAATAAATATAAAGCACGCACACTTATGGGGCGTGGTATCGGTGTGAGAGTGGTAGGGGCTGAGCGAGTGGTGGGAGTCTCCCACGCACCCGCTGGCACTATCATTCCTTTACCGACCGCCGACCAGAGCGGGTGTGCTTTACAGCAATATACAAGTGTTTCATTTACCAACTCCTATTCTACAGATGGTGGTAAAGTTGAAATTTGAAAAAAAGCGCAATGTATAAATTAATTACCAATAGGGAATATGCATAAAATATAAAAATAGCTTAAAATATAATAATATGATACTAGACTGAAAAATAAAGAAAATGGCGAGAAAATTTTCAATATCTGTTGATAAATGAGCAAGATATGAGCGGTCAAAGTTTGTAATCTATCTCTTTCTAGCAAAACGAAATTTAGTATGAACTTTCTATGAAAGTCGTGTTATGTGACGTCACGATACACGTCGGATCTCTCTGTCTAATAGACCACTTTAAACGTTCATATCTTCGTTATTTTTAATGATATCAAAAAACTGATTTTACCATACGGTTTACCAAACAAGATAGATCTATATAAAAAAATAAAAAAAATACGTGCATATTCCCTATTTTTAAAACTCCCCCAAAGCTTTCCACGTCAAAGAAAGTAGCTTCATTATAAATATTATTAACCATTATTATTTTTATACTCTGTGCATAGTTATTTTTTACCTATTCCGACGACATAAGAAATCTGTCATAGAAACTTCGAGTTAAAAGTACTGTGAACGAACGAAAACCTTGAAGTATTAACGATTGATAGAATCTAACTTGCTGTTGTTAATTTTTATACAAAATACAACCTCTTGGCCTTATAAATTTCAAAAACAATACGAATTATACAAGTGAAAGCGGAAGGTGCGGTGTTAAGATGCACCTCCCCGGCGCAGTCGGTAAACCTGTCAAACGCAGGGTCCATACAATTGATGACGTCATAGGCGCTAGGGTGCGGGCTCCTTAAGATAATACAAAAATAATTAATGTGATACCTACGTTTGTAAGTTGTTTTTATTTGTATAGCTTATTTTATTAAACTTACACCAACTTATGTTTCTTATGCACCCCATTGATTCGCTACCGTACATTTTGCCGCGAAAAAGGTAACCTTTGTCCTCCCCGTAGTCTACCATATATCTGTGCCAAATTTCATCAAAATCGGTCCAGTAGTTTCGGAACCTATTCAATATCGGAAATATGCAAACAAACAAACAAACATCATCGTTATAATGTTAGTATAGTATAGAATATTAAATTGAGAAAAGAATAAAATTATGCTGGCCAAAGGGCCATCCTGATAGTCCAGCCAGCAAATCCAGCAGCCAGCGGCCGTCAACGTGACAATTCTTATTTTTGACTAGCTGATGCCCGCAACTTCGTTTGCGCAGAACTAACGGAAGCGGAACCCTAATTTTTTTAAACGGAACCCTAAAATAAAAGTAGCCTATGTTAGACCTTATAACATCACCTATCTGCCAGTGAAAGTCCCGTGAAAATCGGTCCAGCCGTTTCAGAGATTAGCCGGAACAAAAAGACAGACAGATCGACAGACAGACAGACAGACGGACAGACAAAATTTTTTAAAGATTGTTATTTTATTTTAAGTACCGAATATACTTTCAGATTCACTATGTAAAAAGCTGTTAATTTGAAGTTACAAACAGACACTTCAATTTTATTTATCTGTATAGGTGTATAGATTAAAGATTGTTATTTTATTTTAAGTACCTACCGAATATACTTTCAGATTCACTATGTAAAAAGCTGTTAATTTGAAGTTACAAACAGACACTTCAATTTTATTTATCTGTTTAGATTATAGATGACTCTTCTATAATTTGACATAATTATTCACAGACTGCTGTAAAGCGGCTGGACCATTAAGATGGCCTTTCAATATTAAAAAAAACCCACCAGTGGTAGCCCTGTCGCGGTGCTGAAGTATTTTTTCGGTGGCTTGGCATTTCTGTCTGCAGTTCCCTTTATCTGGTGATTCCAGGCGTGAGGCATTTTTAAAATCGGAAGATCATAGTAGGTATATGTATATGCCACCGTAAAATTGTAAAAACCGTTAGATTGTAATATTACTAGAGATATTATAATATGTCGACATATTATCAAATAAAAATTTCTCCTTACAATTGTACTTACGCATTATTTTTCATTATATTGTAAATTGTAATATTTACCGAGCCGATTGGTTAAACGGCAAGTGCCCTGCGCCGCCATATTTGTTTGCTTTTTCATAATAATAATTATAACGAAAAAAATAACGCGTACAATTGTAAGGAGAAATTTTTATTTGACAATATGTCGACATATTATAATATCTCTAGTAATATTACAATCTAACGGTTTTTACAATTTTACGGTGACATATATACCTACTTATATTCTATTCAGATCCAATAAACGTAAACAAAAAGGACAACAGAACCTTAACGTACCTACGACTATTATAAATGTGAAAATTTATGAGGATAGATGGATGGATAGATGTATGTTACGCTTTCAACCTCCGCGGCACACGCATCGCTTGCATGCTGCAGCATCATAAGATATGGCGACAGTTCCCGCAAGTGGGGCGCTCACTACCCCCTATCGATATTCGATACTATAGGTGTACCAGAATCTCATGGCAAATAGGGAAAAAAAAATTTGTAGTGTGCAATACTGGGGAAATTGGATTAAACGATCTTGATACTGGTTAATATTTAATTATGTCTTTAGTATTATTGAACATGAATTATAATAAGACTGTATGAAGAATGTTCGGTGTATAATATAGAAAACTAGCTTTTGCCCGCGGCTTCGCCCGCGTGGAATAGTGTTCTTGGAGAAAAAACTACTTCGGCGAATAATTCTCTACCTACTTACAGCAATATACTACTGATACAATATTGAACATGTTTTTAGGTTTGCCCAATGCAAATTGTTAAAAATGGGACCCTATCACCTCGATACGACATGCGCGACCACTTGATAATATACTTACATAATAAGTACTTGAATATAAATTTTACCATAATCTTATAATATCTTAAAGACTATTAAATACTTAAAGACTATTATTTTAAAAACTCGCATCAAAATCCGTTGCGTAGTTTTAAAGATTTAAGCATACATAGGGACAGACAAAAAAGGGACTTTGTTTTATACTATGTAATATAATGATATTTCATGAAAAATAAATCAATCGTGAATTACTTTATATACTTATTTATTACGAATAACATACAATTAAATTGGCAACAGTTTATTTAATGTTGGAATTTCCTTCCGAACTGTATAGAACTCGTTTACTTTATTCCTAATCAACTATAAATCGAAACTGTCTTATGTTGATTTTCTTTTTTCCTCCTCCCTCCTTTTACCAGGCATGGAAAACAAACCATCATTCGATGTGCCATCAGCTACGATTCACCTTATAGTAGTACTGGAAACACATTTAAAGAAGTCACAATAATTACCTAAGAAAATATAAAAAAACTAAAAGTATCAAAACAACTCACTCTAACTTACCGGTCAACTCGACCACGAACTTTAAATTATAAGATTGAGTTCGATTTACACCTTCTTCTTTCTGTATTTTACTATAGACATAGAAAACAATATTTCTCGCTTGAGATCGAATCGCCTTTTTGGATATTTTCACAAAAACAACAAATTTCAAGAACATAATCACAAAATTTTAGCAGCGGTTGACAGATCACGTACTTTGATTTGACGGGTCATACTTGACATTGCCATATGAAAATCACATTTTTTATTTTTTTTAAAATGCCATCAGATTCTGGTAGAGCTATACCTACATAACGCCTCACCATAATAATATCGCGTGTAAAAAGTTAAAAACGTATCCTTAGGAAAGTTGCGTGCCTTACAAAACTTCAAAGACTCCACATAATCCACTTCACGACTATATTTATTAGTAATGGTTGGTAATGATGATGAATTAATTAGCGTTTTAGGTCATCATAAAAATTCCAAAACAATAATATATGTAGATGTTATATAAGATAATGCAAAGAAAGATAAAATACTTATTTGGATAATTAAAGCAGAAATTCTAAAATGATAATATTTGTAATCAGGATTTGTTACGTTTATCTTGCTCGGGTTCCACCCATATTTTCAATTACCCAACCGAATACGACAAATCGTAGGATACAATGTCCTTTCAATGTTTTTTTTATATATATAAAAAATAAACTGTCAAACGTATAACTGCCTCCTTTTTTTGGAAGTCGGTTAGAAAGGAGATAGGACGGTTAGACGCACGCACAGCCGTAACCGTGGCTGTAAAATGTAACATTTTGACAGTTATAAATTTATTTTACAAATAAAGATGCATATTAAGAAGGGATTTAAAAAAAATCCATCCTCAGTCCGTCTACGGCTTAACTTTCAAATTGTAACAAGGCCTTAGTGGTTTCTTATTTGATCTGAGGTATCGGCCAACATTAGTAATTGGTATACTTATACTTGGTGTTGACATATCAAGCCAGGTCTAGTTTCGATATCATTTATATAGTCAATTATTAAGAGGGTAAGGCCAACTTAGCCTCCATGAAACTTGGTGTTCTTAACAGGTCGAAGCAGCATTTCACTCCGGTCCAGCGCCTACAACTATATCAGGCTCATGTGGAATACTATTCTCATCCTGTCCTCTTGCCCGATTGCCCTCTATATTTGAAAAAAAAAACTACGCCCACAAAGTGCTAAAATAAAATCTCAAAATTTTTTTTCGGGTAGGGTTTAACACCCCTACACGCAAAGTGGGAATGATTTTTTTTCCTCGCGTCTACCCCCATAGTATGTGGTATCATTAGATAGATCTTTAAAAAAAACAGAGGTGGCTAAGATGACTATTTGTTTTAGGCTTTAGCTTTTATATTATTTGGGCTAGGCTTTCAATTTACAAAAAAGGTGGATGATTTCTTTTCCCGTCCCATTCTGGCATAGATGATTTCTTCAAGTACAGTGTTACCTGTAGCTTCAATTTCTTTTATAATTTCAACATGGGGAGTACTGGGATGAATAATTTTTTATAACTTCAAATATACGTCCAAAGTACCAAGTGCAGATTTAGGCACACGACTTTTTCTAAAGTCGTATCGTATATTCTAAAATGTATCATTGATAATTCCTATATAAATTGGTAATCAGCTAAAATTGGCTATTCTATAACCATGAAGCAATTGCTGGTTGTGTTTGCTCTGATAGCTGCTGCTGCTGCTGCCGTGGTTCCTCTCAGGAACTACCATGAGGCTATCGGTATACCACGGGCAGAGCAGATCAGGCAGGCTGAGGAGGCTGGACACACCAATGGATTTAGGATCATCAATGGACAACCTGCACAGCTTGGACAGTTTCCCCATATGGTAAGGGCACATTTGTATGACCACAAGAACACAATGCAGCCGCAAATAGATCTTTATCGACGAGGCCGCAACGTACAGATTCTTAAAAATTGCCTATACTAAAATTGGGTGGGTTGAACCTACAAGCTATATCTTTTCGTCTTTTATTTTCATGGTCAGGGTAAAAAGGAAGGGATGAGTGTTGTTTTAAAACTATATTCAAAATAAATAGCTGCCGGACTGTGAGCACTTTGCATGCAGAGAAAAGCTGGTTAGTGGGATACAGGAAAGGGCGGAATGTGGCTACCTTAAGTATAGCTCTTTGTGCTCTTTCTACAGTAAGCAGCAGTGTCTTGCCCACGCCACCCCATGACGTAATGCAGTACGTTATTATAGATTGACAAAGAGCAAGGTATACTTGTCTTACTAATTTTTGATCTAGGACATTGCGAAGGATTTTGAAGGTGAAGATAAGCTTACGTAATCTGTTTGTAAGAGTCATAATATGTTGCTTAAAGGAAAGGGTCTCGTCTAAATACACACCTAAGTATTTTATTTTGTTTACCGGTAATATGTAAGGGCATGCACATTGGGAATTGGTTATACAGTGGTGCGCATATAGTAACTCAGACCGGTCGCGGCTTGATGATACCTTGCTCTTTGTAAACTTAATAAATTTTGTTTTATCGGAATTTAATGTTAGTAGGTGCTTATTAAGCCACTTATTAACTAACGTAAAGCCTTTCTGTGCAAAATTATAAGCGTCTGTTTCCGAATCAGCAGAGAAAAGTAGGGCGGTATCGTCGGCATAGGATATGATTTTGCCGTTTTGTAGTACTATATCACAGAGATCATTAATGTATATTAGAAATAGCGTAGGACCTAGGACACTTCCTTGGGGAACACCGTAACTAGTATTTTTTAGGTCATTACTGATTATATCATCTATTTTAACACATTGCGTCCGTTCTTCTAAGTAGCTTTTGAAGAGATTGTACTGAGTACCTCTTATACCGATAGCGTCTAATTTTCTCAAAAGTATTGGGATAGATACTGTGTCAAAAGCTTTAGAGAGGTCTAGAAAAATGCCGATAGTGTGTTTCCCTTTGTCGAGTTCTTGTGCCAGATAATCCGTTAAAGTATGAACCGCATCCGCAGTGGAAACTCTGGGTCGAAAACCAAATTGTGTTTTGGACAGAATTGATTTTGCATCTATGTATTTTACTAGTCTAATATTTATGACTTTTTCTAACACTTTAGAAATGGAAGGTAGTAGTGAAATTGGTCTATAGTTCGTCATTTCCTTCTTATTACCTGATTTATGCACAGGGATAACAACGGCTTTTTTAAGACATTTTGGGAAGTATCCGTTAGTTGGTGTTGGTTAATGAATGGTTTTATACCTGACTGTCAAGAAATTGAAGTAAATATACCTTTATTCCCACATTTCTTCCAAAGGGCTGGATGATTTCACAGTTAAGATATCGTCAGATTTGTCTCAATAACCCAAGTGTCCTTAGATAGTTAGTTCAAAGAAAAATACAAAACGGCGGATTTTGTAACGAAACGGAAATTGTAAGTAGTTCAATTTTTTTTTTACCATACCTATCGAGTAGGGTATCAAAGTAAAGGAAATAAAAAGGAGATTCAAAAATATACATATGTCAAGTATTTAAATTTAATCAGGAATATTTACAACCGTTTTAATTAAATCAATGAATAAATTTGTAATAATCAATGCATTCAAATCTTAGAGAATCAAACTAATTGGATACTCAAAGATTCAAATAGTCGTATTTTTGTTTTAAATCGATCAAGTGTGTGTTGGTTAAACTAAAAATCGAAAATAAAATAAGTAATAAAAAATAAAACACCCGAATCCAAAATATACAGATATTTAAGCAACGCACTAAAAAGACCGAACAAGATGGAGAAAACAGACTACACTATGAGCTGAAAGCCAAGTGAAATAATTAACGTTATGTTTGGTAGCAGGCGGGACCCATTTGCAAATTATAAATCGTACAAAAATATATAGGCTTGTTTCGGTTTTTTTAGTGCGTTGCTTAGATATTTGTGTTTTTTGCAGTATTTGGGTTTTTTATTTATTTTAATTCTTAATAATGTAAGAAGAAGGATTCATAATATGTAAATTGTTTTATGTTATCACTTATCAGTTATAAATTTATCCTAATTCCTAATTAATAATGATGGTTCTGTCATCACGTTTATTTAAAATCGAGGGTTTTATTCACAATTCGCTGCCTGTGTACCTATTCAATATTTTGGCGTTTGTGTTTTAAATTATACTTTCGTCAACATCGAAATATTATTAATAAATTCAATTGCCCTTCTGATTATTATCAGAATCATTTCGTCACAATATACTTATTGCACCTTTATATCATCCTCTAATCTGAGTCTAATCGATCCATCTTGTGTTAACTGGGACTCTTTGTGGACAGTTCTTAGAGAGCTTGGTGTACCAGACCATCTAATCGCCTTAATTCAGACTCACTCTCTACTATCAGAGCCAAGGCATGGTCAGAATTGACGAAGTTTTGTCGAAGCGTTTCAAATTTGGTAATGGCTGCATTCTCTCGCCAATATTATTCAACGTATATGGCGGATACATCATGAGGCAGGCATGTGATCAATGGCATGGTGGCGTCCGCATAGGTAGAGTAAAAATTATCAATCTTCGTTATGCCGATGATACGACGCTACTTACCAAAAATGAAGTCGGAATGTGTGAAATTCTCGAGAGAATGGAACGGATCAGCCATGAATTAGGTCTATAAATTAAAAAAATCTAAGGCCGAGTTTATGGTGACAGACAGAACTAATAGTTTAATATTATCTGGTACGCTAAATCTGGAAACCGTGGAGGAGTTTGTTTACCTCGGGTCTACAATTACAAATAACGGGTCTTGCGAACCAGAAGCGAGAAGAAGGATTGGAATGGCCATGAGAACATGGAAAGATAGACACTTAAAACTGAAGACCAAAATCAAACTCGTTCGCACGCTTGTCTTTTCCATATTTCTCTATGGAGCGAAAATATGGAAGTCCGCAAATCGCAAAAGAATAGATGCACTCCAACGCATCCCTAACTACAAGATTCAACATCAAAATAAGGCTTTCGACAATCTTCGGACATATTGCCAGGAAAGACGGAGCTAATCTAGAAAAGCGCGCCTCGGGTTCCGGGCTATCGCCTCGTGCACATACCTAGACCCGAGTGCGTGCGCTCTCGCGGTGGCGGAGTGGGGTTTTATATTACTAAAGGACTAAACACGCAGATAATTAAACACCAGAACACGACACCCAGCGTCGAACAGATGTGGCTATCATTTAAAGCTGGGGGCAAGCATATTTGTTTAGGTACGGCGTATCGACCTCCTTGGTTGTCAGTTAGCATATTTCTAGACGAACTAAGTGATACAATTAGCACCCTATCGAGTTACGACTATCTGTACTTAGTTGGTGATTTTAATATCAATTGCTTGTCCACCAACACAGCACAATACAAAGCCCTAGAAGAATTTCTGTCGATACACAGGCTCCGCCAGTGTACTACTGATGCTACCCACTTTACCTCTGAGACCGAAACCCTGCTCGACTTGGTCTGCACCGGCGCAGTCCTGGACCGAGTATGGGTTGACCACATACCTGACCTAAGTAGCCATGCTCTTATATCATTCGTAATCAACCTGCCTAAAATAAAAAATATATCAAAGAAAATTACCTATAGGGCTCTAAAAGACATTGATAATGACGACTTTAATTTAGTAATGAATACTATTGACTGGAATTACATTAAGCAATTATCAAATGTAGATGAAATGGTACGTAATTTTAACAATAGTATCTTGTGGGCGTATGATATATTGGCACCTATTAAAACTCTATACATCAGGGAACGTCAGTATCCCTGGATAACACATAATATTAAAATGTTGATGAGAAGGCGGGACAACGCGCATAAACGTGCACGCAATACGAAAATAGGATCGCATGAAAATTACTATAAAGACCTTAAGCGAGAAGTGTCACGAGCCTTGGCACGAGAGAAGGCAGCGTACTTTAATGACTATATTAACTCAAACACCAAGTCCCCACATGTGATGTGGAAGCACCTTAAGGAACATATTAATATGCGAAAAACTAAATCAGATGTAACACTTCCTAATCATCTACTGGACCCTAATCTCATTAATAACCACTTCCTAGATGTTCCAGGTGCCAATTTGGTACCTTTGACAACGTCTTCCCTTTTGTTCACCCAACCTTTTGGTTCATCCACTTTTAAATTTTCTGTGGTCAACGACAGTGACGTACTAAAAATTCTGAAGGCATTAAAGTCAAATGCGATGGGTAGTGACGGTATCAACTTGGATATGCTGCTGTTGGTTTGTCGGCTACCTATCTGTCTAAGTGTTATTACACAAATAATAAATACCTCTCTCACTACGCAAACATTCCCCGAATTGTGGCAGTTAGCAATAGTCAGGCCGATACCTAAAAATGATATTATATCTGACCCAAAAGATCTTAGACCTATTAGCATATTATCTTGTATGTCAAAGATACTTGAGAAAGTGGTGTGTGGTCAAATAAGTAGTTATCTAGATCAAAATAATATACTACCAACTGTACAGTCCGGTTTTCGAAGAAAGCACAGTACGACTACCGCATTAATTGACGTCGTTGATAATATTATTACCGCACAGGACTCAGGCGAGGTAACGATCCTAGTATTATTAGATTTCTCACGCGCATTTGACACAATTCATATACCACTGCTTTTATCTAAATTAAAATACTATGGGTTTGATGAAAGTGTTATTAGATGGTTCTCAAGTTTTTTACTAAATCGTTCGCAAATAGTTGAGGTTATAGATAGTAATGGTGAGCTATTACGTTCTACTCCACGCCGCGTGGACAGAGGTGTCCCGCAGGGATCAGTGGTTGGGCCTACAATGTTTTCTATTTATGGTGCTGACATTACTCTTCACATAAAGCATTGTAAACATCATATATATGCTGATGATATTCAACTTTACATCTCCTTTAAGCCTTGCAATGCTTATGCGGCTATAGACAAGCTAAATGACGATTTAGCGCGAATTAGTGAGTGGTCTGAGTCTAATGCTCTGGTACTCAATCCTGACAAGACTAAGTACATGGTGCTGGGTAGTAGAAATCAAATTAATAAAATTATTTCTATTTCGCCTTTAATACACATTAAGAATAAAAATATCGAGAGAGTGAGTGAAGCTCGTAATTTGGGAGTGTTAATGGACGAAGAGCTAAAATTTGAAAAACATATTATTAAAACTGTAAGTCGTTGCTTCTTTCGCCTAAAGGTCCTATATAAGATAAGAAATCTCATTCCTGTAAATCTGCGTAGTACTCTCTGCGAGTCTCTTGTGCTTTCGAATTTGAATTATGCGGACGTAGTCATAGGACCCTGCCTTCTATCGCGGTCAAAAAGGCTCGTACAAAAAGTTCAGAACGCATGTGCTAGGTATTGTTGCGACATACCGCCACGCCCGCACGTCACGCCATACATTAATAACCTACGTTGGCTCAAGATGGATGGGCGCAGGCAGTTACATTTCGCCACTCTTTTGTTCGGGGTAATTAAATTCAAGATACCATCCTACCTCTTCAACAAACTACAGTGGGCTAGTGATAATGAGCTGACTGTCACTACTAGGGGTTCGTCTTTTCTGCTTGTCACGCCGCTACATCACACATCCAGTTTTAGAGGTAGTTTCAGATATCTTGCCAGCAAAATCTGGAACAACCTTTTACCACCTCTTCGGGCTCTAAAAACGACAAATAGCTTTAAGTTAAAACTAAAAACATACCTACTTCAGAAACAACTAGAGGAGTAATATTATAAAAATAAATTAAAAAAAATATACATTAATCTTCAATCTACGAATTTTTACTCATATCTAATATTTATATTATATTATAATTTGGATATTATTATTATTATTTATTTTTAATAAAACCATATTATTTAATGAATTCTATTTAATTGATTATCTACAATTCGCAATTTTATATCATCTGCCTACTCAATACTTTTGCAAGCCGAAGCGGGTGATTACTAAGTGGTTCCGCCCGGATATTATTATTTTGTAAAAACGTGCCGTTACCACTAGCTACCACCTGCTGCATACCTCCTCATTTTGACAGCTCGTCGCTGTTGCTATGGGCGGCGCGGCGCGTTGACGTCACGGGCATTGCGTGGTGGTGTGTCTCGGAAAAGGGAAATCCAGGCCCATTATTATTTTTTACTTATTGTATGTATCCATATTTATATCCATAGGTATATTATTACTATTTAATATTTTTTATTCCTGTTACATAATTATATATTATACGTATTATGTTTTTTGTGTATTCGCTGTAAGCTCTGCTAGTGTGCTTCTGTCGTTCGCCTGATACTCATGGGGCTCCACAGAATACCAGGGATCGCGGTGTAAATTACGTCGCGATCGTGTACCTGAGTGGAGTCCTATTTCAATTGCTTGCATTGCACTCTTTTGCCTACCTAAGTACCTACCTAATTTCTTTTAGTTGCCTTTCTTGTTTGATTAGATAATCGTCTTTTTTTTATTTTTTTTTATTTCTTAGTCTGTTTCTTTGTCTGTCTAGATGTACCTTGTTATATTGTCTATCCTGTTATGTTGGTAATTGGTACTATGTTTTTATGTATGTAATGTGTTTAAGTGTAATGTAAGCGTTGAATAAATGTTTTATTATTATTATTATTATTATAAAAGTTAATTGTCACTGGCAAGATGGAAGGCAAAAGACTCCGTGGTCGTAACTTGATGCGTTGGTCCGATCAGATCCACACAACACTCAATACACACATCGAGTGGCCGAGGACAGGGAAAAGTGGAGAAATATCGTAAAGATAAAGACCATGGAAGGTGGTGGTCACGACCCTCAGTCATGAGGAGCACGACTGATGGAGGAGGAAGAGGAATCGATCCAAGCTATCGAAAGATTCTTCCAGCGACGTTTATTATATATTTGTTTTTTTTTTCAGGGTGGCTTAGTCATCAGCCTTCCCAGCGGTTTTACCTCTGTCTGTGGTTCCTCTCTCATTACTAATACGAAGCTGTTGACAGCTGCCCACTGTTGGTTTGACGGGACCACTAATGCCCTCTCCCTGATCGTGGTGCTGGGTTCCACGACTGTCTTCAGTGGTGGCGTCCGCATACCCACCTCCGATGTCGTCACGCATCCAGAATATGACACAACGTGGTTCAACAATGACATTGCTGTGATTACTATACGCTGGGTGGACTTTTCCAGTAAGTTCTTTAACTTAAAAACTGCCCACTAATCAAATCGTAACGAAAAAGATTAAATTCTACCAAAATAATGTGTTAAATACATTGTATATATTTTTAGTGCACGGTAATCGTGACAATTTAAAATATTTTGTAGTAAAGCATACTACTGTCCTTTTGTTTTTAGTTAACATTAAATCGGAAGTTTTTTATTTTTAATTATAAAAAATGGATCTGATCAATTAGAGTATAAAGCACGTGACAAATATAGCTAAATTCGTTGTCAAATACACGAATTTGTACTATAATAATATCATCATTCTAAATATAAACGAGTTATAGCTATACGCATTCTATATTAATAAATATTATTAATATTTTATGTGTTGTTTATCTACAAACTATGTTTGTATTTTACAGATTTCATTCAACCAATCAACTTGGCCCGAGGCACCAATGATTTCACTGGTGAATATGCAACCGCTGCTGGATTTGGACTCACTTTTGATGGTAAGCTTAGAAGCAAACATAGGAAGCTACCTAATACTGGTTTAATGCTCTACGGCTGGGACTATATGCTCCGGAATCCGAATATATAGTATATAGTCCCAGGCCTTAGCCTTATTTCAATAGACTGCAAATTGCAATGTTGCCGCCTCCGTGGTCCAGTGCACTGGTTTACTGTTTGGCTTCAAGGTTCGTGGGTTCGATTCCCGCATTGGAACAGCAAAAAATGTTGTTTTCAAGCTTGGTTAGGACAATGCAGGCTGATCCCCTGATTGACTGACAAGAAAGATATCCATGCGTCGGACGGGCATTCAAGTCTTGTGCCTGATCTCTCGCCAATCGTGCTCGTGTCAGTTATCATGTGTAAGATCTAGTGGGCTTACGAGAGAAAATAAAAAGAGAGACCTCTTGTACTACGCACACACTTAGGCACATTAAATATCTCCCACGTAGAAGGATTGGTTGGTAGCTATTATTATAGTAGTATAATAGAATATCTGGCGTTATTTTCATTCAGTTGCTATTTGTTACAAAAATTGATCAGGGAATGGTACCTAATTTTGTCACTTAGAAAGGACAAATAAATGTAAGCTCAGAAGAGATTTATTTATTATATAGACACTAAACAGTACATACATTAAACACGTTTATAGAGATAACGACAATAATTGCAAACTGTACCGATGGATGTACCTTAGCAGGTGACACAACATTCACAATAACGAGCTTATCATAGTATAATAAAATAATTTACTCTATAATAAACAAATTAAATCATAAATTATTAAAAATAAAAAATAAACAAGGGCAAACATAAGGTCATAAGGTCAATAAATTAGAGTGTTAATCAATCATGAATCACAAAAGAAAATAAACAAAATTAAAGCAAGTACATAAGTCACATGTAGCATAGGAGTAATAATAAAAACAATGTCAGGATAACATATAACATAAAACAATTTTAATAAATCAGAGTCTTAATCAATTACCAATTAAAATAAAATAAGTCAATAATAAAAGAATTAAAACCTTACACAGTCAAAAACTTTTTAAATAAATAAATAAGATTAATGTAAATTAGTCACAGTATAAATTCTAATTTCACACACAGAGTCAATCAATATGAAATTTATAGCAGTACATTATAATAATATTATTTCACATCACTGTAGTGGTCACAAATTTTACCTTTGAACAGACTAAGTGAGTCATGAAAAATATCAATGTCGGCCAAAGCATTGCTAATAATAATGTATTCGTTACACATTCTGGAGATCGGCGCGTTTAGTCCTAGATTAGTTTTTGAAGGAGGGCTGCGGATGAGTTTAGTAATAGGTCGATGCAGCAGGTTTTTTATCATTTTCACTAGTTTGTGAAGAAGTAGGATACTATGCATAGTTCTGCTCGACTTAAGGTAGACCATTCCAAAGAAAGCGAATCGTTGAGAATAAGGACCCCTATAGGAAACACCGCTGCATGCGAAGGCGAGATGTCTTGTTAAAGCTCTCTGTATTCCTTCAATTCGCTGCGACAAAACGGTGGTTGCAGGGTTCCAAACTGAACAAGCGTATTCGAGGTGGCTCCTTACGAATGAATTATAAAGGTAAACTTTTGTATTAATAGAGAAACATTTGCTGTTACGTTTTACAAATCCCATCATTTGCGATGCCTTTTTAACAGTTATTAACATGAGAGGTGAAGCTGAGCCTCGTGTCCAAAGTAACACCAAGGTCACGTATTTCGTTGACTTCCTTAAGTGGTCGTGACCCGTCTAATACATACTTGGAGCAATGCGGAAACTTTTTTCTCTTGAATTTAATACTTTCTAGAATTCATCGTCATTTTATTGTGATAACACCACCTGCTTAAACTGTCTAAATCGTTTTGTAAAAGAGACGATTGTTTAAGTGAGTGAATGGTCATATACAGTTTTAGATCGTCGGCAAACATTGATAATTTGCATGTTTTATCACCAAATAAATATTATTTATAAATAAGGAGAAAAGTAGAGGACCCAAATGGGAACCCTGGGGCCATGGGCGTAGCCAGGGGGGTGGTTTAGGGGGTTCAAACCCCCCCCCGAAATGGGCCGGCTGGTATATATTATAATACAGAGATCTGACCAATATACAGAGGTGTATTTAGAAATTTTGCCGCCCCATTAACCCTATCTGAAAGATGATTTTTGAAGTTATTTTAGAAAAATAATCAACTGCCTAAATCAGAACTTTGATACTACCCCCCCCCCCTCCCCCGTAGTCGTTTTATTTTCTTGGATTTGGAGCCGACGTTGCGACATCTGTCACGCCATACGAATTTCTTAGAACCGATGTGAATTTTCATCCCTTTAAACATTTTAGGAGGCAGCATCTCCCCAATCCTGAACTTCGTGACGCTGCAAGTGATCAGCAACCAGGAGTGCGCGGCGCGGTACGGACCCTTCGTCGTCGTTGACTCCACACTGTGCACCAGTGGCGAGGGACGCAACGTCTGCACCAGCGACTCCGGCGGACCGCTCACTATTGGCAACCAATTGGTAAGTTGGTTGCCGTCGTGGACTACATCCATAATTTGGAGCCCCAGCAGTGGGAACGTTTTACGTTAGTTAGCAGCGTTATGGACCTTTCATCACCGACTCCACGCTGTGCACCAGAGGCGAGGTACGCAAAATCTGTAGCAGTGACTCCGGCGGCCGACTCACTATTGGCAACCAATTGGTAAGTTGGGTGGCGTCGTGGACTGCATCCATAATTTAGGGCACCTGCAGTGGGAACGTTAGTTATCAGCGTTACGGACCCTTCACCACCGACTCCACGCTGTACACTAGCGGCGAGGGATGCAACATCTGCACCAGTGACTCCGGTGGACCGCTCACTATTGGCAACCAATTGGTAAGTAGCGTGATCTTGGGGACTATATCCATAATTTGGGGCCCCTGCAGTGGGAACGTTAGTTATCAGCGTTACGGACCCTTCACCACCGACTCCACGATATGTACCAGCGGCGATTAACGCAACATCTGTACCAGTGACTCCGGCGGCCCGCTTACTATTGGCAACCAATTGGTAAGTTAGGTAAGGTTAGGTTCAGCTAGGCTACTTTAGAAGATAGCTATATAAGAGATGGATTGCTCATTTTAAGCAGCTATTTGGTGGTCTTGACTGTCAACGTTAGATTTAAAGAAGACTGCTCACTATAATATTCTCTTCTCGGTTTTGCTTAAGCTAATATTTATTCTTTTAAGATTGGCGTCGTGTCTTTCGGGGCGGGCCAGTGTGAAGCCGGTCTCCCGGCCGGTTACGCGCGTGTCACTGCCTACACTTCTTGGATACAGTCTCATATGTGAATTAAATAAATAAATTAAAAAGCCTTTATTCTTATTTCACTTACCTATGCATATTTACACCTTCATTGCGTCAGCCTATTTCGTAAACTTTCTGTTGGAACTGTAGGCATCCTAGACCTGTTTGTAAACTAGTCCATGCAGCGTCATAGGGTTGGTTGGATCTGGACTTGCATAAGTTTATATGCAACTAGCTGTTTCCCGCGGCTCCGCCCGCGTAAATATACTATCAAGTATCTCCTGGGAATACTGTACTTTTCCGGGATAAATACCTAGGAGCCTATGTTTTAATCCAGAGTCTAAACTACTAAAATACTAAGTTTCATCAAAATCCGTTCAGTAGTTTTTGGGTGAAAGAGTAACAAACATCTATCCATCCATCCATACATCGATCTATCCGTATATCCTCACAAACTTTCACATTTATAACATTATAAGACGTATTAACTTGCTAGAGGCAATAATTCTGTACTGACATATTTTCAATGAACTCGTTAAAATATACCTACATTTAAGCCGTTTTCAAATCGGATATTTGAAAACATGTAAAAAAATAAAAGATCTTTTCGACCTTATGTTCGCGTAGAACGGAAACAACGATATTATTATTTTTAAACAAAAAATTAAACCGACTTCCAAAGTAAAAAGTATGAAATAAAAAATTATTTTCTTAACAATTCACTTTTTAAATTTGACTAAAATTTTAACTAGATATTTCTCAACTCAATCTTCTTAATTCTAAAGTCGCTACCAGTCTTAACAATATCCTACAACATTTTATAGAACTCACGTTCATATCTACTGGTACCAACTTCAAAATTAAGAAGATTGAGTAGAGAAATCATTAAGAAAATAAGTTTTATATCATACTTTTTTGTGTATTTTTACTTTGGAAGTCGGATTAATTTTTTGTTTAAAAATAATAAGTTCACCCTTTTTAGTGATATATTATGTTAAATTATTATTAATACATCTTAAGAACGTCTAAAAAAGCGATCGAATGTAATAAATATATAAATTGAATACGCGCCAAGCTTCCATTAGATATTGTAAATAATATGACGATGATGATTACTGTAAGTTACATAGTGGAATATACTTGCAGTTATTTAAATAACGCTGAAATTTCCAAACGCATATATTTAAAGACTGAGGAGTTCTGTTCAGTGCTTTTGGATCCAGGTGGTGAGACCCTAGTGCAAAATCTTATTTTTTTGGTAGCCTATACTTGTGTTACTTCAGTAAAAGTCAAAATCACTATATATGTGTCCATATAAATTTCCAGGAGATCCCTCGATTCCTCATGGACCGCATGCTTGCAGTTCTTTAAACAACGCTGAAATTCTCAAACATGTACTTATAACGAGTCAGAAGTTCTGTTGTTGGATCCAGGGTATACTTTGGAGCAAAATCTTACTTTTTGGTAGCATATGCTTGAACTACTTCAGAAAAAGTTTAAATCACCATAATTATGTGTCTAATATATAAATTTCGAGGAGTTCCCTCAATTCCTCATGGATCCCATCATCAGGTCACCACTTTTTTAAAAACGGGACCAACTTGTGATTATACCCTTTACATCAAAAAAGAATTTTGAAAATCGGTCCACAGACGGCGAAATTATCGTTGAACATACAAAAAAAAACAAAATATATACAGCCGAACGTATAACCGCCTCCTTTTTTGGAAGTAGGTTAAAATAATATAATTTTCATTGAAACTTAACTGATTACATACTCTTTCTATTAGAATAATAATTATTATTAAAAATTGACAATTATTTCACTTTTAACTTTCCAATTAGGTACTTCACCATCCCCAGACCCCAGTACTCATCAAAAGCATTCCTCCTAGACCGCTTGATGAGGGCGAAAATAATATTTACACAATATTATTTTCGCCCTCATCAAGCGGTCACACCACAATGAATAATAAATAATGTACCTACTATTTCATCATCATCCTTTCCTAGCCGATTTCAGCTACAGCGACTAGCTCGTTCTTTGGACTTAATGTTTCGCCCTCAGGTGGCTGACATAACCTATTAACACGCGCACGTCAGAACATCGTTGACAAAATTATAGGTTATGTCAGGAGGCGGTTTGCTTTTAGATGGTCTCGCTTCAGGTCTAGTTGCCGCCTCCTTTCATTTTCAAAATCGTAGACCTTCGACTGTACGTGACTGCTCCATTCTGTACGTTTAGCAACAAATGTCTCCCAAGAGGATGGTTCTATGTTGCATCTTTTCATGTCTTTTTTTAACATATTTAAAGCGTTGGAACTGGCCACCGCGCTTCCGGTTACCAAGTTCGAGTTCAGAAAAGAAGATTCACTTCGTTTCCTCTCGTCAGGCATACGAGACAGTTGAGCTAGTGTGGCACCAGTGCAACTTCCGCCTCATCAAATAAGCATCCATTCCTTAATTTCCAGCTATAATAGTATAACGACCATAATATTATAATGTAATAAACTTGGTAATTCAATTTTTATTGATAATCGCATTGGTATAACGGGTTGTTTTACTTACAAATTCCTTGCGGTGAGCAGATTATCTAGCGGAAAGTCGCAGAACTAACGTATGACTGATAAAAGTATGGTTAGACGTACGATTTTAAATGATTTTGAAAATAATTTGTAATCCTTTAGCCCCCTTACTAATAAACACTGTTTATGCTTTGAATAGTTACACAGTGTTTTGTCTCCTTCTATCGAATTAAACATGTCACTTGTGTGATGTGAACAAAACACTGTCCCCCTTACTAATAATCGCTGCATAAGCTTGGTATAACTAATACAGTGTTTTGTCTCCTTCTATCGATTTAAAAATGTCACTTGTGTGACGTGAACAAAACACTGTATTAGTTATACCAAGCTTATACAGCGTTTATTAGTAAGGGGTTGTAAGTATAACTATTCAAAGCTTAAACAGCCTTTATCAGTAAGGGGGTAAGAATATAAAATAAACTGTGCTATAAATTTAATTTTAAAATGACCACAAACGTTATTAAAAAATAAGGAACTGATTGTTGTGTTCCTCGATATTATAATTATTATAATATAAAATATTATATAAGCTGTTCACTGCTGTACACTATAGTCTGTAGGCCGCCTTTTTGTACAGTTCCTATGTATTGTAAGTACTATGTGTATGTGTGTGATAACGCAATGAACGTGTTAATATACTTTCAAAAGATGTATACAATTGTCTTGATGTATTTACGTCTGTCACCAATCACAGTGACAGGTTAGACTGAAATAACCACGAGGTTACCATGTCTCGGCGCGGGCGCAGCGTACGATAGGTACTACTGAACTTGAGTGAGTAGGCAAAGGTCAAGATTATTGCCGGAATTTGGCTTGATTATGATTAATCTGTTGGTAAAAAGGTGTGTCAAAGGTTGGTACTGAGATTTAAATATATTAGGCTGAAGCTATATTGTCCGGAATCCGTAAGGCCGGGAAAATACAATAGAGCTGAAAATCGAACACTTTCTTCTTCTTTTTTTATTTGGCTCCGTAGTGATTCGCCAATGTCAGAGTGAGTGACGGAAACTCTGCTTATTGAGGAGGTCTTATGACAAAACAAGGGTACGGTGAGTTGAATAACGAGGTCTGTTGAAAAAACCTAAAACAAACACAAACATTTAGGGGTTAGTAACTAATAGCTATGTTACAGTTTTATGTTGTTAGTTGTTATAATTATATGTACAAAAGACATTAATAAATGAAGTATCTACAAAACCTAAAACAGATTTAAAATTAATAGGGCGAGGAATAGTAGGTGGAAGGAGATCATAATATAGGGAACACTGGTTTTTAGTTCAGGAGAAAAATATATGGTCCAAGGCGTCCTCGTCTAAGCCACACTCGCAAAGGGAGCTGTCCAAAATCGAACACACAAGTGTCGAGTCAAATGTGAACAAGCTCAGGCGTCAAATTTTGACATTTTAACTTTTTAAAGTGTTTTAAAAAATTCAAACGTCAACATTAAGACCATTCCTAGTAGTTAGTATTAGGTATTAAGACAGCAGATCAAAAATGTCGAGCTGTCGTGTATGACATACGACAGCTGGATACTCGACACTTCGATTTTCAACTCTATTGAATTTAGTTGTATTTAGCACCGAGTTATATTTTCAGTGCTCTGAATTTTCCCCGGCCTCACATATTCCGGATCATACATATAGTCCCAGCCTTAACCGGATCCATCGGCGACCGTAATTGTACTTTTGCATTATAAC
The DNA here is from genome assembly GCA_905404095.1 of Glaucopsyche alexis. NCBI lineage: Eukaryota > Metazoa > Arthropoda > Insecta > Lepidoptera > Lycaenidae > Glaucopsyche > Glaucopsyche alexis. Next base: position 29,297,209 of record FR990044.1, read on the forward strand.
GCCCTTACTAATAATCGCTGTATAAGCTTTGAATAGTTACACAGTGTTTTGTCTTCTTCTATCGAATTAAACACGTCACTTGTGTGACGGGATCACGGGAACAAAACACTGTATAACTATTCAAAGCTTATCCTTATACAGCGTTTATTAGTAAGGGGGTATAATTATTTATTGATTTTTGTGACCATACAACGAAATTTCGGGATAAAAAGTTGTATATTGATATACTACCTATCCACTCGACGAAACAACATAAGCGTTATTCTCAAGGCTGGTTTTTGGTCGAGCCAGTCCTTTCGTGTCGAAAACATTTTGATTCTAGACATATTTATTTACTAGTTAGAGGCCTTATTTAATTTCTAAGTGTGTGCACAGCCTTAGACGGAAGTCACGGGGTCACGGGAACGCTTAAATGGCAGAGAACTCTCCAAACGCGACCACACCAAGTTAGGCAAAACTTAGCTGCACTAGATCATGAGATTCATGAGTCAGACCGCCGCGCCCCTTCTATAGTCAAGTACAGAAGATGAGATAAAAAACATTTAGCGATTCGCAACCCTTTGATGAAATTGAAAAAATCAATTTTATGACTTTTGTAAAAATTTTTATGAAAAATTTTTGTATAGGTGTACCAGAATCTCATGGCAAATAGGGAAAAAAAAAATTGTAGTGTGCAATACTGGGGAAATTGGATTAAACGATCTTGATACTGGTTAATATTTAATTATGTCTTTAGTATTATTGAACATGAATTATAATAAGACTGTATGAAGAATGTTCGGTGTATAATATAGAAAACTAGCTTTTGCCCGCGGCTTCGCCCGCGTGCAATAGTGTTCTTGGAGAAAAAACTACTTCGGCGAATAATTCTCTACCTACTTACAGCAATATACTACTGATACAATATTGAACATGTTTTTAGGTTTGCCCAATGCAAATTGTTAAAAATGGGACCCTATCACCTCGATACGACATGCGCGACCACTTGATAATATACTTACATAATAAGTACTTGAATATAAATTTTACCATAATCTTATAATATCTTAAAGACTATTAAATACTTAAAGACTATTATTTTAAAAACTCGCATCAAAATCCGTTGCGTAGTTTTAAAGATTTAAGCATACATAGGGACAGACAAAAAAAGGAACTTTGTTTTATACTATGTAATATAATGATATTTCATGAAAAATAAATCAATCGTGAATTACTTTATATACTTATTTATTACGAATAACATACAATTAAATTGGCAACAGTTTATTTAATGTTGGAATTTCCTTCCGAACTGTATAGAACTCGTTTACTTTATTCCTAATCAACTATAAATCGAAACTGTCTTATGTTGATTTTCTTTTTTCCTCCTCTCCTCCTTTTACCAGGCATGGAAAACAAACCATCATTCGATGTGCCATCAGCTACGATTCACCTTATAGTAGTACTGGAATTTGCAGTAGTACTGGCATTTAAAGAAGTCACAATAATTACCTAAGAAAATATAAAAAAACTAAAAGTATCAAAACAACTCACTCTAACTTACCGGTCAACTCTACCACGAACTTTAAATTATAAGATTGAGTTCGATTTACACCTTCTTCTTTCTGTATTTTACTATAGACATAGAAAACAATATTTCTCGCTTGAGATCGAATTGCCTTTTTGGATATTTTCACAAAAACAACAAATTCCAAGAACATAATCACAAAATTTTAGCAGCGGTTGACAGATCACGTACTTTGATTTGAAGGGTCATACTTGACATTGCCATATGAAAATCACATTTTTTATTTTTTTTAAAATGCCATCAAATTCTGGTAGAGCTATACCTAATATTTTTTAAAACAATTTTGAATAAAGATCTCTATAGTTTTGTAGGATTCAGTTTCAGTTGGCCAAAAGGCCAGGGGACGAAAACAGGCAATATAATATTATATCAAATTTGTAATAATATGCTTGTTTTTCTAAAAATTGGTCGGATCTTATCGTAACTGTGCAATGATAATAGTGATTGTGAACTGTGCAATGAATAAAGAGGCACCTTTGCGTCGTTTATTGAAGTACGACCCCCCTCTTCCCTCCCCCCCTTATTAAAGTACGACGAAAACAAAGTTCTTTCACAGCTTTATCAGTTGCGACTTGCGAGCAAAAGCGTCTACACTGTCTGCAACATTGACCCAGTGTTTTGAGCTGCTGGCCAAGTCGGAAAACTGACAATTGTCGCAGTTACCATAGTAGTTAAGTCATATACGTATATACTTAGATTAATACGTATATACTATAGACAAGGTATGCTGGGGCAAATGTATGGTGAAATCAAGATGGCTGACATTTGAGATAAGGTTAAATCAAGATGGCGCGGGCGTAACTTTTAATGGTATGGATATTTGTACAGTCAAATGTACCTACATCATAGCGACATAGTTTTGAGACCATTGTCTATATAAGAAAAAAAGTAATGTCAAAAAAAAACTAAATTGACAAAAAAGAATAAGCAGTGTCCAAATTATTATGCAAATGCTCTATGTCTATTGTGACCTAGAGTGATCCCACTTCTGATATTGGTATTTTTTGGAGTGACATTCTATTATTAACGGTATTTACTATTATTTAATAAAAGTAGACCATTTTGACACATTAATAAGTACGGATTGACAAAATTTTACTGCCTTGCCTCACGTAAGTATTTTGTTCAACGCTCGTACTTAGATTTAAAATATTTATATTTATAATTTTTAATTAATAATGTGTAGGCCTTATTTTCGCTACTTTATTTTAATAATACAAATTAAGTTGCCAAAATTAACGCTTCTTGCTACATGTGTGTGTTTGATAGAGCAACAAATACCTTTGCATCAACGAATTATAAATGAAAGGCTTGTCACTTATCACTTGTCAGGTTTCTTATATTTACTGGTAACACTTTAACCGTAGCACGATAATCTATATCAATTTAACCTCTGTGTTATCGAGTACCGTTTAATAATTATCCACAGATAAAACAATATTATGTTTGTTTACACATTTATTACGTACATATTTTCGCTTCACTTTCATATTAATCAATACATTTATTTGCTTTGAAACACAATTTTCATCACTTTACTTTTCATCTTTTTTACTTGAAATGATAATTTATAATATAAAAATAAATCGCTGAATATGTTGCTAAGCTCTAATCTCGAAAACAGCCGCTTATTCTTTTTTGAGAATATTCCTTGAAGTACGAGGATGGTTCTTACGAAGAGAAAAATTAAAAAAAATGCCTGAAAAAGTTTTAAATCAACACTTTTCTATACTTACATACAAACGATTCGTAATAATACTTAAAAATCAATTTGAACTTTCATACTAACATACCATAAAGTTGAAGTGTTGGTGGAGAGGTTCCGGGAAGGCCCACTTTTTAATATAATACATCTATGGGGAAGGCAAATTGAGTATCTTATATAAATATTGATATAGGAGTAGGTGTAGACGGATGTGTAGGAGTAGGTGTAGGAGTATGTGTAGGAGTAGGTGTAGGAGTAGATGTATGAGTTTATGTAGGAGTAGGTGGAGTCATATATTCATCCCAGCAGGGCTATTACCTAATATTCTGGACATCAACTGACAACCGGCATGGACTTCATTTTGACGTTTGAACTTTTTAAAACACAAATTAAAAAGTTAAAATGTCAAAAAAGACAAGCCTGCTGTCATGTCAAACTAAATAGTCCGCCATTTTGTCGTTCATAGAACGAATGAAACGCTCTTTCGACCAATTAAATCGTGTGACGTAGTGCTTTTGACATAGTTCATGAAGCGTTATGACATAGTTCATGAAATGAGAACTGTCAAACTAAGCAGGGGCCTATTGTGCTCCCGGCTACGACACTTCCAAAAAGAAGACTGATAAGGCACAGATTATTAATAAATTTGTTCTTTTAAGAACCTATGAGGCTATGACACCTCGATCGCAAATACAAATGTCAAATTTGAATATATAACCGCACTTGACTCTCGTTTTCTGTCATATGTATTATAATATATTGTGAGTCTTGAGTTTTTCGAGTTTTATCCGCTTTTGCTAATAAACTTCCGAGAAGTGTTACAACTTTGATCTGTCGTGTATATACCCAATATTACGTGTAAGTCTGTCTGTGCTTAGATTTTAAGCTTGTTTTTTTACAATGCAAGGGAATCTAATCACAAGCATTATTAGCTATAATTCATCATCATACACTCGTTTCCTGCTTACAAATGTCGAGACTATCTTAATTTTTTAAAATTTCGTTGTTATCCATACTTAATATTATAAATGCGAAAGTTGTCTGTCTGTCTGTCTGTCTGTCTGTCTGTCTGTTACCTCTTCACGCCCAAACCGCTGAACCGATTTTGATGAAATTTGGTATAGGGATACTTTGAGACCCGAGAAAGGACATAGGATACTTTTTATCCCGGAAAAATGTACGTTCCGCCGCGATAAACGAATTTTGGCGCAACGGAGTTGCGGGCGTCATCTAGTTACTAATAAAAATATTTACACAGTGGATAAACTATACAATGTTTTGTCCTAGTCTTATGCATTGGAAAAGTCACTTTTAGCTTTGCTGCAGTCGGTTTTTGAGTTTTTGAGTTTTGAGTCATAGTTGCTTTTTGTTATATTGTAGCTACAAATTCTAAAACTATTATCAGGATTATGCACTACTCCCCAGTCAAAGCTGGTAAAATAGTTAATGCTTGTGTCGTCCTCCATAACCTAATCAATGACTCGCGTATTTCCATCGATGATGATGAGTTGAGTGGGGACAGCGATCTTCAGCCGGCACAGCCTGTAAGAGAGCAGAACAGATGGAGGGCGTCAAGTTTTGGTTGAAAGGTTGTGGAGGAATCGACAGCATTAAAAAAGCAACAAGCACTTGCTCAGCAATCGTCTCACATAGTTTAGTGATTGGTAAGGCAAGGTTAATGTAAGGTCAAAGACGTAGAAAATATGAATAGCGAAGAAATCAAAGTAAGCCGGCCATATCTTAGCGACACGTGCCGCACGCGCACATTCACAAGCAAATTAAGCCAATACGCAAATGGCAATTATCCTTAATCTCACACAAACGTAAGTCGCCGCCATTTTTGTGCTTCACTCAATGCTTAGCTCACCTTCCGTCCGCCTTTTATATGTATATATGATAAGGTATGGTATAGTAGAGTACATACAGGTAGGTATGTGAGACAATCTATTCCATTAGATAAAACTCAGTACCTAGAATATAAAATCAGGTTAGCAGTGTTCAATATTTACTGTGTATGAAAAACATTAATAAAATTTTATAAAATCAGTAAGAAGTTGTTTTATTGTACATGTTATTATAAAATAAAAATAAATCATAGGCCTTTGCATCCATTAATGGATGATTCAAACAGTATTCTCCGAGCGAAGTAACCACTCTTGAAATACTGTAGTGCCTGGGACAGTTGGTTTTTTTAAATATCGTATGGTTGCCTAAGCACATACGGTATTCTCACAACATAGTCAGCCTAGTCCAGAGGAATGACTGGTCAATACATCTGGGACCAACTATGTGCGGGTTTCCTCACGATGTTTTCCTTCACCGTTAGAGCGTCCGTATAATGTATTTGAGATCCGAAAAAATGTTATTATATTATGTTATTATATTAATTAACTAGCTGTTGCCCGCGACTTCGTCCGTGTCAATTTCTGTTATTATGATCGCGATTAAGAAGTTTTTAAAAGGATATAATATTTTAAAGTACTTCTGCGTAGCAAGTCTAGCAAGTCTGCAAGCACCACCTCCCCCTCGCCCGCAAAAATTTACCAGTCAACCTTCTTTTCGCCCTCTTGTAAAGTAAGGATTTTGCAGATGATACTTTGTCGATATAGATCCAGAGCAACTAGCAAAATTAAAGCAGATTATATATAGCATGCCCAACTAAAACGACTCCCATTACAACGCCCGCGCCGTCCGTGCATGCCAGTGCGAATATCCTTACGAGCCCGGAGCCTCGTGGATCCCTAAACACTTTAAGTATTTTTGTTAAGTCAGTCGATCCAAGGCCACAGAACACTATTTACTCTCGCCCAAGGCGCTCCAGCGCGACGGACGCTTGTCGCCCTCCGCCCACTTCACGGGGCGCCTTTACAGTTTACCATGTATTAAGTATATTGTGGTGTCTGAATATACGGATTTTGAATTGTGATATACTCAAGTGTTTTCTTTTAAATAAATATTTAGACAATCTCCTTTACTACTTGTACCACTTGCCCATAACTGTGCACGTCAATAAATTCTAATGGTTAATATTACCAATATTACACATTAGGAACCAAAATAAACAAAAATTTTGGAGGAAATATAAAAACAACAACGTCGCTTAATATTTCTGGCAAAACTCCAATTTATGTTTATTTAAAAAAATAATTTTGAAGTGAAATGACAATAGGTAAAATTGCGTTTGAATGTTCCCAATAGACTTTTTAGAAAATTATATAAATTGATTTAAATATTAAATTATAACATCGGCGGTGTTTCAAAGTATGAAAATCAGTTCATTTGAAATGCTCTTTTTAGGTCCTTTATAGTTTTTATAATTAAATAATAGTATAAAATTTTATATTTTTATAAATTACGTGGTGCTTTAATACACAACAAAACGCAAATTTCAATACAATTAATATAGTTCACTCAGCAGCCATTTTAAAAAGAAGAAGAAGTAGACCAAGAAGCAGTTCATGAAGTTCAACGAAGTTAGGTAATCAGCCCGCAGTTCATATTTAAGACTGAACGTCTGTCGGGGTCAGCTAGTGCCATTATATATTATATATGTTTTTTTTTCTCTATTGTCTATTTGATGAACATGGTAATTTTTAGATAGTATCACCCTGTCTGTCTGTCTGTCTGTCCATCTACCTGCTTTATATTTCGGATGAATTTCGTCACCATGGTAACGGCTGATTGATGTTGAATTAAAATAACAGACGGAGCAATTGTCTGACTGGTCCGATCGAAAACAATCAATATTCATTGCCGGCTATTTAGAGTTGCCAGCCGAGGGTGGACTGTTTTTGTGTTCAATACGACAGCAGAGACACAGGACACGAATGGTTTGTATGAAGTTATAGAGGTCACTTGACGCGACTCAACTCATCCGCCCTTTTTTTTTGTCTCCTCGCACGTGCGCGTGGGGCCGCGGGAATCCAAATTCTCAAAGCCCCACACTAGTGCTGGCCCGGTATGTCCCGGTCTCGTCTCCTGCACAGGGTAGTGAGGTGTTCAACTACCCCGTGCATCGCCTCAGAGGCGCGCGCCGACACCCGCGTGCGCCTCCGCCTCGGGTCCATCGAATAGAGGGCGGGGACTTCCCCAAGTCCCTCGCCCCTGGACCCATTCATGGGGGCCTGAAAAGGGTGTTGTCCGCCCTTCTCCTGCTCCCGGTGCGTCTTCTGCGGCCGGGGAAGAGAGTCGAGATCTCCCTCTCCCGTTCCGCAGTTTCCTTCTACGACATCACGTTCTCGCAGAAGGACACCACCGCGTCCCACGACTCTGCGCTACCGACCATCCTCCGCACTACGGCCGGCAGCGACAGATCGCCTCCTACTTCATTTGTGAGAACACGGCGCTGCTCCTCCCAAGCTACACACTCGGCGAGCGTGTGTTGCGCCGTGTCCTGCAATGGACGCAGTGGTGGCATATCATCCGCCCTAGGTCAGCTCACCGCAATAAGCGCAAGAGGGACGTGAAGTTTTCATGGTAAGTGGTAACGAGCCTTGCTATCGCACAAAAGCTAGTGAAGCACTCTTATGCTTGCTCGGAGCAACACCAGATAAAGAGTGTTAGTGCATTGCCGGTATTTTAAGCCCCCATCATCCTCCGGCACTGTCACTCACTCGACGAAACAACGCAGGCGCACAGAATACAGAACATCCAGAATGAGTTCGATCACATTTGTACGCAGCGCACTGTGTCCAAAACCATGGCGAAACACCGCCACCTGCTCTTTACTTTACTCTTTACACTTACAAAACAAATCGCGTTATTTATATTACGACAATTATAAAAGGTACTTATTCAATAAAAATTATTTGAAAAAAAGTTGGGTAAAATATTCCGTTATTCTGTGGCAACATATTATGTGTGGATAGCCACTCCAATTTCGAGTAGTCGTGATGGCTTCACTTTCAAGCGCGTTGACGGTTTTTGGATGATTTCTGTATTCTGTGCGCAGGCGTTATTTCACGCCAGTTTAAGCTGTCTCTGTTATTTCTTCAGTCAAGAGTCAATACTCAAGCCTGCCTATTAGTACCGAAACATATATCTCCTACGTTTAAATATACTCGGGAACGAACATAATTATTACGTTACTCGATTACCAACTTTCACACAAAAACTTCAAGTTCTTTAAACCATTAAAGTTACTGAACAGCCATATAATCGAGTCATAAAAGCCCTCGACATATTGTTACCACAATGACATTCATGGCATAAGTAGCCCTGCGCAGTGCGCTGGCCTGTTTGCCTGCGCAGGAGTTGAGGGCTCGGCAAATATATAGGGCTACCTGGGCAGCCGCGGCCCTTGAACATACAGAGTGTTACGGTTTGTCAATTCTTTTAAAATTAAAATTGTCAAATTTAAAAAACGACATTTGAATACCGAATAGGAAGGAGAGAATATTAAAAAAGGATAGTGTTTGCTGTTTTGAGATAAGCAAAGAATATACATACATAGCTCTATTAAAACTCTATAAAAAGGCATTGATTTGCCTTGTTCTTTAGAAAAGTCTTTTTAGCTTTCTGATACGATGAAAAATCGTTTCATTATAATATCAGAAATCATAGTTTTCGTTTCCTTTACACATTTACTACAACTGTAGTAGAATGTAAAATACCTAATTAAAGTGGAAAAAGTGCAATAAATTCTGTGCAATAAGTTCTGTTTAGTTAAGTATTATTACTGTGAAACGTTGTAGCTCGTTTAAAACTATGCCTAAGAACGCAGCGGAGCTTACATTATGAAGAAAAGAAATTGTCAATTACCGCAGCGAAGCTTACATTATAAAGAGAAGAAATTGTCAATTACCGCAGCGCAGCTTACATTATGAAGAAAAGAAATTGTCAATTACCGCATCGCAGCTTAAATTATGAAGAAAAGAAATTGTCAATTACCGCAGCGCAGCTTATTAAATTAAGAGGCTCGTTATATATATGATATATAATATGTTGTCCTTGTCAGTCTGATTAACAACGTCAGTTAGCCTAAACTTTAACTAGCGTTGGAGAATACATCTGATACAATACAAAAAAGTAACATGCTGTATGTATAGCTATGACAGCGCTAGTCATTTCGCCACCCCACACAAAAGCTCGTGAAAAGGTGTCAATTCTATAATAATAATTACCTGTGCCCGCTCCACAACAACCTATAGTAAAAAAAGTAAAAACGTCGAAGATGGAACTTCAATGAAGAGGGTTCTGTATACGATTTATTTTTAAAACTCCAAAGTGATTTTTTATAGTAGCTTTAGCTATAGTATAGCCGTGTTGATGTTTTTATACAATTTCTATATTGTAAAAATCCTACTTACTATTGTAAATGTGAAAGATGGATGGATGTTTGCTTGGATGATCTTTGACACAAAAACTACTGAACTATTCATAGATATTATTATTATTATTATTACTGAACGGATTTCGATGACATTTGGTATGGTAGTAGTGTATGCTCTGGATTAAAACATAGACTATATTTTACCCCAAAAAAGAGCAGTGTTCCCCTGGGATACTGTATTTACGCTGGTGGAATCGCGGGCAAAAGTTATTTTACATTTTTTGCCTACAAGTCCGCTTCAAGATAGCGGCATTGGATTTGCTGGCTGGATGGTCAGGATGCCACTTAAAAAGTTGTGTCTATCTATTTAAGGTAACCTAGTAAAATTAAAAAGTAAAATTTATGCCAACCGATATCTTACTACAAGTAAGGACTTGGCTTCTTTTTAGCAGGAAATGTGAAGTTTCTGCGCAATAGACGTACTTATTTTTCTGACGAGAAACCGTCGTGGCCAACATCTAGTCTAGTAACTTATAAACCACTAAATAATAACATTAAAAATCGATTCAACACACCCTACGTGAACAGGGAACCCTAGTTTACTGGCAAAAGACGCCGCGGGAATAAGAAAAAAAAAACAAAAATGCCGGGCGCAGTCAAGTGGAAGAGCATTGATTGTGTTTGAAAGAGATCGGGGATCTTTGTCTGTTTGTTATGAATTACCCTACGAAATTGTTACACATTTTATTTTAATAATGTTTTTGTGGCAAGTTATTGTATTATAAATTATAATTATTATTAACTGCACTAAATAAATGCAAAAATCAGACGTCGATATTCTAAGAAAAATGTCAAAGTATGCATTTGGCGCCAAAACTGTCTATTAACACGTTCAGTGCCACCGACTCACCTGTATAGTTCACGTTAATTTGATTCCAGTGCCGACGACTCACCTGTATAGTTCAGTGTTTTTCACTAATATTTCCAAAATGCATCCATATTTTCTGCTCAAAATTATAGTTTAGACTAAATACATGCTAAACTAAAGATTTATGCGGTGGGCCGGGCGTGGAGATCCCGTTTATTTTTTAAAGGAATAAAACGATTATGCAATGCCATGAACTACACAGGTGAGTTCCCGGACATAGATCCTAAAACTGTAAATATGTATGACTATATTATGTACATGTTAGAAAACGACGTCAACATAATAGCATGGACGACCTGCATACTTGTGATATGGAACTAATATACAACAAACTAGTTTCATTAGAATCTATACGGTAGGTATATATATTATAAGTCGTGTTAGTTACACTAATTATAACTGAAGAACGGCTGAACAGATTTTTATGATTTTTGTGTTTTCGGATTTGTCTTAGTCGGGAATAGGATAATAAAAATGAAAAAAATTTAATAATTATTATTATCAGCCCACATTCATCTAATGTTGATTTTAATGTAATAAAATGTTGTTTCACGTATAGACATTATTATTGTTGCATATTAATAAGTTATCATTTAATTTTAATTCAGCAGATTTTAAACTTTTTAAAAAAAGGTTTATTTTTTAATTATTATCAATTAAATTCGTCGTTTCCACAATAAAAATAATACATTTTAATCTAAAGCCCGTATTAAAATATTTCAGGGTAAAATTGACTATTCACAAGTATTAGAAATTCAAAATATAACCTTAACAATAACCAAAGTTTAAAAGATTGACAACCACTGCTTAAATTACGAAACAAACTTACCTATTATTTTATTCAAAGAGTTTTTTGCCATTTTTACAAGCTGAATAGTCCTACAACAACACCTAACACTTTTTAATTGCGTTAAACACCTTATTTACACTGTAACGACCACAGAAATAACAAAAAATTGAATTTACCCTTACGCAGTGCCAGTGAACTCATATGGTGAGTCGATTCAATTCATATTGCAGTGCCGGCGACTCACCTGCTGAGTCCGCCGTACAATGTAGGCGGCATCCGAGAAGACATCATGAAAATCGTAGTGGGAGCGAAAGTGTTAAGACATTACCGCTTTGTCTATGTTTGTTAAACTTTTAACTAAAATTAAAATATTTAACTACATATTTATATCTTTATAATTAATCTAAAAGTCAAAAGTTGTACATTTAAAAATATACAAGTTTTTTTTTTCTTTGAAACCGAATGACTAAGTTGGCTCATCACTAGGCGATTCGCAAAAGTTGTAAAATAATAATTATTGTAATTTAAGAATACGCAGTATACCCACTCTACTTTTCCGAGAACTACTGGCGTTCTGCGTTGGAGTTTGGAATCTGGATGAACTGTTGATTTGTAATAAACATCCTCAGATAAACATTAAAAACATACCTACTACATATATGCCTTGTACTTATGTAGGTACGTATTTAATAAATCAAGTACCTGGGAAACTGAGCTTGGCTCGGAGTTCTGATAAATTTAAATAAATAAAAACTTGACAAAAATATTTTTTCTGACCGGGATTCAAACATTCCGAATTTTTGACTGAATCAAAAATTTCACATAACCATACCAATCTGCCAGTTAGACTAATAGAGTCGAAATTATTAATTTATTGTTGCACAACGAAACAAAAATATACGTTGCTTAAAATGCGCAGTTTATTTGGGATAAGACTAAACTATCTGCATGGTAAATTTCATGGTAATACTTTCAGCCATTTTTCAGATTACGATTATTTATATACAAGATTGTCTCGTTTAAAGATAATAAGCCGCTGTCAAATGTTTTTGCTGGGACCTCTGGGCTCTGAAGTAGTATTAACCAGAGGCGAAGGCTTGTTTTCCTTCATAGGGAAACAAGCCTTAGCCTGTATAATAAGGTAGAGATTTGAATGAGGGTCTCTATAACTCATAAGGTAAATGGTAAGTGAAGCCGATAGGAGTGGAGTTATAGGAACCCCACGACGTATGAACCATACCTACAGTAACGAATTTCGCTACTCCATCGCATATGAAGGCTAGGTTACATAGGTCTTTACGCTCACCATCTCCAGTCGTAAAACCCACTGATTACCAGTTGTCTACCGTAAGTGCAGGAACAAAATCCTATTGTGCGCAGACAATACATCAATGTGGCTACTTAGTACTCACAAACTTGTCCACGCTAGTGATGTGCTAGTGGGAATGCTACTCAAATTGTAACATATCAAAAATGCCGACCGCCCATTTTGTGCTATCCAGTTTCTCAGTTCAGTCACAGTATAAAGAGACGTGGATCAGTTATGAGTTTATGACTCGAGAGAGTTCTTCGCGTTTGTACTCTGTATGTAACCTTTCAGTACTACATTTTTTTGGATACATAACCCGTCTGTCTGTCAGTTACCACTCACCAGGCTGTATGATGTATCAAATGAACCATGATAGCTAGGAGAGTGAAATTTTCGCAGAAGGTGTACTTCAGTTACCGCCAACAAATATTATAAACAAAATAAACATTTAAGTCGGGCTCCCATATAATAAACGTGAATGTTTTGCCGTTTTGTACGGAACCCTTACGGAATTATTATTAGTCTTACCAAAGAGTAATTAATATCACAAGTGGTCTTACCAAAAAAGCTAGTGTAGACCACTTTTACTGGTGAGAACTCTGATACATCTAGGATTAGTATGAAAAGGTAGGTTGTCGATATGATGACGTCACTAAAGCCTCAGCCCACGCGTGGCAAATAGTTCAATACCCCGGTCCCCGCCGCACTGGGTCAGCTATGCAAAAACTGAGCAACTGTAAGCATTTTTTTTAAAGACGTATTATAGACGAGGCATATTGTGGCAAAAACTGTCCCCACTTTAATGGCCTCACTTTTGGAGTTGTTTGGAGCTATTTTGACATTTCAGGTATAGTGAAATCAAAATGGCTGTCATTTGAGGTATGGTGTAATCAAGATAGCGTAACTTTTTCTATATAGATTTGTTCTGTCAAATGCAGTATTTAACATAGGCATATCTTAATTCTGAAATCTTTAGTGAATAAATCTCAAGTCTCAGCACAAGTCACAACGGACATTTAGTTTAAGGAAAAAAAGAAAAGTAGCTGTCAAAATCTAAATTTTTAGAATGTATAATTAAATTAAATTCCTGGAACAATTAATTATTTTAAGTGCAGTTTAAATTTATGTAATAATACAGCTGTAAGTTGAGATCTATATTCTATCTCTAACGGCAAAGCCGCAAACGACGAAACGCAATTTTATTATTATCGCGATCTACCATCGGCATCGGGACATTTAACGATGTTTCCCGTTAACGTGGTCACCCAAAGATCAAAATTATTGTAACCACAATATTTTAAAAGCGAGTATTTTTATTTTCTTGGCATAGGTGCTTCGATTCTATGAAAAATCAACCCTTTCTTCTTTCAATTACTTTAGTTAGTGACTTTAATTTAGATCTATATTATGACACTTCGATAGGTAGATAATAATAAATAATATATACATTGGAGTGATATAAGTAGGTAATAGGTATGCCTACATAATTTATAATTTACATTTAATATTAAATAAATGATTTAAATTTTAAAGTAAATTTTTATTTTAGTACTAGCTTTTGCCCGCGGCTCCGCCCGTAAATATATTATTCCGCGGGAACACTACTTTTTTGGGATAAAAAAAATCCTATATCCTTTCCCGGGACCCAAAGTATGTCTATACCAAATTTCATAAAAATCGGTTCAGCGGTTAAAGCGTGAAGAGGTAACAGACAGACAGACAGACAGACACACTTTCGCATTTATAATATTAAGTATAGAAGTATAATATATTAGTATATTAATAGTAGTATATTAGTATAGAAGTATAGATTTGGAATAAAAAGTAGACTACGCGTTTGTCCAAAGAATTAACCACTACTATACCAACTTTCATTCAAATCGGTTCAACCTTTAGCAGTGAAAAACAGTCAAATATCCACAAAATAATATATTATCCCTCGGGAACACTGTATCTTTTTGGGAAAAAAGTGGACTGCGCGTTTGTCCAAAGCATAAAACACTACCATACCAACTTTCATTCAAATCGGATCAACCTTTTAGCAGTGAAAGACAGTCAAATATACACAGAATAATACATTATCCCTCAGAAACACCGTACTTTTTCGGCATAAAAAGTAATAGGATACTTTTTATGCCGAAAAATTACGATGTCCTTTCCCAGGACTCAAAGTATGTCTATACCAAATTTCATCAAAATCAGTTCAGCGGTTAAAGCGTGAAGAGGTAACAGACAGATAGACAAACACACTCGTATTTATAATATTAGTATAGGTATTGTAAAAACTTTTGCGGTTTGCTGCAGAGTAGGCATCTACAGACACACGAATTTGTTACGGAGCGTACAGCGGACCGAATCCGGTGTCGCTACACACGCACGGATTTGGTACGATGCAGTGGACCGAAAAGCTCGACACTCGTGTGTTCGATTTTCAGTTCTATTGCATTAGCACAGAGTTCTATTTATAGTGCTGTTTTTCGACGACGCGATGATTCCCGAAATTCATTGATAACAGGCAGTTATCAATGAATTTATATATCAACTCTCAAAAATATTTCTCTCCAAACTTTACCCCTGATAATTATACCATTGACAGGTCTAAGAGATAATAAGCTAGAAAGAAAGGTTATGTGTTTAACATAAAGACTTACGCGTGAATAACATAAAACTAACTTGTCTTAATCTGATTTCACTCCCAATATTGTATTTTCATATCCCTGACTATATACACACATTTAATAATTTTTATTATTACATACAAATTGATTCATAAGGAGTAAACTCTAAACATCATGGCCCCTAGTAAGCCCCCGTAGATATTTTCCCTGATGTTGGGTGGTAAAACCCTAAGTTGGCAACACTGACACCGTTGTACGGCCTAACCGCCGGACTGCTCTACACACGCACGGATTTGGTACGGAGCGTACCAGATCCGCTGTACGCTCCGTACCAAATTCGTGTGTCTGTAGACACCATTATTCGTAATAAGATACCTACCAAGCTTCAAGTTCAACCTAATATACAATTACTTAGTACCTATAATATGGTAGGATACTCAAAGACATAACATCAATTTAAAACGAATGTTATAAAAGTTGAAAATATTTTTTCACAGAATAAAATAGTATTTGAAATTATAAAACAGTTATTCTTCTATTCTGCTTAGTCAATATCAATACGGTAAAAAGACTATGGCTGTGTTCCGCCGAAAATAGAACTTGTTAGCGCTTGCTAGCGCTAAAAAAACAGATTATCCGCCAGGGCACATATTTTGCTAACTTCAATAATGCTAACATAATCCGCCATTTTGCTTATTTTATACCAGCGGTTGCCATTGTGCCTACGTTTTATTTTCCGCGGAACACAGCCTATGTATGCGGTTTAATTTTGAATTTCGAACGCAAATATTTCAAGAGCCTGAACGAAATAATATCAAGGTACATTTTTACCGGCTAAAAAAATAGTAGGTAACTTATTAAAGACCACCAAATAAGTTGACCTCTCGTTCAAAGCAAATTCTTAGTTTAAGTAGATCTTGTACTATTGGTTTTTTCCTTCGCTATTTATTATTTGTGTTGAGTAGCATAAAAAATAGATTTATTTTTATAATTTTAATTTAATAGTTTTATTTCAAGAGAAAACATGCGAAAAATGATGATTTATTTCGGTTTGTGAAGCAAGTTCAAAATTACAGTTTTTTCATGATCCCGTGGGAACCGTTTTGGTTTCCAAGAAAAAAAAATACTGTTAGTTATTTCATGTTCCAATCTATCTTTGTGCCAAGTTTTATTTAAATACGTCGAGTAGATTGCCTGAAATAACGTCAAACAGGTAGGTACAGTTTTTTGAAGATCCCATGGGAACCCTTTAATTTTGCGGGATAAAGAGTATCCTATTTTACCCTTCAGGTCCTAAGCTACCTACCTGCCAAATTTCATTTAATTCCATCCAGTGGTTTCGGCGTGATGTGATAACAAACACACAGACAGACAGACAGACAGACAGACAGACAGACAGACAGACATTTTTTTCAAAAACGTTATTTTTAGGTTCTGTGGCCTTTATAGACCCCCCATTTTGATTTTCACTTAGATAACTTTAATGTACAGATATGACCCCTCTACAGATTTATTATATGTATAGATGTTGTCTGAAAAAAAACAAATAGGCGATCTTACATAAAAAATACACACAACAATAATTTGTTTTGTGTGCAACAAAGAGTTTTCTATCTAAGTATCATTCATAATAGAAACTATGTTTCCTCAAAAGGAAACCCCAGTTTGACTTCTTTGAAGCCTTATTTATTCTGGTTATAATTTGACTACTTTTTTTGTAACTTATTAATTTTAAGGAAATTGTGTCAAACCTATTGTAATATAAACAAAAACGCTGTATTTCTAAGATTTTTTTAAGAAATTAAAGCTTTTCGCACGCCTTCCAGTTCCTCAGCATGAACTTTATTGTGCAAAATTTAACCCTCATCCGTACGTACAATTCTTTTAAAACTGTAGGTACTTTCAATTTTTGCTTCACGTATTAATCACAGAATACAGAACATGCAGAATGAGTGTTCGATCACATTTGTATGCAGCCCACTGTGTCCAAAACTACCGCTACCGAAAAGTTAAAACATGAAGATTCGTAAAAATAAGAGGCGCTTCATGGGTTTCGCACACAGGCGCTACCGGGGGTCGGCGCGGTCCTGTCCAAAACTATGGCGAAATACCGCCCCGCCCGCTCTTTTTAATCTTTACTCTTTACACTTACAAAATAAATCGCGTTGTTATGTTACGACAATTAGGTATTCAATAAAAATTAATTGAAAAGAAATTGGGTAAAAAATTCCGTTATTCTGTGGCAACATATTATTAGGTATGTGTGGATAACCATTCCAATTTGGAGTGGTTGTGACGGCCTCACTTTCAAGCGTGTTGACGGTTTCTGGATGATTCCTGTATTCTGTATTTCTGTGGTATTAATATAATGATAAGTAGGTAAAATTAGTTGTCAGCCTTCTATGCCTATAAATTAGCAAATTTTTTGTTTTTGATTATTCCTAAAAGGAGATCGGACTACATCTGGAATATTAAGTTTCATTAATATATTCAGAAATATTGTGGCATTACTACTTGGTAAATGTAAAAAAATGTATTATTTTATGTGTAGTTTACTAATTAAATACATTTAAAAAGTACCTTTTTTTTGCGAAATTGGTAAACAAAACCTACATCATTACATATATTCCTGCGGCCGTATACTTCATACACCTTAACCCTACAAGTGACGTCACTTGTAGGTTAAATTTAGTATGGAGCGTTTTTACGAGACTCTGTACTTTTGAAAATTTTGACTTTTGATATACGGTTTCTTCTGAGAAGTTACTCATATTTAAGAGAGTTTATTCATTTATGCAATAAAAAAAAAATTGTGCGCTTGCCTATTAGGTATTTCTAAATTACAACATTAGAGGTGTCAACATCGTTAACACTCAACACCTCTAATGCTATAATTAATTATTTAATCCGATAACTACGTACTTAGTTATTGCTATGTTTTTTGATAAGTATTTAAGAAAATACGAAGACTGGTAATGATTACTTATTCGTTTTAGTATATGTCTGGACACGGCAGTCAAGCAAAGTAAGGGTCAAAGTCGAAAATTGCTTGATTTAAAGCAGTTTTCGTTTTAACTTCCTGTAATATAAAACCACAATTATATGTCTTTCGGGAATCGTCGATAGTAATAATTTTGTGAGCATCTGTAATTTGGTCCAACTTAGTTTTTATCTCAATTAATGATCTCAATATATTATTAAATCTATACCTACTAATATTCTAAAGCTGAAGAGTTTGTTTGTTTGTTTGGACGCGCTAATCTCAGGAACTACTGATTCGAATTGAAAAAATATTTTTGTATTGGATAGTACATTTATCGAGGAAGGCTTTAGGCTATAAAACATCACGCTGCGACCAATAGGAGCGAAGAATCAGTGGAAAATGTGGAAAAAACGGGGAAAATTATTCATCTTTGAGGGCTTCCTTTGCGTGCGCATTGTTCTTTTGCCACAAGAAAATAAAACTAAAAATATTATTTACGCAGAAGTAATTTAAAATAAATTATTTTAAAAACTTCTTAATCGCGACCATAATAACAACTTTAGTGTGTATTTATCGGTTAGTTCTATAAAATCATAATAGATGGCAGTTTGGCATCAGGTAGATGGCGCCGTATATCTATTTATAGATTATAGAATCTATTATTAATTAGTAAAAAATTTATTCAATCATTATAATTACTGAGCCACAGCAACGTATAGCTGGGTCAGCTAGTATATTAAAATCAATTACGGATACTTCAGGCACATGATCCACTGCTTATGTAAGGACGTTTAGGCAGAAAATTAATTTTCATACTTAAACCAAAAAAAATCATCTCATGTATGGGTGACTCTCCGCAAAACACAAACTCATATGTACAAAAAAAAATCTAGTATGACAATTATTTTTCTTCTTTAACGTCTTTACATAAGCAGTAGACCATATACCCGAAGTATCCGTAATTGATTTTACGAAACCTAAAATTAATAACTATTATTATTTTTAGCTATCTTCCGCCAAATCGTGCAAACACCACCACGTGGTGGTCGTGTTTGCACGATCTTGCATCTGAGTGCACGCATGCAACACAGTGTAATAAAGAGATACAGTGGTCCAACGCGTTTGAAGTCGCGCGAAATGCCGCTTTTGTGTAGGTATTCGTCATTGCTGCAGGGTTGTCACAATAATGTGTTTTATTATAATCTGTTCTACATTTTGTGTAGGTATTCGTAGTATGTGTATGTAGAGTACTAGGAATAAAACAAAAAAATATATATATATAGAAGTATTAATGAAGAGTTTTATTATAAAAAATACAAATGCGTATACAAAAGCTCAGGGTTAGCATGATATATATCGTATATATATCATGATATATTATATCAATTGATATTTATGCTTGATATATTATATCAAAATTGATATTTATATTTAAAAATGTAAAAGAATGTTTTAAATGTAAAAAATCTTACATCAACACAGGTCTTATTTTCCGAGAGTTTCACAAGCCTAGGTCATCAAAAACTTGCTATTTGACACGACATTAACTAATCATAGCCGTCGATGCGGCTTGTAACGGCATATGACACCCACGTGACCCCCTGTTTTTCGGAAGAAAATTCCTTGTTTGTTATTATACTATTGTTATACCATTTATACCATGTGTCAAATTAATTCGACTGATAAAATTAATATACTTTTTTTCTTCTGGTTATAAACAAAAGTCATTTTATGGTTTTATGGTTTATTTAAATTGATACTCAAAAGTATCTATCGTTGATTTTTAATTGATTTGAAAACTTTTAATATCAATAATAAATAAATGAGTTTAATTTTACTTCCCTATCTTCAAATATATGTCATGGGATACTCATCCCAACTTACCTGTCCGATAGTTGTGGTATAGTATACGGGTATGCGACCCCGGCTTCCCTAGCTATTACTGTCCTATCCCTTGCCCTCCTGGGCGGTAATATCCTACAGTTCCTATTTCCCACTCTAACTTACCAATCTTCCTTTCCACACCACCTATCCTTCCCTTTCCCTATTCCTACTCTCTCCACCAATCCGTGAAAACGCAACGGATAATCATAAAAATAATTTAATTATCCAAAATGGCGGCGATGTGGTTCACCACCCATCACGTCTCGTTTCTCGCGAAGGTGAAAAGTGGACCATGGAGAGCCGCTTCGCTACGTTGAATGTAAGAGGAGGAATGGATGGTAAGAATGAGAGTGGACGAAGCGAAACGAGTATGTAAGGATCGTAGCAAGTGGAAAAAAGTGGTCTCTGCCTACCCCTTTACGGGAAAAAGGCGTGATTATATGTATGTATGTATCTTCAAATTATCAGACATACAAATTATTTCGATTCAACTATTACGAAAAAACATATCAGAGTACCTATGAGATTTGTATGTAATTTTGAAAATATCAAAAAATCAAAAATATCCGATATATATTATAATCAAAGATATCTGATATTTTGATATTTATTATAAATATCGGATATTTACGAACCCTGCAAAAGCTACAAATGCGAAACTGAAAGGTATTTTCGACATTTGGATTTACTAGTTTTTAGATTGCGATTGTTGAATTTGACGATGTAGTTAGTAAATTCTCATACGTAGATACAATTTTATTAAAAATTCTGACGGGAAACAGGCGCATGGTTTTGTATTAAAATTAATCTTCTATGACCATTGTAAATAAGTACCTATATACAACTCAAACGAAACACTGTCGCAAACCACTTAAAACAATCAAATTAAAAAGCGTCAACCCCGGCTGGCGTGTCCCAAGCGAGTGTATGGCAGCTTGGGCTCGCTACCGCCCCTCTCTCACCCCGCACGCCCCGCACGATTGCTCTGTCTAGACGTGTCCGTTGGACGACTGTAGGTAATAGTTCTATAGGCTGTGCGCATAAGCAGTGTGGGAGGAGGGAGGTGCGTTACGCATGCTTATGCGTGCACACTGCACTCACACATTTGCTTGCAGGTTGTGGGTATTATTTGGCGGAAGATAGCTAAAAATAATAATAGTTATTAATTTTATGTTATGGATTTCCGCAAAGTAACCTGCCTGATTCTATTAACTATTTACGAAACCTTATATATGTAATATAGAAACTTGGTTTTCGACCACGTTTATGTTATTTTACCAGCCTAAAAATAATATAATATATATATTTTAATTACATTTATTGTATACTAAGCTGTACAAACAGACATAACGATCACCTAATATATAGACCGTTATACGATAAGTACGTATTAAAATAATTAACCATCACGCCACTGAGCTCGCCACATTTAAAATTACGCCTGAGAAAAAGCGCAGGCGAAAGTTTGCCGTTTTGTAAGAAATGTACTCCAAGAGCTGATGGCTGTTTGTGTAGGTTTATTAAAACTCTGACAAATAGTTGGCGTTAATGGTCTCGTTAACGTGACGAACTAACTCGTCACCAGACCGATTTTATCAAAATAATTTCAAATAATTCAAATATGCTAGGCGATAATGCTGATTAAATATACCTACATTTATAATTGGTAGGTATGTGACTTGATGTTTGTTAAACTTCAAAAGTATTTCTAATAAAATACAAGAAAAAAAGTTTAGATGTTTCACCTTGAATTTAAAGTTATTGAAATTTTATTTCATGAAAATCATGTTTGTAAGTAAGCGAATGAATAATATTATGACCTGAAGAATTAATTTGATTTAATGAATTTACTTAGTTATATTTGCATTTTAGGTTAAAAAAATGTGGGCGTGGATTTTTGATACATTGAAGCTACAATAACCCCTGTTTTATAAATATTTAAATTATAAATGTCTTTTTCTCAAATAACTATAGGGAAGTCCGAGCTTGTGAGTCTTACTTAGGTCTTAAGTTGATACTGTATCGCAAATTGCAATATTCAAGTCGCAAGCTCTTGCACTATAGCGATCGCGTGTCGACCACGTTGGAACTTGGCACTTGGCAGTCGTCATTGCATTTCCAGTTTTCAAATTCAGTGCCGGCAAAACGTCCGACTGAGTCGCGCGCGTCTGCAAAGGCGGGAAACTTCGCGCGGCCGAGACGTCAACTTTTCACAAATCGAATACCATAAATTATATATTTTTTTTATTAACAAAGTGATGAGACAAAGGTGTTTTGTGTGATAATGGATTTTTCTTAGGAAAAAAATTTTTCATGCAAGTAAGTACTAAGTATTGCGCTTAACATAAATTAATAATAGTAGACTGTTTTTGGTAATTTTAATGGTCAACTTAGTTCAATAACTTCATCTGATGAAAGTCTTATGTTTGTATGAAAGTAATGTTTTGGCAACGTCTATATCTTGAGCATTCAAGTCATAAAAATAATTAAATAAACAACTACTCGTATACGATAAAATAATTATTGATAAATAATTTTGCTCTACAACATTTAACTCTATCAGTCGTAAATCCCCCAATATTTCTTCATCCTTGGCTTCATAGACTTAGGTAAGACTTATATTGATTGTTCTTTAAAATTGTTTCTAAAAAATACCAAACCAATGGTGCCAAAAATTGAATGTCAAAATAGAACTTAATTAATTTACCTAAGTAATTTTTAATAATTATTACATACCGAATTTTCTTACAAAGAATGTAATATTATGATAATAATATAGTTTAAGTATATTGACGGTTACCTAATGAAATCTACGATATAATATCATCAGTCATAATTATTTGCGGCAAATTAATTTGCAGAAAAAACCGTTGAGCGGCGATCGGAAGTGACGTCATCACAATAATATACAAGGTGACAAGGGTTCCTGAATTATTGCGGAAAATAATATTTTTGATAGAAAACAGCGATAAAAGTTGACGTAAATGATACTATCATCGTCGCCACATGCTATTTTTTTATAATGTGAATTCATAATTAAGAACTGTATTATAATTTTGGTAAAACTAAATAATTTTAAAATCAAACAATTATATGAAATTGGCGTTTTGTAAAGGAGGAACATAAAGTCGTTTTTTTTTTTTTAACATAATAATTTATTTAATCAAAACATATACCATTGCTATCTTATGCACTTTTACCATCTGATTGGTAGTTCATTGATTCCTTTACTAAAAAAAGCATTCGAACAGGAATCAATAAAATCTATGAAGGCGCTTTGGACTGTCCCATCGCAGTTGAATATTTTCCCTTGCAAGAAGTTATCCAAATTTCGAAAACAAATGGAATCTGTTGGAGCAAGGTCCGGGGAGTACGGTGGATGTCTTAGACATTCCAATTGAAGCGCCTCTAATTTGGTAGCCGTCTTTTGTGTAGTGTGTGGTCTAGGCTCTAGCGTTGTCCTGAAGCAGCAGTGGCCTAGAGCGAATGACCAACCTCGGTTGTTTAACTGCCAGCTTGTCCATCATGATTTGCAGTTGCTGGCAATAGACATCTGCCGTAATCGTCTGGCCAGATTTAAGAAAGCTATAGTGATCGACACTGGTACCATTCCACCAAACGCTCACAAGTAACTTTTTGAGTTAATTTTAGCTAATTCGGACATGGTTTGCGATGGATCCGCTTCCACAATAGCTTTTAATTCTTCATTATCAACTTTGGTCTTCGGCCGTCCACTTGTTGTTCGGGGCTTGTTCTGCAGGTCGAAATTTCCAAAACGAAAACGTTGAAACCAAAAACGCACTGTGTTTTCTTTTGTGATACCGCCTCCATACGCATAATTAATCCTTCGAGCCGTTTCTGGCTGCACTGGTGTCACGGTGGAACTAGTACTCGAAAATAATACGATATTTCACTTCATTTTGTAAACAGAGTGACGCAAAGAAAAAACCAAATGAGGAAAAAACAAATTAATCACGGCTTTCGAAGCACAAATGCATGAGTAAATAGCGGTATAAATTTGAAATTGGAATTCCTAACCAAAGAAGATATATTTGAGATGAAAGTGGCCAGTACGACAAAACTCCAATTTCATATGTAAGGACCTAATATATTTGTTAGATTAGATTCTTCTAAATTCTAGAATTCTGCTTATTAACATGAACAATCAGCTATAGCTTATACTAAGTGTGTGTCACATACCTAATGGTGGCGGCGTATTCCCGTTGTCCCCAACACAGTTGTCAACACTGGTGGACACCAGGAAAAATGCATAGCGATATGGCTACTTTATATCATTGTATGATATAAAGTAGTTATATAAGACAACGCAGGCTGATCACCTGATTGTCTGACAAGTAAGACGATCCATGCGTCGGATGGGCATGTAAAAAGTCGGACCTGCGCCTGATCCCTCGCTTGTCGTTTCGGATATACGTCCTAATGTATTAAGAGAGTAAAGGAAAAGAGAGTGCTTTTGTGTACTGCGCACACACTTCGGCACTATAAAATTACTCCTGCGCAACTGGCCTGATTTCAATGAAACCGGCCACCGTCACCGAAATCTGTGTGGGGAGTTATTTTATTGTTATCTTTGTATGAGTGAAATTACCGACTGTCGGCCTAGAGATTCCGGAAGACTATAGTCATGGCCTTTTTATAATAACCCACTCGGAAAGGTAATGAAATTGCATACGGTATCATCAGTCAGGGTCAAAATACAGGCAAATAAATATGTGACTACATTGTAAGTGTAACTAGGTGTAATAAACTTTAATATCGTATCCATTTCTACCATTCCAGAGATACAGTATTTTGTTATCTTAGTTTAAATCACTCTCAGCAATTTTTATATTGTAATAAAAAATTCAAATTATTCTTATTAATAATAAATGGAGCTGTCTGAACTCTGATACCGATACAGTGATGTGTCTTATAATAATATGTAACCTTACTTTAAATTCATTTATTTCATTTAGTGATTTAAATAGCACACAACAATTTTACTTCAAACAGTATATTTGGGTCAGTACAGTAGCTCAAGTATACTGAAATTTGATCAAAACTGAAAACTGTTTGTACAAGAGCTATACATCTTAAATCTTAATTATCTGATAAGAATAGGTACGTAAATATACTTGTGACGTCGAAATCGTCAGATCTCACGTGACGTAGTTTCTAATCTTGTTATGTTCTATCGGTGCTATATAAAAGTATGTTGAGTCTATTTGTAGGTTTATTTTTAGATCGAATGCGTTTGCGTGTGAAATTGAATATTTACAAAAATAAAAATAAATAAAAGTTAAAAACCCAAAAAATATGATTGGGGAAACTTAATTTTATTCAGTCTTTTATGATTTATGTGTGATTTTTTATGTTAAAAATATTTTTAAAGGTTAACAAAATTATAACGTAACTTATTTAAGTAATGCGAATCAAGCGTTTAAAAAATGTTTTATGTGCAGGTTTCATTATTGGTCCATACTCCATGATAACATGAATAATTATGGTATAATTTTACTTTTTATGACTTTATCAAGTAAAAATATGTTTTATAAAGATCTGTAATTACCTATCTGTCGACCTGTTCAGTGCCGGTAACCTTGTATTCGGATAATTCGGACAGTCCTTTGAACGTCGTAGTAACTGGTCACTGCACTCTCGAGTTGACATGTTGGTATAGTGGCTCTTCACGCCTCTCGCGCAGGACAGTCCTATTCACATTTAAATATAATCATTAATTTGTCTAACGTGAAATTTATTGCTAACAGTAAACTTTATTATGGCTTCCAATTACTATTTTATTCATTAAATTGATTATCTTGCTTACTTAGGTGCTGCGCAGTGTACTGTAATTAACCTTGTGGACATTATAATCCATAAATTAAAAGGAAAGATTTATATTTTATTATTTATACATATAATTAAAATTGAAGTGTTATGCAACGGTTAAGGCAAATTGCTAATTGACAATTTTAAAACTGATAAGACTTGAATAATATTCGTGGGGGGCAAGCCTAGATTACTTAGGGCACAAGGCTAGGATCAAAGTAAAGGGGAAAGGCTAAGGGAAAAGGTGGAAAAGGGAAATTAAAAAGGACACTGGGAAAGCACAAGAAAAATAACAAAAGAATAAAGGAATTAGAAAGGGAAAGAATATTACCAGTTAACTATTCACTTCGATAGGCGATAAGCAGGATTTGTTCTTATTATAATGCGGCTGGTTGAGAGTGAAGTATGATTTGTATGAGAGCCGGCCACATAATTATACCGGCAACTCATACCAGCCTTCTAGAAGGTTCCATACCTCGATACATCAACTCAAAACATCGTTTATTTACCAAGATACATTTCTATACAAGTTTTACAATATTCCTAATCTAGTCATATACATTTACCATAAAATTTTACATATTATGTCATTCCTGAAAAGCTGCCGAGGATTAAGTAAATTAGGAAAATTGGTTTTCACGATATTTATAGTGCTTCGTCCTCCCCCGACTTACCAGTTTCCCATTATACATTAAAACGTTAGTTATAACTTATAAGTTAAAACAATAGCTTACAAAAATATATTATGAAAAAGGTGTCTAATAAGACATTTTACACATGAAACATCGACTCTAATAATAAACTTATACAGTTTTTACTTATGAATTTACTTAAAGATTTTATGGACTTTAGTTTTACTTATTTACTTTATACAAATATGAATTTACTAGTTAAATATACTTCTATAAGTTCGTCGTGAACAATATTTATGTAAATTCTTTTCTTATCTATAAAAAATTAAAAATGGCAAACAATTCCAATTCCAATGTCTCGCTAAAACTCGAGAACGGCTGGACCGATTTGGCTAATTTTGGTATTGAAATAATTGTGGAAGTTCAGGGAAGGTTTATAACAGTGAGATATATATTGGAGCTGTAGATATGTAGATATTAGACAGAACTAAGTGTGACGATTGTCAATGTCGGAACAGCTAGTAATTAAAAAAAACGTTAAAAAAACCTTATTAAAAGTAGAGTTATTATTTTATCATTGTATTAAAATTGTCAACTGTCAAGTAACTTAAAGATAATAAAGGATGTATGCAAAATGCAAATATTTCAAAACTTATGATAGACTATGACGTACAGTTGACAAAACAAATCTTCATAGAAGAAAAAGTTACGACATCTTGGTTTTCACCATACTTCAAATGTCAAAATGGCCCTAAAAATCTCAAAAGTGGGGCCATTTAACTGGAGACACTTTTTGCCTTAACATGCCTATAAAATATACGTCCATGGATGTATGTTATAAATTATAATAACGCAGAATTTACAATTCCATCGTATGGAATCCAATTAAAAAAACGTGATCACTACAGCGTGCGTTTAGTGTCCAGGTTATGACCTGTAATTCTACTACAATAATATTATTATCGTCATTATTATGTTTTTATAGATTGAACTAAGGGTCAGACTATATTAAGTAAAAAAAAATTATTTATATTACATAAGTTCAAAATCAATTAAGTATATTTGGGCATATGATCTACTGCTAATAACAAGACATTTAGGCATAGAAATAATTAAAAATATTGAAAAAAAAAACTCAATAAAATTATATTATGCTCTGTACAGCGACTTCATTGACCTCACACAGCTGATTTTAGTGGTGTTATTAAGGCAAAGTGTTTTTTAAATCACCTGTTTCCGTAAGGTTAGTGACCTTAGAGAGCGGATTGTAATTTAATTTAGTACTTCATATATTTTTTTTCCATACACCTGAGTAATAGACAGACCGACGCGACGGACGGACTGACAGTGACTGAAGTTAGTAGGCTCCCGTTTTTACCCTTTGAGCAGCCCCGGATCTAGGGGGGGTGCTATCCGGTGCCCGTGCCCCGGGCGGCAAGTTCAGACGGCGGTGTGTAGAATTCACATTTTACACTTACACACGAATAGTTTTTTTTTAGAAATCATCAATCAATACATTGGGCTATCTGCCGATACGTGAGTAGGTGGTATTATAGTTTTATTCATTACGCAAAATAAAATCGAAGATATTATATAAACTATATTTACATATTTACTTCCATGTATAGACTATAGCTGGGGCGTAGCCGCTGTATCAGCCGTATCAATGGCGGTCGTATTAAGGGCGGCCCTAGATCGTGTGTCAGAAAAAAATTGTAAAACATTATCTTTATAATATTACACAGTCACTCTTAGCCCGATTTACTAATATATTTTTGCAAAAAAAAAATTACTTTCATTTAAATTAAATCCGAACAATTTTCTCCCTTTTGTGAATTTTAACCCTTGGGCTGGGGGGCCCCTAAAAATTTTTTGTAGTTACTGTATAAGGGAGCTACATTTTTCAGTCTTTGCCCCACCTAAAAAAATTGTAGATCCGGGGCTGCCTTTGCGTCCGGAACCCTAGAAAAACGAAATGCTTTTTAACGGGTATTTGTCAAAAACTATTATTTTTAGTCTGCAACCCCTAAAACTTTTAAAAGTTCTGTACGACCACTGAAAAACTAATTATATTTAGCACATAATATACTCAGACTTCAGATAATTCTAGATAATTTAAATTCCCCGAAGCGGGCTTCCTAGTATTCATCTGACCTTCACCTATTTCAAGATACTGACGGAAAAAAAACATTTTGTAACTGTTCAAACTTCAATTAGCGCGTTTATCTATCGTCAGCGCGCGTTGGAAAGAAATTTCTTAAGTGACCCATTTTCATTGGCTAAGCAAGACTAGGGATACCACGCATCTGAATTTACCGGGATTATTGAGTACATTTTTTCACGAACTTTTATTTTTTTAATATTTGAACTTTAGTGGAAACCGCGCCACTGTAAGACTATTAGGATTTTTTACCTTTACCTTTGCAACAATATGTTGACCATCCTCTTTGCCATCTGGAATAATATTCATTTGAAGTCTATATACGTCAACTGAATGTATGCAGTACCTAGACTTTTTTTAAACTGAACGCGTTGTATCCATTTTTATTCATCTGTCATGACAACTGAGGCATCAATCAGATCGTGTTTCGTCAGTCTGTGGTCACTGGTCTCGCTAACTGTAACATCACGCCATATGACGTCATAATGGCTACCGTTACCCGCGGTCGAGGAGTAAAAACTAGTGATTATGATGCTATCATGAATCCCAATGCGGTATTTTCCTGTATTTTTACCCAAGGCGAAGGGTAATGATTTTGGCAATCTATGTATGTATGTTTGTTCCACCGTAGCGCCAAAACTACTGATCCGATTTTCATAAATGAAGTGTCAATAGATTCGTAAATATAGGCCGGGTTAGATTATTGTAAACTATAGTTATTTTTTGCATTAATAATAATAGGTCTTTACCTATGAAATTGTCGTTCTGCAGTACTGGCCATTTCAAATCAAAATAATTTTTGTTTGGCTAAGAATTCTAATTTCAAATTAATTTTATTTTAAAAACAAGGAATTCTTTTTCCAAAAGTAGTCATTTGTTTATTGATTAGTGTTACATTTTTATCGCATTTCAATCTTTTTCGTCATCATGGATACGTTAAAAATTCGAGTAATTATGGAATATGAGTACCGTCGTGGCAGCAACGCGGCACAAGCGGCATGCAACATCAACGACGTTTACGGAGCTATCACTACAAATCAACGCACCACCTGTTATTGGTTTGCTCGCTTCCGTTCTGGAAATTTCGACCTGAAGAATGAACCACGCGATCGTCCGAAGGCTTTGGTCGACAATGACGAATTAAAGGTGATTGTGGAAGCTGATGATACACAATCTACGGCTGAATTAGCAGCAGCTTTCGACGTTAGCGTCAAAACAATATTGATCCATTTGCGTCAAATTGGCAAGGTAAAAAAGCTTGACAAATGGACGCGCCTCAATGATCGTCAGCGCGAAGTACGTGTCGAGACGTGCCTTGCACTGCTCAACAGACACACAAATGAAGGAATTTTGAACCGCATTGTTACCTGCGATGAAAAATTCATTATGTTTCACAACCGCAAGCCTTTGATTAATTATTACATAGATACGTTATATCCTTACAAAACTGACAATATTTCTGTGCCACGACACACATTGACATGGGACGCGTGTCAATGTGTCAACGTCGCGTAGTAACACAAAACACGCTATTACTCGCGGAGCACTAACCTAACTAGCTAGCACTAGCCCGACGTCGGGCCAATTTAGGTCTTCACTTTTTACGCGCAATGCCATATCTACCTCTTTTTAATATAATACATCTTTGCCGCAAGCGCATTTTTAATCCGATTGAAGAAGACAAAACACTGTGTAACTATTCAAAGCTTATACAGCGTTTATTGGTAAGGGGGTAAACGTATGTGAATTCGATGTTAGCCATCAAACCAACATTATGTTCCTACAATACGATGAAAAATATCTAGAATGTTCACCATTAAAACTCTTTAATAGGAAAATCATTACTTTCGGACTTCGGTCTTAAATATTAATGACGTCTCTCTGGACTCTGATAGTCAGTTTTCCTCATGAGTCATGACAAACTAAATATTATAATTCTGTGTTTCATAGTTCATACAGACCATTCAGCAGCTGTTCTATGTTCTGACCAACGTTTCCTAGTGTACTACAAGTAAGTTCTTAATATCTTTCGGAAACGATAAGAACGGGACCCTTTTACTGAGACTTCGCTGTCCGATCGTCAGACTGTCCGTCCGTCTATCACCATTCATCAGGCTGTATCTCGCGAACCGTGATAGCTTCACAGACAACAGTTGATAATTTCACAGATGACGTATTTCTGTTGCCGCTTTATCAGCAAATACTAAAAACACTTTAAAAAAAATTGTGGGGCACCCAAGCTCTCATACAACGAACGTGACTTTTTGCCGTTTTGTACGTACTCCTGATGCTCAAGTTCGACTCGCACTTGGCCAGTTTTTCATACATTATCTGTATAATTCCGTTAGAAAAAGAATCTATGATTGCCGTAGGATATTAAGAAAGTAGTTGCACTGCGCGGTTGGTTGAAAATAACATCAACGCGTTCGAGTTATACAGTTTAACCAAATTAACGGTGGTATTATAATATTATGTTCGTACTTCGTGTTTGGACGGTGATGAATTTAATTGAAAAGATGATTTTTCCATCCCATCTCACAAGAACCTCTAACAATGGCGCCTACAGATCATTAGCAAACGCTAATCTCTGAGCAAACGTCAAACTGCAAAGTGCACACACTGCATGCCATTTCAGGGAACCAGTCTTGGTATCGTGAACTAACTGTATAGGTAGGTCTTCTACGCCCTCTATTTAGTATTTACAGAAGTCTTTACTTCAGCCGCAATGTACATAAAAAAATACAGAAAAATAAAACAATATCCTTATGTGAATCTCTAGATTCTCTAGTGAGATTTTTTTAAATTGAAGATATGGTGAGAGTCTTTGATTAATTATTAATATTATATATCTATGGTGAGAGTGGTATTGAGAGATAATATTATTTGTCTGCTTTTTAAACGTCTTGGGTTTGTAAATGTTTTTGTTAAAAGGTAAATTCCTTATTTAATGTTTTTCTATAGAGCAATCATCTTGAACTTTGTTTAATTAGTATATTGAAGGTATCATATTACTGACGCCGTGTTTGCGAAGATACAGGCTCAGCTTTCAACCCGATTCAGTCAGCTGTAATACTAGTCATAAATATTTGTTTGGTTCTCGGTTTACACACTCCAGTGACTTTTTTTTTTTAATGTAAAGGCCTGTCCACATGTCTACGATACGACGCACGTCGCGTTGTCAATGTGTCGTAATTCGTGGGCAGGTGGTACGGTGCAATGCCGCGCGAGTCGTGATTTTTCACGGCACGGCAACGTTGTTACTTCTTACTCGCTGCAGAACGGCGCAGAATGTAGAGTCCTTTTCATGAGAGAAGTGCCCTAAGCGCGACGATAGTGGTGGGTCGTCGACGCTTTTTCGATCAACGAAACGAGACCGTTTATCGTTCATCGTAAACTAGTTGAAAAAACAGTTTTTTTCTTCGACTAGTTTACGTATTCGACGAATACTGAACTGAGCAATAAACTACGACAAACAAAGTAGTTTTGTTGAATGAACGACTTTCAGCATTAACTGTTTTGACAAACTTGTTGTCGTTTGCTGATCGACGCGACTAGTGATGACGACGAACGACGTACGACGAGACGGTTTAATCTGTGAGCGGTGGAAATGAACTTCCCTTCATACTTTTTCCAAGCTTAGGACTGGCAGGCAGGCAGGTTCATTACTGTAAAGACTAAAGAACAGAGATAGACGTATTGCTCGTGCCGAGTCGTCGTGCCCCGCGCCCGTCCGTCGATCGTGTCGTCGCGTCGCGACGAACGGTCTCTGTCGCACGCACCGTTCCGGCATATGGCAACCGTTCACGCATAGACTAGTTTATCAGTAGGCGCTAAACTAGTTTACCCGTTCATGACAAATAAACAGTTTAATAAAACAGTTCGTTCATTCAACGCCCTACCATATCCCTACGCGACGATGAGATTGACAAAATGTGGCCAGCATTATTTATGGGTATCAGAACACCTTGATTCTGCCGTTCTGCTTCACTAAACTCCTTTACCATGGCACGGCAATCTAGCGCCGTGAGGAGAATTTTGTAAGCGCGGACGACGTGGTTTTTAAGCGTTATGTCAACGCACCGCACCGTTTTGCGGCGACGAGACTTCATGCCGTGGCCGTTAGACGTATATATTATAGACGAGGCATGTTGAGGCAACTAGCCACCAGGCTAGTTATAGTCCGATAAAGCTAGAGCGGTCTTAATCCGAGCGCTAGCGTAGACCCTATCGAAAAAAAAATGTTGAGGCAAAAACTGTCCCCACTTAAATAGCCCCACTTTTGGAGTTTTTGGGCCATTTTTTTAGGGTTCCGTAATACTTAAGGAACCCTTATAGTTTCGCTCTGTCCGTCTGTCTGTCTGTCTGTCTGTCTGTCTGTCTGTCTGTCTGTCTGTCTGTCTGTCCGCGCCTCTAGCTCCTGTAATTATGAATATAAATTGATGAAATTTGGTGTCGTTATAGATTGTGTATAGATCACGGTTAGAGATGTGATAAACGGCTTAAAATTAAAAGTTAACTTATCCGTTATTAAATATTCAATAGCAGCTATTTTTAACTGCTTAGTTGCTTATTTGATTATCTACTTATTGCCACTTATAAGTTATAATATTTTTTGCGCTTATGTTACGTTTTTCGATCGCTTAAACTGATTTAAATTAACTTTCCTTCGTACTTTGCAGGCTTAGGACTGTCTGAAATCTGAATAATTATTAATATAATAATATGAACTCATAAAAATGTTTTTACATGTTGATAATATGCATTAATCTTAAATGTTGCTTATCATTAGTAATAGTTGATTTATAGGATAACAAACATCGCCACTTTTTCCACCTCATTTCTTTCAAAGTAGTTCCATAAATTACTGTTCCAATTCACGTCGTTTATTCGTCATCTTACGACAAAAACTAAATAAACTTAATACTAAAACACTACACGAAAAGTTTATATTACGTCCATATGGACCATTATTATATTTATTATTTACATTAAAACTTCACGGTAAGCCACCAAAGCACCACTATTACGATTAAAATACGAATTATTGCGTAACGTAATATAACGTGTTTTCGTCAACCCGCAAAGCGCAACTAACAAAAAGTGAATAAACACGAAAAAGCTTAATAGTTATAAGTACAAAAAATAACCCGTTTAAATAAGTGATGAGCTACATTAAAGAATTTTCACTCTTATTGCGCTGTCATAAGAACTATTTTTCTTTGCTCATACCACACTTATGGCTTTATGACTATAAACGATATGAACGATAATTATAAGTGATAAACGCTTAAATTTTTAAACGACTTTACAACTTATTTATAAAAGCACGCTATTTTAAACGCTTTACGTTATAACGGCCATCTCTAATCACGGTTTCGGGATCATAAAAAAATAATAATTTTATATTTTAGGGGTGGCTCTCCATACATGTGAAGTGGGGATGAAAAATATTTTTTCACTCTACCCCATCGTGTGCGGTATCGTAGAATAGGTCTTTTAAAATAAAGGCAAGGTTTCATACGTTACTTTTTTATAAAGTTGACCATTTTCGAGTAATCGGCCTCCAAAGTAGTTTGTAAGTTGGTCCCCCCCCTAGCATTTTTAAACTATAGGAGATAGAAACTTGCAAATTTCCATGCTGATAGATCATGCTAAAAACTCTTTAGGAAAACTATTGTGAACCAAATCGGACAGTAATTTTTGGAGTAATTAAAAAAAAGCATATTACGCGTTTATAGTTACGGAACCCTCCTTAGACATGTCCTGAAATGCTCTTGGTAAGGTTAGGTTAGGTTATTATATTTGACGTAGGGTGTAAACATAGATGGCTACATACGAGGTATGGTGAAAACACCTAGTAGGACAAACGCTGGTGAGTGGGCGCCCTTAAGGCGAATAATGAAAAGTTACAACGATAATTTCACTGATATTGATATATTTGTCTTGACTTTGTCTCAGTTTAAAAAACAATTGTTAAAAAAGTTTAATTAAAACGAATATAAGAATTTTGTTACATAATACGCATACCAAATATATTATTTATTAATGTGACTACTGTACGATTGCTAGATTAATTTAATTGTATCACTAAAAAAGTTTCAATTTCTCTAATTTAGATATTATCATTTGTCACCGGTTTGCTATAGTTTGCTCTGTATCTTAGATTTAGTTTTATTTTACCAAATAAGTTATGTTGTGGATAACGGTGCTGGTTGCGTAATTACTTTTAAGCTTATATTTAAGTGTTAGAATTAATTACATTGCGCAATTGTTTGTTGTCCCAAATAAAAAATAAATAAATAAAATAAAATAAAACCAATATGGCGTAAATTTTTATCGTATGAAGACAAATATGAAGATTTGTTCAGTCAAAGCCTATCTTTAGCCTATCTTTAGTTTTGAAATCTTTGGCCGTGGCCATGTGGATAGGCAGTTAGGCTATTTGGTTAACATCTATTCAGATTCCATACAAGTTTAAAAAATTGTTGTTTCAGATCAAAAATGGAGTTAAAATCGCCGAAGAAGAAAAAATCGACGGTTGAAAAAGTTATGTCGTGGAAAAAGATGTTTCGCGCGCCAATCCTAATTCTTCTTCTTCTCGGGACGTCAAGTTGTGACAGTGACAGTGAAACCGACATTCCAATTTCAAATTCAACGTACAGAATAAACAGTCCGATAAAATGGCGGCACAGGCATGAGCCGAAACATCCAAACTGTACAGTGTTAGATTATAAGGACAAACATACGTTAAGTGACATTAGGTATTTAAGAAGACATTTGAATAGGGAGATCGTGAATTTCGTGATGACTGACGTGCTGACTGATGGCGAAGTGGAGAACAGGATTCATTTTAACGGCATCACTGCGAAAGAGACATCTGTTGGCGCTGACGGGTAAGTTCGCTGATTGCTTTCTTAAAATACCTACTAGAGGTGCTCTGTGATCCCCATCATAATTAACATCATTTTAAGGTTTTGAATTTTATGAGGTGATAGAAAAAAATATGTTGGACAAACGTCAACGTGTGACAGAATAGGGAATATGCACGTATTTTTTTTATTTATTTATATAGATCTATCTTGTTTGGTAAACCGTATGGTAAAATCAGTTTTTTGATATCATTAAAAATAACGAAGATATGAACGTTTAAAGTGGTCTATTAGACAGAGAGATCCGACGTGTATCGTGACGTCACATAACACGACTTTCATAGAAAGTTCATACTAAATTTCGTTTTGCTAGAAAGAGATAGATTGCAAACTTTGACCGCTCATATCTTGCTCATTTATCAACAGATATTGAAAATTTTCTCGCCATTTTCTTTATTTTTCTGTCTAGTATCATATTATTATATTTTAAACTATTTTTATATTTTATGCATATTCCCTATTGTATCGATTGTAATTTACAGTGCGTGCGTGCGTTTGATAAATAAACAATCATAATATGAGAGAAACCTTATAAAATTAAAAATATTAGGTTTCTGTTCATCTTCCTTCACATAAACATTAAGTAGTAGATACAGACCAAATTTCATACTCCGCCGGTTGCACAATTCTCGTAAAACTGTACCATAATGGAGACAAAAAAATTATATTAAACAAGATAATTTAAGCTTTTAATATAAACAAGGATTCAATCATAACTTTGGCTTAATACATAGGTACTCGTAATAGGCCAGGTTTTTGGTGGTCTGAACATAATTATAATGAACAAGTTAAGGATTCCTAAACTGTCCTAAACGTAATGCTGGTTATAAATTATTATTATTATTAAAATCTGCATTTTACACTACACATTTACTATAAATTATCCAGAATAAAAAATATCTGTGTTGTAATAAACGACTGGTGCAATCAGACTGGTCATCCAATAAGCCTTCTATACTCTGAAAATATTTAGAAAACACTTAGGTACATGGTGTTAATTGTCTTTCATCAAATCGACACTATCCTATAAACAGCGTCCTTTTATAGATCTGATACAGGGTGTTGATGTTTATTCTAAATACTTTACGTTAGCTGGTTGCCCGCTGCTTCGTCCATGCATCTATGCATCAGCCAAAGATTTAAAAACTCAAGAGACGTACATTTGACAGAACAAAATATCTTCATACAATAAAAAGTTGTCACCATACGTCAAATGTCAGCCATCTTGTTTTCACCATACTTCAAATGTCAAAATGGCTCCAAAAAATCTCAAAATTGGGTCTATTTAGCTGGAGCCTCAACAGAGGGTCTATAATAATATACGTCTATGGCGTCAACACACCGAGAAGACGCGGCGCGCACTTTTTAAGCTGGTGATTCAAAATTGAACTTTAAAAAGATACGTTTTGTTGTAAGACTGCGAATTGCGAGCGGCGCCACTCTTTCAATGAAAATGAATTGTAAGTACTAAATAAAGTTCAATTTTGAATCGCTATCTTTCAAGTGCGCGCCGCGTCGCGTCTCGACTGAGCTGACCCTATGTTAAATATCTGAGTAACCAAAGATTTTTGCATGAATAAATCTTCTTGTTTTGATTAGGCTTTACTCTCACAGGGACAGGTTACGATTTTTGCCGCGGCATTTTTGTTTAAAGAATTAAAGATAGAAAGAGAATCTATAAAGATGTGTGAAATACAAAACAGTTGCGGTTACGTGGTAATAGTTTAAAATACATAATAACGTAAAATGGTAGGAATCGGGACACTTTCGAAGTTTGACATCAATAATTGAAAAAATAATTAATAAAAGAATAAGCTTGTTTCTGCTCTATGTCTAATAAAAATCTTATTTAATTGTTTCTACAAAAAGTATTTCTTTTACCTTGACCCTATTCACCTTCGCTCTGGGGTTAATCGAGTTTTTTGACAGGGCT
This sequence comes from Glaucopsyche alexis, assembly GCA_905404095.1. Taxonomy (NCBI): domain Eukaryota; kingdom Metazoa; phylum Arthropoda; class Insecta; order Lepidoptera; family Lycaenidae; genus Glaucopsyche; species Glaucopsyche alexis. Next base: position 29,334,748 of record FR990044.1, read on the forward strand.
GGCACTTACTCGAAACAACAAATCGATTAAAAAATCCTCATAAAAATATAAACTTTATTAAAATCAGCCCAGCAGTTTCGGAGCCTATTCAATGCAAACAAACTAACCTTTTCTTTTTATAATATTAGTAAGTATAATATATTAAAAACTAGGTGAAAAATTTATAGAAAAATTATTTAAGCTTTACGTTTATTGGCGACCATCTTTAGAAATTTTAAACATTACATAAACAAGCGCAAAAAATATTTACCTATACATAACGTAATCCGTATCATGTTACACGTATCAGTTTGATGCCTAAACAACAATTAAGGAGGTCAAAAGATAGGTCCGTCTAATTTACTTACATTTAACTTTGAACAAATCATTTCTGTAGGTATTCAAATTTAAAAGTTGCAAAGTCCATTGTTATTTGAAATTAATTTTATGTCTCTTTCTAACAGGATATATATTTTATTATATTTATAATATAATATCTTGTTTTTAATGATATATAGGCATATAGTACTTATCAATACAAATAAATAAAATTAAAGTGTATTTTTGTAATTTCAAATTAACAGTTATGAACTTAATGCATATGATAATTCATACTTCATAGAACCGGTACCTAGTACCGACATCAAAAATCAATTTTTGAAATTTTTGGGACTCTCTGTCTGTTTGTTCTGAAAAATCTCTGAAACGGCCGAACCGATATGAACCGACCTTCAACTGGCAGATAGTTGATGTTGTAAGGAGTAACTTGGCTACTTTTATTTTAGGATTCCGTTTCCATTTACAGTTCCGCGCAAACGAAGTTGCGGGCACCAGCTAGTCTTTGATAATATCAAGACTGCAGCTGTTTCTTGGCGATTAAAATTTCTTAACCTTGAGAACTCGATCATTCATTCGTCAATAAACTGAACAAAAAATGGAATACTGTACAAGTTTTTAAAAATTTAAAAATGGAATGACATTACGCAACAGCACGCTGTCTCTCTCTAGTCATTGCCGCGGACATATAATTAACAAGCAAAAATGATCACGCCAGGTTACTTGGCAACATATGCAACGCAGAACGCGTACTTTATTTTTAAACATCGAGAAAAGTGCTAGCTGTAAAAAAGGAAACTCTATTACAACGTGATAAGGGCTGTAGTGTGCGATGTTACGACCAATGTGACAAGGGAAGTGATTAAAGAGGACAAGACGAGACGGAAGTGTTCATTATTATTAAAATTTAGTGTTCATCCATAGATAAATCATTGGTCTCACTGTGGTAGAGCGCCCAGCGAGACCAATCATTAGTCTATGTGTTCATCGTTATAGTCTTAAATCCTTCACTAATTTTTCGACAAATTATTAACCATCATATTAAAGTTCTTTTATATATTAAGCCATTTTATATACTGATAAGCTAATAAAAAAAAACATGTGTATAGAGTACACGTAGCAGAAGTGAAATTTTATTCAATATGTAAAAGCGAAAAATACTCTCATCGTGTTTAAAGGACATCCCTTCAAAAATAATATAAAAAATTGTACACCTAGAGCCATCTGTGTATTGAGCTATAATTTAGAAATTTAAGATATTATGTAGAAGTATAAGTCGCTTTTGACAGATGGCGTTATATCCACAATTGTGTCGTGACGTGACGCGACCTTGAAATTTCATTTTCAACGCTGTCAAAGAAATTTTACTACAAAAACAATGCGCAGTTCCACGCCATAGAAATAAAATCACTAAACAAACCAAATATCGTTGCTAAAAAAGTTCCAAAAATGTACTTCATTAAGTAATTTTGAAATAATATTTATGCCACATTTATGCCATGCTTCGAAAAATGTTAACAGAGAATCGTTATTCGGACATCGTGGGAGCACATTACTATATAAGTAGTTTACTTAGGTACTATAATTGTTTTATTATATTTTTTTATAAACTAGTTCAATATAAATTAATATGGCCTTGGAAACGGCAGTAGACGTATTTTATCACCCAGATACAAAATAATACGCGGTAATAAGTAATAACAACTTAGCGTTACATCTCTTTAATACAATCTATGCCTATTATAATAATAATTATACTTTACATATTATAAAAATAACTCTCCACACCGATCTCGGTGACGGTGGCCGGTTTCATTGAAACGGCCAGTTACGCAGGAGTATTTTTAAAGTGACCAAGCCTTTCTTTATTCTCATATTCCAATGGGACGGATAACCGACACGACTGACTACAGGCGCAGGTCCGCCTTTTTACATGCCTATCCGACGCATGGATCATCTTTCTTGTCAGACAATCAGGTGATCAGCCTGCATTGTCCTAACCAAACTTGGAAACGACATTTTTTGTTGTTCCAACGCGGGAATCGAACCCAAGACCTCCGAGTCGAGAGCCAATACTCTAACACTAGACCACGGAGGATGTTATATACTATACATATACAGGGTGCTCGGTTATCCGAATGAAATATTTAGCCCAACATTTGGCCACATTCCACAATGTTACTATAAAGTATAAGTATGGTAGTACGCATACGCATAACTAATAAAAATGTTCGTGATTTACAGAAAAATAATATTATTAAAATAATAGTTTTTAATTTTTGTACTTTGATGTACGTAAAAGTTAAATACGATTTCATTTGAATAATTTTATTTTAATATATTTTAATTCAAAGACGAACTTGTTTTATGACATAAACATAAACCCCCTTACTAATAATCGCTGCATAAGCTTGGTATAAAGGCGTGACTCCTGTTCGAAACATTACACAGAAAACATGAAACAAAAACATTTGTTTCCATACACAAGCTGTCTCCAGCTACAGAAAATGTTTTTGGTCGAAACAAAACATTTTGTCCAGACACGATCTAAGTTCCGACGAGGAAGACGTATTAGCGCTCACAGTTTTAGTGATTGTAGGTGTAGAATCTAGGAGAAAAGAGGGGTCCTGAAAAGGCCACTTTAAGTGTTTCATAAAAGTATTTTTTTCAACTCATAAATATGTGCGCCATTTTACGCATTTCTATTGAAAACTGACAAAATTTGTGTTTTTTAATTAAGTCAGGCCGTATATTATGAGCGATCACAAAAACAAACTCAAAAATCACAACAAGCAAAACTATAACCCTAAAAAACCTGTACCTAGGTGTCATGTGAACGATGTGAACACTAGATAAGAAATGAAACATTTCTTCCCCTCTCTACCCGCGCGGGAATGTTTTTCGTCCGTCTCCGAAAACAAAAACATTGTCTATTCCTAGACAAATGTGTATAGCCACGCCCCAATGTTTCATGTTTTCTGTGTAATGTTTCGAACAGGAGTCACGCCTTAACTAATACAGTGTTTTGTCTCCTTCTAACGAATTAAAAATGTCACTTGTGTGACGTGAACAAAACACTGTATTAGTTATACCAAGCTTATACAGCTTTTATTAGTAAGGGGTAAACTGTTTAAGTTTTTTTTTCTGTACCGTATACCAAAAATAACTTTATTTCTTTTGCAGTTTGCCAGCATGTGAAACTAACGAAGGATTAAAAATATATTAACTATGTAATTATAAGATCTACTATAAGGTAATTAAGGATTAGTGTAAACCAACGAAATATTAAAATTAATAATCTTCGTAATTATAGGAACTTCTATGAGATTTAGTATACAATCTACATCAAATTATGTATATAAGTATAGGTACGTATATTTAATTCTACGTTGTAGACGTTTTAAACCGACTTCCAAAAGACATCGGTTATATTTGGACCAAACTTTAATCATGGTTTCTTACTTAAAAAAAATAGAATAAGTATGCGCATCGTCTGCGTGACTGAGCGGTAAAAAGCATAACATCAAATGACTATGATAGTTGAATAAACTCCGGTGATTTCACGCTCGGGCGCGAATAACATTACCGCATAAAATATTTGCACCTCGTGGGTCTAACTCTAAAGTATAATCTAAAACTATACTCTCAATGGCTGCTTTCTTTGATTTATGTGCAAAAGAAAGAGCGCTGAAATTTTAGACATTCAAAAAATTATGCAGCACTCACGAACACACTTCGCATGCGCCAAAAAAATCTCCCAAAGAACTATGGCGGTTAGAGAAAAGGAGACCGATCGCTGTACAAATTAGTGTCCCAGAAATATGGACAAAATAAGTGAGGCGCTGCGATCGTTATCTCAATAAAAGCGAGCCACCAAATGCCGAGAAGAAAATTATGCTTTACCGACGGCAGCGCGGCTGGTGGCTGAAAAATGAATTATAAATTGTACAAATTTTCAGGGACAGGCGGGCAATGCTTTAGCTTTAGCATGTAGCGGTCGGTCTCCTTTTCTCTAACCTCCATGCAAAGAACGCACCTCTTTATTGTCTGTCAACTTTGAGTTTTGACATGTTTTTTGCTGATTTGCTATTCGCTTGATATCACTTAAGAGTGCGCTAGTCAACGGCTCGAACTCAGTGCTGCGCGCGGGGAAAATGCTTGTTATTTCACCTCATATTGGAGAAAAATGGATATACCCATAAAATAGTAATCTATACTTATAAGAGAAGCTATACTGCACACATTTATGCAGCTGTGTAAAGTATTTTAGAAAAGGCGTCTTCAAATTACGCAAATCGACACTCAGCTGTTGGTGTTTTATGAAAAAACTATATAATATTTTTGTCTGAAGTAAAATTATCTCAATTGCTGAATAATTGAACTGTGTCGGTACGTGCTTGTTTTTTTATTGTCATTCTTCGTTTAATTTTTATTTACGTTCAAAGTTGCGCTAAAAATGCGATGTTTGGAGGCTATTATCTTCTTGACTAATTTGAATTTCAGAAATATAAGCAAATACCGACCTAGATAAGTGTCATAAAAATCGATATTACGCTAGAATTTGGGTCTACAATGTTTGACTTTAGAGTAAATCACCAACAGCCTTTGTATGGAGAAAAATCCGACTAGCGCAGCCTTAAGGCGCCAAAATTCACATAAAGCTATGTCTTTTCTGTGTGAACTGACTAAAGCGTTTTTTTTTTTAAACTGTTACAGAATTCTATTTTGGAACTAAATCAACATTAATTATTCAGTTTATTTTTTTTTTATATTCAAGTAGAAAGTCTCGTTTATTTTTAGATAAAGATTTTCTTTAATAAATAAAGTTACATGTTTTCACCCTACCAGCCTGCCTTAATCTTTAATTTAAGACTCCATGTACTTACTCTGGGTATAAATAAGTACTTTCCTTTTAGGTATTATATATTATATTTTCCTCTTTAACTAGTAACGGTTTTGCAACTGTTAGTATAATGTCGTAATTTATAGATTAAGTAAGTGGATGTGTCTACTTATCTAAGATTACTTAAATTTTAATTTATCTACTCGTAAAAAAAGATAAGAAAGTGTCGAATTAGACTTAATAAAAAAATGTTCGAATAGACTTTTCCTTTAATCAAATCGATTCTTTTCAGGGTTCCGTACCCAATCTATACATCTATACAAATAAATAAAATTGAAGTGTCTGTTTGTAATTTCAAATTAACAGCTTTTCACTTAATGCTTAAGAAAGTATATTCGGTACTTGAAACTACAATGAAATTACATTTTTTTTTAATTTTTGTCTGTCTGTCTGTCTGTCTGTTTGTTTCGGCTAATCTCCGAAACGGCTGGACCGATTTTCGCGGGACTTTCACTGGCAGATAGCTGATGTTATAAGGTCTAACATAGGCTACTTTTATTTTAGGGTTCCGTTTAAAAAAATAGAGTTCCGTTTCCGTTAGTTCTTTGCAAACGAAGTTGCGGGCATCAGCTAGTGCGTAATAAAATGGGACTATAACTAAGACTCCGCTGTCAGTTTGTATGTCTGTCACTAGACTGAAGCTCATGAACCGTGATAGCTAGACAGACAGACAGTTGCCACAGATGACGTATTTCTGTTGCCGCTATAATACTAAATACAAAAACAGACTAAAATAAATTATAGTGCGATTCAAATGAGAATAGGATCGAGTCGGCGCCATATTGTTTCGAATTTAGATTGTTATGATAGTTAAATGTATGTTGAGCTAATTTATTACTATTTAACGTTTTTATTGAAATTCGATGCAAGGCTACTAATATTTATATATGCATATTAGTTTTTCTGAAAATCGCACTTTTCAAGTGATATTTGACAGAAAAAGGTCATTGACGTTCCTATTCTCATTTGAAACGCGTTATAATAGGTGGTAAATTGCCATACAACTAACGTGTATTTTGCCGTTTTCTACGAAACCCTTCGTGCGCGAGTCCGACTCGCACATGACCGATTGTTTTAAAGCTCACGAATAAATATTTAAATTTAGAACTCTACATTGTTTATCAGAGATAAAATACAAAAATAGAGTGTAAAAGTGTAAGTTGCTGTAGCGCGCCTAAATGAGTGATTAAAGTGCACCGGCGTGAACATCTCTGCCGTGAGATGACGTTGGGATGCTGTGGATACGACAGACGACTCTTTATCATCAACTAGCTTTTGCCCACGGGTTCGCCCGCGTAAATGCAGTATCCCGAGGAAAACTGTACTTTCTCGGGATAGAAAGTAGCTTATGTGTTAATCCAGACCTCAAACTACTACCATACCAATTACTTTTTAAATCCGTTCAGTATTTTTTGCATGAAAGAGTAACAAACATCCATCCATCCACCTATCCATCCTCACAAACTTTTACATTTATATTTTAGTATTAGGAAGTCTGAATACTCAAAAGCTGCTTAAATTAAGAAGCACTCAAGTCACATGCGGTCTTTGTCATTTTGTCTATACTCTGTTCCGATCCAATTTAATCTAAACGTAAACACGTAACACAATTTTAATGTGGTAACAAATGTATATTTTTTTATCGTGCAAAAAAGAAATTCAATGAATCATAAAGAGTCGAATATGACATAGCAGAAACAATGACAACATGCAAATTTGAGAGCACCGAACTTATTATAAACTTAGTATCAAGTCTATAATTTATAAGGTAAATACTACTATGAAGTGGAGATTTAAAATGTCACTTGTTACTCTATTGCAATACTAATCCCGTCTAATCTGCTCTCTGTCTTAAAATTATAACTAAAACCTATAAAGAAGCGAACCTATCATAACAAATATTTCTAACTACATTTTGGGTTAGTTATTACGTAGTATGATAAGCATCACCAACAAAATATATTATGCAGTTAAAAGAAAGGATTACTCGCCTTATGTCAGCTAGCGTACCACCAATATAACATCGGCCATACAAGACAACTGGTGACGTCACCGTAATGTCCAATTCAGCACTTAAAATCCACTAATCTTATGAAGGATTATGACTTATGAATGAATTAGGAGTTACGAATGTTACATTATTGTGTCAATGAAATCGTAGTTGTATTGTACTGAGTTAGTCAATAGTTCATTGTATGTATATTAGCGACTTAACTAAAATACTGAGTTTTACAATTCACAAACGAAACCCTATATAGACCGAAACCGAAATATAGAAGTATAGAACTATTTAAATTAGTGGTGAAACATGTAATATAATTTTTAAAATAGTGTATCCATACTATGATATCGTAGTCTCAGGTCAACATAGAGTACTGATTAGTGTAAATATTACAGCAATTTTGTGTCATAGAGTAATGATTTAACAGAATAAAAATTGTTGTTGAAATAACATGATGTTTTATTAGATATTATTTAACTGTATTTAATTGTATAGCAATCCATACATGTATTATATATATCACTGCAGCAATCATATTTAAATTCTTTAAATATACAACATAGAACATTAATTGTTTCAGAATCGCCTAATAAGTGTTATAAATACTCAGAAGTTTTGTCGCTGCTTACTTTATATAGAGCGAGAAAGAGAGAACATGCGAATAAGCTATCTCACACGTATCAGTAGATTGTGAAACAGGCTCTAAACTAATTCAATTGTTAATTTTTATATGCGCAGATAAAAATAATTAACATTATTGTAATTGATGGTGAATTGATTTCTTATACTTTTTCTTAGCAAAAAAGTTAGTACTACCCATGCCTACCAATTTATTTTAACAAAAAAAAAATCTAACTTCTTTATTATAATACATATTTTGCGTCCAAACTCGAAACTACAATAATAAGCTTGTGTTGTAGTTATTAGCACATCGGTATGGTACATACATACTTAAATAGTTTACAATGGACAATTGAAAATAGGCCAATTACGAAAGCATTGCCACATTTGTGGACACACTGAAATCATACTACGAAGTATCGCTTTGATTTTACAATGCGATAAGATGCTTCCAAACTAAAATCTAGGTATTTAATCTTACTTGGGGCATGTTCCACAATCTTTTATTGTGTGTCGGATAGCTTATTCGCAAGTTTTGTCGCTGCTTACTTGATATCCAGCACAGAGACCAAACATGCAAATAAGCTATGATCTAACACATTTTATGAGATTGTGAAACAAGACCTTTGAGTCCTTGATAACTTGTCAATGCGTCTATTCTACGGATCACACACAGTGAGTCTATTCTACGGATCACACACACAGTGAATATATTCTACGGATCACACACACAGTGCGTCTATTCTAGGGATCACACACACAGTGCGTCTATTCTAGGGATCACACACAGTGAGTCTATTCTACGGATAACACACACAGTGAGTCTATTCTACGGATCACAAACATAATGACTATATTCTACGGATCACACACAATGAGTTTATTCTACGGAAGAATAAACAAAATTACTGATTGTAAAAACGTTAACGCCGTAGTTAATATTGTAAGGCAGTAAGTTCGAAGCATCGTCGTTACGAGAAGACAACATTTTTCCATCGAAATACAAGTACAATCTCACACGACAGCCATTTATTGTCTACTTTTGACAGCTATTTGCAAATAAAGAACGTATTTTGCTACGAACTACATTTCTCTGTTTTTCCATTTTTTTCGAATGGGTCTTTCGTTATTGACATGGAACGTTAATGACATTTAAGTCGTTTTAACTTAGTCGGACTGGTGACTGCCGTTTGGCTAGTCTTTATTCTGTTTTTCCCTAGAAACAACTCTTTTATACGCGGTGGTTATGCTAAGATCGCAGTAGTGGCTCCACCAAATACAAATAGCACCAATAAACTGGATTTACAGGATGTGAGTATGGCCCTTAAGAGTGTTTTAAGTAAAAATAGGTATGTAAAACATGTTGTCTTCGCTATAAACATTGTCTATGGCATGTCACCTGCTCAATCTTGGCCATTGTCTCTGCTCAGCGGGCCGTTTTGGCGGGAACAACGGCGTTTGACAGCCGAGCGCTCCCTGTTATCTAATGACAGCCGGAAAATATGGCGGATGCTTTTCAAAAAATAAAATCGTGACATACTTTCCATTTTTAGGATTTGTACTTTAAGTAATTAGATTTTCCTTCGTGGTCTAGTGGTTAGAGCATTGGCTCTCAACTCGGAGATCGTGGGTTCGTTGTTCGTTGTCCTAACCAAACTTGGAAACAACAAAAAAATGTTGTTTCCAAGTTTGGTTAGGACAATGCAGGCTGATCACCTGATTGTCTGGCAAGAGAGATGATCCATGCGTCGGATGGGCATGTAAAAAGTCGGACCTGCGCCTGATCTCTCGCCAGTCGTGTCGGTTATCCGTCCCACTGGATTATGAGAGTAAAGGAAGAGAGAGTGCTCTTGTGTACTGCGCATACACTTGGGCACTATAAAGTTACTCCTGCGTAACTGGCCTGGTTTCAATGAAACCGGCCACCGTCACCGAAATCATGTTTTGTCTTTGTAACATACAAGTAAGCTTAAGTTTAGATATAATATATATAGATACGAGTGCACTAAGGGTCAATTCACTCCGAAACGGAACGATACGCGATTTGGCGCTGCATTTTTAGGATAGCTATTCAAAAACGAACTTTATTCATTCCATACAGTGCATTGTAAGATACACATACATACATACATATAATCACGCCTTTTTCCCGTAAAGAGGTAGGCCTCTGCCACTTTTTGCCACTTGCTACGATCCTTACATACTCGTTTCGCTTCGTTCACTTTCATTCTTACCATCCATTCCTCCTCTTACATTCAACGCAGCGAAGCGGCTCTCCATGGTCCGCTTTTCACCTCCGCGAGAAACGAGACGTGATGGGTGGTGAACCACATCGCCGCCATTTTGGATAATTAAATTATTTTTTAGATTATCCATTGCGTTTCCACGGATTGGTAGAGAGGGTAGGAATAGGGAAAGGGAAGGATAGGTGGTGTGGAAAGGAAGATTGGTAAGTTAGAGTGGGAAATAGGAAATGTAGGATATTACCGCCCAGGAGGGCAAGGGATAGGACAGTAATAGCTAGGGAAGCCGGGGTCGCATACCCGTATACTATACCACAACTACCGGACAGGTAAGTTGGGATGAGTACCCCATGACATATTGACATTTGTAAGATAGCTATTCAAAAACGAACTTTATTCATTTCACAGGAAGATACACGGTGCGATGTAGGTGCATTTCGAATGTAATAGTAGCAGTTCGCTGCACAGCGCGTGTGCAGAGTATGACTGATGTCTTATGAAACGTATTTTTGTGTAGTGAATATAGTTACATTTTGAATAGTATATAAAATATATAAAAGGCAAACCTGACTGACTCATCTATCAACGCACAGCCGAAACTACTGAACGGATTTTTCTGAAATTTCGCATACAGATAGTTGTAATGACGTAGGCATCTGCTAAGGAAGGATTTTTGAAAATTCGCCCTCTGAGAGGGTGAAAAAGGGGATAATTTTTTTATGGAAACCGAACTCCACGCGGACGAAGTCGCGGGCCAAAACTAATCTTAAATATGCAGCGTCGCGTATCGTTGTATATCGTCGCGGTGATCTGACCGTAATAGGAAGAGGAATATACGAAATATACGGAAATATACGAAAAAATTACTGGCCGTAAATAAACAGACTGTGATTTTGTTATTTTAATTGCATCGTCATTAAACATTGTTACAAAGAGCAAAGTGCAAACGTCCAATTCGCTGACTATAAAATAAAAAAGAAAAATTTAACATAGGTAGCTATCGCTACAGATTAATAAATAGTTTGGTATCGCGTAGATTATTACCTAAGTTTTTTGCTGATTATTCATAAATCAAATCAAATCAACGTACCTATTGTCTTGTTTCGGCGACGTGATGCGCGCTTCGCTGGGGAGCCTTCCCCGAAACCTCCGGTAGACTACGTCCGTCGGCCAGAACTCCTCCACCTCGAAGGTAGGAAGAATGATGAAGATGCGTCGGTGCGGTGTCGGATGCTCTCATCACAAAGGAACTGAAGTTGACTTTGTGGCGAGACTCCAGACGCTCAACCCTTAAGGTGAAAGTCGTCTTCTTTCGGATGTAGTCCACAACGTCCTCGACCTTCGTGGACCAGTGCAGGCGGGACACGTACAGCGGTCCTAATACTAATAATTACTAAAGGAAATTTATTTTACATTAACCCATATAACTATCGTAACCTTGCTACAAAATATCCTCGGGTATCTCAAACGAAAATAAAACAAAAGTAGCTTTTAATAACTGTTTTATCTAACCGATCATGTCTATGTTTTAATTATGAAAAAAAGAACCTTCCATTAGGCGAGGTGTCAATTTAAATGATACCGAAGTTCCCGCTCAAACGTACCATAGATTACAGATGTCATTGTTTTTGTTTTTTTTTTATTATTTAATTTTAGCCTGGGAAGTTGTAATAGGTATTAATGAGAAAGTTTATCATTAACTTTTTATTCGCTTACAGGTTAGATGATATGCTTATAGTTTCAATTTATACTTTCTTTCTTAGTGATATGAGAACATCTTAAGTAGCGTTTGAATATTTGGCCGTAAGATATTTTATTAAGGCCCTGTTCCACAATTTACTGGTACGTGTTAGATAGCATATTTGGATGTTTTATCTCCGTCATTCGATAACTATAAAGTAAGCAGCGACTGAACTTCCGAATAAGCTATCCGTCACTTATGAGCTTAATAAGGTTTGTAAGAATTCATATCGAGCGACCGAGATAAAACATGCAAATAAGCTAACCGTTACTTATTAGAAGATTGATAAAAAGGCCCAAAACGTCTTCCTAGAGAGAGAGGACTCTACATGGAAGAGAAAGGTTTTCAGTAACTCTTTGTCTACATGTCTACGGTTTGACGTCGTCATCGTAAAACTATGATGTGTCGCGGCACAGTGTATGACATACCCAAATGACATACATGATAATTAACGTCGCCGCAAAAATGTACGACACAATTCACGACGCCGGATCGCCGTCAGCCGTGCTATGTTAAAACTCAGGTACAGTACGTAAGCCGGCGTGCAAAGCGTGCACCGCGCAAGGGCGGCACGCCCAGGGGGCGGCAAATCGAGCGACTCATCACCTTTTTTTGACAAAACTCATAGTAGTTAAGTAATCGTAGGGCGGCATAATCGGTATTGCACGCCGGCGACGAAACAGCTAGCGGTGGGCCTGTTCAGGTACATTCTGCGCCGTTCTGTAGCGACGTTGCCGATCCGTGAAAAATGACGACGCAGGTAACGCACCGTGCTCTACACTGCGCTGTTTCACGTTGAAGACGAGCCGTGGACATGTGGACAGACCCTAAGAGATCACTTACATCACGTTGTCTCTACACGTGTCTTTTGCACAAGTTCTGTCACGAGCCTATTAAAGTCAGTGGCATAGTTACAGTATACAGCCTAAAGAACAGAAATGGGCGTCCAAGCTCTCGGCCACTGAGCAGCAAATTTAATATTGACCTTCAGAAAAAAAAATATTTCTACCCTCATATTATGTAGAGAAAATAGCATGGGGGATCAGTTGCGCGGCAATTAAAACTAGTATCGAAAAATAATTATTGTATTCAGTATTGTGATGCCTGCATAGTAAGGGGGGCATGTACGAGGCTAAAAATGTCCTTATTTCCAGTGCTCCATTGGGGCAATCGACTTTTAGATCTAGAGGTCAGTGTTGTGATGGACGATACATATTATTATGGGTAAAAGAAGCACAATATTATAAAGCCGGTTAAAGCCTATAGCTTCGAGATAACGATAGACGATGTATACTGCACGCTGATTGGTTCTCCACAGATTTGCTCGACAAGCTTGGCATAGCTCTACCTTGTCGTCGCGTCTACAGGCTGTTGGGCTTGGGTAGCTGGGCCCCGGATCTAGCAGGGAGCTGACCCCGGGTCTAGCTACGCCACAGAGCTCCTCAACAATGACGCGGGTCACACAGCTGCGCCCGCGCCGGCTCGCGTGTGACAAATCAACATTAATTGGTCCGCATCAGTACTATTCCGCTTAGAGGCGCTTTCATCATGTTATCTCGTCTTCATCATGATCTGTCACGAATCATGATGTCATCTTAAGGAAGATGTCGTTTTTTAAGGAATAAACGAAAGAGCAGACAGTACGTATAGTAAGCGATTACTGCCGCCCATAATTTCCAGGGGCTAATTCAATAGGAGTTACAGTTATGTGCAGAATATAATATTAATTTGCCAACGCTGTTGAAAATGCTGCATAAAATGTATCTAGTTAAGCAAACCATATTAGAAAAATATGAATTCCAATCATCGTTAAGTTGCCTATGTATGGACAAATATAAACATTGAACGCATAATTATATTTCGCCATATAAGTATCAAAAGTTATAAGGTAATGGGTTTTTAAATATACCCTTTGTAGATACGCTTTATTGTATACCTAATGGTGAAGTGGTTGGCCTCCAACATAGTCAAATACTTAGTTCCAGACTGTAATTACGAAATTCACTATTTGACGGTAAACGTTTGTTTGAAAAAAATATAATATACAGCCGAACCTATAACCGCCTCCTTTTTTTGGAAGTCGGTTAAAAAGCCATGCTTCAGCACGAATGGGTCAGTTTGACTGGAGGAATATAATCACAGAAATTCGATGTAAAATATATAATGTCTGCGTTGTTTTACCGAGTGAGAGTTTAATGGATGCCCATTGCCCAATTTAAAACTACCACAACCTATATAAATGGAACGAAATGTAAATACCTACAATGATTTGAATGTAAAATTACATGAAATCGAGTTAAGGTGACAGCCATTTTGAAAATGGCATATTTGACGTTTCCGCCCACACGAGACGTCAAACTTTGAATTTGAAATAAGAACGTAATGTGACACTTCCTGTGCGGTTGATTGGTTCCTAATCAGACATTGACATAGAGAAAGGAGTGAGCAATACCAAGGTGCTAAATTCAACACTATCAAATGCGCACAATGTTATTAAAAATAGAGTAAGAAGATCATTTACCTCAATAGAATGCATATTAAATAATTGGGTAGGTAAGGGATTTTTATGGGTCGACTTTTGCCGCAAGATTTCCGCCGCCCGGCCAAGATAGACCCCTGTAAATCTCACAGAACTTAATCCTAGCAGAAAATAATGGCACCTGAAATATAATATTTATATAGTTCGCGCTTATAATTAAGTCTTATTAAACGATTTCTTAACAAAACTAAAAATATTAAAAATAATCTACAAATAATAAAGTCCCATGAGCTAAGCTTCCCTTGACGCTGAAACAGTTATAGATTATAGTACGCCACTCGCGTACTCCTTTAACTGTTGTGTCGCTAGGGAAAGACTACCTTCCGTGCTTTGTAAGCGGCCGATGTGGTTAGCGCTTTACTCACCGTCCTGCGACAGAGCTTATGGCTGTCATACTGAATAATGGTAATATTACACATTAAGAACCGACATAACACAAAATCATGGAAGTACAAAAACAACAACGTCACACATTCACATCCTCGTCAAAACTCCGTTAACTGCAGTTGTAACTCAACGTGCAGTAACACGGTAGACTAAGACTAAAGACACGGTAAGGATACCAGCTGTACCCCAGTAGTGAACAAAAGTGATGGTGGTGGTGATGACTTATGATGATCACGAGGAATACGTTACTGCTGATTGCCAAGCTCAAAAACCAGAATATAGAAACGAAACCAGAATAGAGCTAGAGAATTTTTTTAACATTACATCATATTTATTAGATACTAGATGTTCCTCGCGTTCCTTCATACGCGCGCAATTCCGCGGGAATCGTACATTTAATCGCAGTAAAAAGTAGCCTATGTCCTTTCCCGTGGTCTACTCTATAGTCTATACATATTATATGTGCCAAATTTCATCAAAATTGGCCTAGAAGTTTCGGAGCCAATCCAATGCAAACAAACAAATATTTCCTCTTTATTACATAAGTCTATACTTATGTATAGAATTATGTAATAAAGATAAGATTTTCTATATTACCACAACTGGTAATTTCTATCACCGGCTCACTACTAAATGGGTAAAGTCGTAAAAAAATGTACTATAACGCACTGGAACGCATAACGCACAATAACACAATAACGCACTGGAACATTGTAAAGGTGCATGTAAGCTGGGTGTAAAAAAAATAAGCCTACATTATTTTAATATATTTATTTGTTCTCAAACGTAATTCAAATCTACTATAACTATAAACTATGAATGCCACGTATGTAGCATTAACAACAAAAGCTAAAACAACACTCTTAATAATGCGTTTAGAATCACTACTCCCTGTACTTTCGTAACATTGTTTTAAAGAATCTACTAAAACATTATGTTCCATAAGTCATTTTAACGTTTTCTTTTCTTTCTTCTTAGGTAAATTTAGGTTAATGAAAGCTGTTGTTTTTGTATAAGGAGTCATTTCGCTATTTTCTTCATATGTATTATGTATCACATTATTTTTATTTTTGAATTCTTTGATATATTCCTTCCTTTCTTGCTTCCTTATTTTTCCGCCGCATTCTGTAGTCTCCTTCTTAACTTTTAAATTTTTTTATTCATTGATATTACTAATTTTTCTTTTAGTTCTAGGTTTTCCTTCTTCATATTATAAATTATTTTATTAATTCTCTTCTGTTGTTCTTGCTTTTATCTTCAATATCAGTGGTTTTTTTTTTCTTTTGTTTTCTTTTTATCCTCTCTCCATTTTTTTCGCATTTCATCTCTATTTTAATCTTGCTCTGTACAATTTTTGCCTTTCGGCCGGAGTAGGCATCTGTAATAAAATTAAAAGAAATAATTTTCTCCACTCCGACCAACTAAACGGATCAACTAGTTGTTCCGATCGGAACTCAGTACGTGCAATTCTTCCCACCGATCCAACTTCTCAAAAGTAAATCATAATTGCACGTACTAACATCCATAAAACTAAAGATAAATTTTATGTTAAATTATATTACTAATTTGTACAACTGGTGACAGCGAATCTATAAATTCCCAATTGTCAATAGGCATGTTGCAGAAAAAAATTTTTTTTCGTCTATTCGATGTTAGACAACATGTTAATAAACAATGCAGAACCCATATTTGTACATCTGAAAAAATAACGTAGATACAAACCATTGAAATTTACAATATGAAAGAGAGCGATATATCGGCCTGTGACGTCACAACCTGCTACCGCCATACATTTGTTATTACAAAATGTATGGCGGTAGCAGGTTGTGACGTCACGAATCGTTTTGCGAGAAAGGGATGGACAATATTTTTTATTTGCTTATATTTTTAATCGCGTCACTCTTAATACCTATGATTTCTTTCAGATTTATGTATCTTTAATCAACTATTTTAAAATTTAATTTGTAAAACTGTGATATTCCACACAAGGCAACATCCCTATTGCGAAAGTGAGATTATATTCATTTGTTACGCTTTCACGCCTATCTACTGAACCGATCATCATGAAATTTTGTAAACACTGTGCACATATGCTACGGAGAAGGGCATGGAGGATGTAGATAAACGCGCACGAAGACGCGGGTAAAAGCTAGTCGTAAATGTTTTTTTAAGTATAAAAAGCTAATTGATTAAATAATTAGTTAAGTAAGCATATAATAAGCCTACATTTAAAACTCTAGTCTCAACAAACTTTAAATTAATGGTACCTAGGTGCTTGTACAAAATAGACATCGCACATACATATAATACATACATAATACATATTTAATTAAACTACTTCAGAGAATGTTACATTTCACCATACGTGGGATTAACATTTTTCCACAGTCGGTTAACCTAATATGCAAACACCTTTACAAAATTCCAGTGTGTGACATAACACACCACTATAACACACATAACGAACTGGAACAAACACACGCGAAAATTCGATCCTTAATAATTAATACTGTCCACAAATTTAGTCTGATTTCAATTTCAAAACACGAAGCACTATATTAATTGATTGTACTTTAATTGCTACAAACCTAATTAGCAAAATGTGTAATACTTACCGTGAAAAAATCACTCAGTAAATGTCGTAAATATGCGCAACAAAGATAATAAATTCACAAGCAAGGATGTTTCGACCACAATATGGCAGGAATGTGTCAAGTGTAACGTTCACAGTTGTCTAAAAGTGTTGCCACATCAACATTTGTAGAATAGTGTTCCCTACTGTAGTAAACAAAAAATCTACAGGTATAACAAATAAGAATAACGCACTAGAACTTTTTTGGAGACACATACTAAATAATGTTTTTTTGGTGAATGCGTTGTTCAATTGCAATCATTGAAGCATTGTTACATACTTTATTTTATCACTTAATAGATAAACTAAGCATCCGGAGCGATAATCTAATTTTTTTTTTTTTATGTAAATATTTTTACCACGGTGTAGTTAGGAGACAAGTCATTTATGTACTAGCTGTTATTTTGCTGATTTATAAATATATGTGTATTTTATTAAATTGCAGTCATAAGTAAATCATGGCTGTTTCTTTGTTATTCCAAACGTATTATTACTTCATTATAATTTATAGAAAAAAGTTTAAGGGAAAAATAAACATTTTAATTTTCAAGAAAACATGGGCCCACTTTAAATTTCCAAAAAGTACACTTTTTTATGACCTTACCCAAATATGGTGAGAAATCATAAACGGAAAAAGGGCTATTGCAGTATTACTTGACGTGGGTAGAAAATAACCTACATACCTATCTTGCGTTAGCGCCATAATAAATCGCTTTACAATTAGGCAATTAAAGCAAATAGCCGGTGTCCAGAGTCGTCAAACAAGATTAGCGCGCGGTCCGCCATCTTGTTTCAAACGTCAAACTCGCTAAACGGATTTCCCGCCGGACCGCGGCCACAGACTGACAACTTTAAGTATTTTGTTAAGTCATAGAGTAGAGAGTTCCCGAGAGAGAGTAGAGATTAGTCTGGATGCACCCTTACATCTAGACTAGACGTTATGCTGAGACACATTATAAAAGTAACAATAGGGTATTATCCTACGATGAAAATATACATCAGATTGTTGATATTTTATCACTATACATTAGTTTAAATCAATTTAACCAACTTTTTACACAAAAATATGTATGATTTATAAAAAATATCAAAAATAAAATTATGAAATTTTCACGTTTGACCACGTGACTAAAAACGCACGAGATTGGAATGTGACGTCATATTCTTGTACTTCTTCTTCTTTTATTAATGGCCTCCCGATTTCCTTAAAGAATAGCCAGCATCAGAATCATTAACGTCATGCGTCAGCGAGTAATAGCCACTTTTTCCGCATTTCAGTGTTCTTTGGTATGGTCACAAAGATTTTTCCCGGTGTTTTAATAGACGTATTAGTGCATTTTGGCACTACGCACCATTTATAAGGCATTTTTAATAGGCTTAAAACATTTATTTAAAAACGTAAACACCTACGTATTCTGGGATTTGGATTTTCAGTGTAATTTGACACTTGACACTTGACAGTTACAATGTTACAAGAATGTGACGTCATGACAAGTCATTATAGCGTTTTCGCGCCTTTAATATTAATTTAAACTTTTAGGCTAATTTGCAAGGAAAAGAATGAAACTGCTAATGTATTTTGGTATTAGGAACAATTTGACATACTTTTCAAAAACTTGGAAAATACCCTATTCTTCAAATCGGCATCCATCTAGCAAGAACGAAACAAAATGAGTGTTTTGAAGAAAATAGCAATTTCTGCAAGTTTTCCACCGGCTCTATACTTTAACCATAGGCATAGAGAATGGACTGAGTAATGTTGTTACGGATATCGAGGACCCTCTAGAAATAGAAGAACTGAATGTGCGGCCAGCTATTTGTCATTTTCTCACTAATTATTGGCTGTGTGCCGCGGAAAATAGCGCTTATTAGCGCTCGCTAGCGCTAAAGAAAAAAAACAGATTATCGGCCAGGATACGTTCGCTAACTTCAATACTGCTAACGCGCTAAAATGCCAGCGATCGCCATTTTGCTTACGTTTTTTTGTTAGAGCTATTTTTCTTTTGTATTTTTTTATATTGTAGTAACTTACGCGTGAAAAAGAGATTTTAATATCAATTCATAAAATGACATTTTACTCACTTCACTCCTTTTTGTAAGCAAATACTGAATGAATTACGCATCGGCTATTAGACTCTAAAGTTTTTAAATAAAGAAAATTGTTTAGAATAAAAGATAAGCAACCATTTAATTATGTATCTGTTAAGCTTAGTGCTTAAGCAGCAGTAAAGAAAAAAAAACATAAACTCTTCTTTCGTGGTTTGGAGTTTAGACTTTAAAATTAAGATATAAGTACGCACTCATAAAGATAAGTATTCAAATTCGTATAAAATAGCAAAAGATAACTGAAATAGATACTCGGTTAAAGTCAACATGAGCTCCGTGGCCTAGTGGGTAGACCGTTTTGTTCGCACTCGAGAGAGTGCAGGTTCGAATCCCAGATTGTGGCGTGTACCAATGATACCTTTTCAGATCTCAAGAACATTATACGGACGATCTAACGGTGAAGGAAAACATCGTGAGGAAACCCGCACATGGTTGGCCCCAGACGTATTGACCAGTCATTCCTCTGGACTAGGCTGACATGTTGTGAGAATGCCGTATGTGCTTGGGCAATCATACGATATTTAAAAACCGACTGTCCCAGGCACTACAGTATTTCAAGAGTGGTTACTTCGCTCGGAGAATACTGTATACAGTATAAATTAACCATAAACAGATGAAAAGGCCTATGTTTTTTTAAATGTCAACACAAAAGATAGCAGAGCAAATTGTTTACTTTACCGACTGCAAAGTGAGGGGTAGGTACGTTCTATTCAAAGTTGCTAATTTACCGACTGCAAAAGTGAGGGAATGCTGCAGTAAAAGTTGTAAGTTGACATAACAAGCTTATCCGCTTGCATAAGACTTCAACGACCCTGCGGTTCACGGTTTTAGTTTTAAAATAATTATTATTTTTCCGACATTATTAACTAAGTTTAGGGATATAATATTTCGACGTATCTTTTACTAAAACACCTACTTACTAGCCAAATGTTATTTTGTAATAAAACAATGTGAAAAATAAAAAGATAATTGTATAAACTTAGTAGAAATAAGTATATGCGAGTATTATTCAAATACCTTCTAATTAAAAATATCCACAATCCTACTATTATAAAATATGTGAAAGTTTGTGAGGATGGATGGATGTATGTTTATTACGCATAAACTACTGAACAGGTTTTGTTGAAATTTAGTATCGTAGATAGTTTAGAGTCTTGATTAAAATAAATGTTACATTTTATCCCGAAAAAGTAGTATTCCCATGGGATATAGTAATTACGCGGCCGGTGCCGTCAGCAAAAATTTACAATAATTATTATAATTTTTTTTTTAGTCAATGACTGATATAAGTAGTTTGTTTTCAGCATTATTGCTATACAATACCACTTTTATTAGTATCACCTTGTGATAAAAAAATAATACTTTAAATAAAATTAAGAATAAGTATTGTTATGTATGAACTAATTAAAAATTAAGTAGTTAAGTTTGCTCTTTTTTATATTGTTTTTCTATCAGTGAAAACCTATTATTGGCTTTCTGTAATCTTATACTGACTCTATTTATAATTTATATAAGCTGTTGGTTTTCCAAAATAAATAAATAAATAAATAAATAAGTTTATTTTTAACATTTTTAAGGTGTAGAGCACACTACGCAACTACTTATGACGTGGACGTAGCGATAAAAGCCTCAAAACTAAAATGACACAGCTTTTTACAAAAGGCATTAACCCTAAAATGCCTAATACAATTATTTTACGATTAGTAAGCTCAGAGTAAGTTTCGGCCGTGATTTATGGCTGTTTATAACTCTCTATCTGGCCGGCCGTAACGTTCATTACGAGTAAAATCAATTCCAAATACGAAAGTTATCATTCCAAAAAAGTAAGTATTCGAAATTTAAAAAATGATACATTGATGAGCGCTACGAGGTATACGACGCATGATTTCATAATATTCAACCTTATTTCGATCGCGTAGAGTTTATTTTGTAACTTTTGAACCGTGTAACTATTTTAATATAATAGTTTTTGATTGTAAATGAATTTAATAATAAATCTCGAGTCGTTGGGAGCGTTGTGATTTATTTTTGTAATGATTGAATAAGAAGGCCGTGAGATTTGTCATTACTAATTAGGAGATTTAGGGCCGTAGAAAGTTATTGTAAGTCATATCTCTAATCGTGTTGATAGCAGTGACATCTCAATCACTTCCAATTTGTATGGAATTTGTATGGGAAGATGAATACGTATGATTTGTATGATCAATATTGTTGACTAGCTGATGCCCGCTCCGCTCGTGTAAGTACAGTAATTTTTACGTGAAACTGTAAATAAAGTTTCCCACGGGAACCGTACATTTCTCCGCGATAAAAAGTAGCCCATGTCCTTCCTCGTGATCCACTTTATATCTGTGCCAAATTTCATGATGATCGGTTTAGTAATTTTTACGTGAAAGTGTAAATAAAGTAGGTATCCCACAGAAACCGTACATTTCTCTGCGATAAAAAGTAGCCTATATCCTTTCTCAGACTTAGACTATCTGTGTACCAAATTTCATTTCAATCGGTTCAATAGTTTCGCCGTGAAAGACGGACAAACAGACACACACACTTTGCCATTTATAATAATAGTATGGATGTTATGTACCGATTTGTTTAATTTATTAATTTTGTTTTTTATTTTTTATATTTATTGGTTAAAGACTTTTGTAAACTTTGCTACCAACAATAACTTATGTAGGTATATATTTCTTTCGTTTATCTCATAGCTTTTAATTCACATTTTTTTAATGTCCAAATAAAGTTGAAGTAAATAAGTAAGAACTAAATTGTAATTATTTTTCTTTAATTTATTTACGTCACGTGTGTTAACATTCACGATACACATTAGCAGAGTGGATTGCATCCGAAATGAGAAGCCACAATCCGTCTGAGCGAGCAATAAAGATTAGCGCGCGGTGACGCCGCATTATACTTACCGGGCTCCGTACTTACTACTGCTCGTACTTACTCGGGCACGTACTTACTCGAGCACATACTCACTCGACGGGTTAATGCTATTGATTAGTTTAAATTGTGTAATACATCTTTGAATTATTTTTTATTTACACGAATCTATTTTAGGGTCAATGTTTTATAGCAAGCTGAGAGAATTTGAATATTTTCCTTAACGTTAGCTGTCTTATCCTACAATACTATTATATATAAGGTGCCTTGGGGTAATTCCGACAGGTTTTTCATCGAGTTGACTATAGGTTTAAGTTTTGGTCTGTCATTTAAAAATAATCAATATTTGAATAAATGAATGTATTTATTGAGTTATATCATTACTTGATAGCTAATTTATCATAAATATTGAAATTATAAATGGTATGTTTATTATTTAAATGTAGGGTTTTGTAACATTGTCATGATTTAATGATATGGGGGAAATTACGACATAATGTGGGGGAATTCCGTAATTATTGAAATCTCGACTTTACAGAACCTGTGCATTAGATAATATACATTGCATATAATATCAAACGATTAGCTACAATATATAAAAACTCATATTTAATTTACTTACCAGAATTTCGAAATATACAATATTTACATGTTGGAGTTATTGCGAATCAAGAAAAAAACGCAAAAAACACAAATCGAAGAAAAATTTACATAACGTACGCCTTGTCGCTGATTTTACCGGGCGGCAGTTGATGCAGCCAAGACAAACAAGTTGGCCGCTAAACTAATGTTCCCATTTAAAGAAATTTTGCTTGTTTTAGTAGATTTTAATTAATTTCGGAATTTCCCCATTTCCGGAATTACCCCAAGGCACTATATACGTAAAAGTTTGTGAAGATGGATGGATGAATGTATGTTGGATGATGGAACACTGTACTTTTTCGGGATAAAAAGTTGCCTATGTATCTACCAAGAGCTCATAAGGGGCCGTGCATTAATCACGTGATGTTTTTTCAACTTTTTAGACCCCTGCCCTCCCCCTGGTGATACGTGGTGAGGTTTTATACTACCCCCCCCCTTCCCCACCTAAGATCACGTGTATTTTTTTACATATTAAGCAGGTCATGATAGAAGAAAAACTTTAACTTAAAAAACAATTAAATCGAATAATTTAGGCAATTAAAAACTATACGAGGCATTTGTCTTGTAAGTATTTAAACAACACTACGAATCTACAACCGATAATAATTTCGGTATGCATAGACTAGATTCGAAAATTAATACACGTGATGTCTCCTTATACCCCCTCCTCCCCTTGGTGATACTTGGTGATTTTATTTGAGACCCCCCCTCCCCCTTTAGGCATCACGTGATTAATGGACGACCCCTAAACTACTATCATAGTAAATTTTATCGAAATCCCTTTACTAGTTTTTGCGTGAAAGATTAACAAACATCCATCCATCCTCAAAAACTTTCATTTAAGTAGTAGAATTAAATATATGTATGAGTGATCCCCAAAAACATTCCATCAGATTCACCCTCAAATTGGGAAATAATTTAACGATCACACTACATTTAACTAGTTTTATTGTTATTACACTCCAATTGAACTAAACTAATGTGAATATTAACAATGTCGTGAATTTACTAGCTGTTTCTAATTTCCATCAAAATCGGTCCCGTTTTCTGTAATGCAATAAAAGTGTTGTGGGGTAAATCAGTATACTTTGCTCACTTTTTATATTTAGTTGTTTATATAAGGTTCGGTAAAATCAATTACGGATATTTTGGGTATACTATGATCTATTGCTAATGTTAAGACGTTTAAGCAGAAAAATTATGTCATACTAGAAAAAAAAAATATTCTTTTTATGGACGAGTTTGCGTTTTGCGAAGAGTCACCCATACATAAGATGATTTTTCACTTTGAATATGACAATTATTCTTTTCTCTAAACGTCTTTACATAAGTAGTGGATCATATGCCTGAAATATCTGTACTTGATCACATAAATTCAGTTTTACAAATATCTAGTAAGTACTAGACATTACCCGCGACTTCGTACGCGCTAAAAAAAATTGCGATAAAATGTAGCCTATGTGTCAATCTAGAGTTTAGACTAGCTTAGAGCTACTACCATACAGTGGCGAAGGGTTCCTATAACTCCATTCCTATCGGCTTCCCTTGTCACTTATCTTTTGTAAACCTTCATAGAAATCCTTACCTATTATACAGGCTCCGGCTTCCCTATGAAGGAGAAGCAGCCTTCGCCACTGCTACCATACCAACTTTAATTAAAATCCGTTCAGTAGTTATTGCATGAAAGAGTATCAAACATCCGCACATTTATTCTTACAAACTTTCGCATTTATAATACTAGCTGTTGCCCGCGGCTCCGCCCGCGTAAATACAGTATCCCTCAGGAACACTGTATTTTTCGGGATAAAAGTAGCCTATGTTTTAATCCAGAGCTCAAGCTACCTACTACCATACCAAATTTCATCAAAATTCTTTCAGTAGTTTTGCTAGATTGTCACATAATATGCTACTTTTTATCCCAAAAAAATACAGTGTTCCCGAGGGATACTAGGTAGGTATATACTAGGCCGCTGTCAAATAACACATTTTGCTAAGGAGTTTCTTTAGTAAATTAGCAAATGTTCTAACCGCTTTAATTATAAATTTACTTGATCATGATTCATGACATTTTCCCGAAAAAAACTTCTTTGAGGATAGAAGACGAAGTTGTGGTTTCCAATTATTATCTATGACTTAGAGTGTTTTGCCGGGAAAGTCAATCAGCAATGTTGTGTTTCTGTATTATTTTTCTAAATTCGTGTTAATTCGGTTTTTAATGTGTTATAGTGGTGGAATATTAACCATTAATTATTCGTTGAGGTGCATTAGTGTGGAAAAGTGATACATTCTACAAAATGCGTGCTAAATTGGGTTTCCCGCCAAAACTCCCTAGGAAGTTTCAGTAAAGCGTCTACCACTTTATTGAATCGACTGACTTGACTAATTGACTACCCTGACTATTATTTCGACTTTGACTAGACTTTGGACTTGACGATTTAGAAATAAGACAAAGAAATACCTCAAACGACAGACGAGGCAGTATGGTCTAAGACCTTAGTCTGTTCCATTTCGGGACGAATTAAACAAAAAAAAAATATATCTATGACTTATGACAGCTCATCCTCCGACGCGTGGCAAGTGCACCCTCGCGGGTCGAACCCCACACCCCCGAGACAATCACAGTTCATTAACCAATCACCATAGTTATTTAATATTGACATAGATACAAGTGAAGATACAATTTTTTTACAATTTTAAATAGAAATAAATATACTTACTATAAATAACTTTGTTTAAGCTTCAGATTAAAGCCACAGTTTTGTAATCTGAGGTTTAAGCTTATAAAAAAAACCTTGTTGGTTTTAAGAAAGTTTTTACTACAGTTTTGATTAAGTTATCCCCAATATAGGTATATATTACTGTCCCCACGTAAATGGCACACTTTTGGGGTTGTTTTGGGGCCATTTTGACAATTGAGATAATATGGTGAAATCAAGATGGCGTAACGTTTTTTTTTTATTTAAATATGGCGTCGGCTTATAACCATTTGCCAGTGTCAAGTTAAAAAGCCGGGAAATAGGATATTCGTTCAAATTTTTATCACCGTATTTCTAAATCGTCAAGTCCAAAGTGTAGTCAAAGTCCAAATAAATAGTCAGGGTAGTCAATGAGTCAAGTCAGTCGATTCAGTAAAGTGGTAGACGCTTTACTGAAACATCAAACTTCCTAGGGAGGGAAACCCCAAAATAGCACGCATTTTGTAGTTGTATCACTTGCCCACACTTATGCACGTCAACGAATATAGTTAATATTCTACAAATATTACATAATAAAAACCGAAATAACACAATAATTTTGAAAGAAACACAAATACGTTGTGTATTATATCGCTGATTGACATTCCCGGCAAAACTCCTACAGTCTTATTAATAAAAATTGCTTATTCTTCTCTTACTCCAAAGTTACACTGGGAGTAGTTAATTCTAGATTAGTCACAGAATAGCTACGTGTTAATAACGGTATTAATAAATACGAAGTAGGTTCGGAGTAACAATACAATTCTTACACTGAGATTAAGGTGTATGTTATGGCAACACACATGAAAAGAATGAACAAAATGAACTAAAATGAATGAAATGTCGATTAAAAAGACACTGACAGTTAGCTAAATTTTGAAATTTGACACTTTTATTTGACAATCATATCTATCACAAGCGAATCTAAGTAAATTCTGTATTTCTCTTGGCAAAATCAAAATAGTTGTTTTAGATCATTCTCAAATCGTCAATAAAATAATCTCTATTCTTTTTAATCCATAATAATTACAAAATAAGACACTAGTAAGTACTTGAACGAACACCAAACAAATATGAAAATATATTTAGGTTATATTTAGTATAGATATCTTAAAAGAAGTTGAAAATATAATACAAATCTATGCTTACTCAAGCGTTAAACCATGTGGCTCCGCGGAGTAACTTTTACTCTGGGAGTAAATTTTGATTAGTTAACTCCGTCCTTACTCCTAGTTTATTAATACCATAATTGCCTAATCTTTGCGTAAGTCTTAGAGTAAAGTTATTCTGACGCTAATCATAGTTTATTAATAAGGGGGTTATAGCGTAACTTTCTTCTTGTATGAAGATTTGTTATGTCCTATGTACTTCATAACTCATAGCCCATCCATAAGGGCCATACTGACCATCCAACCTGCAAGCTCAAGGCCGCGAATTTGTAGGCAAAAATTTTAATTGATTGACACTATTTACACTTGATTGACACTAATGACTGCTATTAGTACCGGTGTTGGATTTGCTGGAAGCACCGTGAGTATGGTCCTTTCAAACACCCTTATTAATAAACTATGATTAGCGTCATAACAACTTTACTCCAAGACTTACGCAGAGATTAGGCAATAATGGTATTAATAAACTAGGAGTAAGGACGGAGTTAACTAATCAAAATTTACTCCTGGAGTAAAAGTTACTCCGCGGAGCCACATGGTTTAACGCTTGAGTAAGCATATATTTGTATTGTATTTCCAACTTCTATTAAGATATATATACTAAACATAACCTAAATATATTTTCATATTTGTTTGGTGTTCGTTCAAGTACTTACTAGTGTCTGATTTTGTAATTATTATGGATTAAAATGAATAGAGATTATTTCATTGACGATTTGAGAATAATAGAAGGAATTGAAGAAATATTACCATTAATAAGGCATGTGAAATTGTATAAACTTCGCAATAACCCGTTTTATATAAATATAACATTTTATATAAAATAGCACAAATTCTAAAACCACTATTTTGATTTCAACAAGAGAAATACAGAATTTACATACATTCGCTTGTGATAGTTATGATTGTCACATAAAAGTGTCAAATTTCAAAATTTTGCTAACTGCCAATGTCTTTTTAATCGACATTTCATTCATTTTAGTTCATTTTGTTCATTCTTTTCATGTGTGTTGCCATAACATACACCTTAATCTCAGTGTAAGAATTGTATTGTTACTCCGAACCTACTTCGTATTTATTAATGCCGTTATTAACACGTAGCTATTCTGTGAAACTTTGGAGTAAGAGAAGAATAAGCAATTTTTATTAATAAGACTGTTTGAGTATACTCAAAAGGGGCCTTTAGTTTTGAAATCCCTGGGCATAAACGAATTACACCTAAAATTATTATATTTTTCTTAAAATTAATTGGAATTGAGCAATTACCTACATTAACTGGCCCAGTAACCTGCTCCGGTTTTAATCCTTACACACCTTACACATCATATTAAAGCTCTCAAATATAAATCACACACTTATGTTCATAATTAGCGTAATTATTTTATTTACAAATTATAAACCTTACACATTACTTTACAAATTGAAGTGAACAGCTTATTCAGAAATAAGATACATAAGTTAATTAAATAATAAGTATACTAAAAAGCTTACTGATATAATTTATTTTGCTCGAAAGACAGAGAATTTGTGAAAAAGTAAAAATCTAATTATTGTTAAATAAAAAATTAAACCGACTTCCAAAGTAAAAATACACGAAAAAGTATGAAATAAAACTTATTTTCTAAATAAGTCCCCTTTTAAATTCGCCTAAAATTTTAACCATTTCTCTACTCAATCTTCTTAATTTTGAAGTCGATACCAGCCCAAACAACATTTTATAGAACTCACGTTCAAATTTTGTGACGTACGGTACAGACGGCGGAATTGTGGTCTAACATATAAAAAGAATAAAAAAATATATATTATACAGCCGAACGTATCACCGCCTACCTTTTTGGAAGTCGGTTAAAAATCGTAAGTTGCATCTTAACCATCCAACCTGTAAATCCAATGCCGGCTTTATAGTGGACTTGTACGCAAAAAATATAAATGAATAATTTAATGACGGCCATTAGTAATTGGTGCTAGTTTTGCAGGCTGGACCGTGACTAAAGCACCTAAGTAAAAACATTTAAAATGCCAACAATCTTATCTATAGACTAGTTATGCTTCCAGAACTTCATGCGCGCAAAAGTTAATCTTGCGTACGCCGTACATTTTTCTGCGATAAAGCCTAGCCTTCCCCGTGGTTTTCCCTATATCTCTGCCAAATTTCATCAAAATCGGTCCCGTAGTTTCGGAGCCTTTTCAATGCAAACAAACAAACTTTTCCTCTTTATAATATTAGTATAGATGTGCCAATGTTCGTGTAGTTTACCCCATCGTACTAGGGTAAGTTAACTTCCCAGGGGGTTGCGCACTTGTCCGCTAATAGAGACAACTGATACTCCTGATCCCGTTAGCGAGGGGATCTAATGATGCTGTTTTAATAGTATTTATACTTAATAATTGATTATTATTATTATTGATGTAGTAGACATAACTCAAGTATTATAATTTTTGATGCGTGGTATTTTGATCATACAGTTACAAAGATGATAGTCCAAAATTGACCCAAAGTAAAGCAATAAAATGGTTACAAATGTGTTCACTTTAAATCTTGTTTGACGTTACCAAAACGACAATCGCGAAAAACGCCGGTCTCAAAGTTATGAGCTCTTGCTCATAACTTCAACACCCTTATTATCCTTATAATATCAGTTTTTCTATCAAAATAACAGACGTGAAATGATGTATGAAAACGACGACGATTCCCGAAAGACATAAAAATATGGTTGTAATGTATTAGAAATATCGGTCAGTGTAGGTAGTAGGTATAGATGTGTAGTTTTTGGTGTTCAAATTGTAGGTAAGTATACAATATATGCACGAGCATATGCATATAATTTTAATGTACGAAGGTAATTTCGGATTTACGATTTATTGCAGAATTTCCGCATTTGTGGAGGTGGAAACGAAGCTCGGATACAACTCTAACCTACCTACACCTACCCTACACCTATAACAGCAACTTAACTACATACTTCTACAGTTCCTACATCAACAAATACATCTACACCTACATCTCCGCCTATTATGATTTTAGATTTTATTCTTGGTCGTAACTCCTTTACCCGGCGTATTTCAAGGTTACCCCTTTGGTGACATCAAACATTCGTGAACCCATTGGCAAACATATCATTGTTTTCGACTCTGGGTTTTTAAGGTAAAATTTTGGACCGTGTCCTTTAATAGACTGGCGCCCGAATACTTAAACACTCGAAGGACATTGAAGAATTAAGAGGTAATACGTGTTTTGCGGGTGGCTGCTGGGTAGTATCTGGGTTCAGATCTTTACTTTCTAGAACCTTCAAGATCACGTTTCGATTCCGAAGTAATAAAAATTCCATTAGGATTAATTTGATTTTTATTTTTATCCACATTACTAATTATTGTCTTCACTCTTATTTTTTTTGTTACATTTTTTTTCATTTTATTGTAGGTACATGATGAAAGAGGCTGGTCTCCACGACACAGGGAATCCTAGTGTGGAGACCAGAGGTATACTTAAGGATTTTATGTAACTTTTGAGACAGTAAAAGATTATTATTATTATTAAACATTAATAAACGTCATAATGTAAAGTTAGATCAATAGACAAAATAATCCAGGCTTCCTCGAAACGATAGGTCATAGAAAACTGGAAATACCTGCAGTAGTAGATATATTCCAGATCGTAGACATGAATCACGTCAGCTCCAGCCAAGAAATACCCGGTAAAGTGCACCATCAGATGCAGGAGATATAGAAAATATGGGTTACTGCCTTTTTGCCGTTAGTTTTTAAGGCGTATTATATTTTATACTATATTTTCTTTAAACATTATCTACCTATATATTGTTAGGACTTAGGTACTTATACTTAATAAGCCTTTGTTTTTTAAATTTTGTAATAAACTATTTACAACGAATGTCCGTGACTTCGTGCGTGCAAAAGGAAATTTCATGGAGACCATACATTTTGGCGCAATAAAAAGTATGTCCTTCCCCGTGCTCTAGTCTAATCTGTGCTAAATTTGATCAAAATCGGTCCAGTAATTTCGGAGTCAATGCAAACAAACAAACCCTTTCTCTTTATTATTAAGTATTATTTACTAAAATACTTTTCGCAAAGACGAAGAAAGAGGCTTTTTCTTCCTTTGCGAAAAGTATTTAAGAAATCTGCAATGCCAGAGGGCACGCAAAATTCAACCCTACATAGAGATAAGAGAGCTATGTAGGGTTCATAATAATATAACACAACTTTTTATACACACTTTTCCACTTTATTTAGATTTTTACAATAATTTGTTTCGATTAACTCATCATCAAGTTAATCGAAACCGGTCGTGTTTATATTTAATTATTGTAAAAATCTAAATAAAGTGGAAAAGTGTGTATAAAAAGTTGTGTTATATTATTATGAACATGAATTTCCACCAAGAACCAACAGTACATTCAATCAGTTATATCTATGTAGGGTTGAATTTTGCGTGTCCTCTGGCATTGCAGATCTTAACCCTTTACAAAATAAACTGCAATTATTCTTAAGTTTACTATTTATAGCCAAACAGAGATGAAAGTGAAGGAGATATGGCGAATCAGGCGATTCGTATCGCTAGGGCATGTCATTGATGGGCACGTCAGGGGTGGTAATAATGGTATACCTATGCCAAGTGAAAATATTAACAAATATACTAAATGTCTTTACATGAAATTTGTCTAAGATTTTAAATAAACTTGATAGAATTTGAAATCTTGATCAGTGTATTTTAAACCTTAGGGCTCTTAAAAACCCAGTATGTAACGTTGAATTTACCTACATATGCAAAAACGAATAAAACCTGGCTGTAATAGTAGTGACTGGCCATATTATATCGCCAATTAAAGCCATTCTAATACATTAACGATTAAAATCGCCACCGTCAGTATGGCCACTAAACTGGTAACATAGCCCAAGCTATTTATCAACATGACAAACAATTACTAGTAAACGCTCGATTTGTCTAAACTCCAACTTTTCATTTACCGCGGGTGGTATATTGGTATATTGATAGATGACTGCATGACGCAAATTGAATTTCCAATACATAAGTGCCGTTGCACACGTTCCGGTTGCCGGATAGCCGGTGCCGGGTAGCCGGTCGCGAAGTGTATGGCCATGTACGATAGCTTTCACACGTACGGCCGCCGTATTACGTAAAAATAGCGATTAGCAAAAATCTTGCAGTCATCGGCCATCGCGCGATAGACGCGCAATCGATTGCTGAACGTTAAACAAAATCGTATTACCTATGCGATCGATTGCTATTTGCTAATCACTCGCTGTTGTGTTTGAATGCACTTTGCTTCATTTTCGCTTATTATTGCTAACTGACAGTTCAAATCGCTCGTTAATTGCTTTCGCTTTGCTGTAAAAGTCTTACGTAATACGAAAAATTAGACAGCAGTGAAGAGATTGAACGATTGATTGCAATTTATAGTTCCTCGATTGTTCGGTAGAGGCAGTACTCTCGCTAGGTTGCTTCTGCTAGGTTTTTGCAGATACGTAATACGAATTTGAGATTTTGGAACAAAAATTGCCCAATTTTGCTATTGCTTGGCTTTTGCAAGGTACGTAATAAGCCTGCCGGTGTAAACGGCCATACACTTCACAACCGACTACACGGGACCGGCTACCCGGCAACCGGAACGTGTGCAACAGTACCTAGGCTAGGACTATATTGTACGGAATACGAGGAAAATTCCTGAAAATAGATCTCTGCGCTAATACAAATAGAGCTCAAAATCGAACACACGAGTATCGAGTCAAATTTCAATGTCATGTATGACAGGCGACAGCTCAACACTCGACATTTCGATTTCAGCTCTAAATTGTATTAGCGCAAAGTTATATTTTCAGTGCTCTAGATTTTCCCCCGGCCTTGCAAATTCCGGACAATATAGTACCGGCGTTAAACGAATGATTTAATTAATTTTTTAGACAAATATTTTTCCGTAGCCATTAAGTATTGGAACTCCGAGCAAAGCAGCCTATTCCCGATGTCTCACTATATTTATCGACTGTTGGATATCGGGAAAAACTACTACTTATATACTTTTTTCCCGATGTCCACCACAGTGGTGGACAACTAGTGTGGGAAGACATCAGGAATAGACGAGCAACACTCAGTCTCCTAGCAACTAATTAATTAACTCAGTTTTCGAAGAAACAAGATTAAATTTCATACATAGGATATTTTTTTAACGTGCTTATATTATTTAAACCGTGCCAGCCTTTTTGATGCAAAGAAACATAAGTACAAATATTTCTTATTTTTATTACTAATAAACTACAGTATTATATTTTTATTAATAATAGACTATACTATTGCCCACAACTTGTAAACCAAAATGGGAAGATCATTTTGGTTCCGACTTCTAAGAAATACGATTAATTAAACTACTGTTAAGAGAAATACAAATATGTAGATACTGATTCGGTACTCGGTAGCTATGTAGTGTGTTGGCGTATTTATGAACATCTTATTTATTTAAAAATATAAATGATAATTGTTACAAGATTGCATACCGCCTTTATCGTGTTCTAATGAATCTTATGAGAGTTATATATATCATAAATAACAAAGAAGTCCGAACGTCGGGTAGATGTATGCTTTTAAAAAGAAGCAACGTAAATAAAAGTGTTGTTGTAGGTAATATATGAGGGAAAATGTTAGGATACTAGTTGAAAATAACTAGATACCTATTTTTTTGTAAAAAAACTACTAACCTATCCCGACTACGTATAATAATATAGATTAAGTTATCCGGGCTATAACAAGTATGACGAATCTATTGACACCTCTTTCATTGAAATCAGAATCTCAATTCTCGTATTTAACGTAGACTTTCATTTTACTTTGATCGTATTATAAGTGAAGCGATATTTTATAAACTGACTTTGTGAAGTTTCGACCAATCAGAGGCCGTTAGACGCTGCTTTAACGTTTACGAGAATACCGGTTTGACATTTTTAGCATGTCGAGACTGGATTGTAATTGTATTATTGCTTTTATTTAGCAGAATTGACCCTCTGGTAGGCCTAGCAGGAACACATAGCGACGTAAACGTAAGGTAATGAAAATTATATGAATATCTGTCAAAATCATGACAGCGCCCATTACAAATTTCATTCGATAACGTTACGTTTACACCGCTGTCAAATGTTCCTGCTAGGCCCCCTGTACTTTAGGCACTACGGTGGAACAAACATCCATACACATTACATACATAGTCTGCCAAAATCATTACCCTTCCTTGTGGCTTACGTCGTAGTCGAGTAAAAAGTATTAGCTGGCCACAGACGTTCTTAACCCATTAACCGCCAAATTAAAGGCAGCAAAGTAAAATGAATAAAATGTACATTTTCTTATTTAATATAAGCCACATAAACACAATAATAATAAAAAATCTCAAAAACATTATTCCTCCCCTCTATAGGGGGGTGTACTCATTTGTGTACAATGGCGCCTTATGGGTGCAAGCAATTTACTTTAATTTTTGTAAAAAAATATTTTTTATCATTATTTTACTATCAATATAGATTACTTTAAAGAAATAAAACACCGTTCAATTGATTCCAAAGCTTTAAAAAGTAAATTAAGCATATTTTAAGAAAATTTGTACTGAAATTAGTTGATCTCATCCATTAAATTTGAAGAAAAAATCAAAAAGCGTGTTAATATTTTTATTATTTCCCTTGACGTGTGCCTCTACTCATGGCACATGAGAGCCAGGCTTTTGGACAAGCTTACTATTATGTATATGTCAAAAAGCTACCTTCTTTTGCGAAAATGTATTGATTTGTATGGGACACAATCAAAATTCGGTAGTTTTACTGCCAACACCTATCTAGTATTATTAAATAACATTTGTTACAGCTTACCTTAGCTTTTAATTATTATAAATTACAAAATTATATAAAAATTGACAAAAATATTTAAAAAAATTGCTGTACGTATTCGGCCGTTGTACTCAATTGGGTAGTTTGAAAGCTATCAATTTATGTTTATTTTAAAGATTCAGGTGTATTTTATAAATTAAAATAGTAAAATTAACGTATATTGAAAATTAGGCACCGAAAAATACGAAACAGTAACCTTACACGTGCAAGCTCAAAATCTATCAACTTTGTTTGTGGCTAGTAACAATAATTATAAATATATTCCTGTTTTATTGTTAAGTTTAAGTAAAAGATTATCCTTTTATTAAACAACTTGTAAATAATCACTCTAATTATGAACAATTTTACTCTACACTTAAATTTGTAGGTGTACCCAATTGCGTACGGCGGCGGTAAATGGGTTAATTTGACATCCTTTAAGAACGTCAAATTCAGGTCGAAGGCAAAGTTTCCATACAAAACACGCATAGCCCAAACACGTGCTTAATCTTTCAGATTCTTAAATTTCAGTTCGAACTATAAGATTCAAATTAAGAACGTCTCAGCGTGTGTGTTACTGTATGGTTTCTGAATATTGTCTATGGATTAAGATTCTTAAATTCAGAAAGGTATTCAGCATATCTGTTGCCAGGCTTAAGTCACTAGTGACTAGACTCTAGCTTAATACCAATTCCTATTTTTAACTGACCTCTTTTTATGTTTGTTGCAGGAACGGACTGAAGCTTCGTCAGCTGACCGACGGCCGCC
Organism: Glaucopsyche alexis; assembly: GCA_905404095.1. Classification (NCBI taxonomy): domain Eukaryota; kingdom Metazoa; phylum Arthropoda; class Insecta; order Lepidoptera; family Lycaenidae; genus Glaucopsyche; species Glaucopsyche alexis. The sequence goes on from FR990044.1 coordinate 29,370,318, forward strand.
ATCTTATTCAAGTTATTTACACGCCAAATGGCGAAATGCAAGACTGCGAATTCATAACAGAAGTTAAATCAACAAGAAACTTCCTCAAAACATTAAGAAAAGAGCTCAAATTGGCGCTAGACGAGGAGAGCTATAGAATATTAGAGAAAAACCAAAGCGACGAAGACAACAAGTTCTACCGCCATTTTGGAAATGTGACGTTTCGAATTTTAAAAGATGAATCTTTGCCCCCAAATGTTGCGTCATGGCTGAACTACGACAGATTAAAAATGGAATGCATAGAGAGGCATAAGGAGTTAACACACATGGTGGAAAACAAAAATAAAATTGCAGACACGACTCTCGCTAGGTAATTTTCATTTTCGCCATTCATGTACTTTGCTTATAAACTTTTTTCATCCATTCAGCCTTTGCAATGACCTATCTGCACTCTGCACGTGTTTTTTTTTCCTGACTGCCATGAAATGGTCACACCTACAATGTAATTTATATGTACTTCAAAATATTTATTAAAATATCCAGTTATTATCAGTTAAAAACGTATCAAGAAGTATTATGTTTATGAATATGAACCTAATTTGCAAATAAACATACATCACATATTGTCCGGAAAAAAATCGTTCAAACTCACAAAAATTTTGCATTTTCAAAAATTATAACGTTTGTGCGATTTTTTCTAAGTTAGTCTTCTACTTTTACCTTATCTGTTTCTATAATATTATATTTTCTATCAATTATCATGTATGCACAAGCACCAAAGTCAACTGGTTTGGTCATTATGTTGCAGAAGGGCCTCTACCTACGAGAATTTTTGTGGTCGCGACATAAAAAACTGGACTGTAAATAGAATGCATTCATAGATATATAATATTAAAAAGAGGAATGCATTAATATACAATACAGCTGAAAATCGAAGTGTCAAGTATGAAATATCAGATTTGGCAGCTGTACACGATTTTCAGCTCTATTGTATTAGAGCAGAGTTCATTTGCAGTGCAGTTTTTTTCTGTCGCGACCACAAAAAAACGCTCGTGGGAACGTAGCCTTATGGTATCAAAAATTCAAAAAAAATGCTTTTTATTTCATCATTCTGTTCTCAAAATTTTTATATTTATTACTAACTTACTTTTATATGTTTTATTATATACATCCACCAGTAAACCTCTTGATAATGTCTTTCGGGAATTGTTGTTTTTATTCATACATCGACTATCACTTCCATAGAAAAACGAAGATTGGCGAGAGGCATTAGGAAATTAGTTGTACTGTAATAATATGTTTATAATAAACAAAAAATATATCAAATATTTTACTGAGCTCTCCTATTCATTATTTTTTAATAACGAACGCGCCTCGGCCATACTTGGACATCCTAGTATCTGCATGACTATTGCTAGGAGAAGAAGAAACTGCACCTCTATATTTTTTTAATCTTTCTCATGAGCGAAGAAATTAACTTTAAAACATCTACATTCTTCGATACATTATTCTTCATCATCGTCTCTTGTCAATTCATTCATTTCTGATCATGTTTTGACTTCTCTTACAAAGTAGTGGGCTCAAAAAAATACAGCCGAACGTATAACCGCCTCCATTTTTGGAGTCGGCTAAAAATAGGCAAACAAAAGGCAGATGATACTCTCGCCTATTCATCTTTCAATGTGCATATCAATGACATATTAATATCATCCTATTTTCCTGCCTGCAATGACTGCTAAAGCAATATTAAATTCCAATTATTTTTCTAAAGCCATTTACATTGTCCGCCATTGAAAATTCAAAATTGGAACTCCGGTTCGCGCGTTCACTCATGACATACGCATGACAGGTCGCGCAGGTCGGTCAGAGAGAATTTCATAATGCCCGGGACGAAATGGTGCGGTGCCGGGCAACTGGCGGAGAGGTACAGCGAGCTGGGGTCCCACAGGGCCGAGGATAGATGCTGTAGGGCCCACGACAACTGCAGGGTTAACATCGGGGCGTTTAGACGAAGATTCGGCATGTTCAACTATAGACCGTTCACGGTCTCGCACTGTCGATGCGATAGAAGGTTTGTCCTTTTTTTTTTTTAATTTTTTTCCGGGTGGGTTTTGCTTTTTTCATGCTTGGGTATCGACGACATGGGACAGCGTTCGAGTTGTATATAATGGGCGTGTGGGTTGCCGGTTGCCTGAGTTTTGAGCATTGTTTTGATCATTGTAGATAATGAAAAATAACTAGGTAGTTTTGGAATAATATTACACATCAGACTATAAATATAAAACGGACATAAGAAAAAAAAATTACACTGTGTTAAGAAACAAAAGATCATACATATAATTTTTGCTCTTCTATTGATAGAAAGGAAATATACTAGGTTATTACTGTATTTTTTATTTACCTACTCGATACTTCTATTAAATTATTTATGACGCGTACATGAGTACCTAATTTTTAACTTAACAATAATTATGGTGGTTCGAATATTCCCGCACTTAATTTGTATACTGTAAAACTCAAATTATTTTTACTCACAGGATTCCTATATAGGACGGCTTAATTGAATCAACAATAAAAAAACCGGCCAAGTGTTAGTCGGACTTGCGCACCGAGGGTTCCGTAAAAACCTGTAGATGTATAAGTAAAAGTTCACCCATCACGACAATCGAGTCATAGTAGGGGTAGTAAGTTTAAAATTATTGAAAATATTTTTATTATGACTAGAAGTTGCCCGCGACTTTGTGCACGCAAAAGTTAATTGCGCAGAAACCGTACATTTTTCCACGATAAAACTAGCGTATGTGTTCCCCGTGGTCTACTCTTCATATGTGTCAAATTTCATCAAAATCGATCCAGTAGCTTCGGAGCCTATTCAATGCAAACAAACAAACAAACTTTTCCTCTTTATTATATTAGTATAGATGTAACTTAAGAATTTACGGTTTTCGCAATTTTTCCTTTAACTGTGCTATAAGACGTTGCTTCGTACCAAATTTGAAGATTCTGAGTTCACGGGAAGCAACCTGTAGGTTTTGATTCCCTTGGGGGCCGTCCATTAATCACGTGATGTTTTTAACAACTTTTTAGACCCCTCCCCTCCCCCTGGTGATACGTGGTGAGGTTTTATATAAACCTAAGATCACGTGTATTTTTTTTACATAGTAAGCAGGTCATATTTGAAGAAAAACTTTAACTTAAAAACTATTTAATCGAATAATTTAAGCAATTAAAAACTATACGAGTCATTTGTCTTGTAAGTATTTAACACTACGAATCTATAACCGATAATAATTTCGGTATGCATAGACTAGATTCGAAAATTAATACACGTGATGTTTCCTTATACCCCCTACCCCCCTTGGTGATACTTGGTAATTTTTTTTCGGACCCCCCCCCCCCCTCCCCCTTTAGGCATCACGTGATTAATGGACGATCCCTTGCGAGTATCGTTTTTCGGAAATCTGCGGCATAAACGGCTTTATCTTTTGATTGCGTTGGCTTAGAAGTTTGATTTTTTCACAGCTCCAAGGGTATAAATTCCAGCTTGATACCTCCACGAGTTCCTGAGAAAAAGGGTATTGATAGACAGACGGACGGACGGACAACAAAGTGATCCTATAAGGGTTCCGTTTTTCCTTTCGAGGTACGGAACCCTAAAAAGTTAGCTTTCCCACCTCTTCACAGCGGTCTGAGGATAATGTTGGGGTGAGATCTCTGGAGATATAAAGCGGTGTCTAAAACAGTGAGACCGCCATTTGTCACGCTTCAAATTTGGAACGGAATTTTATTTTGAACGTTCCGATGATCATAGAGTCATAGACAATCATTCCAAGTTTAAAATTTAAATGCTCAGCAGTTTACGACTGTACCTATAACAGTTTCCGTTTTAGACTTGAAATATGATAATAACATTAAATTTAAAATAAAAAAGTAGGCGGACATTTAATTTTGTTGCGTTATTTATTTTATTAAATGAATATAATCTTATCGAAAGTAGAAAGTAATAGCCACATCTCAGTTTCGGTGTTTAGAGTGGGACTTATTTGTAGGAAATTTCATATTTTACTTTTTAATCACTAACAACATAATATATAAAGAAGGTTTTATCAGACCTCTATGCTCTATTTTTATCGGTTTTATACTTGTTTTATATCACTATGATAGGATTAGACATAAAAATTTTGAATATTATTATTGAATGGTTCGCCAATTAGGCAATATGCGAAAGACACAATGTCAAACCAAGTTGTCTGGCTTTTGCCAATTTGCAAAATTATGAAAATTTTTTTTGTTTTCTGCAAGTAACGTTACAGAAATTTTGACAAGAGAGATTTTACTTTAGGAAGATTAGATCCAACTTCGCGGCGTACTAATCATCCAATAACGGTAAATTTTTTAGGTAGCCTCTAAGCTAACAATACGTTCTTTAACTGATTTATAACTTGGATATTTGATAAAGGAGGTCATTGCATCGGCGCGCCATTGCCTTGTATTAAAAAAAAACAAAATCGACAGAAAAAAGCGGGACGCAATGGAGTTGTTGCGGGTTCCTGGAACGAAATGGTGTGGTAAAGGTTTTTCGGCGACGCATTATTCACAACTGGGCGGGTACACGCGCACTGATAGATGTTGTAGAGTCCACGACCTGAGGTGTCCCTTCTGGATCGGGGGGATGGAGAAGAAGTACGGACTTTACAATTGGCGCGTAAACACGCTGATGCACTGCCGATGCGACGAAAGGTTTGTATTTTGAAAATGGAATTTGATAGATTTTCATAGACAGTTGTATTTTTTTTGTGTGTGGTCTATGTCGTTTGCTTGCATGTTATGTGTTTTTTTGGTTTGTAGAGTAGGCTGTAATTTTTAAGCTACATTAAAAAAAGGAGTTTAACCTACTCAAAAAAATATTTTGTTTAAAGCTTTTTGTCCTAGGAACAAAATTGTAAAATATGCATTATGTACATCCAACAACAAGGATAAATTTCATCCGATCAAAAAAATAAAATCTTACGTTTAAAGTAGATATAAATTACCACTATCCATTTACAAGACTACAACATCCTGTTACTCCTATAATTGTCATCGGTGTATATTAATTGAGCCATTTACCTAACTTAAATAAAATAAATTCTAAGGTTTATGCGTGAAATAAAATAAATACGTAGACTTAGACCGAAGATAGATTGGGCGAACACGGAAATGCTTGGAGCAGTCTACTTTCTTTTTATTACAATTTCTTTATCATTATTTTATAATTGTGCATAATTTAAGTCAAATGTTAATTAATATTATTTGTTTAAGTACAAACAAATATTTTAAATGTTAAGAATTCACAATCCTTGAAGTCAATGTCAAAATATACAGGTTAAATATAAGACAATATGTAAAGATAGATAAGGTATCGCTGAGATATTTAATATGAATGTTTTATCTTTGGCCTCTGTATAAATAAATAAAGTCACTAAAAACTCAAGTAAGTACAATCTTAACAATTAAAAACTGTTTAAATGAACAGTTAGTCTCATTTAACAATTGTCATGCATTTCGCAAGTACCTATCTAAACTTAAAAAAACAATTAGTAGGTATAGCATGTCACTATGCGAAACATCAAATTATTCTATACAGTTAGGAGTGGCAACTTGTGATACACTACCCAGTCCTCACGTCAACAGTCAAATCCCACGTTTAACCTAAAAAATAAAAAGTATGGACATCTCCATGCCATTTAAAAGCAAAAGGGACTTATAAAAAACCGATAGTATCTCGAAGCTTCTAATTGGTGACCATAAATATAAGAGTCCCCTGCGCGGTGTGCACCCCGGACGAAGCCGGCCATGATGACGGTTCTATGACTCGAAATGGCCATCATAAAACCCTTAAAAGCTTATTTATCATCAATCCCTCATTTGATTCGAACGTATGTCGTATCATGTTACTTAAAAAAGTTGATCCGCCAACCGCCATAGACAAAGATAATTTGAAAAGACATTTTGTTGCCTAATTAGTCGTTATAAAAAGCTTAATAGTCGAATTTTGACTTGTTTTACAATATTTTTACCTTTTTATGACCCATAGAAACGTTCCCACAAAATAAATCTTGTATCTAGCACAAATACCTAAGGGCTAAGGCATAGGTTATAGATGGGTACCTTTTAAATAATAATAATTAATGAATAGTAATTACTGCAAATGTTAAAATTCACATCACAGTGCAATATTTGAAATTTTGTATTTCAAAACAGAATTTCCATAGACAACCTTTTTGTTCGAAAATGTCAAACCATAAAATATGCAAGTTAGTGATGCACCCGTAACATTATCGTATTTATCGATGTTTGCTTATTTGTATTATGTATTAATTTTATTACACATTGCAATACGATATCTCATAGTACTGCAACTGATATCTCAAATGACAATATTAAAATAATTCATGATTTGAATGTGTAGTAGCTACCTAATAGTGAATTGCTTTCATTGTAATAATAATATTATGTTTCATAAGTTGAAAATATGTATTCTTCGTCCATTTGGTATAATTGGTAGTGGATTTTACTGTCAATTAAAATATTTATTTATTATACAATTAAAATTTTGACCCTCCGTGTACCTACGAAGTGTTATCGTCTAAATTTATTTATAGATAAAATCTAACAGTAGAACGGTATCATATTTATGTAGATTGTGTAATAATTAAAGTCAACGATACCCATGTATCGTGTCGTGTGTGAAAATAGTTACCGTAACCCTTTCGTAACCAATGTATAACAAAACAAATCCCCAGTTGAAGTCGATTAAAAAACAGCGACAGTTATTTATGCAATATTTTTGGGAGATGTAAATGATTAAAAATGGTTATACATAAGTTATAACTTATTATAATTTATGTTTTGTTTAACTTGGCTTGAATTTGTGTGTCTGCCTGATCATAGTCTACTTGAAGTGTCAGTTAATGTAATGTTCCTACTTTATAACACTAGCAAGTATAAAAAAAATCCGGCAAAATATTCTTCGGACGAAAATTTCGAATGAAATGCAGGTATATTTAGTTAACTAAATATGAATTACCTATTATTAACACACAATAAAATCAATCATAACATTTAAAACAGCATATCACAGTAAGTTGTACAGCAACTATTAAAGTGTAATTTATTTTATTGCATACACCAACAAATGTAACTGACAAAACGTCAGTTCTTTTATTCGTTTCCATATGATTCGGACATAAGTTAAACTGCGAATATTCCAGGTATGTTTAACTGAAGATTAATACACTCGGTTCTAAGAATTAATGTTGCGGTTTTTTTTGTATATTTCTCCAAGATACCTGTTCAACTGAGTGTGTATTTTATTTTGTAAAGTTGGATAAACTTTATCGTCCTAACAATCACAATTATTTTTGCCCATGCCAAAAAATGCAATGAATCATTCTATATGAATGTGAATATTCTGAAGTGTACATTTTGGATGACATAAATCGTTAATTAAGAAAGTACTAAATATTACAAAAGATAGATTAGCTACTTAAGTTTGAACCTCACGTCTCATTGCCTTCTGAGTCGAAAGGACTCTAGACATTCATCATTTTTATTAAAAATTGATACTAAAAATATTAATCACTAAGATAATAATTATTTAGACCATTAATATAGTCTTCGATGCTGCCAGCCACAAAAACTTTCCACTTCGATTAACAAGGAAATGGTTATCTTAGATAAACCACAAAGAAACCAACCCCTATTTGACGTTCATAATTTATGTATTGTCAGACAGCGTATTTAACCTCCGCGGGGCATTATTCACACATTATAAATCCCTTGAAGCGTAGAGATAAACGAACACCGCTGCAAAGATGGCGCCTATTGACACCTCTCTGACAGCAAATTTGGCGGGAAACATTTTCTTTTTTGTTTTCGTAGTCAAGATATTGTCAATCGAACTAGATATTGTCAGAAAAAAGTGAATTGTTTCTTGTGCTTTCATTATTTCAGATTTTTTTTCATAGTCAAGTAGTATCTACGTGTCTATTAAAATGTTGATGGTAATATTATGTCTTGCATAATACATCAATACTTTAGTTATTTTCTAAACTCTACCTAGAGAAAATATCGGATACTAATAGTTGTCTTTACGATGTGAACCGATGTGCCAGGATGAAATGAAGCATGTAGGTAACTTAAATTTCAACCCACCTTTTTTCAATTTAATTTCCATTTTCATCGATTATTGCTCCAAAAAGTTAATTTTTATATTGTAAGATATGTTTTGTTTCGTGTACGTTTTGTTTAGGAATGAAAATAAAGTAAAAGATAACAGGCAACTTGAGGACACCTGTTTAGTCTATGGTTTCCGCGCCATTTGCCACCCATTCAGCCATACGCGCTATTTTCGAATTTCGAATCTTTGCAAATGGCCCTATTTGCGTCAACTTGTCTTATAAACGGCGGGTCGCTGCCAAAACCCGCATGGATATAAACACGATAAGAAGTATTTTCTTTTTCAGGTGACTTGAAAAAAGTAACTTTGAAGCATGCGGGTTAAACAAACTCGCTGACCGTGGCCGAAAGTAACAAGCGAAAAAAAAAACATTAAGACGTCAGTATTTTCTGTAATTATTTTTCGGTTCGTAGCGGGCGGGCGCTAATCCTTCTTTTGTTCTTACGCTAAACCCGCATTCATTCGGTGTTTGGCAGCTCTCGTACTGTAACTAAGCCACTTAAAGCTTACGGGTAGCGATTAGGGAGGTACTTTTATCGATAAACCTTTCGGGAAAATGGTTTTGATTTACACATTTCTCTTGTTATCCACGTGATCAATGTCAATTTATATCTTTAGGAAGGTACTTAATTTTTATTTACATCTCAATTTATAAATACATAGCGTTATTATTTATTTTATTTGTTAAAAAATTTGGATATAATCTTCTCACAAAACTATTTATAAAATGAATAGTGCAGCGCCAGCTAAAGTATTTGGCAGAATTTGTACTGTTAATATACTAATACTTATACTATTTTATTCATTACTTTACTCTTTGATTGTTCAAAATACGTAAGAATAATAATATTAAGAAAATTAAATGGATATATTATGAAAATTGTTAATTTATCGATTTGTCTAACGGCGTGTGTTCCAACACTAGAGCAGCTTGACCAAGAGTTTTGCCAAATCAAGCGAGTGACTGAGCTCAGTCAAGTTCGTCTCGATTTTTGCAGAGCACTTTCATGCTCGTTTGCAAATTAAAGTTAATAAAATAAAGTAATATAATATTTAAATTGCGAACTGTAAAATAACGTTATGTTTTGCATTCAATAACTTTAGTGATTTTAGTGACAAAATGAAGCCAAATGAAAAATAAATGTTTTATTAAGCTACCATTTGGCTTCATTTTGTAACTAAAATCACTAAAGTTATTGAAGCAATTACTAAAGTTATGTAAGATTCTTGTGTAGCGAATAAAGCTCAATTTTGAATAAATAAATAAATAAAATAAAAATAGCCTTTATTGCTGCTTTTACAAATGTTGGATGTATGATTTCTTGCCAAAATATTAAGATATAACTTTTTATATTATATAAACGCTTAACTATTATTACTATCGGCAAATGGTTGTATGTTCTCAACAGCTTGTCCCTCGACAAAGGCCTCCTCTAAAGACCTCCAAGCATATCTGTCTTGAGCTACTCGCATCCAAAGTGTTCCAGCTGTTTTCTTAAAGTCATCTTCCCATCTTTTAGTTTGCCTTCCTCTACTCCTTGTGCTTCCTCTCGGGTACCATTCTGTTATAATTTTTGTCCACTTCTCCTTACTTTCTCTAAGCATATGCCCCGTCCAACGCCATTTTAACTGTCTGTATACTGAGTGTGCAGTTTTAAATTTAGTTTTTCTCTTAATTTCTTGTATTTTTACTCTATCTCGCCTTTTTACTCCTAATATACTTCTCTCTATTCCGTTTTGGCAGACTTTTATTTTGTTTTCCATTTGTTCTGTTAGCGCCCATGTTTGGCATCCGTATAAGAGACATGGCATAATGCACACGTCGTATAGTTTCTTTTTTACTTTCATAGGCATTTCGTTATTTTTCATTATTTCACTAAGAGACCAAAATCTTTTCCAAGTATTCGCTATTCTTCTATTAATTTCTTTATTCATACAGTCTTCTGGAGATGTTAATTGACCCAAATATATATATTCGCTTACATATTCTATTTGTTTGTTATTTACTATTATAGGTTCTGTTTGTAAGGAGTTAGTAATAATTTTTGTTTTTGCCAAGTTCATCGATAGGCCGGCCTTAGCGCTTTCATTTGATAATTCTTGTAACATATTTTGCAATGTTTTTGTATCTTCTGAAAATAATATGATATCATCTGCAAAGCGTAAATGATTAAGGTTTTCTCCATTTATGTTTAACCCATTTTTAGTCCATTCTAGATTTCTGAAGATCATTTCCAAGACAGCTGAGAAAAGTTTAGGTGATATAGGGTCTCCCTGACGAACGCCTCTTTGAATTTGAAATAAATCCCCAGTTGATTCAAGTTGGACTTGTGCAGTGCTATTTGTGTATACTTTTTTGATTATACTTATATATTTTGGGGGTACTCCTTGTTTTCCTAACGCCCTCCATATATACTCATGTTCAATTGTATCAAAAGCTTTATTAAAGTCTACAAAGCCAATGTAGTAGATTTTGTTATACTCTTTATATTTTTGTAAAATTTGTCTCAGGGTATGAATGTGATCTAAAGTTGAGAATTTACTTCGAAAGCCGGCTTGTTCTTTAGGTTGGTTCTCTTCTAGTATGTTAGATATCCTCGTTAATATAATTTTTGAAAATACTTTATATATATTAGACATTAAACTGATTGGTCTGTAATTTCCTATATCATTCTTATCACCTTTTTTGTGTAGTAATATTATTGTCGATTTAGTCCAGTCTTCTGGGATTGTTTCCGTATTTACAATTTCATTAAACAAATCTGTTAGCTTTGGACCAATTACTGGTAGTGTCGTTTTTAGTAGCTCGTTTGTTATCAAATCGGATCCAGGCGACTTGTCTATTTTTAGAGTATTTATGGCTTTTATTGTTTCTTCGTTTAGGATTGGTTCTATTGTCTCTATTTCGAGTTCCTTTAATTCCTGGGGTTCTTTTCCTTCTTTTTGACTCTGATACAGGTTGCGATAGTATTCAGTAGCGGTTGCCAGTATTTGGGGTCTTTTACTAGTATTTCCACCATTTTTTTTCTTGATGTTTAGAATCCAGTCTTTCTTGTAGTTTAGTTCTTTTATCGCCTTTTTAATTCCACCTGTTTTAACAATATGTTTTTTAAGAATTTCCGACCGTTTTGATTTTCTTTCCTTCCTCAATTCTTCGTTAATCTTCTTACTTAAATCCGTAATTTTCTTGCGGTCCTTATTTTCCTCTTTCTTAAGAAGCTGTTTGCGTTCCTGTAGTAGCTGTCTGATCTTTTGTGAACCTGCTTTCTTATTACTTGTATTTATTTTCTTTGTTTCAGTTTTTAGTCGTTGGAGTAAATTATTGTATTTTTCTTGAATTGATACGTATTCTTTTTTCGTATCGTTTAACGATACGTTTAGGTTGTTGAGAAGTAGATCTGTATTACCTATACATTTAATTCCTTTTACACTATTGTGGTATTTTCTGGGGTTCTTGACTCGTGTTCCTGATATTGTTGCTCTAACCATTCTATGATCTGTGTTGAAATTGAGACTATTTATAACTGACACATCTTTAATGACCTTTCTTTTATTAGACATGATATAGTCAATTTCGTTTTTAATATGGCCATTTGGAGAAGTCCATGTCCATTTCTTTGTAGATTTCTTTTTGTAAAAGCTATTTAGGATGCTTAATTTATTTTCCAGGGCAAAGGTTACTATTCTTGTGCCGTTATTGCTTCTTTTACCAAATCCATGCTTTCCTATAGTGAATTCTTCCCCATTTTGTTGGGTGCCAATTTGTCCATTAAAATCACCCATGACTATTACGTTTTTGTACGTATTATCAATAGTATTTTGTAGGTCTTCATAAAACTTCTCTATTTTGGTAATATTTTCCTTCTTGTCCGGCTCTGTCGGTGAGTATGCCTGGATTATTGACCACATAGCCTCTTTTTCTTCGTGTACGGGTAGTTTTATGTTAAGAATTGCGATGCGTTCTGTAATCCCTCTTATTTCCTCTATGTTGATTGCAAGATTTTTTCTAATGATGAATCCGACTCCGTATAATCCAGGTGTCTCTCCTATATAGTGTAATATATATTCGCCATGGTCTTCTATACCTTCTCCAAATTTTCTCATTTCGCTAATACCTATTATGTCCCATTTTATTGTTTCTAGTGCTAATTCAAGTTCTTGCAGTTTTTCAATAGTTCTTAGTGATCGACAGTTAATAGTAGCTATATAGATATCATTGCTTTTGTTTCTCCTATTATTCCTAATCTTTAGAGGGTCTTGGTCATTTTCCCCCACGAGGACCAGTCGGCTTGGGGGAGGGTGATAGATAATATTTTGTTTACATTCTATGTTACTGTGCTGTTGTGTTTTCCGTTTGCCGATATCTAATTGTTATTGTTTGTTATCTGCTAAATAAGAAGAGAAAGAATTCGATCTGCCCCTCATCAGGTCAAAAGTCAATTTTGAATATCTTTTTTTTAAATGCAGCGCCGGGTCGCGTATCGTCTCGTTACCGTGTGAGCTCACGCTTGTTTTCAAAATTCGACGAAACCTTCCCATATGTTAATCGTAACTCGTAAGTCGTAACTAGCATATTTTGCCCGCGGGTTCACGCGCGTGAAATAGGATTTTAAACTTTATTTTACCCACCTAGGAGCTGAATTGTAAAAATGCTGCAATACTTAAGTCATTATTTGTTCCGTATTCAATTCATAAGACATATCATGCAAATATGTCCAAGAAATAAAAAATTACATACAAACTTAGTGGATGCCTACGTCATATGAAAAATACGTGTGCAAAATTTCAAATTTCTAGCCTTAAGGGTTTGGCCTGCAAAAATCAATCAAAATCAAACGCGATCTCTGCTCGTGCGGGCTCTGTGTAAATCTAAGTGCATACAAAGAGAAAGCCCCAAAGGGCTCGTTAAGTGCGAAATAAGTAACGCTTTGTCAGCCTTCTCCGGCTCACGGACCAGACGGTCCACCCGCAGTCCCGCACACACGGAGCGAGAGAATGGGGAAAAGCTGACCAGTAGTTCCGACATGAGAGAAGTAGACAAAAGTAAACACTGCACCTACTTTATTTTTTATTTTTTTGCTTTTTTACAATACCTACCAATAGCGTATTGCATTACAAAAAGTTCACACTCAACAATTAACAAATAGTCTAGACACCTGTACCCCAAGCAGGAACATTTTGCGGTATCATTACGTGTACGTAAACGAGAAATATGAGGAATATTGTCTGTAGATTTTGTTCCTTTTACGTCCGCTAGAGGCGCTTTCATGGTTTTCATACAATATTTCTCGCTTACGTACACGTAACGATACCGCAAAATGTTCCTGCCTGTGGTACTACACTCTCTGTTGTAGTGTGTGTTGTGTAATGTGTGACATACACTACAACAGACAGTACAGTAAATTTCGACTGTCTAGCTATACGACCGCTCATCCGACCAATAGGAAATGCTTATATTTTACTTTACAACTTTATCTATTGAATTTAGAATTATTTTCATTTTGACAGATCATCATGTTTTCCATAAATTATTCTCTCTCCTGGTTTTTAATATACGCCAGAGACAAAAGAAATAAATCTTAAAATGGAAGTTGAACGGATTTAACGCAGTTCTACATTTTCGTGTGTTAATCTTTATGCTCGTGAGTCGTGATAAAAATTGACATAAACATACTGCGGAAATTTATGACAAGTCATAAATAAAACGGCGGGAAATCACACGGGCTGTAAAATTGGTGGTCATTTCAAATGATCATAGAAAAGCCGAAGCTCTTCTTTTACAGTCGTACAAGGATCTTTTGGCACTTGGATGGGGGCGTGAGTGTCGCAATTATGAATAATACTTATTTCTAAAAGTGAAATTTTACAAGACGGCGATGTTAGTGCTGATTTTGTCCACGTGCCAAAAGATCCTTGTACGACTGTAGATTTCTATATTACGGTTTGCAAGTAGGCTTTCTTATTAATTGACCACAATAGTCTATTCGCGCTTAGAATGCGTACCGACAATGGATTCTACAGCTTGGCAAAAAAGAGCATGACGCTGTGACAGCAGGAACTAAAACACTTTCGACAGTTTCATCTTTTATCTATACTTCTATACTAATTTAAAGAGGAAAAGTTTGTTTGTTTGCATTGAATAGGCTCCGAAGCTACTGGACCAATTTTGATGAAATTTGGTACAGATGTAGATTAGACCACGGGGAAGGACATAGGCTACTTTTTATCGTGGAAAAATGTTCGGTGACCGCGGGATTTCCTTTAGCGCGCACGAAGTCACGTGTAACATCTAGTCTTTAATAGATTGGAATGACATAATATTATAACAAATAAAAAATTTAATAAAATTATTTCTAATCGAAAATGTTTTTAGCTTCTGCTGTCACCGCGTCATTATTTTGCCTTATTATATTATACTTATTTTGCCAAGCTGCGGGTCTAGCAGGAACATTTAACAGCGGCGTAAACGTAATGTTATCGAATGAGAACTGTATGAGTATCAGTCAAAATCATGACAATGCCCGTACAAAAGACACTGGGCGTTTTAGACCCGGTTTATGAAAGTTGCGACCACAAACCAAAATACTTTTAAATTGTACTATTTTCATCCACATTTCTTTATTTTACTTCACAGTTATTTATAACTATGCGTAAAGCAAACAACAACCTACTAATATTTATATTCCCGTCGTCAGATCCTGACTTCATGATCATGCATCCAACTTAGGAGTACCTACACTCAAACGAAAATTCGAATTTCGAACTAGACCGAGTCGAAATTCGAATCGGTGTAGGCGTTATTGGCTGTGATCCGCGAAAAATAGCGCTAACAAAAACGTAATCAAAATGGCGACCGCTGGCGTTAAATAAGCAAAATGGCGAATTATGTTAGCAGTATTGAAATTAGCAAACGTGTCCTGGCCGATAATCTGTTTCTTTTTTTTTCTTTAACGCCAGCAAGCGCTAACAAGCGCTATTTTCTGCGGAACACAGCCATTGACTAAAGCAGTGAGTAATATTGCACGTAAATGTACGAAATCATTAAATATATTTAATTGTCATCTTCTCATTAACCCCATATCCTACAGATATGCGACCTAAGTAATCACGCTTTCATGTAAACTAATTTCATCTTCGGTCGCCGTAGCAAATTGCTCCATACAAATTTCCAGTGTCCTTTCATTTGATGACGTTAAGTTTACGCCGTTGTCAAGTGTTCCTGCGAGGCCCCTGTACTTTAATTGGATTTAAATATGAACACGGCCTAAGATAAGGTATGAGGTATCATCGTAACCTATATTTTGACATTTTTACTAATGATTCGCTGCATTTTTAAAGCGATTACTTGTGGCTTTTTACACCTAAATCTGAATCTAGATTGGTATCAATCTGGATCCAGATTGTACCTATAAATATTACAAGTTAAAATAAATCATGCGTGCGTAAGTAAAACTTTTTTTTATTGGTTGTACAAAGAAACAAGAACAAAATGGGGTATGAAATCTTCAAAAGAAGTTGTAACTTGTAAATGATGAGATAATTTATTACTATTTCGTGTTAGTACTTTGCTATTTGTGGATAGTTGTTAGTTGTTACTATAACATGCCAATTGCCACCTGTTCTTAGATATTACCTACTGTCGGCGTATTTTAGTGCACTGTTGTTTATTTTACTATTCCCAGACGTTTTTATGCAATTTCAAAGTTACTACCTGGTACTGCCTGGGGATTGGGAGACCGAGTACCGAGCTTCGCTGGGAGTTTTAATAGAACGATAAAATAAAGAAAATATTCGCCTGTCCGGAATTTGAAATTCGAACCCGAGACCCCAAGAGACCGTTCAAATATATAACGCAATTTTTGAAGATTTTAGATCCTCCCCCCTGTGTAATGCGCCTAACGTTTTCTGTACCCCCTTTTTCGCGTTGCACCGCGGTCCGCGCTATATAGCGTGGCGCCCCTCTTGCAATTAAACGTGTATCTTCTTGTTAAAGCTGCGCGTCCACTGTATCGGAATCGGAGCGTACGCAGCGTACGGATTTGTTGCTTTGTATTGATTTCTATGGTACTGCGTCCACTGGATCGGCATTTCTACGCCTGAGACCGGTATTTATGTCGATGACGTCATCCACAGTTGTAGAATATAGTGAAGTTCAAAAATCTTTTTTCGAGTCATACGAATGTACCCAAAAAAACTATTTTCATCTTCTAATAAATCAGACTATAGTATAATGTATGAAATTCTCCGAAAATTAATCTTTTTGCGTTTATATGATGAACCCATATCTTTCGTTTCCTCTTGTTTCTCTTTTCCTCTTCTGATAAAATACAGCTAATTACAACAATATCCCCGTCAATATCCGTTACTACCACGTTCAGGCTATGACGGACTAAAAATAACTAAATTGCCGATGATGAATCCGAATGCAGTGGACGCACCCCATCGGCATTTCGTAAATGACGACGCTTCGTACCTTGCGTACGCTCCAATTCCGATCGAGTGGACGCGCAGCTTTAGTGAAGATAGTTAAATTTTGAATCACTATTTTAAAAATGCAAAGCTGCGTCGCGTCTTGTCGTGCATAAATTGAATCGGAACGGCTCAAACAGGCATATATACCTACAGTATACGGAAACCCCAAATAGATAGATTATCTATGGCTATTAGAGTAATAATGTTTAATTCTTTAAGTAAATTCGACGATAAAAATTGTTATTTCAGCAATAAAATAAATGCATTCATCATAGTCACAGTTTTATAGTTCCGATAACGGCCACGGCGCGAGGTATGGCGCTAGTATCAATATGAGTTTTTACCGCCATTTTTATTGTATTTTTACGTGACATTGTCAGCGCGTTGGTTTAACGCACTCGTTTCGAGTTTATAGCGATTTCCACACATGCGATTTGGATATTGTTTTATGATATGTAGTAAAAGACGCCAATATCCAAAGTTTAAGGACGAATCCAATGTTTATCCTACTAATAATATTATAAATGTGAAAGTTTGTGAGGATGTA
This sequence comes from Glaucopsyche alexis, assembly GCA_905404095.1. Classification (NCBI taxonomy): domain Eukaryota; kingdom Metazoa; phylum Arthropoda; class Insecta; order Lepidoptera; family Lycaenidae; genus Glaucopsyche; species Glaucopsyche alexis. The sequence goes on from FR990044.1 coordinate 29,387,537, forward strand.
TTGATGGATGGATATTTGTTCCTCTTTCACGCAAAAACCACTGAACGGATTCCGATGAAATTTGGTATGGCAGTAGTTTAGGCTCTGGATTAAAACATAGGCTACTGTTTATCCCGAAAAAGTAAAGTGTTCCTGAGGGATACTATATTTACGCGGGCGGAGTCGCGGGCAACAACTAGTCTATTTAATACATTATGGGCTAGTTAATTTAGGATTAATATTATGTATGAATAAGAACTAGTATAGGTCTACCAGAATCTGATGGCATTTAAAAAAAAATAAAAAATGTGATTTTCATATGGCAATGTCAAGTATGACCCGTCAAATCAAAGTACGTGATCTGTCAACCGCTGCTAAAATTTTCTGATTATGTTCTTGGAATTTGTTGTTTTTGTGAAAATATCCAAAAAGGCAATTCGATCTCAAGCGAGAAATAATGTTTTCTATGTCTATAGTAAAATACAGAAAGAAGAAGGTGTAAATCGAACTCAATCTTATAATTTAAAGCTCGTGGTAGAGTTGACCGGTTAGTTAGAGTGAGTTGTTTAGATACTTTTAGTTTTTTTATATTTTCTTAGGTAATTATTGTGACTTCTTTAAAGGTGTTTCCAGTATTGATATACGGTGAATCGTAGCTGATGGCATATCGAACGATGGTTTGTTTTCCGTGCCTGGTAAAAGGAGGAGAGGAGGAAAAAAGAAAATCGACATAAGACAGTTTCGATTTACAGTTGATTAGGAATAAAGTAAACGAGTTCTATACAGTTCGGAAGAAAATTCCAACATTAAATAAACTGTTGCCAATTTAATTGTATGTTATTCGTAATAAATAAGTATGTAAAGTAATTCACGATTGATTTATTTTTCATAACATATTTTCTATATTATTAACCTCTTATTATAATATAATTTCTATATACATGGGTATAAGAATATTCTTCGTACAGTCTTATTATAATTCATGTTTAATAATACTAAAGATATAATTAAAATTTAATCAGTATCAAGATCGTTTAATCCTGTTTCCCCAGTATTGCACACTACAAAAAATTATTTCCCTATTTGCCATGAGATTCTGGTACACCCGGTTAACCAAATACTGCTCGGATGTCTAGTAGATTAAAAAAAATCACAAATATATTTACTGGGGTTCGAACCCACTACATTCCGAATTTCCGAATAACGCAAAAATTACACATACTCATACCTAACTGCCAATTGGACTGACATATTAATAGTGTCGAAATTATTGATATTAGGTATATCGCACCTTTAGAATTGAAGTGGCTTAATCCAAAATTCTTGATTTTTGGTAAACGCCTAAAATGTAATTGGAGAATAGGCCATTTTTTGGTTTTTTGACTATAATAGTAAGTGTGAGCCTTATATAGTTACAGTTTTTGTTATTTGCCGTAGGTGAATAGTTGTTTTAGTGATTTGTTGTTAAAAATATGAGTTTAATTATTTAGAAACTTTGTTAATTAATAATTTAAAAAAAGGTGTCACTTTATTTCCTAAATATTTAAAATTTAATTGACTTATTTAGCTTTGTGTCTTTTTTTTACTAAATCATTCAAAAATAAAACGTAACTATTTTAAAAATAGGCTATTTATTTCTAATGTAAAATTTGTTTTTGGTGACTAATTTTGGAATATGCTAGTTTATTAATGGTTGACTTTTAAAATTAAAGGTAAATTAGAATAGAGAAAACTGAAAAAAATATTTTATTTTATGCGTAATAAAGCTAAACTTATACCTTATTTGTATGTATTAGGTCCATTATATTTTTATGTATTTACCGTATACATAAAAATATAAGATACTTAAGTTACCGTGGCGTCTTCCTATCAAAATAATGTTTATTATACAGGAAACGGAAAAGCTATTTAAATAAGCAATAATTAAATAATCCTTTCAATATCAGAGGTTAATATTAATTATTATCGATGGGAAATTTCATCATCATCAGCCTACGAAGATATGGATAGCCCACTGCTTAACGTAGGCCTCCACTAATGAGCGCCAACCATCTTGATCTCGGACAGCCCTCATCCATCTGCTGCCAGCCAACTTTAAATCGGTCCATTGTGCCGCAGGTCGTCCTACACTACGTTTGCCTAAGCGTGGTCTCCACTCTAACACTTGTCTGCGCCATCAACCGTCTGTCCGTCTGCAAATATGGCCGGCTCACTTCCAGTTCAGCGTGCTAATTCTATGAGCAATGTCAGTGACTTTAATTCCCTATCGAATCACATCGTAACAAGTTCCATTATCCACCAGAGATACCCACAACATTGCACTTTCCATTACAGGCTGAACAACCTTGAACTTGTCAATCAGCAGAGTTCGCTGCCGTGTTTCTTTACCAGTAGAACGCATTGATTAAAGACCCTGGACCTTTAGTCAAGAAAATTCGCTTATTTCGATAGCGAATTTCGAAATTAAAAATATATGGGATTTGACTTATGTAATCGTTGTGACTTGTTGATTGCGATACCTTATGTCAAATCCTCATTTTTATTCCGAACTTCGCCGTGGAAATTGACGCATCTTGACTAAAGGTGATTGTGATTGTGGTATCGTGTGCGATTCAACGTTTGCCCAAGATATACGTATTCTTACCTCTTAACTTCAAGACTAGTCCCATTTACGACGACAGGTCCTGGGAGAACATGTTCAATACTTAACAAAACCAAAATTATTTGCATAATTTTAGTTTTGTTAAGGTTCATTCCGAAACCCACCCGTCTTGAACAATTGCTTAGGCTGTTCAGCAATTCAGCATCTCTTCCAGGTCCTGCAGATATGTCTGACATAATGATTATTTCATCCGCAAATTGGAAGTGTGAGAGGTACTGGCCGTTTATGTTCAGTCTCAGGCCCCGGCTGTTCCAATCAAGCGACTTGAAAATGTCCTCCAACACGTTAGTAAACAGTTTTGGAGAGATAACATCTACCTGTCTCACTCCTTGAAGAATTTGGATCAGAGATCACTTGAACAGACATCTTAACACCTCAAAATATTATCGGCAGTTAACGAGGCATTTCTGCATGAATTTTAGCACAGACCAGAACCTCAATTCTCGTATTGAAAGTAGACTTTCATTTTAATTTGATTGAATTGAAAGTGAAGCGACATGTTACCTCGAACGGATTTTATGACGTTTCGACCAATCATAGCGCGTTTCACGGGGTCTAAAAAGGGCCACTTTAGGTGAACATTAGATGAATCATATGCAATTCATATTATGTGCTCCATTTTACGCATTTCTCTGTCATGAGTCATGCTCCATTTTACACATGTCAAAATATATGAAACATTATATGAAAGTGGCCTAAAGTGGCCTTTTTAGACCCCCGGTCTCGACGAAATCGAAGGCTTTCTCATAGTCCACATACGTTAGGCAGAGAGGCTGATTATACGTCTGCTCCACTGGCTGAAAGTCGTTCAACTTTTGGGTTCAGACCCTCAGATAACCGTCAATAATAGCTAATACACGTGGCTCAGGAGCGGAATGGGACGGTAGTTTCAAGTCGCGTGCTATCACCTATTTTAAAAATAAAACCACCATGCTCCTGCTGCATGCTTCCGGGGTAGTGCCAGTCTGGATGACGGAATTAAAGAGCTCAGTCAAGACAGGTGTTCCTCCTCGTGCAGCTCTGTGGTTATTTTGTCATCTCCTGGTGCTTTATTATTATGAATCTGCCTGAGAGCTTTTCTAATCTCACCCATGTCAATATCAGTAATCTCATCAGTAAGGCGCATAAGTCTGGCTCGAGAATTATCTGCAACATGGGTTTGGGGTGAGCTCGTGTTTTAGGTGTATGGGGAATCCATTTCGACTTCATCGAGAATCTCCGATTTCGTGGTGACAATAGTGTCTTGCAAGTTGCGGCTGAGTTTTGTCAAAATAAGACAACGTGAGTCATAGAGTTTAGCAAATACCGTCAAGCCCTTTCACACTATAGCATGCTTGATGACCCAAAAATGCCCAATAGTTTAATATTTTAAAAAAACCAAGCCTTTAATATCTTTTATACGTTTAGGTTTTGGTGAAATCCTCTTTTCTCGTATTGTATTTTCATTCCAGTCATATTTATATAGTGGCAAAAGTTGGTCCTGTCTTTTCATAACTAGCCTTAAACTTTCATTGGAATAAAAATAAAAAGACTCAATCACAATTGAACTCGCCAATTCACATCATTCTGTAGAATATAATAGACATAATTCCGTATACGTCACTGTAGTCACAAAAACGGTTTATAAAGTAAAGATATAAAACATAATCAGGCTCATGTATTTATGAAATGTTTAGAAATGAAATGACACTAATACAAATATGGCATCAAATATTATTATCATTTAGATTTAAAACGCCCGAAACCCAAAAGAGGCTGTACAAAAATATATAACACACAAATTACTTACCTTACGTTTACAATTAAAACGACGAATTACAGTTTACGTCATTTACGGAGTAACCGCGCAACATCCAACTTTTAGCATTATTGACTCAACACTAAAAGGGGCCCTTCAAAAGTGAAGGAACGGGTGATAAGCGGTCGATATGAAAGAGACACAACTGTACGTTTATCCTTTTCTAGCTTGAAAGTGGCTGTTTATTTCTATTAGACCGATAGATTATATGTTTCTAAGTCGTTTTATGTATAAAAGTCAATTTCTTAAATTTTTGAGTTACGCCACTTTAATTCTAAAGGTGCGATATGTAATGGCATCTACAGACACACGAATTTAGTACGGAGCGTACAGCGGACCATATCCGCGGACCGAATTTGGTACGGTGCAGTGGACCGAAAAGCTCGACACTCGTGTGTTCGATTTTATGCTCTATTGCATTAGCACAGAGTTCTATTTACACTGCTGTTTTTCAACGACGACGATGATTCCCGCAATTCATTGATAACGGGCAGTGATACAAACTCTCAAAAATATTTCTCCCCAAACTTTACCCCTGATTACTTATACCATTGACAGGTCTAAGAGATAATAAGCTAGAAAGAAAGGTTATGTGTTTAACATAAAGATTTACGCGTGAATAACATAAAACTAACTTGTCTTAATCTGATTTCACTCCCAATACATTTTCATATCCCTGTCTATATACACACATTAAAATATTTTTTATTATTACATACAAATTGATTCATAAGGAGTAAACTCTAAACATCCTGTCCCCTAGTAAACCCCCGTAGATATTTTCCCTAATTTTGGGGGGTAAATCCCTAAGTTGGCAACACTGACACCGTTTTACGGCCTAACCGCCGGACTGCTCTACACACGCACGGATTTGGTACGGAGCGGACCAAATCCGATGCGGACAGCGGCGAACTCTTCGCCTGCTTCTTATGTTCGCCGGACTGCCCTACACACGCTTGGATTTGGTACGGAGCGTACCAGATCCGCTGTACGCTCCGTACCAAATTCGTGTGTCTGTAGACACCATAATGTTGCACGACGAAAGAAGAAATATGATATATAACTTAGATAAGAGCTTGCTAGATAATTTATCCCCCAAAACTCCCTGCATATTAAATTTCACGTACTTGAAGCCGTTCAGATATTACGATTTTATATATACAAGATTAGCTCGTTTAATGTATAAGATGTATGTATTTGCTTTGCCAGTTTTGTTCTGAATTACTGATCGCTAGGTATATTCAAATCAAGTGAACTAATTTATAATTTCTAAATTCCAGATTTCGGGCGTGTCTCAAATTGGCCGACACCTCAGTATCGAATATGGTCGGGAAGCTCTTCTTCAACATCGTGCAGACCAAGTGCTTTATACTGAAGCCCGTGAAGATGTGCACGCAGCGCTCCTGGTGGGGCAAATGTCTGAGACGCGGGTACAAGAAGCAGGCCTACCTGAGGGATAACCTTCCGTATTAATTTAAATTCGAATTTTGAATTTTGACAGTTACTCTTATAGTCTATGCAATTGTCAAAATGGTTTTCGTCGTTTTTGCCATCTTAAACTGCCCGAGGGCAGGACTCAGGTTCAGGTCAGGAGGTTCCACTCGTTTTCTGTTCCGTGGAAATAGCCGAATATCAACGTCAATGGCTGTGTTGCGCGGAAAATAGCGCTAACAAAAAAAGTAAGCAAAATGGCGACCGCTGGCGTTAAATAAGCAAAATGGCGAATTATGTTAGCAGTATTGAAGTTTGCAAACGTGTCCTGGCCGATATTAATCTTTTTTTTCTTTATTTAGCGCTAACAAGCGCTTTTGCCCGCGGAACACAGCCAATGTCTAATATCAGTGCTTCAACATTGTCAATTAAGTATTTAAAAGAAAATGAAAATATTGTAGTACTTCGTGAATCATCGGTTTCGTTCGACTATTTCCATAGCTATACGACTGTCCTGCTCCAGGATTGATCTAGTTTTAGATGCTGAAAACACTATACTTACCCAAAAAAGCAGCCATGTTGCAGACATACAAATTGAGCTAGGTAGTGGGTACTTACTAGCCTTGTATCTAGTTCTATGCTATCCTAAATTTAGGTAGGTACTTAGTACTTACTAGTTACTGGCCTAGTCCTCCAAAATTAAAACCTCCTAAAATTTTGGATTTTCTTCAACGAGGAGGAATGCACAAAATAAGATTCGGGTTCGCAGTACATTCGTAACGCCCCAACCACAGATTAATTATTAGTTAGGGGTCGTCCACTAATCACGAGATGCCTAAAGGGGGAGGGGGGTCCGAAAAAAAATCACCAAGTATCACCAAGGGGAGGAGGGGGTATAAGGAGATATCACGTGTATTAATTTTCGAATCTAGTCTATGCATACCGAAATTATTATCGGCTGTAGAATCGTAGTTTTGTTTAAATACTTACAAGACAAATGACTCGTATAGTTTTTAATTGCTTAAATTATTTGATTAAACGGTTCTTTAAGTTAAAGTTTTTCTTCAAACATGCCTGCTTACTATGTAAAAAAATACACGTGATCTTAGGTGGGGGAGGGGGGGTAGTATAAAACATCACCACGTATCACCAGGGGGAGGGGAGGGGTCTAAAACAGTTGTTAAACACATCACGTGATTAATGGACGGCCCCTTACTACGTAAACCTCAACGCAGTAATGATCAGTTCACATCGCGACGATACGCGACGTGTCGCTGCATTTTTAAGATAGTTATACAAAATTGAACTTTATTCATTGAACAAGAAGATACACGTTTTAAATGACATCAGTCATATGCTGCATACTCTTCCAATGAAACGTGTATCTTGTGCAATGAATCCCACCAAGAACATTTTCATGTAAAGTGATGCCAAGACCATTATGATTCGCACTATCAAAAAGCTATCAGATCTCACGTAAACCCAGCTTCTGACACTACCAAACTTCTAACTATACACGCCTTAACTCTACAATCCTAGACCCACAAACTCTACACCTTAGTCATGTGGTCTAGCCATTCGCTACATTCGCTTGGGCGTAAGGTGAAAATTTTACGAACTATTTTTCTGTTATACTATAATTTTTATAGGAACGAAACGGCCAAGCCACAACTTGACTAAGGTGTAGAGTTTGTGAAGTTAGGCTTGTAGAGTTAAAGGATGAAGAGTTAGATGTTTGGTAGAGTCAGAAGCTTGGTTTTACATGAGATAGTTTTTTTAATAGTGCGAGTCATATGTTTTGGTGTGATTTCATTTCTTTTTTAAAGTTAATAAAAAAATAGGGTTCCGATTCCATGCAAACGAAGTTGCGGGCAGCGTTTATTAAATAACATTACATAATATTTAATATGTGTTTCATGTGTCACAAGTTTCCTGAACTAACAATTGAAAGAGCGCAAACATAACATTATTTAAAGTATATTATTTTGCCATAAAATAGTTTGAGTCGTTATTTGGAGCTTTTGTTTAGACTTTAGTACACAAGCTAGATTCTGCGAAAGTGTTGTAAGTACCTAACATTGATAATAATCGATTGGGTCTACATCTTTTTTAGAATGGTATTTTATAATGTCATTAATAGCCGGCAATATACTTGTGATTTATCTGGTGTTTGCGAGTGTACCTAATTGCAAGCAGACGATATCTCTGCTGGTTTTAATATAAAATAACCTAACCAAGAGCATGTCAGGACATGTCTAAGGAGGGTTCCGTAACTATAAACGCGTAATATGCTTTTTTTTAAATTACTCCAAAAGTTACTATCCGATTTGGTTCAAAATAGTTTTCCTAAAGAGTTTTTAGCATGATCTATCAGCATGGAAATTTGCAAGTTTCTATCTCCTATAGTTTAAAAATGCTAGGGGGGGGACCAACTTACCAACTACTTTGGAGGCCGATTACTCGAAAATGGTCAACTTTATAAAAAAGTAACTTATGAAACCTTACCTTTATTTTAAAAGACCTATTCTACGATACCCCACACGATGGGGTAGAGTGAAAAAATATTTTTCATCCCCACTTCACATGTATGAAGAGCCACCCCTAAAATATAAAATTATTATTTTTTTTATAATCCCGAAACCGTGATCTATACACAGTCTATAACTGCACCAAATTTCATCAATTTATATTCATAATTACAGGAGCTAGAGGCGCGGACAGACAGACAGACAGACAGACAGACAGACGGACAGAGCGAAACTATAAGGGTTCCTTAAGTATTACGGAACCCTAAAAAGAATTCAGCAGTTTTTTTTGCTGCATAAAAATCATATTACATCTCTTCCTAATATTTTAGAATAAGGATATTAGTATTTAAATTGAGCGAAGTTCCTCTATTTGACAATATTTGTCTAGATTGTGTATGTGTAGTGTTAGATTAGGTAAATGTACTTAATATAATATTATAATATATTCTTTTTTTATAGCCTAAAAGTGGCATAAACCCAAAATAAAAATTTGCGGCTATGAGTTTGATTATTACCAATTTATTAAATTACTATTGATCCATGTAAAATTATATGTATTATGTATTATGGTCTTAGAAGTAAGTGTACACTGTACAACGTATAATAATGATCATACAACTAACGCCATCTATGAAAGGAATTACGAAATTTAATTATTTTGTTATTATTAATTATCTATTGTGAACTGAAATATCAATTTTAAAATTGTGATTAAGGCTGGGACTATATTATGACTGTCCGGAATTAGTAAGGCCGCGGAAAATTCAGAGCACTTGAAAATTCAGAGAACATTGCGCTAAAATAGAGCCACGAAATAAAGATACCAGGAGTCCGAACGTAATGTTAAAATAATGGTCTCAATTTAGGGGACAGATTTTTGCCGGTATAGCGCATAGTGATTATATTCTCTTTGGTAGAGCGCGCCATTATTCAAGAAGTACCAAGCGCGATTCAGGACTGTGCGCTGATTGGTCCGCCAAAATAGCATCGGTACGTCCAAAATTCTAGCGCAGCCAGTGGCAGAGAAGAGAACTAAGATCTGGGTTTATTATTGTGTATAATACCATATAATACTATGGAAAAGCGCTCCGTGCACGACTTCAGCGCCACGTACCGTTCGAAACTTTGTTGGCTCTAACCGTTCTGGCGTTTTTAAATTTTTTGGCGGCATTGTGATAAAATATTAAAACAATAATTTTCCTAAAGAGTTTTTAGCATGATCTATCAGCATGGAAATTTGCAAGTTTCTATCTCCTATAGTTTAAAAATTCTTGGGGGGGGGGGGGACCAACTTACAAACTATTTTGGAGGCCGATTACTCGAAAATGGTCAACTTTATAAAAAAGGAACGTATGAAACCTTGCCTTTATTTTAAAAGACCTATTCTACGATACACTACTGACTACACGATGGGGTAGAGTGAAAAAGTATTTTTCATCCCCACTTCACATGTATGGAGAGCCACCCCTAAAATATAAAATTATTATTTTTTTATGATCCCGAAACCGTGATCTATACTGTACCAAATTTCATCAATTTATATTCATAATTACAGGAGCTAGAGGCGCGGACAGACAGACAGACGGACAGAGCGAAACTATAAGGGTTCCTTAAGTATTACGGAACCCTAAAAATACTATTGTGTTATTAATGTAAACTTCAAAATTACTGTGATTTGGGTAGACAGTGTTGTGTAATCATTTTTGGGCATTCAAATTAAATGCAGTATGTAAAATCTATTCAAAAGTGTGTTTTATTTTGGTTATATCTGGGTTTGCTTACTTCTTTTTTAATTGTAGTTTTACTGTAAAACAAGAAGATAAAGCTACTTTAATGGTTTTATTAAATAATAATAAATTAAATTTAATTAAATTTTAGTAATAAATTAAATATTGTTTTCAGATCAAAATTAGTATTATTTTAAAGACCGGGTTTGTGAGTATCACTCAATATAAAATTTCAACCACAAACCGTTTGTAAAGGAAAATTGTTGGTATCTGCTGGACATGTCCGAGATGTAGCGGAATTAAGAACAAAACAAGGACAGAGGTCTATACTTCAAGCCCGCATTATCAGACAAACATCTGTTACTTTGATACATAGATATATAATATTAAAACTTTGATACCTTAAAAAACGCTTTTAGAATTTTAGAAAATTAAAGATTGCTTCGGCATTGACAGATGACAGAGCCTACATTATTTCTACTTTTTGCCACCATGAGCGCTGCGATCGATTATGATAGTACTTCGCACCCAGCGAATACCGTTCGGACTCCTGGTATTCTATACTTCGTGAATAGAGCTAAAAATCGGACACACGAGTATCGAGTCAAATGTCAATGTCAAATCTGACAACGCGACACTCGTGTTCGATTTTCAACTCTATTGTATTTCACCAAAGTTCTATTTTCAATGCTCTGAATTTTCCTTCCTTCCGGATTTTGGACAATATAGTCCTAGCCATTAGCCACTTATTTTAAGGCGGCAAATCTCAATGGCTGTGTTCCGCGGAAAATAGCGCTAACAAAAAAAACGTAAGCAAAATGGTGACCGCTGGCGTTAAATAAGCAAAATGGCGGATTGTGTTAGCAGTATTGAAGTTAGCAAACGTATCCTGGCCGATAATCTGGTTTTTTTTTCCTTTAGCGCTAGCAAGCGCTATTTTCTGCGGGACACATTACACAGCCATCGTATTTTAGAAAAGTATTGTATTTGTTCCATATTGAAAGATCTGACTTAGAATAGTTGTAGTAATTGTAAATTGAAGTCTATAGAACTGGTACTTACTTGGTACTACAAAATATTGATGCTAACGTAAAATTTAGTAGATATTGGCTAATATATAATAGAAACTGGAAACATACTAATCTATACTAATATTATAAAGCTGAAGAGTTTGTTTGTTTGTTTGAACGCGCTAATCTCAAGAACTACTGGTACGAATTGAATTTTTTTTTTGTGTTGGATAGTCCACTTATCGAGGAAGGCTTATAAGGCTAATAACATCATGCTAAGTTAAATACGAGCGGAGCACCAATCAAGAATGTTACAAAATGGTTTTTTTTTCTTTTCTTTTGAGAGCTTTGGCTGCGTACGCTACAGAAACGGTTAAAGTTTCGCTAAAATGATGTATGACAAAATTGTTCCCCTTTAAAAGTTCTACAAAAAGTCCGCGACTGTATATGTCGATCTTTTAAGGTTGGCTCACTATAACCTTTTTATGCTAACCAAATTTGTTCTAAAAGTAAGCATTATTTGTGAAGGTGTTTTCATAAAGATGATATTAATCCTTATCCAAGTAAATACGTTATTCATTACAAGCATTTAATGTAGAAGAAATTTGCCGTTTGCCGTCATTAGATTTTAACGAGTAGTTATATATATGCGCGCAATAATAATGTACGGCGCGGTGGGCAGTCGTGAGGTGGAAGCGCTTCTCCTTCTACGTAAATGAAGTCGCGGGTAAATTTTAGCGATATTCTAAAGTAACTGTTCCATGCGGATGAAGTCGCGGGCAAAAGCTAGTCTAAACATACTTGCAAGCATTTTAGCCATATATGCATTAAGTATTTCACAACCTAAACCCACTACTATATTTTGTATCATGTATGAGACAGGTCTAAGGTTACATAATAAAGAAAGTTAAGATTGGGTTTTATAAGCTGTTATAACCATAAATAGGATTTATAACAACCGAACTTTAAAGTACCTTTTGAATGAAATGCATGAGTGTTTTGGTCTTATTACTGCCAATACTCCCATAGTCTTCACTAGATTCCATTTTATTAAAAAAAAAAAACAGTGCTAAAGCGTCTCAAAATCCATAAATCACTTTAAAATAACATTAAATATAATGTGCCAAATTTTTTTTTAATAAATATACGAAAAAAAAGCCACTTGCACATTCAGCCTCCGAACTCCCAACTCACGTGTACATATCATAAATATTTTATTTACAGATTTTATTGTACATTATTCAACAAATATACTAGTTATGTGTAAATGCTCTTAAATTATTGAGTGAAAATAAAAATCTATTGTAAATATTATACTGGTTTTATTATTGAACTATTATGGTTACAAACTACAATATTGTTATGATAAGTATTATATTTTTTATATATATAGACGCTTTCACACCACGTCAATCTTGTCCTGTGGTAAGTTCTCGAAGAACTTGTGTTACTGGTACCAGACAACGGAAATATATTTATACTATACTTATATTTAAGATTTTTATTATATATTACACATATTTAATATTATAATGTGTTGTGTGGTATAAGTATTAAAATTACTATAATCTTGGATTGTATTTAGCCTTTGTATAAAAATATTTTATTTCTGATACAGTAATAACACCATAAGGGAGTTTATCTAGTATCTCCTATTTCCAACACCAATTTCTAGTTCTAACTATTGTTATTCACTTATGAACAGTCTGTCAAAGACAAGATGATATTTCGATGACGGGGAGTGAACAACATCCGAGCTTATAGGAGATTCCGCTAGCACGTCCGCTACCCATTACTAAAAATTACAGAATTAGAATAAAAAAGTTCTTAGCTGTTTCAAGTAGCATCTTGCTCTTGTAAATCATCCGGTGGAACTGGTATTTGTTGCACATGTTGGTCTCGTTGGACTGGTTGCGAGTTATGTTGCACTAGTTGCGAGTCGTGTTTCACCAGTTGCGAGTCGTTTTGCACTAGTTGCGAGTCGTGTTGCACTAGTTGCGAGTCGTGTTGCACTAGTTGCGAATCGTGTTGCACTAGTTGTGAGTCGTGTTGCACTAGTTGCGAGTCGTGTTGCACTAGTTGCGAGTCGTGTTGCACTAGTTGTGAGTCGTTTGGCACTAGGTCGGGTCGTGTTGCACTAGTTGCGAGTCGTGTTGCAGTAGTTGCGAGTCGTTTTGCACTAGTTGCGAGTTATGTTGCACTAGTTGCGAGTCGTGTTGCACTAGTTGCGAGTTATGTTGCACTAATTGCGAGTTATGTTGCACTGGTTGCGAGTTATGTTGCACTGGTTGCGAGTCGTGTTGCACTAGTTGCGAGTCGTGTTGCACTGGTTGCGAGTCGTGTTGCACTGATTGCGAGTCGTGTTGCACTGGTTGCGAATCGTGTTGCACAGATTGCACTTGTTGCTGTTGCGGATGCTTGGCCCGCATGTGTCGGGCGAGCGCGCGCGGGCGTGTGTACCGCGCCGCACACAGCGGGCACGGCTGCGGCGCGGGCGCGTGCGCGGCGCAGACGTGCTCAGCAAGTGTCACCTTGTATCCGAACCGCTTACCGCATATCGTACACTGTAACGATGGCGCAACTTTTTAATAAAAATATGAACAATTATTCAATAATCTATATCTATACTAATATTATAAATGCGAAAGTGTGTCTGACTGTCTGTAACCTCTTCACGCTTTAACCGTTGAACCAATTTTGATGAAATTTGGTACAGATATACTTTGAGTCCTAGGAAAGAACATAGGATACTTTTTGTCCCGAAAAAGTACAGTGTTCCCGAGGGATACTGTATTTACGCGGGTGGAGCCGCGGGCAACAGCTAGTTATTTAATAACTCCAAACACCGATTTCGATGACAGTGGCCGGTTTCAATGAAATCAGGCCAGTTAAGCAGGAGTAATTTTTAGTGCCCAAGTGTGTGCGTCCATCCGACGCATGGATCGTCTTTCTTTAGGCAATCAGATGATCAGGATGCATTGTCCTAACCAAACTAGGAAACAGTATTTTTTGTTGTTCCAATGTAGGAATCGAACCCACGAACTCCGAGTCGAGAGCCAGACGTTCCACTAGGCCGTGTAGGCTGTTGTTTCAATAATTATAACTAAGTTTAGAGGTATATAATAAATTTTGTTACAAGTCCATCATAACAAAATGGCACCTCCTTTTGTTACGTTACGACTTTATGATCCGGAATCCGTTCGGGCCGGGAAAATTCAGAGCACTGTAAATAGAACTCTGCGCTAATACAATAGAGTTCAAAATCGAAGTGTCGAGCTGTCATGCTCGTATTGACATTGACATTTCACTCGACATTATGACATTGACATTTCACTCGACATTTGTGTTTCCGATATTTCAGCTCTATTGTTTTGGTGCAGAGTTCTAATTTTACTGCTTTAAATTTTCCCTGGTCCTCCGGATTCTGGATCTTTTTTTTTCTCCATCCGAAGGCAGGTCAAAATCGAGCCTGACGTCACTGCGACCCAAGTGGATCTATCGTGACTCATTCATGTTACAATACCTGCCCCAGGGCTATGCTGCTCATAAACTGAACGCTATGTTATACTAGCTGTTGCCCGCGGCTCCGCCCGCGTAAATACAGTATCCCTCGGGAACACAGTATTTTTCGGGATAAAAGTAGCCTATGTTTTAATCCAGAGCCTAAACTACTAAGATACCAAATTTCATCAAAATCCGTTCAGTAGTTTTTCCGTGAAAGAGTAACAAACATACATCAATCATCTATCCATCCATACATCCTCACAAACTTCCACATTTATAATATTAGTAGGATAACGAACGATATCCGGATCATATAGACCCAGCCATAAGTAATCGATCACTGGCCCATCAAGTAGTTACAGAGCTTTTCTGGTCTATTGTGGTAATAATATTATAAAGTTTGGACGCATTTTCATCGACAAACTAAAACAAGTTGTACCCAACCAGGTTCCATTCGCAATAGTATGTACCTCGTGCTGTTTGATTCCGAGATGTCTCCGGCGGTGCGCGCGCAGGTTGGAGCTGGACACGCAGCGCTGCGGACACACGTCGCAGCTGTACGGCCGCTCGCCGGTGTGCTTCCTGTAATGTGATGCAAGTAACAATAATATCTATGGACGCTTTCACACCACGTTTGGTCCCGTGGCAAGTTCTCGAAGAAGTTATGGGTACCAGATATCGGAAATATATTTAATACTTTCATACTATACATGAAGGATCGCGATTTATGGAGGAAAATAGGGGAGGCATTTGCCCAGCAGTGGGACATATAGGTATATATATTTATGATTTTAATTATATTATAATACATATTACATATGGCATGTATTTAAACTTGCGACAAAACAATTAAATTTTGGATGTGAAAATACCCAATATTGAATACTAAATTACCAAGTGGGCGAAAGAATGTAAGGAACAAAAAAATTACTAATCTGGTGACTAAATAATACCACTGAATTTTCCAAACTGGCAGACAGATTATGTTTTAGCGACTAAATAACCATCTTGGCGACAATTTGTGAGTACACAATTAATTTAAGAATAGGCACATATATTTTCCCTGATGTAGGTAACTCAAAAACCATACAAGCAGCGAAAGGAGCGCACACAAAAAAACCATAAAGGAGCGTACAAAATTCCCAATTTTTTATTTTTCTCGGTTTTAGGGAGGTGTAGATTATTGTGTAGATTAATTTTGAAATTTAAAAATGGCGGATATTTATTTTTCTTAAAATTGATATGGGTGTCGTTTACCAGGTTTTTGGGAGTGCTGGATACGAAAATGACATTCGTTTTGAAATTTCAATATGGCGGACATACTTAATTTCATAAAAATAATATGGGTGTCCATTTATTGGTTTCCGGGGGTGCTGATTACAAAAAAAGTCATCAATTTTAAATTTCCTTAGTAACCCAACAACCTCATATTTTCTTCATGATGGGAGAAAAAGAAATTTTAAAATCCTGAATTTTCCAACATTTCTATAGCTTTATACATCTAGGAATGTATCTCAATGTAGAGCATTTACTATGTTTTTATAAAGTTGATTCTATCTCGGAAACGGTGCATCCTATTGAAAAAATAATGTAAATTTCGCCCCCCTTTGGAATCCCGCAACATCATATTTTCTTCATGATGGGAGAAAAAAAAATCGAAAATCCTGAATTTTCCAACATTTCTATAGCTATAAACATCCGTCGTATCTCAATGTACAGCATTTACTTCTTTTTTTTTATAAAATTGATTCTATCTCGGAAACGGTGCATCCTATTGAAAAAATAATGAAAATTTCGCCCCCCCTTTGCAATCCCACAACATCATATTTTCTTCATGATGGGAGAAATTTTTTTTCAAAAATCCTGAATTTTCCAACATTTCTATAGCTATAAACATCCGTCGTATCTCAATGTACAGCATTTACTTCTTTTTTTATAAAATTGATTCTATCTCGGAAACGGTGCATCCTATTGAAAAAATAATGAAAATTTCGCCCCCCTTTGGAATCCCGCAACATCATATTTTCTTCACGATGGGAGAAAAAAAAATCGAAAATCTTGAATTTTCCAACATTTCTATAGATTGATACACCCCTCGTATCTCAGTACAGCATTGTCATATTTTTTCCTATAGTCGCTTCTATCTCAGAAACGGTGCATCCTACTGCAAAAGTAATAAAAATTTGCTCCCCCTTATTAATCTGGAAATCGCATAATATTTTCTTCATGAATGGCAGAAAGATTCATGAATCCTGAATTTTTAAAAATTTCTATACCTACATAGCTGGTACTTTGAACTACATAACATACTGTAATAATAATCATCAATCCTAATTAGCATCCCAAAGATCTTTTAATTTAGTATTCATATTCATTTTCCGAAGATTGAATATTCTCCATTTTGGAAAATGAAATTGGAAGACAATTTTGTAATCAGAACCCCCAGAAACCGGGAAAAGGACAACCTTGTTAATTTTAATAACAAAAATTTACGCCATTGTGGAATTACGAAACCGATTTTATGTTCATATTATTCTGCACCCCCAGAAACCTAGAAAATGACACTCATGACAAAGAAAAACATACTCCAACCGTATCCAAAAATAGGATTTTCCGTAGCCTGCAAATTGAATTTTTAGCAGCCATTAATTTATCAACCAAATCTGGTTTTATAGCTGCTTATATGGTATAATGGTCACCAACTCGGAAATTAAGTCACCGACTTATAAATGTCGGTGCTAATTTGGATTAAATTTCGCCTCTTTTTATCTGCCGACTTTAGAATTTTTTGTCACCCGAGTGTTTTCGCCAGTTTAGTAATTTAGTCGCCAACATATTAATTCGCTGCCAAATTCAGTAATACAGTATGCTCACGTGCAGCCGCCAACTTATTTTTTGTTCGCTCGATTAATTATATCCCATTACATATTATATTAAGTATTAGTTCTCACTATCTTACTAATATTATACGCGAAAGATTGTAATAATGTATGAATGTTCGTTACTCTTTCACGCAATTACTACCTACTGATTACTGAATGGATTTTAATGAAACTTTTCAATAATATAGCTTTTGCATCAGGATAACACATGAGCAATAAATTATAAAGATACTGTGTAAATTGTCCAAAATATAACGATAAGTGTAAAGTACTTAAGTAGGAAAACATTCTGCCATCTGCTAGCTATTCTGAAATGTACTGCAAAAACCGTTAAGAGTTACATGTGCGGCGGACCAATCAGCGCAGTCCTGAATCGCACTATCGAAGTCTTCACAGCTCGGCACAACAGCATAATAATAATAATAATATATAATATCATTCCAGAGGACATCCGCATTCATAATATTAGTAATTCACTGAGGCTGCCATACATAAAAGAAGAAGAATAGTAATTATATAGCTGTGAAGAGTAAATAGCTAATAGGAATTTATTTACAAATAAGTAGTAGTAGTTTACTTGAAGCAGGCTAACTGATAATAATGGAATCTTTCTGTGGATGCAATTTTGTATTTCTTCCTTCACAGTAGGTATTTTGAGATTCCACTAAATCTCCATATTTGCGATGATCGATGAGCCATGGACATGATATTCTGCATTCAAAATGTTAGAGTACTTGCAATCCCCCATAGTTTTATGCCATCGTCCATATTACCTATTTGTTTTATATATTTGGTCAAGACATAGTACATCCCACCTGCTTACAGTCATTTACTAATTGCAGATAGTAAAAAAATAATAGTGATATACGAAACAAGCTAATAACCTGCTTTTTACCTGATATGAACAACTAGAGAAGACCGCTGCGTGGTTCTGAAGTTGCAGTGTGGACAGACATGCTGCTTCTCTCCAGTGTGAGTGAGTTTATGCTTGTGCAAGTAATCCTGTCTCTTAAACACTCGACCGCATTTCTGGAACATTGAATTAATTAATGAAACTTTTTCAAATTAAATTCAAATATATTAATTACCATAATTATTATAAACTTGAATGCCATAGATGCTTTTAATTCTAGATAAAAAATGATTGAAAACTAGCTGTCTTACATTGTTCTGCTATAACTAGGTATCAACTGAAAAAATTTTATAACTAATTTATGCTACCAATGGAACGAAAATCAAATGTTTCACAGGTAGGAACAGATAAGTCCCAATCTCACCAATACTTGTTAGTGTTAATCATTTATCTAAATATTATGCCTTCTCTTTCATTAAGAGGAAAAACGAGAGAGGTAGTATGATATTACATCAACAATGATTAAATTTAACAAGTTTTGGTGAAATTGGCACTAGGAGAAAGTTTAAACTGTCATTTTTGTTATTTTACTTGATATTTTTTCAATATTTTTCACCATTTTCAGCAAAATCGGTCCAGCCGTTCTTGAGTTTAAGTGAGACTCAGGAAGTGCAATTCATTTTTATATAAATAATTAAAAATTAAGATTTAAGAGAAACACACCTCACAAACAAAGTTTTTCTTCCCCTCACCATGTTCTAAAATGTGTTTGTTTAACTCATCTTTAGTTTTAAAAAGTTTGAAGCAATGTTTACACTTAAATATGTCCTCGGGTAGATCTATAGAGACATTTTCTCTATGATTTCTCATGTGGGCCTCGTAGTGCCTCCGACTAGGAAGTAATCGACAACAGGAGGTACACTTGTAGCCATCAGTGAGGCCTTTACAAAAATTATATTCATGACTGAGACGCGTTTTACGATTTTTAAATTTTTTCTCACACCCAAAACATTGGAACAAGCCATTTTCAATTCCGTGATATTCTGAGTTGTGTTTTACAAAGTTGCTGGTGTCCTCTAAATCTATCCTACAGATGTTACAGTACGTGGGCGTCCTCTTTTTACATCTTTTAAATTTTATGCGATTTTCAGGTTTAGTATCGTCTTCGCTGACATCTGAATTCTGTACAATACCATCAATTTCAATAAACAATTTTATTTCCTTTTCGTTTGACTCTGATTCTGTTTTAATTACCTCTGTACACTCACCCACAGACGATTCTAAATAATTTTTAACGATCTCTTGCAGCTTTTTATCCGTTTCTTGGCAAAAACCTTTAAAAACATGAAACTTTTCGATTTGCTGACAACAATACGCACATAATTTCTTTGGGTATAAATTCTCAGTTATATCAATTTCCAAGCACTCTTTAATTTTATTAGCAAAGTTTTTCTCTGGTATTTTATTAATGTTTTCAGTAAATAAATCTGTTATTGCATTTTTATTCCAGCACAACCTACACACGTCGTCTTGTAGAAAGTATTCATAGTCATAAACTATATTCTTGTCTTTATTATGTAGCTTTAATTTAGCTTCTTGAGTCATTTGAAATAGTTGCGAAATTGATAACAAATCATCAAAAGTAATAAATAATAAAAATACTAATTTAAACTCGCTATTTAGAGGATTTTTCAGGGTTCTGTTTACATTTTACAAAAATTGACAAATGTCATTGAGATATTGACAAATGACAACGATATTGACATTTGCGCTTTTTTTTTTCTTTGTTATTATGGCTATAAAATTAAACAAACAGCTCAATTTTTATACTAAAAAAAATATAGCTATAAATATCCACTTCGCTGGGTAATTTTTATTGTATAGTTATTTGTTAATGTTAATTAACTATCACTACTTACCTACTTCATATTTTTTTCTATTTTAGAGCTTTCTAAATCATTCTGGACTAATCTAGAATCTAGATCATTCTTAAATTTTCTAGACCAATCGAAATCATTTTAGAATAATGATAATCACACATTTTTAGAAATAGGTATCTTCTACACCCGCTATCCCCAACCCGCGGCCCGCGGGCCGCGTGCGGCCCGCCGGGCCTTTATCTGCGGCTCGCGTGAAATCTGTAACCGTTAGATAAAGTTGTGAAAAAGCGTTCACAATTCCAAAAATCTCACTGAGTGAACATAATTATTGTAAATAATAGCTTAGTTTTATTCCTGTTTATTTCTTATTAGAAAACTAAGTTACGCTTTTGTCTCATTTTTTACCATATTGAATTATTGCTGTCCTTTTCGCACTATGTAAAATATAGTTTAGGTTTTTATTTTTTGTCGTATTAGGTATTTTATGAATATATTTCCTGTTGGAATTATGTTATGCTGTAAAATAATACATAATTCACTTAGTTGTAGTATATTTTGTTAATGTGTAGATTTAAGATAATTTGTATAGAGAATGTTCCAATCTTGTGTCTCACACAATTGATATTGTTGTCCCTTTCTCGCTTACGCGCAGTATGTCTCACGTTAATGTTATTGTTGTCTCTTTTATTTTATAACTTTATTTTACGTTTTTTACTGTAATTAGTCTTATAAGAATGCCTGTTTACTATTGTATTATCTTATAAGAATGTCAGCTAATGTAATCTGAACGAATTTGTATTTTGCTTAAATAAACGGACTGCGCATACACGACAACACCTGATACACCCCCATAGGCTGTATCAGTGCAATTTCACAATATTAATACGCACTTTCTCAGTGCAAAAACATTCACATTCACAACACCGCAGATGCCTGAGGAAACTCTGCCGCACCAACACTCTACCAACTAGCAGCTCCAAGATTCTCCTGGTGTTTCAATTCAACTCGTCCCGCATCTTCTCCAGGACACCAACTTCCAGATACAGTCCACTCCTACCAAACCCGACGACCACGGCCCCGCAGAGCTGCCGTGTCGCCAACAGCTGGTCCATCGACGCCGGATCACTGCGCCAGCTCGTGAAGAAGCTCGCCACTGAAGACGGCAGCCAGTCCTGGAAGAAGACTTGAAGAAAAGACAGAAGCTCGCCTGAAGACTGCGACCTGTCCGGGAAGATAGAAGCCCTTGAAGAAAGAAGCCCAGGAGAAGAGACGAGGCCCCTGCAGCTACGGCCAGCGTCTACCTGCAAGAGTGAAAATAGAAACAAGTACGCGCGAGTGTTGGTGGTTGGCTTTGCTTACCTCCACCAATTACTTGGAAGCAATCCTCATATACGTGCGTGGCCACCTAGCGGTGTTAAACGGCCCCTGCAGAGCGCACAAAAGCATTGTGGTCGACCTGACGCCTCCACAAACCTACCCAGGTGCATAGTCAGACCCCGCCGGCACGGTACGGTAACGCTCTGGGGCCACAGGTTGGCACGCAACGTCGAGTGCGGACATTCCTCCCGCACACTAATGCACCCGTGAGCGCCCGCGCCCTCTACCGGGAGGTTCCTACCTTCCTATCCCCCTGCATTCCCATTCCCGGTTCGGCGTCACCGTGGTAGTAAGCTGACCGGGCTGATAGCAGTAGGCTTGGTAGGCATTGTAGGTCGCGTTAAAGACATTAAGTGAAAAGTGAAAGTGAAAAGTGTTAGTTTTAAGGTTAGGGCCCCCTCGTGCGCAATGGAGAACGCGCGTGTGTTGCGCTCGGGCAAGACCACGCCCTCGCAAGACGAGACGCCGTCGTCTGGGCAGACCACGTCCCAGGAAACCAACACATGGAGCAGAGGCACCGGCGTAGAAGACACGACGGAAAGCAGCGCGCGTACCAACGCTAGGGCCACTAAACCGACGCAAAATACAGAACCCGCGCAAATCGACAACGCAGTCGAAAATATAGGAAGTGCGCCGGGCACTGTAGTTAACGTCCCCGGGGACAGAGCGATCAGCAAATTATCGATGTTGCAGGCCGAATTAGAATTCCATAACTCCGAGCTAGCACGGGCTAGGGCGGCGTCCGCAGCTGCCATGAGTCGGCTGGAAATAGCTAGGATAGAGCTAGAAGAGTCCACCGACGCGGACCAACCACCCAGAGTAGATAAAACCCGGATAGAAGGCTGGATCTCGGAGCAATATGTTAGGCCGTCGACAAACGCTCAAAACCCGGGACGAGATACGCGTCCGACCGAAAGAAACGAACCGCGCGCCGGTAATGCGTCGCTAAACGACATGACGATGCTAGCCAACGCGATAGTTCAGGCGGTCAATTCTAGCAAGTCGGAATCGACGCCTAAATTCATCCACGAGTTGCCCCACTTCGACGGTACAATTACAGAGTGGATGGCATTTAAATCCGTATTTAGTGACACCGCGGAAATGTTTTCAGACGTACAAAATGTAGCTCGGCTGAGAAAAGCATTGAGAGGCGCGGCCCGCGAAACAGTTAGAGCCTTGCTATACACGGTATCGGATCCGTACGAAATAATTGATACGTTGGAACGGCGATACGGCAGGCCCGAACTACTCATTCTTTCCGAAATTGAAAATATAAAACGTTTGCCCCGCATGACGGAAGACGGGCGCAACGTTAGTAGTTTCGCGAATAAAATATCGAATACGGTAGCGGCGATAAAGTCACTTAATCAACCGCAATATTTGTATTCTCCCGAGTTAGTAGGTCGCATAGTCGATAAATTAAACATTATTTTAAAATATAAGTGGTACGAGTTCAAGTCGGAGCGCCCCGGGGCGCCGGAACTCGAGTTAATGTCTCGATTTTTAAATATTATGGCGGATCAGTGCGGCGCGATGTTCGCATACGAAACGGCTAAGGAAGAAAAGAGAGGCAAGATAATAAGACCGCGCGCGGTAAACACGACTCGCACGCGAGCTCCGAAATCGTCGCGTTATGACAGCGATAGTTCATGCGATAGATCGGACTGCGAAAATATGTACGAGCCGCGTAAAACCGTAGCAACCGCGAGTAGACCTCAATTCAAAAAAGATTCGTATGTTAGGCCGAAGCATCGCACGCCGCGCCCCACGGCAGAGGCGCCGCGTCCCACGACAGTGGCGCCACGCCCCGTGACGGAGGCGCCGTCAAACTTTTCTAATAAATGTCCCGTATGTTCAGGCTCCCATACGACTGTTAATTGTGCTGATTTTAACAGACTTAGCGTGTCGGAGCGATGGGACACGGCTAAGAATAGTAAACTCTGTTTTAGATGCCTAAATAGTTCACACGGGCGAACTTTTAGATGTAAATACATTCCGTGTGGCGTAAACGGTTGTGAAGCATCGCATAATAAATTATTGCATGGCACCGGTAGTGCAGCACCGCCCGCTAGCGGAAATATAAGCTCAATTAATCACGTTCGCGAGTCTAACACCTACCTCAAAGTTGTGCCGGTTGAAGTAAGCGGCCCAGAGGGCAGCACCGCCACGTACGCCCTGCTGGACGAAGGCTCAACATTGACCCTCGTCGAGCGTACGGTAGCGGACAGCGTAGCACCTAGGGGTCGCAGCCAGCTCCTAAAGCTGGAAGGGGTAGGGGGTAATAAAATTGACGACCACGAATCGTGTAAAATATCATTTTCGATCCGCGGCGCGTGTAGTCGAAATATTGAAAAAATAAACGCGAACACAATCGGAAATTTGAACCTTACGCCGCAGACAATAAGTAAGGAATTAGTGCGACAGTGCAGCCACCTAGCAGACTTAGAGGACGAACTCTGTTACGAGCAGGCTAAACCGACAATACTTATCGGCCAAGATAACTGGCACTTAATTACATCTAGACAACTACGTGTCGGAAATAAGGGCCAGCCAGTAGCGTCGCTAACTCAGCTAGGATGGGTCCTGCACGGGCTGGACGCAAGCTCGCGCAAAAATAACATTCCGTTTATAAGTCACGTAAGAACTTCGCAGTCCGAGGATCCCGCTCTAGAATTGATTAGGAATTACTTTAGCTTAGAGTCGTTAGGTATAGAGCCACGTAAACCTAAGTCGGACCCGGACGAGCGCGCGTTAGCTGTTTTAAATAAAACTTGCAAGAAAATTGACGGTTGCGATCGGTATGAATCAGGCTTATTGTGGAAAACCGACAATGAAGTAATAATAATAAATAAATAAATAACTTTTATTTCAGGCTGCATAGGCCCATATTATAAATACCTTACAGACTAACATACATATTATATACTTAAAAACTACACTTTCACACGTGATGACGGCGACGTGATGCGCGCTTCGTTCCGGAGTCTCCCCCGGAACCTCCGGTAGACCACACCCGCTGGCCAGAAATCCTCCACCTCGAAGGTCGACAGTAGATGCGTCGGTACTCTCACCACAAAGGAACTGAAGTTGACCTTGTGGCGAGACTCCAGACGCTCGACCCTTAAGGCGAGGGACGTCTTCTTACGGATGTAGTCTATGACATCCTCAACCTCCATGGACCAGTGCAGGCGGGAGACATACAGCGGCGTCGCGGGTACTTCACACCGCAGTCGCAGCTCGGGCTCGTAGGGTGCGGTGCCGCGGTGGTTGCGGACGGCGGGCTTCTTCTTCTTTTTCCTCTCCACTAGTATGAAGCCCTCCTCATCGCACCCCCTGCTCTTGTCCTTGCCAGGTTGAAGAGGCTCAGCCTTGCGGCTTTCCGTAGCCTTACGGCTTTCTTTCTCGCCCTTTGTCTTCGCCCGCGGGGGAGGTGCGGGGCGAGCGGCAATACTCGCAAAATTTTTCTGCTGAGTCGCTGGTTGACTCGGCGTCGGCGCAACCCGGAGGGGAACGCATGCGGCGGGGGCGGGCGCGATAGCTGACTCTGCAGATTCCGCTGACACGTAAAACGATGTGTCAGCGCGCGCGCCGCCACGACGTGTGTTGACAAAGATAGTCGAATGATCGGGTGACCTACTTACTGAATTATTAGATTTTAATTCTAATAATTCACTACGCAAGTCACGGATGGTAGATTCCGATGCATCCAATCTACCTCGCACCTCGTCCAGCTCTGCCTTCATACTGTTGAAGTTCTTCAGCAGGCTGGAGACGTCGACGTGGTCCATCGTTACTACCGGCAGCTTGTGGAGATCTTTCGCCACAAAGGCCGGCACGTCGTCTGGATCCGTCTGCTTCAGCAGGGAGATGATATCCTGCACGCTTCGTTCGCCGCCATCTCGCCTCCGTGATGGCATGTTCGCGCTCTGGCCGAGCGTCTCGTACAGCAGCTGCTTGCCCATACAAATCTCTTCACTGCTGAAGGTTGACTTGCAGATCTGCATGATGCTGACCTCGTCCATGGTGTCGATGGCATGCTGGATGAATGCCAGCAACTCGTTGGCCACCATTGGCGCCATGTTGGACGTGCAGCGACAATCAGCCGCGCGACTCGCAAAAATTTTTTGCTTCGTGAATGTAATGCGGAACGCGACCGTTCGACAGCGCTCAACGCACGACACTGTGTAATGCCGGACAATAAGAAACAGGCCCTCAGCCGTCTTTATAACTTGGAAAATAAGTTAGATAAGGATGTAAACTTAAAATTAGAATACTCTAAACAAATAAATAACTTGCTAAGTTCGGGTTACGCGGAATTAGTGAACACCCCGGCCACATCACCTCGCACTTGGTACTTACCTCACTTTTCTGTAGTACATCCTCAAAAAGGTAAGGTGCGATTAGTTTTCGATGCTGCGGCTAAATACGGGGGAAAATGCCTAAATGACGCGCTACTAACCGGACCCGACTTATTGCAATCGCTTTTCGGTGTTTTAATTCGATTCCGCGAAGGAAAAATCGCGGTAGTATCGGACATTAAGGAAATGTTTTTACAGATTAAAGTTATTGAATCGGACCGCGACAGCCTTCGTTTTCTGTGGCGAGGCGACGATAGAGACATCCCCCCGCGAGAATACCGTATGACTTCGCTTATTTTCGGGGCGGCGTCATCGCCGTGCGTGGCCATTCACGTTTAAAATAAAAACGCGCAAAACTATAGCTCGGAGTACCCGAAGGTAGCTAAAGCTGCGGAACGGAATTACTACATGGATGACTATTTAGACTCATTCGACGACGCGGACGAAGCCAGTCAAGCGGTAAATGCCATGTATAAAATTAATTTAGGCGCTTCGTTCGAGTTACGCGGTTGGGCGTCGAATGTGCCCCATGTAATTAAAGACGTTTCCGATAAAAGTATTAGCGGTGCGACAACATTAGGAAAAAGCGATACGGAAAGGACATTAGGTCTCATATGGAACCACGCCCGCGATACCTTAGGATTTAATGTAAATCTCCGAAACACGCCATCTAGTGTAATAACGGGGGAAACTTTACCCACAAAGAGGCAAGTTACTAGCGCCGTCATGTCGGTTTTCGACCCGCTAGGTTTAGTATCGCCGGTAACTATGGTGGGTAAATGTCTCATCCAGGAAATATGGCGTAGCGGCATAGGTTGGGACGAACCCATAACTAAGGAGCACCACCTTACGTGGATGTCTTTTATAAATAATTTAAATTTGTTAAGGAGCTTTGAAATAGAAAGGTACGTACCTGCCCCGCCCTCTGGCGAGGGGGAGTTACACATATTTTGCGATGCTAGCGAAAAAGTATATTCAGCCGCAGTTTATTTCGTTAGCATAAATAATAATACAAAGACGGCTAGTTTAGTTACCGGAAAGGCGAAAGTAGCGCCGTTAAAACCAATTTCGATACCGCGATTAGAGTTGCAAGCCGCGGTTTTAGGTTCCCGATTAGCAGAATCGGTGAAGCGAGAATCCGATTATAAAATTAAGAAGAGTTATTACTGGTCAGATTCGAAAACGGTATTAGCATGGATTAGGTCCGATCCGCGTACATTTAAGTCGTTTGTCGCGCACCGGCTTGCCGAGATCGAAAGTACAACGACCCCGGCTGACTGGCGATGGGTGCCGAGCGCTGACAACGTCGCGGACAACGCAACTAAATGCATTCCGGCGAAATTTAATTCGAAACATAGATGGTTTACGGGACCTAGCTTTATTTTAGACGACCCCGCGACATGGCCGTGCGAAAAGCAGACCGCGGCTCCCCTACCCCCTTCAGGGGAGGAGAGAATCATTAAGCAGGTTCACGTCTGTGTAGACCGAAATAATAGCGACTACTTACCTAAAGTCGAAAGGTTCTCGAATTATAAGCGCCTGGTACGCGCTGCTGCCACCGTCTTGCTCTCAGCTGAGGCATTTAAAGCCAAATTGCTCAAGAGAAAAGTAAACACAGAGATATCTCCTGACCATATCAGACTAGCAGAACTGCTGCTCATCAAGAGGAGTCAGAGCATCTCGTTCGCGGACGACTTAAGGACTATAGAGGCTGGGCAGTGACCACCGAAGAGGTCCCCCTTTCACAAGCTTGCTGTTAAACTCGACCGCAACGGGATATTGTACCTTGATAGCAGAGTTAAGGAAGAATACAACCTGCCCATCTTACATGCTAAGGAAGAATTTACACGGCTGCTAGTGCATCATACGCACGCAGTCTTTAATCACGGTAACCACCAGACCGTAATGAACGAGCTCCGACAGCGCTACCACATAATTGGACTACGCAGCATGCTTCGCTATATATGCAACAGATGTCAATGGTGTAAAACCTACAGGGGAATTCCCTCTAAAATTCCCCTGGGTGACTTACCTCCCGAAAGACTAGCCCACAATCAGCCGCCTTTCACAGCCACGGCGGTCGACTACTTTGGGCCGATGTATGTCACGGTCGGGCGAAGACAAGAGAAGCGGTGGGGCGCCCTTTACACGTGCCTCACCACTCGGGCCGTACATCTGGAGCTGGTGCCTTCCCTCTCTGCATCCTCCATGATTATGAGCCTGCGCCGAATGATGGCCCGCCGCGGCACTTCGACGGTCATATATAGCGACAACGGAACCAACTTCATGGGCGCCGAGAAAGAAGTAACGGAAGCTCTTCGACAAAATGATGACGCGATGAAAGTCTTCACCTCTGGAAAACAAATAACCTGGAAGAGAATACCCCCTGGGGCCCCAAGCATGGGCGGCGCCTGGGAGAGATTAGTGAGATCTGTGAAGGCAGCATTACGAGTCACTCTGCATGAAAAGACGCCTCCAGATGAAGTGCTGCATACTCTATTGCTGGAAGCAGAGCATGTCGTAAATACGAGACCGTTAACTCCAGTAAATCCTGATCTAAATGAGGAAGCACTGACCCCAAACCACTTTCTGATTGAGAGGTCAAGCGGGATGATACCTTTCGGCTCGTATAAAGACTATACAGCAGACAGTCGCTCGTGGAAAGCTGCACAGAAGTTGGCCGAAGCGTTCTGGGCTCGATGGGTATCAGAATATAAACCCCAATTGATGCCTCGGCTCGGCAACCCGCAGCACAGCAATCTCAAACCCGGAGACGTCGTGTTAATCTGTGACGGAACGATGCCCCGAGGAATATGGCCTAGAGGAGAAATAGCAAAGACTTTCCCAGGCCCAGACGGGCGAGTCAGAGTAGCAGAAGTCCGCACAGCCGCCGGACTGATTCGTCGCCCAGCCTCTCGTCTGATTCTCTTAAGCAGCCAGGAATAAAACGTTTTGGTGCTTGCGCACGAGGGGGAGACTGTAAATAATAGCTTAGTTTTATTCCTGTTTATTTCTTATTAGAAAACTAAGTTACGCTTTTGTCTCATTTTTTACCATATTGAATTATTGCTGTCCTTTTCGCACTATGTAAAATATAGTTTAGGTTTTTATTTTTTGTCGTATTAGGTATTTTATGAATATATTTCCTGTTGGAATTATGTTATGCTGTAAAATAATACATAATTCACTTAGTTGTAGTATATTTTGTTAATGTTGTAGATTTAAGATAATTTGTATAGAGAATGTTCCAATCTTGTGTCTCACACAATTGATATTGTTGTCCCTTTCTCGCTTACGCGCAGTATGTCTCACGTTAATGTTATTGTTGTCTCTTTTATTTTATAACTTTATTTTACGTTTTTTACTGTAATTAGTCTTATAAGAATGCCTGTTTACTATTGTATTATCTTATAAGAATGTCAGCTAATGTAATCTGAACGAATTTGTATTTTGCTTAAATAAACGGACTGCGCATACACGACAACACCTGATACACCCCCATAGGCTGTATCAGTGCAATTTCACAATATTAATACGCACTTTCTCAGTGCAAAAACATTCACATTCACAACACCGCAGATGCCTGAGGAAACTCTGCCGCACCAACACTCTACCAACTAGCAGCTCCAAGATTCTCCTGGTGTTTCAATTCAACTCGTCCCGCATCTTCTCCAGGACACCAACTTCCAGATACAGTCCACTCCTACCAAACCCGACGACCACGGCCCCGCAGAGCTGCCGTGTCGCCAACAATTATTATAATACATATTTGTTATTTTATTTTAGTTTGTGTCGTTAGCTCATCTTAAATGTTTAGTTTCACTCTTTTAACTACCTTGTGTTATTCTATTATTAAATCGTTAAAAGAGATGTTCTAGAAATGTATGAGGCGTGGGTCAGCCCTATGTACACTATATGTAAATATAGCTACATAATATAGTAACTATCCTTTATTTTATTTTATTTCACTTCGTTTCAATGCACATTTAAAATAAATTCGTCAAGGAGAGCAACCCAACGTAAAATAAAACATGGCGGATTAGATCAGAATTAACCAAAGAATACAGTCGTATAATGTGATTCAAATGAGAATAGGAACGTCAATGACCTCTATCTGTCAAATCACTTGAAAAGTACGGTTAGCAGAAAAACTTATTTGCCAATAATAATAGTCGAAATAATTTTTTAACTCGACACTAGCAGAATGGTGCAAACCTTTGCAACCGCGATTGCCATAAATAAAAGAAGATGAATAATAGTCTTACATCGAATTTAAATAGTAACGTTAAATTATCTAAACATTTAATTATAATAATACATATTCATAATTCGTTTTTAAAATCATAAATTAACATTTTGTTTTTCATTGTTGGTGCAAGGCAACTTGCCAAAATTATATTGTTTTTGTTATTGTCATACTCATTTTGCTCGAAAATGAGTAAACGTGGCGCTGTGTTACATAGACGACGATGACTACTCGGACAGAAATACAGAGATGAGCGAAATTAAAGAGCTACATTTAGATTACATTTTTTTCACTCAATTTTGTAAATAAATTATATTAAAATAAAAAAAACTTTTTTGCCCACCCTACCTAATTAGGTACCCAATTGGGTAAAATTGACAGCTATGACGTCACAATATGGCGCCGACTCGATCCTATTCTCATTTGAATCGCACTATACAAGGATCTTTTGGCACTTGGATGGGGGCGTGAGTGTCGCAAATAAGAACAATACTTATTACTAAAAGTGAATTTTACAAGACGGCGATGTTAGTACTGATTTTATCCACGTGCCAAAAGGTAAGTGTCGCAACTACAAAACAATACATAATATTAAAAGTGACATTTTACAAGACGGCGATGTTAGTTCTGATTTTGTCCACGTGCCAAAAGATCCTTGTCAGACTGTATCATTTTGACAATGACATGACTTTTCACAAAGAAAGACGTATGACACTCAAGAAGATGTCTCTTCCTAAAACTTTCAACTACGTCAAAAGTCTAAAAGTCAAGTCAAAACAACTGTCAATGCCGCCCTAAAATAGGGTTCTCGCATTAAAAAACTCTCTAAATAAACATTTTTGTACGCACGCACCCTTCTTCAAATTACTTTTTTTGTATTTTTATGAAATACCCTTATATTTTTCCTATTTACCTATGTGGTGTACATAGAGCTGGCCCAAAATCAAAATAAAAGAGATTTTAAACAACATATTTTTTTAAGCACCCCGTAAAGAAAAGAAAAAGAAGAAGAAGAAGGACAAAGAACAAGAACGGGAAGAGGAATAAATAAAAAATAATGAGTTGGAATAGAACTTTAATCACAGACTACTCAGAAGAACTAACGTACTAACTAACGTACTAACTAACTAGAACTAACTAACGTAAGAACTAACGTAACGTAACTGACTATAATGTGGCCAATCTCGTTAGAATTAATGAGTCACAGAATATACTAAGGAGATTTTGTGATTGTGGAATAAATCATAAAGTAAACCATACATGTAATGCAAGTAATTTTTATTAATAACACATAAAAAAGTTCAAGACCTTTTTTAAACTTTTGATAATTTGTAAGTTATATGGCATTAGCCAACAAAAGTTATTCTTTAGCATTTAATAGATTTTCAAACCTTGCAAGTTGCCATAACTGTTTTAGAAAACTACATTCATAGATTGTAAAATTTTATTTGTAGTAATTACTACTTTAGTTCTAAAGAAATCAGCTTCTTTTCTGCAAGGGATCCAAAATGTAAAATGAAGACGTGTTTTAATTGTATTGTATAAGTCTTAGTTTTTAAGTTAAAAGATTATCTTTATTTTGCTTTAAAATAAAGTTTGTTAAAAACTGTTTTTGTTTGTTTATTATAAACATTCCTCTATTTGTTACAACTTACACCTACATGCTAAGATAGTGATAAGAAGTTCAATGCCCCTAATAATTATAATATTGTCCCTCTTAATATCTTAAATCTTTTGTCTTTGTTCATGTCTTGTTCTTTAATTTATTCATCACTTAGTCCCTCTTTTTAATATTATATATCTATGACTCAGTCACAAAACATGCACTGCAGAATACATGGAGTATTCCAGTATTTTTAACGTAAGATAAACAAACGCAGTTTGTTACATTAGATTTTTGAGTATAAAGTATGCGATTGGTATCTAATAAATACAAAAAAAGTAATTTGAAGAAGGGTGCGTGCGTACAAAAATGATTATTTAAAGAGTTTTTGTACGCACGCACCCTTCTTCAAATTACTTTTTTTGTATTTTTATGAAATACCCTTATATTTTTCCTATTTACCTATGTGGTGTACATAGAACTGGCTAAATCAAAATAAAAGAGATTTTTAAACAACATTTTTTTTTGCCCCTAAAAAATTTTGATTGCGGCCCGCGACACCAGGAGTACAACGGGTTTGTGGCCCGCATAAAAAAAAGGTTGGGGACCACTGTTCTACACCCTTTACCCTTAATTCTTATAGGTATCAACTTGCAAATTGCAATCACCATAGTGCACGATGGAAGCCTTGTAGGTACATAATGCGAAATAGGTACTACAAAGTTACAAACACTAGGCGTCTGCGACATACAGTTTTCATAATATAAACAAGTACTCTGTGGTACAGTTTTAGCTGCAAAGTGAAAATAGGGACACACCTCTATTTTTATATATTTATTAGATACCAATCGCATACTTTATACTCAAAAATCTAATGTAACAAACTGCGTTTGTTTGTCTTACGTTAAAAATACTGGAATACTCCATGTATTCTGCAGTGCATGTTTTGTGACTGAGTCATAGATATATAATATTAAAAAGAGGGACTAAGTGATGAATAAATTAAAGAACAAGACATGAACAAAGACAAAAGATTTAAGATATTAAGGGGGACAATATTATAATTATTAGGGGCATTGAACTTCTTATCACTATCTTAGCATGTAGGTGTAAGTTGTAACAAATAGAGGAATGTTTATAATAAACAAACAAAAACAGTTTTTAACAAACTTTATTTTAAAGCAAAATAAAGATAATCTTTTAACTTAAAAACTAAGACTTATACAATACAATTAAAACACATCTTCATTTTACATTTTGGATCCCTTGCAGAAAAGAAGCTGATTTCTTTAGAACTAAAGTAGTAATTACTACAAATAAAATTTTACAATCTATGAATGTAGTTTTCTAAAACAGTTATGGCAACTTGCAAGGTTTGAAAATCTATTAAATGCTAAAGAATAACTTTTGTTGGCTAATGCCATATAACTTACAAATTATCAAAAGTTTAAAAAAGGTCTTGAACTTTTTTATGTGTTATTAATAAAAATTACTTGCATTACATGTATGGTTTACTTTATGATTTATTCCACAATCACAAAATCTCTGTAGTATATTCTGTGACTGATTAATTCTAACGAGATTGGCCACATTATAGTTCTATTCCAACTCATTATTTTTTATTTATTCCTCTTCCCGTTCTTGTTCTTTGTCCTTCTTCTTCTTCTTTTTCTTTTCTTTACGGGGTGCTTCGCCATCCTCCACCGCTGCATCTACTGTGGTGTCGGCCTCGGCAATGCTTTCATTGTCACGCTTCTTCTTCTTCTTTTTCTTTTCTGACTTCTGTTCTATGGAGTTATTGGGGTCATCCTCGTTTGCTGTGCTAGCTGTTCTCTTTCTGCTTTCTTCTTGTGTACCATTCTCTGTCTCCTTATTGGCTTCTGTTTTCTTGTAATCTACATAGCTATTCAGCCACTCGGATGGTGTGTTTTCATTGGGCTTTCCATGTTTATCCAATTTTCCTTGTTGAATGAGCATTTTCTTGTGAGATGCTTTAGGACCCAACCCCCATTTCCTAGGATAGGTATCTCTTTCCATGATAACTCTCTTTAGTTTAGCTGCTACTCCATGGTCACAAGATGCCATTGTGGATGTGGTCATCAGAGCTATGGCCAAAGCGACCGCTTCACCTTTAGTAGTTACTATAACAATTTCTTGGTCAACTTCAATACCATCCTCGTAACGTAAAATACCAGGTAACAAAACCTTGGCACCGTAACATACGGCATTCACTGCACTGTCCTTAATGAATATCCTCTTATGGGCAACCAGGAGACCCTCCAAAGGTTTGATCACTCTTCTCAAGTACGTCTCATCTTTGTGGTTTTCATAAGCCCACTGAGCATCAAGAATATCATGCATGGTCACCATTCCTTCCTTTTCTCCTTGGATACCTGATCGGACTCGTCGGAGTTCAATCATTTGACCACCAACGCCCAGCATGAGACCCAAGTGTACGCACATTGTACGAATGTAGGAACCAGCCTCACAACTGACCCAGAACACTCCAATATTTCTGTCCTGATCGTAGTCTAACAGTTTACTGTCGTATACAGTACGGACACGGAGCTGACGCTTCACAGCCGATATCAGAGGGGGGCGCTGGAACAGAGCACCTCTCAACTTCTCCAATCCCTGAGTAACTTTCTTGATGCTTTCAACAGCAGAGTGTAAATTGAAAACGGCCACATACTCCTTACCAGCATTTTGTTGGGACTTCACTAGCCTTGTAGCTCTATCTATGCATACAATGAGGCATCCGGTGACCTTGGGGTCAAGAGTACCAGAGTGACCCGTTTTCTCAACCTTCAGTATTCTCTTGATCCAAGACACGACCTCGTGAGAGCTGGGGTTGCTGGGCTTGTCGACGTTGATAAATCCGGCCTTGACGTACTCAGCAATAGGCCGTTTCAGTGGCGAGCTACCGAAAGGTAGCGGAGTGTAGTGGTTAGTGCGCACATTGAGTCGGTCGAAATTCTTCAATAAAAGTGGCCAGTATGCTGTATCAAGTTTGGTGACGCTTTCAGACGGTTCAATTTTAAAGTCGCCGAGCGTTTGAAATGTACCAAGCGACACCTTATCCTTATTTTTCTTCTTTTTTTTCTCCGAAAACACTTCGGTGCCGGGTTGCTGTACTTCAGTCATATTTAATAATAACTAAGGGACGCGAGCACTTATAATATCAGTCAACACTTTTAGATAAAGTTAAAATGAGTTCCTCAAAAATGTTACTGTTTATCACACATGTTTGTAAAAATCAAACACGTGCAATGTGAGGTTAGCTTCCAAAATTTTTGGTTGTATTCACAGACTACTAAGGGATACTACGTATGTTGTATTGGTTTGACAAATGACAATTGTATTGACTTGTGTC
The DNA here is from genome assembly GCA_905404095.1 of Glaucopsyche alexis. Taxonomy (NCBI): domain Eukaryota; kingdom Metazoa; phylum Arthropoda; class Insecta; order Lepidoptera; family Lycaenidae; genus Glaucopsyche; species Glaucopsyche alexis. The sequence continues at coordinate 29,422,748 of FR990044.1, forward strand.
ATTTGTGTCATTTTTTTTTTCTATTAAATGGTGTCGGCTTAAAACTATTTGCGAGTGTCAAGTCAAAAAGAGGTGAAATAGAATATTCATTCAAATTTCAACACCGTATTTCTAAATCATCAAGTCCAAAGTTTAGTCAAAGACGTATTTACGTGTCGATTTGCGATTTGCATTTATACTTCATCATAGAATTAATGTAGTTGAAAAAAACTGTAGATTTAATCGTGAAATGCACAAGTCTGGGCAAGTGTACAACTACAAAATGCGTGCTTTTTTTTGGATAACTCCCAAAACTCCTTAACCAAGCCTTAATAAGTTTCAGTAAAGCGTCTACCACTTTACTGAATCGACTGACTTGGCTCATTGACTACCCGTACTATTTACTTGGACTTTGACTAGACTTTGGACTTGAGGATTTAGAAATACGGTGATGAAAATTTGAACAAATATTCTATTTTCCCGAATTTTTACCTTGACACTGGCAAATGGTTATAAGCCGACGCCATTTAAGAAATATAATATAGGAAAAAAATTAATGTCACCCAATTGTTATGACAGGCGGCGTAAGGTGGCGTGTTTATTTGTGTCTTGTGAAAATTTTATAATTTTTCAAAGTAATTTTTACAATTTAATTCAGACACAATGGCTGGTGTTCTATTCGAGGATATTTTCAATGTTAAAGATATGGACCCGGAAGGCAAGAAATTTGATCGAGTTAGCCGGTTACACTGTGAATCAGAGTCTTTCAAAATGGACCTTATTTTGGATATCAATTCATGGATCTATCCCATGGAGTTGGGTGATAAGTTTAGATTAGTATTAGCAACAACGTTAAGAGAAAACGGTTATCCTGACGGCGGAGAGTGGAATCCTCTAGAAACTGAAGGAAATCGAGCTGACAGTTTCGAATATGTTATGTATGGGAAGGTTTATAGGTTAGATTTTTGTTTACTTGAATAAATCTAATGAACTACATATCTTGAATAAACAATAATGAGCACGAAATTATTGCATGTGTTATAACTTATAGGTTGTATGAAATGATTTTCTTGTGCATAATAATCATAAGTTATTGGCCATTGTTCCAAGTTATGGTTTCTTTCTGCTTATGTTCTTCACTATGTTCTCTCAATAAACTTTTATATTTCAGGATAGATGGTGATGAAGCTGCCATGGAGCCGGCCACAAGGCTATCAGCGTATGTCTCATTCGGAGGTCTCTTGATGAGGTTACAGGGGGATGCGAACAATTTACATGGGTTTGAAGTAGACCAGCACATGTATTTGTTAATGAAGAAACTGGCTTTCTAGAGTATTCTAAAGTAATAATAGGTTATCCTTCCCATATCTTGGTTGCAAACAATATTTGCTATAGACTTCAGCATGTCATTGTCAGGGACATGAAAAATTAACGTTTTGTACAGATTAAAACAGACGGACCTGCATCAAACAAACAAATTATTAAAGAAATAATAATAATTAAGTGTCAAGAGCTCAAAAATTTTTGGCTTTACAAAGCAACCAAGATCATAGTATCATCTGCTATCAAATTGAAATTATTAAAGTGAAGGAAAAATTTAAATTTTTCTTCTAAAAAGTGAGTAAGAGAATACATTTTACATGCACATTTGAAATAAACCCTTTTAATGCCGCTACATAAATTGTAACTAGTTATAAGAATAATAAACAAAGTTTTTTGTAATAAATTACATGACTACTTTTTGCATTTTATATTCCCTGCAAATTTTTAATCACTGTAACACCCCTATTCAAAGATATTGCGGTATAATCTTAGTTTCTCCAAGCACCGCTAGATGGCTATAGCATTTACAACTGAGAACAGTGAATTTATAGTCAGTTCTCCCAGCCACCACTAGATGGAGCTGTAAGGGTTCTAGATCACGCTAGTGAAACACCGTCAGAGATCATATAAGTAACCCTCATGATGATTGTTTTACTATCATTCATTCATTCGATTACCTATCATCGCTAATCGCTATTGTATACGCTTTTACGATTCCTACACTACCTAAGTAGTTGCTTCCACCATTGCTGGGACAGCTTCTTGTAGTGGTGGGTCGTCGACGCTTTTTCGATCAACGAAACGAGACCGTTTATCGTTCATCGTAAACTAGTTGAAAAAACAGTTTTTTTTTTTTCGACTAGTTTACGTGTTCGACGAATACTGAACTGAGCAATAAACTATGACAAACAAAGTAGTTTTGTTGAATGAACGACTTTTTGCATTAACTGTTTTGACAAACTTGTTGTCGTTTGCTGATCGACGCGACTAGTGATGACGACGAACGACGAGACGGTTTAATCTGTGAGCGGTGGAAATTGTTAGCTTACTTTAAAGTTCATTTTAAACCCCCGACGCAAAAAGAGGGGTGTTATAAGTTTGACGTGTCTGTCTGTCTGTCTGTGTGTGTGTCTGTCTGTCTGTCTGTGGCATCATAGCTCCCGAACGGATGACGCGATTTCGATTTAGTTTTTTTTGTATTAAAGGTGACTTACATGCGAGTGTTCTTAGACATGTTTGATGAAAATCGGTTGAGCCGTTTAAAAGTAATTGTTGGGGGTGAAAGCGGGGAAGAATAACCGAATGTGCAAATATACTCGAGTGGGGTCTCAAATGAAAGCGCACTGAAAGAGAATATTAATGACTTAATCGAGAGTGTTCGTAGCTTCATTCGATGAGAAAACTGGTGGTGGGAAGATAGCCGTTTGAAGATGATCAGCTCTTTTCTAGTTGATGAGGAGAAGTTGAAGTTAGTCAGACTAACTTTCCAATGTCCGATCTATTCAAAATTTGGTACCGTGTTACATCAACGATATTCAAAGAACATGGTAAGGTAACCATGACCTGATCAGCCGTTTGAAGATGATCAGCTCTTTTCTACTTGATGAGGGGATCTTACTAACTTTCTTATGTCCAATCGATTCGAAATTTGGTACCGTGTTACTTCAACGTTATTTAAAGAACATGGTAAGGTAACCTTGACCTGATTAGCCGTTTGAAAATAATTTTTTCCTTAGTTGATGATTAGCCGTTTGAAAATCATCTTTTCTTTATTATTTGATGAGGGGATCTGACTATCGTCCACATGTCCTATCGATTCGAAATTTGGTATCATGTTACTTCAATGATGTTGGAAGTATGTATATAAGCTAAAATTATTTCAACTTACATAATATTATGTGATAATATAATTATTATAGTTTTAAAATATTATTTATAATTTTTTAGAGTTTATTTTTTGTGTCGGGGGGTTTTTATATTAAAACACCGCCCACTCAATGAATGTAATTATTACATAGATTAGAGCACGTCGTCGGTTGTAAAGAACAGAGATAGACGTATTGCTCGTGCCGAGTCGTCGTGCCCCGCGCCCGTCCGTCGTTCGTGTCGTCGCGTCGCGAAGAAACGGTCTCTGTCGCACGCACCGTTCCGGCATATGGCAACCGTTCACGCATAGACTAGTTTATCAGTAGACGCTAAACTAGTTTACCCGTTCATGACAAATAAACAGTTTAATAAAACAGTTCGTTCATTCAACGCCCATCCCTAGCTTCTTGTACGCTAAGGAATAAATAGCGAACCTATAAGCCGGTGGCATACTGATTGCTTCCTCACGGGACAATCTGTTGAAAACCGAAATATAGGGGCGTAAGCGCTGCTCTAAAGTTGTACCTTGTACCAAAATATACGCCTCCGTTGTAAAGTCGCTGTTTGACTCTATCACCCCGCGCAAACCCCACGTTACATCACTTAATTTAAACCTGAAACATTTATTTAAACAGTACCATGTGTTAATAAAGTTCATAAAAATTCCCATTTCGAAGTATAATATATTTTGTTTTCAATTAGTATATAATTTATATTTAAAATAAAAAACGAAGAGGGAGAAACAGTAACAATATAAAAATAAATACAGCGCCATCTATGTGTTCTTACGTGTAACAGTGTAATAGTGCCGTCATCTTGTGTTGAGTAGTGTAAAGTAATTTGAATTACAAAAACTTAAAGTAGATGGCGCTGGTAACAAGAATAAATACAATTTGTTATAATAATATAACTTCTATACCGCTATTTTTTCCAGTAAAACTGTTCGAAAAAAGTAGTACCTACCAAATTGTTTTGCATCGCGGAGCCTTTAAATAAAGATTTTTAACAATATCACGCCGTAAAATATTTAAAAATGGAAATTTCTTGTTCTTCTTTATTTAGAAATCTATTTTTCATATTTTCTTCAAATTTTATATTATAATATTTTACTACTTAAAAGAATATACTAAAGCGGCAGCGTTTAATTAAAGTTAAAATAATGAAGATAGAGTTTTGGAAATCAAGAGGCTTTTATTGGAAAAATCTTGCTATTTTTGAATATATTTTCAAAATTCCTTAAGCAAGATATTAACAGTTTTTAAAATATTAACAAAAAAACCGAATATCAATTTCTGATATTTACATTTATACTAAAAAAAGTACCAAAAAAGATTCATAATTCAGAAGGTTCCTAGGTCAACATCCTCAGGCGCTCCACTAAATTTAACAGGGTGAATTTTTCAATACAAGTGGGCACTGGGTATGTACTATGTAGGTACCATGGTAAATCCGAAACTATAAGGAATTGCGAAAAATTCTGAAAGACCGACTGATTTTGGATAAAATATATTATAAACCGTGTATTAATATTTAATACTCCATTCGATAGTGTTGCTATTAAGGAACAACACTGAAAAGTAATGACATACCGCATACGGCAAACTTAAGGAAAATGTTTTATTTGAACAAACTGATTCACATTTTGAAGAATTGTATGAAGTTCATTGATTTGTAGTATTGAGGGTTATCACATAACACACGAAAGCTGGTAGGTACTTACATGAAAAAATCAACCTGTACAATAGGCATTAAGTACCTTATTTATTTATTTATTTTACGAAAATTACGTACATCTATACTAATATAATAAAGAGGAAAAGTTTGATGGTTTGTTTGCATTGCTCCGAAACTACTGGACCGATTTTGATGAAATTTGGTACAGATATAGATTAGACCATGGGGATGGGCATAGGCTACTTTTTATTGCGTCAAAATGTACGGTCACCGTGGGATTTTCTTTTGCGCGCATGAATTCGCGTGCAAGATCTAGTAGTACATAATTTTCGTAATATTTTTTTCAAAGACGTACATACGTACCGACATACATATCTACCAAAACTTGGTAGTTGGTGATGTCCTTTTACGAAGAAAATGCGGAGAAGGTTAAAGCTACATATTTGGTCTCAACATTGTAGAAGGCAAGCCAAGGAGATTCTAAGAAGTACCTACGTGATTTTACAGACAACAATTGTACCTATGTAGTAGCTTAGTCATAAAAGGTAAGAATTTCTAATTTGTCATTCGACGAACGGAATCTCAAGTGATTATTAAAAGAGAAAACTCTATTATTATTCGTAGGAAAACTCTAAACAAATGTAAGTATTTTTACCCGCGACGACATAACGGAGACAGTATGTGCGTTTAGCGTCAGTTCACTAATCCGATTTTGATGCGATTTTGAAAGATGTATTAGGATTTTATATAATTCAGTATGATAGAGAAACGTTATCGGTTGAATCCCGTTCAGATTTTCAGGCTGTCGCGCTCGTGCGCGCACGTATTGACGCAGACGGGAATAAGTCAGCGCTTGGACCGAAACGGGATTATCTTGAAAAAGAGAATTGGGCTTTGATCGTAATCCTGTTTCTGTCCAGTCCCTGTCACATTCAAACATATTAAAAAAATTTGTAAATCTATATCTATCTATACATATAATAAATCTGTAGAGGGGTCATGTCTGTACATTAAAGTTATCTAAGTGAAAATCAAAATGGGGGGTCTATAAAGGCCACAGAACCTAAAAATAACGTTTTTGAAAAAAATGTCTGTCTGTCTGTCTGTCTGTCTGTCTGTGTGTTTGTTATCACATCACGCCGAAACCACTGGATGGAATAAAATGAAATTTGGCAGGTAGGTAGCTTAGGACCTGAAGGGTAAAATAGGATACTCTTTATCCCGCAAAATTAAAGGGTTCCCATGGGATCTTCAAAAAACTGTACCTACCTGTTTGACGTTATTTCAGGCAATCTACTCGACGTATTTAAATAAAACTTGGCACAAAGGTAGATTGGAACATGAAATAACTAACAGTATTTTTTTTTTTCTTGGAAACCAAAACGATTCCCACGGGATCATGAAAAAACTGTATTTTTGAACTTGCTTCACAAACCGTAATAAATCATCATTTTTCGCATGTTTTCTCTTGAAATAAAACTATTAAATTAAAATTTTAAAAATAAATCTATTTTTTATCCTACTCAACACAAATAATAAATAGCGAAGGAGTAAACCAATAGTACAAGATCTACTTAAATTAAGAATTTGCTTTGAGCGAGAGGTCAACTTATTCGGTGCACTTTAATAAGTTACCTAGGTACTATTTTTTTAGCCGGTAAAAATGTACCTTGATATTATTTCGTTCAGGCTCTTGAAATATTTGCGTTCGAAATTCAAAATTAAGCCGCATACATAGGCTGTGTTCCGCGGAAAATAAAACGTAAGCAAAATGGCAACCGCCGCGCTGGTATAAAATAAGTAAAATGGCGGATTATGTTAGCATTATTGAAGTTAGCAAAATATGTGCCCTGGCGGATAATCGGTTTTTTTTAGCGCTAGCAAGCGCTAACAAGCTCTATTTTCGGCGGAACACTGACTGAGCAGAATAGAAGAATAACTGTTTTATAATTTCAAATACCTACTATATTTCTATTCTGTGAAAAAATATTTTCAACTTTTATAAAGATTCGTCTTCCTTAATTTTAGTGAAATAAACTTTAAATTGATGTTATATCTTTGAGTATCCTACCATATTATAGGTACTAAGTAATTGTATATTAGGTTGAACTTGAAGCTTGGTAGGTATCTTATTACGAATAATGGTGTCTACAGACACACGAATTTGGTACGGAGCGTACAGCGGATCTGTTACGCTCCGTACCAAATCCGAGCGTGTCGAGCGTGCGAGTCCGGCGAACATAAGAAGAAGGCGAAGAGTTCGCAGCTATCCGCATCGGATTTGGTCCGCTCCGTACCAAATCCGTGCGTGTGTAGAGAAGTCCGGCGGTTAGGCCGTACAACGGTGTCAGTGTTGCCAACTTAGGGATTTACCACCCAAAATTAGGGAAAATATCTACGGGGGTTTACTAGGGGCCAGGATGTTTAGAGTTTACTCCTTATGAATCAATTTGTATGTAATAATAAAAATGATTTAAATGTGTGTATATGTATAGTCAGGGATATGAAAATATAATATTGGGAGTGAAATCAGATTAAGAAAAGTTAGTTTTATGTTATTCACGCGTAAGTCTTTATGTTAAACACATAACCTTTCTTTCTAGCTTATTATCTCTTAGACCTGTCAATGGTATAATTATCAGGGGTAAAGTTTGGGGAGAAATATTTTTGAGAGTTGATATCACTGCCTGTTATCAATGAATTTCGGGAATCATCGCGTCGTCGAAAAACAGCACTGTAAATAGAACTCTGTGCTAATGCAATAGAACTGAAAATCGAACACACGAGTGTCGAGCTTTTCGGTCCACTGCATCGTACCAAATCCGTGCGTGTGTAGCGACACCGGATTCGGTTTGCGGATATGGTCCGCTGTACGCTCCGTACCAAATTCGTGTGTCTGTAGATGCCTACTCTGCAGCAAACCGCAAAAGTTTTTACAATACTAATATTATAAATGCGAAAGTGTGTCTGTCTATCTGACTGTTACCTGTTCACGCTTTAACCGCTGAACTGATTTTGATGAAATTTGGTATAGAGTTATATACATACTTTGAGTCCTGGGAAAGGACACCGTAATTTTTCGGCATAAAAAGTATCCTATTACTTTTTATGCCGAAAAAGTACGGTGTTTCTGAGGGATAATGTATTATTCTGTGTATATTTGACTGTCTTTCACTGCTAAAAGGTTGATCCGAATCCGATTTGAATGAAAGTTGGTATGGTAGTGTTTTATGCTTTGGACAAACGCGCAGTCCACTTTTTTCCCAAAAAGATACAGTGTTCCCGAGAGATAATATATTATTTTGTGGATATTTGACTGTCTTTTACTGCTAAAAGGTTGAACCGATTTGAATGAAAGTTGGTATGGTAGTGGTTAATTCTTTGGACAAACGCGTAGTCTACTTTTTATTCCAAATCTATACTTCTATACTAATATACTACTATTATTATACTAATATATTATACTTCTATACTTAATATTAATATTATAAATGCGAAAGTGTGTCTGTCTGTCTGTCTGTTACCTCTTCACACTTTAACCGCTGAACCGTTTTTTATGAAATTTGGTATAGACATACTTTGGGTCCCGGGAAAGGACATAGGATTTTTTTTATCCCGAAAAAGTAGTGTTCCCGCGGAATAATATATTTACGCGGGCGAAGCCGCGGGCAAAAGCTAGTAACAAATATTTCTCTGTGGCGAAGGCTGGTTCTCCTTCATATAGAGGTATTCAAAGGTAAGTGGTAAGTGAAGCTGATAGGAATGGAGTTTTAGGAACCCCACGCCACTACCACCTACGCGTACAATCAGTGCTCTATGATACATTTTTTTATTTTTCCCTTAAATTAGTTTCACTTTACACCTCGTACACCCTTTTCTTCTTCCTTTGATTGCAAAGTCAAGCTTTTTGTTTAATCATTCAGAAAATATGGCCTCCTGAGGAGGTCGCGTGGCTGCTAACGACCGCGGGGCCCAGTGCCCCGCGTGGGGCCTATTGCCCCATAGCGTTGGGAACATTTCCCCATCGAATGGAAAACAGTGCCCCATCCGATTGGGGAACAGCTAGGTGCCCCGCCGGAGGTCCCTAATTGACGCGCTTCTCTTTGTTCTCAATATAATGAAGCGTGTGGCCTAACACTACCGTTTGTATTGAAATCAATATGTTTATTTGTAAGTGACAGACGTTTTTAAACCCCCTCTCTAACAATTTCACCCTTGATATATGAATCGCTCACTCATTAAGGTCTGGTGATGAGTTTCTTTTAAAGTAAAATAAAAATGATTTTGAACGTATGCAAAGGTAACTACGTCAGTTTTTAAGTAGGCTATCTACGCAAAATAAGCATAATCCTTTTTGCCCTGGCTGGACGAAGGCTGCTTGAAAATGATGTACCTATACATCTATAGCTATACCTACCTACAAATATAATACAAATACATACAAATTAAAATAAAATTAAAGTGTCTGTTTGTAATTTCAAATTAACAGCTTTTCACTTTAAATTGAAAGTATGTACAATTTTTGTCTGTCTGTCTGTTTGTTCCGGCTAATCTCTGGAACAGCTGAACCGATTGCAGATAGCTGATGTTATAAGGCTTAGGATACTCTTATCCTCATCATCATCAAAAAAAGTTTAACACCCAACGAAGTGGGCACGGGTCACCTAGTAGGTACATAAAAGACGCCAAAATAAGTAAGACGGAGGCCCTTTCCAAATGGTAACTTTTTAACAAAAAAGAAAAAAGTACTCAACACCAATCTGAAGCGATCGCAAATTAGTTTAATTTGTGATAAAATGGCGCGCGGCCCCCGCGGGCGTGCGGCGGCGCCCCGCCCTCTCATTATTTCACGCCGTCGTCTCTTGTTATAATTACACAAATATTTTTTCTATCGACAGAGTATTTTATTTACCGACGCAGTTTCTAGCAATTGCTAAAGCTACTAATTGCTGCTGATTTAATAAAATAATTATTAAGAAAATAAATAAAATTAATTTTCGTTAAGCTTTCGTTAAGTAACCACACAGTACATTGTTACAAAACCTTGTGGTTTCTAATAAAAATTGTGCCATCTCCGAAAAATCGGAAATTATTTCATGATAATAATAATAATAATACTTAGTATAATTCTTTGTTTGCTGTCTTCTTTCTTCTTTTGCTATACCTACTTTACTTCTATCTGTGAAAACTTTTAATTGGCCTTCTTGTACTAGATATGTACCTAAAAACTATATATTGTTCTAGCTGTAAGTTTTCCTAAATAAATAAATAATCAACCAAATTATTATGAAGAAGCTACAGAACTCTTCTCTTCTTAGCATTGATCGGATTCCTTATTAACTGTGATATCATTGATTTCCTGGAATTGTATTGTCTTTGTTTAAATACTTTGTGAGTCACCATTGTCACAGCGTCATACTGCGAAGATGAGTTTTCCGATCGTTTATTCCAGTTAAGTTTGTAGTGAGTGAAAATGCCAACATGGCTTGATTATGTGAACACGGCTTGAGCGTCAATTTTGACATTAATACTGATGACTCACAGGCCACAGCAAACTTAAGGCGAAAAGTCTATCCAAGAACTAACCTAGAGCGAACATTAAAATGATAGAGTTAGAGCCTGTCCTTACCTACTCCTTACTTCTAATGGATAAAATATGATATTATAACCCCCAAGTACCGACAAAAACAAGGAGGTTATAAAGTTACATGTCTCTGTCCGTGTGTGTGTGTGTGTGTGTGTCTGTGGTACCGTAGCTCTCAAACAAGTGAATCGATTTTGATCTAGTATTTTGTTTGTAAGCTGACGAGATCGAGAGGCTTTGTGTGTATATGTCACCGTAAAATTGTAAAAACCGTTAGATTGTAAAATAACTAACGAGATTGTAAAAATATGTCGAAAGATTAAAAACAATATAATTATAATCTAACGAACATTTTTCGCGTCGTCGCGTCGTCGAAACATTCGCGTCGGAAGTCTATCAACATTTTACAGTTTCACTAGTTTTATTACAATCTAACGGTTTTTACAATTTTACGGTGACATATGTACGTTTATTATTTAGAGCAGTCTAACAGTCAGCACACTGTTCTAGATAATAAAATTCGTAACGATGTCATTCGCCAGAGAACTAAAGTCACCGACATTGCTCAACGAATTAGCACGCTGAAATGGGCCGGCTATGTCTGCAGACGGACAGACAGTCGATAGAGCAGACAAGTATTAGAGTGGAGACCACGCTTAGGCAAACTTAGTGTAGGACCGGCGATTTGAAGAAGATGGCAGGCAGCGGATGGATGAGGGCTGCCCAAGATCGGGATGGTTGGCGCTCATTGGGGGAGGCCTACGTTCAGCAGTGGACGGCGATAGGCTGATGATGATGAGTCCAACCCAAGTGGGGTAAGTAGCCTTACCTACCCCATCTACCATCAGGTAGGTAGGTTGATACTTGGTTCATTCATTCTAATTTAAGAGCTTCGCTCTTGTCGGTGGAGCTTTCTCCATTTTTCTTCGCACTCCGCCCTTCTTTTGACCTCCTGATACGACACGACCATCACTTTCTCCTTCACCTGGTCCATAAAAGTTCTTGTCGGCCTTCCACGTTTTCTTCTACCTTCTAAGGTAGAAGAAAACGTGGAAGGCCGAGAAGAACTTTTATGGACCACTAAGGGTAGACCTTTCCTTCAATTATTCCTCTAATAAAGTTGTCGTGCCGTATCAAGTGTCCTAGCATCTTTCCTCTTCTGTTCTTGATGGTCTTTAATATCTCTCTCTTCTCATTAACTAATTCCAAAACTTCTTCATTACTTTTCTTTTCAGTCCAACTTATTCTCTCCATTCTTCGCCAACACCACATTGGCGAATTTTGAAAAATTGATTGATTTGAAATTATTTTCGATGAAAATATTAATGTAGAGTTTGGACTCTTCACAAATAAGTTATTACGACTGTGTTTTCTGTAGGTACCACGGTGTTTGTTAAATATCTATTATTATTATTATTCTAAGAGCTTCGTGGCCCAGTGGGTAAACCGTTTGGTTTGCATTCGAGAGTGTGCAGATTCGAATCCCAGGTCGTGGCGTGTATCAATGAGACTTTTTCAGATCTTAGGTACATTATACGGACGCTCTAACGGTGAAGGAAAACATCGTGAGGAAACCCGCACATGGTTGGCCCCAGACGTATTGACCAGTCATTCCTCTGGACTAGGCTGACGTTGTGAGAATGCCGTATGTGATTGTGCAACCTTTTGACATTTAAAAACCGACTGACAGGTACTACAGTATTTGAAGAGTGGTTACTTCGCTCGGAGAATACTGTATAAATCATCCATTAACGGCTGAAAAGGCCTAATAAGTATTATTATTATTCCTTACCTAAGAATATTGAAATATATAAAAAAAATCGTTTTATATTATTGCTAACCAGAGTTAATTAGTATCTAGCTGTTTACTTTAATCTAGACAGCCTAGGACCCGTGTGTGTGCTCGAATCCGACGAGGCTGAAGCCGAACTGACGTCAGTTCTAACTAAAACGATCGGCATCTCGTCTGTGGAGGCCTTAGGTTTATTATTTCTAGACAATAGACAAAATCCTTGAGAGATTTATTGCCTTGTTCCATTTTCACTACATATCTTCCTGACAAGTTGTGATAAGGGAAATTTTTCTAATTTTTTGAGATACCTAACTAGGTATTTCATTTTTTTTTAACAAGCAATAATTTTATGTTCTTTAAATAACTTCCACGTCACAAAAAAAACTGGCATAGCTTCATCCATCACTCGTCATTGGTTTAAGTTGAGATTTAGTAAAACTATACACGCTCTGAAAATAGTTACAATAATACTAGGTATTGAAAAGTCAAAAGTTCAAATCCAGCAATATAAAAAACCACTGAAATTTTAAAATAATTCTTAAAAACTTGTATATTTATTGGTTCGGGCGTGGCCAATCAGCGGTCGTCCCCTTAGAGGCGGGAAGAGGCAAACGTCAAATGCAAATGACGTTTCTTTTTTTTTAAACCAGTTCCAACTTCCAACGTTTGTTTATGGCGGGCTCGGCTCGGAAATGGTTATTTGATTTATAAGACGATGATCGTTATTACTGCCGAGTGCCAAAGCGTTGCATAATATATTTTTGGAAAATGTAATGGTTTACAATGTCAACTTTGAATAATGGTAGCCTGTATGTTTCTGTAAATAGTAGGTATAAACTATAAATAGGTATAGCAGACAGTTATCAGTTCTGTTAAGAAAGTCTAAATATTATAATAATTATTCTATGACGAGATAATTTGTCCACAATCTGGTAGGTACAATATACTTAAGACCTATATATCTATACTTAGTGCTTATTCTAATTCATCTTTAAAAAATATAATTAAATAACTAGACATCAGCTATTGTCTACTTAGATACCAAAGCACTCTATAAATGTAAAGATCTACATAATATTATGTAGATATTTTATAATTAAAATTATTCAAGACTTTATAATACAAATAAAAATAAATTTAGATATTAATTTCTTACTTAATCTAAGCAATATAATTATGAACATATCACACACTCTATTTTAAGCTTCACGCCACTCTATTTTATAAGCGTTCAAACATTTCTACCAAAAAAACTTCTATATTCGTCACATAACTCACCAGTAAGTTAAATGTTTGTATAAATTAAAACTTAGTCGTTCACGCATTATCGTTCACCTCAGACCTGGATTACCCCTCCCTCCCTCCCTAATCCCTCTGGAAGAGGGAACGGGACGAAAGCTCCGCACGTCAGTCACCCGGCGACATTCGCGATGCGATAACGCATTGATTAATTAATGATAACATCAATTATGTGGAAAACAGTTAAGGATTAAGAAATAAACGCACGTTTTTTTTAAAGGTTGAATAATTTTTTTCTTTGCATAGTAAAAAGTTCTTAATTTAAATTTTGAAATGGCGTGTAGTGGTGTGCGGAGTGAAATTCGAAAATCGAACTTCGCTTATATTGTGATTTGTAAATAGTTAAGTATAAATGTTTCGTCGCTGTTCTAATTGGAATCCTGTAAGGTAAATCAATTATTCTAATTAGACTAATTAGATTGTTTTAACTTTAACTTTAACTAACTTAAACACACCATAAGTGGTAGATAAATAAGAAAATGGTGGAATTGCTGTGAAGGTTTCAGGACTTGACAGGATGAATTATAATAATAATAATTAGCTTTGACTGTAGTTACGAAGTAACTGTTTATAAATCTGCGACTTTAGCATGATGTAGTACTTACCTGTAGTAGTAAATTAAAAAAAAACGCTTCACACCGCGTCAGTCTGGCCCCGTGGTAAGTACCTATCCGAAGAACTTGTGTTACGGGTACTAGACAACGGAAATATATTTAATACTTTTATACTATAAGTACATATATTTAAGATTTTTATTCATTATTTAATACACATCCATGACCTAGGAACATTGAAAACTTTTTGTTCCCTCGGCGGGGGATTCGAACACGCGACCTCCGGCTTGAGCGCCGACGCGCTAACCAATATATATCTGTAATCTGTATTATCTATGCGCTAACCACTGAGACACAGGGGCCGTCAAAAATGGATTATCTACCTACATCGCTAGCTGATGTCAACAAAAACTGTCTATCTATATTTAATTAATATAATAAAAAATAAACGTTTGTTTGTATGTTTATTTGCATTAAATAGGCTCAGGAACTTGATTAAAAATGGTCTTAGCAACCTCTCAATGTTTTTTAAAAAACCTATCTAATGATAATAATCTATCCACACAATCGGAAAAAAACCAGCCAAGTGCGAGTAGGACTCGCGCACCGAGGATTCCGTAAAAACCTGTAGTGATTTCGTTGCAGCTTAAAGGTATTATAAACCTGAGTATTTGATATGAATTTCAATTTAATACATCTACGCGTTCATGAGGAAAAGGGGTAGTAAGTTTAAAATGATTAAAAATATTTTTATCATAATATTATGATGAAACTAAAAATTTACGGTTTTCGCAATTTTTCCTTTACCTGTGCTATAAGACGTTACTTCGTACCAAATTTCAAGATTCTGAGTTCATGGTAAGTAGGGGTACTTACTAATACCTTAATACCTCCACGCGTTCCTGAGAAAAAGGGTCTTGACAGACAGACGGACGGACAACAAAGTGATCCTATACGGATTCCGTTTTTTCCTTTCGAGGTACGGAACCCTAAAAAACATATTTTCTTATAGCACTAACTGTTTGGATGGTAAGCCGACGGTAAGAGACGCGAGGCGAAACGAATTCGTCATACGAATATATCGTTCGACATACGAAAAAGAAACATTCAATACTTGTAAGTTGTAAGTTTGTAACTCTATCAATATGTACACTTTTTATTCGGTCTGAAGATGTACCTACATGAAACGATAGTTATTGAAAGGCTTCGTGTTGTTTTTAGCGACCTCTTTAAAAGATACTTGAAGCTTAAAACTAAAGCTCTCGATCAACAGCAGCTTCGAACTATTAAGAGCTTTTTTTAAGGAGTTTTTTTTTCCTGAAATAATTGAATTTTATTTATATCAATCTAGTAATAGAGATTTTCAAATACCTAGTCGATAGTAACTAGCTACAAAAGTAACTAGCACAAATGCAATTATACAGACCTACTTAGTAGCAGTGGCGTAAAGTATACCATCTGAGGCCCCCGTGGCAAATTATTTAGACCAGTAAAAATCGACACTCTATAATTTAATTTTAATATGCCACTGTTGAAATAATGATTATTTTTTACATGATATTTATTTGTATCTCACATTGATTGATTTAAGTAGGTACTTAAAAATATTTATAATTTTTTTATGTTAGGTTAATTCTGAGCTCGCGTCCTCTTGAGCCGGGGCCCTCTCGGGTCGGGGGCCAGTAGCATTTTGCCAGCCCAGCCACCCTGTAGTTACACCACTGCTTAGTAGGAACCTACCATAATATTATATTACATTTTCTCTAACTTCAACTTCTTTAATTATGTGGCAATTCAGGTATAATATGATGATGATGAAACAAGACCCGGGGCAGCTGGGGTGACCAGGTCATAACAGCGTCAGGTTACATGTTAAAAATAACAAACCATTGTTCGACCAATTCCACTGTGCTTCTTTGTTCGCCATACGTCGCGTCGCGCAGAAACAATAAAAAAACCAATATATCTCAAGAAAGCTCTAGTAAAACGCAAAATGGTGTGTTTCAGTTCCAACAATCGCCATGGCGAATGGCAATTGCTTTGCCTTTTGAATAGGAAAATAAAAAAAGTAAAAATTCGAAATTCGAAAAAAGCGAGCTCCTATCGGGCGCACCCTTTTAAAAAACGAACATCAATTAAATCGACAAACAGCTAAAATGCAAGGCAAACACGCCCTCAGAGCCCTTAAGCCGGGGGTGCGAAGGACAGATAGGGCACGTAGCTGCGCCCCCATTGGCCGGGCGCCGCCCTGCCACCCCGCGGCTCCGCCAATCAGGTGTTATCGTCTCGTTTTTGAGGCTTTTGTTAAAATTTCAATTGATTTATATGAAACTGTTTTCTATTTACAAAAGCATTTCCGTTTTATTCATACCGTACTCGATGGTTTTAGGACTTATACGGATTAACACATTTTATAAAGCTCCCTACCTTTAATGTTCAATGTGGAAGTATATTATGGATGTAGGTATGTTATTATTATTCATGATTAATTAATTTACGGAAAATAAATTCTTGTCTATCGTTTTTTAGTTTTGAAGACGTTGTTATTTTTTCCTAAAGGCTAACCTAAACAAAGCAAAACACGGTTGATTGATACACTTCAATAAATCAATCAATCAATCAATTAATCAATCAATCAGTCCTTTATTGCAAGAATATGGTATACACTTAGGGTATACATAATTCAAATTAAAACTTATTTTAATACGAATTACGAAAATATTTGTAGTATAGAGTCAGATAGTGTCACGACATTAATATTAGTTCCTAGCTGCTTTTCTGATGGCACAAAAGCGTAATTAGTTTTCACGACTTAAAAAAAATGTGGTTATCATTTCGACAAGATGTTTTCGTACCTGCTTCAAAAAATTCACATTAAAATAATTAGATACACAATTATTTTTATAGTTCGAGGATTTTTATCCAATGAATTCCAGCCAGCACGAAAAAAATAAAATTTTCTTTAATAAGTATATAATGTTTTTGTGTGTTTTGCTGTTGGTGAGTCTAATAAAGAATAATAATTAAAAAAAAAACGACTAGTAATCGTATGGATTCACTAGGAAAACATAAAAGGACTATGCTCGCGTGCAGGAGCTCGAGATCTGTTTATTCTGAAATTAGCAAATCTGTGAGCCGGCAGTCTCCCTGTGTAAATACTACTGAGGGACAGCGGCGTGCTGATGTTATTGTGTTATTAGCAGATTAAAGGATTATGGGGTACTCAGCTCCACGGGCGTAGCCAGGTTTTAGTTTCGGGGGGGGGGTTCAAGAAAATAAAACGACTACTTAATATCAAAGTTCTGATTTAGGCTGTTGTTTATTTTTCTAAAATAACTTCAAAAATCATCTTTCAGATAGGGTTAATGGGGCGACAAAATATGTTAATTGGCCTCGGGCGCAAAATATCTAAATACGCCTCTGTATATTGGTCAGATATCTGTATTATACCTATATACCAGCCGGCCCATTTCGGGGGGGGTTTGAACCCCCTAAACCACCCCCCTGGCTACGCCCATGCTCAGCTCGTTAAATACTTCAGAATATTATTTTTTCACGACATGATTGGTACCTATATAGTATAATTATTATAGTTTATACCTAGGTATAAATATATAAAAGGCAAACCTGACTGATTCATCTATCAACGCACAGCCGAAACTACTGAACGGATTTTGTTGAATTTGGCATACCTACAGATAGTTGAAATGACGTAAGCTTGAAAAAAAAAACCCCAATTGAAAAACCGAACTCCACGCGGACGAAGTCGCGGGCAAAAGCTAGTATATAATGAGGTTGTTCAAAATCAGTTACGGATATTTTGGGCAAATTATGATCTACTGTTTATGTCTGAATGAATGAATGAAAACTCTTTATTGCACCAAAAACAAATATGACACACAGAACATAGAAAAACTAAACATAAATAAGCACAAAAGGCGGTCTTATCGCTACAAGCGATTTCTGCCAGACAGACAGATTCCTGTCGTGACGTTTAAGCTCAAAAATTATTTAAAAATTCGAAAAAATAATTGTTTTACTAAATAAAATTACATTGCACTCTCTAAGGCGCTGAGGTCATTGGTAAATAACTTCACAGGAATAGGTGATTCGAAGAGGAAGCTGTGTGGGATCAATGACCTTAACAGGACCACGCCGTAAATATTCAGTATATTATTTTTTTCCAAAGTTTACAATTTTTACAGCCATTATTATTTTTTTTTCTTGAGTCTTGACATAGGTAAGCAGTAGATCATATGCTCAAAATATCCGTAATTGATTTTCAACAACCTTATACTTAATAGCAGTCTCGTTATAATTTACCCAAAAATTATAGCACTACTAGCTGTTGCCCGCGGCTCCGCCCGCGTAAATATAGTATCGCACGGGAACACAGTACTTTTTCGGGATAAAAAGTAGCCTATGTTTTAATCCAGGGCCCAAACTATTACCATACAGAATTTCATCAAAATCCGTTCAGTAGTTTTTGCGTGAAAGAGGAACAAACATCCATTCATCCATCAACTTTCACATTTATAATATTAGTAGGACTTAGAATATAGGTAGAGCTAGGCTAAACTTGGGGTGGTATTTAGTATGGCTCCAGTGTAAGCGCATGCTTTTACGCTTGCACACGCATCAAATAGTGCGTGTAGGTACCTAATTACTGAGTGGTGTGCCAGAGCCGAACTGCAAATTGAACTGAAATAATTACGGAAAATGGCCTCAGAAGCCCAATTTTCGTACCTGAGGGGCAATTCTGCTAAATAAAACCTACATTAATACAATTATATACAATCAAGTCCCGATACGCTAAAACTCTCAAACAGTGTTTTTGTGAACATTAAGCCAACGTAAAACGCGCTCTAATTGGTCGAAGCGTCATAAAATCCGTTCATGGTAACATGTCGCTTCACTTTCTATCCAATCAAAGTAAAATGAAAGTCTACTTTAAATACGAGAATTGAGGTTCTGTTTGTGATCATAATCCAGTTTCGGTCCGCGCGGTGTCGCATCCACCGTCTATCGCGCGTGAGTGAATGACACAGCAGTAGGCTGTAGGACTGAAACAGGATTATAATCACAAATAGAACTACGAGAAATGGGCTTCGGATCTCGAGACTTGAGTTAGTAAAGGCTAGAATTGCAGTCACTGTAGCGTCAAAGTAGGTAATATAGAGTACTTAAACAGTATCACTCTGTTTCGCCGAACATTGAGAATTTATGTAGAGTTCAGAAATTAAGCTTAAGCTTACTGTACCTAATTTTTAAGTATGGGCATTTGACATTGGACAGGGCGGTACGGTCGTCGAAATTGGACGTTTAACTCCCGACGGTAAGATACTGATGACGACACCACATTATATTCACGAACAAATGACTGATCTGTCAACGCACAGCCGAAACTACTGAACGGATTTTGCTGAAATTTGGCATACAGATATTTGTAATGACGTAGGCATCCGCCAAGAAAGGATTTTTGAAAATTCGCCTCCTAAAGGGGTGAAAAGGGGGTTAAAATGTTGTATGGAAACTGAACTCCACGCGGAAGAAGTCGCGGGCAAAAGCTAGTCATGATCATAAAAATTGTAAACAATTTCCTTGATGATAAAATGTGTGCCGTGAACAAGTACTTTAGGTATATTTATTATGAATTATACTTAAGCAGCGTTTGAAAGCGTTAAACGAAGCGTTGAGTTTGAACAGCTGTAGGTATAGGTAGAGGTAGGCCGGTCTAGGCGTGGCCCCGCCCAGAGGATCGCGTGCCAACTGACAACCGCTGTACGTCACGACAATGTTGCTGCACGCTATCAATTATGCGGGGATGTTCACCTTCACGTTACGACAATGTTACAATTTACAACCTACTTGCTACATTCGCGCTTTTTCATCTTTGTGGGTCCTTGGTACTTGTCAATGGATTTTTCAAATGCATTTTTTGAAGATACAAATGACGGCTGGATGATCAGTATGACTTATTACTATTCATGACCTCTAATAGCTTAACCCACTGTGATAAGAACGAGAGAGACGAGGTGTCAAAATACGACACACTTGACACGTCAACTTCTACGACTGTCAGTTGTCACACTTGACACGTCAACTTCTACAACTGTCAGTTGTCATGAATGGACTTTTTAGTTTATGTTTAATAAAGCGACTTTAAAAACCATAAATAAACCAAAACAGGTACTATTACGTAATACGTTGTACAATTTCTATTCACATTTTATTTCCCGTAATTATTATAATTCAGATCCAATATGTACCTATGAATACCTATGAATTAGAATTTATTTTAATAATAGGTAGATTTAACAACTTTTCTTATGAGGATACATTTTATTAATAACTGCCGTGTCCACTACTACACGTTAGATAACTAACACCCGCTGGGCGCTACACACGTAACGATAAAACTGCATTACCTTAATTTATTTACACAAATTAGTTTAAGTAGTAAGTCCTTTAATTTTTTTTTTATATTACTTTTATGTTTGTCATTTCAACATTTTACAATTTCACGTCTAGTTTTTTTACAATCTAACGGTTTTGACAACTTTACGGTGACATATATAATATATTAGATGCCCGCCTTTATCTATTTTTTTTTCACTATTTGTGGCCCATGTCTGACAAAAGGTTGCTACTTGCTACCCCTTTTATTTTACCGTGCAGTTTTATCGTTACGTGTGTAGCAGGCATTAGGTAGTTGTTAAATACAAATCACAGAAATGGAATGCGATTATTATGCAATTCACCACAATTCTAAATTCAAACAAAATTCAAATGACGTTCTCGTTCTAATTTTAACACGTCCAAACAACGCTACTTATTCCGTTCACAATTCGAAATATTTCGAAATTGAATCTTATTACAACGTCACAGGGGTGAGTGACATTTTACAAACGCCACACCTTTGTCTATGGTGTACGTGTCACATAATGACGCGGTAGTGGGTCGCTGTAATGATGCTCCCGCCATGTTCCCACGCAGTTGGGATCACTTTTTGGGCGTATAATTTTCTTTGTTTACGTCCACGCGGGCGGTATGCGAAATTATCGAACTGACAGTGACGTGTAAACTTTTTTTATGACAAATAAACATTCCCAGGCAGAATAGATGCGGCAGGCTTCTTAGTCGATGGGAACGTAATGAAGAACAATATAATTTGGAGGTTACAGAAATGACTAAGGTCTAATTATGCACTTATTCCATAAAAGGCGTGACACGTTTTTGAGGACTTTTTAAATTAACCAAATTTTCTTGCATTTGAGAATATTTTTGCCACAAAAAAGTACGTTATGTTTGCTGAGACACAGATTCGGCTGGATGCTCTCCTTCATTAAAAAATTATATTAAACACTGATAGGCTCTACATAAAATAGCATACGTAATAAGTACAAATTGTATAGAATAATAGAGAGAAATAGAGAGAGCGAGAGACAATTAAGATACCGAAATTCAGATTAGATTATTGAATAAAATGTAATAATAAAATGTTCTATAATAGCTAATCGGTCATCGGCTGTCACCGGTCACCTTTGTCTATGTCACCGTAAAATTGAAAAACCGTTAGGTATATTGCAAAATAACTAACGAGATTGTAAAAGTATGACGAAAGATTAAAAACTAAATATTTATTATCTAACGAAAAAAAATGTAGGCAGCATATTCGCGTCGGAAGTCTATCAACATTTTACAATTTCACTAGTTTTATTACAATCTAACGGTTTTTACAATTTTACGGTGACATCTACACAGTCTCTACTATTGACTATAGAGTTGATAGTTGTTTGTCTAAATATCATGCCTTCTCTTTCATTAGTACGAAGAACGAGAGAGGTGATATGATATTTCATAACGATTAACTGGAATTAATTAAATCTTAAATATATAAAGGCAATGCTGATTGACTGATGGATCAACGCACAGGCCAAACCCATAAGGCTAGATTTAAAATTTTGCACTCGTATTTTCCCATATGACGCTAAGGAAGGACTTTTCAAAATTCAACCACCAAGGGGGTAAAATAGGGGATACAAGTTTGTACGAAACTTTTTATTCCTTGGACATATTTGCATGATATTTCGTAGGAATTAGGTACGGTAATATTTCAGCGTTTTCAAAAATTCAGTCCCTTGGAGAGTAAAATAGGGGACGATAATTTTATATCATTACAAAGATATCGTTTAAAAACCAATTTAACGCGGGCGAAGCCGCAGGCAAATGTATTTTTTGATAAGACGTGGCACAAAATTTCTCTTAACCTTTGCATCAAGTTTATTACAATAAAAAAAATTGGTCGCACGCAATTCCCAGCCACCCACATTTTCCCGCCGAAAACTCATCCCTGCTCAAATCAATACGCATCAATACGTAATACGGGAGTCGCTTACCACGTCACGTACGATATCGAGCATTTTGTATTGTGACTAGTAATGCCTTCTTTGTTCCATTTGATTTATTACATATGATATTATTATATTGAAATTGTGACACGCTTATCGCTATGGGTTTTCGAAAGAGCAATGTCGCATATATTATAATCGTACTCGAAAATGTTATACAATCATTATCAAAGGAAATCGGCAACCCGCTTTCTATTATTTTGAAATAAAAGCTTACGAAAATCATTGACTGAACACGTCAACTATTACTATTTGAAAATTTGTTGTAAAATGATAATTTGTGACGTATTTGTAAATATATTTTGTGCATGGGACGAATTTACTTCGTGATGAATGTGCAACGAGTAACGACCCTTTCAATACTTTTTGGAAAATGTCTCTACCACAAACTCTACGTCAAAAATAATCAATAGAAATATAGTTTTGTCTTCCTTATCAATGTTATTTGACAAAAGTGTATTGTACTCTTAAAGGTACATATTATACTTTTTATTTACAATACCTAATGGAAACTTCGATCGTGTATTTTAAACGTTCTTAAAATATTTTAATAATAATTTAACAAATATACTATAAAGGGCCTCTTTTTAATATTATATATCTATGATAAAGGATAAAATTATTTTCTTTGAACAAAAAATTAAACCGTCTTCGTACCAGAAAATTTGAACGTGAGTTCTATAAAATAATGTAGGATATTGTTTGGGCTGGTATCGACTTCAAAATTAAGAGAAGATTGAGTAGAGAAATAGTTAAAATTTTAGCCGAATTTACAATGGGACTTATTTAGTTTTATTTCCTACTTTTTTGGGTACCTAGGTATATTCTTTTACTTTGTTTAATAATTTTATTTTTTGTATGTTTAACGTACAAAACAAATTTCAATCCTTATTACCCATATATTATCTTGGTTGCGACATAAAAACTGAGAAATGATAAACACAGGTTGAGTTATAGCATTTCCAAACGCTTGTGTCAACAATTTGTTATCGAAACGGTGCAATGTCAGTTGGTCATTTACTAAATATTATATTTGTATTGTTTTATTATATTATTTTATTATTCTAATACATCGTTTCTCAACCGGTGGGTCGCGACCCTTGGGGGGATCGAGTTTGTTTTTAAAGGGGGTCGCAGTTTGTTGAAAAGTAATAAATACAACCTACATATAGGTACAAAAGATTAGTTTTTCGAACGAATCTTTTGTATCGAACGTCGAAAAAATCATGACGGGGTCGCAAGACTTTTTACTTAACTTTTTGGATTTTTCGTGGGTCGCGACATAAAAAAGCTTGAAAACTATGTTCTAATGCTAGCCATACACGTAACGGTTACCTGAGACATTTGCCTGTACAGGTAACCGGAGCGTGTATGTCGTATAACTGTGCAGGTTTCCATACATTATCAGCTCATGCTTACCTGACAGGCATTTTGCTGCCATAAAAAAGTAGCCCGTTTCAATCCGGAGCCTAAACTACTACCGTACCAAATTGAAATCTGTCCAGTAGTTTTTGAATGAAAGAGTAATAAACATCCATCCTCCAGTGGAGTGGGGTTCCTATAACTTCATTCATATCTGCTTCACTTACCACTTTCCTTTTAAATAGCCTCATTCAAATCCCTACCTATTACACAGGCTAGGGCTTCCCTATGAAGGAGAACCAGCCTTCACAAACTTTCACATTTATAATAGTACCAACTAGCTGTTGCCCGCGGCTCCGCGTACAAGCGTACATACAGTATCCCAAAGTAACACGGTACTTTTTCAGTATAAAAAGTAGCTTATATTTTAATCCAGAGCCTTAACTACTACCATACCAAATTTCATCGCATCCGTTCAGTAGTTTTTGTGTGAAAGAGTAACAAAGCCATCCATAAATTCTTACAAACTTTCACATCTGTAATATTAGAAGGAAGTAGGATAGAAACTTGAAACATTCCAAAAGGTCCTGCTAAACACTCTCTAAGAAAATTATTTGACCGAAATCGGACAACAACTTTTGAAGTTATTTGAAAAAAATCCTACTGCGCTTTGATACTTAAGGAACCCTCCTTATACATGCCTGACTCCTGAGCCTCTAGTCAAGATGCATTCGATAATTTCGGCGACGAACTTCGAAAAAAAAAATGTATGGGATTTGACATAAGACATAAATTTGTATACATATTGTGTCCACCTCCTTAGATCTAAGTATCGGACCTTATAAGTCCTTGAGCTCCGTGGTCTAGTGGGTAGACCGTTTGGTTCGCACTCGAGAGAGTGCAGGTTCGAATCACAGGTTGTGGCTCCTACCAATGAGACCTTTTCAGATCTTAAGTACATTATACGGACGCTCTAACGGTGAAGGAAAACATCGTGAGGAAACTCGCACATGGTTGGCCCCAGATGTAATGACTAGTCATTCCTCTGGACGAGGCTGACTATGTTGTGAGAATGCCGTATGTGCTTGGGCAACCATACGACATTTAAAAACCAACTGTCCCAGGCACTACAGTATTTCAAGAGTGGGTACTTCGCTCGGAGAAAACTGTATATATCATATATTAACGGATGAAAAGGCCTGAGTTAAAAGTCCTTACCATCAAGTGATTGAAATTAGGAGATCTATTCTGCAGTACATCATGTCAATCTGAGGCCATGGTTAGAATCTATATAGGGGAAGGGGGGGGCATGACGGGGTAGCTAGGTAAGACGGGGTACCGCATATATAGAAGAAACTAGACATTTGTGAATATAAAACAATAAGCCAATAGGAAGTCTCATTCAACCGACGATGAGTGCTAGAGAAATTGTGAGTGAGAGTGCACGCGTTTTTTGTTTACAAACAAAAAACTGGTTTAGCGATTCGTCGATCTAATTTTTTGTAAGGTTAAACGTCATTATTTTAAGGTAATTATGATCACCCCATTTATGTTTTTTTTTGTCTTTGGTTACTAGTGTCATTTATTTTGATATGGTATGTTGTTTGTAGGAATCCGTTAAACATTTTATTAGTTATTTTTTTTTGTTTAGAGTGACCTTATGAGGCAAGATGGGGTATTGGGTGTGGTGTCGTCAGAACCTTGAGTAGACTGCCAGCTCTGTGGGCATTGGGCTCACAACGCTTGTGCTGCCGTGGACGATGAAGATCTGGAGGAAATACACATTTTGTTTGTTTTGTGAGAACGACTACTCTTCCCCATCATGCCCCAATTTCATAACCCCATCATACCCCATAGTACGGGGCAAGATGGTTTTTCATAATGTTCCTATTAATTATTAATTATTAAAAAATGTGATATGTTCACTCTCCAAAGACTGTACCAAATCATAGATAGATTAATGACATAACGTGCCATTAATTAATGAGACTAATAAACATAGTGATTATGCTGTATTTTTGTTATTTTCCTTAACTACCCCATCATGCCCCCCCTTCCCCTAATTATAATATACTAGCTATTACCCGCGGCTCCACCCGCGTAAATATAGTATCCCTCGGGAACACTACTTTTTCGGGATAAAAAGTAGCCTATGTTTTAATCCAGAGCCTAAAATACTACCATACCAAATTTCATCGGAATCCGTTCAGTAGTTTTGAACGTGAAAGAAGAGCAAACAAATCCATCCTCACAAACTTTCATATTTATAATATTAGGATAGTAGGATATAAAGTTGATTGACTGATGTATCAACAAGCAGGCCAAACCCTTAAGATTGGAAATTTGAAATTTTACACATGTATTTCTCGTATGACGTAGGCATCCAATAAGGAAGTATTTTTCAAAATTCAACCCCCAAGGGGATAAAATAGGGGATGAAAGTTTAATACCTAATTTCATGCGGGCGAAGCCGCAGGCAATCAATGCTAGTTCAGAATAAATGTAACATGCACTATCACACTTAATACAATTTAACTCAAGTCACAACCTTGAAAAATTAATATCATAAGTTAGCGTTCAACAAATACATAATTTAAATGATTTCTGCTTGGTAATCAAAATATTGAGGCCATTACGATGAAACGCTTGCGCATCATATCTTTGACATTGGCTTTTTGAAAACACGGAACAAAATTGAAAATGTGTACTCATTTCCACCGCAATTAGGTTCAGTTGACGTTGACAGGTCGATTCGCGCGCTTTTCCGTTGCGCGTAGTTTTTTTTTTTGTTCGGAAAATGTTAAAGTAATTGAGTGAAAAGTTTTTTGGTTTAGTGTTTACTGTGATTTTGTGTTAAATAATTTAAAATGAAGATGAAAGAGGGTATGTGTGCTATGTAAATTATACTTTTTAGCTTTTAGTGCTAAGAATTTGTGATAAAAAATATATAATTTATTATTAAATACTGTACCTATTGTTAAAAACTAAATAAAACAATAATTATTGAAATCAGTACCCAGGAATGAAATAATAGAGCAGTCCCCACTGAAAACTTTATACAATACTCTGATTATATTCCTAATTTAATCCAAAGGTAAACAATTTTTTTAAATTCAACAAAATGTATGTGTCAGCCTAATTCTTAATTGCACGGTAACATTTAAATTAGTGTAGTTTCTTGTCTTTTTGTTTACGCTGATAATAAACTAGCATTAATCGCCCGCAGGTTCGTCCGCGTGAAATTAGGTTTTTAACTTTCATCCCCTTGGAGTTGAATTTTGAAAAATCCTTGCTTAGTGGATGCCTACATCATATGAGAAATACGTGTGCAAAATTTCAAATTTCTAGCCTTAAGGGTTTGGCCTGTGAGTTGATACATCAGTCAATCAGCTTTGCCTTTATATAATATACATAGATACGAGTATATAGATAGACGGATATGAAGTCTGAACAAAGTATACCTACGGGTAGTATACACGTTTCTTTGAGTATTGGGTTTTTTTGTGATGAACAGCTATTTTTACACAATATACTATATATAAAAACCTACACAACCCAGTTACTGAACTGCTTTGATTTTTTTATTTAATCTTAAGTTATGTATATTGTATAGGTATTAGGTATGTAAATATAAATTATCTTAAACCGTAAACCGTATATAAAAAATGTATATAGCCGAATGTATAACCACCTCCTGTTTTTGGAAATCGGTTAAAAATTGATAGCAATAATTTCCAATGTCTCGTACCTATAAGGGGCGAAATAGGGGTTGAAAGTTTGTACGGAAAACCTGTAAATCTGCACATATTCATGCTCTTAAATACATTTCATTAGATATGCATTTCAGCGTTTATCAGAATTTACCCCTAGGGGTGTAAAATAAGGATTGAAATTTTGTATTGTTAAAATTTTTAAATCTTCACCAATAACCATTTAAGATGTATTCTAGGTCATACAAACAAATTATTTAGAACGTATTTTACTTTTTTTTACAATTCGTCCCATTTATTTTTTACAATTTAGGGATGAAATGACACAGCCATAGCACAGTCCATAGAATGTAAAATATCAACAACTGCATGGATAGCGTTAAATTTTTGGCACGCAGAGAGTTATTATGACGTAGAAATCGGTTATGAAGGGATTTTTCGAAATACATACCCCTCGGGGGTGCTAACCCGCGCGGACGAAGTCTCGCGCTAGAGCTAGTAAATACTATTCGTAACATAAGATTTTATTAAACTCCTTCATTAGGGTTCCGTAATACACAAGGAACCCCTATAATTTATCTCTGTCTATCCGTCTCGTCTGTCTGTCTGTCCGCGCTTCTAGTTTGTGTAGTGTTCGGTACTAATTATATAAATGGATGAAATTTGGTATAGTTATAAACTGTGTAGGTATAAATCTAGATCTTGGCATCATAAAATAATAATAATTTAATGTTTTAGGGGTAGCTCTTCATACATGTGAAGTGGGGATGAAAAATATTTTTTCATTGTACCCCATCTTGTGAGGTATCGTTGAAATATAAATAATGGCGAGTTTTCATACATGACTTTTTTACAATTTCTACCGTTTTCGATTAATCGGCCTCCAAAGTGATTTATAAGTAGGTCCCCCCGGCATTTCTAAACTATAAGACTTAGATACTTGCAATTTTCTATGCTGATAGATCATGCTCAAAACTTTTTAAGAAAATTATTTTGAGCCAAATCGTACAATAACTTTTGAAGTTATACAAAGATAGTTACGGAACCCTCCTGCTCCTCCTAACCTAAATATATTTAGGTTATTATATATTATATATATGTTACGGGTAATGCTAGAAGATAGAGTAAACCTAGGTTTATTTGGGTTTACCTAGGATTACCCAAGCTTTGTGGATAAAGTCCGAATATTTATTTATATTCGGCGTTTACCCGTATACAACTAAGTTTATCCAACACTGGTTGGGTAATATTCGGTGCTGGTCTGAATAATAATAGAAATAAATTTTAATTCGAAATTTACCCATACTCACCTAGGTCTACCCAAGACAGGCTGGGTAATGTTAGAATAATTAATGAAATTAAAAACTATGTGCATTTTATAGCTTTTGTTTAACTGAAAAAACGAACACAAAACAATCATTGCTTTTTTATATATTGGTGATATATTTTCAATGTCGATCAGTTTATCCTGACACACAAAAAACTGGTTCCTTGAGAACATTTCTTCGATAGTTCCACGTTCGTTATTTTCTATAACTGCCATAAGCACGTTCCGAAAATCTCCTTTTCCTCTATCAACATTATAATTACGACCAACACTAAACATTACCCAACCAGTGTTGGGTAAACTTAGTTATATACGGGTAAACGCCGAATAAAAATAAATATTCGGACTTTATCCACAAAGCTTGGGTAATCCTAGGTAAACCCAAGTAAACCTAGGTTTACTCTATCTTCTAGTATTACCCGTAACATATATATTCGTATAGAACTAAAGTGTGTCAGGCTGTGCGGTATGGAGGTCGCGACACAGTTTTCCCGCCGACTCAGCAAGGTGACTCACTGTGTGACCACACGTGGGCATAGTAACTAACGTAGTAATTACTAATTACTACTAAAGTTGTAATAGTTTGATAGGCAATAAGGTATTACCAGGAGATCGCCTTTTCTCACCACATAGAAATGATGGTACCTACTAAGATTGAATATTTAGTGAACAAAACTAGGGGCAATTCTGCTAAATAAAACCTGCATTAATACAATTACAATTAAGTCCTGATACGCTTACACTCTCAAACGGTGTTTTTATGAACGTTAAACCAACGTGAAACGCGTTTTGATTGGTCGAAACGTCATAAAATCCGTTCATGGTAACATATGTCGCTACACTTTCAATCCAAAGTAAAATTAAGTCTACTTTAAATAGGAGAATTTAGGTTCTGGTGTTATTCAGTCACCGGATTTTTTGTGCCAACTTATTAATTAATTTAGTATCCCATATATTCGGTTTTTTCACGACAACATTTTTTAATTTTTTTTGTAAGTCTACTTAAATGTAAAAACATTTGAATAAATTTTACTAAAAATCGCTATATCGGTTACAAGAAAACGAAAAATCAACATAGCTTCTGCGATTTAGCTCTGGTAGAGCTCATCGTATCGAAGTCACGTGTGTATTGAATTTTTGTAAATGTTTACATTTAAGAAAGGTATTGTAAATACTAGCATTTGGCCGCGTATTCACGGAAAAACTTTTTTTTTTTTTGGCACATACTAGCCTTTGTGTTTGACCAGAGCCAATTTTAACAAAATTCTGTTCAGTTTTTGCATGAAAGACCCATCCATCCATCCTCACAAACTTTCACTTTTATAACAGTAGCAGTAAGTTATATTGTAGAGAGAGTGTAGGTTTTGATATTTCGCTACATGTAGAAAGCCCTCCACAGATTGAAGAAAGAGGAACATTTCACAAATTCTGTTCAGTTTTTGCATGAAAGACCCATCCATCCATCCTCACAAACTTTCACTTTTATAACAGTAGCAGTAAGTTATATTGTAGAGAGAGTGTAGGTTTTGATATTCCGCTACATGTAGAAAGCCCTCCACAGATTGAAGAAAGAGGAACAGATAAGAGGCTACGACCTCTGTGGCTCAGTGGTAGCGCATTGGCACTCAAGTTTGAGGTGCGGGTTCGAAAGCCGCCGAAGGAACAATAAGTTTTCTGTGTGCCTGGGTTCGATTTGTGTTAAATATGTGTATAATGTAATATCTATACTAATATAATAAAGAGGAAAGATTTGCTTGTTTGTATCGAATAGGCTCCGAAACAACTGGACCTTGGTACAGATATAATACTTTATATCTGATCACGTGGTCTACTGACCACGGTGAAGGACATAGGCTACTTTTTATTAAGGCAAATTGTACGGTTCCCGCGACATTTTTATAGCGCGCACGAAGTCGCGGGCAACTTCTAGTCTTAAATATATTTATAGCATAAAAGCATTGAATATGTTGCCGTTGTCTCGTACCTGTAACGCAAGTTCTTCAAGAACTTACCACGCGACCAAATTGACGTGTTGTGAAAGCGTCCACAGATAGATATCCTCAAAACCATCAAAATACAGAACACATTCACTATGATAGAGTCTAACGCACTTTATTTTTCTACGCATATTTACATTATTAAGGGCTGGCATAAGTTACATATTTACATAGCGACTGGATTCCACTGCCCCTCAAGGGATAGTAGCCCTTATATGACACTTAAATCAGGAATCATAGAGGCGATTATCCCGTATTGTACAGGGCAAGTTTACAAACCATTTCTCTATATTATCACTATAATGACAATAAACCTGTTTTGGGGATCCTCAAGAAAATATTATGTTTACAAATAAATAAATAAAAATTCGTGCTTTTTCTTTTCTGTTTCTAGAAGTTTTTTATTGATCAGAATTTACTTTTAATGAATTATAAATTATCAGTCTTGCTATCATAAACTGACCTATCTGGGGGCACAGTAGTTGGTACCGCCAGGACGAGCTAAGCGAAGCGTAAGTTTGTAGGAACGAAACGGCCAAGCCACATAACTTGACTGTGGTGTAGAGTTTGTGAAGTTAGGCTTGTAGAGTTAAGGCGTGTAGTTTGGTAGAGTCAGTTTAGTTTTACATGCGACCTGATAGCTTTTTGATAGTGCGAGTCATATGGTATCGTCTTGGCATCGCTTTACATAAAAATATTTTTATTGGGATAGTCGTTTTCTGCTTCACGTTTAACCCTCACGTACGGAACCCTAACGTATGTATTGGTGGGAAATAAAGGAATCATAGAGGCGATTATCCCGTATTGTACAGGGCAAGTTTACAAACCATTTCTCTATATTATCACTATAATGACAATAAACCTGTTTTGGGGATCCTCAAGAAAATATTATGTTTACAAATAAATAAATAAAAATTCGTGCTTTTTCTTTTCTGTTTCTAGAAGTTTTTTATTGATCAGAATTTACTTTTAATGAATTATAAATTATCAGTCTTGCTATCATAAACTGACCTATCTGGGGGCACAGTAGTTGGTACCGCCAGGACGAGCTAAGCGAAGCGTAAGTTTGTAGGAACGAAACGGCCAAGCCACATAACTTGACTGTGGTGTAGAGTTTGTGAAGTTAGGCTTGTAGAGTTAAGGCGTGTAGTTTGGTAGAGTCAGTTTAGTTTTACATGCGACCTGATAGCTTTTTGATAGTGCGAGTCATATGGTATCGTCTTGGCATCGCTTTACATAAAAATATTTTTATTGGGATAGTCGTTTTCTGCTTCACGTTTAACCCTCACGTACGGAACCCTAACGTATGTATTGGTGGGCAGATGACCTGTGACAGCGCGCGCGGTAGCCATCGCACTAAAATGGCCGACAATATGGCGCATAGGCGCGAGTTTTTTTCCTTTTATAGAGTTCATAATATTTTGTGGGTGAGTGGGTTTTACCAGCGACTTACGGCTTTTGACACTGTAGCTGGCTTATACATATACCGTTTTGTCAAACCGGTATAAATTATGTGTGAGAAAATTGAATGAAATTTTGAAATTGCACTTTATATAAACTGCCTGAGACCAATACAATGGTTAATACCAAAGTTTTTTTCTTTTCCAATCCATGTAACATGTAGAGTTAAAAAGCAGTCAAGTGTGAGTTGTACACGCTCTCGTAGGGTTTCCATACAAAACGACAAAAAACGTTTATGTATGGGAGCACCATTTAATTATCTATTTTAATCTGTTTAAAGTATTAATATCATAAAACAACGTGTACCACATAAGGTATACCAATCCGAAACCCAGTGATAATACTCATGAAATTGAACAACTTTCCCCAAGGAATATAGGTCAAAATATGAAAAAAATATTTGGACTTCCCATACTAATTTGATTTGCTGGCCGTGCGTATTGTATGGGAGGTCAATTTTTTTTTTTCATATTTCGACCTGTGTTCCTGGAGAAAGTTATTCAATTTCATGAGTATTATCACTGGGTTTCGGATTGGTATACCTTATGTGTTACACGTTGTATATTTAATGTTAAAATGACATGAACAATACATAATCAATGAACATTTCAACTGTCAAGTTATCATGGTCCATGAGATACAGCTTGGTGACAGACAAAATTCCTCTATCCTGAGCCTCTAGACAAGATGCATTCGATAATTTCGACGGCGAAGTTCGAAAACAAAATGTATGGGATTTGACGTAAGGCATCGCAAGCGACATGTCACATAACAATGACTTATGTCAAATCCATACATTTTTGATTTCGAACTTCACCGTCGAAATTATCGAATGCATCTTGACTAGAGGCTCTGGTTACATGTTTTCTATTTCTTGTTGTTGTAACTGTGGGAGAGCCACGCTTCGGCAGTAATGGGCCGGCTCGACCGGATAAATACCACGACCTCACAGAAAATCGGCGTGAAATAACGCTTGCGTTGTGTTTCGCCGAGTGAGTGAGGTTACCGGAGGCCCAGGGGGGAGGGATTTGACGCAAGGAACGCAAGTCGCTACACCAGAGGAGTTACAAGTACAACTCCTCTGGTGTTGCGAGTGTCCATGGGCGGCGGTAATCGCTTACCATCAGGCGATCCGTCTGCTCGTTTCCAGGTTCATTACATTTAAAAAAAAAAAAAACAAGTAATACACAACATCTCGTATCTGAAGGTGTCCTAAATTCAACTCCCAACTCACGAGACGTCACAAGCCAGTCTTAAACACTGTTATTATCTTGTGGGCGTTATTGGGCGGCGCTGTGACGCCTTTCGCATGAATAAGTAGCCACTTAACTTTCCGCTTACATTAAAAAGAATAGCGATTAAGGAAACCTTTTCAAAAGCAAGTGGCTAGTTATTTATCAACTAGGTGGTACCCGTAACTTCCTTTACGTATATTTATACGGATAGTTATAGCGGAAACGGAAGGCAGAACTCTATTTTTTAAACGGAACAGAAAGATTGAAGTCGCCTGAGCGACTTCTTATAATACCAGCTTTCAGCTAGTGAAAGCCTCGTGAAAATCGGTCCAGCCGTTTCAGAGATTAGCCGGAACAAACAGATAGACAAATAGACAGACAAACAAAAATAAAAAAATATTATTATTGTAAGTGCCGAATAAACTTTCAAATGAATTAAGTCAAAAGCTGTTAATTTAAAATTACAAACGGACACTTCAATTATATTTATTTATATACATGTTCTAAGTAAATATTTCTACAGTGTAGATTCTAGATCGAGTCCTTCATATTATAAATTTTAGCTAGAG
Source organism: Glaucopsyche alexis (assembly GCA_905404095.1). Taxonomy (NCBI): domain Eukaryota; kingdom Metazoa; phylum Arthropoda; class Insecta; order Lepidoptera; family Lycaenidae; genus Glaucopsyche; species Glaucopsyche alexis. The sequence goes on from FR990044.1 coordinate 29,456,891, forward strand.
ACCGCGAATAATTCATAAAATTAAAAACTGTATGTGTAAATAAATTAAATAATAATAATAATAAATAAAATTAAAGAACTATAAAAAAAGAGAAGTAGGTATAATGCGATTCAAATGAGGATAGGATCGAGTCGGCGCCATATGGTTTCGAATTTAGTTGTTACGATAGTTAAATTTATGTTTAGATAATCGATTACTACTTACTTATTTAACATTTTTATTTAAATTCGATGCAAGACTTAAGACTATAATATATTTATATATGCACATACCTAAGTTTTTCTGAAAATCGCACTTTTCAAGTGATATTTGACAGAAAAAGGTCATTGATTTCTTATTATCTCATTTGAATTACTCAATCATCAATCAACTTCTTTTTTCCTCCGTTTTTCATAGTCATGTGAGGTGTATCTAGAAAGTAATTAATAGTCCAGGATTCAAAGCTTTAGAGTAGGTATTTGCTCTATAAAGCATATCGGTACGTGATTTTCAACAAATTCCCGAACTCTTGTAAAATTTGGCTAAACATTTATAATTTGTCATCTAATGGCACATTCGTGACTCCTAGAATACTCGCCGGTGCAATAAAAACAAATATGCGTTTAAAGTAACAAATAAAATTGAAAAAATTCGAAAAAGGCCGCCCGCCATGTTGGCTGCGCGTACGCACGTTCGCGCCCAAATCTTTATGGATCGTTTTTGTGCGTGACGTTTGGTACATTTTTTCGTTCCGATTTCAAATTCGAATTATGATTATTACTATTTATGGTTTTTTAGTTAATCGCTTTATTTTTGATGTTAGATCATAGTGTTATGAGCAATGTTTCGCTTAAAATACTCCGTTCTTCTGCCTGTATGTTCGCCCTTACTAACTTATTTAATTATGAATAGATGTCACCGTAAAATTGTAAAAACCGTTAGATTGTAAAATAACTAACGAGATTGTAGAAATATGTCGAAAGATTAAAAACTGTATATTTACAATGTAACGAAAAATAATGTGTTAAATTATAGACAGCATGTTCGCGTCGGAAGTCTATCAACGGTTTACAATTTCACTAGTTTTATTACAATCTAACGGATTTTACAATTTTACGGTGACATATACATTATACTTAAATTAATAAGTACAGTTATAAATTGAAGAGTATAGATTTTACCTGTGGTATCATATATTATGTTATTTTTTTATTCTACCCCATCGCTTGGAATATACTTACGTCGAATACCTAGGTCTTATCATTTAAAGTCGAGGTTTCATACATGACTTATTTTATGAAGTGTGCCATTTTTGAGTAATTTCCCTCCAAAGTGGTTTAAAGGAAGAGGACTAAGTAGGTACGTGTAAATTATTAAGTTCAATTTATAAATACAGAAATATTGGGGTATTACTACTTCATAAACGTAAAGAAATATAAAATTTATATGTAGTTGAGTATTTAGATACATCTAAAAAACCAAAGGAGCTTAATTAAAAAAAAACTGCATCATTATTTTACTTACCTACGTCAAATACAAAAATATTCAATATAGTAAGTATAAAATTTAACGCACAAATATCGAAGATATTTTTACAAATAATATGTTCCTGCGGCACTGCGTATTTTTTAAAAAATATTGGCACTTTTACCTAGGAGTGACGTCACAGTTTGGTACAACTTTTGTATGGAGCGTTTTCACAAGACTTGTGAAATTTAGTGAACAAATCGCAGTACTTTAAAAAATATTGATTTAATATGCTGTTTCTTCTGAGAATATTCTCATATGTAAGAGTGCTCATTTGTGTATTATAATATCTGTCACCTAGCTTAAACTATAATGTAGTTTTGGGTTAGGTTAGGTTAGAACTTTTTTATCACGTTCAAAACGTCTTCGGGGCGGTAACACGGCCTCACAAAAACCCGGCGTGAAATAACGTGTAAGAAGTTGAAACTTAGAGCATTAAACCATCTGCTCTAAGGGTAGATTGTAAGTTTCTGGTAGTTTATAATAAAAACTATTTAGGAAGTGATTTTGGGGTCCGAAATCGGACAATAACTTTTGGAGTAATTAGAAAAACAACCTATTGCGAGGTGATAGTCACGGAACCCTCCTGACATGACGTCCTGACATGCTATTGGTCAGGTTATTTTTCCTTCAAAAACGTCAGGCACGTGCCCACTGCAGCTCTGCCCACACTCCTAAGTACAAATAATAAACAGTTTAATTAGCTGGTAAATACGTAAGTAATGTCAATATAAGCTAAGTGAGTTTAATTTTAAGTGCTCAATCACCGACAAAGATGGCCGCTTCTCGGGCGTTACGAGTGTTTACATTTACAATAAACGATCCGCCCGTTTCATCTTATACCCGACTTGGTTATGATTTTCGCGCGAATTTTTTTTTTATGTAAAAAATGTAGGTAAGCAATTACCGCCGCCCATGGACACTCGCAACACCAGAGGAATTACACTTGTAACTCCTCTGGACCTGCTACTTACGTTCCTGGTCCTTAAATCCCCAATCCCCCCCCCCATGGGCCTCCGGTAACCCCACTCACTCGGCGAAACACAACGCAAGCGTTATTTCACGCTGGTTTTCTGTGAGGTCGTATTTATCCGGTTGAGCCGGCCCATTCGTGCCGAAGCGTGGCTCTCCCACAGTTAATTCTGTAAATCTTGTATGTATGTATGATTGTTATGGATATGGTCAACTGATGGTAACCTTTGCCGGTCTTTTACCTTTTCAACCACTAACTCCCGTATATTAGCTCGGCTATCAGCTATCACAGAATGCTCTGAAAAGTTGATTTTTATGATTGAACTCCTCGGGCCTCCGCTTTTCTGAATTACTCGGCGAAACACAATGCAAACGTTATATCACGCCGGTTTTCGCTGATACCGTTGTATTTTAATCCTAATACTATTACATATTGTTTCTGAGGATGGATGGATGTATGTTTGTTACTCCTTCACGCAAAAACTATTGACAGATTTTGGTGAATTTTGGTATGGTAGTAGCTTAAGTTTATCCCGAAAAGTACAATGTTCCCGTGGGATACCGAAGTTATACAGTTGATTACCAGTTTTGTCTATACTTAATATAATAAAGAGGAAATGTTTTGAAAGCCTATTCAATGCAAAGAAAGAAGTTTGCATTGAATAGGCTCTGAAACTACTGGACCAATTTTGTTGAAATTTGGCACATATGTAGAGTATATAGGATAGTAGGATATAGGCTACTTTTTATCGCGGAAAATCTACGGTTTCTACGAAATTAACTTTTGCGCGCACAAAGTCGCGAACATCTAGTCTGTTATATAGTGTTATGTCGCGTAGCACTGCTACGAGCGGCGTAGAGCGCTGTATGATGTATAATGTATTTATGTAAGATATACATGCAAAAAAATAAATTGCAGGTGTCTGTTTGTAATTTCAAATTAATAGCTTTGAACTAAATGCATTCTATTATTATGATCGTAATTCGTATATATGGTATCACACCAAAAAATGAAAATTTAAAAGTTTGTCTATCTATTTGTTACGGCTAATCTCTGAAACGGCTGGACCGATTTTAACCGGACTTTCACTGGCTGATATCCCGATGTTATTCTATAATAAATCGTACTAGGTACCGAAATCGTTCCTCGGCATATTGAAATTATAGGCACTAGGCGTAGACAGAAGCCCTTACGCTATACGAACATAAGGCTGGAACTTTGTTATAACTGTCCGGAATCCATAAAGCCGAGGAAATTTCTGAGCATTGAAAATAGAACTCTGCGCTAATACAATAGAGATGAAACTCGAAGTATAAAACCTCACTACGTATCACCAGGGGGAGGGGACGGGGTCTAAAAAGTTGTTAAAAACATCACGTAATTAATGGACAGTCCCTTTAGAGGACGACTCCCGAACACTTCGCGCCCCACGTCGCAGACAATAGGTGTTTAGTGTATGTAATTTGTATGTTAGTCTATAAGGTATTTATAATATGGGCCTGTGCAGCCCGAAATAAACGGTAATTAATTTTAATTTCTTGCCTTAGGTTGAGACTATAGGATCCGGAATCCGGCGGTCCCAGGAAAATTCAGAGCATTGGAAATAGAACTCTGCGCTAATACAATACAGCGTAGTTCTATTTCTAACGCTCTGAATTTTCTCCTGCCTTCCCGATTCCGGACATATTCCCAGCCGTCGTTCGAATAATACCCAGGAAAGTTAAGCAGCCGTAGCTAATATTAATTGCCGAATGCTTTTGTTTGTAACATTCACAACATTGTATCGGACGGAGTGCTGGCCGCGTTCCATTCTGTTTACATCTGAAGCACGTTTAATACATTGTTGGCGGATGACGTACGCGCAATTTTCTATAACTTGCTAGTAGTTACTGGCTAAATATGTTCGCTTACTTAGTAGGAGCTGGGCCTCTAGTCAAGATGCATTCGATAATTTCGACGGCGAACTTCGAAATCAAAAATGTATGGGATTTGACATAAGTCATCGTTATGTGACAGGTCGTTTGCGATGCCTTATGTCAAATCTCATACATTTTGTATTCGAATTTCGCCGTCGTAATTATCGAATGCATCTTGACTAGGGGCCCTGGTAGGTATTTTCTTATGCCCTTTTGCCGGTCTTCCAATGCATATTTTTGACAAGTATAGGCAATCATTTCCAGAATATGTTATCGAACCAAATCTTGGCGGTTGCCTACAAAAGGATTTTACGTTTGAAATTTCAAGTGAGATACACATTTTATTTTAGCTTTATTTTCGTCGAGCTCTTTTGATGAATATAATTATCTTTACACTTGACTACGAGTATAATATTATGTCTGAATCACTATTTTCTACGTTAGAACTCAAACTTTTTACCTAATAGGTCTCTAAATTACCTATAATACTTTAATGATTATTATCCACTAGGTTTTGCCCGCGGCTCCGCTCGCGTAAATCCAGTATCCCACGGGAACACTGTACTTTTACAGGATAAAATGTAGCCAGTTTTAATCCAGAGCCTAAACTAATACCATATCGAACATCAAGATTCGTTTCGTAGTTTTTGTATTCGTTCTGTAAACAAACATCCATTCATCTATCCATCCATCCATCCATACTCACAAGCTTTCACATTTATAACAGAAATAGGATTAATTGCTTTTAATTATTGGGAAAAAAAACAACTTTACTTTTGTCAATCGTGGCGCGAAGCGCCACGATTGACAAAAGTAAAACTTCGCAATTGTTTTATACAAGCCTACATTGACGTGGCGACGCGTCACTCGTCAGTCGCCTCATCAATCGACCGCCGATTTTTACCTCTGAAATCATGTCACATTGTAAGTTATGAATTAATAACAGTATACATTTAACGCGACTATTTAGGAACGGCCAGATGTTTTGGCAGATTACTCCACCCCAGCAATAACTAACACTAATCGCCCTAATCCAGCAGCTTACGAGCGGAACCGTCGCAAAAAATATGTCTGATTTACACCATCTTCTAAATTACTGCTTGTTTATACACCTTTGACACACTTATACAATAAAAACGAATTCAAAAACTTTTAAAACGTCAAATGCTTTTTATTCTATTTCCAAAAAAGTTAGAGAATTTGAAAATAGAACAGAGAATTTTCACGTGTCAAATTCGAAAATTGCTTAGTACCTATCCAATTTTAATCATCTAGATATTTTCTACTGAGAAGCTCTAAACTAATTATTCACTTTCACATCAAAATATAGCGAGCTTTATTAGATTAGAACAAAGAGCTTTTTTGTGCTGTGGGGTCTTTCCCGTGATAACAAAAGCGGAGTCCCGCCAAAAGACCTGTCACCGTGACAATGAGTCATAGACAAACTATTGTTTAAGGCAATCAGCTTATGGCAAAGATGTTAAAGTCCAAAATCCCGTAGAAGTCAATTATGAATACACACAAAAAAGTTTTATTCTCTCTATTTTGCAAATGCGTGGGAACTAAAATTTGAAATAACTAGAAACCTTACTACTTACCTTACTACTTAGCGAATGCTCACTGATACCAGTGAGCATTCGCTAAGTAGTAAGGTAAGAGGTATGACGTTAGGTAGACATACGATTGATCTATGAATGATATGAAATAAAAGTTGTTTATTTCAAATTGAAATTTAACATTGTACCTACGTAGAAGGTGCCGGATACCTTAACCCACTTTGCTGCTTTAGTTTTGAAGGAAATACTAAAGACAACAATCTCAATATATACGCTACATATTGCAAGGAGATTACAAGAGTATAATACCTATGACATTATCACTTATACAAACTATTACAATATCTACCAATTTTCTTATCTGCAGACTAAAGAGTGTATAGGTATTTAAATACCACGTACCAGGTAACCATTACCTAATTTGTAAACATTTTATTGCTATTTTATGTACCTTTAATTTTCATGAATGAACGTAAAATTTTACACATCAGACGTTCCCACACGAAATGCTAATATCTGATGAATGAAACTACAGGTGTCCGGCGCAAAAAGTGTCAAAAACAAACAAAACACAGTAAAACCTGTTTTAGACACGTGCGTACCTTGCGGCCAGAGACAATAGATATACGCCTTCGCAGATTGAAAAAAAAATGGCCGTACTTGGTCAATTTATTGACTTGTTACGTTCCCACGTTGCGGCCTTTCGGAAACTATCCCTATTGTGTTATATCTTCGTTGTATTGACTTGGAAGTTACTAATACAATCAGTGGTAACTAGCATCGTTGTTTTATAATCTGAGTCTTAGATACACGTTTGATGGCAACATCTTTTTACTATCTTGGCTAAAATTTTATTTAACTTAAGGGAGTATATTATCCGGAAAACGGTAGGGTCCGCGAAAATTCCAAGCATTGAACATAGAACTCTGGACTAATACAAAAAAAGCTAAAACTCAAACACACAAGTGTCGAGTCAGATGTCTAGTAGTTTATTTAGCCTATTTTGTATTTAGTTTCGATGCAAACAAACATACAAACAAACAAATCTTTCCTCTTTATAATATTAGCATAGCAGTATAGACAATAATACTAATTTAACTACTTAATTTCTTTTTAAAATTGCTGCACTGGCCTTTTTTTTGCCGACTAGAGTCTAGAACATTCTCTAATGTTCTATCTAGTCTCTACCTCTGTAGAGACTATCTATTGTGTATCGATGCCTAGCTGGAATAATTAACTTTGCATTTTACAAGAATTGGCAGAGTCTGCACATTTGGCATTTACCTAGCACGTGTTACAAATACGATTATACGAGTAACTTTGACGCCATAGACGATTATAATAGATTTATCCTAGGATCACTAATCTCAGGTAAATAAAGATAACTATCCTCGCAAATCCTTGAAAATAAAATTTCTTGACATCTGTTATGGATTTAGGTACCCTACTATCTTACCAATTTAAATAAAATCTGGTTTAAATTATGAAAAAATGTGCCAAGACGACGTGTCTTATTTTTAATACTTATAGAATTTCTAGATAATTTAAGGCTCTATAAAAAATAGATATTTGGCTTTACCTCTTTGCAAAAACTTACCCTTATTATATTTCTATTCAGTACTAACTACCCCTATAAACAAATAATTATCAAACAGGTAAGGGGTCGTCCATAAATCACATGATGCCTAAAGGGGTCCGAAAAAAAATCACCAAGTATCACAAGGTGGAGGAGGGGGTATAAGGAGACATCACGTATATTAATTTTCGAATCTAGTCTATGCATACCAAAATTATTATCGGTTGTAGATTCGTAGTGTTGTTTAAATACTTACAAGACAAATGACTCGTATAGTTTTTAATTGCTTAAATTATTCGATTAAATTGTTTTTTAAGTTAAAGTTTTTCTTCAATCATGACCTGCTTACTATGTTAAATACTAGGTAGTATAAACCCTCACCACGTATCACCAGGGGGAGGGGAGGGATCTAAAAAGTTGTTAAAAATATCACGTGATTAATGGACGCCCCCTTAACTATTATTAATATTTTACAGTCAAGTGACAAACTGAACATTAAACTAAACAGCGTTAGTATGGGAAAATTCAATCGCGAGGAAAATACTAATGACTTAGTATCACCGTTTAAACTTTTCCTGAACTGCCACAATTAGGTATTTCGATACCAAAATTATCCAAACAGCACACATACCACATTTCATCAAAATCGGTTCAGTATCTTCTGCGTGCAGCGTAAAAGAGTAACAAACATCCAGCCATGCATCCTCACAAACTTTAAGGATTCTTTAATTTAGTGATAAGCAAGGTCTAATAAGATACAAGAAGCAATATTTCATAATATTCCCACAGCAAATATCACCCCATAAGAACAACACAGTTGAAGTATGGGACCACCGCGCGCCGGGATCGAACCCGGATCCGGCGGATTAGCGCACGTGCGTCTGTTTTTGTTCCACGGCTCTTTCATTAACATGACAGTCTAGTAAAAATATTAGAAAACCAGCCAAGTGCGACTCGGATTACCGAACGAAGGGTCCAGTACCATTATTTAATAAATTATTAGTACTAGTAATAATATTTTATTTTTTAAGAGAATATGCAACATAATATTAAATATTCACTAAACTTTAGTGAATATTTCTAGCGTCTACTTGTTGCCGTTATTGATATCGAGCAAAAACGGCAAAAAATCACGTACGTTGTATGTCTTAAATATATTTTATTTTATTCTGTTTTTTGTATTTGTTGTTATAGCGTGAACAAAAATACAATATAATCCGTGAAAATTTCAACTATCTATATAGCCTGGTGACAGACAGACAACCTGACAGACGGACAACAATGTCGCCGACGATGACGTATAGCTATAACTTGGTGCGGGACCCTAAAAAGTACACAGATTAAGCAATTATAAATTATAGTAGAATGATATCATATTTTGTGTCTTGAGTACATTTTAAATGAAAAAATATCGATTATTTTTAGGTAGGTATTCATGTAAATTAATATAATTATAGGTTTCGCCACGCAAAACGCAAAACAAACAGGACAATCATTCTTTATTACACAAGTATAATTAAATTGAAGTCAATGTAGACAAAATTATTAATTGAATAAATTATTATTCATTAGATATTATGCTTGCCAAATAATGTCAGTTAGTCTTGGCCTTAGAGCATTAAACCAATGTCTTGGCCGTTGACACTCAGTAAAAAATCTATTGAATGTAGCGAATGAAAAGATTTGCGATTCGAATTTCGAACATGTGTTGGTTTTCAGTCAAGATGGCCGATATGGTAATGAGATGTCATTTTATTGATTTGGTCCTTAACGTTACTTATCGCGCTCCGTGTCTTCGCATAATTATGGTTCATTATAGTTATTATTGTCGCTAAATGTGATAGATATTTAATGGCTGTATAAATGTGTATTGATCACTTTTGTAAACATAAATAAATGCATAAAATGTTTAAAAGAAATGGACGTGCTGTTTTATTTTCCTGGACAAATAGTTATGCTCAATTATGTTATTTATGCGGAGGTGGTGAAAATTCACTTTCGTTTACGGGTAATTATTTTCCGAAGTAACATTTAACTGTTACTCAATTTGGAATTTTTAACAGCTAATAATCAGCCCAATCTGGTTTTGCTATAAAATGTCATATTATAAGCTTACGTCGTATAACAGTATTCGCCAACTAGGAAATTAAGTCGCCAACTTATAAATTCCAGTGCAATTTGAGATAAATTTTCGACGCTTTTTTTATCTGCCGATTTTTGTATTTAGTTGTGGTTAATGGTTATTTATAAAATACTCGGGGTTTTCGCCAGTTTAGTGATGTCGCCATCATATTAATTTGATGACAAATTTAGTAATACAGCATGCTCATTTGCAGCCGCAAACTTATTTTTAATCCCACGATTAATTGTATGCCCTTATTAGTATTCAGTAGATACTTATATTTTTCGCTATTCAAGTGAAGCCGTTATGGTTTTGTCTTGGGATTGTTTGTTTAATTTTTCATTCCTTGTAAAAAACAAAAGTTGAAGATCAAAATAATCGGAGGATACTTTTATCTTTTGACAGATGTCAAACTTGATGGCATATTTATCATTTTGAATCTCGAACGAGGATTCCCGTTACGTAACAATCATTGTCGCACCATGGCGGTCAATTGTTAACAAATACGGGCCTTTGTCAATTGTACCTGTGAATGTTTTTTTTTTCGGAAACGGATCTAATATTCGGAAGGTGAAGTCAGTATAATTCCGAACCTGTTAGTGTAAGGTGCAATTTTTAAATTCATGGCGAAAAGCCTTTGACATATTTTTTAAAAATTTTGAACAAAGTTATAATGAAGCAACCATACAAACGTGTTTTGAAAAATATTTATGACATCTGTGACTTTGAAATGGAATTTCGTAAGTGGATTTTATTTTTACATATCATAAATAGGTAGGTATACATTTAATTAAAGAACCACCAGTTTAATTTGTAATTATTTTGAAAAATCAAAAAAATATAATAATACACTTAAAATTACATAATTCTTAAAATAATTAAAAGACTTGGCGGAGGCACTTCCGTGGCACAATTTTTCTTTTACTTAAACAAAACAGGGGAGACTAGAAACGCTTGAACCCTCTTTTGTTTTTTTAACCCTAATTTCCTTCATAACACATTTTCCTACATTTCCCACACATCCTACATTTAAAAATATTGGCACTGGAATACGTGGAATTTATCTTGCTACAAAAATCTGTGATAACAAACAGAACATCAGTTAAATAAATTCTAATTTAATAAACTAAAGACAGGAAAAAATATTTATACAACCTTAATTTATTCCTTATTAGACCACTAGAAGCTTAAATTAATAATATTGCATTTGCATGTGGTGTTTCGCTTTCGGCATTAATTTCATCATAATATATTTTATGGCTTGTGTACTGTTTCTTGTTTCTCAGAAAATTAATCAGTACTTAATTAAAAATATTTTAAGGATCACTTCATCCAAGGAGATTGAACATTCCCTAATTAATGTACCATGTGTACCCGGGAATAGTTTTATGCTATTAACAAATTAATTATAAAAGTCGGTTAAGATTAACACGTCACTTTGTATTTTATCGAAACGAAAGACACATACCTACTTACCTACATAAAGATTCGTTTTATATTCATAGTTTCTATCAAAATCTTCTAAAACAAAAGTTGATTGCAACAAAAATCATTTTTCGTCCACCATTTAAAAAGTGTCATATCTGACGATTTAAGTCATTTGAAAAAGTTTGCTGACCGACAGCCACAGTTAAAGTAGGTATTGTCCATACATGCACTATATAATGTAAATTGCGTGTACCTACCTATAGTGTCCATAGGGAACATTTTATGTCCCTCTCCTCCCTTACACTTTATCGTAGAAGCTCCAAATGAGAAAGAAATGTTTTGTTAACAGAAAGTAGTAGGTAAGTATTTAACATATCAAACTAAAGAAATAAATAACAAAACAATGTAATTTTCAGTTCTCTATTTAAAGGGGTACATGAAACAATTTCAAAAATCGAATACGAATTCCAATGCGTTAGTTTATGGTTTTCTACAAATGGCGGGCCATATGTTGTGTTTATGTCGCATGGTTTTAGCCGAGGGAACATTTCTGTATTTCTGTAAGCCGGCAAGGTCATTTATAAGTATTACCGTGAATAAATTCATCGCGATGTTGTTTTCCCGCCAACTCGTGTTTTTTTTTCGAGTCTTTCGAGAGGCAAAGGCATCATCCATATTCATGTTGGCACTTTCGTGAAAATTATTCAGCATGAATAATTCTCTCCTCGTTATTTTTCTACTTGTCTCCCTTTACAATGCAGAGAGAGGTTAAGTGGTAAATCTGAGATATAATCCAATTGTATGTAATTATGAGTCACACAATCATAAATGCAGACATTTGATAATTACCTAGGTCCTAAGGGCTAAGGTTCTTATATTTTCATATTCATAACTACATACGAAGGGTGAATCTATAAAGAATTAGTGTAAAATGTCGTTTTGAACAATTTTCTTTATTCTCTGGTCTTGGTGTATAAGACAAAGTTTTTGTTTGTTTTTCAGTATTGCTAGTAGGTACAAGGTAGGATAGCAGAATTTAGCAGTACCTACGGCAGTACCGACCAAAACTGAATAACTGACAACCGACATCAATTGGCTGCATAAGTACTCTGTGCTGGCTACCATCAGATATCACTGCTAAACTGACCTGTTAAGGGGAGGGGAATTATATTAGTACTAAGTACCAGGAGGGTTTTAGGTTTTTGTCACGTACCTAGTTAATATCTTCTAGGAAAATCTCGCGCAACGGCCATAATTACAGTGTTGATGTGGCGCTTTAGCTATGAGTAGTTGTTTTGCTGATTGAAAAAAAATATTTAAAACGTACAGTACTAAGTGAAAAGTAGGAGGGATGGGGGTTATCCGTAGTTTATGCCGAGACCGTCTTAGCATAATATACGAAGTCACTCGTTGGTGACCATCCGTATATTATGCCACCCCTTGGTGGGAAGGGTAATAATGGTAAAAAAGTGGACCATACGCATGCGGAAAGCCATTACCGTTGGGATTTCGTAGTAACTATAGGGATAATATAGTAATGGTGCACAATAATATAAACTTTATTTATACTTAGAGAAAAAATAAAATAAAAAATAAAAAATTTCAGCGTGTCGCAAAGAGAGTCCCCGGCCGTCCCTTAACACGGCGATCATGAAGGAGAAGAGCAAGAATGCGGCGCGTTACAGGCGCGAGAAGGAGAACGCCGAGTTCCTCGAGCTGGCGAAACTGCTGCCTCTGCCGTCGGCCATCACGTCACAGTTAGACAAGGCGTCGGTCATACGGCTTACCACGAGCTACCTCAAGATGCGGCAGGTTTTTCCTGACGGTAAGTAGATCTATACATCGATTAGCGCACGACCACATCCCCGTGGATCTTCATAGAACACCCTGGGGTTAAGTATATCAAAAGATCGTTTTTTAATGGATTTCTACGTCTTAATAACTATCTGCGAGCCCAAGATATATGATTGGACCGCTGGGGTAGAGCGCCCAGCGAGACCAATGATTAGTCTATGCTGCGTGCCAAAAGCCAACGCCATCCGTCCAGTCGTTGATATTTCACTATACAAATTTTGGAACTCCATCCACGACCTCCGAGTCGAGAGTCAATTCTCTAACCACTAGACCACGGAGGCTGTTATAGGCCCAATAATGTTATTGACAGGCAGAAGCCTTAGGTTTACCTAAAGCGATTCCAACGTAATATTGCAGGCATTGCCCATTAGTAACCTCGAAATCCTAAATAAATAAAAAAAAACATAAAAAAAACATTACCTAAGGACTTCTTAGACTTTGTTTGACCTAATGGAACATAATTCCCCAGGTCTAGGAGATGCGTGGGGCGCGGCGCCAGCTCCCCCACAACCTCGCGAGCTGAGCATCAAAGAGCTGGGCTCCCACCTGCTGCAGACCCTGGACGGCTTCATCTTCGTCGTGGCGCCTGATGGCAAGATCATGTATATCAGTGAGACGGCGTCTGTGCACCTGGGGCTTAGTCAAGTAGGTATCCTGGATATTTTCGCGTGAATATCTTACTACTAATATAAATGTGAAAGTTTGTGAGGATGTATGGATGGATGGATGATTTTGATAAAATTTGTTATGGTAGTAGTATAAGCTCTGGGTTAAAACATTGGCTATTTTTGATCCAGGAAAAGTACAGTGTTCCCCTGGGATACTGTTTTTGTGCGGGCGAAGCCGCGGGCAAAAGTAAGTACTTCATTAAAATAGGAATGGCTAGCGGGGGTAAGACAAAATAATAATGGTAACAAAATTGGGGAATACGTAGTCTCCATCCAAATATTTTTTACATGTTTTTAATTGCGTATCTAGATGCAAAAAGTTGAAACTTAGAACTTAAAATATTAACTATGGTCATGGAAAACAAACTTATTTTCTATAATTATATTAAATGTGTCCTAAAGCCAATTTGGACTCCAGCTGTGGGGAACAGAATCCTCATCAAACATCCTGTAAAAGTTCCAGTCAAAAACCCTGGTATGTTATCAAATACGCGTCTTCATAAAGACCTGAATGTGGAGTGTTAGGGAGGAAATAAAAAAAAAATCTCAAAAAGGATAGATAATCATCCCAACCTCAGGAGGTTCGGTCTTTGCTCATCAACTCCCTAGCCAGGAAGTTGATGAGCAAAGACCGAAACTCAACCTTCTAAAGGCTTAAATGACGTGTTCTGCAGGACCTGATGGCATGAGGAGTTAGCACCAATATGGACATATCACTGGTTATTGTACCATACATGCCCACATTTTTACTTAAAAATCAAGCTCAATGTCGAAAAGACAGATTGGGAATTTAAAAAACTATGGTCGAATTTTGACCATTTGGAGCTAAGAGATGAAAATTCATTGCGCTAATCAAGGACTGGGATTATGGAGTAGAGACTAGGAACTAGAGATGTTAAGGATATGACATTTCGGATCTGAATACGGATATAGGAATAAAATTATATCGGTTTCGGTGCGGACGGATAATAATTATTTCAGATTATCTGTTAGTTTCGAATAATTTCGGTTACGGTTACTCTCTCCATAACATCCCCGGTAGGAACGCATCGCTCGCTTTATATAGATAACGCTAACATCATATTTTTGTCCGCAGGTAGAGCTAACAGGCAATTCCATCTACGAGTACATCCACCAGAACGACCACGAGGAGATGAGCGCAGTGCTGAGCATGCAGCATTCCTACACCAACCACCCGTCCCTCGGGTAATGCATATGTTTTGTATAGTACCTACTTGGCTATTACAGAATCGTCTAATGCCCTTATGGTAAGCGATTACCGCTGCCCATAGACACATAAGACTTTTTTAGACCGTGTAAGAAGACATAGCTAGAGACGCCCATGATGCTCGAGACGTAAGCTAAGATTGGTAGATAGGAAGAAAAAAAGATTATGAAACTTTTTATTTTAAAACAAAAAACTACATTACCCGTTGGGGCACTACGACACAGATTAAAGAAAGAGGAACGGATAAGCAGCTACCTACAATAATTATTTCGATTTTTTGCACTACATTTTGCATTTCCACGATTGTGTGGAAAAATTGTGGGCCATTGAAGGAGACGTCAAAATATTTTCAAATTTGGATCGTTTTGGATCGTTCTATGATTAAGCTGTTTCTGTGCCTTATTATTATTTCTACTTAGTGGCTACGATGCCACGGTGTCTGTGTGTCTGTCCGTGGCATCTTAAACAAAGGTCCGATTTTGATGCGTTATTTTATGTTTGAAAGTTGACATGATCTTTCTGTTCGGTCCTAGCTAAAACTCGTCATAATCAGCTCGCCTACTTGACAATGTCGGTGGTTACTGGTTACTAAATTTTTTAAAATATATATCCCAGGTACCCCGTGGGCGGCGTGTGGGGTCCGGGGGTGGACATCGAGTGTGAGCGAGCCTTCTTCATCAGGATGAAGTGCGTGCTGGCCAAGCGGAACGCGGGACTGACCACGTCAGGGTATAAGGTACTTACCTACTCCATAACTAAAGTCTTTTCGCATTAAGTTTGCAGTGAGCTATCAGTGCAAATGACAAAATTGGCCGTGTTCATATTCAACAATGGATTATGGAAGTAAGCCATTTTGACATTTTCATGTGACAAAATTGTTCATCAATTTAACATTTTTAATTATTAACAAGGAAGTGTACTATCAATGGATAGGACATGTTGGTGCTTCGAGAGATGATGACCTCTGTAACACTATTCTATTCGACTCAGATTAAATTAAATCGTTTTACTAGCGTTAATTGCCCGCGGCTTCGTTAGGTTTTAAACTTTCGTTCCCTATTTTAGCCCCTTGGGGATTGAATTTTGCAAAATCCTACCTTAGTGAATATCTATTGCCTACGTCATATTATGAGGAATACGTGTGCAAAATTTCAAATTTCTAGCCTTAAGGCTGGGACTATATGCAACGGAATCCGGTAGGCCGTAGAGAATTATGAGCACTGAAAATAGATCTCTGCACTAATACAATAGAGTTGAAAATCTAACATCCGAGTGTCGAGTCAAATGTCAATGTCATATATGACAGCTCGACACTCGAAACTTCCATTTTCAACTGTATTGTATTAGCACAGAGTTCTATTTTCAGTGCTCATAATTCTCTACGGCCTACCAGATTCCGTTGCATATAGTCCCAGCCTAAGGGTTTGGCCTGTGCGTTGATACATCAGTCAATCAGCTTTGCCTTTTATATATTAAAAGATAGTCTTATAAAGATAGGCTAATAGATTTGTAAAATTAGAACCACATAATATTTCGTTCTAGAAGCAAGCGGCTGATATCGTATTGGACGACACCAAAATATGTTAAGCCCAGAAAAAACAGGCTTGCACACAAGTTTCGAGTAAATATCGCATCGCATAAGGTTTTATATAAGGCTTAAATTACAGTGATGCGTCATGGAGCTCACGTCTTTCGAGTACAAGCCCTTAAGGGCCGATTCGTCAATTGTCTATGAATAATACATATCTTAGTGTTCGATTCTATTCCACTGAATGACGTCACACCGGATTACCTCACTTCTTCTCCGGATGACCTCACCCTTCCACCGGATGACCTCACCCTCCACTGGATGACCTCACCCTCCACCGGATGACCTCACAACTTCACCGGATGACCTCACCCTCCACCGGATGACCTCACCCCTTCACCGGATGACCTCACAACTTCACTGTCCGCAGGTGATCCACTGCTCGGGCTACCTGCGCGCGCGGCGGTTCGGCGAGGGCACGGCAGCACTGGGCCTGGTCGCGGTGGGCCACTCCCTCCCGCCGTCAGCTGTCACGGAGCTTAAGCTCCACTCCAACATGTTCATGTTCAGAGCGTCGCTGGACATGAGACTGATATTCTTGGATGCCAGGTTAGTGTTATATCAGAGATGTTAAGGAGTATGACATTTCGGATTTGGATATACGGATCTTATTAATTTATATATTATATTATAAACTAGCGACCCGCCCCGGCTTCGCACGGGTACAATGTATATATCTGTATAATCTATGGGTACAATACTCATACTAATACTGCGGCTACCTCATAGATCTAAACTCCCCTCCCGCACGCACGCCCCCGCCTTGGTGACGCCTACTTCGCAACGGGCCGAGGAGCAGAAATCTAAATATTTTAATTTCGCCATAACTTCAAAACCAAACGTCCAATTTTAATAATTCAAAGACCAAATATTATCTACATAAACTGTACTTAGTGATAAAATAATTTATTTTGATAAGGATTAATAGCATGAGTAAAATAAACGCGTTTAAATGTAGTCCAAAAAAAAATCAAGATTTCTAAATAAAAAAAATGTTGTTGTGCCTCACTCGACATACATAGGTATAGTGTGTCGCGGACTTTTTTGTAGATATTTATAAGATCTACAATTAATTAGAACATTTTATGGTTCTATATTTTATAGTTTAGGCAGCGTACGCAAAATAAGTAACTTTTCTGGTTGATTTTTTACACCTTGTGTCCGAAAACCCCAAATATCTTATGGAACCCTATTTTTTTCCTAAATAAAATTTAGCCTATGTTACTCGTGGATAATGTAGCTTTCGAATGGTGAAAGAATTTTTGAAATCGGTCCAGTACTTTTTGAGCCTATTCATTACAACCAAACAAACAAACAAACAAACATACAAACAAAGTTTATAATATTAGTGTAGACATGTGAAAGTTTGTGTGGAATGTGGATGTATGGACGGATGTTTGTTACTCTGTCACGCAAAAACTACCGAACGGATTTCGATGAAATTTGGTATGGTAGTAGTTAGGTTCCGGATTAAAACATCGAACTTTTTATCCCGGAAAAGTACAGTATTCCTGCGGGATACCCGATACCATATTTACGCGGGCGGAGCCGCGGGAAACAGCAAGTAGATATAGGTATAAAATTATATCGGATACGGTTACGGATATTAAATTATTTCGGATTATCCGTAACTTTCGGATAAATTCGGTTACGGATATTATGGTTTGAGAGCTTATTATGAGGATATAGCTTAGGTTACCATTTGGAATAAAAAGCTGTCGAGTCGGCTGGCAAATTGAATAAACGTGTCATAAGAAATCATCTGAAGCTTCTACATCGTATTCGGCTACAGTTACGGACTACGGAGACACTTTTTGCCTCAACATGCCTCATCTATACTCGTAATATACGTCTAGACGCCTATCAATGACAACGTATGAAAGTTTTTGACAGTTAACCCTCCAGTACATGGGTAACTTTGAACCTCGCACAATGAGGAATTTTACCAAAACATTATTTTTTATAAATTATAAAAATTAGAGTAAATTAAACAAACATGTGAAAGAATTCGCAAAATCTCTAGAAATAAAAAAGTTATGGGACTTTGAATTTGCGTAATCGTGACGTCACTAATCCCGAATGAGATAAATTACGCCCCACCTTTTCACCCATTAGGAGTAGAATTTCAGAAAATCTGTTGTCGTATCCTACGCCATACAAAGAACATAACCTCCAGTTTTCAGGTCTCTACGATCAGCGGCTTAGGCTATATTTGATCCGTCAGGCTATGTGACGTCGCAGGGTCAACAGAAATTCCCTCCACTTCAATGATCCATTTCTCAGTCATTTATTGATCGATTCCAAAAATTTTTGCAGAGATCGATTAGTTTTGATGAATATTTTAATATCATTGCGTCGAATATATATTAACAACATCAGTAAACTTGTCCATTAATCGCCGGCGACGTTTTACGGAGACACTTTTTCCTCAACATGCCTCGTCTTTATCCTATCAATGACAACGTATGAAATATTTTGACAGTTAACCCTCCAGTGCATGGGTAACTTTAAGCCTCGCATTATTAATCGCCGGCGACGTTTTACGGCGACGTAAAATGGCGGCCGCGGCCCGCGGGTCGTAAATACGAGCGCGGCATCGATTTCACGCGAGCTCTGGACCTCAGCCTGTGACCTTACAGTCTACTGCGGCCCGCGACTTCGCGTAACATACTCTCTGGAACCGTACATTCTACATACATACATATAATCACGCCTCTTTCCCGTAAGGAGTAGGCAGAGACCACTTCTTTCCACTTGCTACGATCCTTACATACTTGTTCACTTTCATTCTTACCATCCATTTCTCCTCTTACATTCAACGTAGCAAAGCGGCTCTCCATGGTCCGCTTTTCGCCTCCGCGAGAAACGAGACGTGATAGGTGGCGAACCACATCGCCGCCATTTTGGATAATCAAATTATTATTATGATTATCCATTGCGTTCCCACGGATTGGTGGAGAGGGTAGGAATAGGGAAAGGGAAGGATAGGTGGTGTGGAAAAGAAGATTGGTAAGTTAGGGTGGGAAATAGGAAATGTAGAATATTACCGCCCAGGAGGGCAAGGGATAGGACAGTAATAGCTAGGGAAGCCGGGGTCGTATACTATACCCGTATACTATACCACAACTACCGAACAGGTAAGTTAGGATGAGTATCCCATGACTACCGTACATTCTGCCGGCATAAAAAAGTAGAAACAAATCTAAGGCTGGGACTATACGCACCGGAATCCGGAAGACCGTAGAAAATTCAGAGCACTGAAAATAGAACTCTGCGGTAACACAATAGAGTTGAAAATGAAAGTGTCGAGTGTCGACCTGTCATTTGTGACATTGACATTTGAATCAACACTAATGTGTTCGATTTTCAACTATTTTATCAGCGTAGAGTTCTATTTTCAATGCTCAGAATTTTCTACGGCCTTCCGGATTCCGGATCTTATATTCCCAGCCTTAGGAAAAGGTAAAGGATAAGAAGTAGAGCTTGTAAATATTTAATCGACAATTTTGACATTCGAATATCGTCGGTATATATGGGAATACAATACAATATGTGAACTTTCGGATACAATACAAATGTGAACCCAATATAATATAATAATTTGCCGCTAGAAGCGTCTCTCAACTCAAAAGCGACTCTCTAGCGCTCATCATGATGATGAGCGATGACGCAGTGAAAGTCAAACAAGAATTTAGCATTTACAATAATATTTGTTTTTTAACACTTTTATTACCTTAATATAGAGCGGAAATATTAATATCTTGCTAGCTTAATAGCTTTTGTAATGAAAACAATTACTATTGTCTAAGTTTTAAAACCCCATTTTCATGGGTAATTTTCTCTGTGCAATAAACGTTTAATAGTAATAAGTATTTATACAGTCCTTGCGTTATGTTCCGAGAACCGCAATCACAATACCTGCTCGCTCCTGCGGTGTGCCAATGTGTGCAGATGTGTCGATGAGTTGCAGGGCTGTGCCTGTGAGTCGATAGAAGCACACTCCGTGAGGTGTGCCAATGTGTGACTATATGTGTCGATTATTTAACCCGTTTCTGTGTCGACACGGAGAATCGACACAGGCTAAGCACAAACTTGACCTGTCGATAGTCGGTGCTGACTGCTGAGTAGCATGACGACAGCTGATGCCAATGCTCGCGCTCATACAGACTTCCGACTGTCAAAGTGTAGATTATAGGCCAAATTCCGATGTGTGATTTACAACCTGGGCAAAATATCTTTGGACCTGGCGTCGATTATACGTCATTTCATGTTATAAGTACAGTAATTGAATTAAAATATTTTATTTAATGTGTTTTTAGGATCCCGTACGCAAAGGATAATAACCTATTACCTAACTATTAATGCGTAATAAGTTTTTTCAAATTACTTCTATATTTTATTTTTTTCTGTTTTACCTGTTTAAGCTATAAACCTTGAAAGTCTGTGTAATTCAGAGAAATACAAATATCAATAGCCTGAAACTGAACTGAATTTTATAATAATATGTTCCTTAAGCCAAACACGAGTGAGCGGGGCGAGCGACCTAATTTTTTTTTCATTTTACAGGTTAAAATTAAAATCTGTTCAAACGTTAAAGTAAATAACGGTAAACTTCGGAAAAATACCATAAAATCAACCGGCTATAAAACAGAATATAGGTACTAAATAATATAATATGTTCTTCATGTTAAACGCGAGTGTCATAGTATCACTAACCGGATGTTGCGAATATTCGCATCCGCATCCGCATATGCGTCCGCATCCGCATCGATTTAGACATCCGCATCTGCATCCGCATCCGCAAAAATCGATGCGGTTCTGATGCGGATGCGGATGTGTAGCAGGTCGTGACGATAAAGAAAGGGAAACAGTTATTTAGTAGATCAGGATTAATATACGAACCCTTGCGAAACAAACTGGAGTCCGAAAATTAAATATAAAAAAACTTTTAATTAAATATAATGCTCCAATATTCAAATTGAATTATTAAAATAACTCACTACTTTATTATTAAACTAGTTTTTGCCCGCGACTTCGTCCGCGTGGAACATTTACTTTGGGATGTGGTTAAAATTTACCCGCGACTTCATTTACGTAGAAGGAGAAGCGCTTCCCCCTCACGACTGCTCGCCGCGCGCTGTACATTATTGCGCGTTTGATTATTTTATTACTGCGATATCTTCTAAAATACTCATTGAAATCAAATGATGTGAACGGCAAATTTCTTCTAAATTAAATGCTTGTAATGAATGACGTATTTACTTGGATAAGGATTAATATCCTCTTTATGAAAATACCCTCACAAATAATGCTTAATTTTAGAACAAATTTGGTTAGCATAAAAAGGTTATTGCGAGCCAACCTTAAAAGATAGACATATATAGTCGCGGACTTTTTTCTAGAACTTTTAAAGAAGAACAATTCTGTCAAAGATAATTTTAGCGAGACTTGAACCGTTACCGCAACGTACGCAGCGAAAGCTCTCAAAGGGAATAAAAAACGCGATTTTGAAACGTTCTTGATTGGTGCTCCGCTCGTATTGCGCTTAGCATGATGCTATATAGCCTCAAGCCTTCCTCGATAAATGGACTATCAAAACACAACAACATTTTTTTAATTCTAACCAGTAGTTCCTGAGATTGGCGCGTTCAAACAAACAAACAAACAAATATTATAAGTATAGATAAAGAAAGGATTAATATTACTGTGTTTTTTTACTTAAGTTTTATGTACCTACAGATCCGCATCCGCATCCGCATCCGCGGATGTGAGCCTCTTAAAATCCGCATCCAAAAAAAATGCATCCGCAACATCCCTAGACACTAACACCGCAGTCTGCAGCTAACTCGGACGTGGTTTACGATGGTTCCGGTTGAACCCCAAAACCCCCCTCCCTGGCTACGCCCGTGTACCCGATACTTTATTTAAGCAGGCGGAGCCATGGGAAAAGCTAGTAGACTAAAATAATTATGTTAACGCAAAACATTAACGGTAATATCGTATAGCAATATAGCAATATTAATAATGCTAGGACAAATTTAATATGACATAAATATTTCATGCCTAATGGACATACTCTTATGAAGTTTTATCATTTCGCTAATAATAGTTTAATTTATTTATGACCGATTTTGTGAAAATACAGGTGCTCAAAAATCTTTAAACGCGGTTTCCCAACAATCAAGTTTTTCGAATTAGGCCACTATAGTAGGTGCGATATGTTATGTCAAGTATAATATTATACTGTGGTCGTTTATCTTCGGGGCCGAGCTCGTGTCGGAACCTATGGCCACACTCGCCTTTATTAGTTCACGCCAATCAGCCGCGCTCACAATGCAATTCAACGAAACCGGACCCGCGACACACACAGCCACACTGGCAGACAGACAGACTGTTTCTTATGACATGAACCAAGAAACGAGCAGACGGATCGCCTGATGGTAAGCGCTTACCTCCGCCCATGGACACTCGCAACACCAGAGGAGTTATATTTGTAACTCCTCTAGTGTTGCGACTTGTGTTCCTATTCCTTAAAATCCCCAATCCCCACTCGGGCCTAAGGTAACCTCACTCACTCGGCGCAACACAACGCAAGCGTTATTCCACGTCTGTTTTCTGTGAGGTCGTGGTATTTATCCGGTCGGTCGACTGGTTGTAATTACAACCGTACGTAACCGAAATTAACAAACAAAATAAAAAAAATTTACCCCGTAAATGACAAGCAGTAAGCCGTAAGCGTGTTATTAGGCTAAAAACACTCTCTATTAGCTTTCAAACAAAGAAAACCAGATCGAAATCGTTTGGTCAGTTTGGGAGCTATGATGATACGGACGCATACACACATACTGTGTGTATCTATTGACATAAATGGACAGACAGACACGACAAACTTAGAAGATAAAACACTACTCTGTTATCTTTAGGGGTTTATTTTTAACCATTTTTAGGGTTCCGTAATACTTGAGGAACCCTTATAGTTTCGCTCTGTCCGTCCGTATTTGTCATAAAATCATTTGGCATAACTCATTTGGCACAATTTTACTACGCATAATAGTACTTTGGCATAATGGTTTCTTGGCATATTACATCATTAGGCTAATATTTTTTGTCCTAATTTAATGAGGCATAACTCGTAAGTATGATGTATAATGTAGATTGTGGTGCCATATACAATTATCGGACCTTCAGCCTCCCAGAATCAGAGATGAGCAGATACCGTGTGCTGAGTGTCGGGTGTCACCACCTGGGCCGCAGGTGCTATTTTGCATATCGATGTTTTGTAATTCGACCCCCGCCATATCGGGAACATTTGATTGTATCGCTGAATCTATCCTTAGAGATACTAAATTATCAAAATATTGTATAGTAGATGTTGCCCGCGACTTCATGCAAAAGTTAATTTCGCAGAAACCGTACATTTTTCCGCGATAAGAAGTAACCTATGTCCTTCCCCGTGGTCTACTCTAAATTTGTGTCAAATTTCATTAAAATCGGTCCAGTAGTTTCGGAGCCTATTCAATGCACACAAACAAACAATAAAACTTTTCCTCTTTATTATATTGATAATATGACTAAATGTAGCTCGCGACTTCGTGTGCGCAAAAGGAATCGCGAAGGAACCGTACGTTTTTCCGCAATTAAAAGTAGCCTATGTCGTTCCCCGACCCCCGTGGTCTAATCTATATCTGTGCCAAATTTAATGATCGCTTGACTAGTTTTTACATGAAAGCGCAATAACAAAACAAACAAACTCACGTTCACATTTATATTATTAGTGAGGATAATAGATACTAAATAGGCTAACTGAAATGCCTCTATGTTTTAGCACATTTACCGATGAGACCTAACAAGAAAATCAGAGGAAAAATTACAAAAGTTACTTGCGCCATTGTGATATTATAAATTGATTGTTTCCTTTTCGTGATTTCGGAATCGAACCGCACATCTATTAAGTAAATTTAAACATTACACACTGAATTGAACTCTATTACGACTATGTAGAGTTGACGTTTGATTGCTAAAACCGCTGATCCTTCATACGTGCTGGAGAGCTTTTGAGTCAGCTCTTCCGCGGCGTCAGCACAACGCCGGCCGTCGAGTCGCATGCGCTAATTTTGTTTAACTTGCAAAATATTTTACAATAATAAGTAATAACGAAGGTGAATAATAAATCACGTATGATTTAAGATCATAATATGATTTCTCGTGATTGTATAAGTCAATTAAAAATACCTTAGCCGCGTTTATGTATCATTTGTGGTGGAATGCAGCCTCCGTGGTCAGGTGGTTAGAGCCTGGCTTTCGACTTGGAGGTCGTGGGTTCGATTCCCGCATTGGAACAACAAAAACTAATGCAAGCTGATTACCTGATTGTCTGACAAGAGTCAAGAAAGATGATCCATGCGTCGGTATATATATGTGAAAAGTCGGATTACCTGATCTCTCGTCAGTCGTGTCGGTTATCCGTCCCACTAGGTTATGAGAGTAAAGGAATCTCTTCCTTGTGTGCGTGTTGAGTGCTCTTGTGTACTGCGCACACACTTGGGCGCTATAAAATTACTCCTGTGTAACTTTTCCTAGAGACGTTCAAAATGCTCTAATGTCATTATGTCAGGTGTTAATTGTTATTAGTTACTTCTTATATCTAACTACATTGATAAAAAATCTAACGAATTTAAACGAATTTGACAACCACTTGCTTGCCAAATTTTATTTGGCAAGGCCGCTCCATGTAATCCCTGTCCCGGTTCAAAGGGGGTGCGAACAAAAACTGTAATAGCGCGCACCCGACACAAGTAATTGCCACTCGCACTTGGCAAAAAACGGACAAACACATAGACATACACACTAGCGAGATTTCTCTATAGCTGATGGATAAACCAAATACGGGTGGATTTTTGATAGGAAAACTCTAAGGATAAATCTGTTCGAACTCTTAAGCCGGGCCAGCTACGTAGAAGTGTGTGCGCAATACACAAGAGTACTCTCTCTTCCTTTACTCTCGAAACCCAGTGGGACGAATAACCGACACGACTGGCGAGAGATCAGGCGCAGGTCCGCCTTTTTACATGCCCATCCGACGCGTGGATCATCTTTCTTTTCAGACAATCAGGTGATAAGCCTGCATTGTCCTGACAAAACATGGAAACAACATTTTTTGTTGTTCAACGCGGGAATCGAACCCACGAATCCGAGTGGAGAGCCAAGCTTCTAACCACTGGATCACAGAGGCTGTTCTGCTAAGTAGCTCTATTTAATTCAAACTGGGACATAATTACTCACAATTTCCACTCGAAGCGGCCTCTATCGGCAATCAGGTGCCATCATTTGTCGAGCGTCAGCACTTCCCTATTGTTTTGTCATCCGAAAAAACTGTTGACTGAAGATCAGCTTCCGGCAATTACGAGGGGTAGGGACTACGACTGTAACTTTGAACCTTGTGGCCATAGCGGTAAGGTCGAGATGTGCCACGCCGGGTTTGTCGGCGACGTGTAAACTACAAAGCGGGGTGCACTCGATTTTTACGGCAAATTACTTTTTTGTGTTAAATTGGTTGTTGTTTTATGCTGACATTTCATCCTATAAGTGCGAGCTGCTAAAGTTTATGATGGACTAGCTGTTCCCCGCGGCTCCGCCCGCGTAAATATAGTGTCCCTCGGGAACACTGTACTTTTTCGGGATAAAAAGAAGCCTATGTTCTAATCCAGAGCCTAATCTACTACCATACCAAATTTCATCAAAATCCGTTCAGCAGTTTTTGCGTGAAAGAGGAACAAACACCAATCCATCCATCCATACATCCATACATCCTCACAAACTTTCACATTTATAATATTAGTAGGATGTAATTACGTGTTAGGATAGGTTAGGTTCATGCATCAACTAAACTAATTATTATCTACTAGATGTTGCCCGCAAGTTCGTGCGCGCAATAGTTTATTTCGCAGAAACCGTACATTTTCCGCGATAAAAAGTAGCCATGTCCTTCCTCATGGTTTACTATATATCTGTGCTAAATTTCATAAAAATCGGTCCAGTAGTTTCGGAGCCTTTTCAATGCAAACAAACAAAATTTTCCTCTTTATTCTTATTATTAAAGATGAATCTATACCTACAATACAAATAAATAAAATTAAAATGTAATTTCAATATAATAGCTTTTATAACGAAATCAAAATTTAAAATGTTTGGCAATCTGTCCGTCTGTCTGTTTATTCCGGCTAGTCTCCGAAACGGCTGGACCGACTTTGAACGGACTTTCATTGGCATATAGGCGATAGCTGATGTAATAAGTTAATTAGGCTACTTTATGTACCAATTTGGACCCTATTTGTCACACAAACATTAATTACCTGACCCAGATTATAATAAATTGTATGAAGCTAGGGTTGCCATCTCTTACATATGACTCCCCGGACAAGACGCATGAAAACCCCGGATTTTGGAGTACGAAACCCGGACATAGAACAGTTTTTACCCGACTACGGCAATATCAAAAAGAAAGGAAGATTTATTATTGCTGCAAATCAAAAAAAAAACTTAGGCCTTCCTAATTCTGCCTACAAAAACCCGGATAGCAAATAAAATCCGGCCCGGATGCTCCCCGGACGCCCTTTAAACTAGGATAAATCCGGGGAAACCCGGACGGATGGCAACCCTATATGAAGCCAAAATGTACGTTTCCTGCTCATATTTTATTGTTTAAAGAATTTGCAAAAAAACGGAGAGATGGTTACAGCTAACAGCTAATGTACTTAGTTATGTTGGTGCTTCAATTAAAATGAATGTATGTATTGAAATAAAATTGGCACGTGGTTTGAAGTTTCATTCCAAAATGTAGACATTTTATTCCAAAATGTGTAAAGCAAAAATGTTTAGACATAGATTAAGTAACATACCCATTACCCACATACTATTTCTGACGAGTGACGATAAATCCTTTTGTGTACCTTATGTACCTACCACCTATCTATGTGTAACAGCTGTTTGGTAATATGAAATGTGTTATGTAATATTATGTTGTGTCATAGTTTGATATCAATTTCATTGTCAATATCAAATATCTATCAATAACACCAAGGGTTCTTTGAAAGAACCTATTGAATAGGTTATCTAATAAGTCGGTTTTATATTACTAGATGTTGCCCGGGTATTCTTGCGCGTAAAAGGAAATCTCGAAACCGTACATTATGCTTATAAAAAGTAGCCTATGTTCTTTCCCGTGGCCTAATCTATATCTGTGCCAAATTTCATCAAAATCGGTCCAGTAGTTTCCGAGCCTACTCAATACAAGCAACTCAACTCAAGCTCTCAACCACTGGACCACGGAGGCTGTTAAATATTATAATTAAAGTAGCTTTCGCCCGCGACTTCGTCCGCGCGGAGTTCGGTTTCCATACGAAGTATTAACCCCTTTTTCACGGCCTTAGGAGCGAATTTTCAAAATCCTTTCTAAGCGGATGCCTACGTCATTACAACTGTCTGTATGCCAAATTTCAGCAAAATCCGTTTTGTAGTTTCGACTGTGCGTTGATAGATGAGTCAGTCTGGTTTGTCTTTTATGTATCTAGATTTTATGCTAGGAACTTCTGCAAAGTAACGCCTGATTGTATTACCTATGTATACTAATAGCTCTGTTGTTGCAGGGTGGCGTCACTGACGGGCTACGAGCCCCAGGACCTGATCGAGAAGACCCTGTACCACTACATCCACGGCACCGACGTGCTCCACATGCGCTACTCGCACTGCACACGTGAGTACCTCATAACCTCACTAGCATGTTCTTCCAGCTTGGAAACTAACAAGTTTCTATATCTCTTATAGTTCAGAAATGCAACACTTTGGAGACCGAATACTCGATAGTGGTTGACTTTGTAAAAAAAGTCATGTATGAAAACTTGCCTTTATTTTAAAAGACCTATTTAATGATACCCTCAACGATGCGGTAGAATGAAAAAAACCAGGGTGGCAGTGGCGAAAGTGGTTCTTTTCTATAGGGACATCCTAGCCTGTATAATAGGTAGGGATCTGGTTATTGGATTCTAAAGGGAAGTGGTAAGTGAAGACGATAGGAATGGAGTTATAGGAACCCCACCGCCCACGCCACTGCAGAGTGGACTGACAGGCAGATGGACGGAGCGAAACTATAAGCGTTCCTTGAGTATCACGGAACTCTAAAAACCAGCCTCCGCTTTTGTTAGACAAATGTCTTTATTCATCTTCTGTATCTCGGACAGTGCTGACGAAGGGCCAGGTGACGTCGCAGTACTACCGCTTCCTGACCAAGTCGGGCGGCTGGGTGTGGATGCAGAGCTACGCCACCATCGTGCACAACTCGCGCTCGTCTCGCCCGCACTGCATCGTCTCCGTCAACTACGTGCTCAGGTGAGGACAGAACACAAATATTGCAAAACTAATAATAATAACTCCCCACACCGATTTCAGTGACGGTGGCCGATTTGAAACCAGGCCAGTTACGCAGGAGTAATTTTATAGTACTCAAGTGTGTGCGAAGTACACAAGAGCACTCTCTCTTCCTTTACTCTCACAATCCAGTGGGACGGATAACCGACACGACTGACGAGAGATCAGGCGCAGGTACTTTTTACATGTCCATCCGACGCATGGATCATCTTTCTTGTCAGATAATCAGGTGATCAGCCTGCATTGTCCTAACCAAACATGGAAACAACATTTTTGTTGTTCCAATGCGGGAATTGAACCCACGACCGAGTCAAGAGCCAATGCTCTATAACCACTAGACTACGGAGGCTGTTAAAACTAACTAACGATATGCTATGACGTACATTTGACAGAACAAATCTTCATGTATAGTGCGATTCAAATGAGAATAGGATCGAGTTGGCGCCATATTGTTTCCAATTTAGACTGTTATGAATTATGATAGTTAAATTTATGTTTAGTTAATTGATTACTATTTAACGTTTATATTTAATTTCGATGCAAGACCATTAATATTTATAAGCACATAAGTTTTTCTGAAAATCGCACTTTTCAAGTGATATTTGACAGAAAAAGGTCATTGACGTTCCTATTCTCATTTGAAACGCGTTATACAAGAAAAAGTTGCGCCATCTCCATTTCACCATACCTCTCCTTTTGTGGGAGAGTCACGCTTCGGCACGAATGCGCCGGCTCGACCGGATAAATACCACGACCTCACAGAAAACCGTGAAATAACGCTTGCGTTGTGTTTCGCCGAGTGAGTGAGGTTACCGGTGGCCTAAGGGGGGAATTGGGGATTTTAAGGACCGGCACGCATATATTATGTACATGTTTAGCGAAAACTTAAGGCAATACAATTATATTATGAAAATAAATTATTCAAAACTCGGAATAGATTGGGAGAAAATATTATTATGAATTGTATTATAACACTCAGTAATTTTTTAAATTCATTTACAGTGAAATAGAGGAGAAGCAGCTGATACTGAGCATCGACCAGGGCCCCCCCAAACTGAGCCCGGACCCCCCGGCACCGACCAACCCTTCCACCGCCTCGCCGCTCCCCCCGCGCGCGGACAAGCTCACCCCCCTCGAGGGCGACTTCGGCACCGAGGGCTTCTACCCGGAGTACACCCTCCCGCACATCTACGACCCACCCGAGGAGTACCCCCAGAACTACCAGGAGATGTTCTACAACGAGAGCTATACGGAGGAAGTCGTCCCCCCAAATTATGTGTACCCCCAAAGCCAGCGGCCGTTTTCGGCTAGCTCGTCGTCGTGCAGTTCCGTGGAGAGTTCGGAGGTGAACCAGTACAGCTACACCAACCTGCTGTCGTTCTACGGGCCGGGGGGGTCGGCGCGGGAGTTCGCCCCCCCGGCCGAGGGGGGCTACACCAGCGTCATAGTGGACAACACGCAGCAGTTCCACCATGGGGGGGCTGTCAACGAGTTTGTACATTGAGCTATTTATATGTATATAAACACCGAACATTGATATCGTATAACAACGCCATCTTGGTTTTCACCAAACAAATGTCAAAATGGCCCCAAATATGTCAAGGGGGGGGGGGGGCGTATATAATATAATAGGGAATATGCACGTATTTTTTTTATTAATTTATATAGATCTATCTTGTTTGGTAAACCGTATGGTAAAATCAGTTTTTTGATATCATTAAAAATAACGAAGATATGAACGTTTAAAGTGGTCTATTAGACAGAGAGATCCGACGTGTATCGTGACGTCACATAACACGACTTTCATAGAAAGTTCATACTAAATTTCGTTTTGCTAGAAAGAGATAGATTACAAACTTTGACCGCTCATATCTTGCTCATTTATCAACAGATATTGAAAATTTTCTCGCCATTTTCTTTATTTTTCTGTCTAGTATCATATTATTATATTTAAAGCTATTTTTATATTTTATGCATATTCCCTATTATAGCGTATTACATGGTATGACATAGAACAAGTTTTCGGACTGAAACTGAACAAAGGACAGATTTTGACGAAACATTCTACGCGCTATTTCGTCCAAGAAATGTCAGTTTTATCATATTGGCCATGGTTTTATGATCAAGAGTAGTTTTGTCTACTCACCGATAGATGTCTCTATTTACTCGTTTATTTTCGAGGTCGAAAAAGTAGATACCTAGCTAAGAGTCTGAGCTACTCTTTAAAGTTTAACAGAACAAAGTAAAGACTTAACAAAAATGAAAAATACGTAAATTATTGTATATAATAAGATATTAATTGTATTTAATGGAAAATATATCAAGTAGCACCCTGTGTGCTTTGTATAAAAGTAAGGAATTAAGGATCTGAGTTGTAATATAAAGCTGTATAGTGAAAATATTATTTATTTTTTTACATTATTTTTAGTCGATTCTAAGTTTCTGTCACTCATACTTATTGTTTTTATCCAAATTATTTAGTTTAAAATATTTTATTCGAGACTATTTTTATACTTTATACTTAGGTCATACATACGGACTCATATATTTGGTTTACAGATATTGGTAACACAATATTATACGTAATGGTACTTATGTAATAAAAAAATTAATGGAAATAATACATAATACAATAATTTGTTTTACATATTTTAACGAATTTATTGTAATAATATTCGGAGTTGAAATAATGAAATTATGTAACGTTAATGTTTTACTCCAATATATGTAATTATCTACAACTCATACAAAATTAATATTAGGTATGTTACCTGAAAAGGGTGTAGATAGATTTAATTTTTTTCAAGTTTTTTTTTTTCACTAAGCGACTTATTTAACTTATATTTGAAGCCAAAATATCAAGTATAGACAATAATAGGTATAGGAAATTGTAATATTTTGTACAGAATAGACTAAGTAAAAATAGAGGCTTCGACATATCTAAACAAAGTAATTTAAGCTAGCTAGGAATATAGTTATTTATCTATATTTTTTACTTACATAATTACTATTAAATACAAAAATTATTTTACGTAAATGTTCTTTTTTTCGTTAAAAACTTACAAAATAAGTAGTTTTACTTGAACATTCATAGTTTTAATTTTATAAATCTTGCCTATTTACTTATTAGTACCTAACTTAATTGTTGTTATACAAATAAAATGCATAATTTAGTTCCTGGTCCGTCGTACAACTTAGTGAAACTAGAATTTGAAGCTTACAGACGTTTTCAATAACTTAATATCAGGATAGTAGTATACGAAGTACATAATACCTAAAATAATACGATTTAAAATGTTTACTTTATAATATTACTTTCGTTGATAATATTATCATTTAAGTATTTAGGTCCCAAAAGAATCTTGATTGTTATTTCAAATACCTACGTCATGTTTTAAAGGAATTTTGTATGTGCGATGAAAAATGCTATTAACTTATATAAAGTTAATAGCATTATATTAATATTACGCATTTTTACATTGTGGGTATAATTAAGTTGTCAATTTTTTTCATTTAATTATTTAGGTTTGAATAAATTGTAGAATGTGTGGTATTGTTTTAGAAAGTGTGTACAGTCACTTCTGAGAGTTTGCTAGTCTATAATTGTACATAAATAGATTTAATTGTATTAATATTAAGTTCTTATATACTTATAACTTGGTTATACATTTATTTAAAGGTATTAAATATATTAAAAATATTTCTCGAGTGTTTTACTTATTGTCAGTTTAGCAATTCGTTAATAATAAAAAGTACATTCTACCACAGCAGGCTCTGAGAATATATTTCTATTTACATTTAAAATATCTAATTAAACATAACAAAAGTTTTATTCAACCGTAGTGACATCTATAAACGCGAGTTACCCTTTAGGCTTATCTACTTAGCAATAGATGGCGCTACACAAAAATTTGTTTTAACTTGATGGCTCCGTAGAAATAAAACTTACCAAATGTACCGATAGATGTCACTGTACTTTTTATTTTCACAAGTTATTT
Organism: Glaucopsyche alexis; assembly: GCA_905404095.1. NCBI lineage: Eukaryota > Metazoa > Arthropoda > Insecta > Lepidoptera > Lycaenidae > Glaucopsyche > Glaucopsyche alexis. The sequence goes on from FR990044.1 coordinate 29,489,727, forward strand.
AGAATAAATTTCGACGTCAACTTTTTAAAATATTTCTATAGTCCATAATCTGAAGGTCACATTGTGACATTTACGGCTCATGTCACATGCAGCTGTCCCTGTCAATAAACCAAGGAGTGACAGTGTCAGCCTTGGAATAGGCGGGCCCAAAGGGCGGGCCCGGGTTGGACCCGGGGGTATTATTATGAATTATCTACCTATGAGTATTTATTATAAAGTAAAGGAAACGTTCCCGCTATTACCTTTACTAGACACTGTTATTATTTTATAGAAGGTGTTGACTTGTTGACAACCGAGAAGCAAAAGTGTTACTTTAAATTGTCAGTACGAGGCGAATGTAAATTAAGTACGTGAAGTACTTGTACTATTATTCTGTGAGTTATAGTCCGACGAAGTCGGTCGGTATAGAACGGTCTTAACCCGACCGTTAGCGTAGACCCTTTCGAAAAAAAATGACATTACAAGTTTACACTGACCATATCCCACAATTAAAGTGAGACGTGGTCTTTCTGTTTTATTGGTAAATGTCTATGACTCTCGCTAAAACTTAGTCAAAATTCGGTTCATTGTTCAATAAAAATTATTATCAGGCGGTAAAACTTCCACCTATGTCCTATGACCTATAGTAACTAAAACGGTACAACGCCATCTACATACGATATTCCAAAACTTGGCAAGACCTATTTCAATTTTAGTTACTTAGCAACAAGATGGCGCTACACAATCTCTTTTATTTTTAGCAACAGATGCCTCTGCGAGTATGGAAAACTTACCGTTAGATGTCACTTTCAGTTGGGTTGACTAATGGTTGCAAAGACTTCTATATAGGTACTCAAAGAATGGTTGACTTATAATTTGAAGTTTTTTTAATTTAGTCCAGGAATTTCTTGGGTAGCGACCTTTTTCACATAGCAGCGACTGATAAAATAGTTACAAAACAGTTAATATTAATATTATTACAAGTTCTGTCACTTTTTATGGGATATAATTAATCGAGCGAACAAAAAATAAGTTGGCGGTTGCACGTAAGCATACTGTATTACTGGATTTGGCAGCAAATTAATATGTTGGCGACTAAATTACTAAACTGGCGAAAACACTCGGGTGACAAAAAATTTAAAAGTCGGCAGATAAAAAGAGGCGAAATTTAATCCAAATTAGCACCGAAATTTATAAGTTGGTGACTTAATTTCCGAGTTGGTGACCATTATACAGATTTGGTTGATAAATTAATGGCTGCTAAAAATTCAATTTGCAGGCTACGGAAAATCCTATTTTTGGATACTGTTGGAGTATGTTTTTCTTTGCAGGGCCGGATCTACCTAAGGGCTACTTGGGCTGCAGCCCAGGGCCCCGAGGTTACAAGGGGCCCTCAGACCCCCACTAAAAACAATAGGCGATAATTTGAATTTAAAGAATGGTTGTCTGTAAAGTCAGTTTACGGGCGATATTTTTACGTAATATTGTCTTATGAAGACATTGTAAAAAAATTGCATACTTCTATGAATTGAGTTAAGGCGGAAAATACGTGTGAAAGGATGTTTTCATGCTGATTTTCATAAATTTTTTTAAGGTGTAAAAAATGAATATCATTTATTGAAACTATTTGGTAATTTTATACATATCGCACCTTCAGAATTGAAGTGGCTTAATCCAAAATTCTTGATTTTTGGTAAACGCCTAAAATGTAATTGGAGTAAGGCAATTTTTTTGGTTTTTTGACTATGATAGTAAGTGTAAACCTTATGTAGTTACAGTTTTTGTTATTTGCCTTACGTGAATAGTTGTTTTAGTGATTTCTTATTAAAAATATGAATTTAATTTATTAGAGCCTTTGTTAATTAATCATTATAAAAAGGTGTCACTTTTTTCAAAAAAAATTAAAATTTAATTGGGTTATTTAGCTTTGTGTCTATTTTTTACTAAAGCACTAAAAAAAACGTAACTATTTTTAAAATAGGCTATTTATTTCTAATGTAAAATTTATTTTTGGTCCTACACTACTTTTGCCTAAGCGTGGTCTCCACTCTAACGCTTGTCTGCACCATCAACCGTCTGTCCGTCTGCAAACATGGCCGGCTCACTTCCAGCTCAGCGTGCTAATTCTATGAGGAATGTCAGTGACTTTAATTCGTAGTAGTTGTCCCGGAGCTACCTGAATGCAACCCAGCCTAAGCTTATTCTTCTATTTGCCTCGTTCTCAAAGTTATGTCGCCCTAGTTGAATGAGAGTTTGCCCAAGATATACGTATTCTTGCTTTTTAACTTCAAGATTAGTACCATTTACGACGACAGGTCCCTGGCGAATATGTTTAGTATGCATAATTTTAGTTTTGTCAAGGTTCATCCCAAGACCCACCCGTCTTGAACAATCGCTTAGGCTGTTCAGCATCTCTTCCAGGTCCTGCAGATATTCTGACATAATAATTATTTCATCCGCAAACTGCAAATGTGAGATGTATTGGCCGTTTATGTTCAGTCTCAGACCGCTCCAATCAAGCGACTTGAAAACGTCTTATGACGCGATAGTAAACAGTTTCAGAGAGATAACATCTACCTGTCTCACTCCTTGACGAAGTTGGATTGGTTTTATGGTCTGTTCTTTTACTTGGATGATAATCGTTGCGGCCTTGAACAGACATCTCAACTACTCGAAATATTATCGGCAGTCACTGAGACATTTCTGCATGAATTCCAGCACAGACCAGAATCACAATTCTCGTATTTAAAGTAGAATTTAATTTTACTTTATGACGTTTCGACCAATCAGAGCGCGTTTCACGTTGGTTTAACGTTTATAAAAACACCGTTTGAGATTAGCGTATTGAAACTTGATTGTTTTATTTAGCAGAATTGCCCCTCAGGTCTTGACGGTATCGAAGGCTTTCTCATAGTCCATGTACGCTAAGCAGAGAGGCTTAGCGTATGTGGATTATACTTCTCGATGTATGTATGTGGTTACCGGTCTGCTCCACTGGCTAAAAGTCGTTGAACTTCTGGAAAAGATGATTCAAGATAACCTTCGATAATAGCTAATAAACGTGGCTCAGGAGCGGAATGGGACGGTAGTTTCAAGTCGCGTGTTATCGCCTATTTTTTGAAACCACAATGTTCCTGGTCCATTCTTCCGGGGTAGTGCCAGTGTGAATGACGGAATTAAGGAGCTCAGTCAAGACAGGTGTTCCTCCTGCCTTGAGAAAGCTCTGTGGTTATTTCGTCATCTCTTGGTGCTTTATTATTATGAAGCTGCCTGAGAGCTATTCTAATCTCACCCACGTCAATATCAGGAATCTAATCTGTAAGGTGGCGCATAAGTCTGGCTCGTGAATCATCTGCAAGATGGGTTTGGGGTGGGCTCGTATTTTAGGTGTACTGTCCCCATTTCGACTTCATCGAGAATCTCCGATTTCGTGGTGACAATAATGTCTTGCAAGTTGCGGCTGCGTTTTGCCAAAAATGACAACATGAGTCATTGAGTTTAGCAAATACCTTCGAGCCCTTGTTTCGCACGCAAGCATTGTTTGCTTGATGGCCCTAAAATACCCAATATTTTTATATTTATAGAAAAATTCCTGACCTTAAATATCTTTTATACGTTTAGGTTTTGCTGAAATCATCTTTGTATTGTATTTTCATTCCGATTATATTTTAATAGTAAAATAAACGCGTTTAAATATAGTTCAAAAAAATTCAATAATTTATTTCTAAATTAAAAAAATGGTTGTTGTGCCTCACTCGACATAGATAGGTATAGTGTGTCACGGACTTTTTTGTTGATATTTATAAGATCTGCAGTTAATTAGAACATTTTATGGTTCTATCTTTTATAGTTTAGGCAGCGTACGTAAAATAAGTAACTTTTCTGGTTGATTTTTACACCTTGTTTCCGAAAAACCCAAATATCTTATGGAACCCTATTTTTTCCAAAATAAAATTTAGCCTATGTTACTAGTGGATAATGTAGCTTTCGAAAGGTGAAAGATTTTTTGAAATCGGTCCAGTACTTTTTGAGCCTATTCATTACAAACAAACAAACAAACATACAAACAAAGTTTTCCTCTTTATAATATTAGTGTAGATTATTATTTTCAAACTGAATTAGAATATGTATAAGTTTTTATAAATTATAATTCAATTTTTATGGTACTTAATATAATTAGTTTTATTTTTAATAAGTCTTGTTTTATTTATCTAGGTAATACAGGAATATTAAGTGCTGTTGCGCTAGGATAGTATGTAATTTTTGCTGCAGCGCTGGCTGTGAAACGTCCGCCCCTTCTGTGGCGCCGCTGGAGCTACGGCACATGTGTAAAAACAAATTTGTTGTCTGGTCTAGGTCCATACGCCGTATAGAAGAAAAAAAAATGGTTTTCTTGTAAAATCCTTTAAAATATCTTGCTTAGGTTAAAATATCTAGTATGCATACACCATTAGCCATTGCACTGATCCATTACACCGTTATAATATCTGTATAATATTCTAGTATGTAATTATCGCCATCTATGGGTACTAATCACCAGAGGAGTTAAAAGTGCGTTCCTAATCTTTGGCATACATTTGACAAATAATATATAAGAAAAAGTTACGCCATCTTGATTTCAGAAGATTTTTTCAACTAAATGTGGACTGAAAAATCTGCGGAAAGCAAATGTCGAAATGTCAAGATGACAAAATATGAAACCTCGACTGCCCCAAAAAACCCCAAAAGTGGGGCAGTTTAAGCGTGGACACTTTTTGCCTCAACACGCCTCGTCTATGCTTTATGATAATGAGAGTAATGTAAAAAGAAATATGAAATATTTAAATTACATTACGTATCTGTAAAATTTATAGGTATTTGTTTGTAATCCTTATTGATTTATTGTTGTTAATATTTTAGTAATTCCAGTATTAATGCGAACTAAACTTATATTACGCCGGACAATTTTATTAAAATTTCTTTAGTCAAGATATGTATTTAAAAAAAATGTATGCGTTGTACGCCCTTACAAAGTTATATCATACGACTAGCGACTGTTCCATCGGAATGGTAAAATCGTAAAATCAAAGGAACATCGAAGTTCCGTTGATTTTACATAGATGGCGTAATTTTTTCTTGTATGAAAATTTTTTCGGCTAAATGTACGTGATAGCCTATCTTGAGTTGAAATCTTTGTATAGAAATGTTGGAAAATTCAGGATTTTCGATTTTTTTTTCTCCCATCATGAAGAAAATATGATGTTGCTGGGTTTCTAAGGGGGACGAAATTTTCATTATTTTTTCCATAGGATGCACCGTTTCCGAGATAGAATCAATTTTATAAAAAAAGAAGTAAATGTTGTACATTGAGATACTAGGAATGTATAAAGCTATAGAAATGTTGGAAAATTCAGGATTTTCAAATTTCTTTTTCTCCCATCATGAAGAAAATATGAGGTTGCGGGGCTACTAAGGAAATTTAAAATGGGTGACTTTTTGTAATCAGCACCCCCAGAAACCAATAAAAGGACACATATTTTTATATAATTCAGTATGTCCGCCATTTTGAAATTTCAAAACGAATGTCATTTTCGTATCCAGCACTCGCAAAAACCTGGTAAACGACACCCATATCAATTTTACGAAAAATAAATATCCGCCATTTTTAAATTTCAAAATTAAACTACACAATAATCTACACCCCCTTAAAACCGAGAAAAATTAAAAATTGGGAATTTTGTACGCTCATTTATGCTTTTTTTTGTGTGCGCTCGTTTTGGTGCTTGTACGTTTTTTGAGTTACCTACATCGGGGAAAATATATGTGCCTATTCTTAAATTAAATGTGTACTCACAAATTGTCGCCAAAATGGTTATTTGTTCGCTAAAATATAATCTGTCTGCCAGTTGGGAAAATTCAGTGGTATTATTTAGTCACCAGATTTGTAATTTTTTTGTTCCTTACATTCTTTCGCCAACTTGGTAATTTAGTATCCAATATTGGGTATTTTCACATCCAAAATTTAATTGTTTTGTCGCAAGTTTAAATACATGCCCTTTTTTATCAGGCAAAACTTATACACTGTTTTGATCCAATCAAATCAAAAAATTAATTGACCAAATTAACGTGCAATTGTTTTTCTTTATTACGCGGTAAATAAGTCACATTTAATTTGGCATTATACTAGTAACTTCTTCGAATTTAAAACAGAATCCCCCTTACTAATAAACGCTGTATAAGATTTGAATAGTTATACAGTGTTTTGTTCCCGTCACACAAGTGACATTTTTAATTCGATAGGAGACAAAACACTGTATAACTATTCAAAGCTTAAACAGCGATTATTAGTAAGGGGGGATATGTATAAATTTAAAAAGGTAAAATAGTTTATTGGATCATAATTAAAAAGATAGTAGAACAGCTTAATATTTTATATAGATATACAAAAATAATGAAGTTAGAAAAAATCTCACAGAGAAAATTTCACACTAGACGAACTATTTTGCATCGGGGCTCGTAGTGTACTTGTCTTTTTGTCGCACAAAAATATCAAATTGGATCAAACATGCTCTACTAGCAGTACTAGCTGATGCCCGCGGCTCCGCCCGCGTAAATACAGTATCCCGCGGGAACACTGTATTTTTTCGAGATAAAAAATGTAGTATCTGTTTTAATCCAGAGCCTAAACTACTACCATACCAAATTTCATGAAAATCCGTTTAACTTTTGCATGAAAGACAAATCTTATCGAAATTCGTTCAGTAGTTTTTGCGTGAAAGAGTAACATACATCCATCCATCCATCCTCACAAACTTTCACATTTTTAATATTAGTAGGATATTTATTTTTGGCCCTACGTAGAATAACTAAACACAATATGTTGGTGTATTTCATTTATTATCGTCTGTTAGTCGTAGTCGAAGTCTATGAGGTGTCCGAGGTCCCCCACGAGGTCGAGGTCGCTCTCGCTGCTGTTGCCATCCTCCTCCATGTCTCTCTGTACAACAGAATACTAACATTAATTAATGGAAACAAAATGTCGTCGAACCCGCAGCTGACATATTAGGTCAACTTATTATAGAGTGAATGATTTTATTGAGGATCGCATACCTTGGGAATAGGATGACCACCTGTGAGGCTGCTTCTATGTACTATGTATCCTGACTTTTAGTAATCTTATATAGACTAAGTTTAATATAGTTTTTATAAAGTTAATTTATTAGTAACCGTACATTTTCCCGCGATAAAAAGTAGCATATGTCATTCCCCGTGGTCTACTCTACATCTGTGCCAAATTTCATCGAAATCGGTCCAGTAGTTTCGGAGCCTATTCGATGCAAACAAACAAACAAACTTTTCCTATTTATTATATTAAAATAAATTGTTATTTTAATATAATAAATAGGAAAAGTCCGACACGCTCGGGTTTGCTCGCACTATATTGATAGTGCGAGCAAACCCGAGCGTGTCGGAACATGCACGAACGCAAGCGTGACGTCACAGGGAGTCGAGCTTGGACATAGCCGTAGTACGGTCGGGGAATCAACTGGTAGTTATTTCAAGACCAAAATGAGCCAAATCGGTCCAACCGTTATCTAGTTTTAAGTCCCTCGGGAAGGAGATAAAAAGTATTCTATGTCCTAAACCTGGTTTTAAGATACCTCCCCACTAATTTTCAGCCAAATCGGTTCAGCCGTTCTTGAGTTATAAATAGTGTAACTTCCACGACTTTCTTTTATATATGTCACCGTAAAATTGTAAAAACCGTTTGATTGTAATATAACTAGTGAAATTGTAAAATGTTGATAGACTTCCGACGCGAATATGCTGCCTATAATTTAACACATTATTTGTCGTTAGATTATAAATATATAGTTTTTAATATTTCGACATATTTTTACAATCTCGTTAGTTATTTTACAATCTTACGGTTTTTACAATTTTACGGTGACATATATACAGATGTATATGGTTTCACCTGTCTCTGTCTCCGCGTGCGGCGCCGGCGCGGCCGCTCGGGCGAGGAGTCCTCGGAGGTCTGCGCGTCCGCCAGCCCCATTACTGCGTTGCGGATCAGATTTGATGCTGGAAAATAAAACGTATTTAAAGTAAAACAACTAACAAGTTCTATCCGAGCCGGTCATAGAACGTAAACTTAAATAAATATAAGACCTTCAAAAATCTATTACGGATACTTCAAACACATAATCCACTATTATGTCTGAATGTCTTGAATAGGGTATTATCCTATGATGAAAATATACATCAAATTGTTGATATTTTATCGCTAAACATTAATTTAAACCAATTTAACCAACTTTTCACACAAAAATATGTATGATTTTTATGAAATATCAAAAATAAAATTGTGAATTTTTCACGTTTGACCACGTGACTAAAAACGCACGAGATTGGAATGTGACGTCATATTCTTGTACTTATTCTTTTTTTATTAATGGCCTCCCGATTTCCATAAAGAATAGCCAGCATCAGAATCATTAACGTCATGCGTCAGCGAGTAATAGCCACTTTTTCCGCATTTCAGTGTTCTTTGGTATGGTCACAAAGATTTTCCCCGGTGTTATAATAGACGTATTAGTGCATTTTGGCACTACGCACCATTTATAAGGCATTTTTAATAGGCTTAAAACATTTATTTAAAAACGTAAATAGTAGGTATTCTGGGCTGGGCTTTTATTATTATTTGGCATTTTCAGTGTAATTTGACACTTTACACTTGACAGTTACAATGTTACAAGAATGTGACGTCATGACAACTCATTATAGCGTATTTTGGTATTAGGAACAATTTGACATACTTTTCAAAAACTTGGAAAATACCCTATTGGTTGAATTACAGTGGACTTGTCTTATTACATACGTTTAGATTATTTTGGACCTCCACAGAGTGCGCTCGATTTTTTCGGTATAAAAAGTAGCATATGTTTTAATCCAGAGCCTAGTTTTTGCGTGAAAGAGTAACAAACATCCATCCATCCATCCTCACAAACTTTCACATTTGTAATAGTAGGATAATATCTAATAATAATATCTATAGATGTGTCACACCACGTCAATCTGGCCCCGTGATCCGACGAACTTGTGTTACAGGGACCAGACAGCGGGAAGTATATTTAGTAATTTTATACTATACATTTATTAAAGATTTTTAATATATTATAAAGATGTCAGCCATCTTGTTTTCACCATACTTCAAATGTCAAAATAGCCCCAAATAACTCAAAAGTGGGGCAATTTAACTGGCGATACTTTTTGCCTCAACATGCCTCATCTATAATATACACGTCTGTGGGCAAGAGTGATTTCCACCACCACCAAACGACAGGATTATCTGTCGTTAGTAACTGAGCTACCTTCGTCGTCGTTGTCGGAGCTGGAGTCGGAGCCGTCGTCGTTCTCCGAGCCGCCGCCCATCTCCTCCTCCTCTTCCTCCTCCTGTGATAACAAAGAAAGAAATTAAATAGAACAGATACTTCGTGTAAACTGTAATATTTTTATTTTTTACATGCAAAAGGTATTGAGACCAATTTGCTATGTGGCCACTGCCCGTGCACCGCCCATGGGTCTCGCTCGTGCAACGCCCGCGGTCCACGTCTATACCGCCCACGGCTCACGCCCATGTCACACTCACCGCGTCGTCGTCGTGGTCGCGCTTGCGGCCGACGTCGTACAGCTTGACGCAGGACTCCTGCACCTGGTCGTAGTCGCCGGCGTTCTCCACCAGCGCGATCTGCGCGCCCTCGCCCGACACGCCCAGCGAGTAGATGTTGCGTTTCACCTCGATGGTCGCTGTGACACGGGAAAGGTAAAATAACTAGTCATTGACAGTTGTCTGATGTTTTGTATGGGTTCGCACTAAAGAAGTTTAAGAATCGAATAATAGTAAAAAAAATACCACTTTAATCTAGATTCCAAAAGTTATTGGGATATCGAAATTCCTATACTAATGATTCGTATCTGGGTAACTGGGATAAATAAACTGCCAATCGGACTGACATATTAGAGTCGTAATTATTGATATATTGTTGCACAACGAAAGTAAAAACATAAACGCGCAGTTTCCCAGGGATAAGACCTAGCTAGATCGATTTTTCTCCCCCAAAACTGTCTGCATACCAAATTTCATGGTAGGTAGGTAGGCAGCCGTTTTCGAGAAAACGATTATATAAAAGAAACTGATTTTATAATATATAGTAAATTGTCTCGTTTAAAGTAAAATTCTCTGGACATACGTCTGTTAATCGTGACATATTACTTTAGTTTCACAAGTTTCAAAACGAAGGTTTAAAACGAATGCTGCAGCTTGCGAATGGAAGCTACAGCTTATGTTATGGGTTTGTGACACATACCTATGCTGGAGTAGTCGTAGGGGTCTAGCGTCTTGAAGCTGGTGTCGAACTGGCTGCGCTCCTCGGCGTCCTGGTCGGAGCACACGGCGTATAGCGCGCTGCACGCCGGGTTAAACATCACCTGTACATATCACACGTTCAAATGCAACACTAGACATTACCCGCAACTCCGCACGCGCAATTAAGTCCCGCCCTTTGCAAGATATAAAAGGCGGGACTTAATCCGGAGTAAAAAGTATGTGTTGATCCAGGCCACATCTATCACACACGAAATTTCGTTAATAATCAGTGTTTTTTTTTCCAAATGCAGGTCAAAATCGAGCCTGACGTCATTGGGACCCAAGTGAATCTCTATCGTGACTCCGTCGCGTTATAGTATCTGCCCCAGGCCTATGCTACTCATAAACTGAACGATATGGTTGGGGTTGGTGCCACGAATTTCCTCTGTGTGGAGTATTTATGCTGCCCAAGGTACCTGTGTCTGTTTTGTTGAAGTGCCGGACAGTGAGAAGGTGATTTATGTTACACACTTTCTTAAAAAAGTTTTCTCCTAAATACGTTAACGTCATAATTGCAAATAACATAATACCATCATTCGCGACAGACCTCACAACTGGTAAAAGTACTTAATATACTCACTTCGGATTTGTCCAAGGCGGGCACTGTCCGGAGAAGATGGAACGTCCGTAGATCCCAAACTTCCGTGTTCGATATAACCTGAACATTGAAATTAACACGTTAAGTTACTTTTATTTTTAGATATTTCAATTTAAAACACTAGCCTAGTAGCTAGGGAGCTGGTATCAATTCAGGTATACGATTTCATCGCCCCAAAACTTCAGAATAATCTATCCAACACTTATTCGAAGATTGTGAAGTTTTAGTTACGAGAATTGGATTTGTTTCTCGTTTAAACAATTTGCCCATATTTTTTCTAAAAGTCGGCGCCTTACGAGTTTCTTACGCCGGTTCTTCTCGCCGGGCGTATTTCCGAACCGTTGGTAAGCATCATGTAGGAAAATTCTATGTGTTATATAATAATCTATATGGAAATAAAAGTTTTCTGAGTTTGACTTTTGACCTCATGCCTCTGTTTTGAAGTTACCTCTAAGCCATTGGGATGGAAGACGCCGCTGTGCGTCTGGTTGAGCTTGTCGAACTTGTGGATCTCCTTGCCCGTGTTCACGTCCCACAGCACACCGTCTGGAATCAAATAACACATCTTCAGTTTTTAATTCTTTGATAAAAGCGCGAAAATCGTGCTATTTTTTTTATTGTTACTTGCTCATTACAGCTTTCATATTATTTGTCTCTAGATTTTTTTTCTCCAGACAATTTCTCCCGGCACTGAACTTGACTAAGGTTGTCGGTAGGCCTGTTTATGTAATAGCACAAGCATAATGAAAAAAAACATAAGCACCAGGGGCGTAGCTACCGCTGTATCAGCCGTATCAATTATATGGGGCCTCCGGAAAATTTTTACTCATCACTCGGGCGGGGGATCCCCTAAACTATTTTGATATGGGGCCCCCTAAGGCTCGCTACGCTATTGATAAGCACTCGACAAGTCATCAGCAGCACCCTGCAATAGATTAAAGAGGCCCTCTTCCCTATCACTCAACGTGACCCTGTTAGAAGAGCCCTATTTACAGTGTTCCTACTACCATTATTCCAGATTATTAAGGTGCTTAATTAGCGCAGCCACTAACGCTTTTACGTCTGTCGTCGACTGCCGTTGACGCGTTGACTGCAGTCGACGGCAGCCGTTGAGTTACAAATGGCGGAGTGCCGTTCGTCTGCAAGAGCCCTAACTCACTGGACAACAACAGCTCGTCCGTGGGTTTGAAGGTGGCTGACGCATTGATTGCAGTCGACGGCAACCCACAAGCCGTTGAGCTACGGATGGCGGAGTGCCATTCGTCTGCAAGAGCCGTAACTCACCGGACAACACCAGCTCGTCCGTGGGGTTGAAGGTGGCGCGGTTCTTGGCGTACTGGTTGCTGATGGACGGCGTGAGCGTGAGCAGCGCGCGGCCGGTGCGCGTGTCGAATATCGTCGCCGTCTCGCCCTTCGTGCCGATGATCCGCTCGTCGGACATCTTGGAAAACTCCACGTACTCCTCGTTGTCCAACTGGAAACTGGAATGGACGGATAGTCATTATTGCTACATATAATCGATACTTTCATTAAATTATAATTCGTTATTCTTGTATCCAGATTCAGAATTATTCTAGACTGAACAGTCCATTGTACATACTTATTAGATACACGATACCTCAGTATGTCTCTTACTGATTTTACTAATTCTTACAATTAAATATAATAAATTCAATCAACTTAAATATACATATATGTATAAACTTTTTCCTGTTACATACGAGTCAAAGGTACCATTAAAAGTACTCACAGCTGCTCGAACTCCTTCATGTTCCAGAGTGACGACAACGTCCGCCACGTGATAGTGGACGACGACAGGAGCAGCAGACCGTCCCGGCTCGCCTGAAAACATTTTGTTTTAGACAGGCTTCCTCCCTCATATTCAACCACGAATAAAAAACCTTTTGCCATAATAATACAAATGTATTATTATTATTGCAAAATATTGTTTATTCGTGGAGGCTAAATATTGCTTCTTTAGGCAATATTTAGCCTCCCGTTAAGTTCACTTTGAGCGGTTTGATAAAAGACAGTTACCTTTTATTTTTTCTTGGGCGAGAAACCCGTATAAAGAGCTTAATATTGCGTATAGTTTAGAAAGAACTATGTGCAAATTTCACCAACGATTTATTAAAGCTAATCGTTGATTATTATTATTAATTAAAGAGCTCGTATTAATGAAAGAGAAGGCATGATATTTAGATATACGATTGTCTTTAACAGGCGTTGGTGGAATTGGCACTAACATTTGCACACAAGCAAGCACAAGTCTTTAATGCTGCAAAGGACCTGTTTCAAAAACCTATCTACCAATAACTATCTGTTAAAAACTTCAAATTTGTATCGCGAAAAACCAGAAAATGATTTAATGACGACGTTTTAACAAATACATAGATATATTATTGAAACTAGCCGTTAGTAGATATACTGACATAAATTATATATATATATATATATATATATATATATATATATATATATATATATATATATATATATATATATATATATATATATATATTTTTTTTTTTTTCTGTCAAAATCTCTACAAAGTAGCTCCTTAAGTAAGCATTTACTGACTCTGAGTGCAGCTGTAAGTGTAATGTACTTCTCTACAGCGTCAACCCATATCCAATAATGATACTCTCTACAGTGTGAACCCATAACCCATAAGTGATATTCACCTGCATGTGGTATATGTAGGACTCGTGCACTTGGTACGAGTTCTCCTCCACCCCGTTGAACAAGTTGAACACCCGGATGTCCCCGGACGAGGTCGCCGTCAGCAGCTGCTGCTGCGTCGGCTGTACAGAAACAGACACAGGTAAGGTGTACAGGTCATCAAAAAATCCATCCTACTAATAATATTATAAATGTGAAAGTTCGTGAGGATGGATGGATGTTTGTTACGGTTTCACGTAAAAACTGGTGAACGGATTTCAATGAAATTTGTTATGGAAGTAGTTTAGGCTCTGGATTCAAACATAGGCTACCCCCCCAAAAAGTTCAGTGTTCCTTTGATATTTTTACGAGGGCTGAGCCGCGGGCAACAGCTAGTATCTATATATAACATCGATCACACTAAAAAGTAGATTTTCGAAATATAAAGTCGTAGTTTAAGTACTATTTATATTATAAATGTGAGAGTTTGTGAGGATGGATGTTTGTTACTCTTTCACGCAAAAACTCTTGAACGGATTTTGATGAAATTTGGTATGGTAGTACTTTAAGCATTGGATTAGCACATAGGCTATTTTTATCCCAAAAAGTAGTGTTCCCGTGGGATAGGTACTGTATTTACGCGGGCAAAAGCTAGTTTTTTCCATGAATTTAACAGTAGGTTAACGGCGTACTCACGTGGAAGATTGTGTGCGTGAAGTAGGCGTCGTCGTCCTGCAGGCGCAGCGTGCGCACGTGCGCGAAGTGCGAGTGCGCGAGGCGGGCGTGCGCGCGCGTCGTCGCCGGCGCGCCCAGCTCGCGTCGCACGAGCCGCGCGCACACGTTGGCTGGTTCCGCCCCCGCGCCCGCCGCCGCCCCCGCGAACAGCGGCGCGCGCGTGCCCGTCGGCTCAGGGCACTTGTGCGGCCTGAGATATTCAAATAAGTATAATATGTTTGGCGCACGCGTAGTCCTACTAATATTAAAAATGTGAAAGTTTGTGAGGATTGATGTATGGATGGATAGATAGATGAATGGATGTTTCTTACACTTTCACGTAAAAACTACTGAACGAATTTTGATGAAATTTGGTATGGTAGTAGTTTAGGCTCTGGATTAAAACATAGGCTACTTTTTATCCCGCAACAGTTCAGTGTTCCCACAGGATACTCGACAGTGTATTTATGCGGGCGGAGCCGCGGGAAACAGTTAGTATTATATAATGTAAATTAGTATTAACTACTTACTGTAACTTACTCGCGTCCGACAATATTACTTTTTTCTACGGGCAGAAAACGTTTTGCCGGAATAAAAAGAGACAGGAGGAAAATACTCGTAACTATCACAAGGTTACAAAGCAAAATTTAAAACTAAAGTTTTTAACAACTTTTTACGTACAACAATATTCAGAGATATGCCTACTCCATTCAGAACCGTAATCTAAACGTACACAAAGAGAGCAATAGAACCCATAATGGCGTCAATTTAAG
Source organism: Glaucopsyche alexis (assembly GCA_905404095.1). Taxonomy (NCBI): domain Eukaryota; kingdom Metazoa; phylum Arthropoda; class Insecta; order Lepidoptera; family Lycaenidae; genus Glaucopsyche; species Glaucopsyche alexis. Next base: position 29,504,860 of record FR990044.1, read on the forward strand.
ATCGACGACTCATTCTACGAAGTACCAGGAGTCCGAACGTAATGTTAAAATAATGGTTTCAATTTAGGGGACAGATTTTTTGCCGTTAGAGCTTGTTTAAGAAGTACCAAGCGCTATACAGGACTGTGCGCTGATTGGTCCGCCAAAATAGCATCGGTACATATAAAATTCTAGCGCAGCCAGTGGCAGAAAAGAGAACTAAGATCTGGTCCTATTATTGTATACATAAATACTATGGAAAAGCCTATACCGCTCGGACTCCTGGTATTCTATACTTTGATGACTCACTCGAACAGGTTGAACTGCGGACACGTGACCACGGGGTTCTTGCAGAGCGCGTGCTGGTTGTACAGGTACTCGGTGATGATGGAGTGCAGCGTCACGCGGGGCGAGGGCGCGCGCTCCGTGCCCGCCGAGTGCGCGCCGCCCTTCTGCAGCGAGCGCCGCTCGCCCGGGCTGGCCAGGACCGACTGCGAGTTGTTCTGCACCCGCCTGGTGGACAAACAATGATCAGTGTTGCAGTATTAAGGCTGGCACTATATGATCCGGAATTCGACGGGCCCGAGAAAATTCAGAGCACGGAAAATAGAAGTCTGCGCTAGTAAAATACAGTTGATAATCGAACTGTCGACTGTCGAGCTGTCATATAATATGACTTTGACGTTCGACACGACACTTGTGTATTCTATTTTCAGCTCTATTCGACTCACCGACAGCCGTGATACGACATTTCGGAACACAGCACTGGGGCCTTACACATGCCAACTTAAAATTGGGACAGAATATAGACATTGATATTATGTCGTTACAGTTGCAGTACAATTATACATTAACCCCCTTACTAACAAAAATATTTATCCAGTAGATAAGCAACGTTTTGTCCTTGTCTGTCAAGCGACTTTTCCAACGCATAAGACAAGGACAAAACATTGTTTTGCTTATCTACTGGATAATTATTTTTATTAGTAAGGGGGTACATTTATAAGTCCTCTGTTTCACGGCAGTTTTATAGATAGCGTGCCAAATATGTGTATTGTAGCTATCGTGTATTGCGCGAGCGCGAAATGTTGGAGCTTGCTTTCTGTGTGTCTTCAGTCTGTGTATATAAGCTGCCATGTATCTACCTAAGTTTGATGACGTGCGGCTGCGGGCTGTCTTCGTGCGTGGGCGTGTGGAGGTCGATGCTGTCGCGCTGGAGAGAGCCGATACTGTTCGCCCGGGACACCGACAGCCGAGGCTAAAAGTTCAACATTTTCTTATTTTATTTTTACGTAACAAGTGTATTTTGAAACAAAAATAAGTCGAGCAAAATATTTTCTTCTTTCTAAATAATCAAATATCAATAGACTAGTTAACTGCAACTGCAATTTCTATTGCATAAATAAATAGTACCTGCTCTAAAATATGAGTAACTTCTCAGAAGAAACAGTATACTAAAATGATACAGGATATTTTTTCACCAGTACAATAAATCAACATACGTAATAGTTGTCAAAAATAAAAAAATTTTTGTTACTACCCATTTGGAACAAAAACACAAAAATAACAATGCCCGGACTTATCCGCGAAACTAATAAAATGTGGATGCATTACGCATCTATCGAGGCGCATCTACAAAACGCACATTATTTCATTGCTCGCGGTGCCAGCGTGTACGTACCCGCAGCGGCGTGGAGGGCGCGTGCAGCGGCGGCGGGTGCGCGGGGGCGGGCGCGGGCGGCGGGGGGAGGTGCGCCTCCCGCACGAGCGCGGCGGCGCTGTCGCTGTAGCCCCGCGACGCGAGGTGCGTCGCCACCAGCTGTCTGGTGTGTACGTACCCGCAGCGGCGTGGAGGGCGCGTGCAGCGGCGGCGGGTGCGCGGGGGCGGGCGCGGGCGGCGGGGGGAGGTGCGCCTCCCGCACGAGCGCGGCGGCGCTGTCGCTGTAGCCCCGCGACGCGTTACCAACCAGCTGCAGCAGCTGTCTGGTGTGTACGTACCCGCAGCGGCGTGGAGGGCGCGTGCAGCGGCGGCGGGTGCGCGGGGGCGGGCGCGGGCGGCGGGGGGAGGTGCGCCTCCCGCACGAGCGCGGCGGCGCTGTCGCTGTAGCCCCGCGACGCGTTAACAACCAGCTGCAGCAGCTGTCTGGTGTGTACGTACCCGCAGCGGCGTGGAGGGCGCGTGCAGCGGCGGCGGGTGCGCGGGGGCGGGCGCGGGCGGCGGGGGGAGGTGCGCCTCCCGCACGAGCGCGGCGGCACTGTCGCTGTAGCCCCGCGACGCGTTACCAACCAGCTGCAGCAGCTGTCTGGTGTGTACGTACCCGCAGCGGCGTGGAGGGCGCGTGCAGCGGCGGCGGGTGCGCGGGGGCGGGCGCGGGCGGCGGGGGGAGATGCGCCTCCCGCACGAGCGCGGCGGCGCTGTCGCTGTAGCCCCGCGACGCGTTACCAACCAGCTGCAGCAGCTGTCTGGTGTGTACGTACCCGCAGCGGCGTGGAGGGCGCGTGCAGCGGCGGCGGGTGCGCGGGGGCGGGCGCGGGCGGCGGGGGGAGATGCGCCTCCCGCACGAGCGCGGCGGCGCTGTCGCTGTAGCCCCGCGACGCGAGGTGCGTCGCCACCAGCTGCAGCAGCTGTCGCTCGTTGTAGTTGATGCGCGTCTGCGCCACCACATTCGCCTAGTAAATGGTTAAAAAAAAAAAAGGTTGTCTGTTAATAAGTTTTAAGGACGATAATTTTACGTGATAACGTTCCACGCTCTCGCTTGCACGCTCGTCTCAGGCGGAACGTGACAATTTATCGTGCATGCAGCCGGAGTTCATCGATTTATAAGATGTTATCACGTCAAAAATAATATTACTTTGAAAATAGGACTTTGTTTCTGCTTTAGTGCAAGACCAACTATGATATACAATACTATACTAAAGCCCTTGTAAACGAACTCAACAGCTAATTAAATATATAAACACCTCTATCTTCTAATGCAAAGTAAAATTTATTATTCTTAATTCTTATAACGGTGCGTCAAATTCAACAGACGAATACAGATTTGTACGTATTATTTGTATTTGCACACTCGCCTTGCGTGCGAACGTGCGTGCGTGTACGCATTACGCACGATTATCAGTTATCACTCACTCACCCTGTGTATATTGGCGAGCGAGGTCTCGAACTCGGCGCCCATGTGTTTGCTCTTGCCGGAGACGCGCTCCAGCAGTTCTAACGCGTACTTCTGGAACATCACGTGCTCCTGTCGCTTCTCCTGCAGGATCGGATCCCGCATTAACACTGAAACGATTAATAAATATTGGCGTGACGTCACAGAGGTCTATGATCTCTATCGACCCGTTTCAATAACATATCTATCTATAACTATTTATTAGAAACGTCAAATTTGTATCGCGAAAAACCGGCAAATGATTAAATGACGACGTTTTTAATAAATAGTTATAGATAGGTTATTGAAACGGTCCGTATGACTCTATGACGTGTGGTTTATGAAACCAGCTGTAAAAATACAGAGTCAATGAAATTGCAAGACAACGCAATTAAAAAACCAGCATGTCAGCCACATATCACATCACAAAATAAATAATTGTTTGGTTTTATTAAATAACTATAACTTTGCTGATTTAGATTGATATTTAGTTGTTTTTCTAGTTACTTTTACGTTTTTAAGACACACTGTATAAGATTGTGTACCTTGTATCTGCGAGGTGGTGAAGAGAGGCAGCTTGGAGATGATCTGACGCACAGTGGGGCAGCGCGCCAGCCCCGCCAGCGCGCGGCACGCCAGCCCGCGCAGCCGGTCCGCGTCCGTGATGGGGGACTTCACCATCATCAGCGCCAAAAGCACCTAAAATAACACAAAACATACATACATACATATAATCACGCCTTTTTCCCATAAAGGGGTAGGCAGGGACCACTTTTTGCCACTTGCTACGATCCTTACATACTCGTTTCGCTTCGTTCACTTTCATTATCACCATCCATTCTTCCTCTTACATTCAACGTAGCGAAGCGGCTCTCCATGGTCCGCTTTTCACCTCCGCGAGAAACGAGACGTGATGGGTGGTGAACCACATCGCCGCCATTTTGGATAATTAAATTATTTTTATGATTATCCGTTGCGTTTCCACGGATTGGTGGGGAGGGTAGGAATAGGGAAAGGGAAGGATAGGTGGTGTGGAAAGGAAGATTGGTAAGTTAGAGTGGGAAATAGGAAATGTAGGATATTACCGCCCAGGAGGGCAAGGGATAGGACAGTAATAGCTAGGGAAGCCGGGGTCGCATACCCGTATACTATACCACAACTACCGGACAGGTAAGTTGGGATGAGTATAAAGTTGATATTTATTACGACTGATAACTACCACTGACTCAGGACGCCGGAGGGTTTAAAGTAAAACGGATATATAAAGTTAGGTCGCCTAAGATCGGAGGTGACATAAGATCGGATGCAAGGAATAACTCACAAACTAGGCAATATTTTCTACTACTGGCAAAACTACTTGATCCGCCATTTCATTCTGCTCCTCTCCTCACACTGTGGCCAGCGACCAGACAAGACGCGCACACAAGCGATTCGGTAGAAAATGTGTATATGTGGAATTTCCTGGCCGTAAGTCCGGATGTTTTCCTAATGTGTACTTTATTATTAAACGAGAAGATAATAGTCCGATCTTCGGCTGAAACGTTATTTTCTTCACTATGGTAAGTTGAAAAAAGTCTGCTTTTTAAATGCTTAAATTTCTTAGAAAGACAGCATCTGGCGCAAACCAAAATTTACAGATTAAACAACATTTCTTTGTCATCAATTTACAGTAGACTACAACAGTAAAACGACATCGAAGCATGAAAAAAAAAATGCAGTACTTCTAAAATTTTCGGCTAATGCGGGGACTATATTATGATCCGGAATCAGCCGGAGAAAATTCAGATCACGAAAATAGAACTCTGCGCTAATACAATAGAGTTGAAAATTAAACACATGAGTGTCTAGTTATCGAATTTGACATCGACACTTGACACTCGTGTGTTCGATTTTCAGCTCTTTTGTATTAGTGCAGAGTTCTGTTTTCAGTGCTCGATTTTTCCCCGGTCTTCCGGATTCCTGACAATAATAGTCGCAGCCTAAGCTACTGGACTAAGATACTATATCTGAACTAATATAATAAAAGGAAGTTTGTTTGTTTGCATCGAATAGGCTCCGAAACTACTGACCGATTTTGATGAAATTTGGCACGGATGTAGAGTAGACCACGGGAAACGACATAGGCTACTTTTTACTGCGGCAAAATGTACGGTTTCTGCGAAATTTCTTTTAGCGCGCACGAAGTCGCAGGCAGCATCTAGTCAAGACATAAACACGTACCATGATGCCGTTATTAGTTCGCACGCTCTCCCACACTTTCTGTATGACGTCCTCGTATGATTTAACCGTAGTCTTCTTCTTTGTGGACCCCGTGATTGAGTACCGTGCCGTCGTCACGCCAGCCTGTATCAAATGAATGAGTGAGAAGTTTACCAACAAAATATGTACGTATTACTATACTTGGCAGGGATCCTATTTTTTCGCATAATTTTATTTGTCATAATTTCATTTGGCATACATCACTTGGCATAATTTTATTACGCATAATATTACTTTGGCATAATGGTTTCTTGGCATACTACATCATTAGGCATAAATATCATTTAGACTAATATTTTTTATCCTAATTTAATGAGGCATAATTCGTAAGGCATAATTTTTCTTGTCATAATAATACTTTGGCATAATTGTTTTTTGGCATAAACTCGTTAGGCATATTTTTTGTCATAATAAATTCAAGGCATTCTGTCACAAGGCACAAATATGCATAAAAAGGAAGAACATAATGAAAACACGGTTATGGTATAAAAACGCATATTTATGAAACATTAAAAGCAGGTAGTATACTCATTATACATAGTGTAACAGTAGGTTAAGTTGCGGCGGGGTGGCCCTTGGGCCACCCGTAAGCCGCTAACATGTTTAAAATAATAATTACGAATGGTTATTCATGCAAAAACAAAAATTACTTTATCCTTAACTGGATTGGGCTCGTTGTTATTGCTCGGCATATTCTTAGATCAGGTCGTGTTGTTTGTCCGAGTTTAATTTCGTAATCAGTCGAAAATTACAATTATAGTTGTTATTCCGTCTTAACTCGCACACCCAGTAGAATTTATCGTTCATTAGTATGTGAAAAAAAAATGCTACAAAGAAGTGTGCCTCATATAATAGTATGCTTAAATATAATTATGCGTAAATATATTTATGCTTTTTAATATTATGCATAAAAATATTATTCTTAATAAATATTATGCGTAAAAAAATGTATGCCTTACAATAAGTATGCCTAACAATTATTATGCTTTTAGTAATTATGCGATAAAAAATTATGCTAAGAAAGTTATGCCAAATGAATATTATGCGAAACTACTATTAGGCCAAATGAAATTATGCTAAGTAAAATTATGACATATGATTTTATGCGAAAAAATAGGGAACCTACTTGGCATGTCCAAAACCAGATTTTTAAGTGTGTGCCAAAATTTATTGGAAAATGCGTTAAGCGCTTTATTTGTTAAACTTTCATATTTTTACTCTGTTCACATCCAATTTATTTTAAACGTGAATAAAACGAATAATAGAACATAATATAATGCTACCAGTTTAAATGTAACTTTTTGCCGTGCAGTCACGAAATACAATGCCATTAATTACGTCGAACATGAAGCATAGATACCAGGAGTCCGAACGGTATAGGCTTTTTAATAATAATTATGTAAGTACACAATAATAGGACCAGATCTTAGTTCTCTTTTCTGCCGCTAGGCGTGCGAGACCGACGAGTATCGAGTGTTGCTAATACTATTATGCCGAGTGTTGCCAATACTATTATTTATTACAATTATTTTTAAATTACCGTTAGGCAATTACCGTGTTCTACGGTATCTATTTTTCGAGAACAGTTTCTAAGAATTTCCTAAAACTTTTATATAATAAAATTTCAATCTTTCCAGAGCTGTCAATAGCAACTTTAAACTTCCCACGTAATTTCAAACGAGTGCATGTCGGACCGTCGCGCGCGTTACCGGCAAAAATCTGTCCCCGTAATTGAGACCATTATTTTAACATTACGTTCGGACTCCATGTTATCTATACTTCGTGACGTCGAATATAATCTTTTTATTTACGCTTAAACTAATTCCGTATTTAAATATAGGACAATACACTAAAGTGTATAAAGTTATAGGTAAACCTAATCACCCATTATTTGCTAACAAAACAAACTCAGCCTGTGAACTCGTACACACACGATGTAACCACACAATTGGATGCGTGTGCGTGTGCGAATGCAACACGTCTCACACATCAACACTCATACTGTGCACTCGCACACACACAGTTAGATGCGTGTGCGAGTGCAACAGTTCTTACACAGCAACACTCACACTGTGCACTCGCACACACACAATTAGATGCGTGTGCGAGTGCAAAATGTCTCACACAGCAACACTCACCCTGTGCACTTGCACACACACAGTTAGATGCGTGTGCGAGTGCAACAGTTCTCACAAAGCAACACTCACCCTGTGCACTCGCACACACAAAATTAGATGCGTGTGCGAATGCAACACGTCTCACACAGCAACACTCATCCTGTGCACTCGCACACACACAATTAGATGCGTGTGCGAGTGCAACAGGTCTCACACAGCAACACTCACCCTGTGCACTCGCACACATACAATTAAATGCGTGTACGAATGCAACAGGTCTCACACAGCAACAATCACCCTGTGCACTCGCACCACACAATTAGATGCGTGTGCGAATGCAATAGTTCTCACACAGCAACACTCACCCTGTGCACTCGCGCACGTACAATGAATGCGTGTGCGAGTGCGACGGTTATCACACAGCAACATTCACCCTGTGCACTTGCACACAGACACACACAATTGAATGCATATGCGAGTGCGACAGTTCTAACACAACAACACTGACCCTGTGCACGGGCGCGCACACGCAGTTGACGAGCACGTTGAGCGCCGCCTTCTGCACCTCGGGCTCGGGCACGATGTCGCCGTCCGCCGCGCCTGCAACAGTTGCGCCCGCTGCGTCACGTTACGTTAATGCGTATGGCAAATGGCTATTAGCGACAGTACCAGGCCAAAAAGAATGCAGACTGTTTTGAAAGTAAACTTTTTCGACGGGCACTGTTTAGGCGAAATGGCGGGACATGAGAAGGTGCGCCCGCTGCGTCGTGTTACGTTAATGCGTATGGCAAATGGCTATTAGTTACAGTACCAGGCCAAAAAGAATGCAGACTGTTTTGAAAGTAAACTTTTTCGACGGGCACTGTTTAGGCGAAATGGCGGGACATGAGAAGATGCGCCCGCTGCGTCGTGTTACGTTAATGCGTATGGCAAATGGCTATTAGTTACAGTACCAGGCCAAAAAGAATGCAGGCTTTTTGAAAGTAAACTTTTTCGACGGGCACTGTTTAGGCGGGACATGAGAAGGCGCGCCCGCTGTGCCATGTTAAGCTAATGCGTATGGCAAATGACTATTGGTTACACAGTACCCGGCCAAAAAGCATGCAGACTTTAACGAACCTTTTAGGACGGGTACCATATAGGCGAAATAGCGGAATATCTACAAGAGAAGGCGCGCCCGCCGCGCGTATGGCAAATGACTATTGTAGTACCCGACCAAAAATAATGCACACATAGACCTTTGAAAACAGATCATCGGTTAGTGTTTTTGTTTGGCATCATCTGTGGCAGAAACTGCGTGCCTGTTGAAGTCGGAAGTGCAGAAATGGCAGGGCATGTGAAGGCGCACCTGTTGCGTTACGTTACGTTAATGCGTATGGCAAAATATGGCGCTAGTAGTTATGAGCAAAGTGGCAGGTAACCGCTGAGTTAGTAAAGAGAATAGAAGTAAGGAGGACCATCTCAGTGTATTAAAAAGTGTCCGTTGAAAGGGAGCAAATTAAGGTGGCGCTATAGTAGCATGTGGAAGAATTTTAAAAATAGCGCCACAAATTATTAGAGGAACTAACCAATAACTAACTTTCAAATAACTTCACTCCATCTCGTATTGCTAACTTCATATCATATCCTCTTCTGTCTCTAGCGCCACTATGGCTAATTTTGGAACTGTTATTTGACTTTTTTTGTCGGACACTTTTTAGATTTTCTGCTTTAGAGAGATGGTCCTCCTTTACTCTATTCTCCATGGTTATGTTAAAGCGTATGGAAAATGGCGCTTGATTACTCTGATTAATAAATTATATTAGTCAATAGAATTACAACCTATACCGTAACCCCCTTACTAATAAACGCTATACAGCGTATATACAGTGTTTTGTCTCCTTCTATCGAATTAAAAATGACACTTGTGTGACGGGAACAAAACACTGTATAACTATTCAAAGCTTATACAGCGTTTATTAGTAAGGGGGTATGTGTATACAGACAAAGAAAGAAAAGATAAGTTAAGCATATTAAAATGTTGTATCATTGACTTTGATTAAAAATCAGAGTTTGGTTTTTTGGCAAAATGACATATAAGGCACAGGCGCACCGTCTGAGCATAATGGTTAATGCGCGAGGCGTACGGACAACAGAAGGCGCAAGTAGTTATATAGCTCAAATAAATAGATATAAATGTAACCAAATTGTTTGAGAAAAAAATGACGCTCATTTAAAAAAAATGTATTTAGAATAAAAACTAAACAGTAATTTTCTGAAAGCCAAGGAAACAAAAGAAAAATTATTACAATAGTCTATTTTAAATTGCTATTATTTATTGCACGATCAACCAATAACAAAGAAAGAAAATATACTATAATATACTATTTAATAACGAGTAACATAATATTTTTGTCTATTGTCTATGGCAACAATTAAAATGTTTGTATATGGCATAGACAACTGAGGATTTTTTCACACCAGAGGAGTTACACTTGTAACTCCTCTGGCGTTGCACACTTGTGTCCTTAATATCCCAAACCCCCTTGGGCCTCAAGTTACCCTCACTCACTCGGCGAAACACCACGCAAGCATTATTTCCCGCCGGTTTTCTGCGAAGCGGTGGTATTTATATTGTATTTATTAGTACATGGCAACACTCACCGAGCACGATGTGCACGCCGGTGTTGAGGTCCGCCTCCCGGATGTCCAGCTTCTCGGTCAGCAGCAGCAGCACTCGCGGCGCCACGCAGCACACGGACACCACGTCCAGCGCCGAGCGAACCGTCTCCGCCCTGTAACGTGTCTCGGATGATACCGCGGCCACATAGAGAACCGACGTGAGATAGCGCTTAATGCTTATAGCGGACGATCCGTTCGTTCGTTAGCTAGTCGCACACAACATTGTGTGAACCTATACTATTAATGGAAATGGAACCCTATCTTTTTTAAACGGAACCCTTAGATAAAAGTAGCCCAAGTTACTCCTTATAACTGCCTGTGACAGTCCGATCAAAATCAGACCGCTTCAGAGATTAGCGGGAAAGAATAGACAGACAATTTTTTTTTTAATCGTGTTTTTATCTATACTAATATATTATAATAAAGAGGAAGTTTGTTTGTTTGTTTGCATTGAACAGGCTCCGAAACTACAGAACCGATTTTGATGAAATTTGGTACATAATATATAGATTAGACCACGGGGAAGGACTTAGGCTACTTTTTATCGCGGCAAAATGTACGGTTACCGCGGGATTCCCTTTTGCGCGCACGAAGTCGCGTGCAACATCTAGTGCTATATGAACTGCGCATTACGCAGTCGTATTCGCGGATAACGGCTAGATGATAGATATCAAAAGCGACTATTTGACACGATTGACCCGACTTAAATACGACGCGATGCCTGGTAATAGAAAACGAATCTAATTTTTTTATTACCACTTTTTTAAAAACCACATAACTTAGTTCGCATCATGGAGCATAGAGAACAGGAGAACGATCGCTGTAGAAAATAGTGTCCCAGAAATATGGACAAAATAAGTGAGGTGGCGCTGCGATCGCTAAGTTGTCTCAATAAAAGCGGGCAACTAATGACATGCCGATGACCAATGCCGCGAAGAAAATTTGTACAATCAACTAACTTCATCTACTTGTACTCATAAACAGCTAACTTCGCAGATACTACTTACTGAAGAAATAAAAAGAGATTTTGACGCAATCACTATTTATTTAGAAGATTACAATGTTTTAGTTAACATGTTACGTGCTTGTCCGAGACGTAGTATAAAAAAGGGGCGAGTACACAATATTATAAGTTAAGGTGCTTACACATAGTTTGCTATAATAAATGCTTAGGCATTATTTGCGTTCTATTCAACACTTACCGACGGTAGCGCGGCTGGTGGCTGAAAAATGAACTAATAAATTCTACAAATTTTCAGAGACAGGCGCACAATGCTTCAACACGTAGCGATCGTTCTCCTGTTCTCTATGCTCCATATTATAAACAGGGCGCCGCTACCCGAGATAGCTCAAGCTTTATCGCGCGAATTTCTCTCTTCGCTCGGCCTTCTCGACTCACCTGCCGTTGAAGTTCCAGTCGTAGGCGAAGGAGACGATCCGCAGCAGCAGCGCCACGCCCCCCAGCTCCAGCAGCTCGTCCACCGGCGGCCAGCGCGCCCACGCCGCCGCCTGCACGGTCTCGATCTGACCTTGTATCTCCTCCGCCGATGACTTGGACGCCTGGAGATGACAGTATTTCAATAGATAGACATAATAATAATATTATATACATACATATAATCACGCCTCTTTCCCGTAGGGGTAGGCAGAGACTTCTTTCCACTTGCTACGATCCTTACATACTTGTTTCGCTTCGTCCACTTTCATTATTCCCTTCATACATGCTCTTCGGTTTAGGGTAGGTACTCTTGACCTGGCCTTTTTTCAAGACGTCCCTGATTTGGTATATAAGGTTCGGTAAAATCTATTACGGATATTTTGGGTATATGATCTATTGCTTATGTAAATAATTGTCATACTAGAAAAAAAAATCTTTATATGGGCGAGTTTGCGTTTTGCGCAGAGTCACCCATATATGAGATGATTTTTTAATTTGAGTATGACAATTATTTTTTTGCCTAAACGTCTTTCTATAAGCAGTGGATCATATGCCTGAAGTATCCGTAATTAATTTTCGGAGACATTATATATCATCCTAGATGTCGTACGCACAAAATAAAATCCCGTTGGAACCGTTATTTCAAAAAGTAATTTAATTTTTAAATAAATCACCCCTAGTGTAACTTTAACCCCGAAAGCATACGAACCCATTATTTTTAGAACCATAACTATTTTAAGTTTTTTTCTAGAGGTGTTTGAAGCGTTGAAACACAATATACAGATTCCGGCAAGCAAGTTGTCCCGGAATTATGGTCTCTGCGCAGGCGCAGGCTAGCCAGAAGACGTGCGCAGAGACTGCCACTCTGAGCCAACTTACGTGTCGGGATTTGTACAAATATTGAACCACATGCAACCATCTTATTGATTTCGTGGATTGATGGATTGATTTCATTCGGCGTTAGACATGAGCTAATATACAAGGCCATCAGTGACGTAGGGTTCCTATAACTTCATTCCTACCGGCTTCACTTACCACTTACCTTTTGAAAACCCTGATCTAAATCCTTACCTATTATACAGGTTAGGGCTTCCCTATTTAGGAGAACCAGCCTTCGCTATTGAAGGCCATTCAACTAATTCCAATAATTATAAATAAGCTGGGGGTTTACCTTGTACGGCGGGGGCTCCGGTACGTTGTCGCCCTGTTGCCGGAGCACCTGCGCAGCCCGCAGCCGGAGGTGCGCCTCGAAGTACCTTAACAAAATACAATGTGAAATATAAGTGGTTGTTTTGACGAAGCCCTCTTTATAATATGTATCATGAATAAAGTCCTTTTAGCAAGTTAGATCAATAAAATAAACGAAAAAACAACTACTGTTCCACACAAAATGGAACGGCTACTCGTTAATAATGTATGGAACAGCAGATTTTTTTTCGCTTATTTTATTAATCTAACTTGCTAAAAGGACTTTATTCATGATACCTATAAAGAGGGCTTCGTCAAAACAACCACTAAAATTTCACACAGTATATTATTGCCTTATAACACGTATACGTAATATTTGCATGTAGTGTGTAGTGTAAATTAACACTTGCGTGCATGTACGCTTGTGCGTGCAGCGTATTTTTGCGAGTACGTACACTGTTGCGTGCGAGTTTAGGTTAACGCATGCGTACTGTGACCAACAGATCGCACGCGTTAGCCTAAACGCAGATATACAACTTTTCGACCTTGTAACTTACAAATAAGGTTCAAACAGTGGTAAACAGGATATGTCGACGACTGTGCATACTTCCGAAGGGCGACGTACGTGCCCAAGACGACATATCTGTGTACGTGTACGTGTAATGCGTGTGCGAGTATGTACGCGTACGTATGTGCGTGTGTACCTCCTGAGCGCGACGCACACGTGCCGCACGATCTGTCGCGCGGCGCACGTCTCGTCGTCGGACACGCGCGACTCCTCATCGTCAGCGCCGAGTATCGGCAGCGTCGATATCACGTTGTACAGCTTACGGAGACCGTCCTGTTTAGAACGTTTAGAGTTATGACTTATGAAATATAAGGTCTGCAAAATTCAATTACGGATACTTTGGGCATATGATTTAGGTACTACTTATGTAAAGACGTTTAAGCAGAAAAATAATTGCCATACTCAAACTAAAATAGATCATCTCATCTCATTTTTCATCACATTATAATAACGACTCTCCACGAAACGCAAACGCCTATATAAAGAAAAACCTTTTTTTTTTTCCGAGTATGACAATTATTTTTCTGCTTAAACATCTTTACATAAGTAGTAGATCGTATGCCTGAAGTATCCGTAATAGATTTAACCAAACCTTATATTATACAAAATTCTGTCACACGAAATATACGTGACAAAAAAGAAAGACAGCAATCTCTAATGTCAATTTATCTCTGCAGCAAGTTACATCAAAATCGATTAAGCAGCTCTGCCGTCCTAACGAAGAGTGCAGTAAGTCGAGTTTTTTGGCAAATTGGATTAAGACCTTATGTTATGGTATAATATGGTCTTAACTCAATTTGCCCAAAAACTCGACTTACTGCACTCTTCGTTAGGACGGCAGAGCTAAGGCTCATTAAAATATAGATACGCTCTGTTAGGAATATTGCTATATACCTGGTTATCAAACTCCTCCAATATGACTCGAAATTGGAACGACAGGCCGAAGAACATCGTCGCGTGACAGCGGCCCGAGTCGTGCGAACATTCCAGAAGCCACAGCGCGTATCTACAAACATCGTTAATTGTATTTTGACTGTCTGTCATTATATAAACATGGGGCGTGTTCCGATATGCACTGCGACCACTGTACTGTGTGATGTCAATTCAGTATACTCTGAATCCATTCCTTTATAGCCAGTTATACGGCTGCACTAGTACCTAATTTTATGGACTTCAACTGACAACTAGGAATGGTCTTCATTTTGACGTTTGAACTTTTTAATCACGTGGTCAAAGTACTGCGAGTACCTTACCTCGAAAACGCCAGTGCTCACAGTAGAATATGGCGGCGATTTATGACGTCATAGGGTATTGCGGAAGTATACTGCCTATACTGGCAATTCATAACGGAACGAATTTGTGTACAGTGATAGCACTTTTCGGTTCACGCGATTTTAAATTATAATATAAAATATATTGTTCGTCTCTTTCTCGCAAAACTATTTTGGCTATGAAAAATGTACGGCGGACTATCGCAATGACGTCACACCGACCTGACCTTGTCTGTCACTTAGTTATTTTTTTAATACATAAAGTATTATTAAATTGTGACGATTATTAAGATATTTTTTTTTAAATAGCCTATTCTATGACAAAGACATCCTTATGAAAAATCAATTTTATGGTTGCAAAATTAAAATAAGGCAGTAGGCACAGTACAACTACATTTTAATGTCTTTCGAGAACCAACTTTTTTCATACATCATCTATTCCCATATAAAATGATGATTGCCAAGGACCTTTAATAAACTAATTGCACTATTACTCCCGCTGTAAACATAAGCTAAATATATTCACATGATATAGTAAAAGTATTTTGCAATCAGGGATGTGCAAGGAATACATTGTCAAATAAACTAACTTGACTAAATCGGCTAGCGTCTTCCTGGGCATGAGGCAGACCCTCTCCATGGCGTCCTCGCAGTAGGCCAGGTAGTACAGGCATATGGACACGCCCGTCGCCGCCACCGACGGCCGCGGCACTTCCAGAAATTTCTGCGAAATAATAATAATAGTAGCTCCCCACACCGATGTTTATCGTGGCCGGTTTCATCAAAACCAGACCAGGTTATTTTATAGTGCCTAAGTATATGCGCAATACGCAAGAGCACTCTCTCTTCCTTTTACTCTCAAAACCCAGTGGTATGGACAGACCGACACGACATTGGCGAGAGATCAGGCGCAGGTCCGATTTTTTACATGCCCATCCGACGCATGAATCTTCTTTCTTGTCAGACAATCAGGCAATCAGCCTGCATAGTCCGAACCATATTTGGAAAACATAATTTCAATATATATTTTTGTTCCAACGCAGTTTGTAATATAAAATTATATATTCTTAAACTTTTCCTTGGGTACTTGACAACATGTAAAAATCTAGTTTTACCATAAATGCACAAACTTCAGTGATATTATAAATTTTGTACGTCTGACCATACCATACTTGCATACGTAGTTTACCTGCAGGCCGCCCATGTTGATGAAGTCTATACTGAATTTCTTGTGGCAGAGCAGCGCAGCGAGATATTTGAGGGCCTCGAACGCCAACCTCGAGTCGCGGGACTCGCGCACGTTTAGGTACCCTAGGATCAGACCTAGGGCGTTCTTCTCGAACACGTGCGATAGGAACTGTAAACAGACAAAAATATGTGGGAATATACAAGTCCCAAAGGAAAATCTCCGACCGAGCGAGATGCTATGCTCGGTCAGGCCGAAACCCACTTGTATGCATTTCAGCTGTCGTATATATAGTGCCGAGCTGTGAAAACTTCGATAGCGCGATTCAGGACTGTGCGCTCATTGGTCCGCCACAAATATTACTCACACTAACAGCTGCCACTTTAAAAATAATTTTGAGGTTAAATAGTTTAAAATGAAGAAAGAAAGTCTTGCATCAACGTAGCCCAAAAAACAGGTTTCGGAAGTTTATAAAAGTCATCTATGCTAGTAGCGATTTTTATTATTAATATTATTAGATAAAAAAGAGAAAATGTCATTCACCTCTTGGTATTCACCCATAGGAGTGAGGTACCGCAGGATAAGCATTTGTTTCGTGGCGTCCGTCGGCGGATGGATTTGTATATTACCTGTAAAATTTATAAAATGAAATAAAAATATAGTATTGAGTTTTATTCAAGTACCAATAATATCCGAATGTCTTATATTACACTGATTTCTGTGACGGTGGCCGGTTTCATTGAAACCAGACCAGTTACACAGGAGTAATTTTTTTGTGACCAAGTGTGTGTGCAGTACACAAGGGCTCTCTCTCTTCCTTTACTCTCGTAACCCAGCGGGACGGATAACCGACACGACTGGCGAGAGATCAGGCGCAGGACTTTTTACATGCCCATCCGACGCATGGATCATCTCTCTTGTCAGACAATCAGGTGATCAGCCTGCATTGTCCTAACCAAACTTGGAAACAACATTTTTTTGTTGTTCCAATGCCGGAATCGAACCCTCGACCTCCGAGTCGTGAGCAAATATTCGAACCATTAGACCATGGAGACTGTTCCGAATGTCTTAGGGGCCCCATACATGGTCCGGTCTACCTTCAGTTCGGCCTGAACGGATGCAAAATCGTATCGTGTGTGTGCAATTTCGAGATCGCATCAGGCGGCCGTACGGACTGAAGCGATTCGTTCCAGTGTTGCCAGCTCTTTTTTTGTGAAACTACTAAACTCGTATCGATTTCTACTAAAACTACTAAAGAGGCTACTTAACTTAGGAATTCCTGAAGCCCCCCAAAAACCACTGCATTTTAGGTTTTATTATATTAATTTTTTTTCATTAATTGAATTTGATTATAAATTTTACCATTTAATTAAAATATACTAGGAAATATTACGTATTTAGTAGCTATTTTGCATATCATTACTGTCTGGCTCTTTCCTACTTAAACACTACTAATAACTAAATTTCTACCAAGGAGGGAATAAAATACTCAATTTAGTAAAATTTTGTAAAATAACTAAGTTGGCAACATTAATTCTGGCCTGACCGATCGGCCTGAACGCGCGGCCTGTCCTGACCGTGTGTGGACAAATCGCTTCAGTTCTTGCCCGACCCGCTGCCGTGCGGGCGTGTA
Organism: Glaucopsyche alexis; assembly: GCA_905404095.1. NCBI lineage: Eukaryota > Metazoa > Arthropoda > Insecta > Lepidoptera > Lycaenidae > Glaucopsyche > Glaucopsyche alexis. The sequence continues at coordinate 29,522,309 of FR990044.1, forward strand.
TCTTGTACAAGCGTTGTATGAGTTTTCGCGGTGTTTAAATACAAAATTGATAAACACGACCGTAGCGCGCGGCAAACCAGAATGGACTGATGCGACTGTTCCGTGTGTGGGCACGAATCAGATCAGGCCGAACTGACGTAAATTGGATTGGATGCGATTTTTTCCGTGTGTGTGCTCGAATCCGTTCAGGCCGAACTGACGTCAGTTCCAGCTGAAACGATCGGCCTCTCGTCTGTGGGGGCCTTTATAGTAGTGCATACAGTAAGCCAGTACGTACGCAGTGGGAACATACCTGCGTACGCACTGCGTACTGACTTGCGTACGGGGCGTTTCAACTAGCGAAGGGTGACGTCATACCTATTACGTAGGTCTCCATCTCGGCCCAGCTGGAGTTAGATGAGGTTTCGTGCACGAGGGGGGGCGGAGGCGGCGGCGGCCGCGCGGGCGGCGACATCAGCCCGCGTTCCGGGGGGGATGGACCTGTAATATACAAAATACCAGTAAATAACGAGTAGGACTCGCGGACCAAGGGTTCTGTACAAAACGGCATTTGTTTTTGTTTGGGACCCCCGTTAAATATTTATTTTATTCTGTTTTTAGTATTTGTTGTTATGACGGCACCAGAAACACATAATGTGTGAAAAATTCAACTGTCTAGATATCACGGTAGCAATCGTAGATATGTCAAGAAGACTTTTCGTACTTATGTCAGAGTTCAGTGAATCTAAAAACTTTTCAAGGCAGAATGGAGCATACATTTTGTTTTGTTTCTTTGATCTTAGTGTGATATTGTTTCCATTGTTATTAATTAATTATATATAGTTCAGTGCAATGTCAGTGTAGATTAATAGAAATAAAATACTTAGGGGCCCCATACATGGTCCGGTCTACCTTCAGTTCGGCCTGAACGGATGCAAAATCGTATCGTGTGTGTGCAATTTCGAGATCGCATCAGGCAGCCGTACGGACTGAAGCGATTCGTTCCAGTGTTGCCAGCTCTTTTTTTGTGAAACTACTAAACTCGTATCGATTTCTACTAAAACTACTAAAAAACTACTAAAGAGGCTACTTAACTTAGGAATTCCTGAAGCCCCCCAAAAACCACTGCATTTTAGGTTTTATTATATTAAATTTTTTTCATTAATTGAATTTGATTATAAATTTTACCATTAAAATTAAAATATACTAGGAAATATTACGTATTTAGTAGCTATTTACATAAGTTACAAATGTCACTTTTTGTCGAAAATTCAATAAAAATGTGACTTCTGTGTGAAATAAAGTATTTTAAATATATTTTGCGACAATTCTATTGCAAAATAAATAGATGTGCATATAAATTTATGTAGTAATAGTATGAAATTACCTAAATAATGTCCATTGTTTTTTTGTATGGGAAACGAACCACCTTAAGTCAAATAATTATAGTATTTATGTAGAATGTCAATTATTTTTCTAATGTATTATAATAATAATCCATTTCTTCTTATGTCATAACATCATGTCTAGTACAAGTAAATAAAAAATATGTGTCTATGCATACAATTTTTTCGCTATTACAGAAATGTATCCTGTGTACGAATGGTTCACCCACCCTACCTATTATTCATAAATCGTTTCTATAACGCGTTTCAAATGAGAATAGGAAAATGACCTTTTTCTGGCAAATATCACATGAATGGTGTTTTTTTTTATTATTTATTTGACAGAAAAACAAGTTACAGAAAAACTTGTGCATGTAAATATTAAGTTGCTTTTAAATTCGATGTTAAATAAAATCGTTAAATAGTAATCAATTATCGAAACATAAATTTAACTATCATAAGTCTAAATTGGAAACAATATGGCGCCGACTCGATCCTATTCTCCTTTGAATCGCACTATACACAGTTTTTTACCATGAGAGAGCCACGCTTCAGCCAAGTGAACCAGCTCGATCAGATCGATAGCAAGGCCGCACAAAAAACCAGCGTTTTTTTTGGGTTAAGGTAAAGTTGTGATAGTAAAAAAGTAACTTACAGCTATAACTCTTGACGGGTGTCTCGGGATCTTTGCTTACGAAGGGAGGCGTTTCGTCCATCAGCTCGCACCCCCCGCCCGCATCTCTCTCGCGATCTGAAAGTATCATAGTGGTATAGCTTATGAGTTATGACTCATTCTCAAAAAAGGGGGGTTTGGAACAAATTAAGTCTACATAGGATACGTCACCTGAATGTATGTACACTTCCTTTGTCTCAATCCCTTTCTGAACACTATCTATAAAATTATAAACCTTCGTTCGCTTATACCTGCAGCTCTCTCGCTCTCCCGTAACGGTATGGTACATCACTCTGTGTTTATAAACATTTACCCCTGGTACTAATAAAAATATTATTTGTCTGTCACTGTCACAAGTTAAGTCACAACTCACAGTGCATGGGGGAGGGGGTGGTCATACTAAATGTGACAGTACATGTTAAGTATAGGTACAGGGATACTAAAAAAGCGTGACATGTTCAAAAAGTCGAAATATTGCGTGATTATGTGGACGGCCCCTTATTGAATATTAGAGAATTGTTGTTCAATATGTCACACCTTAAAAATTGTAGATATCACACATTGCATAACGTTAAATACATATTTTTACCATTTTTATCCGGCGTGGGTCCGTTGCTCTTGATCTCGTGATTGTGTCGCTTGTCAAACCGCGCGAAGTGTCTCGTCTGGTTCGGCGGCGTCACCAGATTTGTGCTCGGCTGGCAACACCAAAAATTAAAAAGTTATTTACACTAATATGGTGCTAGAAGAGTACATAAACAATTGATATAGTAAGAAATTTATTTATTACAAGTTTTTATATTTATTAATAACTAGCTGTCCTGACACACATTGTTCTGTCTAAGTATGAACTGAAATATAATATAACTAATCCTACAACTAGACCTATACCTACAACTACGCCTACTCACACCCAACCTACACCTACACATTTTCCAATATTTCTTACCATTTAAACCTTCCCTGGATTTCCACAATTACCTATTTCAAGCCCAAAATGTTGTAGCGAGACATTGGAATTGAAATCCATTTTTATAAGATTATAATATAAGAAGATTATAATCAATGTAACATTAGGAAAAATATATTATATGTACCTTCTCTTCTTGTGTTTTATTCCGAAGTTCATGTAGCCTCTTCAACATCAACGGCACTAGCATTGCATTTAATTCCCTGTAATTAAAAAATCACTTCATCATACAAATATCCTTACGATACCTACGCAAATCAGCCTGCAAATGTCTTAACCAGAATAACGCAGAATGAGTGATTTGTATAAATTTACGAATTTAGTATTACTGACCTAAAGTTGGTGGCAATTTCTTGCACCTCCATGGCGGCCGCCAGTAGACCGGTGGCGTAACATTGCAGAGGCTCCTGTGAGTTGGTCGCCCAATTAACTAGCCTGTGGATCAGAGCCTCGTTGTCCTGGAATAGTATTGTTGTGAATAGCATTTAAAATAAGATTGATTGCTAATTTATGTGAAGTGTAGATCTAGACAGTAGAAAGACAACATACCTATTATGCTATATAAATATAATCTATCTTAAATGTGTTATCGCTTTTGCTAAAACTTAAATTAACAATGATAAGGTTTGGATGGGTTTTAGGTAAGAAAAAATCTAATTAAAAATAGCATTAAAACCTCACCCTAACAATTCAAGATCAAGGGTCAAGAAACTGGCAAGATACAAGTATCAATAACTAGCTTTGTCCCACGGCTACGCCCGCGTAAATATAGTATCGGGTATCCCACGGGAATACTGTACTTTTTCGGGATATAAAGTACCCTATTTTTTAATCCACAGCCTTAGACTACTACTATGCTGAATTTCATCGAAAACCGTTTGGTAGTTTTTGCGTGTAAGAGTAACAAACATCTATCCATCCTTACAAACATTCACATTTATATTAGTAGTAACTGTCCCAGTTACATTCTAGAATAAAATAAATAAATTAACTCACTTGAAAAACTACACTCATTTCCAGTCCTGGCATTAAGTCTAATGTCAGTCGACATGCTGCCACATTCAACTTGTGCACGTCTCGGCCTGTGATGTTCTGTCTGGAGTAGTATGTGTCTCGGACGTAGTCGTTTACCAACTGTAAATAACACAATACTTACAAATTACAATACATACATTCATTGTTAGTAAAATTTTAACCGTTTTGTAAAATAGTAAATTTTTACCCCCTTACTAATAAAAATATTTAAACAGTGGATGAGCTCTACAATGTTGACGACCTCTGTGGCTCAGTGGTTGAGCGTGTTGGTGCTGGGGGTCGCGGGTTCGAATCCCACCGAAGAAACAAAATTTTCTGTGTTCCTGGGTCATGGATGTGTATTAAATATTATTGAATAATATAATAAAAATCTTAGGTATGTGTATAGTATAAAAGTATTAAATATATTTCCATTGTTTGGTTCTTCGACAACTTACCACAGACCCAGATTGACGTGGTGTGAAGTGTACATAGATATTATTATTATAAATGTTTTGTCCTTGTGTTTTGTTGTTGGAAGAGTCGCTTGACAGACAAAGAAATCATTGTATAGCTTATATATACTGTTAAATATTTTAATTAGTAAGGGGGTTAGCATTTAGGAATGTTTTCAAGACATTACTAATCTAATCTGTCATTAATTCCTGCAATAATCGTGTTTTAATAACAAAAGCTTACCTTTGTCATAAAATTATCTTTCTTAAACATAACTTTGAGCGCATGTCCCAGCGCACACTCCGGGTCCGTTCTAGACGGATGTCGTTCATCAAACGGGTCAGGATCCTTCTTCATAAAATTTTCTGTTTCTGCTTCTATTATTTCTGCTATTCTGTAATATTGATGGAAATCATTAAAAGTTGTGTAAGATAAAATAAATATTATGTAACAGAAGTTTCAAATCACTATTTGGTGAATGATTTCTATTTTGGCATGTACAAACATGCATAGACATGTCGGACGTTATACAATAAAATAACATGATATATTTAATTTTTTTTTTTCTGTAGCCATAATGTGTCGTAATAGTGTCTATCTGATTTGTATGAGAAACAATTCCACCAAAAGCCTGACTTAATATTATTGCCATTAACCTCTCGGGCGTCGGACTGTTAAAATTTCAAAAGCCGGGTGGTGTCAGCGGGTCCGGCGTCCGGCACTGAAGGCGTTTGCGCGGTTTCTCCGGTTCCGGTTTTTCAAGATTATATTAATCAATTGATTTTAAAACTATTGCATGTTATATATATTTAGAAAATAGAATAAATTTCTTATATGATGATGTAACTGGAATTTAAAAAAAACTTAACGAATAAAAGCAATCATGATGTGAACACAAAAGAATTGTTTTTTTTTCCCAATTCTTAGTTTTTAAACTCAATAAAAAACATATTTAATTTGATTTTGCGTTAATTACATTCTGTGGATATATTGTTCATATTATTTAATAACAAAACAGGCCAATGTAAAAAAAAATCCATGACCCCCCTTGAGCGTTACGCGGTATTATACGCCAGAAGGCACCCGCGCTTGTTTTTTCGATTTTTATTATTGAGTTGTTAGTAAAACCTTGGCACATTATACATTTTTAGAAATTAGAAGAATCGTTCTACACAATGAAAAAAAAAATTAAAAGAAATATAAACTACATAATGCAAAATATCAAACATGATTTCACTGGAAATTAATTTTATAATGTTTGTTTTTGAAGCTAAATTATGGCGAAAATTTATATCACACGCATACGAAAGTTTTTATTTAATTAAATAAATACATGTTCAAATAACGATATATATATAAAAATTCGTGATTTGTGCACAAAATTAACCAAACATCAATGATTAGTGGAGTGGAGTGAAATTGGTGTCAAATTTCTTTACTCTGAGACAAACAATTATTTATTTTATTATTGAGTACAACAGCAAAGACAAAAAACTATAACAGCTTTGTTTTATCCCTGTACTAAGTAAATAAATTTCAATCACAGATAAAAATCCAGATATTTACAAATGAGAATAAACAGAAAATATAGCAATAAAAATGGGCAAATGTGCCGGCCGACGCAAAACGGGGTGGTTTTTATTTGTATTTATGTGCCGCGCGACGCCCTAGCGGTTAAACTACATTTTTCCTTGAAAAATTTTGCACACAAAGCTTTTTATTTTGTATAGCTTATGGAGCTACATTACAACTAGATATTAAGGTACATTAACGTAAATGGTTTTTATTTATTTTGTTTATAAATCATAATAATATTTTGATTTTTATTCATAGTTTTTAATTATTGTAGTATTTCCTTATAGTTGATAGATAGTTAGACACTGTTATAATAAAATTGTAGTGCTGTTTGAAATACAGATATTTGCTACTCTAGTTCAAATACAGATTGCTCATTGAACTCTAGTTAAGAAGTGTATTTTACAGGTCAATGTATATGTCTTTACAATAGAATCCCAGAACATGTTAAAAAATATTTCCATTGTTAAAGCTCTTTTATGTGCTAAAGCTTATTATAAAGTCAATGACTTCATTAACGATTGATGGGAATAAGATGACCAGCTGCAATGCTGCTTCTATGTACTTAAATATCTTGACTTTTGTTACATATAAAATAAGTTAGGACATCGTTTTTTTTTTTTTTTTTTAATAATATTTTTCCCATCTTTTTACTAAAAGGTGAGTTAAGCCGGTTCTTCTCCCCGGCTTGTTTCCGAACTCCGTGGGAGGCATCATGTAGGAAAATTATATAAGTGTTATTAAAAAAACTACAGGGAAATATAAATTTTTGAGTTTGAGTTAAGCTACTCAGTACTTATTGTGTATGTATGTAAATAAGGAATGTATGGTGCTTACTAAATAATTTTTTTTTACTAAATACTAGTTAGTATTAAATTATCTTCTTAGAATAATAATTATTATCGAGGGATCGCAAAGTTATACGCTCTATTGTTCATTTATACATACATTACTCAATTTTGTTGATCGTGACTAATTCTATATATTGTTTAATATTATGAAATATATTAGCGAGAATGAGGCTCAAATATGTAATTAAATAATGTTTAAACTTTTTATTACTGTTTTTGGATTTTGACTATAATGAGGCATGGAAGTAATAAAGAAGATGATTTAAAATATGTTTATTTTTGGAAATATGCGACAAGTCTAGAATATTTTGTGGCTAATTGCACATACGCAAATCTAATAAGTTTTGTGTACTTATTTAAAAAAATGTATTTTTATAAAAATATGATTTTTCTTGATAAATATACAAGCTTTCGTACACTTGTTGCCTCAAATTATCGCCGGCAAGTCAGAACTTCAGAAGCATGCTCAGGAGATCAACAATGTGCGAAGTTTGACAGAAGCTGATAACAATTCCTCTACCTTGTCAAAGTTGGTATGGGATCGTAGTTTGGCGACGTATGCTGCTCTTCCCATTCTTTCAGAAGGTCAGTAACTTCCTGGGCTGGTGGTGAATCCATTACACTTCACAATGCACTTGCAATTGAAAAACTACACGATTAATTGTATAACCTCAATGAATTACAATCTGAATCTGTCACATACGCTACGACACTGGGGAAAATTTAAATATATCAGTTTGTAAATACAAAGCGATCTAAAACGTATGTTACATAATTAAATTAACACACTCAATTTTAATCATAATTACATTTATATTATAGTTGCTATTAACTCCCGTTTTTAATAAAAGTCATCATTAATAACACAAAAATCACAAAATATGAATGTCAGAAGACAAACTTGTAAATAGAGATACCAATATAAAAAATATAATTTCCCCACAAGTGACAATAGAATAGAGTAGAAAGAGAATAGAGTAAGGCTACGTTCCCATGAGCGTTTTTTTGTGGTCGCGTCATCGCATCGTCATCGATCGAATCGAAAGTGTCAAGTGGTGTCAAGCGTCAAATGTCAGATTTACCACTACCCTCTACCCTAACCTCCATACACTACTGGATTTTCAACTCTATTGCATAATAATGAGGAAGATGTAAATCAAAATTTATTCCCCTTTTTCAGCCCTAACAAAAAATTTAAGCAATAATAAGACTAACTGTGAAAAAATTGTGTTGATATCACGAAAATTGAGTTTTTTATAAGCAAATCAATATGGGAACGCGCGAAAACTGATTGCGCCCGTCGAGTAATGGCTGTGACGTCACATCGCCGTGCGTAGCTAGCTAACTATGCAATGTGCATACAGTATGTTTTTGACACGCGCTCTGTAAACTTACCTTCGTTCATTTCGATTCATTTTTATATATTATTATAATAAATATGACTTAATAGGGAAAATTGTTAAATTTAAACAAAAAATTAATACCAACTTTCAAAGTAAAAACGCACAAAAGAGTATGATTTAAATTTTATTTTCTAAAAATAATTCTCCTTTTAAATTCGGCTAAAATTTTAACTATTTCCCTACTCAATCTTCTTAATTTTGAAGTCTGTGCCAGCCCAAACAATATCCTGATAAAACAATATTTTATAGAACTCACATTTAAGTTGGCAACCAACTTCAAAATTATGAAAATCGAGTAGAGAAATCAAAAATTTCAAACTCAAAATGGGCTATGAAGTACATTATTTTGATAGAACAAATCTTTATCAAGTAAAAGTTACGCCATCTTGGTTTTCACAATACTTCAAATGTTAGCCATCTTGTTTTCACCATACTTCAAATGTCAAAATGGCCCCAAAAATCTCAAAAATGGGACCATTTAACTGGAGATAGTATACGTCTATGAGAGAAATAATTAAAATTTTTGCCGAATTTAAAAAGGGAATTATTTAGAAAATAAGATTTTTTTCATACTTTTTTGTGCGTTTTTACTTTGGAAGTCTGTTTTCATTTTTTGTTTCAAAATTATAATGTTTTCCATTTTTAGGGCTCCACTTAGGGCACACAAGGAACGCTTATAGTTTCGCTCGCTCCGTCCGTCCGTCTGTTATACTTCCGTAATTATGAATATTGATGGATGAAATTTGGTACAGTTATAGATTGTGTGTAGATCTTAGGTTTGGCATAATAAAATAATAATAATTTTATATTTTAGGGGTAGCTCTGAAGGGGGGATGAAATATTTTTTCATTCTACCCCATTTGTGGGATATCGTTGAATAGGTCTTTTAGAATTTAGGTAAGGTTTCTTTTAACATTACTTTTTTACAAAGTCGACTATTTTCGAGTAATCAGCCTCCAGTGGTTTGTAAGTTGGTCCCCCCTCCCTTAGAATTTCTAAATTATAAGAGATAGAAACTTGTAAGCTTCTATGCTAATAGATCATGCTAAAAACTCTTTAGGAAAATTATTTTAAGCGAAATCGGATAGTAACTTTTGAAGTAACTTGAAAAACCTATTACGCGATTTCCAAACGTGTGTCTTTAAAGACTGAGTTCTGTTCAATGCTTTTGGATCTAGGGCCGCTATCCCCAACCCGCGGCCCGCGGGCCGCATGCGGCCCGCCGGGCCTTTATCTGCGGCCCGCGTGAAATCTGTAACCGTTAGATAAAGTTGTGAAAAAGCGTTCACAATTCCAAAAATCTCACTGAGTGAACATAATAGGGAATATGCACGTATTTTTTTTATTTTTTTATATAGATCTATCTTGTTTGGTAAATCGTATGGTAAAATCAGTTTTTTGATATCATTAAAAATAACGAAGATATGAACGTTTAAAGTAGTCTATTAGACAGAGAGATCGGACGTGTATCGTGACGTCACATAACACGACCTTCATAGAAAGTTCATACTAAATTTCGTTTTGCTAGAAAGAGATAGAGTACAAACTTTGACCGCTCATATCTTGCTCATTTATCAACAGATATTGAAATTTTTTTCGCCATTTCCTTTATTTTTCAGTCTAGTATTATATTTTAAGCTATTTTTATATTTTATGCATATTCCCTATTATTATAATACATATTTTGTTATTTTATTTTAGTTTGTGTCGTTAGCTCATCTTAAATGTTTAGTTTCACTCTTTTAACTACCTTGTGTTATTCTATTATTAAATCGTTAAAAGAGATGTTATAGAAATGTATGAGGCGTGGGCCAGCCTATATGTAAATGTAGCTACATAATATAGTAACTGTTTCCTATCCTTTATTTTATTTAACTTCGTTTCAATGCACATTTAAAATAAATTCGTCAAGGAGAGCAACACAACGTAAAATAAAACATGGCGGATTAGAAATCAAATACTTCTAAAGACGGAGCTATAGTTTTTGAAAGTTGGTACTATTGTTTTCTGTTGCTCTGTCTTACTAACGATGTGTCAATACGAGCGAATGAAAGAGATTATATCGGTGTATAAACGCGAGTTTCGTGTCATGTTATGACCACTTCAGTAGGCCATCGCATAGCAGTAGCTCTGTGTATTTTTTGTATTTAATCAATAAAAATAAATGTGTAATGGACAATTGAACATTTAAACAGTTAATAAGTATTGCTCCGCTGCATATTGTGCCTCAAGAATGACGACAGAAGGTGTCAAATACTTGGAATCATTTTACACGTAATGTTTTAACAATGTTTTGTGAACTAAAATATAATGAGTATTTTTATAATATAAACAGATAATCATTAAATTTAACGAACCCTTTTTCGTACTATATCACGCTTTAATGATGAATATCATGTAATGAGTAATAATTTGTGCAAAATAAAAGCTTTGTTTTTCTGCGTATTTTGAGTGATGTACCCTACTGACACAAGAGTTTATCGATAAAGATAATAAACTTACTTATACTAAACGGTTTTATTAGGTCTCGGAAATGCTCCGGAAGAAGAGGCGAATAGATTGAAGCAGTTAGATGCGAGAATTAGAAGAGTGTGTTCCACCAGTGAGACAGCTTGGTGTGACGGTATTGATACGGGGAAGATATTTCTGTTTTACCGGACAATTAAGAAGACTTACGATAATATATACTTTCTTCAACATATTTTTTTTATTTAGTTTCCAATTAAAATGCACAAAGAGCATTTTTCCATTATCCGATCCGGATCGAATACGATATCGGTATCGAATCCCGATACAGTAATCGATATTCAATAGCCATGCAAGGGCAAGTAAAATATATGAAACACATAGGTCTTTCACATTATCGGTTTGATATCGGATAGAAAAGCACTTTTATTCCTGTAAATATGGGCCTAGCAGGAACAATTGACAGGTGCGTAAATGCAATGTTATCGAATGTCAATTGTATGAGCGCTGTCATAATTTTTATACAAATCTCTTTCGATAAATTAACGTTTACGCAATTGACAATTGTTCCTGCTAGGCCCCCAAGCAAGTGAGTAATCTGACTGACTCAGCTAATCTCTCAATGTATTTACTATTTAGATGCTAATCAAAAATACAAATACAATACAAAGACAGGAAATCGATCGCAAAATTTTTGTGTTGTCAGATTTGACATGAGACTCGTGTGTTCGATTTTCAGTTCTATTGTATCAGTCCAGAGTTATATTTTCAATGCTCTGAATTTTCCCCGGCCTTCCAGATTCCTGATAGTATGTCCGTCGGGATATATTGTTACGTGTTGGGGTTCGAAGGATTTGGAGAGAAAAGACCTGCTGACTCTATTGAGGACTTTATTTACTAGCACACACACACTATTTAAAGCACTAGGTCCAACATTAAACACTAAGTCCAAACACTAAGCACTAACGGTGTCCTTAAGTCGTAGCCAAGTCGTGGGTATCACTCCTGGTATCATTACATCACTAGTATTCACATCGTTATCGCCCGTTTCGCTGTTCAAATCGAACTCCCGATCACTAGTTTTCGCTGGTATCGCCTGTTTCGCCTCGTTGGAAGCTCAAAAAGAACTCGACTCGCTCGCATTCTTCCGACGTATTTATACCGGTCGATACGAGTCCCAGACGATTCCAGAAGGTTCCCGAGTCGCGTGACCGTGTTAGATTTATTCTGGAACGTTTGCACAGTAGCGCCATCTAGTACTGAGTAGGGGCCCCACGCTGTCCCTGTTCACACCAAGTGGTTTCATTGATTGACGCTAGATGGCGCTCGTCTGTATGTTCGTAACAATATTATCGGGTCGGTATTACTAAGGCTTACTTACTAATGAAGAGGACGTTCTGTGTTCGGCTGTATATAATATGTGACCATAAAACTTTAAAAACCGTTAGATTGTAATATTACTAGAGATATTATAAAATGTCGACAGATTGTCAAATAAAAATTACTTCTTACAATTTTACACGTTATTTTTCGTTACATTGTAATATTTACCGTGCCGATTGGTTAAATGGCAAGTGCCCCCCGCCGCCATATTTGTTTTCTTTTTCATAATAATAATTAAAACTAAAAATAATGCGTACAATAATTATTGTAAGGAGAAATTTTTATTTGACATATTATATATTATATACAGCCGAACACAGAACCTCCTTTTTTAAAGTCGGATAAAAATATTTATGAACGGTCTATTTCTATTACAATAGTGCAGAATTGTTAGGAATTGTAAACTTTCAATTGGTAGATATAGGGAGTAATTTTATTTATTGTAAATGTTTATTAATAAAACGTTTTCTTATAATACTTATTTTATAATTAAAATACGCAATTGACTGAATAGTGTGAAACAATTATGGTACTAATTATTTCATACATTTTACTCGCCTTTGGCTATAGTGTATCGGCTATCAGCACCTCTTTACCGATATCGTGTCGGATAATGGGAAAACGCTTTTATGATAAAAACTAGATGTTGCCCGCGCCTTCGTGCGCGCTAAAAGAAATGCCGTGCCGCAAAAAAGTAGCCTATGTGGTTTCTATATATGTGCAAAATTTCATCAAAATCGGTCAAGTACTTTCGGAGCCCATGCAAACAAACAAACCTAATAAGAACACAGTATTTTTTACACATCTAATAAAATCTTGTTAATTTCAAATACCTATATCTTAAATTAAAAAGGTACTTAATGAGTTTTACACATAATAAACTGATGAAATAAAACTTAAAATGTGTTTATAAATTAAAAAATCAGAATTATAAAAATATCTACAAACGTCGATAGGTACCACAAAAAAGTCGAGTAGTTTATCGATATTATATCGATATACGTTACATCCCTGCACGTACACTAATACAATGTACACAAGCAGAAAAAGGACACGCGTTTGCTGGCTAAAACTCTCTCTAGTGGTTATATACTCAAAGATCAGAATTAACCAAAGAATATCATTTTGACAATGACATGACTTTTCACAAAGAAAGACGTATGACACTCAAGAATATGTCTCTTCCTAAAACTATCAACTACGTCAAAAGTCAAGTCAAAACAACTGTCATGGCCGCCCTAAAATAGGGTTTTCGCATTAAAAAACTCTTCAAATAATCATTTTTGTACGCACGTACCCTTCTTCAAATTACTTTTTTTGTATTTTTATGAAATTCCCTTATATTTTTCCTATTCACCTATGTGGTGTACATAGAGCTGGCCCAAAATCAAACATCTCTTTTAAACAACATATTTTTTGCCCCTAAAAAGTTTTGGTTGCGGCCCGCGACACCAGGAGTACAACGGGTTTGTGGCAGGCGTAAAAAAAAGGTTGGGGACCACTGATCTAGGGTATACCCTTGGCACAAAATTTTACTTTTTGGTATGATATGCTTAATTTACTTCACATTGGCCAAATTCTTAAAGATGTACCTATACATTTTGAGGAGTTCCCTCGATTCCTCATGGATTCCATCATCAGGTTTCCACTTTAGTGACTAAAGTCTAAAAGGGCCAATTTCAAATAAGGGGCCATCCATAAATAACGTCACACGTTAGGGGGGAGGGAGGGGGTCGACGAAGTGTGACATTGTGTGACAAGGGGGTAGGAGGGGTCCTAATTTTCGTGACATCACATTTCAAAATCTATTTTAATCTAAGTGTTAATATAGTAATCATAAGTAATAGCTATATGATATTATGATAGCTATTGCCCCAGTGTCGAGACCCCCCAGCCCCAGTGATGTTTAAGAGATCATAATGTTGTTTTTTTATTACATAACTTATTTTTTTTTTCGCCGAGAAAATGCGTTTCAGCATCCCACTAGGGGATAGCGGTCCTACCCGTGAGTATGTGAGACTCTGCTGCACCCGAAAAGATGGTGAATGGGCGCAGCCCCTACTCAATAAAAACTCGGCGGTACTCCACTCCATACCACCCTTGGCGGGCCACGGGATCGATCGAAAGACGATCCATGCGTCAGATGGGCATATAAAAGTTGGACCTGTGCCTAATCTCTCGACAGTCGTGTCGGTCATCCGTCCCACCAATTCAAATAAAACAAATTTCGGAACTGCTGTTTTAATTGAATAATTATTTCTAGATGTAAAATTGTAAAATGTGACGTCACGCTAGGGAGGGAGGGGGTCTCACAAATGTGACAAGGACGGGGGAGGGGGTCAAAAATCATGAAATTCGTCTGGATTTGGCTGATTTTGATCTTAAAATAATTGTATCAGTTCAGGGAAAGTTCAAAAGGTGAGAAATTAATATATATATATATATATATATATATATATATATATATATATAAACACCTTCTCGGGCACTTAGTTGATCCAGCCGGACTCCCGTTCCTTATTGACTCCACCTTTTCCCTGTTATAACTCCACTCCGGATGCGTCGATCCGAGCCGGAGTGGCAACGGCGCACGCGGAGCGGCAACGTGGCCACATATATTCGATGAGACAGCCATATACTCGCAATCTTTTTCCTTATAATTTCGAATTCTATCGACTCCGTAACCGACAAAATTCTGAGACCCTTGAACACTTGTTGGCTCCGTTTTATATACTGTTATATACCAAATACAACGTCGTATGTTGATCTGATCAGTATATATGCTACATTTTGTGTATTTAGTGGCTCCATTTATATTAAGAAACTTTGAACCTTGTTTGATCCGAGTTTTGGTATCTTTTTCTTTGTTTTTCGATAATTTTTAGTTTCACTTTATTTTTATCGAAGATATGTTGGCCCCATTTTATATACTAAATACACCTTCATATGTTGATCCGACAGAATACATGTCTAAGCGAAATAAAGCTGTATTTGTGAGCAATAAGGTTGGTTTTCAAGCATGTCAAAGACGGCAGTGAGATAATATAATAAAAATAATTTTCGTATTTTAATCATCTTCTTTTCAACCGACTTCCAAATCACAGGAGGAGGTTCTCAATTCGTGTGTATGTTTTTTTGTGTGTATGTTACGTGATTACTTCGCCGTTTGTGGCAGGGATTGAATAACCGAAAAATGTTGGTAAAAAAGGTTAACGGTATGACGTCATACCTTTAAATTATGATAACCTTAAATAACGGTACCGCTATTTTTCGATATTGCAAAATTACGGTACCAATATTTTTTTTTCGATACCTAAACCTGTAAAATAAAGGTATAGTGCGGAACGGCAACGTCGCAATTCGCAAGCGAGCCGGACTGCGCGGTGCGACGTTGTCAACAAACAACCGATGTTTTTAAAAACCTATCTGAAACGCTGTCCACTTTTGAAGATCCTATATAAATATGATATAAATATCTTCGCTTGGGCGGGCAAATTTTTTTTTATCTTACAGTTTACCTATAAAAGTGTAATATTAAGTATATCTATCGCAGACTGTGACGTATTATATATTAAAGACGAGGCATGTTGAGGCAAAAAGTGTCAGTTAAATGGCCGAGGACTTTTCAATTTTTTGGGGCCATTTTGACATTATAATAATGGTGAAAACAAGATGGGATATTGGGATCTAATAAGTTAATCTTGCGAACAAACAGTACTTGGCAACTGCACATGAGCATACTGTATTACTGAATTTAGCAGCGAATTAATATGTTGGCGACTAAATTACTAAACTGGCGAAAGCATCCAGGTGACAAAAAATACAAAAATCACCAGATAGAAAGTGGCAAAATGGCGTCCAAATTGGCACCGAAATTTATGAGTTGTAGACTGAATTTCCGTTTTGGTAACCATACTACGATGCAAGTAGCTGTAAAACCAGATTGGGTTGATAAATTAATGGCGTCTAAAAATTCAATTTGCGACTACTGAAAATTTTTGGATACTGTAGGAGGTTTTTTTTTTTCATTGGTATGGGTGTCGTTTTCAAGGATTTTAGGAGTGCAGAATTATGTGAAAAATAAATATATTTTGAAATTGGCGGAAAATAGGGAATATGCACGTATTTTTTTATTTATTTATATAGATCTATCTTGTTTGGTAAACCGTATGGTAAAATCAGTTTTTTGATATCATTAAAAATAACGAAGATATAAACGTTTAAAGTGGTCTATTAGACAGAGAGATCCGACGTGTATCGTGACGTCACATAACACGACTTTCATAGAAAGTTCATACTAAATTTCGTTTTGCTAGAAAGAGATAGATTACAAACTTTGACCGCTCATATCTTGCTCATTTATCAACAGATATTGAAAATTTTCTCGCCATTTTCTTTATTTTTCTGTCTAGTATCATATTATTATATTTTAAGCTATTTTTATATTTTATGCATATTCCCTATTTGAAAAAAAAAATTACGTACATTTTTTTATTAAAATTAATATGGGTGTCCTTTCTTGATTTCTGGGGATTATAAAATTATCTTGCTGAGCGCGTCATTTCTAACAAAATATTGTATGCATTTCACTCGAATTGTTTCCCCGCGCGGGTTGCGGGGAAGCTATGCCCGCGCCGCCGCACGAGCACGTGGTACGATGTCGGCTATCGCACCGACAAATTACATAGGCGATAGGTGTGATAGAGACAGGTAAGGGATTTTAAAACAAAGTTAACGCGACCTGCGATAATGGTCTGGTTATTTGGAAAACGTCCTTATGCCAAAGACATAAGAGCGTCTTCAGTTTTTTATCGGATATTGCGATCGGTGTCGACTGTCGTGTAACGTGAAAACACTGTAATTTTTTTAATTTTTTGTTTTAAACGAATAGGTGGCAATAATAAAGTATTGTATGATATAATGATATTGTGTAGATTACTTATAAGTTATAACATAATAATTTTATATAAGTACCTAGTGTTAACTTAGTAGCCTACTTTAATATTTTGCGTTTGTCACAAGTATAATTATTATACCTAACTATAGGTCGCGCAACGGTTTATGAGCGCTCAGTGAAAGTGGTGGGGATCGTTCGCGCATGTGACCAATAGCAAAAAATATATATTACTAATGAACCAATAGCGTGTCGGCAGCCACGTTCGGCATGCGTTCGGCGCATCCACACCTCCCCGCCCGAGCCCGCTACCGCCAAACACACCGAAAAACTGACTTCTGCGCATACCCCCTCTACTTTTGTCGAAAGATCTTAATTCGTTGCGCGACCTGTACCTACTCGAATTAACTACCTATGTCTCGATTTTAATATATTAGGCTTAGATTTTTTGTATATATAATATTTTAGTTATTGCATTTAGCTAGTAGCTAGTACTATCTATTATTGGCAAAGTAAACACAGGACAAAACAATTTCGCTATTGATCATACAGTTTTAGACTTTATTCCCATAACTTTAAGGCAATAACAATAACAATCAGCAATAACACTGTTTCAGTTCTAAGACTTTAGATTTAATTAGGTATTACGGTTTACCAAATCGCGATGTAGGTAACTTCGCGATTTGGTACAAATAGAGACGTGTAGGGCCGATTCACATCGGAATGGCAGCGGGCGACGACGAACTTTCAGTGTGAAATAGTTTTAGAACTATATTTTCCAGACTTCTTTTATTTACATACTAGCGACCCGCCCCGGCTTCGCACTGGTACAATGTATATATCTGTATAATCTATGGGTACAATACTGATACTAATCCTACCTCATAGATCTAAACTCTCCTCCCGCACGCACACCCCCGCCGTGGTGACGCCTACTTCGCAACGGGCCGTGGAGCAGAAATCGTAATATTTTAATTTCGCCATAACTTCAAAACCAAACGTCCAATTTTAATCATTCAAATACCAAATATTATCTACATAAACTGTACTTAGTGATAAAGTGATTTATTTTGATAAGGATTTATAGCATGAGTAAAATAAACGCGTTTAAATGTAGTCCAACAAAAAATCAAGATTTCTAAATAAAAAAATTGTTGTTGTGCCTCACTCGACATAGATAGGTATAGTGTGTCGCCGACTTTTTTGTAGATATTTATAAGATCTACAATTAATTAGAACATTTTATGGTTCTATCTTTTATAGTTTAGGCAGCGTACGCAAAATAAGTAACTTTTCTGGTTGATTTTTTACAACTTGTGGCCGAAAACCCCAAATATCTTACGGAACCCTATTTTTTCCAAAATAAAATTTAGCCTATGTCACTCGTGAATAATGTAGCTTTCGAATGGTGAAAGAATTTTTGAAATCGGTCCAGTACTTTTTGAGTATTCATTACAACCAAACAAACAAACATACAAACAAAGTTTTCTTCTTTATAATATTAGTGTAGATTATAAACAGTATCGTAAGTTCGAAGCAGCCGCGCGGCCGCTCGAAACAGCGATACTAAGTCTTATACATATGTGTATAAAGTTTAAAATTATTTCAAGGCGACGCGAACCTGCCGCGGCCGGCCCGCCTGGCCTCGTCGCGGCGCGGCGGCGGCGCCCGCGCCGCTTCGTTGCTTCGCCCCGGACGGGCCCCGCGCGTTACTTTCAAAATGAGATGGCGCACGTCTGTTTGTCTGTTTTTCGCTAACTCCTAAACTAGAGTGTGTGAAAGTGGCAAACCATTGTTTGCCACTTTCACACACTCTATGGCATTACGCAATAACTTAAAAAATAATAAAGTAGTAATTGTGTCAACGTAAAATTATAAAAACCGTTAGATTGTAAAATAACTCACGATATTTTAAAAATATGTCGAAAGATTTATAAGTATATAATAATAATAATAATAACACTTTATTGCTCACAAATTACAAAATATAAGACATATCCATAAAAACTGTTAGACAGAGTGTGGGCAAAGGCGGTCTTATCGCTTGAAGCGATCTCTTCCAGACAACCTTTGTGTCAACGGAAAACTTAAATGTAAGCGGAAGTGGTAATAAATGAACATAAAATATAAGAAATTAACTGCAAATTCATATACCTACATACTATACATACATAGTATTTATGCATAAAGAATAATAAATATTAATATATATACTACATAAATATAGTTACAATCTAGTCGTTTTGTAGAAGATGTTTGTGCAATTTAGATTTAAAAATTGCAATTGATTTGGAGTGTCGTATGTCAGATGGTAATGAGTTCCAAAGGATTGTGGCCTTTACGGTAAAGGAATTGTAATAGTAGCCAGATCGGGCAAGAGGTGTCTCCAAGGTGTTGTCCCTATCAGAACGAAGGCAAAGGTTGTGACTAGCACCAAGGAATTTAAAACGTTCCCTGAGATATACTGGTGCACGAGGGTCATAATATATATTTATAATCTAACGAAAAATAATGTGTTAAAATATTATAAGGCAGCATATTCGCGTCGGAAGTCTAAATCTAACAGTTTTTACAATTTTACGGTGACAATTATAATAAAACATAAGAAGGTTTTTTATAATTCGAATAGTGCCCAAAAAATAGAATATTCGAATATTTTCAAGCCCTTGTGCCAACCTTATCCTTTTTAGGGTTCCATAATGCTTGAGGAACCCTTATAGTTTCGCTCTGTCCGTCCGTCCGTTCGTCTGTACGTCTGTCCGTCCGCGCTTATGGCTCCTGTAATTATGAATCTAAATAGATGAATTATGGTATAATTAAAGACTGTGTATAGGTCTCGGTTTTGCCATCATAAAATAATAATAATTTTACATGTGAGGGGTGGCTCTCCATACATGTGAAGTGGGGATGAATTTTTTTATATTCTACCCCATTGTGTGGGGCATCGTTGAATAGGTCTTTTAAAATAAGGGTACGGTTTCATACTTCACTTTTTCACAAAGTCAACCATTTTCGAGTAATCGGCCTCCAAAATGGTTTATAAGACGGTCCCCCCCCCCGGCATTTCTAAACTATACGAGATAGAAACTTATAAGTTTCCATGCTGATAGATCATGCTTAAAAAGTAAAAACTCTCGAGGAAAATTATTTTGAGCGAAATCGGACAATAACTTTTAAAATAAATTAAAGAAAACCTATTGCGCGTTGATAGATACGGACATGTCCTGTCATGCTCTTGGTTAGGTTAGGTTATTTCAACAACTATTCCAAGTCGTAGTCGGTAAAAGAACCTAAATCTAGGGAATATTATTCGAATATTCATTTTATTCGAATATTCCTCAATTATGTTATTCGAATATGACGGGATCCAGTATTCGAATAATACGAATAAAGCGAATACTTTTATTTATTAATCAAAGTATTACAGCTTTTTTGTTGTTGTTGTACAGGATATAATTAAAAATTGGTCGTTTAGTCACAAAAGAAGAAACCTGATGATGTGATTCATGAGGAATTGTGGGAACTCCTCGAAATTTATATGGACACATATAGTGATTTGCACTTTTTCTGAAGTAACACAAGCATATGCTAACATAAATAAGATTTTGTGCCATGGTGTTTCTTCAAAAGCACTGAACAGAACTCCTCAGTTTATAAAGATACGCGTTTGGAAATTTCAACATTGTTTAAAGAACTGCAAGCATATTTCAAATTGTAACTTAGAGTAATCATCATCATCATCTTATTAACTATACCTAATGGAAGCTTGGCGCGTATTCAAGTATACATTCGATCGTTTATTTTAGAAGTTCTTAAGAGGTATTAATAACAATTTAACAAATATCACTAAAAATAGTAAAATTATTTTTTTAAACAAAAAATTAAACCGACTTACAAAGTAAAAATACACAAGAAAGTATGAAATAAAACTTATTTTCTAGATAATTCCCCTTTTAAATTTGGCTAAAATTTTAACTATTTCGCTACTCAATCTTCATAATTTTGAAGTCGGTACCAGCAAATTTGAACGTAAGTTCTATAAAATACTGTAGGGTATTGTTTGGGCTGGCACCGACTTCAAAATTAAGTTATAATTTAAGCCAAATTTAAAAGGGGAATTATTTAGAAAAAAAGTTTTGTTTCATATTTTTTGGGTATTTTTACTTTGAAAGTCGGTTTAATTGTTTGTTTAACCCTCTGCGACTGACTTGGTAGTCCAAAAGACACCGCGTAATATAAAATTCGGTTTATTACCGGTAATTTTCAAATTTAATCGCCGTTGCTCTTAGTACCTTCCTATAGTTACCTAAGGCATCGGTTTATGCAAGCGAGGTGGTTGTAACTAGTGCACGTAGAGGGCAGAAGGTGTCCACGAGACTACAACATCAGTGATAAGAGCTGTGTCTACCATACTACCACCTCAGTAAAATGGTTATATTTTCATAGTGTCTCCTAAACAACCACGTCAGTAAATAAATTTTGCTCACCTTTCGAAAACGTTTATGGCTTGTATTATTTTGCGCCACTTCAGAATTTGATTTTATTTACATCAATTATAAATTATAATGAGGAAAGAATAGTAATTATTTAAAAGGAAACTTGTTTTAGATGGCTTACTCAAGTAACAACTAACAACCATATGCCAAGCACTTCTTCTACTCGAAAGAGAACTTCAGCTGAAGTGTGCTGAGAGAGTGTGGTTAGAACTTAGAAGACGAAAGTGAACATGAATTTAGCGATATTGCAATGAAGAGGACATAATTTCATGTATAGAAACCGTTGTAGAAATAGTAAAAAATATATTAAATGGCAAGAGATTTAGTGCTGAATCATATTTTGTATAAAATGAAAGATTGCCAAGGGAGTTGCGCATGACTGTCACTACGCAAGTAACAATTTACCGTCGTACAATAGTTTATAGGGTTTAGGTAAGAATATCCCCCCACCAACACCAGTAGTTCGATCTGTTCCATCAAGTAGTAGAAAACTGTTGTATTTGTCCAACAAAAATAAAAAGACAATTGTTGATGTGATTATTCATAGCCAATTTGCCTTCAGTGCTCTAAGTCAAATAGTGATAATTGTCTAACGAACCTGTGATTTTGAAAGTTTCTAATTTTAAATTGAACCAATGAATAAATCTCATGTTTGTAAGACTTATTACTGTAATTATTCGTTTTAAAATGTACAATGTTAAAATTTAAAATAGTTGGTTTTGATATTTTTTTATGTCATTAAGATGAAAGGAAAGATTCATACACTGATTTGTGTGAAGTCAATAAAACCTACTTAATGTTGAAAATACAAATTGTTTTTACTATTTCAAGCTCATCTATACTAATATTATAAAGCAGAAGAGTTTGTTTGTTTGTTTGTTTGAACGCGCTAATCTCAGGAACTACTGGTTCGAATTGAAAAAATATTTTTGTGTTGGATAGTCCATTTATCGAGGAAGGCTTTAGGCTATATATCATCATGCTAAGCTCAATAAGATCGGAGCACCAATCAAGAATGTTTCAAAATCGTTTTTTTTTCCTTTTGAGAGCTTTCGCTGCGTACGCTGCGGAAACGGTTAAAGTTTCGCTAAAAATATGTATGACAGAATTGTTCCCCTTTAAAAGTTCTAAAAAAAAAGTCCGCGACTGTAATTTGTTCTAAAATTAAGCATAATTTGTCAGGGTGTTTTCATAAAGATGATATTTATTCTTATCCAAGTATCCTTATCCAAATAAATACGTTATTCTTTACAAGCATTTAATTTAGAAGAAATTTGCCGTTTACATAATTTGTAATGAGTATTTTAGAAGATATGGCAGTAACAAAATAATCAGCGCGCAAAACGATGTGCGGCGCGCGGCGGGCAGTCGTGAGTTGGAAGCGCTTCTCCTTCTACGTAAATGAAGTCGTGTCCACCAAATGAAGTCGTGAATCCCAAAGTAAATGTTCAAAAAAAGTCGCGGGCAAAAGCTAGTATAACATAAAGAATAGGCTAAAAATCTGATTGGTATAAATAAAATAACTGCATAATTTAATTATGTGAAAATATTTACAGTTAAAATGGTGTCCCGTGTACTACCACGTCAGTATAATCGCAATAAATGAGCCACGTTAGTCGCAGAGGGTTAAAAATAATAATTAGCTCTATTTTATTAAAACAGAGTACTTTTTACAGCATATTCCGATTTTTGTGCAGTGTTCCGACTGTCAAAAATGTTTCACCCCAAATTTAAATAAACTGATAAATAAATAATTTTAAAAAATCTGTAATATTATTGTCCTTTAGACATTAAAATGTATTTACAAAAGTTTACCAATATTCGTTTTATTTGAATTATTCGAATATATTCGAATAATGGTTAGCCAATATATTCGAAATATTCGAATAGTAAAATTTGAACATACCCTACCTACATCAACTCTCAACACACTACGCCTGCTTAGTACCAACACCAACACAGTTACCTACCGATCTAGTATCTACCAGGGATGCCTGGAAAATATTATAAGGTCTAATTTTTATAACAACTGAAAGTTAGTCTCTATTCTGTGTCAAGTATCAACTAATGCGCCGCGACGCTCACCGCCAAATTCAAGGCATCCGCGGCGCGGGCGGTCTGGCTAAGTAGGTACTACTAAAATTTTGGAAGTATTTGTCCGGAATCCGGAAGGGCGAGGAAAAGTCAATGTCATGACAACTCGACAGTCGTGTGTTTGCTTTTCAGTTCTATTCTATTAGCGGAAAGTTCTATTTGAAATACACTGAATTTTCCCCGGTCTTTTAAATTCCGGACAATATTATAGTCCCAGCTTTACATGATATAAGATTTTTTTCTCTGTTTGCCAGATAATAGAATTATCCAATTTGGTGTAGTGTTTTGGACGTGATGAGCTTACCTAAGTACCTATATTTTTGGAGTTACATTCTTATACATTATTTTTTATACATAATTTATGTTTATTCGCAGAAACCGTACATTTTTCCGCGATAAAAAGTAGCCTATGTCCTTCCCCGTCGTCTACTTTATATCTGTACCAATTTTCTTCAAAATCGGAACAGTAGTTTCGGATCCTATTCAATGAAAACAAACAAACAAACAAACTTTTCCTCTTTATTATATTGGTACAGAAGATATAGACTAGCTGGTCCCCGCAACTTCGTTTGCATAGAACTAACAAAAACGGATCCCTACTTATTTAAACGGAACCCTTAGATAAAAGTAGCCAAAATTACTGCTTATATAACATCAGCTATCTGCAAGTGAAAGTCACGTGAAAATCAGTCCAGCCGTTTCAGAAATTAGCCGGAACAAGCGGACAGACAGTCGGACAGACAAAAATATAAAAAAACAGATTTTTACTGTTAGTCATATAATACTTTCAAATTAAATAATTTAAAATTGCAAACAGACACTTCAGAATGTGTCCATATAAATTTCGAGGATTTCTCTCGATTCCTCGTGGATCCCATCAAGTTTCCACTTTAGTGACTAAAAGACCAATTTTCAATTAAACCTTTTATAACAACAAAATAATTTTGCAAATAGGTCTATAAACGGCAGAGTAATGTTCAAAAGTCTCCGTGTTGGTGTAAAATACTATAAGTACCTTTTATATGTGATGATGTATGGTGTGATAGTGGTGATGATGATGATGATGATTACTCTTATTGACATGGTGGCATATGCTTGCGGTTCTTTAAACAACGCCGAAATCCCCAAACATGTATCTATAAGGTGTCAGGAGTTCCGTTCTGTACTTTTGGATTCAGGGTATACCTTGGAACAAAATGCTACTTTTTGGTAGCATATGCTTAGACTACTTCAGAAAAAGTTGAAATCATCATATGTATCCATATGAATTTCTAGGAGTTCCCTCGATTCCTCATGGATGCCATCACCAGGTCACCACTTTTTTCAAAACGAGACCAACTTGGGTTTATACCCTTTACATAAAAAAAAGAATTTTGAAAACTTTTTTTTTTCGGTACACAGACGGCGGAATTATCGAAACCTAATGTAACCGCACACGAGAGACTAACATAACGCGGCAAAGTTACGGGCAACAACTAGTCCTTTAGAACATGATGAAAGATAAATGTAATTGTAATACAAAACAAACAAAGGATCCAGCAGCAACCAATAGCTGAGCATCTCACAATATGGTGGTCTCTGATTGGCTTATTCGTATCGGATCAACAAGTACTGAAACGTCAAAAAGGTGGATTTGTATAAAACTGGCGTAATTATTATTATTACTTTCGCTGACACTGTTGGCTCCAATCGGAGCCACATGGAGACGGTGAAAACGCAATGGATCAACAAATACTGCCCGGATCAACAAGTGAAAACGGATCAACATTTTACTACCTATATGGCACGAATGATCAACAAAGTGCGGAAAGGGATATCTATATATATATATATATATATATATATATATATATATATATATATATATATATATATATATATACATATATATATATATATATATATATATATATATATATATATATATATATATATATATATATATATATATATATATATATATATATATATATATATATATATATATATATATATATATAGATATATATATATATATATATATATAGATAACATGATTCGCAAGATGTATAACCTCAAAAGGAAAAAACGGAACCCTTATAGGATCACTTTGTTGTCTGTCTGTCCGTCCGTCCGTCTGTCAAGACCCTTTTTCTCAGGAACGCGTGGAGGTATGAAGCTGAAATTTATATCAATTACTCAGGTCTACTGTCCCTTGAAGCTGTGAAAAAGATACAGCCGTTTATGCCGCAAATTTTCGACACTTGCAAGGGAATCAAAACCTACAGGGTGCTTCCCGTGAACTCAGAATCTTGAAATTTGGTACGAAGCAACGTCTTATAGCATAGATAAAGGAAAAATTACGAAAACCATAAATTTTTAGTTACATCACATAATATATTTTTTTTTAATAATTTTAAACTTACTACCCATTTCCTCATAAACGCGTCATTTTGCAATAAAAATACCATAGTTATGACTCGATTGTCGTAATGAACGAACTTTGTAAACCTTGCAGGTTTGTACGGAACCCTCGGTGCGCGAGTCCGACTCGCACTTGGCCGGTTTTTTTGGATGTCGGTTAAAAAATACTAAAATATAATAGTCACTCTATGACATTTTGTTCATAAAGTTATAAGCGAGGGGAAAAAGTAGGTAGGGACTTTTTTGTATTGTCTTATTTCATCTTTTAAGTTTCATTCAATTGATTAAATATATTTTTTTAAGTAGGTACCTAACATATCTGCGTGACTCGTGTTTTATTTCTCTATGTAAAACCCATTGTTTAAAATACATTGTCACTAAAATACTGAATTCATTCTGAGCATATTCTATAAACTAAACATTTAGTAATGCAAAAAAAAATGTAGGTAGATGTTTCGTATTTATTTAGGTACCTACTCAGTACTCACATTAAAATATTCTTCGCAATAAATGTCTACTGATTTTTGTAGCTATAACACTTTTTTCAACACTTTACACAACTAATTTTCTCAGATTTTGTCGTTGGGCACATGAAAAAAGTATTTTTCTGGAGTGCTAACCGTTGTATTATACATAAAGGTGTTATACAATTATATCTATATGTTATTTTATCACCATAATTCCAAAAATTTCAATAAAACTTCAAAATTACTGCACGAGTTCCTTACCGCGGCGGTCAGAGCCGGCGAAATGACGTCACGCGTTGAGCGGTCAAGCTCGCGCTGATTTTAAAAACATCCAACTTTAAAAATTAATAAAAAATTCAGTTTTTGAGATATCGAAAAAATTATTTCACTTATATTTTTTAGATTTTATTTTTGATTTTTATACATTATAAAATAATTACACTCATCTAGCTCATTATTGCTCCGTCCCATGCCACCTCGAGCACTTCAGACACGGCCGCAAATCGGGCAAAGAACCTCAAATGGCGTGTGGCGGACCAATCAGCGCACAGTCCTGAATCGCGCTATCGAAGTTTCTGAGCACGGAAGGTATATATACGACAGCTGAAATGATTACAAGTGGGCTTCGGCCTGACCGGGCATAACACCTCGCTCGGTCGGAGATCTCCCTATAGGGCCTACCACCATATTCCCACATTGGTGACCCTCGACAGAACACGCCTCCTTCTGGACATTCATCATCATCACTCCCCACCCCTCCGCACCTCGCCAGCCAGCTTCAGCCCCTTCGGGTACCTCGACCACCAGCCTCAACGCACCGCGGCCTGGTCGAACCCTCATCGGCTTCAACGGGCACTCTCACTACAACGACCGGTCAGCAAGCAGAGCACATCTCTCCTGGTCAGCACGTAGCATCGGCCCCGCACGGCAGCACTCCGACTCACTGGAGCCCGTGCAGCAGCATCACAGTTCCGACTCACTGGGACTCTCTCCACTGGCACTGGCGACTCAAGCACAAGACTCATCAAAAATGGTTCGACCTCCGGTCTTCGGGGGGAGTGATGTGGCGGACCAATCAGCGCACAGTCCTGAATCGCGCTATCGAAGTTTCTGAGCACGGAAGGTATATATATACTGTAAAATCCAAACACTTGTAGGAGGTAAATAAAACACAAGAGAACTTGTCACTAGACACTTCCACTCTGTGTGGCGGATGGTAAAGGATTGACCGCCCGCGCCGCGCCGCACGTACAGCGTATTATAAAGGCGAGCAATCCCCACCCCACACCAACAGTGTGGGCGTGTCTATATTTATTTATCCAATACACTACATATACGACAGCTGAAATGATTACAAGTGGGCTTCGGCCTGACCGGGCATAACACCTCGCTCGGTCGGAGATCTCCCTTTGGGGCTTCCACTATATTCCCACAGGCGCAAATATGAAAACTTATGGATTTTCTTTTATTTTAGCCGACGAAAAAAACCACTCGTGGAAACGAGGGTCTATTTGTAGGTTTTTTTATGCAATTTTTTTTTCAAGATCAAAATATATGAGGTAAAATAAAATAATCTAACCAAGAGCATGTCTGGACATGTCTAAGGAGGGTTCCGTAACTATCAATGCGTAATAGAATTTTTAGGATGGTCCATCTACATTGGAACTTACAAGTTTCTATCTATAGTTTAGAAATTCTAGGGAGAGGGGGCAACTTACAAACCACTTTGGAGCTCGATTACTCGAAAATGGTTGACTTTATTTTACAAGACCTATTCAATGATACCCCACACAATGGGGTGGAATAAAAAAATATTTTTCATCCCTATTCCCCACTTCACATGTACCTACCTGTGCATATAGGTACGGAGGTCGGATAGCTACCCCTAAAATATACAATAATTATTATAATTACATGTGCGGACAGACAGACAAACAGACAGACAGACGGATGGACAGAGCGAACTATAATGCCCCGTCCAGACTGCTCGCGAAGTAGGCCGAGGAAGTGCTCCGCGAAGTAACCCGAACTATGAAAAGGCGAAGCGAAGTGCGTGCCTCTTCGCGAGTAGTCTAGACGTGGTTTAAGGGTTCCCTGAGTATTACGGAACCCTAAAAAACCTTCCTGTCAAATGAAATCTGAACGTCATTTGTCAAATTAAATTTATTTGTCGGGAGTTTTATGGGAGTTTTGCCGGGAATGTCAATCAGCAATGTTGTGTTTCTTTGTTATTTTTCTAAATTCGTGTTATTTCGGCTTTAATGTTTAATATTGGTGGAATATTAACCATTAGTTTTCGTTGACGTGCACTAGTGTGGAAAAGTGATACAACTACAAGATAGAAAGTTTCAGTAAAGCGTCTACCACTTTACTGAATCGACTGACTTGACTGATTGACTACCGTGACTATTTATTTGGACTTTGACTCACTTTGACTAGACTTTGGACTTGACAATAATTTAGAAATACGGTGATGAAAATATACTTGACACTGGCAAATGGTTATAAGCCGACGCCATATATATAAAAAATATATTTGTCAGTTGTCATGTCACTTGAGATTTGAGAGTGCGGCAGCATTTGTTTTCAAAATATTTTTTTGAATCTTGGTTTTCCTCTATTGCCAATTAGTTTATTACTCATTTTTCCTTTTTCATTTTACAAAGTATAACACTCACAAGACCATGTCGTCTATAAACGGTACTAGAAGTAGCTTGCGAAGTCACGACCGAAAACTTCACTATCGTGCTTTACTTGAAGACTTGTCAACATTGGGTAAGAAATTACGTATTTTAGGGTTTCGTTCTTGAGGAACCCTTATAGTTTCGCTCTGTCTGTCCGCGCTTCTATCTCCTGTAATTATGAATATAAGTAGATGAATTTTGGTATAATTAAAGACTGTATAGGTCTCGGTTTTGGCATCATAAAATAATAATAATTTTACATTTTGGGGGTTGCTCTCCATACATGTGAAGTGGGGATGAAAATTATTTTTTTATTCTACCCCATTGTGTGGGGTAGTGTTGGACAGTTTTTTACAAAGTCAACCATTTTTGTGTAATCGACCTCCAAAGTAATTTGTAAGGTTTTTATAGTGTAGATAATTTGTAAGTTTCCATGCTGATAGAACATGCTAAAAACTCTAGAGGAAAAATATTTTGAGCAAAATCGGACAATAACTTTAGAAGGGAACTGCGCTTTACGGAATCCTCCGCAGACACCAAAATGCTCTTGGTTAGGTTTTTCTGTTTTAAGTCTTAGGTGAGATAAGCGGGATATTTTCCATGGTTTCAAAATCTAATAGTTATTCTTTACAATTCCTAGGTTATTGTTTTTATATAAACAGAAGTATGTAATGTAAATGTAATGTAAATAGCTTTATTTATCCAAGTACACATTTTCTGTTTTTACATTATTACTTTTAATCATCATTAATTTATAATGTACTTTGGCCGCTATTTGCGGTAAAAGCCTCCTCCATTTGCTTCCATTCTTCTCTACACAGTGCTGCTCTACTCCATAGTTTTCCTCCAACTTCTACAATATCATCATCCCATCTCTTTGCTGGTCTACCTTTTTTCCTCTTTTTGTCTATTGGAAACCAGTTAGTCAGTACTTTAGTCCATCTATCGTCCTTTACTCTTTGTAAATGCCCGGCCCATTTCCACTTGAGTCTCCGAATATTTTTTTACTGCATCTTTTGCTTTTGTTACCTTTCTTATTTGACTATTTTTTACCTTATCTTTTAATTTGAGTCCTAGAAAACTTCTTTCTATACCTGACTGACATACTCTTATTTTTTCCATGTTCCTCTTTGTCAGTGTCCAAGTTTGGCTAGCATAAGTAAGGCAAGGAAGTAAGCATATTTCTAGGGCTTTAGTTTTAAGTTGTGTAGGTAGTTTGCTTTTGAACACGTCTTTCAACTCCCAATATCTATTCCAGGTGTTTTTGGTTCTTCTATCTATCTCTAATTCATTGCAATTTTGCATAGCTATTAAGTGCCCCAGATATATGTAACTTTCTACATATTCCAGATTCGTGTTGTCCATTCTCATCGGTATTTTTGTTTTGTTTGTCATTAACTTAGTTTTTTCTTTATTTATTTCTAGACCGAACTTCAGACTTTCTTTATTGAGTTCTTCGATCATGCACCAAAGTTCATTAGGATTTTCTGATAGTATTATAATATCGTCTGCAAACCTCAAGTGAGACATATATTTTCCATTTATTCTTAATCCTTTGTGGTCCCATTTCAAACTTCTAAAAACTTCTTCAAGGACTGCAATAAAAATTTTTGAGGACAGGGGGTCCCCTTGTTTAACACCTCTTTCAATTTTAAATGGTATTCCCGGCTGCTCTAATATTACTCTGGATGTACTTTCTTTGTAAATTTTTTGAATGATCTCAATGTATTCTTCATTTACACCTTGTTTGTATAGAGTGTACCATATCTTATCGTGATATATAGAATCAAAAGCTTTACTGTAATCGATAAAACATATGTAGAGTGGTTTGTCATATTCCTTATACTTTTCAATCAGAATTTTTAAACTGTGTATATGATCTGTAGTGGAAAAATTTCGAATGAATCCTGCTTGTTCTATTGTTTGATTTTCGTCTAATATCTTTGTAACTCGCCTCAAAAGTGTTGTTGAAAAAATTTTGTACATGCAGGGCATAAGACTGATTGGTATATAGTTAGCTAATTTTTTATTGTCACCTTTTTTGAATATTAACACAATGTCAGCACAAGTCCATTGTCTAGGTAACTCCTTATTCTTTAAGATGAGATTAAACAACTCAGTAAGTGGGGAGGATAAGTATTTTTTACCTGTAATAATCATTTCATTAGTGATGCCATCGTGGCCAGGACACTTATCTGATTTTAATTTTGTTATTGACAACTCTATTTCACTAGTAAGAAATTTTGGGACATTTTCTTTATTGACTATCTCTATTTTGTATAACTTTTCTTCTTTACTTCTATCGTCTGAGTATAATTTTTTGTAGAATTCTGTAGCTATTTCTAAGATTTCTTTTCTGTTTGTTACTAGTTTCCCTGATGAATCTGTGACATGGCTCATTAGTTTCTTAGAGTTACGTAGGGCTTTGTAGGCTTTCTTTATTGCTCCTGATGTCTCTATATACTTTTTTAAGATTTTTGTTTGATATTCTTTAGTGTTTTGTTTTATTTCCTTGTGTATTTTTCTATAGAGTTTACTCAGTGTTAACTTTTCTTCTTTTGTTTTGTTTGGTCTATTTTTTAATTCATGTTTTAGGTTTTGTAATTTACATATGTGTTCTGTTATTATTTCCTGTTGTTTACATTTTCTTTTTGTTATTCTAGTTCTTTTAGCACATTCCAGCATAGTGTGTTCTATGTGGTCGTAAAATGATTGTACTTGATGTTTATTATCTGTAAGTTTGTGTTTTGATAACTCAATTTGAAACTGTTCATAGTTAATGTATTTACATGGTCTTGTTTCTGGTATTTTAGAGCGGTTAAAATTGGCTTTATTTTTAATTTTTATCGTCATTCGTACTAATCTATGGTCACTATGATGTAAAAATCTACTTAGAATACTGATGTTCTCTACGATGTCTGCTCTATTTGTTGTAATAAAGTCTATTTCATTTTTAGTTGTTTTATCCGGAGATTTCCAGGTCCATCTCATTTTAGGTGATTTTCTAAACATCGTGTTTACTATTTTTAGGTTGTATTGTAAGCAGAAGTTGACAAATCGTTCTCCTCTTTTGTTTCTCTTTCCATAACCATATTTTTCCATTGCTCTGCTCTCTCCTTCTTTTGGTTGTCCTATTTTAGCGTTCATGTCAGCCATAAATATCACGTTTTTTGTGCTCTTTTCTAGTGCTTTGTTGAGATTTTGGTATAGCAAGTCGATTTCGCTTTCATTTGCGTTTGACGTCGGAGCGTAAGCTTGTATAAGTGTGTACAATTCCTTATATAATTTTACATGTAGTAAAACTACTCTATCACATATTATTATAAAGTCCTTTACAACTATGTGACTCTTCTTTTTTACTAAGAAACCGACTCCGTGTCTTCCTTTAGTTTCGCCATAACAGTAGAGATAGTAGTGTCCACGGTCTTCTATCGTGTATCCAGTTCTTCTTGTTTCGCTTATGCCAATGATATCCCATTTAATCAATGAGATTGCATATTCTAATTCAGTTATTCTTGTTTCGTTTGCTAGAGATCTTACGTTGAAGGTTGCAATGTAGAGTTCTGTGTTCTTTGTTTGTGTATAATGTAATTCTTTATGTACTGAAGGGTGGTGGTCATCTTCCCCCACGGTGACCAACCGGCTTGGGGTGTTAGTTTTCGTAGTTGATATAATTGATGTTGTGGTTTTCGTTTCTAGTTGGTACTGGTTGCCGGTGGTCATTACATGTTTTTTGGTTGTATGTTGTAGGTGTTGTAGGAGCCGGGTGGATTCGTTCAATGTACTGGAGCATATTAGTCTTTGCACTTTCGTTTAGTTGACCGCTAGAGGTTGAGGGTATTGAGATATCCTTTGTGTTTGTTTTTTTCTGGGATGCACAGTTTGGAGAGCCTGATTCTGCCCTCTTTCTTTTGTCCCTGGTTCTTACTTCTTCTGGCTTCTTAACTATTAACTTGTCATATTTAATAAAGGCAATATTTCCTTTTTCCCGTTCTTCCTCTAGTTTTACTCGCAATTGCTTCCGAGTTTCCAAAACTTCTTTTGGAAAATCTTCTTTTATGTAGATGCCAGTCGGAAGGAGCGCTTTATTTTTCCATACAAGATGTTTTTTCCATAGTGTAGTAAAGGATATTACAATAGGGCGGCTCTCGCTTGTTGCTTTACCTATCCTATAGATGGTATTTATTTCATGGCTTTCTATGTGCGTTCCAGATTCTTCTATGATTTGCTTGACATGCTCCACCAACTCGCTTTCTGTTTTTTTATCGTTTGCAACTCCAAAAAGAACCAAATTGTTCTTTCTTTTGTCTTTTTCAATGGATACAAGTTTTTGTTCTAGGAAGTTCACTTTTATTTTTAGGTTATTGTTTTCTTCAATTATGTTTTTTAGTTTCTCGTCTAGAGCTTCCATAACATTCCTCGTTACGGCATTGGTTAGAGTTATTGTTTGCTCATTCAATTTTGCTTCCAGTTTAGACCATAACGAATGCATTTTTCTCGGTTTATTAAATTACACTGGCAGAGCTTACGGAATACAGCTATTATTTTTAAGTCAGTATTGACACTTGTTTTTATTAATTTTTATGTGGGTATTATTAAATTGCATATGACAATGTCGTTTTTAAGGTTGTGTTATTTGGATTTTAATAATCACTTTTGCACTTTAAATGCAGTTTTTAGGCAATGATTATATCTTCACTTCACTTTTTGATCATATGTTTAAAGTTTTATACTAGAAATTGCACAACTTGTTCACTTTTTCCCACTGTTTGTGAAATAATTCGCGGAGCTATCGTAAGTACGTGTTTTCGTTTTGACAACCGGAACCGAAAAAAAAAAAAAAAAAAAAAAAAACAGAAGTATGTATTTAATATTTATAATTCTTTAATTACAGAAGATGAAAGTGATAATCAGATGCGTATACAGAAGACTGAGAATGCTGTACGAGAAGTTCAGTCTCTTTTAGCCGACGGTGGAGTTGAGGAGAGAGTGAAGCATCCTGGTGTGTAGATTATTTAGTATTAGAAACCCGGGGCAACCCGCAACATCTTGAAAGTCTCGCTGGCACCATACTTCTTGTCGCGATAAAAAGTAGCCTATGTCCTTCCCTATGGTCTATTCTATATCTGTGCCAAATTTCATCAAAATCGTTCAGTAGTTTCAAAACCTATTAAGCAAACAAACAAATCTTTCCTCAATGTATTATGTATTACTTATATTATAAACAAATATGTGACATAAAAGTTGTTAATTAGGTCTAATTAAACCAAATCCTTAAAAACTAACATGTCACAAACAGACTACCTACTTCTTTATCTAAAATTGATTAAAAAAAATATATAAATTAAAATCATTTTTTTAAACCAATATGTAGCAAGGAAAATAAAACAAAAATTCAAACCGACTTCAAAAGTAAAAACGTACAAAAAGTATGAAGTAAATCTTATTTTTTAAATAATCAATTTTGTATAATTGGCTAACGTTTTAACTATTTCTTTACTTCAGTGGCGAATGCTGGTTCTCCTTCATAGGGAAGCCGAAGGCTGGATCTCCTTCATAGGGAAGCCGTAGCCTGTATAATAGGTAGGGATTTGGAAGAGGGTCGTCAAAAGGTAAGCCGTAAGGGAAGCCGATAGGAATGGAGTTATAGGAACCCCTCGCCACTGCTTTACTTTATTATTTTGAAGTCGGTACCATCCCAATCAATAACCTAATGAAACAATATTTATAAATATATCCAAAATTTACAGAAATATTGTTTAGGATCATTCAGACCAGGATCAGGGACTCCTAACTAAAAGGCGTAACTGGCCTGGTTTCAATGAAACCGGCCATCGTCACCGAAATCGGTGTGGGAGTTATTATTGTAATTTCATAGCATTTATTTATGTAAAAATTACAGGGGAGGGATATTTGGACTCAAGAGTTCTTCGTGCGACAAGCGACTTAGCAGTGAGATGTTCGGAGTCAGTCAGTGGCAATGCCAATTTGTATGACCGACACGAATTGGCACAACATATAGTGAGTATCTTCAGTAACTTCAATACTATTGAAACAGCAACTACTGGACGTGGGTAAATACCAGCCGGCCTCCGTACCACAATAAGGGTGTTGATTAAAAAATCATACTAATATCCCAGCGTAATAAAGAGATACAGTGGGCCAACGCGTTTGAAGTCGCGCGAAATGCCGCTTTTGTGTAGGTATTCGTCATTGCTGCAGGGTTGTCACAATAATGTGTTTTATTATAATCTGTTCTACATTTTGTGTATTCGTAGTATGTGTATGTAGAGTACTAGGAATAGAACAAAAAAAAAAATATATAGAAGTATTAATGAAGAGTTTTATTATAAAAAATACAAATGCGTATACAAAAGCTCAGGGTTAGCATGATATATATCAATTGATATATATCGTATATACTTATCATGATATATATATCAATTGATATTTATGCTTGATATATATCAAAATTGATATTTATATTTAAAAATGTAAAAGAATGTTTTAAATGTAAAAAATCTTACATCAACACAGGTCTTATTTTCCGAGAGTTTCACAAGCCTAGGTCATCAAAAACTTGCTATTTGACACGACATTAACTAATCATAGCCGTCGACGTGGCTTGTAACGGCATATGACACCCACGTGATCCCCTGTTTTTCGGACGAAAATTCCTTGTTTGTTATTATACTATTGTTATACCATTTATACCATGTGTCAAATTAATTCGACTGATAAAATTAATACAATTTTTTTTTCTTCTGGTTATAAACAAGTAATTTTATGGATTTAAGACTTAAGATACTCAAACGTATCTATCGTTGATTTTTAATTTATTTGAAAACTTTGAATATCAATAATAAATAAATGAGTTTAATTTTACTTCCCTATCTTCAAATTATCAGACATACAAATTATTTCGATTCAACTATTACGAAAAAAACATATCAGAGTATGAAATTTTTATGTAATTTTGAAAATATCAAAAAATCAAAAATATCGGATATATATCAAAGATATCTGATATTTTGATATTTATTATAAATATCGTTTATTTACGAACCCTGCAAAAGCTACAAATGCGAAACTGAAAGGTATTTTCGACATTTGGATTTACTAGTTTTTAGATTGCGATTGTTAAATTTGACGTAGTTAGTAAATTCTCATACGTTGTAGTGGTCCGACGCACACACACACACACAGTCCGGCACGGCAGCCAGAAAGTGTGACTGGTCCTTGCTCGTTCTTCGCAGTATCCAGCACGGCAGCCAGACACTGTCCGGGGGGCCACTATCTGGCCTAATACAGCACACCCTCCGTTCCAGGTGCGCCGTATATTACGTTCGTGGACTGTATGACTTTTCTTCGCTTCGATAGCTCTGGGGAAATTCGATTGAAACGACCATTACACGATTGAAACCCGTTCGTTTATTTTCCCCATACAATTTTCCCGTAGCACAGTAGGTATTCACTTATCACTACTGGCACTACTTATTCACTATTTACTATTTCACTATTTTTCCTGGGTTTCTTCGGGAGTCTTCTTCTTCCAGACTCGTGACTGCTTCCACACACAGTGAAGAACCCGGAATCCGGCTCTATATTTATAGCCAGAATCAAAGAGGCCCCGCGGGGTTACGAGTTCGTGACCCCCCGCGTCGCGGATCATGCTATCCCTCACCGCGAGGTGCGTCTCTTTTCCGCGCACACATATTCGCCCGCGGTGATCGGATAGGCCCCTTTGATCCTTAACAGTACAAAAAAGTAACCTAGGACCTATCGACTCGATACAATGCAAATTATGTACAATATTTACATGGAGTATCGAACTTATTCTGTCGATATTATGCAAAATAATTTACATACACTTATCCTAGCCTATTCTAATACATTTCAGTGATTCTTATCCTACTAAAAATGTACTATTTACAAAACAAATTACATTAAAACTAAGCCTATTTACAGGACTTAATTCTATCCACAACATCCTCCCCCCGGCGCAGCTTGCGTAGCCTCCTTCTTCACCAGGATCACGAGCTTGCCCACGGGCCTCTTGAAGGTTCCTGTTCGTGTCCGCACCTCCGCGATGCGAACTCCTCCGTCGGGACCGGCGAACGTCTTCTCGATGACTCCCAGCGGCCACACGTTGCGGGGTAGCGTGTTGTCGACGACCAGCACGACGTCTCCAGGGGATACTGCCGTCGTGTCCCGCCGCGGCTCTCCTCGAGGTACCAGGGTTGGCAGGTACTCGCGGAGCCAGAAGTGGTCGGCGAGCGCTTGGCTGGCGCGCCATGTGCGCCTGTCGTCTTCACTGCATGGACCCGTTGAGGGCAGGCCCATCGATGAACCCAACAGGAAGTGGTTGGGTGTCAGCGCCTCGGGATCTCGAGGATCAACGCTCACGTGTGTAAGTGGGCGAGCGTTGACGCTGAATTCTGCTTCTTGCAGCAGAGTTTGAAGAACTTCTTCCGTGGTGACCTTCTCACGTAGCGTGGCGCTCAGTGCAGTTTTGATGGACCGCACGAGCCGCTCCCACGCTCCCCCCTGGTTTGGTGCTCCAGGAGGTATGAAGCGCCACTCCATGTTGTGGCGGAGACCCTCTTCTTGTAGGGCGGGTCCCCACTCCTCGTAGGCGTTGCGAAGCTCGTTGTCTGTTCCCCGGAAGTTGGTGGCGTTGTCCGAATACATTATCTTCGGCCATCCTCTTCTCGCCGCCATTCTTCTTAACGCCATAATCGCAGAGTCCGTTGATAACGATGGCACCAGCTCGATGTGGACTGCTCTCGTCGTCAGGCACGTGAATAATGCACCCCATCTCTTCTCCCTTCGTCTTCCGATCTTGACGAGCATGGGCCCAAAGTAGTCCACCCCACAGTTGGAGAAGGGGCGGTGGTAGGGCTCCAGGCGAGCTCGGGGCAGGTCCCCGATGATGGGTCGGCGTGGTTGGCCCCAGCGCGCGCGACAGAACGTGCACTCACGCTCTGTTGCACGCACCGTAGGCCTCAGGTGCAGGATCCAGTACCGCTGCCGCAGGTCGTTGGTGACACGCTCCCTGTTGGCGTGTCCAGCCCTCCTGTGCTCGCGTGCCACGAGCAGCCTCACGACGTGGTGTCGCCCGTCCAAGATGACAGGCCGTTTCGCCTCCTCCGGTGCTGCCGCCGCCCCGATGCGCCCCCGCAGTCGCAGGATGCCGTCGTCCAGCATCGGGTCCAGCCTCCGGAGACGACTCGTCCTCGACAGCGGCTGCCCTCGACGCAGGCGCCCCAGCTCGTCGGCGAAGCTCTCCGGCGAAGCTCTCCGCTTGAGAGCGCCGCACAAGAAGGGCCTCAGCGCGCTCGAGGTGTGCCACGGTCATGCCTGAAGACCGTCGTCGTAGGCGATCTGTGAACACTAGAACATAGGCAATAGTGCGCACGAGTTTGTCAAAGTTCGAAAACCTGGCCGGGTCGGGCAACCAGTCGAAGTCGTTTTCCTCTTCTCTGGTAACTGCCACGGTTTCTTCATCTTCCCGGTCTTCAAGTGCCCTTTCTTGGGGCCACGCCTCTTCGTCACGGCGTAAGAAGTCTGGACCACAGAACCATCGGTGGTCTTCCTTCAGTGGTTCCTCTCTGAACCGTGTTGCGTCGTCTGCAACATTTTCCTCCGTTGGCAGCCATCTCCATTCTTTTCTGTCGGTGAGCTCATTTATCTCGCCGAGCCGATGTGCCACGAACGGTGTGTATCTTCGTGCGTCGTTCTTGATCCAGTGGACCACCGTTGTCGAGTCTGACCAGAAGCACGTTCTTCTCAGGTGTAGACGATGTTCTTTCTTGACACTATCGGCTAACCTAGCTCCTAGTACAGCTGCTTGCAACTCAAGCCTCGGTATGGTTTGAGTGCGACGTGGTGCCACCTTTGCCTTAGCCGCTACCAGGACCACGTCCGTTTTGTCTCCGTACATGATCCGCCAGTAAACCACTGCAGCGTAGGCCTGTTCACTCGCATCGCAGAAGACATGTTGTTCCACTTCGAAGTCCTTGCTGTCGAAGTAGCACCTTCTGATCTGTAAATTCTTTACAGTTTCCAGTTGTCCAATCCAGTTGTTGAACATGTTACTTTCCTCCTCGGGAATACATTCGTCCCAAGGAATCTGCAGCCTCCATAAACTCTGCAGAATTATTTTGGCCCTGATCGTGTAGTACGATAGGAGCCCCAATGGGTCAAAGACCGACATGACTGCACTAAGTGCCTGTCTTTTTGTGGGTGCGCAGCTTCCTGTAGCCACGTCCCTTGGTACTCGGCTCATCCTGGTGTTGAAACCTAGTACGTCCTTACCTGCATCCGAGTAGATTCCCAGGATCTTGTTTTCCGGCTGCTTGCCCCCTAAGCTCGAGCTTGCAGCTTCCCGTAGTTCCGCAGGCACGTCGCGTAGCACATATTCCTTGTTCGAGCTCCATCCCCGTAGTGTGAAGCCTGCTACAGCATGTACCTTGCGAATTTCCTCCACGGCCATTCTGGCTTCCTGTTCGTCTTCGTAGCTCATCACCAGGTCATCCACGTAGTGCCCCTTGGTGATTGCCTCCAGAGCTCTAGGGTACTCCTGCGCATGTTTTTCCGCGTTGTAGTCCCTTACGAAGTGTGCCATGAATGGTGAACTGGCCGCCCCGAAGATCATGCTTTTCATCTTGAACTTCTGAGGTGGTCGGTCCCGTGCTGTTCCTCTCCATAGGAACTGCTGTGCTGCCTGGTCCTCCTGGATAATTTTTATCCTGAGGAACATTTCCTGGATGTCCGCTGTTACTGCCACCTGCTTCTCTCGGAACCTGAAAAGAATACCGAGCAGCGATACTAACCTGTCGGGTCCCTCCAGCAGACCGTCGTTCAGGCAGGTGCCTCCCGCTTTGGCTGCGGCGTCGAACACCAAGCGAAGCTTCCCCGGCTTGTTGGGATTCTTCACTGCGAAGTGTGGCAGGAACCAGCTCCTCCTGCTATGTTCTTCTGAACCGTCACATGGAACAGCATAGCCTTTTTCAAACAGATTACTTACCTGTGCTGTGTAAGCCTCTGCAAATTCTGGATCTGCGTCCATTTTTGCCTCCGTCTTCCTGAGGCGTCTGCAAGCTGCCTCGTAGCTGCAGTGACCTGGAAATTCAACATTGTCGTCTTTCCACGGTAGACCTACCTCGTATCCTCCATCGGTGGGTCTGATGGTAGCCGCCACGATGTCCACTGCACGTTGGTCTTCTGGCCTTACCCGTGCCTTGGCTGCTACTCCCAAAGATTCAATTGCGAAGTGCTCCTCCACCAGTTCGTGAAGTCCTTCGTCTGTCCTCGCATGGAACACCTTTTCTGTATTCCCTCGTCGAGGCGTTGTTCTGCGCGGTATCGTCCCATGGATGACCCATCCCAGTTGGGTCCTGGACGCTGCCGGCTCATTTCGTTTTCCAGTCCTTATTTCTTGACTGATAATGTACTGCCAGTGGTCGCTCCCCACCAGTAGCATCGGTTTTGCTGCTGCGTAGCAAATCTCTTCTTTACGAAGATCCCTTAAGTGTTGACACGATGCGACGTTCAACGGTACTGCTTGCTGGTGCAAGTCCAAGTTTTTGATTGTCCGCGCTCGGAGTGCGAGCGATTTTCCTGCGAACAATCCACGAATGTGAAGGTGAACCTCTCTGCTGGCATTGTCGCTCTTCTGCATGTTCACTCCACGTAACCTTAACGGTTTTGCATCACCCTGTGCACCGACGGCTCGCGCCAACTCTTCATCAATGAGTGTGACGGTAGCTCCTTCGTCCAGGAATGCATGTGTGGTGTACTCCCCCCGTGGTCCGGACACGATCACAGGGCACATCTTCAGGAGTACTTTCTCAGCTGTCGCTGATTGTGTCGACATCGCAACCTCTTCCTGCGATTGTCGCTGCCACTGCTGCTGCGGTTGCTGCTGTGGCTCCGTTGGCTGCTGCTGCTGTTGCTGCTCCCCCCGTTCTACATGAGGCGACGGATGATGAGGCCTGTTGCAGCCGTTCACGTTGCAGCCTTTTTCCTTGCATTTGTCTTTGCGGTGCTTCTCATCGATGCACTTGAAGCAAAGCTTTTCCTTTTTCACTAGCTCCCACCTGGCACTTACGCTCATGCCTTTGTACTTCTGGCAGTCGCTCAGTTTGTGTGGTCCCTTCTTACAGCACGGACAGGTACTTGCGGCCTCGGTAGTGCTGTAGACCACGTTCTTTTTCTTCGGTCCGGCTGCTCCCACTGGCTGCCTCACTTCTTTCTTGGCAGACGCTGCACTGGTTTGCGGTGCATAGGAGTATCGGAGCGCTCGGTCCGCTTCCTTCATCAGAAATCGTGACAGGAGTACTATTTCGGGTTGCACACTTCCCTCTTGTTCGTGTGCGTAGTCGCACCACCTTGATTTGAGGTGTGGACTCAATTTTTCCAGGACTTCCCTGGTTAACATGGGGTTGTAGAGGTAACCTCGTCGGTTGTCAACACTCTGCAACACACAAACAATATTTTGCACCTTGATGGCAAAATTATTTAACTCACCAGCCGCCGACGTGGGCCGTTGCAACCTCTTAAGGTCTTCCATTGCCTTATCGATTATCACTTCTGGACGTCCGAAGCATTGTTCCAGTGTCTTCATGATCACCTCCGGATCCGTCGCAGTACTCAGAAGTGCCGATACGGCTTCCCTTGCGTCGCCTTTCAGGCAGGTTCGTAATCGTTGCAAGTTTTCTGTTGCTGGGACTTGGTACATATTGGTACTTTCATTGTAGGCTGCCTTGAATGGAAGCCACTCCGTAATGAGTCCCGAAAAGGTAGGTAGATCCATCCTATGAGTCCGCGGCCGTGCCATTTTCTCGATGGCCTCTGCCAGCCGTTGAATGTCTCCCTTTTCCGTTGGGCCTTGCTGCACTGGTTGGGGCTGCTCCACTTGAGCAGCTTCCTCCCTTGGCTCTGCCTCGGTAGACTTCAACCATTTTGTCACCCTTGTGTGACTGTTGCGATCCTCATCGTGGATGCTAACCTCGTCTTGAATGGCAGATACTTCGGCCTCCAATCGCTTCTGCACCAATTGTTTTTCTAGCTCGAGTTCCTTCTTCTTGATCTCGGCTAGTTTTTCTGCAGCTTTCAGTTCTGCCATCTTCACACGAGTGACGGCGCTCATGGTGGACACATGTGATCCCGTTGTCGAACGAACCCTTGGACGTTCTTGCATGAGCAGCTGCGATGTGCCTGCTTCCGTAGGCTCCGTAGTGTATGCCCTTGTGCGTACAGACGGGGATGCTGGCGGATCATGAAACCGTAGACGTTCCATTTCGGTACGGTTCCTTTCAACTATTTCTGGTGCGTCAGCTTGGCTTCTGGTTACTACCATTGTCAAGACTTAACCTAATATTTACACAACAAAACAAAACAAAAAACAAGCAACAATATATACAGATTAAATTTAAATTTAAAATGTAAACAAAACAATTCAAAAATTAATTCAAAAAACAATTCGAAATTCAAATTTAAAATTTAATTAAATTTAAATTTATGTTCCCCCAACAGTTGGGAACGCCTTCCCTATGGTGAAGGCAAAAATGCAAAACGAAATATTGCTATTAATTTTCCCCAGGCACTAAAACGGCCTATACAGGGGTTTACTTATACTAAGTACTTAGAGTCTTTAAACACTTAATGTTCACAAAAATTTACACAAACACATTCACTGAGTATGAAAACGTTCAGTGACTCACGGTACTGTCCGTACGTAGCGACGACGTGCGCGACGTACTTGTCCGACGTGAAGACACGACGACCCGATGATACGACCTTCCCCGGTGACTCGATGCACGCGGCGGAAGCTTCCCGACGTACCACGGCGAAGGTTCACGACGGACGTAGACGTAGGTTCACGTTGATTCACGTAGATTGAAGTTGATTCCTCCACTTCCCAGGTTCGTTGGACCCGATACCCCTTCTGGGCCGAGACTCCAACCCGTACACTGAACCGGGAGCCGATCGGGCAGGGCAGGAACACACACACTTTTTCACCCACACGGTACTCGTATTCCGACCGTGGGGCCAGCACGTTGGACCAGAATACTGTCACTGGTTAGTGGTTACACAGTATATCCGGCCGAGAAGGACCAGAAAATGTAGTGGTCCGACGCACACACACACACACAGTCCGGCACGGCAGCCAGAAAGTGTGACTGGTCCTTGCTCGTTCTTCGCAGTATCCAGCACGGCAGCCAGACACTGTCCGGGGGGCCACTATCTGGCCTAATACAGCACACCCTCCGTTCCAGGTGCGCCGTATATTACGTTCGTGGACTGTATGACTTTTCTTCGCTTCGATAGCTCTGGGGAAATTCGATTGAAACGACCATTACACGATTGAAACCCGTTCGTTTATTTTCCCCATACAATTTTCCCGTAGCACAGTATTCACTTATCACTACTGGCACTACTTATTCACTATTTACTATTTCACTATTTTTCCTGGGTTTCTTCGGGAGTCTTCTTCTTCCAGACTCGTGACTGCTTCCACACACAGTGAAGAACCCGGAATCCGGCTCTATATTTATAGCCAGAATCAAAGAGGCCCCGCGGGGTTACGAGTTCGTGACCCCCCGCGTCGCGGATCATGCTATCCCTCACCGCGAGGTGCGTCTCTTTTCCGCGCACACATATTCGCCCGCGGTGATCGGATAGGCCCCTTTGATCCTTAACAGTACAAAAAAGTAACCTAGGACCTATCGACTCGATACAATGCAAATTATGTACAATATTTACATGGAGTATCGAACTTATTCTGTCGATATTATGCAAAATAATTTACATACACTTATCCTAGCCTATTCTAATACATTTCAGTGATTCTTATCCTACTAAAAATGTACTATTTACAAAACAAATTACATTAAAACTAAGCCTATTTACAGGACTTAATTCTATCCACAACATACGTAGATACAATTTTATTAAAAATTCTGACGGGAAACAGGCGCATGGTTTTGTATTAAAATTAATCTTCTTTAGCTGTTCATATAATTGACCATTGTAAATAAGTACCTACATACAACTCAAACGAAACACTGTCGCAAACCACTTAAACAATCATATTAAAAAGCGTCAACCCCGACTGACGTGT
The DNA here is from genome assembly GCA_905404095.1 of Glaucopsyche alexis. Taxonomy (NCBI): domain Eukaryota; kingdom Metazoa; phylum Arthropoda; class Insecta; order Lepidoptera; family Lycaenidae; genus Glaucopsyche; species Glaucopsyche alexis. The sequence continues at coordinate 29,566,629 of FR990044.1, forward strand.
CCCAAGCGAATGTATGGCAGCTTGGGCTCGCTACCGACCCTCTTTCACCCCGCACGCCCCGCATTTGCTCTGTTTAGACGTGTCCGTTGGACGACTGTAGGTAAGTTCCATAGGCTGTGCTAATATTATAAATGTGAAAGTTTGTGAGGACAGATGAATGTATGGATTCATTTTACGAAAACTTTCACGCAAAAACGACTGAACGTATTTCGATGAAGTATTGTGATAGTGGTATGGTAGTAGTTTCTAAGCTCTGAATTAAAACATAGGATAAGTACATTCTTTCCCGAAAAAATACAGGGATACTGTATTTACGCGTGCGGAGCCGCAGGCAACGGCTAGTGGTGTATAATTTAGTTGAATCCTTTTCGTACATAGTATTGTGGTCTCTTTTCAGAAACACAACCCCAGCTTCTGGGAGCTAAGTTTTCCATCAGAGGTGCCAGTGTTGTCGTACTTGTACGGTACTTTCGCGCCCACACCACTGGAACAGAGGCCCAGGGCTCCGAGACGACATGTCGAACGTCAGCAAGCCGCCGCATTGAAGGCACCAGAGTCTGTTGACAGGTAATATCAATCATGGTCACGATTCTGTCTGATTAATGCCCGAAATTAATAATCAATCCTAAGGCTTCGAAATTAAGAAGATTGAGTAGAGAAATAGTTAAAATTTTAGCCAAATTTGAAAGGGGAATTATTTATAAAATAAGTTTTATTTCATACTTTTTTTGTGTATTTTAACTTTGGAAGTCGATTTAATTTTTTGTTTAAAAATAATTTCGTTATTTCCTTTCAGCATTTTTCGTTATCTATAATATAAAAATGAATCGCTGAACGTGTTGCTAAGCGCAAATCTTGAGAACAGCTGAATCGATTTCACTAATTCTTTTTTGAGAATATTCCTTGAAGTATGAGGATGGTTCATATGGAGAGAAAATTTTTAGAAATTGCCTGAAAAAGTCTATAAACAATACTTTTATATACTCCCATACAAACTATTAGTAATAATACTTAATACTAAGGCAATTTGAACTTTAATACTTTGGAGGTAGGTACTCCACTTTGGAGGTACTTGTCGAGGCAGTTTAGGTAGAGAGTAAAACTCGATCTACAGTTGTGAAGAGAACTGAAGTGAATAATTTATTTACAAAATGTACACGTATTTATACAAAAAAATAACATAATTATTATTATTACACTAGGAATTTACAGACTTAAAAATTGAACCTGATTGGCTGTTTGTTTGCAACCTTAAAAGGTTGTTTGTTATTGGCTGTTCGTCTTGCATGATTCTACGCCATCTCTCCACACCGCCGCTGTGTCGCGACACGCGATGCTAGGGTATAAATATTCCTCGCGACGCCGAGCGTCGGTCATTTCGAGCGAGCTTCCGCGGGAACACGATGTCACGCAGTACCTCGGCGCTCCGACTGTTGCCGTGTGAAGAATGAAGACTGAGTTTGTGATGTGTAGTGCTAAGTGTTATTCTTATTAGAAAAAGTCCTTTTCGGGGCTGCAACGCTGTCACGATGAATGAAAATGTTTCCAGTCGTGGATTACTACTCGGATATTCGTTTTATTCGTACGAATGTCGTGTTCTTTGTTTCGATCGACAAACGACGTAAAAACGCTCTTATCAGAGCGATGTTCTTGTTTCACGTACTTCGAGCGTATGCTACAGGGCTGCCCCTCAAGCGAAGCGTACCGGCAGTCTGACAGCACGGCCTGTTCTTGTTGTCTTCTGTGTTGTTGGACTTGCGGGTGACTTCTGCTTGATTGGTATTGTACTTGGTAATGGTGCTGAGGTAACAGGTAACGGTCTCGAGGTAACAGGTAATTGTTTTGAGGTATCTTCTGGTAATTTCTTCATGGTAAATGGTAAGGTATCTGGTAATTGACTTGACGTTCTTGGTAATTCGGTGCTCGGTGACTGTTGTACATTGCTCGTTGGTTCGCTGAGGTAATCTTCAAATGTGTAGGCGGGCTTCAAACGATCGATGGATAACGTTGCCGTGCGGTCGGGTAACTGAAGTGTGAAATGTTTTTCTTGACGTTGTAAAACTTTGTACGGTCCGTCGTACGGTGGTTGTAATGGCTTCCTTACTGCGTCATTACGTACGAATACGTAATCGCATGTGTGAAGGTCACGATGTACAAAGATGCTTCGCTGATTCCCGTGGCGGTGTACTTGCTTATTTGGCTTGAGTGAATTGATGTTTTTTCTTAACTGTTCGACGTAGGTGTGGTTGAGACTTGCTGATGATGATGATGTTTCGAAGAAGTCGGCGGGTAAGCGTAGGTTGTACCCGTAGGTAAGTTCGGCGGCGCTGGTTCCGGTGTCTTCACGAATAGCGGCGCGAAGTCCTAGTAGAACTGTAGGTATTTCGTCAATCCATGAGGTATTGTTGTTGATAAGTCTTGTTTTCAGCGAGTTTTTCAAACTTCTGTGCCAGCGTTCAATCATTCCGTTGGATTGCGGGTGGTACGGTGTTGTACGGGTTTTGTTGATACCCATGCAACGTGTTAAGTTGACGAACAGCTGACTCTCAAACTGGCGTCCTTGATCAGTTGTTATTGTTGTAGGACAACCAAATCTCGCTATCCATTGCTCGTAGAATGTTTTCGCCACAGTTTCAGCTGTAATATCGGTGAGTGGTACAGCTTCCGGCCATCTCGTTGCTCGATCGATCATAGTGAGTAGGTATCTATGGCCGCTCGCTGTTGTAGGTAGCGGGCCAACGATGTCGATGTGAGTGTGTTGAAAACGGTCGACTTGTGGAAATGTTGACACGGCGCTCGATGTATGACGTTGTATTTTGCTTCTCTGACATTGTATGCAGGTTTTCGTCCAATTGTTGATGTCGGTATTCATAGACGGCCAAAAGAATTTCTGTGTGATAATTTTTCTTGAAGCTTTTGTACCGGTATGACTCATGTTGTGAATCGAGTCGAACACGGCACGTCGAAAGTCTTGTGGTAGGTACGGCCGGACGTAATTTGTTGATGTTTCACATACAATCTTGATATCGGAGTTTGGTAATGTGATCGTCTTGAAACTTAAGTTTTCTTGAGTGAAGAGTGCGGGTAGCGTGCTATCTCGTTCTTGCGCGTGGGATAGGGCCTTGTAGTCTATAGCGCATGGCGTGTTTATAGTTTCGATACGACTGAAAGTGTCGGCGACGATGTTATCTTTTCCACTGATGTGACGTATGTCGTGCGTAAATTCAGAGATGAAAAGTAGTTGGCGGGCTCTTCGTGGAGTTTCTGTAGACGATGATTTTTTTTGTAGGGCGAATGTGAGTGGCTTGTGGTCGGTGAATATGATGAGTTCTCGGCCTTCAAATATTTTACGGAAGTATTTCACAGCCATGTAGATAGCTTGAAGTTCGCGATCGTAGGTTCTGTACTTCATTTGCGCTGTTGTGAATTTCTTCGAGAAATAGCCAAGAGGTTGCCACTTATTGTCGATGTATTGTTGAATTACGGCTCCAGCTGCGGTGTCGGATGCGTCGGAGAAAATGGCGATCGGCGCTTTGTGGTTTGGATGCGCAAGCAAAACAGCGTTTTTGATGCTATTTTTGCAAGCGGTAAATGCTTGTTTCGATGTTTCGTTCCACTCGATCGGTGTTTTGTCTCTTTTCTTCGCATTATGGAGATATGAGTGTAGCGGCGCTTGTAGTGTAGCGGCGTTCGGTATGCTGTCTCGGTAGAAGTTTAGCATACCGAGGAAACGTCGCAACTCTTCTATGTTCTTCGGTAATGGGAAATTTTCTAAGGCTTGTAATTTGTCTTGTGGCGGCTTGATTCCGTCGCAGTTGACGTTGAAACCGAGAAACTTGACTTCTTGTTTGCCGAGTACACATTTGGCGGGATTAATCGTGATTCCATTTTCTTCCAGGCGTTGTAGAACACACCGCAGGTGTTCGCGATGTTCTTCTTCGCTGCTAGATGTTATTAGTAGGTCGTCGATGAATGAAAATACGAAGTCGTAGCCTTGTAGAATTTCGTGTATGAAGCGTTGAAATGTCTGACCTGCATTTCTAAGGCCAGGACACATTCTCGGGAATTCGAATAGTCCGAATGGTGTAATTATGGCGGTTTTCTCGATGTCTTTCTCGTGAACTGGTAGTTGTTGGTAAGCTCGATTTAGATCGATACTCGAGAAAATCTTCTTTCCGGCGAGTTGAAAAGTGAAATCCCGTAGTCGTGGTATAGGATAGCGGTCGGGTTTTGTGACCGCGTTGAGTCGCCGGTAGTCGCCACACACCCTTATGTCGCCATTCTTTTTTGGTACGACGTGAAGGGGTGAGGACCAGGAGCTCTTGCTGGGACGACAGAGACCTTGCTGCATCATGTTCTCGAATTCTTTTTTTACTTGATTGTAGCGATGTGGTTGAATCGGTCTGGCGCGACAGTGTAGTGGTGGGCCAGATGTCTCGATGAAGTGTTCGACGTTGTGCTTCGGAGTTATGTTCATAGCTGTTAGTCTCGTGATGCCGGGGAATTCTGCCAGTATTTCGTGGTACGATTGAGTGACGTCGATACTTCGGACTGTAGGTATGTCCGTGTAGCTTCCAAGTGCGTTGATTTGTAGGCTTGTTCTTCCATCGATGAGTTTTCTATTTCTCAAGTCGACGATTAATTCATGATGTTGAAGAAAGTCGGCACCGAGGATTGGCTTTGAGACTGCAGCGACGATGAACTTCCATTTGTACGGCCGGCGAAGTCCGATGTTAAGTTCTAGTGTTTTTTCGCCGTATGTAGGTATGACGGTGTTGTTGGCGGCGTACAGTTGAAATGGTAGCGGCTGAAGATGTGTGCCTTTCTTCTTAGGTATGACGGATATATTGGCACCCGTGTCTACCAAAAAAGTTAATTTCGTTGTCTTGTCCGTGACGAAAAGGCGGTATTGTTTGTTGTGAACGCCGGAGTCCGCCGCTGCCAGCGTTTCAATTAGTTTCCCTGGTTGAACGTGCATGGTTGTGTGCATTTTCTGGCTTCTTTACCATATTTTTTGTGGTAAAAACAATATGGTGACGGAGACTGGACTCGTGGGCGTGATGATGAACGTTGGCGGTATCTTGATGTTGACCGGAATTGGGAGTGTTGATGATGCTGATGATTTCTTCTATGATTGTTGAAGTGTGATTGATGTTGCTTCAGTTCTGCGACTTCAAGTGACAGTTTTCTTATTTCCGCGATGAGGATGTTCTCGATGTTTGATGATGTTGAAGGAGTATTGATGCTATTTACACTATTTACAGGGTTTTGTTCCAGAATCTTGTCGGCCATCGCTGCCTGCTCGTCGAGTGTGGTCTTCGCGCTGAAAGTTTCGCTGACGGCCAGGACAGAGCGAACAGATGAAGGCAGGTGGTTGGTCCACATGAGTTTGAGCGTGGAATCGGGAACTTTGTCGCGTGCCAGGTTACGCATTCGTCTGAGTAGTTGTGATGGTTTTTGGTCCCCGAGTTCCATTTCTGACAGGAGCTGCTGGAACTGTCTGCTGTCGGATTCTTCATATGCCGAGATTAATCTGTTCTTGAGAGCTTGGTATTCGTTGTTCTCTGGCGGGTTGTACAGCAGGTCGGCGATTTGCTCAATATCCTGTTTTTCAAGACGTGCGATGACCATCTGGGATAACTGACTCTGGTTCTTCTGTAGGTTGCTTGTAGCTGCTTCGAACGTCACGAACCATAGACGTGGTTTGTCCCTCCAGAAGGGCGGTATTCGCATGGAGAGCGCGATACCAGCGATTTCTTGAGATGGTGTAGAATTTTCGGGCAGAGATTCACTTCTGGCTTCCATTCCTGATATTTTCTTGAGCAGAGTCTTCGGGCAGTATTTTCTTCTTGAAGGTGCTTGTTGTTCTTCGGGGTCACCACTTTGGAGGTAGGTACTCCACTTTGGAGGTACTTGTCGAGGCAGTTTAGGTAGAGAGTAAAACTCGATCTACAGTTGTGAAGAGAACTGAAGTGAATAATTTATTTACAAAATGTACACGTATTTATACAAAAAAATAACATAATTATTATTATTACACTAGGAATTTACAGACTTAAAAATTGAACCTGATTGGCTGTTTGTTTGCAACCTTAAAAGGTTGTTTGTTATTGGCTGTTCGTCTTGCATGATTCTACGCCATCTCTCCACACCGCCGCTGTGTCGCGACACGCGATGCTAGGGTATAAATATTCCTCGCGACGCCGAGCGTCGGTCATTTCGAGCGAGCTTCCGCGGGAACACGATGTCACGCAGTACCTCGGCGCTCCGACTGTTGCCGTGTGAAGAATGAAGACTGAGTTTGTGATGTGTAGTGCTAAGTGTTATTCTTATTAGAAAAAGTCCTTTTCGGGGCTGCAACGCTGTCACGATGAATGAAAATGTTTCCAGTCGTGGATTACTACTCGGATATTCGTTTTATTCGTACGAATGTCGTGTTCTTTGTTTCGATCGACAAACGACGTAAAAACGCTCTTATCAGAGCGATGTTCTTGTTTCACGTACTTCGAGCGTATGCTACAATACCATACCATAAAGTACAAGTGTTAGTGGAGAGGTTCCGGGAAGGGCAAAACAGGTATAGGTTGTTGGACCTTTTTCCAATATTATGGAAAAAGGTGTAGGTTGTAGGAGTAGGTGAAGTCATTTATTCATTCCAGTTCATATAATTTAAGACAGAACAACATCTGTCGAGGTCAGCTAGTTTCGGATTTCGCCCATCATGTCTACTTAAATAATTCACTCTGTACGTTCTTACTGTTCACATCTTACTGTTCGTTTGCTGCCTCATACCATAAAATTTTCTTTACAGAATAGAGAAAACGGAGGAGGGTTCAGAGATGGTGAGCCGCGTGCACCGGTTCGTGAAGTCCGCGTGCGGGCGTGGGCCGCTCAGCTACTTCCACTGCGCGCTCGACCCCAACAGCTTCAGCCGCTCTGTGGAGAACATCTACCATCTGTCCTTCCTCGTCCGAGATGGACTCATCTCTGTGCATCTGGGTAAGAGACAGTTATTCCCAGGAGATGATGTAGAACTGAAATATGACGTCATGACTTCGTACTTCTTCTTAAGATAACATCTACCATCTGTACTTCCTCGTCCGAGATGGACTCATCTCTGTGCATCTGGGTAAGAGACAGTTATTCCCAGGAGATGATGTAGAACTGAAATATGACGTCATGACTTCGTACTTCTTATTAAGATAACATCTACCATCTGTCCTTCCTCGTCCGAGATGGACTCATCTCTGTGCATCTGGGTAAGAGACAATTATTCCCAGGAGATGATGTAGAACTGAAATATGACGTCATGACTTCGTACTTCTTATTAAGATAACATCTACCATCTGTCCTTCCTCGTCCGAGATGGACTCATCTCTGTGCAGCTGGGTAAGTGACAATTCCCGGGAGATGATCTAGAACTGAAATATGACGTCATGACTTCGTATTTCATCTTAAGATAACATCTACTATCTGTCCTTCCTCGTCCGAGATGGACTCATCTCTGTGCAGTTGGGTGGGTGACAATTCCCGGGAGGTGATCTAGAACTGAAATATGACGTCATGACTTCGTATTTCATCTTAAGATAATATCTACCATCTGTCCTTCCTCGTCCGAGATGGACTCATCTCTGTGCAGCTGGGTAAGAGACAATTATTCCCAGGAGATGATGTAGAACTGAAATATGACGTCATGACTTCCTACTTCTTATTAAGATAACATCTACCATCTGTCCTTCCTCGTCCGAGATGGACTCATCTCTGTGCATCTGGGTAAGAGACAATTATTCCCAGGAGATGATGTAGAACTGAAATATGACGTCATGACTTCGTACTTCTTATTAAGATAACATCTACCATCTGTCCTTCCTCGTCCGAGATGGACTCATCTCTGTGCATCTGGGTAAGAGACAAATATTCCCAGGAGATGATGTAGAACTGAAATATGACGTCATGACTTCGTGCTTCTTCTTAAGATAACATCTACCATCTGTCCTTCCTCGTCCGAGATGGACTCATCTCTGTGCAGCTGGGTAAGTGACAGTTCCCGGGAGATGATCTAGAACTGAAATATGACGTCATGACTTTGTATTTCATCTTAAGATAACATCTACTATCTGTCCTTCCTCGTCCGAGATGGACTCATCTCTGTGCAGTTGGGTGGGTGACAATTCCCGGGAGGTGATCTAGAACTGAAATATGACTTCGTATTTCATCTTAAGATAACATCTACCATCTGTCCTTCCTCGTCCGAGATGGACTCATCTCTGTGCAGCTGGGTAAGGATAATTTCCCAGGAGATGATGTAGAACTGAAATATGACTTCATGAATTCGTACTTCTTCTTAAGATAACATCTACCATCTGTCCTTCCTCGTCCGAGATGGACTCATCTCTGTTCTGGGTAAGAGACAAATATTCCCAGGAGATGATGTAGAACTGAAATATGACGTCATGACTTCGTGCTTCTTCTTAAGATAACATCTACCATCTGTCCTTCCTCGTCCGAGATGGACTCATCTCTGTGCAGCTGGGTAAGTGACAATTCCCGGGAGATGATCTAGAACTGAAATATGACGTCAGGACTTCGTATTTCATCTTAAGATAACATCTACCTTCTATCCTTCCTCGTCCGAGATGGACTCATCTCTGTGCATCTGAGACAATTATTCCCAGGGAAGATGTTAAACTGAAATATGACGTCATGACTTAGTATTGTGCTGTCTTAGAAATTGGAACTATAAATTAAAATCTTAATTTTATACATGTCATCGTAAAATAGGCAATCGGACAATTTTTTTTTATTGCATAAATGAATAGTACTCTTAAATATGAGTAACTTCTCAGAAGAAACTGTATATCAAAAGTCAATATTTTCAAAGGTACAGCGATTTGTATAAAAAATTTCGCGAGCCTCCTAAAAACGCTCCATACTAAAGTCGACCTACAAATGACGTCATTTGTAGGTTATAGTATATGAAGTAGTATATGAAGTATATGGCCGCCGGAATATATTTGTAAATATCTCCGATATTTGTGCGTTTAAGTTCATACTTACCATAATGAATGTTTTTGTATATGATGTGAGTAAACTAATGATGTAGGTTGTGTTTACCAATTTCGCAATAAAAAATTTTTTTTGTTAGTACTTTTTAAATGTATTTTATTAGTAAATTAAACATAAAATAATATATTTTTTTACATTTACCTAGTAGTAAAACCTTAATATTTTTGAATATATTAATGAAACTAAATATTTCAGATGTAGTCCGATCCCCTATTGTAAAGACCGTTAGATTGTAGTATTACTAGAGATATTGTAATATGTCGACAGATTGTCAAATAAAAACTTCTCCTTACAATAATTGAACGCATTATTTTTCGTTATAATTATTATTATTATGAAAAAGCAAACAAATATGGCGGCGCGAGGCACTTACCGTTTAACCAATCGCCACGATAAATATTACAATATAACGAAAAATAACGTGTATAATTGTAAGGAGAAGTTTTCGACATATTACAATATTTCTAGTAATATTACAATCTCACGGTTTTTACAATTTTACGGTGACAGACACACAGGTCACAGGTAGGTTAGTCTGGCTGCCTAAACAAAGTATAAAATCAGTTATACCGCGAATGTTTGCAATAGGCTTGTTTCCACTAAGAATAAATCGGATGGCTTAGAGTTTCTAATGATTAACCATGATAATTAGTAAACAATAAAACAACTTTTTTATTGAAATAATAAAAGATTATTGATATTTTTGGAAAATAAAATCGACATAATGAGTCGTTTTATCACGTGACATTAAACACCAATCAGAGAAGCGTGACGTCACACCTCGCGAAACACTGTGCTTGTAGCTGTGATTTTCGTAAGTGAACAGGATAATTCGAGTAAAACGTAGTGATTATATTCTCTTTGAATTCGAGTTTTCAGCAGTTATGTGGTAGGTATATTATGGTAGATTTTGCAAAATTCAATTTTCCTATACATTTATAAATAGATTACATATACATCAAGATATACATCAAGTTGTGTTTAATACTTACATCAAAATGATCTTCACAGAAATAAATTGTGGAAGCAGTTTATAAAGTAAGAGCATATTGCCTCCTTAGTCCTTGCCATTTCTAACCACTTTCTTCGTATTTGTTTATTGTTAGGTACATATATGAATAATTTGTTTGGCGTTTTTATCATTGTTCTTTTACATTGGGGCACTACACAATATTTATAATACGAGGAATTCATTATTTACTAAAAAACACGATTGACTGTCATAAACAAACACGGCTGTTTCGCGAGGTGTGACGTCATTCGAGACGCCATGACAGTCTTGGCCTTTTTCGCGGTCGATTTCAAGTTAATTTATAAAAACTCCAAAATACTAATGTAAAAGACCTATTTTTCTTAAAATAATATATTTTTGGGGTAAAATAGATGCTAAGCTATAGTTTTAAACAAATTTCCAAATTTTGTCAACTAGCCTATTCACAATGATAATAAGGGCTAGTTCACACCGCTACGATACGTGACGTCACGTGGCGCTCCTATTTTATAAGAACTATTCAAAATTGAACTTTATTTACTGCACAACAAGATTCACGTTTCATATGACATCAGTCACACACTCCACATGCGCTGTGCAGCGAATGATGAACATGAACCTCAATTCTTATATTTAAAGTAGACTTTCATTTTACTTTGATTGCACGAAGTATAGATACCAGGAGTCCGAACGGTATAGGCTTTTCCATAGTAATTATGTACACAATAATAGGACCTGATCTTAGTTCTCTTTTCTGCCGCTTGCTGTGCGAGAACTTGTTACGTACCGAGTGTTGCCAATACTATTATACCGAGTGTTGCCAATACTATTATTTATTACAATTATTTTTAAATTACCGTTATGCAATTACCGTGTTCTACGGTATCTATACTTCGAATCGTCAGTTTCTAAGAATTTCCTAAAACTTTTATATAATTAGATTTAAATCCACGTTTCTCATAATATTTTCTTCCAGAGCTGTCAATAGCAACATTTAAACTTCCCGCGTAATTTCAAACGAGTGCTTGTCGAACTGTCGCGCGCTCTACCGGCAAAAATCTGTCCCCGTAATTGAGACCGTTATTTTAACATTACGTTCGGACTCCTTATATCTATACTTCGTGTTTGATTGGATTGAAAGTGAAGCGACATGTTACCATATAAACGGATTTTATGACGTTTCGACCAATCTGCGCGTTTCACGTTTATAAAAACACCGTTTTTAGAGTTTTAGCGTATCGGGACTTGATTGTAATTATTGTATTGATGCAGGTTCTATTTAGCAGAATTGCCCCTCTGACATTCCAACTCTAAGGCCGGGTCCAGACGTGTATCTCGTGTAATAAATAAAGTTCAATTTTGAATAGCAATCTTAAAAATGCCAAGTCCGCGTATCGACCATCGTTTCGTTGTTGTGATCACAAATTTTTGGTTTTAGACGAGGAGCATGGTCTTCCGTTTATCAAGCCCGTGGCGGCTGAGGAGAGAGACGAGACCAGACCGGAGAACCAGTTCATTGTATCGCTCGACATGCAGCGGTGGAAGGTGAGGTATTATTACATCTCAAATAACCAAATAATGCATCGCTACTTAACATAAGGAAACATGTATTTGTTTTAAATCAGCAAAATTATGTTTTCCGTTATATTTACAACATAAATATAGACCGAAAAATGCAAAAAGTACAGGAATCGGTTGATGAATTAAAAAGTTACAGGACTTAAAAAATTTACGATATTTATTTTGCTATGATTGAAAAATAAGTTTTCAAATATTCAAATTCTTGTTATTTTTGACATTTTTTGTTAAAACAATTAATGCCTAGTGCCTACAGAAACACAAATACATAAAAACACACTCGTGCAACTACAGTCCTTCTAATCATGTGTATACACGATCAAGGACAGAGACAGCGAGACGTACTCGCACTGTAGTGCGAACGCGATAGTAAATGTCAGTGACTCGCGCGCTTGTTGCACGGCATCCTCCGAATGTGCCCGAACTCTTCCGATCCGTTCATACGACAATGTCCGTCAATAACCAATTATTCCACTTTTTTGAAGATTTTATTAGAATTGAATACAAAATACGATTACTTACGCATGAAAGGTAATGCCTGATGCTTTACTAGTGTTCTTTGTATTGTTGACATACATTAATAACGCACAAGACGCCATCTTTATGATAATTACTGAGCTTCAATAGACGCGCCGCAACGTGTTACTCGTTAGGCGGCGCAAAACCGACTGAGCATGGTCACTCGCCGGGGCTCTTCTTGCGCGGATTAAAACACTTGTTCGGTACGGCCCATAAATAACTACATATTTATATTGATCATAGATTATATTTTCCGTTTCGATTCAATGCAACCTTAATGAAAACAAAGCTCAATATGGGCGGCTAGAACGCTACCAATTCGAATGTCACATAATCACCACACAATAAAGAAATAGAATGCCACGTTTGGTTGAATTTAATTTTTTGTTTACAATTAGATTTCATTGAATCGGAACTGCTTACAATACGATGGTAAGGGTTTTCTAAAATCATTTTTTTATATCAAACATTTTTTTTTCTTTGCAGGATCTTGTGGAAGTTTTTGACATTAGAAAACCCATGATGGTATTAAAGAGGCATTGACTGTGTAAATGCAGGGCAAAGATAACATTTTGTATTTACTTATGCCAAATTTCATTTATGTTATGAATAACAATAAGGGATTTTTGTAGCGGAGTTACACCGTTAAAATCGATGTCGCAAAAATGATAATGGAGAGCCAGACAAAATTTGTGGGCAGTGATTATTGAAGACATATTAATATTAAGTTTTGAGAGATCTTAAATGACATTGTGTTACTTTTTAAGTTTTACTTGTAAATATTGATTGCATTAAAGTTAATGATTAGTTTAAGTTTTTTACTGTTTTTAATTAAAACCATTACTCAATACTGTCTTTATATTTTTCTTCATAATCTAACTAGCTTATGCCCGCGGCTCTGCACGCGTAAATGCAGTATCCCACAGATTTTCGGGATAAAAAATAGCTTATGTTTTAAATTTTTAATCCAGAGCCTAAACTACTACATCAAAATCCGTTCAGTAGTTTTTGCGTGACGGAGTTAGAACATCCGTTCATCCATCCATCCTCACAACGTTTCACATCGTACTAATATTATAAATGTGAAAGTTTGTGAGGATGTATGGATGGATAGATGTTTCTTACTCTTTCACGCAAAAACTACTGAACAGATTTCGATGAAATTTAGTGTGGTTTTAGTTTAGGCTCTGGATTAAAATATAGGCTACTTTGTATCACGAGCAGTGCGGCGTCGCAATGTTCTTACGGCGTCGCTGCGGCACCGCAATATTCTTACGGCGCCGCTGCGGCACCGCAACAGAGTTGACTTGGCTAATGGCTTGCCCTGTTGACGACAGTCTACAATAAATAATGGAAATTTAATTATTTGTATAATTGGTATCGTATCACGTAATTATACGTTGATTCTAACAAGCGTACACTTCTCCCTACGCCGCGGCACCGCACTGCTTGCACCCCTCCCCGCCTCATCTGCTTTGCGCCGCTGTCCGGTGCGCCTGCGGTGCGGCGCCGGAGCGGCGCCGGACGCGCCGTGTGGCATACCATAGATTTTTATATGTAAAAGACCCGTTGCGATACCGCTCAGACGCCGCGCCGCAGCCGTATCGCACCGTGTGGCCTGGCCCTAACGTTGTCAAATAACAGGCCCACCAGGCAGTGGCGTAGCGTGGGTATCTGCCGCCCGGGGTGGACGTCAATTTTGCCGCCCCCTTACTTAAGTTTTGCCGCCCTCTTACTTAGGTTTTGCCGCCCTCTTACTTATGTTTTGCCGTCCCCTTAAAAGTGCCGCCCGGGGCGGGCCGCCCCCCAAGCCCCCCCGCCCCTACTACGCTACGCCACTGCCACCAGGTCCTTTCCTGGGACCAAAAGTAATGTCTATACCAAATTTCATAAAAATCGGTTCAGCGGTTAAAGCGTGAAGAGGTAACAGACAGACAGACACACAGTCACTTTCGCATATATAATATTAGTATAGATGACAACTGTCGCAAACCATAAACAGTGGTACTGTAACGGCTGTGTTCCGCGGAAAATAGCGCTTGTTAGGGCTTCGTAGCGCTAAAGAAAAAAATTGCTTATTTAACGCCAGTGCGGGCAGTGCAGCGCTAACAAAACCGCTGGCGTTGAATAAGCAAAATGGCGGATTATGTTAGCAGTATTGAAGTGAATTGAAGCAAACGTATCCTGGCCGATAATCTGTTTTTTTTTTCTTTAGGGCTAGAACGCTCTAACAAGCGCTATTTTCCGCGGAACACAGCCAATATCTATTATAATTAGCAGCAACTAGCGAGGCTGTTGTAGAGCTAAATATAGTGTTATTATGTCATTTCTGCAAAATAACCTTTATAATTATAATCTGTTTTGTGTTAGGTAGATATATAATATATTTATTTAAATTATGTGTAGTGAATATAATATTGTGTTCGTTCTTTCATTTAGACATTTTCGTTGTTAAAGATGCACCTCGCACAGGCAGGCCCGTCGTCGAAAACGTCGATAAACCACAGAAATAATCGAAGTTGACCGGCATGTCAGTAGTCGTAGCATCAACCAGGGGCTGAAGACCGACTATAAAATAGTTTTAAATCATTTACGCAAAGTTGGACACAAAAAGAAGCTCGATGTTTGGGTGCCGCACTTTGAATTTCTCGAAAAAATAATGGGTTTCTTTTTCCCCAACCTAATTTAAATTGTAGGTGGCGGTATTATTTTAACGCCCGTTGCGATGTCGAAATTGTAGGCGCTCGAACAGACAGAGCTGTTTTAAAAAAAAACGTGTACGGCAGTGGTTTAGGCTTTGAATTTACACATAGGTTAGTTTTAATCGTGGCGTAATGTACCGTTCATTATCCTTTATTACTATCCTGCGGGATTTCTCAACACAGGCTCTTAAATTGAGTAACCCCCACATAACAGTGTTAAAAATACCTTGACCATGTCTACCAAATATCTGAACAGCAAGACAATTCGACATAAATATTATAGAAAAACCTCTTAAAAAAAAGTAGGTAGGTAACTAGTTTCGTAACATCCAAATTTGCTGCCTGCGTTCGCCTCAAGGTCGCTTTACCTAAAATTGATGAGGTCATGACTCATGAGCCTTAGGTAGTTAACTCTAGCGTCAATTTTAGACCCTAAATAACTACGACCGTTGTTAAAAAGCCTTAGGGTTCATTCTCCTGGGAACGAAGAACGTCCAAGAAAGAAGTTAACTTTTTTAAAATATGGATACCTAATACAAAAATAATTATCCATTGCAGACTTTATCTTAGTGTTACATCATTAGACAAAAAAAAAACATAGGTACTGCTGGCTGCTACAAAAACTAACTTGTGCTACAAGTTATAAAGTCCAAAATGGGTGATTAAGTTTGTTGTTCCATAATGAAAACCTTGTGCAAGAAATGACGGTATTTGATTCGGAACCTTAACTTTATTACTTTAGAATACAATCTCAATAAGCAATATTCAGGTTACTATGCCATAGGACTGCGCCCGCGCCAGTCAGTATAAAACAGTCGTAACTGATGCGAAGCGGCCATTTATCTCAATTCTGTATAAACTATTATTACAACTAATTCAAACACACATATACAGGCTGATAATGTATTGTTATATTAGTTATTACTTACGGATAAATAAGTGAACCGCTATTAGTGTTATAACGTTATAAAGAAGTGTTTTTATGTTGACAAATAAACTCGTTTGAATGGTAAGTTCATAATAATCTCTACCTATATCATAGATAGAGATATACCTATCGTGCTATTTATAAAACTTATTTACTAGATTTTTCCCCGCGCGCCCGCAAAAAAATCAAGATAGGTAGGTAGGTACTTAATTTTTGTGATGAAGTTCGAAGGAAAACTATAACTTTTATAACTCTGTTAGTTCAGGAGTTATATATACATACTTAACTTGTAAAATGCGCTTACTAAGGTTAATAGTAAAAGGTCCACTGCTCCACTGGGACTAAAATAGAATTAGGTGTCCCACAGGGATCTATTTTAGGTCCATTTCGTTTTCTCATCTACATAAATGACTTGCCTTATCTAAGTAGTTCAAGATAGGCATGAGATAGTACTTTTTGCTGATGATACTTCACTTATATTTAAAGTGAAGCGACAACAATTAAATTACGACGATGCATAGAATTATAACGCCGTTATTCATCTAAGCCACGAGGTAAACAGTGCTCTCCCACGTATAGCAAACCGGTTTAGTGTTAATAATTTACTTTTAAATGCAAATAAAACAAAATATTTAAAGTTTAGCTTGCCAAATGTTAGGCAAGTACAAACTAATTTACTACTCAACGATAAGAGAATGAACATGGTAGACTCCACTGTATTCCTAGATATGACACTAGATTGTAAATTACAGTGGGGTCTTCATATTGCTAACCTAGCAAATAGACTCAGTTCTCCAGGATATGCAGTCAGAAAAGTTAAATGTCAGATGAAGAAACGGCGCACCTGGTCTATTTCAGCTATTTTCATAGTAGAATGTCTTATGGCATCTCTTCTTATTGGTCTATGGTAAACTATATGTAATTCCTCAATGCTACTGTCTACTACTGATTATTACAAATATTTACACAAACTGATTAGCTATGTCTTTGTTTGTGAAGTGACTTTTTCAACGTATGAGACACTTACAGCAGCAATAGCTTTTGAGATTTATAAAATCTATACTAATATTATAAAGCTGAAGAGTTTGTTTGTTTGTTTGTTTGTTTGTTTGAACGCGCTAATCTCAGGAACTACTGGTACGAATTGAAAAATTCTTTTTGTGTTGGATAGTCCACTTATCGAGGAAGGCTTTAGGCTATATAGCATCATGCTAAACTCAATACGAGCGGAGTACCAATCAAGAATGTTACAAAATCGGGGGTCTTTTTTTCCTTTTGAGAGCTTTCGCTACGTACGCTGCGGAAACGGTTAAAGTTTCGCTAAAATGATGTATGGCAGAATTGTTCCCCTTTAAAAGTTCTAAAAAAAAGTCCGCGACAGTATATGTCTATCTTTTAAGGTTGGCTCACTATAACCTTTTTATACTTACCAAATTTGTTCTAAAAGTAAACATTATTTGTGAAGGTGTTTTCATAAAGATTATATTAATCCTTATCCAAGTAAATACGTTATTCATTACAAGCATTTAATCTAGAAGAAATTTGCCGTTTACATCATTTGATTTCAATGAGTATTTTAGAAGATATCGCAGTAATAAAATAATCATGCGCGCTATAGTAAAGTAAGGCGCGCGGAGCGGGCGGGCAGTCGTGAGGTGGAAGCGCTTCTTCTACGTAAATGAAGTCGCGGGTAAATTTTAGCGATATCCCAAAGTAACTATTCCACGCGGACGAAGTCGCGGGGAAAAGCTAGTATACATATATAACAAGTGATAACCCATCGATTTATTAGATGTATTATGGATCTATCAAATCTGTTTAGGTTCTCGCGTCACGTCGCTATAGTTTTCTGCTAAATTGACTTGAGATATGATATGAGTATTAAGGCTTGATTAATAAGAATGAACCTACTGTATTTGTTTTATAATTAGATTTAATACTAATGGACGCAGGTCCTAATGAGGATAATTTAGGAAATAAACATAACAAGTACCTACCTTTTTAATAATAATTAATGTCTATAGTCAAAGTACAAAATCACGCGTTCGGTGTTAGTAAGTAGTTATAAGTTGGTATTTAAAAAAGTTTAATTCTTTAGCGTTATAACTCGGCTAGGTGTGATCCATGGAATATAAAAGTGATCGATGCTTTATGAATCTATACAGTTGATAAATAACTGAACACTTGTTTGTACAGACTAGTCACTATACATATTCACTTGTGTGTGAATATGTATAGTGTATACATATTCACTTGTGTGTGAATATGTATAGTGTAGGTAGGTATAGGTAAGCAATAGGGTACAGAATCATTGCAGGCGCAGATTACTACTAGTTACTTACTCCGTAAACTTAGGTACGATAAATCGTTAAAGAACAACTAAGTTGAATTTTGCTAAGCCATAAACGAGTTGTTTCCCTCGTTTCAATAATGAACCACTAGATGTCTGTAGGTAGATGTAACTTTGAATCTATTTTCGCAATAAAATAATCTGGTTTGATAAGGTAAGGTCTAAGCTCAAAAACAAAATGATTTACACTCCGCATAGCTCCAAATATAGGTATACACATTGTAATATAAGATTTACACTCTCGCCTCGCAACTCACTTCGCCCTTCGCCTCGTTTCTCACCTCGCGCGACGCGCCTACGAGTGGGTGCTTACACTCTCGTGGTGCGTTCAGTTGTCTGTATGCCATTGACAATGGAGGACGTCGAAGTTTTAGCGGCAACAAGTCTAACTTTGTTGAGTTTTATGGTTAATATAATTATGCTTTGGGTTCCATATATTATGCGACTTGACCTTGTTTTTATTTAAGTCCTAAACGTTTCATAATTGTTTTATTACACAAAAAAAAATATATTACATTATTTTGAAACCTAAAATAATAATAATATATTATCTTAGACGCTTTAGACCACGTCAATCTGGTCCCGTGGTAAGTTCTCGAAGAACTTGTGCTACGGGTACTTTATTATACACATATTTAAGATTTTTATTATATTATACACATAATATGAATTAATATTAATTCACATCCATGACCCAGGAACACGGAAAAACTTTTTGTTCCTTCGGCGGGATTCGAACCCGCGATCCCGACTATAGCACCAACATGTTGAACCACTGATACACAGAGATCGTCAAAACCTACACTTTTTTTAAAAATAAGTACACTTTTTAAAAACAGCCGAAAACACAATTCGACATATTGGTTGATAGATTATTATTATTTACAATCGATTTCTGTGTAGATCAGGTATTTGATCTCAAGCATTAACAATTTTTTTTAAACTTGTCTAAAAACAATGAAAATTAAAAAAGTAAATTTATATAAAAGTAAGTCACCGAGCGGGGTGCGAACCCGTAACACTCGTTTCTTGCCATCCGCCTCTTAACCCGCTGAACCAAACGGACAGTGGCCGGCAGGACGAAATTAGCGAACATATTCTGCGTGGAAAGAAAAACGCATGAAAACTCGAAAATACGCATTTTCCCAAACATAAGACTATACATACAAAAATTGCTCGTTTAAAGGTATAATATTTGCTTAGTGTGTTTGTATCGTGACATCCTTTCCGGAAGTAACTTCGGTGTTTTTATCATAGAAATTAAAAAACAAAAATACTTATTTTATATAATATCAACTTTATTTATCAATCTTAAGTTTTTAATTTATGATATCGTTAGAATACGTTTTCCTAAGCCAAGTACCTACTTAATGAAATACTCCCTTAATGTATGAAATTAAATATTTGAGTCAAGTAGCCTATATATATTATTCTTTTTCTTTTTGAAAAAGTTCTAAGAAACGCATTATTTCGCGTGCGAGAGAAACAACTGTCGCGCATGAGAACTAGCAACAGACTGAAGCGAACGCGAGAATGTGAACACCCGCTCGTATTCGTCGCGAGGTCCTTTGACTCGTGCGCAAAAAACCGCTCCGGACGCGAGCGTCGTGAGTGGCGAGGTGAATGGCGAGGCGAGGAACGAATGCCCGTTTACACATTCGCCTCGCGACTCACTGAGGGCCTCGCCTCGCCACTCGCGCGAGAGTGTAAACCACTTATAATAAGAAGAAGTATGGTTCAGACTTTCAGACCCTGTCAAGGATTGTATACTGATGTACTCCCATATTTTTTCCCACTTATATGTATAATGTTAGTAGATGAGTACCTACTTAGTGGTCGTTCTGTAGTCGTATATAGGTATACGTAAATCTGATCATGCAAGTTTATCTGGTTGTTATAAAATATTCAAGATAAATAAATTATTGTGAAACATGATAAGATACGCCTGACCCATATTAGATCGTGAATGAAACCACTGAAACCTAAGCCTGTCCTAGTTGCTGCACGCGACACCGCCTGCATAATATATATTATTATTTTCGTCCACTAACATTTGTTAACAATGGCATTAAATTTTCACATAGGTACTTGTTGAAAATAGTGTAGGTACTATAAGAATGTAAATATAACCAGAATTATAGACTTAAATCTATCGTGTTAGACATAAAAACGGGCTTAATGCACGTTCCCACGAGCGTTTTTTTTTTCTCGTGTTCGCGAGTCTCGACAAAAAAAACTCCATCGTAAATAGAACTCTGCAACTAGTACAATAGAGGTATGCCTTGAAAGAAAATGTATTTCTTTGAAAGAACTATAACATTCAATTCCCGCGTGAAACCTTCGCCCGCGTAAAATTAGGTTTTAAACTTTCACCCCCTATTTTACCCCTTTGGCGGTAGAATTTTGAGATACGTGTTGGCCTGTGCGTTAATACATCAATCAGCTATACCTTATATTCCTTCGAAAGAATAAAGTAAGTAAATAAAAATACAATTGAAATCTCCACAAGCTCACAAAGTCACAACTAATGTAAACATTATCTACATCTTGCAAATGTACAGTCGCGAACACCCGCGCTGTGCCACTATTGAACCTTATTGCTATAGGAATAAGGCGAAAAGTGATACATGGTTTTCAGCGACTGTGCCTTTTGTGAAATAGATCGCCTGTGATAACTGATAACGTATCAAGCCGTGATCACTTATCGATTAAGATAGTCCTTGCTGAATCGAACAAGGTCCAGTCCTAGTCTAACGTTAGTATGAACGACGACAGTGTGAGATCTCGGAAATTTCTTGCATTAAAATAAACTACTTTTAAGTGTTGATAATAATTTTTACGGGTATTGAAAAAGTTCTCGAATGTTCGGGAGGTAAGTGCCAAAAAAGTTTAGCACAAGACAAAGGACATAACAGTAGTTTTCAAATTCACTTCAGCAGTTAAACTGCCAAACAGCTGAAGTCAATTTGAGTACTGAGAATTAGAGGTAGGTTTAGAATTAGCAAGTATTTAGATTTAGAGGCACATTAATATTAGACACCAAGTAGACTAGACACTATACTGAATACAATTTGTGTTTTTTTTTCCGTCAGCGAATTCAAAATGAAGACCATCCTACTACTGTTCCTCTGCTCAATGTCGACGGCCTTTGGCTATCGACTGCTGGCTCTCCAGAATATGCCCTCCAGGAGTCATTATAACCTGTTGATGGGGCTGGTCAAACCGCTACTGGAGGCTGGACATGAGGTAACTTCAATAATTATTATTACAAGCTTTTGCCTGCGGCGCCCCCTTCGTAAGTACAGTATCCACTACTTTTTCGGGATAAAAAATAGTATATGTGTTAATCCAGGGCTTAAACAACTTCCATACCAAATTTCATCAAAATCCGTTCAGTCGTTTTTGCGTGAAAGAGTAACAAACGTTCATCCATCCATCCTCACAAACATTCACATTTATAGTAGTACCTAGGATGTTTTATTTTGTACCAACATACAGTGTACTGTGTGCGAGATTTTGTCACTGCTCTGTAAGTTAACTACAATTTGTATGACATCGAATTAGTTACCATTGTTTGCCACTAGGGGCGTTGTTTCGATGCCATACAAATAAAAAAAAAAGTTGTTCTTCACAGCGAGTAGTGACAAAAACTCGCACACAGCTCACGGTCATACTAAATTGGTGTTACTACTTATAGGAGGTACCTATCACCAATTTTTTTACGCAAAGCCAAGGAAATCAACATTTTCATGACTAATTTCTAATTGATTTCTAAGAATAACATACGTATAATATACCATAAGCCATTATTAACAAAATGTCATGGGATACTCTTCCCAACTTACCTGTCCGGTAGTTGTGGTATAGTATACGGGTATGCGACCCCGGCTTCCCTAGCTATTACTGTCCTATCCCTTGCCCTCCTGGGCGGTAATATCCTACATTCCCTATTTCCCACTCTAACTTACCAATCTTCCTTTCCACACCACCTATCCTTCCCTTTCCCTATTCCTACCCTCTCCACCAGTCCGTGGAAATGCAATGGATAATCAAAAATAATGTAACTATCCAAAATGGCGGCGATGTGGTTCGCCACCCATCACGTCTCGTTTCTCGCGGAGGCGAAAAGTAGACCATGGAGAGACGCTTGGCTACGTTGAATGTAAGATGAGGAATGGATGGTATGAATGAAAGTGGACGAAATATGTAAGGATCGTAGCAAGTGGAAGGAAGTGGTCTCTGCCTACCCCTACGGGAAAGAGGCGGTCCTGCTTACCCCTACGGGAAAAAGGCGTGATTATATGTATGTATGTATGTATTATTAACAAAAGGTCTGGTTGATTAACAGGCTCCGAGGCTCCAACAGTTTTTGGTCCTTCGAGCTGGATAGGCATAACCATGTGAGTAGTGACAGCGACCTATGTAATCATATACATATACATACATATAATCACGCCTCTTTCCCATAGGGGTAGGCAGAGACCGCCTCTTTCCCATTGGGGTAGGCAGAGACCACTTATTTCCACTTGCTACGATCCTTACACACGTCTTGTTTCGTTTCGTCCACTTTCATTCTTACCATCCATTCCTCCTCTTACATTCAACGTAGCGAAGCGGCTCTCCATGGGCCACTTTTCGCCTCCGCGAGAACAAGACGTGATGGGTGGTGAACCATATCGCCGCTATTTTGGATAATTAAATTATTTTTATGATTATCCATTGTGTTCCCACGGATTTGCGGAGAGGGTAGGAATAGGTGGTGTGGAAAGGAACATTCGTAAGTTAGAGTGGGAAAAAGGAAATGTAGGATATTACCGCCCAGGAGGGGAAGGGATAGGACAGTAATAGCTAGGGAAGCCGGGGTCGCGTACCTGTATACTATACCACAACTACCGGACAGGTAAGTTGGGATGACTATCCCATGACATAAAAAAAAAAAAAAAAAAAAAAAAAAAAAAAAAAAAAAAAAACAAATAAATACTTTTATCAGAAATAATGTTATCCCATAGTAAGTCCTTTGGTAAGTCCCATGTTAAAAAGAGGAAACTAAAATGACGTTTCTAATAATATTAGATACTACCTATGTATTTCATATTTTTCAGGTAACTCTGGTCGCGATATTCCCGGAGAAGAAGCCAGTAAAAAATCTACGAGTTATCGATATGAGCGTACTTCAGAAAGTCACTGAGAGTAAGTTCGATTTCTTGAATACGGGATTGGTACCTATTACCAGTGGCGAAGGCTGGTTCTCCTTCATAGGGAAGCCTTAACCTATTAATAGGTAGGAATTTAGATGAGGGTCTTCAAGAGGTAAGTGATAAGTGAAGCCGATAAAAACGGAGTTATAGGAACCCCGATAAGAATAGAGTTATAAGAACCCCGATAAGAATAGAGTTATAGGAACCCCACGCCACTGCCCTATGTTATATGGTTATATGTGCCCCACACCTATACTAATATGTATATGGTTGTTCAAATATTACGGATATATTTTTGGACATGGTATGATCTACTGCTTAAGTCAAGACAATGTGGCCGAAAAATAAATTGAAAGTGACGAAAAAAAATCGTAAATAAAATTACACCTCGCTCTTTACGGTGCTGTTAAGGTCATTGACCTAATACTCCTACAAACATTTCGGTAATTCATTTTTATTTATAAATAAATGTTTGTACGCACTATGCGCAACTTCCAAACAAGTGCACCAAATTAGAAAATCTTTTTGGAAGTCGGTTAAAAAATAAAAAAAATGATAGCAAATATATTAAAATAAAATACATACAATGGCAAAACAAAGTTTGCCGGGTCAGCTAGTTTATAATATTAGTATGATCTTATTCCCTAAACAAAAACATAAATGCTATTTTATAAATAGAAGTAAATAGTGATTTTAATTTAGGTATTTTATTCCTTTCAGACATAAACGTGTTGAACCACGATCAAATCTCTATGTCAAATTTGAAGGGGATGTTGGCGGAGATATCCAACGTGACCCTGAGCCATCCGGAGGTGCAGCACGCCCTGACGAAGGAGAACTTCGACGCCGTCATCACAGAGTGGTTCTTCAGCGATGTAGACGCTGGGTAAATACTTTAAACGCATAGTGGCATACCACACTACGAATAGGTATGTGGCAATCGGCTTCACTATAGCTGTGTATAAGCATGCATAGCATTACCTTCGACCGAAGGCCTCATTTAGAGGTGACACATCTCGGGTAGGACCACAGAGCACATCTTGCCTTTTTTATAATGTCCTCGTGTTACGGGGTGTTTGGAAGAGAAACACAAGACTGTAACAAATTAATTATATTTAAAATTTAAGATGTCTAGATAAGGGGCGTGGGTCGGTTAGCCGGCAAAGTCTGGTTCAGCCCTGGGCGGTGGAGGTGTAGTATTGGGATAATCGGCACACGGCACTTAGCTGATCGAAGGCAGTCAGGAGTATCCCACGGTCTGCGAGGTCCGGTGACGAGGGTCCGACAACTCTAACGGCCAAGCTCAGACCGACAGTCCTTGGTATGCTGTGTGGCTTGGGATTGTCCAGACCGGAACAATGGTATCTGGTCGGATCAGGTGTAGTCCATACAGGAAATGTTCCAGCCGGAACTCAGAACCCTGGAATGATAGGTCCAGATATGCAGAGCCTGTTTAGGCACCGTGGCCTTGATCCCGAATCCTCGAAATCAGGGCCATGGGTCCCTTACAGTTTTATAAAAATAGGTATTACAATTTTAAAATAGGTACTAAGCATATGTTTAAAAGTAATTAAGGTTTATAGTGCAAAATTACATGATGTACAATTTGGAACTAGTGAAAGGTTATCTATAAAACACGTGGAAATCTAAAGTAACTAGATGAGAGTTTAAGAATGCGGGTTGACAAAACAGGCCCACCATGACATTATCATCCAATAAGACAAACGGGGAACCACCACGTGTTCCACAAAAAAAACAATTTTGACATTTACCTACAATTTGATATAAAATTAATTTGGAAAAGAACAATATAACAAACTACACAATTATAAGAGTTACACGACA
Source organism: Glaucopsyche alexis (assembly GCA_905404095.1). Classification (NCBI taxonomy): domain Eukaryota; kingdom Metazoa; phylum Arthropoda; class Insecta; order Lepidoptera; family Lycaenidae; genus Glaucopsyche; species Glaucopsyche alexis. Next base: position 29,591,806 of record FR990044.1, read on the forward strand.
CAGATACACAGACTCACCGTGAAGACGGGTTTAAAATATATAAAATAACTACTTGAACTTAGAAACGTGGAATTTTAAAGCAACCACACTCAATTTTAGATGTCCAAAAAAAGAGTTATGAAAAAGGCTATGACAATCGCGCGTCAGGCTTATATACCCGACCAAAAGAAAACTTTTTTTTTAAATTACATTGACTACACAGCTAAGACTTTTTGCCACAGTAGAAATATATTGAGATATTTAGAATGATAACCTAATAACGTAAAACTGGCGTATTTAAGTTGTTTAAAAAAAGATTATGATGTTTAGATTTAAAAAGAATTAGATTCAAATCGATAAGTCGATAACTATTGAACCCATAACCGTAGTTACCACCATATACCATAGATGGCGTTGAGAATGTCGACTTGAACCCATAGCCGTAGTTACCACCATATACCATAGATGGCGTTGGGTGTATCGTTTTTACGAAATTTAATTAAATAAAATGTAACTACGTTACATATCCCCCCCTGTTACCGAAGGATTTTTGCCTGCTGCCAGGAAAAAAATCCTGAAACAACTACAAAACAGACAAAAGAAAAGAAAATATTGGTTGGGGTAAAAAAAACTTAAAAAAAAAAGAAGGTTTAAAGAAAAAATTACGACAGTGGAAGTTAAATGCTAGTCTTGTGTCAACGCGCAACAACCGACAACCTTTCATACATCGTTCACACTATATTCATACATCACATACATACATCCACTTGCATTTTGCAACTCGGACACAACATAATGATCCGAGACGCCCTAACATACGAGTATTGTATTCCATAAAGAGGAAAAAACAACACCAGTCTAAGATATTAAAGTTCTTAGCTATATCGTTATTATAAAAGGATAACGAACAGCGTCTGAGTAAAGCGCGAATCTACTAGCCTTCCTACAACAGCTGACCCATTATTTTGATAAGATGGGAAGCTTAAGGTCCTTCAAATGCCAGGCACCAAGGTCTTTACCTTGCATGTCTTGCAGGACATAAACTAAAGGAGAACGTTTACCTACAATTTTACATTTTATAAATTTAGGAGCCAACTTTTTGCTAAAATGTTTCTCCTTATCACTTAGAAAGTAAGTTCTCTTAAAAACGACATCACCAACGTTAAATTCCGCAGGCTTACGTCTCAAATTATATTGAGCAGTGCTCTTAACATGAGCTTGCCAGAGACGCATCTGAACGCTATCGAAAATAGATGACATACACCCTAAATTTTCCGCGTAGGCGTCACGAGGCGAAAACACAAGGTCTTTAATACTATCTGTATCTAAGTAGTGAGTACCGCAAGACACTAGTTCCCTACCATACACCAAGAAAGATGGTGTAAAGCCGGTTGCCTCATTCACCGAGTTGTTGATGGCGAATTGTATTTCGGGTATATGTACATCCCATGACCTATGGTCTTCTTCTACGTAGGTCGAAATACAAGTGATAATGGTCCTATTGTAGCGTTCGACCGTATTCACCTGGGGGGTATAACGCGGTGTTAAATAAACTTTAGGTATATTATATTTTTTGAAAAGTCTATTGGTCTCGTTACTAATGAACTGAGGACCGTTATCCATTAAAATAGTTTGTGGAACACCGTGCACTAAGAAAACACTATCTTCTAAAATTTTAATTATAATATCGGATGTAGCACGTTTCATAGGAAAAATAAGACAAAATTTAGAAAAACAACAAGTCACAACTAAAATAAAATTATTACGTTTTCTAGTAGTAGGTAAAGGTCCCATAATATCAACCGAGATGACTTGAAATGGTCGTGAACAGTCTTTAGGACGACCCATTTCACCTAAAACTTTATGATTTTGAGACTTATATTGTAGGCATTTAGAACATTTAGAAATGTAAGTGACGACATCGCGATACATATTAGGCCAAAAGTAATTAAGTGCGAGCCGCCTATAAGTTTTAAAAATTCCCATGTGACCAGCAGTGGGCTCATCATGGTTAGCGCGAATAATTTCCTCACGATAATCTTTAGGAACTACCTCTTTCCAAGAAAATTCAGAAGTTAAATTATGTTTATTTTTAGAAAGCCTAAATAATCTACTGTCTTTAATAGTAAAATTTGGAAAAGAAGATGGCGTATTATGGCAACCGTTAAAAATATTAAGATACCAGGTATCAGCGCCGGTATAGTTTGTCCAACTACAAATTGCGTTCACGTTAACCGCACGAGATAAAGCGTCCGGTATAACGTTGTCACAGCCCTTCCTATGTTTAATTTCAAAATTAAACTCGGATAGTCTGACACACCAGCGAGCTAACCTACCAGTGGGGTTGGACAAAGACAGGAACCACTTAAGCGCGCTGTGATCGGTATAAACCGTAAACTTTTTACCGTTCTCAAGGTAACAACGCCAGTGTTCTAAAGCAACCAAAACTGCTAACGTCTCACGCTCAGTAATCCCGTAGACTTTCTCCTGTTTAGTCAAGGAGCGACTCATGTATGCGACAGGGTGTTCTTTCCCTTCGAACTTCTGGGTGAGCATGGCCCCAATACCATAGCTACTGGCATCCGTATGAACCTCGAAGGGTTCATTGTAGTCGGGACAGCGCAGTACTGGCGCGGAGACCAAACTCTCCTTCAGTTTATTGAACGCCGAGTCCGCCTCTGAAGTCCACTCAAAAGGAGGGGCATTCTTACGTGTAGACGTCAACTTATTTAAAGGCCCTGCCAGAGTACTGAAATTAGGCACAAACCTTCTGTACCAGGTGGCAGTGCCAAGAAAGCGTTTAACACTTTTCCTACAAGTAGGCGTGGGAAAATTTACAATCGCGGCTACCTTATCAGGATCAGTACGGAGGCCGTTACCGTCGATTAAATAACCTAAATATTTAAGTTGAGGCCGAAAAAATTTACACTTTTCAAACTTAACAGTTAAATTTGCCTCTTTGAGGACTTGAAGAACCCTCAAAAGAGTAGCTACATGTTCGTTAAAATCCTCACTAATAATAACAATATCATCCAAATAGCAAAAAGTTTTATGACCAAAATTACCAAATAAAGCATCTACTAAACGCTGCTGCGTAGCAGGTGCGTTCGTCAAACCGAAAGCCATACGTTTAAAACGAAACATTCCGCGACCAGGAACATAAAAAGCAGTCTTATCACGATCAGACTCGTTAATAGCTGTCTGCCAAAAGCTGTTAGAAAGGTCGATAGTACTTAAATAACGAGCGTCGTGTAAGCTGTCCAAAATCTCGGAAATGTACGGTAAACTATAAGCGTCTTTTTTAGTTACTGAATTTAATTTACGACTATCCAAACAAAATCTAAATTCACCTGTTTTCTTCTTGGGCACAACCAATACAGGAGAGCTCCAAGCAGATTGGCACGGCTCGATGACGTCCATAGACAACATTTCGTCAACCTGTTCAACTAAAATACGTTGTTTTTCCGGCGACATCCTATAATAACGTTGACGTATAGGTAACGCATCGCCCGTATCAATTTTATGAGTAATAAGTGAAGTTAAACCTAAACCTTTCTCTTCAAAAGAAATAGAACGAAATTGTTTAATTATATCATCGGCTATTGAGCGCTCAGACGAACTTAAATGTTCGTAGCCGTTAATAGCCGGCTGGGTCACCTGATGAGAAGTGATTGGATCGCTAGCCGTACTAGAATTAATTGAATTTAAATATTTAGGACAAAGTTTGAAAATACGCCAAAAGTCAATACCTAAAATGAGGTCATAAGTAACCTGAGGTACTATGTATACTTTTAAAATATGAAATTGATCTTCAAAATGAATTGGTAAATTTATATAGCCTATAGACTTTAAACATTGACCGCCCGCAGCAAAAATTGAAATATTATTATCATCATTATTGAGAGGATAGCCTAAATCAATAATATTTAAATGAGAATTATTACCTAACAAAGAAATGCAAGAACCAGAGTCTAAAAGACCGCGCATGCTAAAAGAGTCTATATGTATATTGACATAAGGTCGAGAATCTAAATTATTGTTATCAATACATCGGACCGTATTAATTGTATAGAATTTGAAAAAAGTACCTACGGTTTTAACCCATTGTTTCCGATCCTCAAGGTCGGTATGGTTAGGTATAACACGATCCGATATAACTAGTTTTTTGAATGAGTAGGTTCACTACGACAGCGGGTGCAGTCTGGCCTTCGTACGCCAGGGTTGCCGCAGCCGAAACAAAATATCTTGGATTTATCAGCTGTGCACTCATAGTAGCTGTGCGAGTTAACCCTACAACGTAAACAAAATTTAGGATTATTTGTTTGCAAACTATTAACGTGATTATGGGATTGTTTATAAGCGAAGTTATTATTATTATTAGAATTATTATTAGAAAAATTATTATTATTGGAAAAATTATTATTACGAAAAGGCCTAAAAGTTTTATTAAAATTTTGTTTGTTATCAGATTTATCTTTATTAAAATTATAAGCTAAGTCAGGCGCTAAGGTATCCGACGTTACCTTAGGCGGTTCGTGATATAAGGTCAGTCGAGACTGAATGTCCTCATAATTTTTGCAAAGAGACTTAAGTTGCTCAATAGTGACAACCGTAGGTGAAGAAGCTAAGATGTTTGCATAGCAAGGTTTAATGTTATGTAATAAGATTTCTATTTTCTCACTCTCTGGGACAGGCTTAACAAGACGGTTGAACATTCCTTCCATAATAGCAACGTAAATGGTAATGGTCTCCTTTTCGCCCTGAGTCCTATTACGAATCTCTGACATGAACCTATAATCAAAACTCGGTTTGTCGAAGTCACTATATAAAAGATTTAAAAGTTCCGACCAACTGTTAATATTTTGATGAATGCTTCTGTACCAGTGTAAAGCATCACCAGTAAAAAGGTCAAAAGCATGAGAAAGAATCTTTGAATCACTAATGTTATGCTGTGTGCAATACTCATTCACCCTGGTTATAAACGCGCGGACACAAGACTTGCCATCAAACTTAATTTTATGTAAATCAGCCAAATTATTTTTTTCACACTGTACCGTAATATTTAAAGGAGGTATAGGTGCTGCAGCAGGAGCTGGCAACACAGAATTACTACTAGACCCCTTCAATTGGTGTAATAAACCTAAATAATTTTGAAGTTTTTGTAAACAAGAATTATATTGTTCGGCAAAAGGTTCAATATTATCGGATGAAATTCTATTAATTCTATACTCGATGTGGTTTAAGTTATTTTCAGCTCTAAGCAACGAGTTACCGTCAGAGTGAGAATCCAACTGTGATTTAACTTTTGTCAGGGTTTCCTCAATTCCTAACAAATCATCTTTTATGGGAAGACAGGAGTCTAAGATATCCTCCGACGGGTAAAGCTCAACTAATTTTAGTATTTGTTTTCTTAATTCCACAACGGTAGAAGCTGGTATTTCATTCCTAACTAAGACCTCATATTCCAATTCTGCCTTTTGAAGAGAAATAAATTTTATTTTTCCAGGCATATTAAAAAACTTTTTGAAAAAAATTAAGATTTGAAAAAAAAAGTTTAAAATTTGAAAAGAAAGTAAAGTTCCTCCAAAGTAGGTTAGGTGAGTAGTCAACTGTAATGTTTATTAAGTTAAGTTACTAAATAAATTTGAGTTTAAAAAAAAGAAATTAAGTTTTTCTCAGTATAAGTCGATTAGCGGGTTTATCAAAAGTTAAATTCTATTTTAAAAGTTAAATTACCAATTAAATTCAAGAATTTTTTTCCACAATCTTAAAGGTGAGTATATCTGTGTCGAGAAAATACAAAAATAATGAGATGTATTCTCCAAAAAATACAAAAAAAGTATATGATTTACAAATCAGTAAGATATAAGAACTAACTACAAAATGAGTTCTACATATAATGCAGTACTAAGTATACAGTCTACAAAAAAGATGAGCAGTATAGAGTTTATTACAATATATAAACGCTACACCAAGATAATAAGGTACTAATAACTACCTTAGTACTAAGACGACACAACACACACACAGGTTGGGACCAGAGACCCTGAATCCAATCCAATGCTGAACCAGACTAACACGTTGGGCGCCAGTTGTTACGGGGTGTTTGGAAGAGAAACACAAGACTGTAACAAATTAATTATATTTAAAATTTAAGATGTCTAGATAAGGGGCGTGGGTCGGTTAGCCGGCAAAGTCTGGTTCAGCCCTGGGCGGTGGAGGTGTAGTATTGGGATAATCGGCACACGGCACTTAGCTGATCGAAGGCAGTCAGGAGTATCCCACGGTCTGCGAGGTCCGGTGACGAGGGTCCGACAACTCTAACGGCCAAGCTCAGACCGACAGTCCTTGGTATGCTGTGTGGCTTGGGATTGTCCAGACCGGAACAATGGTATCTGGTCGGATCAGGTGTAGTCCATACAGGAAATGTTCCAGCCGGAACTCAGAACCCTGGAATGATAGGTCCAGATATGCAGAGCCTGTTTAGGCACCGTGGCCTTGATCCCGAATCCTCGAAATCAGGGCCATGGGTCCCTTACAGTTTTATAAAAATAGGTATTACAATTTTAAAATAGGTACTAAGCATATGTTTAAAAGTAATTAAGGTTTATAGTGCAAAATTACATGATGTACAATTTGGAACTAGTGAAAGGTTATCTATAAAACACGTGGAAATCTAAAGTAACTAGATGAGAGTTTAAGAATGCGGGTTGACAAAACAGGCCCACCATGACATTATCATCCAATAAGACAAACGGGGAACCACCACGTGTTCCACAAAAAAAACAATTTTGACATTTACCTACAATTTGATATAAAATTAATTTGGAAAAGAACAATATAACAAACTACACAATTATAAGAGTTACACGACACAGATACACAGACTCACCGTGAAGACGGGTTTAAAATATATAAAATAACTACTTGAACTTAGAAACGTGGAATTTTAAAGCAACCACACTCAATTTTAGATGTCCAAAAAAAGAGTTATGAAAAAGGCTATGACAATCGCGCGTCAGGCTTATATACCCGACCAAAAGAAAACTTTTTTTTTAAATTACATTGACTACACAGCTAAGACTTTTTGCCACAGTAGAAATATATTGAGATATTTAGAATGATAACCTAATAACGTAAAACTGGCGTATTTAAGTTGTTTAAAAAAAGATTATGATGTTTAGATTTAAAAAGAATTAGATTCAAATCGATAAGTCGATAACTATTGAACCCATAACCGTAGTTACCACCATATACCATAGATGGCGTTGAGAATGTCGACTTGAACCCATAGCCGTAGTTACCACCATATACCATAGATGGCGTTGGGTGTATCGTTTTTACGAAATTTAATTAAATAAAATGTAACTACGTTACACTCGATGTGCTTATTCCAAGCAAGTCCCTTATCTAGTGTACTCCATGACCGAGACCAGTAACTGGTCCTATGTGGACTGTATATTATGTTCTTCCTCTTCGATAGCTCAGGGATCTGATTGAAACGGCAATAACAGATTGAAACGCACGTTCGTTTTATTTTCCCTGATACTACACAATTCACATAGAGCTAAGAGCTCTTTTTTTTTCAAGAGTTTTCTTCCAGAGTCTTCTCCAGAGATTCTTCCAGTCTTCTTCGTATTCTGGTCGTTCGGACCGAAGACTGCTTGACTGTGACAGTGAATATGGCGGATCTCGGCGCTATATTTATACCCGCAATCTGGAAGGTTCGAAGGGCATGACCCCGCGTCGCAGTTCATGCTATCCCGTTCCGCGTCTCTTTCTCGCGCTCACATATTCGCTCGCGGTAACCTGATAAGCCCCCTAGATTGCTAGATACGTAAAAAAGTTACCTTATACCTAGTCATCATCATCATCATCATCAGCCTATCGCCGTCCACTGCTGAACGTAGGCCTCCCCCAATGAGCGCCAACCATCCCGATCTTGGGCAGCCCTCATCCATCCGCTGCCAGCCACCTTCTTCAAATCGTCGGTCCATCGTGCCGCAGGACGTCCTACACTACGTTTGCCTAAGCGTGGTCTCCACTCTAATACTTGTCTGCTCCATCGATTGTCTGTCCGTCTGCAGACATGGCCGGCCCACTTCCACTTCAGCGTGCTAATTCGTTGAGCAATGTCGGTGACTTTAGTTCTCTGGCGAATAACGTCGTTACGTATTTTATCCACCAGAGATACCCTTAACATTGCTCTTTCCATCGCACGCTGAGCAACCTTAAACTTATGAACCAAGCCTACGGTGAGTGTCCACGTTTCGGCTCCGTATGTTATTACCGGTAGAACGCATTGATCAAAGACCCTGGTCTTAAGGGATTGTGGGATCGACGATTCAAAGATGTCCCGGAGCTTCCCGAATGCAGCCCAGCCCAAGCGTATTCTTCTACTCACCTCCTTCTCAAAGTTGTGCCGCCCGAGTTGAATGGTTTGGCCAAGATATACGTATTCTTGCACAACTTCGAGACTAGCGCCATTTACGACGACTGGTCTCGGGAGAACGTGTTCATTATACATGATTTTAGTTTTGTTCAGGTTCATACCGAGACCCACCCGTCTTGAAGAATCGCTTAGGCTGTTCAGCATCTCTTCCAGGTCCTGCAGAGAGTCTGACATAATGACTATGTCATCTGCGAATCTCAGGTGTGAGATGTACTGGCCGTTTATGTTCAGTCCCCGTCCGTTCCAATCGAGCGTCTTGAAAACGTCCTCCAACGCGTTATTAAACAGTTTTGGAGAGATAACATCTCCCTGTCTTACTCCTCGACGCAGTTGGATTGGTTTTGTACTCTGTTCTTGTACTTGGACGGTCATTGTTGCGGCCTTGTACAGATATCTCAACACCTCGACATATCGGCAGTCGACGAGACATCTCTGCATGGATTCCAGCACAGCCCAGGGCGCCTAGACAAATTACCTTCGTTAAAATTCGGAAAGATCTGTCGTATCGACTTCTCTTTTGAGATCACGACATTTTGTCTCTAGCCAAACGCACACTGTTGTTCGAATCGCAACAACGAATTGCTCAAACGTTAGTTGTTTATGATTTCAAGAATTTAGCCGTCAGTTGTGAAGTTGTCAAATGTCATATATTTTTTTTTAAATTATTGATGGCGTTACGGCATAAAACTATTTGTCAGTGTCAAGTTAAAAAGGCAGACAACTAGATTTAATGTATATGATTCAAGGAATTTGTAAGTATTATATACAACTGGAAAGAGCTCTCGGCATCAAATTTGTGCCGAGAGGGAGATACAATACAAACCGCTCCGTCTCTTTTTAACGAGGGTGACAACAATATTTTTAATTTGGGGACAAATTAGTTGAAGTTTGGAAACATATGGTGATTTCAACTTTTTCTAAAGAAGTCCAAGCACATGCTATCAAAAAGTAATATTTTGCTCCAAGGTATACCCTGGATCCAGAAGTATAGAACAGAACTCCTGACTCATTATAGATACATGTTTGGGGATTTCGGCGTTGTTTAAAGAACTGCAAGCTGCAAGCATATGCCACCCTGTCAATTAGAGTAAACATCATCATCACCACCACTATCACACCATACATCATCACATTATGATGATATAAAAGGTACTTCCCATAGTATTTTACACTAACACGGAGATCTTTGAACATTACTCTGCTGTTTATGGACCTATTTAAAAAAATCGTTTGTTGTTGTAAAGGGTTTAATTCGATATTAGTCATTTAGTCACCAAGGTGGAAACCGGATAATGCGATCCATGAGGAATCGAGGGAACTCCTCGAAATTTATATCGACACATATAGTGATTTTGACTTTTACTGAAGTAACACAATGCAGCATATGCTCCTAAAAGTAAGATGTTGAAACCAAGGTATACCTTGGTTTCAACATCTTATTTTGGATCTAGGGTCTACTCTACCCTAGATCCAAAAGCACTGAACAGAACTCCTCAGTCTTTAAAGATACGCGTTTGGAAATTTCAGCATTGTTTAAAGAACTGCAAGATTATGCCACATACAGTAATCATCATCATACAGTAATCATCATCATCACCTTAACAACAATACCTAATGGAAGCTTGGCGCGTATTCAATTATACATTCGATCGTTTATTTTAACGTTCTTAAGACGTATTAATAACAACTTAACAAAATATATACCTAACTAAAACGGGTGAAATTATTATTTTTAAACAAAAAATTAAACTGACTTCCAAAGTAAAAATACACAAAAAAGTATGAAATAAAACTTATTTTCTAAATAATTTCCCTTTTAAATTTGGCTATTTGTCTACTTAATCTTCTTAATATGAACTTTAAGCCACCACCACGGTACCGGCAAATATGAACGTAAGTTCTATAAAATATTGTCGAATATCGTTTGGGCCGGTATCGACTTCAAAATTAAGAAGATTAAGTAGAGAAATAGCCAAATTTAAAAGGGGAATTATTTAGAAAATATGTTTTATTTCATACTTTTTTGTGTATTTTTACTTTGGAAGTCGGTTTAATTTTTTGTTTAAAAATAATAATACGTCATAAATGATAATACAAGTTGCTGAAACGTATATTATAGAGTGACTTTTAATTAGTGTAAAACACTTTACCACGTGATAATGCTCATGATAACAAACATCTTACCCAAATAAACTTTTTAGAGCATTTATTATAAGTGAAAATTCCTTTAGCGGCACTGTGCATTTTTCTTGGGATGGGTAAAAAATGTTAAACTCGAGCAGGACACGTGAATCTGATCGAAAAGTCATAAAATGCAACTTGCAATTGTTTGCTGTCTTGGTTTACGCGAGCATGAAACTATTTTAGTTCGTATTTACTTTTGACCCTAACTATTGACCTTTGGCCTTGACCTTGACCGCCAATCATCCCAATCACATTTACCCTTACATTGGCCTTTACCTCCAATTGTCCCCCCATGAAAATTGTCTCCAGTTAAATGGCCCCACTTTTGAGATTTTTGGGGCCATTTTGAAATTTGACGTATGGTGAAAAGACCATGGAGAACAGAAGTGTCTCCAGTTAAATGGCCCCACTTTTGAGATTTTTGGGGCCGTTTTGAAATTTGACGTATGGTGAAAACACGATAGAGAAAAGAAGTGTCTCCAGTTAAATGGCCCCACTTTTGAGATTTTTGGGGCCATTTTGAAATTTGACGTATGGTGAAAACACTATGAAGAAAAAGTGTCTCCAGTTAAATGGCCCCACTTTTGAAAATTTTGGGGCCATTTTGAAATTTGACGTATGGTGAAAACACGATAGAGAAAAGAAGTGTCTCCAGTTAAATGGCCCCATTTTGAGATTTTTGGGGCCATTTTGAAATTTGACGTATGGTGAAAACACTATGAAGAAAAAAGTGTCTCCAGTTAAATGGCCCCACTTTTGAAAATTTTGGGGCCATTTTGAAATTTGACGTATAGTGAAAACACTAAGGAGAAAAGTGTCTAGTTAAATGGCCCCACTTTTGAAATTTTTCACTTCTACCGGCACTCCCGGAGTGCAACCCGTTGTTTTTTATTATTATTTAATTCGCTACCTAATGTTAAGTTGAGGTGGATTAAATAAAAAAGTTCCTTTGGGAAAGTTTGTAATCATGAGCACTACCACGTGGTAAAGTATATTTTGCACTAATTAAAAGTTTGACGACCTCATTGGCTTAGTGGTTGAGCATGTTGGTGATCAAGCCGGTCGCTGGTTCGAATTCCGCCATTTTTTATTTTAAAACTTTTACTATCAACTTATAACGTAATTACACAATTTATATGTTATAAAAGCTTGTCGAGAATCAAATAAATTGTCTCATAAATCTATCAGATCAAGTTACTTGATTTACTTCTTTGATATGTTTGATTCTCGACAAGCTTTTATATCATATAAATTGTGTAATTACGTTGTAAGTTGATAGTAAAAGTTTTAAAGGAAAAAATATTTTATTCTTTTTGCGCATTCAAATAAAAGCTTGTTTTTTAAAAAAGCTTTTTTTTTTACTTTTAATTTATTTTTTACTTTTTAGTTATCGCTAGATAGGTTTCTCAGTCTGTTCATCTCATTTAACGCATCATTGTTGCAAGGTTGTTTGCCGGTTAATTTAGTACAGTCGAGCTCTTCAGGAGACCTCCTAGAAATTTTACTCTACTCAGTAAGGACCTCAAAAAACCCCAACACACCATACTTTCATTTGATACCCATATTGTACGAGTGCATTAAAAATAACTTGTCGGCCATATTGGGTGTTCCGCCATGTTGGATTTTCGAGTTATTCTCAGCAAGCCCTTTCATTTGATACCCATATTGTAGGATTGCATTCAAATTGACTGTCGGCCATCTTGGATGTTTCATCATGTTGGAGTTTTTGGGGTTTTCTCAGCAATCCCTTACATTTGATACCCATATTATAGGAGTGCATTAAAAATAACTTGTCAGCCATCTTGGATGTTCCATCATGTTGGATTTTCGAGTTATTCTCAGCAAGCCCTTTTATTTGATACCCATATTGTAGGATTACATTAAAATTGACTGTCTGCCATCTTGGACGTTCCGTCATGTTGGATTTTCGAGTTTTTCTCAGCAATCCCTTTCATTTGATACCCATATTGTAGGAGTGCATTAAAAATAACTTGCCGGCCATCTTGGATGTTCCATCATGTTAGATTTTCATGTTTTTCTCAGCAATCCCTTTCATTTGATACCCATATTATAGGAGTGCATTAAAAATAACTTGTCGGCCATCTTGGATGTTCCATCATGTTGGATTTTCGAGTTATTCTCAGCAAGCCCTTTTATTTGATACCCATATTGTAGGATTACATTAAAATTGACTGTCTGCCATCTTGGACGTTCCGTCATGTTGGATTTTCGAGTTTTTCTCAGCAATCCCTTTCATTTGATACCCATATTATAGGAGTGCATTAAAAATAACTTGTCAGCCATCTTGGATGTTCCATCATGTTGGATTTTCGAGTTATTCTCAGCAAGCCCTTTTATTTGATACCCATATTGTAGGATTACATTAAAATTGACTGTCTGCCATCTTGGACGTTCCGTCATGTTGGATTTTCGAGTTTTTCTCAGCAATCCCTTTCATTTGATACCCATATTGTAGGAGTGCATTAAAAATAACTTGCCGGCCATCTTGGATGTTCCATCATGTTAGATTTTCATGTTTTTCTCAGCAATCCCTTTCATTTGATACCCATATTATAGGAGTGCATTAAAAATAACTTGTCGGCCATCTTGGATGTTCCATCATGTTGGATTTTCGAGTTATTCTCAGCAAGCCCTTTCATTTGATACCCATATTGTAGGAGTGCATTAAAAATGACATGGCGGCCATCTTGGATGTTCCGTCGTGTTGGATTTTCGAGTTTTTCTCAGCAATCCCTTTCATTTGATACCCATATTGTAGGAGTGCATTAAAAATAACTTGCCGGCCATCTTGTATGTTCCATCATGTTAGATTTTCATGTTATTTTCAGCAAGCCCTTTCATTTGATACCCATATTGTAGGAGTGCATTAAAAATGACTTAGCGGCCATCTTGGATGTTCCGCCATGTTGGATTTTCGAGTTATTAACAGCAAGCCCTTTCATTTGATTGCATATTCACGCCAACCAAGATACTCGTCAAGACGAATCATACGAGCCCAAACTCGATGGAACCCCATCGTCGTTTAATTACAGAGTTCCTATGGCCATATTCTAGCTCCCTGGTTACCATATAGTATCAAAGTACTCGTCAAGACGAATTAAACGAGACGAAACTTGATGGGGTTGCGTCGTTTAATTACGGAGTTCCTATGGCCACCTTCCAGCTCCATCATCAGATCCTGGTTACCATATAGTATCAAAGTACTTGTCAAGACGAACTAAATGAGCCCAAATTCGATGGGACTATGTAGTTTTATTTTGGAATTCCTGTGGCCACCTTCCAGCTCCATCATCAGATCAGCTCCACGTCATTATAATATTGCATTGTCATGCGGTTTACATATTCGTGCAAAATTTCAACTCAATCGGAAACCGGAAAGTGGATCAAATTTAACTTGCAAGAATCCATTACAGACCGACAATGGGACAGGTGAAACTAAATAAAAGCTTATAAAATAAAATTGTTCGGACTTATACTTGCTGCAACTTTTCGCCACCGTTCCATGCGACAAAATATTTATCATCCTCATCACCTTGATGAGTGGCAGTCCTCCACCGTGCGCTTTACCCGAAGCTTTCTGCCGCGCACTGTAAAACTCTGGAATGAACTGTCGCCAGCAGTATTTCCGGACCACTACGACCTGCAAACCTTCAAGATGGGAGCGTATTCCCTCCTAAAAGGCCGGCAACGCACTTGCAACTTCTCTGATGTTGCGGGTGTCCATGGGCGACGGTAATCGCTTTCCATCAGGTGATCCGTTTGCTCGTTTGCCCCCTAGTTTTATAAAAAAAAAACACAAGTTCTTCGAGAACTTACCACGGGACAAGATTGATGTGGTGTGAAGTGTCCATAAATGTTATTATTATATTATAAGTCATCCTATACAGATAAACCTACCTACTAATATTATAACTCTGTCTGTCTGATGTCGCCCGCCCGCCCGCGAGATTCTCACGTAACTATGCGCACATAATAAGCACTCAGGGATTAAGAATTTTTCTAACAGTGAAAGAATTTTTCAAATCTGTTAGGTTTCAGAAATTATCAATAACATACAAACATACAATGGTTTTCTCTTTACAATATCATTATGGTAGGTAAAATAATATAAATGTCCTATATTCCATATTAAATCATATTGTCACCCGAATATTTAGAATGTTCCAAGGGAAATACACGGCGTTTTGTGTTGCAACTATTCTATTTTCATTTCTTCCATTTTACTCTACCAAAATGCAAATAATCAAAAATTAAATAACAAATTTCTAATTATCGGTTAGTAGGTAGGTTCTAAATAACTAGTGATTTTTATTTTACATTTCTCTCTCAGATTATGAATAACATAATATTTAACCGAGTTTATTAGTATTTCTTTCTTATACACTATATCGCACATAAAATCTACCAAACCTAAAATTTAAGTAAAGATATAAACTGGCTACACTAGGTTACTTGTTAGAACGAGACACAGGGATAACTTATAGCTATCTCACCGGGACCGGTTTTTTTATTGCGCACGTGATAAGCTTTAAGTCTGAGTAGTAAAGATCATTTTTGATTGAATTAAAAGAAAATAAAGTTTGAAGTACTCTTTCCTGTTGTATATAATACTTACAAATTCCTTGATATGATTTCAACACCGTATTATTTTCAAGTCTAATGTCTAGTCAAAGTTCAAAATACAAATAGTCAGTGCAAGTCAGTCGATTCAGTAAAACGGCACCTAGAAGATTTATTGAAAGTTCCTAGAGTGTTTTGTATAAAATGGAATCAAATTTCAAGTGTAGAAATTTACAATAAGAATAAAGTAGGCACTTATTTAACAAGGCCGATTATTACGGTTGTAAGGCTGGAACATGAAGCATAGATACCAGGAGTCCGAACGGTATAGGCTTTTTAATAATAATTATGTACACAATAATAGGACCAGATCTTAGTTCTCTTTTCTGCCGCTAGGCGTGCGAGACCGACGAGTACCAAGTGTTGCCAATACTATTATACCGAGTGTTGCCAATACTATTATTTATTACAATTATTTTTAAATTACCGTTAGGTAATTACCGTGTTCTACGGTATCTATTTTTCGAGAACAGTTTCTAAGAATTTCCTAAAACTTTTATATAATAAGATTTCAATCTTTCCAGAGCTGTCAATAGCAACTTTAAACTTCCCGCGTAATTTCAAACGAGTGCATGTCGAACCGTCGCGCGCTCTACCGGCAAAAATCTGTCCCCGTAATTGAGACCATTATTTTAACATTACGTTCGGACTCCTTGTTATCTATACTTCGTGGGCTGGAACTTCAATATGCACCGAAATCCGAAACACCGGGAAAAATTCAGAGGATTATAAATTAGACACACAATTGGATAACTGTTTATCTATTGTATGACTCCAGAGTTCTATTTTGAATAATTATATTATATAATACATTATTTAATTAATTATCTTCTAGTTTTCATTGATAATACAGATTTTATACAGATTTCTTGCCAAATGGTCATAGGACACACATTATAAACATATTTTAAGAGATTACACTAAAGGCCATACTCACGGTGCGTCCAGCAAATCCAGCACCGGTACTATTATGAATTTTAATATTATCCGGTGTTCAGCATAAAATATGTGTACAGTCTGACAAGGATCTTTTGGCACGTGGACAAAATCAGAACTAACATCGCCGTCTTGTAAAATGTCACTTTTAGTATTATATTGTATTGTTTTGTAGTTGCGACACTTACCTTTTGGCACGTGGATAAAATCAGTAATAACATCGCCGTCTTGTAAAATTTCACTTTTAGTAATAAGTATTGTTCTTATTTGCGACACTCACGCCCCCATCCAAGTGCCAAAAGATCCTTGTCCGACTGTAATGGCGTATCTATTGTCTTGCGAATGATACCATCTAATAAAAAAGAAGGAAAAGGTTTTAATGTAAACTGCATTTTTATTTAGTATTAAATGACTATTTCTAACTTTTTTAATTAGAATATGATATAGTTATAAACATTTGTTAAAATAATAATAAAGTACACTCGTTTTATCTAAGATTTTTCAAGTTACTTTTTAAAAATACCAACATTTTTCTGGTTGGCAACATGCAAGAACGAGACACACGGCCTCCCTTATGGCTATCTCGCTCGGCTCGGATTTGCCTCTATGATACGTGCATTGTGAAATACACTCTATTACCAAGGCAATACAGTTCTTTTTAGCAATTACAAAATACGGAGTCTTCTAAGTTCTATCCTTAGGACTATATCCATGTCCTGGTATAGCTCTACCAGAATCTGATGGCATTTTAAAAAAAATAAAAAATGTGATTTTCATATGGCAATGTCAAGTATGACCCGTCAAATCAAAGTACGTGATCTGTCAACCGCTGCTAAAATTTTGTGAATAAGTTCTTGGAATTTGTTGTTTTTGTGAAAATATCCAAAAAGGCAATTCGATCTCAAGCGAGAAATATTGTTTTCTATGTCTATAGTAAAATACAGAAAGAAGAAGGTGTAAATCGAACTCAATCTTATAATTTAAAGTTCGTGGTAGAGTTGACCGGTAAGTTAGAGTGAGTTGTTTTGATACTTTTAGTTTTTTTATATTTTCTTAGGTAATTATTGTGACTTCTTTAAATGTGTTTCCAGTACTACTATAAGGTGAATCGTAGCTGATGGCACATCGAATGATGGTTTGTTTTCCATGCCTGGTAAAAGGAGGAGAGGAGGAAAAAAGAAAATCAACATAAGACAGTTTCGATTTATAGTTGATTAGGAATAAAGTAAACGAGTTCTATACAGTTCGGAAGGAAATTCCAACATTAAATAAACTGTTGCCAATTTAATTGTATGTTATTCGTAATAAATAAGTATATAAAGTAATTCACGATTGATTTATTTTTCATGAAATATCATTATATTACATAGTATAAAACAAAGTCCCTTTTTTGTCTGTCCCTATGTATGCTTAAATCTTTAAAACTACGCAACGGATTTTGATGCGAGTTTTTAAAATAATAGTCTTTAATAGTCTTTAAGATATTATAAGATTATGGTAAAATTTATATTCAAGTACTTATTATGTAAGTATATTATCAAGTGGTCGCGCATGTCGTATCGAGGTGATAGGGTCCCATTTTTAACAATTTGCATTGGGCAAACCTAAAAACATGTTCAATATTGTATCAGTAGTATATTGCTGTAAGTAGGTAGAGAATTATTCGCCGAAGTAGTTTTTTCTCCAAGAACACTATTCCACGCGGGCGAAGCCGCGGGCAAAAGCTAGTTTTCTATATTATACACCGAACATTCTTCATACAGTCTTATTATAATTCATGTTCAATAATACTAAAGACATAATTAAATATTAACCAGTATCAAGATCGTTTAATCCAATTTCCCCAGTATTGCACACTACAAATTTTTTTTTCCCTATTTGCCATGAGATTCTGGTACACCTATAACACTTTAAACTGGCCAGAAGAAGAAGAAGAAGAAGATGAAGTACAATAATTTTTGTTTGTTATCAAAATAACAATTTACCTAACTTAGGCCTTTACATCCGATGATGGATGATTTATACAGTATTCTCCGAGCGAAGTAACCACTCTTGAAATACTGTAGTGCCTGGGACAGTTGGTTTTTAAATATCGTATGTTTGCCCAAGCGCATACGGCATTCTCACAACATAGCCACCCTAGTCCAGAGGAATGACTAGTCAATACGTCTGGGGCCAACTATGTGCGGGTTTCCTCACGATGTTTTCCTTCACCGGTAGAGCGTCCGTATAATGTACTTGAGATCTGCTGGCCGATTCTGTATCGTTATACTATACACCTAAAGATTGCTTTCAGCTGATATAGTAGCGTGTAAAGATTACAAACTGCAAGTAAGCTACAAATTAAGAAATTTATATTTTAACAAAGTGTTGAATTATACTTGAATACAATGAATTACATATTAGGTATTGACAATAATTGTGATTTATTGAATACTTTAGATTGAATTCTTTTGACTTTATGCAATATAGACTACTAGCAGAAGGTGTTGTATAGACCCTTTAGGCAACTTTAGGCAAATCATTATTATTTACAAATAACAGCTGATCAATAAAAATCCGCCATATTGTTCGTTGAGGCGATAAAGGTAGCCCCCTGGGTATCTTTATCGTTAGGTCGATAAAGATAAAGATCACGATCTACTAAATGTCACTTACGGCCGCTTGTCTAGGCATTGTATGGAGAAACACGTTAGAGCAATTCGTTATATGAGTGCATCGTTAGCGTATTCGTTCAAAGTGGCTGCTTGGCTACCAATTTTTTTAACGATACGACTGAATATGTCATTTAACGCACGCTTATGTCAATCCCATACATTTTTTATTCACGAAGTTCGCCGTCGATATTATTTAATGCATCTTGTCTAGCCCTCCAGGTCTCGACGGTATCGAAGGCTTTTTCATAGTCCACATACGCTAGGCAGAGAGGCTGATTATACTCCTCGGTCTTCTGTATAATTTGCCTTAGTGTGTGTATGTGGTCCACAGTGCTGTAGCCTTTGCGAAACCCGGCCTGTTCCGGTGACTGAAAGCCGTCAAACTTCTGGGCAAGACGATTCGATATAACCCTCGAGAACAGCTTATACACGTGGCTCAGGAGTGAAATGGGGCGGTAGTTTTCTAGTCGCGTGTTATCGCCTTTTTTGAAAAACAAAACCGCTATGCTCCTGCTCCATGTTTCCGGGGTAGTGCCAGTGTGGATGACGGAATTGAAGAGCTTGACAAGCTCAGCCAAGACGGGTGTTCCTCCTGCCTTGAGCAGCTCTGTGGTTATTCCGTCATCTCCCGGTGCTTTGTTATTATTAAGCTGACTGAGAGCTATTCTAATCTCACCCATGTCGACATCGGGAAGCTCATCTGTAAGGTGGCGCGTGAGTCTGGCCCGTGGGTCATCTGCATGATGGGTTTGGGGTGGGCTTGTTTTTTGGGTGTATAATTCCCCATAGAACCTTTCGACTTCAGCGAGGATCTCCGGCTTCGAGGTGACGGTAGTGCCTTGTGGAGTATTGAGTTTCGTCAAGTGACAACGGGAGTTATTGGGCTTAGCGAATACCTTCGAGCCCTTATTTCGCACTATGGCTTGCTCGATGGCTTGGGTATTCGCCCGGCGGGTGTCGCGTCTAATTTGCTTTTTAATCTCCCGATTGAGAACTTGACGCTCAAATTGTGTGGCATTTATTTGTTCTCGTCTCTTCCTCATCAACTCCAGAGTTTCGCTGGAGAGCATAGACTTGCGTCCATGGCTCTTTGGACGAAAGTACTTACAACCCACCTCGCAGATAACACGAACCAGACTGTTGGCGGTGTGGTCTATGTCCTTCGTGGTTTCCAACATGGCGAATCGATTTTGGAGTTCTAGCTGAAAGCTTTCGCAGCCGGCTTCTACTTGGGGCCGTGTAGGCCTGAGAGTTGACCTTACTAAATGCGCTCGCTCTACACTGACATTTATACTCAGGCTGCCTCTTACCAATCGGTGATCACTTCCGGTATTAAACCTGTTAATCACGGAGACATCTCTGAATACATGGCGCTTGTCAGAAATAATAAAGTCAATCTCATTCCTCGTCACGTTATCGGGGCTTCGCCAGGTCCACTTTCTATGGGGCTTTTTCTGAAAGAAGGTATTCATCAGAAAAAGTCCTTTGGATTCGAGAAAGTTTACTAGCATTTGCCCCCTGTGATTTCTGTGCCCATAGCCAAAGGGACCTACTTTCGACTCGCCACTCTCTTGTACTCCCACTTTAGCGTTGAAATCGCCCATGAAAACAGTGTAGAATGTATTAGTACCAGACATGGCTTTCGCTATGTCTTCGTACATGGCCTCGACCTCGTCGTCAGGATGTGCGGATGTTGGGGCATACACTTGGATTACCTTTAGGTAGTATTTTTTTGTAATCTTCAACACAAGGTATGCCACTCTTGCCGACACACTGCCTATTTCTACGATGTTGCCTTTAAGCGATTTGTGGACTATAAAACCGACGCCACCTTGGGATGGTTGATGTCCTTCTCGGAAGTAGAGCAAGTGACCGGAATCGAGAGTTATCGTCTCCTCACCCTGTCTTCGGACCTCTGATAACCCCACAATGTGCCAGTTAATACGACTTAACTCTACTTCCAGCTCAGCAACGTGCTCGTTCAGCCGTAGAGAGCGTCCGTTATACGTAGCCAAGTCTAATTTTCGGAGGTGGTACCCTGCCGTCGCCCGGGGATTCTTAGCACCCCCCGCCGCGCCGTTACCGTGGCCGGTACCGTGGCCAGGAATAGCGCAGCAACCGGGAACTGGGGGCCGTGAATTTGGGTTGTGCTGCATAGGGGGGATTTGCCGTAGTCACCACGCTTGGCGAACGGGTTGGTGACCGAGACTGGAATGCTTTGCTTATTAGTGAAAAAAGTAGGCATTGACATCGATGAGCGCGAAGTGGTTAGCGTCATGAGAAAGGGTGCCAAAAAAGCAAATACCGTGGGCGAGCAACAGAGACCCAGACCGATCATCGTCCGCTTGGCCCGTAGGGCTGTACGTGACAGCATTCTTAAGGCGGCTCGCGTGCGACGTGGCCTGGACACCTCAGGCGTCGTGGAGGGCCAGCCTCAGCGCGTCTATATGAATGAGCACCTGTCCAATTTCAACCGCGCATTATTCTACAGGGCCCGTGAGGAGGGCCGCCGCCTGAGCTGGAGGTACGTTTGGACACGAGGTGGGTTTATCTTTGCTCGGCGCGACCCAGGCTCCACGGTTCACCGAATCAAAACGGACCATGACATAAGTCGAATTTTTGGCGCGGGTGTAGTTGGACAGTAGCTTGTTTTAATGTTTTTTTAATTTTATATAATAATTTAATTTTTCTGTTAGTTTTAATGTTTAGTGAATATTTTTTAAAAAATTGTTTAATTATTCATAAGTTTAAGCTGGTATTAGGATTTTATTTTAAAACTTTTTCATGTACATATTACATAATTCTGTTAATTATAAGATTGTGTGCAACTAATAGTAGTGATCTTACTTTATCTTGGTATTGTTGTATCAATACTGTGTCAGTGATACAATTGTCATGGGTATGGCGGGGTAGCGTATTGTTTTATCCATACTACAATCATTATTATTTTAGTAATAACGTTTTACTTATAATATGTGTCAGCGCGGCCACGGCACCAAAAGCAAACCTACAGATTTATAATATCAATATTAATGTACCTGTGTCAGTGTTTCATATATATAAGTGTTATACCATTACTAGGTGTGTGTATTTTTCCTGTATATCATGTGCGTATTTACAGAAAATTATTATATTTTATCATTTACATATTTTTCCGGTACATGTAATAATATTTATTGTGATTCTTTATATCTTATATAATATAAATATACATAATACATCATTACATTATAAAAATGCATCACAATAAGAAATTAAAAATTGGTCTTATAAACCCAGGCTCTCTTGGCACTAAACACGATGAGATGTTGGTAGCTATTAACAGACACAATTGTGACCTGATTGCGGTTAACGAAACCTGGCTGCGACCGGGCGAGGAGGGCCGTGCGCCTAGGGTGCCGGGTTATCGCCTTGTGCATATACCTAGGCCCGAGTGCGTGCGTTCCCGCGGGGGTGGAGTGGGGTTTTTTATAAAGAAAAGTCTAAGCGCGCATACCATTAAACACGTTACTACAACACCGAGCGTGGAACAAATGTGGCTATCTATGAAAACCAACGGCAAGTTAACTTTTATAGGTACGGCGTATAGACCCCCCTGGCTATCGGCTAAATTATTTACAGAAGCTCTTACCGACACTATTAGCACCCTACCAAGTCACGATTTTTTGTATTTACTCGGTGACTTTAATATAGACTACTTAAAGACTAATACAACAAATTATAAACTTTTGGACGAATTTCTGACTATACACCGCCTGCATCAATACACTTCAGATGCCACGCATTTTACTGCCGATACGGAAACCCTACTCGACCTGGTCTGCACTAATGCTGACCTTGACCGAGTCTGTGTAGACTATATACCCGATCTAAGTAGCCATGCGTTCTTAACTTTTGAAATCAACCTGCCTAAGATTAAAGCGACAGCTAGGAAAATTACCTACCGACCTATAAAGGATATTATACCGGACGACTTCGAATACTTAATGAACTTAATTGACTGGCAATATATTAAGCAGCTGTCTAATGTTAACGACATGGTACGTATATTTACTGACAGCATTCTATGGGTATTCGATATCTTATCCCCGGTTAAAACAATTTACGTAAAGGAACGCAGCTACCCGTGGATAACTTACAGTATTAGGCAATTAATGAAACGGCGCGATGACGCATATAAGCGTGTACGTAGTACTAAAAATGAGTCGCACTTGCGCTACTACAAAGACCTCAAGCGAGAAGTATCATGCGCGATTAGTAGAGAAAAGTTAGCTTATTTTGATGTCTACATTAATGCTCATATTGAGTCCCCTAAACTTATGTGGAAACATCTCAAGAATAACATAAATTCACATAAACCTAATTCAGATTTAATACTACCAAATAACCTCTTTGACCCAAACCTCATTAATACTCACTTTCTAAACGTTCCTGGTCCTAATGTCATACCCGAGTCTACGTTTTCCTTTTTTGACAACAATACGTTTAATTCTTCCAAATTTAGATTTTCTACAATCGATGATAGTGATGTCTTAAAACTACTCAAGTCACTTAAATCGAATGCTATGGGCGCTGACCATATCAGTTTAGACATGTTGTTAATGTCTAGCCGTATTACCAGTTGCCTAAGTGTCATAACTAAAATAATTAATTTTTCACTCACATCTCATACCTTTCCTACGCTATGGCACTTGGCAATAGTTAAACCACTACCTAAAAAAGATGACGTGTCTGAACTGAAGGATCTCAGACCTATTAGCATACTGCCGTGTATCTCTAAAATTCTCGAAAAAGTAGTTTGTGGCCAAATGAGCTCGTACATAGAGCTCAACAACATGTTACCTGCGGTTCAGTCGGGCTTTCGTAGGAGGCATTGCACTACCACTGCCTTGATCGATGTCGTGGATAACGCACTTGCCGCACAAGACGCTGGTGAGGCCACCATTTTGGTCCTACTAGACTTTTCGCGTGCGTTCGACTCAATTAATATACCTTTGTTATTAACTAAATTAAAATATTACGGCTTCGAAGATGAGGTAACTGCTTGGTTCTCGGACTTTCTAAATAATCGATCTCAAGTAGTTGAATTAATTGATAATAACGGTTCAATAGTACGTTCAGACCCACGCAGCGTAAATAGGGGAGTACCCCAGGGTACAGTGGTCGGCCCTGAGCTGTTCTCGCTGTATTGCGCAGATATCGTTCATTGCATTCGGTTCTGCAAATTTCATATATACGCCGACGACATCCAGCTTTACATCACCTTTAAGACAAGTAATATGAGCGAGGCTATAAACAAGCTTAATGACGATCTGGCGCGTATTAGCGAGTGGTCAGAAAGCAATGCTCTGGTGCTTAACCCTAGCAAAACAAAATTTATGGTACTAGGTACCAAACACCAAATTCAAAATATTGCATTAAACCAGCCTAATATACATATCAGGGGACTTTCAATTGAGCGAGTCACTGTAGCGCGCAATTTAGGTGTGCTAATGGATGAGGGTCTTAAGTTTGAAATGCATGTGGCTAAATCAGTAAGTAGGTGTTTTTACAGACTAAAGCTATTATATAAAATCAGAAACTTTATACCGGAACGTTTACGTAGCACTCTGTGCGAAACTTTAGTGCTCTCTAACCTAAACTACGCAGACGCTGTCATGGGCCCCTGTTTGCTCTCAAGGTCAAAATGTCTCATACAGAAGGTACAGAACGCATGTGCTAGGTATTGTTGTAACATCCCTCCGCGTGCCCACGTAACGCCATATATAAATAATAATTTACGTTGGCTAAAAATGGATGGCCGCAGAAAACTGCACTTCGCTACACTGCTGTTTGGTGTTATTAAATTTAAGACTCCTTCATACCTTTTCGACAAATTACAGTGGGCTAGCGAGAGTAATTTGACAGTGACCACCAGAGGTTCTGCATATCTGCTCATCACTCCACGTCATCGCACATCTGCATTCAGGGGAAGCTTCAGATACCTGGCAAGTAAGATCTGGAACAACCTTTTGCCGCCATCTTTCCGGGCTCTGAAAACCACAAATACTTTTAAACTAAAATTGAAATCTTTTTTGTTCCAAGAACAACATAGTACTGTATCGTTAACATAATAATTATAATATCAATAGTTCTATTTTTTATTCATTTCTAATTATAAAATTATACTAACACTGAAAAAGAATTTATATAGTATTTTGTTATTAATAGATAAATATGAAAATATAGTCTAATCTAATCTAATATATATCTATCTAATAATCTAATAAATAAAAACATAAAATATTATTATAATCTGTAAAATATGTTCCTTTTTTTATTTTATTTAACACTATGTAACACTTACCGTTCGCTGTGTAAGCCTTAATGTGGAGGTAACTAGGGAGTTCTCAGATGCTTGCCAGGTATACAAAACGGACATACTGTTTTTCTGTTTTTATGTTGTCCTTTCCTTATGAAGAATATGCTATAATATTTTACAGCCTGCCTTCCCGAACCCAATTTATATTATTAAGTTTTATAAGTTAATTTTTTATCTCACGTCTCACCTGAAAATATTTATTCTATGTATTTATATTACAATTATGTACTCTAAATTTGTATTTCTATCATATCATGCAATAATGCATGTGCCTAAATATATCTAACTTATTATGCTACTATTTAATATGTTTATAAACGCACTTACCATAGTTTTCACGTTAGTATTTTATTAGCTATCTCGTACGTAATAATATGTATGGTATGGTTGTGTGTGGGATTGTTGCTACGGGTAAGTAACTACTAACTAGTAGGTACATTGGCGCAGGCGCTCGTCTGCGCGTGCTCCGCGCTCAGCATCACTATTGCCACTGAAGCCGAGATAGCTGGCCGTGGCGGGGTCGCTCCCTTTGTCCCTAGCAATGAGTCACATGCACAACTTTCTTTTCGTTTTTTTTTTTCTTAATGACGTATTTTATTATTATCTTTGCCCATACATTATGTAATTATTATTTAAATTTGCCCATATATGTATTAAGTAAATGTAATGTTTATTTATACTTCTGAGGTTGCTTGCTTGGTCTGTCGTACGTCATACGCTTGGGGCCACGGAAGACCAGGTACCGCGGCGTGCCGTGGTGTTACACCTGAGTGGTCTCCATTTCGGATTTTTGACATTACACTGCCTTCTGCCTAATTTTTAATATTTTTTTAGTTTTTTTTTTCTGTATTCTTTGTTCTTTTTGTTTTTTTATGATGTTACTGTTTTTTTTTTTGTACTGTCTTGTAATGTCTAAAAATTTCGAATAAAGATTTATTTATTTATTTATTTATTTATTTACTAATAGCGCTGCTGCCCACTATCAGTTGTGGCATTTAGAGCATTCCAGAATATAGACATGGTTATACCGCCATGAAACGGTTACCGGAGCCCAAGCGGGCGAGGAAGATGTTTATCCTCTTATCCGGCTGATATCCTTTAGTCGCCTTCTACGACACCCATAGGAAGGAGATGGGGTGGTCCTATTCTTTAGCCCGAGACCACACAGGCAAGTGTGTGTGTGTGTGTTATACCTAGTGACTCGATACAATGCAACTATTTACATATTATATCGTACAATGATATAACATTATTTTCCTTATTCTAATACAATTTTGAAATACTTATTCTACTCAAAATGCACTATATATAGGTACAAATAAACACAAAAAAAGAGTATATTAACACTAAACAATTCTATCCACAACATCTAGGATCACATCAAGATATTTGACTCCCTTGCAAATGTGGTAGTTTTCCCGAAGAGTGTTTGGTGTTTTAGTCCCTCCAACTTCCTCTTTTTGCGTTGACTCAGCTTTACCCTTTTGCACCAATTTTTTGCACCGTTTGACGACTTTCTGCAGTGCTGATTGCATTAGCCCAGCGACAGCGCATTAGCTCACTACTAGTATCGCTAGCTCGTCAGCCTTCGTGGTCCAGAGATTTAGAGCTTGGCTCTAACTCGACTCGGAGGTCGTGGGTTCGATTCCCGCGTTGGAACAACAAATATTGTAAAAAAATATTACAATTTCTTGTGACTTCGAAATACATACCTAATATAATTTCAAAACTACACATAAAATGTAGGGAAATACCCAATCGAAATAAAACTTCACTTTTCAGTTACGCAGCAGCGCTGAAAGTCCCCTGGATAGTGTTCAACGGCGAGATGACCCCCCACATGGAGAACCTGGTGGATACGGCGCGCCACGTGCCTATCATCCCCATGTTGTTCAACAACGCCCCCATCCCCATGAACCTGCAGCAGAGGATGGTCAACACCATGTGGTATCTGTTGACGAGTTTCGGTTTTCTGTAAGTTTAACCATTTCTTATAATATCTATTTGCGTACTGTATCTAAACCAGCCTAAGCTTTTTAGGGTTCGGACTTCGGTAGTTCACGCCTCGGAACCCTTATAGTTTCGTCTTCCGTCCGTCCGACTCCTACCGTCCTCGCCTCACCTTACCGTACACGTAAAGTGGGGTTGATTTATTTATTTCACGTCTACCCGATAGTGTGTGGTATCATTAGATACATAGATAGGACTTTTAAAGACATTGAGAGGTTGCTAAGACGATTTTTTGATTAAGGTATCCGTGTTTGCAAGATATTAAATTTAGATAAGCAATTTTTTTTGTCAAAATGCCCCCCCTCCCCCCCCATGACTAAAGGCCCAGCATATAAATACCTACTTTAGCGCTCATGTGTATTGTGTGTTCAGCGCAATGAATTATATCACAGAGTAAGTTTTCGTACTCATTTGTAAGTTTGTAAATTGTAACCTCTGTAATCTGTTGCAATTTTCCGTAATATGTAACTTCATCTTTTGACAATATGAGATAGCCTGATCATGTATCCTGGAATCATGACTCTTAAAAACATTTTTTTTACAGAAAAGACTTCTCAGCGAACGAGGCAGATTACCACGCGAAGTATGGACCGATAGCCGAAGCCCGCGGCAACAAGCTCCCGCCGTACTGGGACGCGCTACGCGATATATCTGTCCTCTTCCTCAACTCCCATCCCTCATTCACTCCGGCCCAGAGCCTGCCCCCCAACGTTGTGGAGATCGCAGGATATCATATCGATGATAATATACCACCACTGCCAAAGGTATCATTCTATACAAAGAACTTTCTTGAAATCATGCAGAAAAAAAGGATTCATCATCCTATATATTATAATTGTGATAGTTTGTGAGGTTGATGGATACATGGATGGATAGATGGATCGATGGATGATCGATGGACTAAACGAATTTTACTGAAATTTGTTATGGTAGTAGTTTAGGCTTTGGATGTTCATAGGCTACGTTTTATCCCGAAAAAGTACAGTGATCCCCATGGAATTCTGTATTTACGCGGGCGGAACCGCCGGAAGAAGCGTTGTTTAATATAGCCTGAAAGTACATTAGGTGTTAGGTGTTGCTGGAACTTATCCCGATCTAGGGATGACGTCATTAATTATTATGCAACCTTGCGGAGCGTAAAGTGCTTAGAATAGACCATCGTGCAAAGTTTTTACTGTCCTTACAGGATTTACAAACGTTATTGGACTCATCTAAAAACGGAGTGATCTACTTCAGCATGGGGTCAGTCATCAAAGCCAAGTTGCTTCCAGAAAAACTGCGGAATGACTTGGTGAAAATGTTCGCGGACCTGCCCTACACCGTGCTCTGGAAATACGAGGCGGAAATAAAAGACCTGCCAAAGAATCTCCACGTCAAACCCTGGATGCCACAGACGAGTATATTAAGTAAGAATAGCAAAGTGCCGGTAACGCACTCGCGGGCCAAAAATTAAACGTCAGGGCCTTTAGTCAAGATGCATTCGAAAACTAGATTTGCGAAATTCTAAATCAAAAATGCATAGGATTTGATTTAAGTCATCGCTATATGACAATCGCCTTATGTCAAATCCTACACCTTTTTTTAACTTCGCCGTCGAAATTATCGAATGCATTTTGACAAATAAGGCAATATAATATGTGTAGGTAATCGCTTCTTGATTCTGACTTCTGGGCAGATGCATTCGATAATTTCGACGGCGAATTTCGAAAAGTAAATGGATGGGATTTGACATAAGGCATAGAAAACGACAATGAACTGGGCTGCTAGTCAAGATTCATTGGATAATTACGACGGCGAAGTTCAAAAACAAAAATGTATGGGATTTGACATCTGTCATCGTTAAGTGACATGTCGCTTGCGATGCGTTATGTCAAATCCCATACATTTTGTTTTCGAAATTCGCCGTCGAAATTATCGAATGCATCTGCCCAGAAGTCAGAATCAAGAAGCGATTACCTACACATATTATATATGTCGGAGCGTGTTAAAGCTAAGATTGTCTATGATTAGAAACGTCAAGTAGTATTTACTATTTGGACTTGATTTAGACGAGGTCGATGCCAGTATTGATAGATTGATGAGTGAAGGAATCGTTGTCATGGGGACTTGGTTATTATTTGCTTGGATTTGGAAATTACTGGATTATAAAAGCTCAGGATAAAATACGGGAGTTGGGAATACGTGGCATCGAACTTGTCACGTTTCTGATCGTTCAGCATTTGAGCAATTCGATAATATTGTAATAAATATCTAAACTTATTATTGGTGGAATATTTCAACCGTTCGCCATCTTATCCTAATGGAGTCTTTGATATATTTGTAGGCGCGTTTCTACAATTACAAGATGTTGTCTGTTTTACCATTATTACTGATGCTGTTTTATCGTACGGATAAGCGTTGCTATGACGACGCTGGTATAACGTCAATCATAATATCTAGCTTTGGTACGCTCAGTTTCAAATAACTAACGGCCGCCGGCAGATATTAAACGACGGAATACTTAATAAGTCGCGTACAAATTAAGGATTATCGGATTTATTGTGGAAAAGTTATATAGTGACGTGATCTATGATAATTCGTTGATAAATTTGATCAATTAGAAATAACCTACGGACTTAATCATAGCTATACGCCTAAATCAGTCCGTGGGATACGAACTTTACGACCCACGAAAAGCATAAAAATGATGCTATTGCTCGGTTTTTAAATTTTCGGAAATATATTGACATTTTAAGGACATTTTTATCGTGTACCTGTGCTAAATATGGATGAAGGAATAACATTTTTACATGAGCATGTCGAGACATGCTGTGGAAAGAGATGGTACTACTAAACATATGAGGAAGAAAGAGATAGATATGGTTTATGAACAGTTTAATTACAATTTGTGTGATGTGTCTGCTTACCGACTATGTGATGACTATGGTTTTTGTGATAAGTTCTGTTTTCTATGAAACTACAACGTGAACAATGTGGGACCAGTGTAACACAGTGGGACAGTGTTTAAGAGCCAGGACTCCGCAGACTTGCGGTATAGCTGTAGCGGGCTCCATATTAGTGCTGGTCTACTATGTACGACCTAATGCAATAATCGTTCGTGCGCCGGGACGTGTCGGCGCCAGCAAGACGGCGGCAACACGACGGCGGTACTCGGTAGCATGACGTCGACGTGACGACGGCAACATGACGGTGACGTGACGGCGGCCGGCCGCGGCAGTGGCACGCTGGAGTCATGAGCGCGGTGGTACTATGTTGAGAACGACGACTCAGTGGCGACTGCACGTGACGTAAAAGGCTGTACTGCCACTGTGCTGTGCCACTTTTTTTTTATTTCTGATATAATTTTAAAGACAGCAATACATTAGTTATTCCCCTGCTGTTTCGAGTGTCTGTGGGCGATAAATTGCTTTCCAATAGGCAATCCGTCTACTCATTTGTTAAATCAAGTTTAGTTTGGTCGCTTGTTCTTCTGTTGTGCTTTTCTATTCTCTGTGTGCAGATATTATGGTGGCTACATCATGAGCGGCGCGGGAGTCGCCTAGTGCCTACTGTGAACCGTCACACATGGTAGTGTAGAAGCACTTCGAAGTGAGTCTTGTGGAGGAGTTGTATGCGACTCCAGTCCTCTTTTATTACTAATAGAAGCTTTAGGGTGAGTCTAACTGTTCTTTTTACAACTCTGCTGCAAAGTACTCGGGAAGCAAAGTTTGATAACTGTAAGTACCTAGTCATAGAGTAAATGGCCAGTATGGGCCATATATTTAGTACTGAGTAGGTACAGAGCAGTAAAGTTGTAGGTACGTTATTTTATTTTATATTGGTTTTAAAAAGTCTAAAACATTTCTTAGATACTGGTGTTTAAGAGAATTTTAGTGTTTAAGAAGAAATATTTTCCAGAGTACATTTTGAATCTGATTAAAGAAAATAATCTATTTGACCGACACTAGTTGGTGTTAATTACTTTGCGTGTTATTAATATCGAGTTGAGATATCATAGAGATCGATTACAATTTGCGGTGCATAAAACCTATTTTTACTGTTTATCCAAAAGTCAAAATTGATTTGAGGCCTTACTTTTGAAGCATTGAAAAATAATACGGCTATGTAGTAACCACTCTGTGCAACGTGCGCTCTGTGAGTATTATACCTGGTTCTGTGGCTGCACCTCGCCCGCCTGGGCGCCTTTGTCGCGCTGGGCTCGAATCGCGTAAACTTTTACAAAGTCGACATCTCGCTTTGGTGTTCTTGTGTAAGGCCAACCGTACCGCCCGTACGGAGGCGCTTTCACCCAGTGATCGCGTACATTAAAGTGACGTCACATATAGGTAACACAGAGGTCCAACGTCCAAAGTCCAAATTTTACATAGGTATGACATAATTCTGACTATGTTTGATTTGATGTCATATGTATGACATGACCATGACCTCATATTGGCTGTCGACTCGAGCGCTATGTGCACGCGCGGTCGATTAGGTGAACTAAAACCTCCTACCTCGCCTAATAGATGGCACTAAGCGCGAGGAATGCAAACTAGCGTTGTTTTGTATTATAATAGATACTATCACATACTATTTTATCAGCCAACACAGGTTTAGGCTAGGCTTCAACTAAATAGCCTAGCTTAGTAATAGGGGCGAAACTCTAGAAACACCACAGGTGGGTGTATATAGTGGTGTGAGATTTTGCCGCCCCTCTTATTGTGCCGCCCGGGTTTTCAGAAAATCGGATTTTGCATCCCCTAGATAGATTATGAGCAAAGTTAAATCACATTGAAGTAAATTTGAGAAAGCACGATCAGAGGATGTCACTTTTATAATTTCTTCCCTTCGGTTCGCGAACGATCTGGGCACTGGATAAAAATTAATCACTATTCACTGCGTCGCTCAGTCGTTCGTGGCAATTTTGAAACTGAACTTTGTTGATTTGAAATAGTTTCGTTGCGGGTCCCAGGATGGCTTTGGCGTGTCCTCTGGGCGCTCCTGAGATCATGTTAGGGGGGTTTGTGTGGTTGGTTGTCGCTGTCGATCCTGGCTGCACACGGGTTGCAGTGGTGGGGATTTGTGGTGGGCCATTTGCCCGTATATTTAGGTAGTAAAGAAAAAAGGAAAAAAAAATCTAAGAAATTATCCGTATAAAGGCAATACATTGCAGTGATATAAAGTTAGTTGCGTGTGTGGAGCACACAGAATTCAAAACATGCAGAGTGAGTGTTCGATCACATTTGTATGCAGCGCACTGTGTCCAAAACCATGGCGAGATACCGCCCCGCCCGCACTTTTTAATTTTTACTCTTTACACTTACAGAACAGATCGCGTTGTTATATTACGACGGTTAGGTATTCAATCAAAATTGATTGAAAAAAAGGTTGGGTAAAATATTTCGTTGATCTGTGGCAACATATTATGTGTGGATAACCATTCCAATTTGGAGTGGTTGTGACGGCCTCGCTTTCGGGCGTGTTGACGGCTTCTGGATGGTTTCTGTATTCTGTGGTGGAGCAATTAGAAAACTTTATGACTTGTTTTATTACTAAACACCTGAAGGATGTCCTCGTGATAATTTTTAGAAATGCATAGTAATCCAGATATCTACCGTAAGCAGATAGTAGAAATGACTAAAAAGATTATAATTGAAGTAAATTGCTCTGATTCAGTACAATATAAAAAAAAAGAGAATTTTATTAAATTATGTTCGGTGGTTTAGACTCTGGTCACTAAATAGAGAATGTGCGTAAGTAGGAATATGACGTGCAGTAGTTGTAGCTGGCTAAAAAAATGTGTATTACACACATAATAAACGCGTTTTCATAAGTATGCTGCGTGGAAGAGGACGATTATTAGGTACCGTCGCTGTGACTGCCATAACAATGAAATCGCTTATTTGTAATTTGACACCGATACACACTATAAGATGATATTCGAATTACGTTTAGTATGCCTAATGAAAAGCTAAATGCTTTCATACCTAGTTCAATAGTGATTTACGAAACGGGTTTTAGTATGAATATTGCAGTCCACGGGGACTCCGGCGAGCAGTCTAAATGTACCTAATTCATATTATGTGCTATCCACAATCCACATGGATGCTTGGGCTTCAGTTGACGTAGTTACATGAGGTTACAACTAATGAGGATAAGCTGTTACTATGAACACTGTGATGTGAGGTGTTCTTGTTGCGCCAATAAATATAGCTCTATATCGTTGACGAAACACTATGTACTGCTATAGACAAGACATAGACGAAATACTACTGCTATAGTTATAATAAAGTTTGTTGCTATCTAAGCAATCTAAGATCCGGATTCTGGTACCTACCGATTAAGAGGTGCAGGCTATCGGGCACAAAGATTTTGTTTCCATATAATTTAATGCTCTGTATTTTAAAGGTAGCACCCCACTTTCCGCATCAAGTTTTCTAATAGCCTACATAATATAGCCCAAGCTACACACAGTTCTATTCTAGTTCGATTCTTTGAAGAGAAGTCCGAGCGCTTCTTTCGCTTCTTTCATTCCGCAAATCGTGTTACTTCGAACATGCATTTGGTGATCAACCGATATTAGTTTGCACGAAGTCCGGGAGAGATCAAAGAATTTACCTACATTGCGGGTAACCTGCCCCGGGGACGAGGCTCGGCGGGGGTGACCGCCTGGTAGTCGCTTTTGCGCTTATTTCGTGTCACAATGCATTGGTGTTAAATGTGGGCTGAGCTCAGCCGTTGGATATGGCTATAATATGGTAATTGAACGTCTTACCTGACAATCCTCGTCGTGTGTTTGGGTATTTGCGCGAAAATGACCATGTAGGCGATGATGGGCGATGTTATTGACATAGAGATGTTGACGTTAACTTATGAGGACGTAGAAGTTGACGCAGAAGTTGATGCTGAAACTGCGGTTGTGTTACATTTTGGTTATTGGTTTTGTGTGGGTGTTGTCTTCCGCTTTTGCGTTGCAATTGGAAGGGGAGCACACCCAATGTGTGAAGTGTGTGGGGTTTGTAGACTGCGGCGCCGCAGCGCAGGAGCGATACAAACCTAGAGGATTGTGTGTGTGGGTGTTGCAAAGGAGAGCAAACCCAACATGTGAAGTGTTGTTGAGTGTTGTTGAGCTCAGGTAATTCAAGGGAGACGGGTGACCGTTGAGTCAGCGGGTTTAATCTTGTGAGATGGCAGAGTCTGTCATTGCGGAGCGATCTACAAATCGATGCAACGAATTTGAATCTGCCATCACAGCAAATTTGCCAATGCTGGTCGACACTTATCACCTGATCCATGCCTTTGAATTATTTGGCTCTTGTTAGCGAGTGGTGGAGTC
This sequence comes from Glaucopsyche alexis, assembly GCA_905404095.1. Taxonomy (NCBI): domain Eukaryota; kingdom Metazoa; phylum Arthropoda; class Insecta; order Lepidoptera; family Lycaenidae; genus Glaucopsyche; species Glaucopsyche alexis. Next base: position 29,626,341 of record FR990044.1, read on the forward strand.
TCGCCGGTGAGTTTGGTGGCATTTGATGACTTTTGTGATTTTTGATAACTTTTAATGACTTTAACTTTCCGTGACCTTTAACTTTCGTTGACCTCAAACTTATAATAACTTTTAGTTTTCTACTTTTGATGACTTTTGTGATTTTTGATAACTTTGGATGACTTTTGAACCATCGGACTTTTGAGAATTAAGAAGCTGCCGGAAACTACAAACGTTAATATTACTCGTCAGGGTGGACGAGCGTAATGATTTGATAAAATGCATTGAGAGGTTCCTTCGCGCAGGTACACCTACACTCTACAGCCTATTTATTCGCCCGAGGACGTGCGATTGTCAGTCCGGCCGTGTAGGCGCGTTTCTACAATTACAAGATGTTGTCTGTTTTACCATTATTACTGATGCTGTTTTATCGTACGGATAAGCGTTGCTATGACGACGCTGGTATAACGTCAATCATAATATCTAAAGTGCGTTTCATCGAATAGTTCCTTTGCCGTAAGGTTGGCACCACTGTCTGTCAAAGATATAAACACGCGAAGGAGCTCCTCCTGTTTTTAGCGATTTTACTATGTTTTCTAACCGTTAATCATGCCCAAAACGTTGAAAAGTGGTGAAAGAAGAATGGTGTTGAAGGTGAAAGACTTTTGTGAACGTGAAAAACGTAATGAGTCGCCGATAATTCCGTTTAGATGTGTTCAAGCTCGTGTTGCCGCTTTTAAATAGGGTTACCAGCTGCAGAGAATAATTACTCGTTCAGTACCTTATAATACCTTTACTTAATAAAATGTTACTAAAATTATTTATTATTTATAACTCTCCTGTCAATTAAAAAAAACTTTTGAGATGTTGGTTTGTATGAAACTAGTTTTTGCCCGCGGTTCTACCTGCGTAAATATAGTATCACGCGGGAACCGTACATTTTCCCGCGATAAAAAGTAGCCTATGTCCTTCTCCGTGGTCTACTTTATAACTGCACCAAATTTCATCAAAATTGGTGCAGTAGTTTTGACACATACATATGCAGTAGGTACCCTTCCTCTAATATTATATATTATTGTTGTTTATTATTAACCAGCTTTTGCCCGCGGCTTCGCCCGCGTGGAATAGTGTTCTTGGAGAAAAAACTTCTTTAGCAATTAACTTGGGAGGCCAATAGTGCCGCGCATTGTACTTACTATGTCCCTGCATTTTAAATCTGTAATATCTTCGAAAATATTCATTTTAATTAAATGCTGTATAGGATAATATTTACCGATATTAAATTTACAATGAATTTAAGGTACTTAATTGGATTAGGATTAATGCTGTATTGCTTAAAATCACTTCGGAAATAAGCCATTATTTCTCGTAAAAACTAAAGGTTAAAAAATGGTTATTGTGGGTCATCCCTAAGAGATAGACAATAGGCATAAATACCATCGCAGACTTTTTATAGACCTTTTCCTGATAGATCAAATTAATGTTATTTTGATCTATCTCGTAGAGTTCAGCCAGCGTTTGCAATGCAAGCGCAAAAAATGTGTTTATTTACGACTTTACAAACCTCTAAAATTATCAGTGTATCTCTACTATAATATGCATGTTATATACATATAATATAGTATATAAGATGCATAATATAGTAGAGATACACTGATAATTTCTCTTGAATCATTCTATTTATTTATAAACCCGCATCGAAATCCGTTGCGTAGTTTTAAAAAATCATACATAAAGACAGACAGAAAAAGCGACTTTGTTTTATACTATGTATTGATTAATATTTGTTAGGAATTTTAATAAATCAAAGTAGTAATTAAAAATTTCAAATATGCTTTTCCCTAAATATTATAGGTAAGATTAAATATGGAATTAGCAACACTGGAAAACACTATTACCAACATAACGGCAAAGGAACTATTTGATGAAACGCACTATAGCTTTGGTACGCTCAGTTTCAAATAACTAACGGCCGCCGGCAGATATTAAACGACGGAATACTTAATAAGTCGCGTACAAATTAAGGATTATCGGATTTATTGTGGAAAAGTTATATAGTGACGTGATCTATGATAATTCGTTGATAAATTTGATCAATTAGAAATAACCTACGGACTTAATCATAGCTATACGCCTAAATATTATATAAATAACTATAATTTACACAAAAACCGTGTCAACCTCTTTTTAATATTATATATCTATGGTGTCAATATACAAAACGTATAAATCGTTTTACTTTTGTACCCTTTTCTAAATTAACGTAGGTAGGTACTTACATAAAAAACCTTTAGATTCGAACGTAAAGATGCAATGTTATAAGTATAATATGTAAATATTATACTAGGTGTTGCCCGCGGCTCCGCCCGCGTATATATAGTTTTTTCGCGGTCGCGGAAAAAAAAGATAAAAACAATCCTATTATATATCATGCTAAAATTTCAGCTCGATCGGTGCAGAACTTTTTGAGTTTTTGAAGCGTACACAAACTAACATAACATTTTTATATATAAGAAAGATGTATTTCTTATCTTTAGCTGCAGAAGATTTTATCATGAAACGTCTGAGCCATGTTGGCTTTCATACAAATAAAAAAAAACTCGTGCTTTAGAGCATTTATTCTGTGTTCACAACCGTTAGATCTTCTACCCTCGTTTAAGTTCCCCCGTGTTACCCCCTAGGTTTAAAATCTAGGGGGTAACACGGGATAATCCGTTTTGCTCCTTCCTTGGGAAACATATACTTATGTATTTCTCGCCTATCTTTGCAGCACATCCGAACGTCAAGGTGTTCATAACCCACGGCGGCGCGCTCAGCACCATAGAGTCACTGCGGTTCGGGAAGCCCATCCTCGCCGTGCCGGTGTTCGGAGACCAGCACAGCAACGCGGACCAGTCAGTGCGGGCCGGCAGAGCCCTGAAAGTGCCCTACTCACCCGACATGGTTGGAGATCTCAAAGTAGCCCTCAATGAAATGCTTACCAATGACAGGTAGGTACTTGAAGTTTTTTTTTAAATTCTTGACCCCTATTATCAACAGGGCTTGTTGTTTATATTTTTTTGTGCCATATATACAGTTTAAGCTTACAACTAAATAAAAAAATGTATTCTAAAATATCTAATAAAATACAAAAAATCCTACATGAACGATGCAAAATGTAGTTAAAGATTTAAAACACATGGTAGCATATTAATCTTACTTAAATCACCTCTACGAAAGGTGATTACACCTCAATTTATGTTTTAAGAATAAAACAGACTCTGCCTATAAGACAAGAAGAATACGACACGATAAAAGACGTTCTCTTCTTCCAGTTACTACAAACAGGCGCAATACTCGTCAAGTTTGTTTCACAAGAGACCGCTGCCGCCGAGGAAACTCGTCACAAACTATGTGGAACTCGCCATAGAGAGCAAAGGTAATATTAAATACCTACTTGCAGAAGTACACCTGGGCCTCTAGTCAAGATGCTTTCGATATTTTCATCGGCGATCAGTTGCAGAACTTAGATTAATAATATCTATCTTAAGAAATTTTATACCTCGGGAAAATTTAACTTGTACTTACAAGTAGGTATTTCTGACCTATAGTTACTTAGTCAAAGGTTACGAAGTTTCAAAGTGTATTTTCATAGTTATTGTATCATAATTAAACGTGAAGCCGGTGTGAATGCACACATTGCTACTGAGAGGTAGGTTTCCATAATACTTGGCTCAAGCTTACGGTGTAAGTTACGTGTATGGGCTATGGCTAGCTTTAGTAAGGCAAAACGGCAATGTTTTTAGGTAATTATCTCAAAAACTCTTTTTAGGTAAAGGTAATGTTACCGGCCAAACCCGATTTCAGGACAAACTAGTTTTGCCTAGGCTAAACTGGTTCTTCCTATACGCGATAGGATTAACTAGTATATCCTAGTCCAAACTAATTTGTCCTAAGCCCGATAGGACAAACCAGTTTAGCCTAGGCCAAACTAGTTGATCCTGATATTAATACGCACACTCCAGGATAAACTAGTACGGCCTAGTCTAAAAATTATGGTATATCTAGAAAGTCTAAATAAATATATAAACTGAATAAAATACTCCGTAATTGGAAAAATTTGCAGCTACGAAACATTCAGTTGGATCAGGCCAAGGTTTCGTGAGATGCAGCTGCATCAAAAACTGTTCCACAAACAGATGCAAGTGCAAGAAGGCAATGATACTCTGCAATTCTAAATGCCACCAAAGCACACCATGTAAAAATAAATAACAATTTTAATTATTGAGATATGATTATTGCTTTTATTTAAAAAACACTTATTATTTGTTATTGTTTGTATAACCAATAATATATAATAATGTTTAGACTAGGCCGTACTAGTTTATCCTGGAGTGTGCGTATTAATATCAGGATCAACTAGTTTGGCCTAGGCTAAACTGGTTTATCCTATTGGGCTTAGGACAAATTAGTTTGGACTAGGATATACTAGTTAATCCTATCGCGTATAGGAAGAACCAGTTTAGCCTAGGCAAAACTAGTTTGTCCTAAAATCGGGTTTGGCCGGTAACAGTAACAACAAACAGCGCCCCTAGCGGCAAACAATGGTAACAATTCGATGCCATACAAATTGTAGTTAACTTCATCATGGCGAGTAGTGACTATAAACTCGCACACAGTACCTACACGGTACAGTACCTACACGGTATCCAGTAGGATACTCGGGCTGTTTTCAGAGAGATTTCACATTATTTTATTACATACCCAGGTGCCCACCACCTCCGCTCGAAGACGCGTCTGTACAAGTGGTACGAGATCTGGATGCTGGACCAGGCGGCCATACTGCTGGTGGTGCTGTACGTCCTCTACAAAATATTCAAGAAGATAGTATGTGTGGTGAAAGGAAAGTTTTCGATTACGAAAAAAGTTAAGAAGCAGTAACTTCTTGTAATGTTAGTCTTAAGTCGTAAGGTATTGTAAATAAATATTTTATACGATAAAAAAGACTATTACTTACTTATTTAAAGTATTTATAAACCCATCTTCAAGTTCTGTTGTCGGCAGAAGTTACCTAAGGTCTGGCAGTTAGCACCTACGAAACGCACGAAAGGTGGAGTTGTGAGCTCCTTTCCTCTCAGCAAGTAGAATAGGGAATATGCATTAAATATAAAAATAGCTTAAACATAATAATATGATACTAGACTGAAAAATAAAGGAAATAGCGAGAAAATTTTCATTTTTCAATATCTGTTGATAAATGAGCAAGATATGAGCGGTCAAAGTTTGTAATCTATCTCTTTCTAGCAAAACGAAATTTAGTATGAACTTTCTATGAAAGTCGTGTTATGTGACGTCACGGTACACGTCCGATTTCTCTGTCTAATAGACTAAACTCTCTGTTTAAACGTTCATATCTTCGTTATTTTTAATGATATTGTTACGTGTTAGGGTTCGAAGGATTTGGAGAGAAATACCTGCTGACTCTTTTGAAGACTTTATTCACTAGCATACTAGGTCCAACACAAAGCACTAGGTCCAAACACTAAGCACTAACGGTGTCCTAGGTCGTGGCCAATCGTAGGTATCACTCACTGGTATATATCACTTTTGATCACTAGTTTTCATTTCGAAATCGCCCGAAGGTAGCTCAAAACTGAACTGAACTTGCTCGCATCCCTACGGCTATTTATATGGGCCGAATCGAGTCCCAGACCATTCCAGAAAGTTCCCGACTCGATTGACCGGGTTGGTTTATTCTGGAAAGTTCGCACAGTAGCGCCATCTAGTATTGAGTAGTGGGTTTCACGTTGTCTTTGTTCATACAAAGTGGTTTCATTGGTTGACGTTAGATGGCGCTAGTCTCTTTGTGTGTTCGTAACAATATGAAAAAACTGATTTTACCATACGGTTTACCAAACAAGATAGATCAATATAAAAAAATACGTGCATATTCCCTATTAGCGTTAGTTGAAACCGAGACGCGACTGCATTTTTAATATAGCAATTGAAAATTGAACGTCATTCGCGTCACAATAAGATACACGTTCAATTGCAAGAGTTCGAAATTCGAGCTGAACCGAGCTGCATAGCGTGACGGCGCCGGCAAGGAAAAGTGCATCTTTTCGAGTAGTGAATAAAGTTCAATTTTAATCGCTATCTTAAAATGCAGCGCCGCATCGTGTCTAAGATATGAGCTGACCCTTGGGTAAAGTAGAAAGACCCTCAGATTAATTACTATAGCATAAATACTCGGGCCCTTAGTCAAGATGCATTCGATAATTTCGACAGCGAACTTCGGAATCAAAAATGTATGGGATTTGACATAAGTCATCGCTAAGTGACATGTCGCTTGCGAGGCCCTTATGTCAAATCCCATACATTTTGTTATCGAACTTCGCCTTCGAAATTATCGAATGCATCTTGGCTAAATTTGACTAAAAAAGGCTATTAGTAAGAGAGAAGAAACATATATATTCTTCCCTATCCCACATGATAACACTCATTACGCGCGCGCGAGTAACAAAAAGTCGTAATTCCAACGTCGTAAAAAAGGAGACCAAAAGATAAGTCGAGACAACCTTTGAAATGAGCGAGTTCATAGAAATATGGTTATGCCAGACTTAGGCCCACTTGCGTAGAACTGAAATATCATTACTTCTCTTTCCTAAAATTAATACGAAGAACGAGAGAGATAACATGCTAAATTTAACCCAGGGCTATCTTTAACAAATATCTGTGAAAGTGGGCCTTACGTACCTAAGACCAGAAATAAGGTTAGGTTAGTCACCACGGTTACACCAGCGAGTGCAGCGACTAACAAGATAGTAACAACTGTAATCTATTCCGTAACAGACGTATCTATATAATATTTGATTTATAAATACAAGTTTTATATAAAAGATAACGTTTCAAGTGATAAAGTAGCTGATACACAGACATCTATTGACGATGTTGAGCTGATATTTAACTAACTTTGTGAATGAATTAGGCGAGTCGAGGCACTTTTAGTTTTAAAGATGCAAATAATGCTGATTTCATATCTCCATGTGTACGCATAAGGGCGCTTTTACAAGTTTGACATAAATTGGCTGTTTTACGGAAGATTTTGCGACCAAATAAAACCAAATCAACAAAACTAACAATTGTCAAAAATAGAGAAGTTACCTCATAGATATATAATATTAAAAAGAGGTAATCAAAGAGTTACCTACTCTTCGATATCTCAGTTGGTAGAGCGGTGGACTGTATATGCGTATATAACTCTTAACCTAACCCATAACCCCTGCAAAATTGTTAGAAACATAAAAAAAATATATATAATTTTTAGTAGGTACAGAAAAAACAATTTTCCAGAACCTCTTCACCGAAAATTTACAGACAGGGGTCGTATTTTCTGCTCTTAGGAGGCCCATTTTTCTTTTTTTTCACTTCCCGCTAAGAAAAATCTAAGATTTTCAAAAATCGGGAAGTTATTGGTTTTACCCCGTTCTGAGGTCACAGAAAGTTCCCTGACTACCCCCGCGAGGGTGTCACTGTGTCTGTATATATGACTATATGTGTATGTATTTTTTTAAAAATTGGACCGATTCGGACAGATAGATGTCAAGAAATTTAAAAAAAACTGTGAATTTTTTTAAAGTGGTTTTTTGGAATAACTTTTAAATGCCTTTGTCGATCAACCCAAAAAACTAATCAGCTCTTAATTTTGAAAAACCACGTCGATCACCGCTAATTTCATCAAAATCGGTTGATTCGTTCGAGATATATAATATCGTGAATAGGGTATGGAACCGGGAAATCCCGGGCCCGAAATTCCCGGGAATAACCGAAATTTTGAATAGCTCTGAGAACCTTCCCAAAAATTGAGAACCGGGAATTTCGGTACTTTCGGTACTAATTATAATATCACTATCGAATACATAATTATTTTGTCTCCCTGCACCCTGTGACCATTCATAATATACAATTTAATAAATGTTATTCTTTGCAATTTCCCATGAAAAGTCGTGGGAAATTGCAAAGAAAAACATTAATTAAATTGTATGATATTGATTTCCACAAAGTAACGCCTGACTCTATGAACGGTACATTCATAATGTTTTTATTAACGTGACTGTGCATATTTCCACATTATTTATGTATGTGTGTAATGATGTCTTATTTGTAGGCAGGTACACACGCGACAAGCAGAAAAATCCGGTCAGTATAGAAACGCCTGTGGGGTTTCGGGTTCCGTAATATCAAATACTTCTGCATTTTATACATTGCATAAACATTAATTCATTTCAGTAGGTGCATTCATGTAGGTAGGTAGGTACTAACTTTTAATAAAATTGCCACACGCTCTTGAATTTAGATTTTAGAATTCCATAGTAGGTACTAAAATGTAACCTTTGTAAATACTATCTGTTAGTTTATCCTTTCTATGCAAATTTAAAGTAAGCCTACCGACAAGACAAGATTTAAACCCAAATACTTATTGCAAAGTAATTTCGCTAAACGTGCGCGAGCACACAGACATAAGCACCGTATCTTCACGTCACATTGTGTTATTAATTATTATAATTTGTTGTGCCAAAGCATGCACAATGCACATTCCACACCTATTAATTCATATTCACACATTAAGTATCTATTGTTACTTTCTTTGCTCAACGCTTAAAAAAACCTGCGTCGAATATTTCACCTTATGTCTTAGAGAATCAATGGTTGGATCAATGATCAAATGTAAACAATCGCATGTAAACACAATTTACATCGACCAAAACGTATTGTCACGCGGATCTCTGAGGAAGTTATCAGACGATTAAAAGATTTTTATGTGACAATGACCAGACACTCACTTATGTTTATATTACAAGATAAAGCGTATGTCATAAATACATCAAGATATAAATAAAATATTATGTTAGCCTAATTTAGTTCAATACGCACAGAGTTCGAAAAGTTGTAGAGGTTTTTTGGATTGTGCAGTGTCAAGTAAAAAGGAAGAGATATAATTAGTAAGTAACAAACACAAAAAATATTTAAAAACATAGGTACTTAGGTAGTTTTATTAAAGTTAAGAATTAACTTTGTCAATAAAATAAAATAAACTATTGGTTATGAGAATTAAAATATAAATAACTATTTTATATAAAAACTATAAGCGCGACTACGGCTATTATAACGAATCTATTGACACCTTATTACTTAATTAAAATCGGATCAGTAGTTTAGGCGCTACGATGGAAGAAATCTATTAATACATACAAGCACAGACCAACAAGTTACCCTTCATTGGCTAAGCCGTAGTCGGATAAAAATAGAATTGGAGTTTATAAAAATAGGTAGAGAGCAGAGACATTTTGAAGACGAAAGTGCTGAAGTATTGCATGCGTTTTAACCACACACTAACTATTTTTTACTTCCAGATACTAAATCAGAATGAAATACAGCTTACTATTTCTATTCTTGTACATATCGACAAGTTCTAGCTACCGAATACTGAGCATCCAGCATGCGCCTTCTCAAAGCCACTGCAATTTGATGATGGGGCTCGTGAAACCGCTACTGGAAGCCGGTCATGAGGTAACAAATCGCAATTCTCTCTTCTTCATTTCCTCTTATCTTCTTAGCTTATAACACTTTTGACGATCACTGTGGCTTAGTGGTTTGCGAGTTGGCGTTCAAGCCGGAGGTCCCGGGTTCGAATCCCACCAGGTAACAAAAGTTTTTCTCTGTTCCTGGCTCATGGATGTTACATGTATTAATGTATGTGTATTATATAATAATAATTAAGTATTAGCGCAGAGTTCTGTTTTCAATTCTCTGAATCTTCCCTGGCCTACCGGATTCCGGACAATAAAGTATACACCCTCATTACAAGCACACGCATTTATAGCGCCGCGCGCACAGGGCCGATAGAGTCAAGATGCATTCGATAATTTCGACGGCGAAGTTCGAAATCAAAAATGTATGGGATGATGACATACAGATAGTTGTAATGACGTAGAGGCATCCGCTAAGAAAGGATTTTTGAAAATTTCCACCTAAGGGAGTGAAAAAGAGGTTAAAACTTTGGAAACCGAACTCCACGCGGACGAAGTCGCGGGCAAGAGCTAGTCTATTATAAGGATAAAAATGATACAGTCGAAAATGTTTTTAGTTCCTTCTCCCAGCGCGTGTTACTCTTTTTTGCCGCAAGCTGTACCTACGTACTCATAAGTAGTTCTATTGCACGTATTCATGCGTGCATTTTTTCTTCAACCTTCAATATGCCGTGAATTGTGTACTTTCAGGTGACTATGATTACAATATATCCGGACAAGAAATCGATAAAGAATTTAAGAATTATCGACCTCAGTGTTCTTAAAACTGCAGTTGACCGTAAGTTGCGAAAACTTGATAAAAATATACCTATGCTCATAGACGTGTTATAATATAGACGATGCCGAGGCAAAAAATGTCCCCACTTAAATGACCCCACTTTTGGGATTGTTTGGGGCCATTTTGACATTTGAGGTATGGTAAAATCAAGATGGCGTAACTTGTATGAATATTTGTTCTGTCAAATATACGTCATTTTTGAAATTATTGTGCTCTGTGTTTGGTGACCTCTTAGCGGTAAATAAGCAGAATAGCGAATTTTATAAGCCGAACTGAAGTTAGTAAACGTGTCCTGGCCGACAACTTTTTATTTCTCAGCGCTAGCAATTTTTGCCAAGCGCTTTTTTCCGCAAAACACAGCCATTGCCTATATGCATCATTGCATCGACACTCAGGGACGGCACTTGGTGAAATTTTAAGTTTTTAAGCCAAGTTTTTTCGTAAACAGACGTCAACATAATGAAAAACGACGACAATTTAATGAAGGAGATGAGGAGGGTAGTCGCGAATATTTCTGCTACCATAACGAACCACCCCGAAGTCCGCCATGCGCTGACCAAGGAGAACTATGATGCGGTTATCAGCGAACACTTCCTCAGCGATGTAGAGGCTGGGTAAATCCTATTACTTACTACTTTATATCCGCAAAAAGTACAATGTTCCCATGAAGTACTGTATTTACGCGGGCGGAGCCGCGGGCAAAAACTAGTCTTTATGTTATTATTATTCATTAATGTCTGGACACGTGACCTGATCGAAAATTCGTAAGATGCAACTTACAAACTGTATTTTCTTGGGATGGGTAAAAAATGTTAAACTCGCATCAGGACACGTGACCTGATCGAAAATTCATAAGATGAAACTTACAACTGTTTGCTGTCTTAGTTCCCTTACGAGAGCATGAAACTATTTTAGTATCTTTTAAATAAGATGGCGAATTTCCAATGATAGAGCTTTTTTTGGGATGGGTAAGAAATGTTAAACACGTGACGTACGTAAGACAGACGTTAATGTTGAAGTTTTCACTTCTGCCAGCACTCCCGGAGTGCAACCCGTTGTTTTTTTTTTTTTTTTTGTAGAAGATATCTTGGCACGCACCTGACACCTCACGTAATAAATGCCGCACTTTTGAATAGGCGAACACCTTTCTAGTCATGTTTTTCCTAGTCTTCTTGCTATCTAAAGGTATCGACTATCGACAACGACAGTAGGCAAACGCTCTATGGCATATTCTAAATTCACTTTTAAAAACTGAAGACGTCTTCAAACATAAATACATGAACTCTTCGACATACCTATTGTTTTTTAAAGGTACGCAGCAACGTTAAATGTCCCATGGATCCAACTGCACGGTGAAATGACTCCTCATCTGGAGCTCCTGCTGGATTCGTTCCGAGGCATCTCAACCGTGCCCACCATGATGAACAACGCCTTTATACCGATGACCCTGGGGCAGCGACTGAAGAACACCATGTGGTATTTCCTGATAACTTATGGCTTTCTGTAAGAATTATTTTTACTGTCAAAAAATTAGGTCTAGCATTTTCTAAGTTATCGGTTTTTAGATATGACTGCTAAACTGCCATCTTCTTTTCTAATTAAGCCAACCGGTTCTAACCAAAGTTCAACCGGCCAAGTGTAAGTTGGACTCGCGAAGGTTTCCTTACAAAACAGCAAAAAAATTCACATTTGTCGTAAGGGGGACTCCCTTACGACAAATGTGAATTTTTTGCTGTTACACTTATATGTTTATTTTATTCTGTCTTTTTTATTGTAGCGACAACAGAAATACATCACCTGTAAAAATTGCAACTGTCTAGCTATCACGGTTATAGGGATACAGCCTGGTGACAGACAGACAGACAGTAAGATACGGAACCCTAAAAATAGAAGCATATCTAAAATAGAAGCATATCTAAAATGGGAGCCCAAATATCACTTTTTAGTTCACTGTCATCGAAATATTGTAATACTTACATGTACCTAATGGAGTTCAATATATACTATAACAAATCAACAGAAAGGACTACTCAGCGAGTGAGCTTGAATACCAGCAGAAGTTCGGTCCACTCGCGGAAGCTAGAGGCCACAAATTGAAGCCATATGCTGAAGCCATCCGCGACGTCTCGATTCTGTTCCTCAACTCTCATCCGTCCTACACCGCGGCCCGCAGTCTGCCGCCGAATGTAGTGGAGATCGGGGGTTATCATGTTGATGATTATGTCCCGCCGCTACCTCAGGTAAGGACCATACAATCTTGGCTCTTTCATAAGCTACTGCTCTAGCATATAGCGACAAGAAATTCAATAAATTTCCACGAAATCAGGCCAACCAGCTGGCCTTCAAAGTAGATCTAAAATTGTGACAAACACTTTTTATTGTAGGATTTGCAAGAGTTATTGGATTCGTCCAAGAATGAAGTCGTATATTTCAGCATGGGGTCTGTCATCAAGGCTAAAAACTTACCTGATAAATTAAAGCAGGAGCTGGTGAAAATGTTCGGAGAACTGCCATATACAGTTCTATGGAAATTCGAAGACGAAATTGAAAACCCGCCGAAGAATCTTCACGTCAGGCCTTGGATGCCACAGCCGAGTATATTGTGTAAGATTATTATTACAGGACACAGACATTGCCAAACGTTGCACATTACTCCCTTTAGTAGGTAAGGCAGAGCAAGGGTAGAAGTAAGGTCTACTAGGGTCCTAAAACCATCGACGTCTATATTACAGACGAGGCGTGTCAATTCAAAAATGGCCCCACTTTTGGGGTTGTTTGGAACTATTTGACATTTGACTTGTAAGGTATGGTGAAATCAAGATGGCTAACATTTGAGATATGATGAAATCTAGATGGCGTATTTTTTTCTTGTATGAAGATTTGTTTAGTCAAATGTATATCTACTTCATAACCAATGACCTTCTAATACATGGACATTGCATGAGAGCGCTGTAAACGGGACGGCAGAACTGTGCGCAAATGCGAAGTGAGCACACTTTTTACGTTAGTCGTGTTTTGACAGCAAAACAGTAAACATGCAAAAGTGTGTCGTGAAAAAGTCTAGTAAAATAATACTAGAACAACGCAAAAAAGATGGTGTGACCTACCACTGGTAAGTTGATTTTATTTATAAAAGATAACAAGCGTAAACGTGTAAAAAAATAGAAAAAAAACACTGAAATTTCAATAAATGTTGTAAATTATTAACGAGTATGGCTGTGCTATTCCTATTTTTTTCTTTCATGCACGCCAGAAAGAGACAGGCGACAGGACGCGACAAGAACATAGTCAGAAAACAAAAACGTGGAGTCGCTTTTTGTTCAAAACTTTTAAGTACTTACGATAACAATTATTTTTACTTTACTGACCAAGTGGAGGGTAATATTTTTCGAGTGTGGGTGATGTTTTTCGGGTGTATGTATAATTCATGTAATTATGTATGTGTTATGTATGAGGATCTGTTTCATTATTACCGCGCCTGTAGCCAAGACGGCTTGATGAATTTCTGATTGCGAGGTGTCGTGTGGTTAGATTAGTTTTGATCCCAAAATTGATGAAGGGTACATTTTTACCAGACTATATCCAATTCAAAAGAAGGTTATTAGTCAGGTTCTATTTTTTTTTTCAATTGGTTAGATTGTTTTTTCACGGTTATTAATTGCAACATTTCTTTACAACCTATATAAAGACTGCTTATTTTAGCTTTCCTGTAAACGAGATTAAGAGAGAAACAATAGAAAGATCCGAAGAATTTTACAAACCAAATGAGTCGAGCGTCATTTGCTCGGATCATTTCCTTGAATCTAATATTTATTTCACCGCTAAAGGATTTAATCGTTTAAAAAAGACAGCTGTTCCGCATATAGAGGTTATTATTAGACACAGTTCAAGTTCATATTTTATTTTTTCAAATGTAATATGTATTCCTGCAATTAAATTAATATTTTTTTCAGTTTGGCGTTGATTCTGGACCGAGTAAATCAAGGAAGAGCGGTATGGAAGAGACATGTGATGTACCTGCAAGTCTTTAAAATGAAAATTATTCAAATACTACCTGGCATCATCTTTTCACTATAAAACTTATTTTTTTCAGGGGCTGACTGCTGCGCATTGTAATTTATATTGCGCTACTGATGGAGTTAAACGTTTAAAAAAGACAACTGTTCCGCACATAGAGCTTAGTAGTAGAATTGTCCCAATCGCAAAAAAGAAACATTAGCATGCAGCATATCAGCCGCAATAAAATCGGTCAAACCGCTCAAAAGTTATGTATGTGTGTGTGTGTAGTGTAGTAGTAGTAGTGTAGTGTAGGGTTTACATACTTACACACACACACACACACACACACACACACACACACACACACACACACACACACACACACACACACACACACACATACAGACATAGTGACACCCGTGCGGGGGTAGTCAGGGAAGCTTCCTGTGACCTCAGAACGTCGAGATCTGATGAGAATTCGATTTTTGCAAAACGGATATTTTTTGCAATATTAGATTTTCTTAGCGGGAAGTTAAAAATAATGAAATAAAATAATCTATTCCAGTGCACTTGATTATTTTAACTATACAAAAATATTGCAATAAAATAATTTTACTTACTTTCCTATGCATACATACATACAAACCTACATTAATTTTTAATAACAGCTGACTAACGACTAACCTGGTCAATCATACATACATAGGATTAGAGATTATTTTGCCGTAGTCTTGTGAGAATATTTGTAGGTAAATATTATTGTTACGAACACACAAAGAGACTAGCGCCATCTAGCGTCAGCCAATGAAACCACTTTGTATGAACAAAGACAACGTGAAACCCCCTACTCAATACTAGATGGCGCTACTGTGCGAACTTTCCCGAAAAATCCAACACGATTACGCGAGTCGGAAACTTTCTGGAATAGTCTGGGACTCGATTCGGCCCGTATAAATAGCCGCAGGAATACGAGCGAGTTCAGTTCAGTTTCGAGCTACCTTCGGGTGATTTCGAAGTGAAAACTAGTGATCAAGAGTGTTACCAGTGAGTGAAACCCACGACTTGGCTACGACATAGGACATCGTTAGTGCTTAGTGTTTGGACTTAGTGCTTTGTGTTGGACCTAGTGCTAGTGAATAAAGTCTTCAAAAGAGTCAGCAGGTCTTTCTCTCCAAATCCTTCGAACCCTAACACGTAACATTATTTTATTCATTGAAGTATATGATTTACATATTTATTTATTTTATTTTACAATTTATGTACCACGCAATAAATAGGTTAACAAACATTACTTAAAAAATAAAACATTTTGTACAAAGGTACATCTTATTCCACAATGGAATGTCTTCCAGAAGACCTGTATAGTATAGGACTAGATAATTGACTAATGAAAAGCAAAAAATTTGCGTGTACTCTAGCTACTTTGAAATAACTACTTAATTTACAATAAAAATAAATAATACGTATTAATAACAGATAACATAATATATCGAATATTACACTTATTAAATAAGATAAATACAAATTAAACATGATGTTAAAACAGTGAACTATTTTTAGGTTTGTCTGAGATAGTGTTATTTTAGTCTCTTTTTAAATAATGCGAGAGTTTTACATTCACGGATCTCTGATGGCAAGGAGTTCCAGAGCCTGGCAGAATGTATAGTAAAAGAGCAGGAAAAGAAGTCGGTATTGTGAGAAGGAATTTGGAGAAGTGTGCGTCTTTTAAATCAAAGTTTTTTCTAGCTAGCCCAGTATAAATAATGAAAACGTAACTCAGAGCTGTAATTCCACTACGAAATAATATTCCTTCCATTTGACTTTACCGTACCGTCGGATAAGAATTTAGCCTACGTCATCCGGACCATAATAAAAAAATCGATTGACACACCATTCATCAAAATCAACTCAGTAGTTTATGGGTAGAACATAATTATGTTCATACAAACCAACACACATACATACCCAACATACATACATAGACTGCTAAAATACCATAAACCTTTTGGCGTAGTCGGATACAAAAAATCTTTCCAAAAGAAAAATCAAAAAATTTATAGTCCGTTGTTACTCCACTACTATCTTTGTTCCAATCACTTTCTAAAATCAACATAATATGTAGCTTCGACTACAAAATTGTTTTACATTACTGCTTAGCAACCGCGGACATTTTAAAGGACACGAACATCAACGGCAATGTATGGACAGAGCAGTCGAAGCACAATATGGTGAAATAAAAAACACGTGCCATGCTTACGCTTTGTTTTTGTATGGCGTGATTTGTCCATGTGTATTAGAAGGTCATTGTTCATAACCCATAATTTAAAATCATTGCCTAAAACAGCAAATACAAAGTACAAAGCTATTCAACGCTTTAAAGCTTTTTTGAGAATATTTTTGTCAAAATCAGATTTCATTCTGTCTCGGTCATAAGATATAGCAACAAGTTTAAACCATGCAAGGTTTAGACGTTACCTGAGCAAGACCTTACATTATATTTTACAGCACATCCAAACGTCAAGGTGTTCATAACCCACGGCGGCGCGCTCAGCACCATAGAGTCACTGCGGTTTGGGAAGCCCATCCTCGCCGTGCCGGTGTTCGGAGACCAGCCCAGCAATGCGAAGCAGACGGTGCACGCGGGGCGGGCGCTGATGGTGCCCTACTCGCCGGATATGGTCCCGGACCTCAGCGTAGCCTTGAATGAAATGCTAACAAATAACAGGTATGATAATCTATATTTTACTATTGGTTGGATATGAGAATGTTAAAGTTTTTAACTGAAAGTCGTTTCAAAATGTTTACATAAGTCTTCATTTGACAGAAGAGGATTATTTTTCTTAGTTAAAATAATTAGTTTTAAGCTCCATTTCACTCCCAAAGTATAAAATTATTTTCATACAATTACATTATTTTTACCCGAATTACTTAAAATAAAAAAGACGGATTGCACTCTGGGAGTGCCGGCAGAAGTGTAATTGGAGGTAAAGGTCAAATGTCAAGGTCAAGATCAAAGTCAAAGGTCAATGTGTTGGGAGGTCGGGGTCGGAGTGAATACGAACTAAAATAGTTTCATGCTCGCGTAAACCAAGATAGCAAACAATTGCAAGTGAATCTTACGCATTTTCGATCAGGACACGTGACCTGTCGCGCGAGTTTAACAGTTTTTACCCATCCCTAGAAAAGTGCTCAGCGCCGCTGAAGAAGTATTTACTTAAAAAAAACAAGATAATTGAATCCTAGAATTTGAAAGTTTCATCTAGTGACCATTTTAGATGACACTTTTGAGATACGAAAACTGCGCCAGTTAAACTTGTTTATCTACTTAGTACCTTATTGCTTGTGTAAACGTCTTTACACAAGCAATAAGTATATGACGTGCCCCAAAGTTTTCGTAATCGATTTTACCAAACCTTATATATGTAGAGTTTATGAGCTTATAACCTTCAGAAACCGTGCATAAATCTCCTCTGTGGAACAAAATAAAGTCGTTTTAGGTACTTCATTTTTATATTATGAATACGTATATCACAATCTTCTTCTTTATGAAAAGGTTTTTTTTTCAGTTACTACAAACAGGCGCAGTACCTGTCACGTTTGTTCCACAAGAGACCGCTGCCGCCGAGGAAACTCGTCACAAACTATGTGGAACTCGCCATAGAGAGCAACGGTACGTATTCGTGATGTCAATGTTCACTAATTTTAAATGTAAGTTTTATTTATGGAAAAAATACTCGTGAAATAATTATTTCAATGCGTCAATTAGTTTCCAAGATATTTAACTTTAAAGTGGCCCAGAAGACGGTAACTTGCGACTAAGCGGCCGGCGCGGCGTTTCAAATGAGAATAGGAACGTCAATGACCTTTTTCTGTCACATATCACTTGAAAAGTGCGATTTTCAGGAAAAGTTGTGTATTATCATATTACATATTAGTATTCTTGCATTTAATTTAAATAAAAACGTTAAATAGTAATCAATTATTTAAGCATAAATTTAACTATCGAAACAATATGGCGCCGACTCGATCCTATTCTCATTTGAATCCCACTATACGGCGCGAACTCCGGATATAACGGCCGACCGCAGTTGTAGCATGACGTCACGCTGTTAGCGGGATTCGAAAATATTCGGAACTTAGAAACGGATGTAAAAATTGTAACTAATTAATTAATATTTTTGAATAAACCAAAAACTGTATCTGTATACATAATAGCTTTATGCCGCGTCCAGACTGCTCGCGAAGTCGGCCGAGGAAGTCCTTCGCGAAGTAACCCGAAGTACGAAAAGGTACAGCGAAGTTCGTGCATACACTGTCTTATTCAGCCAACCTCGGCCTACTTCACGAGTAGTATGGATTAGGCTTTATTGTAAAAAGGTTTAGTTTATTTAACTAATTACATAGATTCTTATGTACTTACACTCACAGACATTTTCGGAGAACCACATTCGACCTTATCACTATGTCATCATCAAGTGTCATTTCCTCAGGTGCCCATCACCTCCGCTCGAAGACGACAATGTACAAGTGGTACGAGGTGTACATGCTGGACCAGGCGGCTGTACTCCTGGTAGCGCTGTACATCCTGCATAGAATACTGCACAAAATGGCGGACACCGTGAAAAGGACGTTCTTGAATACTGAAAAAATGAAGAGTGACTAAATTTATTTCGTACCTCGATTTATAATTATGCTTATATTCGCATCTTCATACCTTAAGCTATGGTATAGAGTTATTAAAGGTAGAAAACCTTTATTTATTAAAAAGTTACGCCATCTTGGTTTTCACCATACTTCAAATGTGAAAATGGCCCCAAAAATCTCAAAGATTGGGCCATTCAACTGGAGACACTTTTTGCCCAGACATGCCTCGTCCCGCGTCTATGGTTTAAAGTGACCCAATGTGCGTCTATGGTTTTAACTTTTAAGTTACGTACAGACTGATAAGGATCTTTTGGCACGTGGACAAAATCAGAACGAACATCGCCGTCTTGTAAAATGTCACTTTTAGTAATAAGTATTGTTTTGTAGTTGCGACACTTACCTTTTGGCACGTGGATAAAATCAGTACTAACATCGCCGTCTTGTAAAATGTCACTTTTAGTATTATGTATTGTTTTGTAGTTGCGACACTTACCTTTTGGCACGTGGATAAAATCAGTACTAACATCGCCGTCTTGTAAAATGTCACTTTTAGTATTATGTATTGTTTTGTAGTTGCGACACTTACCTTTTGGCACGTGGATAAAATCAGAACTAACATCGCCGTCTTGTAAAATGTCACTTTTAGTATTAAGTATTGTTTTGTAGTTGCGACACTTACCTTTTGGCACGTGGATAAAATCAGTACTAACATCGCCGTCTTGTAAAATTTCACTTTTAGTAATAAGACGTATTGTTCTTATTTGCGACACTCACGCCCCCATCCAAGTGCCAAAAGATCCTTGTACGACTGTATTTCAGAAATCGGGTGATTTTCCAAATACACGGATGACAGCAATAATTATTATGAGAAATAATAAAAAAAACATGAGGATAAATAATTTTATGTATTTACAATTTAACACAATGATAATACATCTGTAAACGTTCGCACTGCTATGTGTCATACAAAAATACTATGTCAATACAATGCACAGGCATTACAGGAGTTTACTGATCATAGACAAAGAAACTGCAGAGGATGTTGACTCCTATTTTTAACCTCCGACAAAAACATTGGTGTTATAAGAATTTGACGTGCCTGTGTGTGTCTATATATGTGTGTTTGTGTATGTGTGACACTCTTTACATACAGAAATAGTTCTTCTTTCCTCTAGCCTCCATATCACAAGGATAACATGTAACTTGAGAGTCTCTTACTTTAAGAGGTGATTAAGAATTTGTATTAGTGTCTTTGAGATTTAATACTATTCTAAAGCAGTTTCAATGTCTATTTAGTAACTTAAGTCAATTTAATTAGTGACTATATTAGAATAAAGAAACGAGAAAGGACATTAGGAGTTTTAGCAGCTTTATATAAAAGTATGTCCAAACAAAATATTATAATTAGATTGTACAATTTTCATTCATATTTAATTATATGAATTAAATATGAATGGAAATTGTACAATCTAATTATAATATAATACGGAAAAGTGGAGATAATAATTAACAAATTATTAATCATTTTAAATGGTTATTCGTTGAAATTAATAAAAGTTTCACAGTATTTATCCCACAGCCTATATCTATAGGCGGCGGCCTATATCTATATATCTATGCGACCTATGCCATTGTAATTCAGATGCAAATTCACTTACATCTAACCTAATTTTATCTTTTCCCGTGGTAGTCTGATTCACAAGATCCATTTCAGTGAATTTCTGTCCAAGGGCACCAAAAATTGCAAAAGTTATAATCAATTTAGTAAGAAAAAGGTATGGTTTTTTGAAAATATCTCGGACAGAGAACAGAATTGTTTATAACTTTATTAATTTTTTCAAGCCCGTCTTGAAATTTTTCAAAAGGTTTCTAGAGGTCAATCCGAAACAAAAGAGCCCTGGATCATAATTTTCGGTGCCTTTGGACAGAAATTCACTAAAATGGATCTTGTGACTTAAGACTAATATAAAGGTTCCATTGTAGAATTCCCAATGTCCTTTAAATCGTCTCCCTATTGATGAAGCGATATCTAAAATTATACATTCTAAAATATACAGTTTAATACAATCGATTCTGAAATAATAACAATAAGTACATAACAATAGTTATAGATTCTTGACTTAGTATGATTTACATTCATTTTTTTATTCTCGCCACACCCAAGCATTTCGTGTGTTAAAAGATTTATGAAAACATTGCTTTTTCTGCTGGCACTTTCAAGAGGGCGGCAAAACCTAAGTAAGGGGGCGGCAAAATTGACGTCCGCTCCGGGCGGCAGACACCCACGCTACGCCACTGCGTATACACTATGTTTTTTTGGTTATTAAAATTCAATAAATAGAGGATACCATTTTTTTCTTGAATAAGTAATATAATATGTATCAAGATTTTGGCATAATAAAATCTATTCATCATCATCTGAGCTCGCCAGGGGCTTTAGCCAAGAATCAAGATGCCTTTCGCTAAGTCTTGATCTTGATCTGAAGTAAGATCTTTATAAGTAATTGTATTTAACGATGGCATATTGGCTAAACTCCCACGCTATACTTCTGCAGGCTAGCGATATATTAACTATTAAAAGTAATAGAATATACTAATATTTAGAGAGCCAGATACATAGGATATGCGTATTTAATAATAACTAGAATTTTTAATATATTTGTATACTATTATCGAATATAAAATTTGGAATGTTGGTATTTAAAATTTAATTAATTATTTTTCAATACTAAATATTCATTAATTTGTTCTAGTCAGTCATAAACTATCAAAGTCTGATAAATTAATAAGTATATCTATTTTGATTATCTATATTAATATGATCTTTTAGTTCAAAATAAAAGGTCATAAAAGGGCAGTCCAAAATAAAGTTTATGAATTCCATACCTAATGAAGTGATGAACAACACGGTCGTGTTATCTGTGCACTTCTATGGAATACGATTTAATAATTTCCAATAATTATTTACACTAGATAATTGTTTTAACGTTGGATATTCGATACTGACAATACAATTAAGTCATAACGTTATTTCTAAAATAAAGATTTACAATCTTCACGTTGTTTATATAAGTCATATATTAAACATAAAATGAAGATTGTAAAGAATAAAACGAATAATTACGTGGGAAGCACATTTACAAAATAGGCTTGTCCAATAAAGGACGATTCCAGGGTTTCTATGGAAACTGGGCCCACGCTCCAATAGGAATGTGTGAAAAAATGTTACTTATCTATTGCCAAAACTACCATGTTTAGTAAATAATAACTCTGAACGAACTAAGATTTGGCTTTAGCGCTAGGGTAACTTTTATTAACTCGAAAATACCTTTCTTTTGATGTATCACACATATCTATTGGAGGGTGGGCCCAAGATTTACATCATCCTTTATTGTTCGTGGCCTGATTAGAACGCCATTAATTGTCGCAACTACAGGTGGCGTTTATTATTGCGTAAAGAACTATCGCCACAAGTCGTGGATGCAACAACGTAAGAGCATTTTCACATTACGCGGCACCAGTGGCGGATTATCCTAAAGGCAAACTAGGCACGTGCCTAGGGGCGCGATAAAGGGGCGCTCCGACCGAGCGAGGTGGTATGCCCGATCAAGCCGAAGCCCTGCGCGATCACCCCCTCCCCTCCCTCCATGACGAGTTATTTATAATATAGGGGCGCCGATGACATGTTTGCCTACAGCGCTCTCAATATTTAATCCACCTCGGAAACGCTCTTATATCTTTGTCATAAGTGCGTATTTATAATATCTAGTCCGATGACGGATATCGCGCCGATAATGATACCCGTCTTAGGGACCATCCACAAATTACGTCACGCAAAATTTCGAATTTTTGAACCCCTACCCCCCCCCCCCCCCCCCCATGTCACGCTTTTTAGTATCCCTTTACCTGTATTTAACATGTACTGTCACACTTTGTATGACCCCCCCCCCCCCCCCCCTCCCCCATCAGGTGTGACGTAATATGTGGATGGACCCTTAGTCATGTTTCATATTGAAACATATCCCTGTCTATTTCTCATGCTTTGTTATTTATTCGATATTGTATCGTATAATTTGAAAACGCTTTTTTAATATCCAGTCCGCTGACGGATATCGCACCAATAATGACACCTGTCTTAGACCGGAATTCTTGGTCGTTGCTTCAGAAAATACTTAAGAATTTTCGAATAAGTCTGCCTTATTTGTATGAAATAATACTTAAGACAATGCTTAAGTTACGATGTGAATCGAAATGTCACCTTACGCATGTCTATATAAGGCGAACTTAGAAATAAGACTCGACCAAGAATACCACCCTTAGTCATGTTTAATATTGTGTTCATCATGTTTCATGTCTCTCTCATTCATTCAAATTATCCGATATCGTATAGTATAGAAAACGCTCTGACGTCCAATTTCTACTAGCGTGGCTTTGGTCTCCCCTGTCGTTGGTCCATCGTTGTAAAGCAAGTATTTAATACTGAATGTTCTTTTTAAATTATATCACAAATCATATAATTTTTAATTAGAACCATTTTGATATAGTACGGTAATTTCACGTTAGTGTCTTGACTTACGGTTTGATTTAATTTATGACTAAATAACGAATTTTATTTGCTGTCGGTGACATTCTTCTGCGCTTTTAACCTCGCTATCTCTTCACCGAGGGTATCTATGTTGTCCTGTAAAAAGAAATCATATTTATTATGTATTTACCAAAATAACATAAGATCTCATTTACTCCTTCTCAATAACATGTCGTTCGTGTACGTACTTATGTGAGTACGTACATGTGCGAGCCCGCGCGCACGCACCTTCAACGTAATGTTTTTGAGTAGGGTGTGTGCGTGTACGTTCATAAACGCATACGTATTAAATACGTACCTACATGCTTGAGCGTGCGTACGTGTACGTGTGTGTTAGTACTTACGAGCGTTCATGAGCGTGCGTGTGCGAGCGTGCACGTGCCTTGAACATCATGTTTTACGTACGTACGTGTGCGTGTGTACGTACGTACGTGTGCGTGTGTACGTGCGTACGTGTGCGTGTGTACGTGCGTACGTGTGCGTGTGTACGTACGTACGAGCGTGCGTGTGAGTGCAGCGCGTACCTTGAACATCATTTACGTACGTACGTGTGCGTGTGTACGTACGTACGAGCGTGCGTGTGCGTGCGGCGCGTACCTTTAGCGTGATGTTCTTGAGCAGCGTGTCCTCGAGCAGCGCCTGCAGACGGCGGTTCATCTCCAGCGACAGCTCCGGCGTGAGGCCAGCCGGGTCGCCGCCCCACACCGCCGCCATCGCGCCGCCGCCCAGCCGCGCTAGCTCTTGCTGTGAAGTACAACACCTATTAGTTCCTCCTAGCAGTAGTTTAAGTAGCTAAAGATAATATTTTTGCAGTACATTATCAATAATCATTATCATTAATGAACTAAATATAACAAAATTGTTAACGATTGAAATTTTACCTTAGTGAGTCTCCGACGTGGCTGCATGAAATGCGGTATTTCTTATTTAATCAAGTATCAATAAATAACAAAGTAGATATTTTATTATTAAATAGGTTAGAAACCATGATATAACTCCCCACACAGATCTCGGTGACGGTGGCCGGTTTCATTGAAACCAGGCCAGTTACGCAGGAATAATTTTATAGTGATCAAGTGTGTGCGCAGTACACAAGAGCACTATCTCTTCCTTTACTTCCATAACCCAGTGGGACGGATAACCGACACAACTGATGAGAGATCAAGCGCAAGTCCGACTTTTTATATGTCCATCCGACGCTTAAAAAGTTACCTTTCTTAAACCATGTGAGGCTTATAGTATTTAGTCGATCATGCGAAATGAAATTGAAGCAAACGCTAATTATGATCTATAAGAGTTAATATATTAACAGATATTCAATGCTCAGTAATCCGTTAACATTATATTAATGGAGACTAAGGATCATTTATGAAATATGGGGGCAAACGAGCAAACGGGTCACCTGATGGAAAGCAACTTCCGTCGCCCATGGACACTCGCAGCATCAGAAGAGCTGCAAGTGCGTTGCCGGCCTTTAAAGAGGGAATAGGGTAATAGGAGAGGGTAGGGAAGGGAATAGGGTAGGGGATTGGGCCTCCGGTAAACTCACTCACTCGGCGAAACACAGCGCAAACGCTGTTTCACGCCGGTTTTCCGTGAGCCCGTGGTATTTCTCCGGTCGAGCCGACCCATTCGGCCCATTTATAAACGGAGACGGAAGCTGTTGATAGCTGAACGGCATTACTGGCATCAGACTATCAGTGTACAATTAGTAGGTACCTTGGCGGCGTCGGCATCTGTAGGCGCGAGCGCAGCGGGCGGCAGCGCGGGCAGCAGGCGGCGCAGCAGCCGCGCCTTGCCGCGCAGCTCGGCGGTGAGCGCCCGCGCGTGCTCCTCCAGGAACTCGCAGCGCTCCGCCCGCCGCGCCGCCGCGCGCTGCAGCGACACTATACGCTCGATCAGCGCCTGACGGTCCGGTGCCACCGCCTACACAAAAGACGGTGATTGAAGGCCCTGACTCGCGCCGAGAATCCCCGAGAAACGTGAACGACTCTACGGGAGAAGAGAAATGCCCGCCTCTCTTCTCCCACTGAGTGAAGAGTGAGATCCGCGGCTTATGAACCAGCTTACTGTTGGTAAGCCGCGTAAGATAATATATTTTATTACGCTTAGCGAGTAACTAAAAGTTATTGTTTTGTTTTAGTACTGTATTTTATTTTAAAAATGAATAGATTTTCAATATTTATAAGGAAATCCGATCAAAAGTCGATTTGCATGAAGCCTTCGCCACTTTAAAGAGAGATGCAACTTTTTGCAAGATTGCTCGCCATGAGTGTGTATGACGTATTTAATTAATTTAACTTTATGAATTGTTTATG
This sequence comes from Glaucopsyche alexis, assembly GCA_905404095.1. NCBI lineage: Eukaryota > Metazoa > Arthropoda > Insecta > Lepidoptera > Lycaenidae > Glaucopsyche > Glaucopsyche alexis. Next base: position 29,652,213 of record FR990044.1, read on the forward strand.
AAATTTAAAAACCTTAAACGTCAAAGGAACATTGGTAACTTTTGTAAATGGAAACAGAGGGAAATACAAGTCAGTGTTTTATGAGTTACGACGTCACACCTTTGTTTGACGACATACCTATTCCGTTTGAAACTGTTTTTAAGTTAACGCCAAAAGAGGCTAGGTTTGTTTGCATTTTTAAATATCAAGGTTTCGGAGATTTTGTAAATATTTACAAGTTACAATATTACTTCAATACAAATAATAACTAATATTTATACCAATATACTTTAGCTTTACCAATACACTAGTTTTGTGGAGTGTGGACTGTTGCACAATCTACTGAAAAGTTTTGTCTCTGTCGCTCGATGTAAAGTAAGCTGTGACAAAAGTTCCGAATAAGCTATCCGATAGAAGATTGTGAAACAGGCCCTTAATCTCAACTCTCTAATGATGTACTTCTATTTACTTGCTAAACTATTTTTAATTTCATAACTATGTCGAGTTTTGCGAAACTCTTATCAAATCTATTTACTTCCACAAGAATATAACTCGTTACATGAACAGACCTGTGCCATTAGCATTTTAATTAAACTTGGGCGCTTTATCTGAAAACGACATTATTTTAAGGTTTTTTTTGTTTTTTTTTTTTTGTGGACGCGACAGAAAATTGAGCACTGTAAAAGACTTTGGATATGACGATTTAGAAATACGGTGATGAAAATTTTAACAAATATTCTATTTCCGCCTTTTACATTTATTTCGTACTGCATAGGCCCATATTATAAATACCTTATAGACTAACATACATATTACCATATTATTATATTATATAACTAACACTAAACACGTAATGGCTATAAGCCGCCATCTCACAAAAAAAATGTACTAGCGAAGATTTCTATTTACAGCGTTTTTTTCTGTCGCGAGCACAAAGAAATCCTCGTGGGTAAGTAGCCTACGGCTTGTACACATGTCCACGTCACGACATCTGTATCGTCAACGTGAAAGGGGGCAGTGTTGCGGCTTCGTTACAGGCGTCGTCGTGACGTGGCGATATGGACAGGTTCGAACATGAAGAGAATTGTGCTGTGTTTCTCAAATTTTCAAACCGTCGACGAACTGGACCTAAGGCTGGGACTATATTGTCCGTAAAGCCAATGTCAATGCTCGACACTTGGCACTGTCATTTCAGCTCCATTAAATTAGCGCAGAGTTCTATTTTCAGTGATCAAAATTTTCCCCTGCCCGCCGGAGACCGGACAATACGATCCAGTCCCAGCCTAGTGAGTATACAACGTAATATTATTTGAGGGCCTTCCCACACATTCCGGAGCTGTGGACCACATCGCTGCAATGTGCAGGCTTGGGGAGTCCAATTGAAGATGATGTTCTCGCGAATAAGATTTATTAACTCACTCTTAATACACTTACATTATATATAAGGTTTGGTAAAATCAATTACGGATACTTTGGGCATATGATGTGCTGCTTGTGTAAAGACATTTAAGAAGAAAAATATTTGTCATACTCGAAAAAATTTTTTTGTCTTTATATGGGCGAGGTTGCGTTTAGCGGAGAGCCGCACATACATTAGATAATTTTTTTAGTTTGAGTATGACAATTATTTTTCTGCCTAAACGTCTTTACTTAAGCAGTGGATCACGTGCCTGAAGTATCCGTAATTGATTTTCGGAGACCTTATATATTGGAAGGGAGGTGATACACACACTACTTCGGAACCATCAGCGACACCGAGTACCTAGTTTTACTGTAACTCATAACAAACAGCGACATTTTGTCGTACCGCATCGCAACCACAACGTAACTACAGCTTGACTACATTTTATCGCGTTAGTGTGGTGTGGTTGTGGACTGTGGTACGTGTAACGTGTGGGAAGGCCCTAAAATTTAAATATCAGTTGATTATGCGACGTAGGCTCACCTCGACTTGGGGCAGGTCGCCGGGCGCTCTCTCGCCGTTGGAGGCACCTTCGCCACTGCTTAGAGAGCTAACAGAACCTGAAATAAATCCCCTATATTATTTCTGTTATAAACGTAAGAAAATACAGCCATATAATATTACAAGAGGAACAAGCGAACGTCCACAAACGTAGGTACGCGCATATTACACACATTTTTTGTTACTAGATGTTTCCCTTGACTAGGGTTACCTGGAAGTTAAAATCGAAAAGCCGGTTGCAAGTGTTAAAAATACTGATTTCAGTTATAAAGTCCGGTCCGGTAAAATATGAACTGGACAACCGACAGCAACAATTTCTTGATCAAAGTTGTTATTCAAATATGTGATCATATTGATATCCACATTTTTAGCAGCAACTCCAAAATTTAAATTAGATAGCGTTATCGCCAGTGAAAGACACGCACTTTTCTTTTAAAATATACTTTTCAAGCGTTGACAGTAGAATTGGGTACACGACTACATCTAAAATATTTAGTTTCATTAATGTATTCAGAAATTTTAAGGCATTACTACTTCGTAAATGTAAAAAATTATAATATTTTATTTATAGTTTAGTAATTAGACACATCTAAAAAGTACAAAAAATTTTTTTTTTTGCTAAATAAGTAAACAAAACCTACATCATTAGTTTACTTACATCATAAACAAAAACTTTTATTATGGTATGTATGAACTTAAACGCACAAATATCGGAGATATTTACAAATATGTTCCTGCGGCCGTATACTTCATACGATTTTACATGGACGTGACGTCATAGCTACGTACGACTTTAGTATGGAGCGTTTTCACGGGACTTGCGAAATGTTGTAAAGGTCTACCAGAATCTGATGGCATTTTAAAAAAAATAAAAAATGTGATTTTCATATGGCAATGTCAAGTATGACCAGTCAAATCAAAGTACGTGGTCTGTCAACCGCTGCTAAAATTTTGTGATTATGTTCTTGGAATTTGTTGTTTTTGTGAAAATATCCAAAAAGGCAATTCGATCTCAAGCGAGAAATATTGTTTTCTATGTCTATAGTAAAATACAGAAAGAAGAAGGTGTAAATCGAACTCAATCTTATAATTTAAAGCTTGTGGTAGAGTTGACCGGTAAGTTAGAGTGAGTTGTTTTGATACTTTTAGTTTTTTTATATTTTCTTAGGTAATTATTGTGACTTCTTTAAATGTGTTTCCAGTACTACTATAAGGTGAATCGTAGCTGATGGCACATCGAATGATGGTTTGTTTTCCATGCCTGGTAAAAGGAGGAGAGGAGGAAAAAAGAAAATCAACATAAGACAGTTTCGATTTATAGTTGATTAGGAATAAAGTAAACGAGTTCTATACAGTTCGGAAGGAAATTCCAACATTAAATCAACTGTTGCCAATTTAATTGTATGTTATTCGTAATAAATAAGTATTAAAAGTAATTCACGATTGATTTATTTTTCATGAAATATCATTATCATTACATAGTATAAAACAAAGTCCTTTTTTTGTCTGTCCCCTATGTATGCTTAAATCTAATTACGCAACGGATTTTGATGCCGTTTTTTTAACAGATAGAGTGATTTAACAGGAAGGTTTTTAGGTATATAACATGCATAACGTAGTAGAGGTACACAAATAATTTTAGAGGTTTCTAAAGTCCTAAAAAATCACATATTTTGCGCTTACATTGAAAATGCTGGCTGAACACTATGAGATAGATCAAAATTATGTAGTACAGTTGTATTCATCTTTAAAAAGCCTACAAAAAAGTCCGCGATGGCATATGTTTATCTCTTAGGGATAACCCACAATAACCATTTTTTTATCCTTTACTTTGATTTTAATTAATAGCTTATTTACAAAGCTATTTTAAGCAATACAGTATTAATCCTTATCCAATTAAGTACCTTAAAATATACATTGTGCATTTATGATAGATCAATACTGCCCTTTACGGCATGTAATTTAAATGAATATTTTCGAAGATATTACCGATTTAAAATGCAGGGATATAGTGTTGCTGCGCGGCGCGGGCGCTCGCGTTTCTACATCGCGCTATCGAAAACGCGGGACGTATACAGTATAAAGAAGTTCACGAATATTTTGAACTGCAGCACAGAATACATAATAGTAACTGCAGTTCTTAATTCTTATGGAATATCCAGAGGTGGTTTGTCAGTTTTGTTGGAATGTCAAATAACTTTACTTACTACATAGTACATAGTATAAAACAAGTCGCTTTATCTGTCTGGCCCTATGTAGGTATAGTATATTGTATGCATAGATCTTTAAATCTACGCTTAAGTATTTAGTCTTTAAGATATAAGATTATGGTAAAACTTATATTCAAGTGCGATAAATATAATATTATGTAAGTATATTATCAAGTGGTCGCGCATGTCGTGTCGAGGTGATAGGGTCCCATTTTTAACAATTTGCATTAGGCAAACCTAAAAGCATTTTCAATATTGTATCAGAAGTATATTGCTGTAAGTAGGTAGAGAGTTATTCGCCGAAGTAGTTTTTTCTCCAAGAACACTATTCCACGCGGGCGAAGCCGCGGGCAAAAGCTAGTTTTCTATATTATACACCGAACATTCTTCACACAGTCTTATTATAATTCATGTTCAATAATACTAAAGACATAATTAAAAATTAACCAGTATCAAGATCGTTTAATCCAATTTCCCCAGTATTGCACACTACAAAATTTTATTTCCCTATTTGCCATGAGATTCTGGTACACCTATAAACAAATCGCTGTACCTTTAAAAATATTGACTTTTGACATACGGTTTCTTCAGAGAAGTTACTCATATTTAAGAGTACTATTCATTTATGCAATAAAAAAAATTCAGTCGTGTAGCCTATTTTGACATGATTGAAAATCCGGTCTCGAATGAAATGCGGGCGGAGTCCGGTATATATCCTTAAAATCTGGTCTATCCGGATTTATCTAGTCAGATGGTAACCCTACCCTTAACTTCGTACGCGCTAAAAGAAATCCCGCGTCATTTACACGTTCGCTAACGAAACGTCAAATAGCAGAAGCATGGAGTCACGTTTTAGTTTAGTTGTGCCGCGACCAGGGGTGGTCGACTCTGTATGAATGACCTTGGACCAAAAAGGGGGCAGTTCGGTGCGACAAGAATGGTTATATTTCAATATATCGCTCTCTGTCTTACATGGTTAATATTACATAAAAGTTACTTAAAAACCACAACAGATGGCGCGCAACAGACACTATGCCGCTTCTAGATCGCGCTAGCGAAAACACTAGACGTATGTATATAAGGGCTCACGAACGGTTTGTAACGTAGTGACTATTTGGTCGTGGAGGTGGTTGTTCGGTTTTGTTGAAATGTAAAATTTAACTCTAAAGAGAAATTTAACGCTAACTTAAACTTTAATTACGTATCTTCAATTTCCCGCCATATTCATATAATCAAATATATAGTCCTCCTTTGTTGGTACTTGGTAGGCGGTTAAAAGTTTGAGGGGGGCAGCTCACTAGAGGCGCTAATTTGGTCCCAATTTTTTTGTATGAAGTCGACCTTCTTCTCCGCGAGTAATAGTGTTCTGTGGCCGCGACGCTTGCGCACCGTCAACGCCTTCTTTGTAGACGTACCAGCCCTAGCGCTCGGCTTGGCCACGCTCGTTCATGGGTAAAAATTTCAAGGACACGGCTTTGTTCCGCTACTGTACATCTATACTAATTTAATAAAGAGGAAAATTTTGTTTGTTTGTTTATTTGTTTGCATTGAATAGGCTCCGAAACTACTGGATCGATTTTGATGAAATTAGGCACAGATGTAGAGTACACCACGGGGAGGACATAGGCTACGATTTCTGCGAAATTAACTTTTGCGCGTACGAAGTTGCGGGCAACATCTAGTTCTTTATATCTAGTTATTAATTATATTGTGCCACTATTGTTATGGCATCTATAATTTTTTAATTACCTGTTCTGTTCGAGTCGACGTCATTGGGCGGCGGCAGTTTCGCCTCCAGCTGCTCGATCCGCTTAAGAGCTCGCTGGAGCTCGCGATTCATCTCCTTAACAAATAATTAATATTTTGATATTGTGTATTATGTATTATGTAAATATCAAACTTACTTATAAACGCTGTATAAGCTTTGAATAGTTATACAGTGTTTTGTCTCCTTCTATCTAATTAAAAATGTCACTTGTGTGATGTGAACAAAACACTATAATATGGGCCTATGCCGCCCGAAATAAATAAAATTTAATTTAATTTATAACCAATAGAGTAGAACCATGAGGGTCCGTAACTGATCAGTGATTTTTCACTGACAAATCCAATAAATAACAAATGACGCTCGTGCTGAAATAGTACCAGACCAGTGGCTGCGCGGCCGCAACGGTATCGACCAATCAGAGCGCAGTTAGGGAAACAGCGTTTTGGCGAAATTTCTTTTCGTTCAAAACACATAACATTACCGCTCTATTGGTTATATATTCGATGTCCCAAACAAATACACTTGCTTATTCTGCTTTTCTTATTCTTCTAGAACTTTCTGAGTACCTTTATGGCACTGGCGTGTTTCTTCTTCAGCACGTTGTTCTCGCCCTGCTCCCACTCCAACTTCTTGTTGGACTCTTGCAGCTCTTCAGTTAGTTCTGCCACCTGCAAAATGTATTTCTTTATTAAATATATATGAAAATTAAAAAAAATAAAAATAAAAACGTGACCATGTATTAGCAAGCTCTGTGACCGTGTATGAGCGAGGTTTGTGACCATGTAAGCAAGGTTTATGATCGACCATGTACGCAAGGTTTTGCGACCATGTAAGCAAGGTTTTAAAGAGAAATGAGGTGTTATTGTCCAATGTCAATGGCAATGTATTGCCATACTGGTCCGCAGTGGCGTAGGGTTCCTATAACTTCATTCCTATCGGCTTCCCTTGTCATTTACCTTTTGCAAACCTTCATAGAAATCCCTACCTATTATACAGGCTCCGGCTTCCCTATGAAGGAGAAGCAGCCTTCGCCACTGCTGGTCCGTAGCCATGCCACCAACGCTGCCACCAAATTTCACATATTTACATTATCACCTATACAAGCAATCAACCAGTATAATATACTGACCTTCCTGGCAAGCACCCTGTTCTCCTGCTGCCGTTTCTCGGTGTGCTGGTCGAGCGTCGTCCGCAGCCGCGAAACTTCGCCCTCCAGTGTAGTGACTTTCTCACGCAGCGACACGTTGTCTGCACTCAGCGCTTGCGCCTGTAAAAGTTACAACATAGATACATACATACATACTGTTAAAGCCTGAGCTTTAACATTATCAAAACGGCTGGAGCGAGCGTTGCCGTTCCAATTTGTCAGGCGCGCTAATTAAAGGATCGTACAGCCCCACCTCTTTACGTCATAATTAACGTCATCGAGGACGCGAGGAAGGGGCTCTAAGCATCGAATGAGGAAGTCCGACCTTTATTCGTCCGACCAACGCCCTTATCACGCCTTTTTCCCGTAGGGCTAGGCAGAGACCACTTCTTTCCACTTGCTACGATCCTTACATACTTGTTTCGCTTCGTCCATTTTTCGCTTTCATTCTTACCATCCATTCCTCCTCTTATATTCAACGTAGCGAAGCGGCTCTCCATGGGCCACTTTTCGCTTCCGCGAGAACGAGACGTGATGGGTGGCGGTGTGGTTCGTGTGGATGATATTTGTATATATCATCCACACGAACCACACCGATATATTTTGTAGATACACAAATAATATCTATGGACGCTTCACACCACGTCAGTCTGGGTCTGTGGTAAGTATCCGAAGAACTTGTATTACGGAGAACTGGAAGTATATATTTTAATACATATTTTTATGCGTTACATATGCGTGAAGACAATAGCCTCCCATAAGCGTCCTCATATCATGAACCGATGCAGCGCGGCATTTTGCAGATTGCGATTCGAAGTTAAACTTTATTCACTACAAAAAAAGATATTCTTCTTGTATAGTTAAAGCTCAATTTGAATTAATGTCTTAAAAATGTAAGCTGGCCCTTACGCTGTTTGTCTACCGCCAAAGTCAACGGGACGTCACCGAGAAGGACGTGACGGCGCCGAAGTAGCAATACATCATGTACTATAGCCTATTTTTAACAGCCTCTGTTATCTAGTGTTTCGAGCATTGGCTCTCGACTCGAAGGTCGTGGGTTCGGTTTCCGCATTGGAACATCAAAAAATGTAGTTTCCAATTTTGGTTAGGACAATGCAGGCTGATCACCTGATTGTCTGACAAGAAAGATGATCGTCTGACAAGAAAAGTCGGACCTGCGCCTGATCTTTCGTCAGTCGTGTTGGTTATCCGTCCCACTGGATTGTGAGAGTAAAGGAAGAGAGAGTGCTCTTGTGTACTACGCACACGCTTGGGTACTATAAAATTACTCCTGCGTAACTGGCCTGGTTTAAATGAAATCGGCCACCATCACCGAAATCGGTGCGGGGAGCTATAGCCGTCTAATCTCGACCAGAAATAATCTCATTCTCGTTGACGTTGGCGGTGGACAAACAGCCTTACACGGAAGCACTAAGCAGGCCTGGTCACGGAGATCGGCGGCGCGAACAACGCTGCGGTGGGCGTGGCGACCATTCGCATCGACGAATGTCCTGTGTCCAGGCTGTTAGATTGTCAGCAGGCTTAGCATGCGCACAGTAGAAACACCGAAGAATCGACAGTGACAGATTGAAGAAACATTAATACCATTCGGAACAAAATAGTTTTTATTGTAAGGCAGCAAGGATGCATAGTCGTTATGAGAAAATTTCTGTTCTTCCCGAGCGTGAGCTCCCAAAATGGCCTCTTTTGACAGCTAAAGTAGGAACATTTTCTTAAATCAATGTCAAATTTGTCTTACAATAGTGTCAACTACATCATGGCGCTCCAAGACAAATACATAGTTACTTTACGTTCAGTCATTTACTTGAATATTTGTTCGTTTTCGACAGAAGATTTCCCGGCAGACTTTTTAAAATATGGCGGTTTAGAAATTTTGACTTCTATTGACGACCTTGTTACCATGTTTTAAGAATTATTTTGCAATGAACTATTTGAATAGAATAGTTCTTTTATAAATGTATCTCTTCGGGTCGCCATGCTAAGCTCGCACCAATGACGTCAGTGTACCGTGTGTCGGTGGTCGCGCGCGGCGTTGGCGGCGGCGACGTGCTGCGCGGTCAGCTGCGCGGCGTGCTCCAGCGCCGCCGCCTCGCGCCGCGCGCAAGTCTCCGCGCGTGCGCTCGCCGCCACGGCCGCCGCCTCCGCTGCCACCGCGCGTTCCGACTCCCTGTGACGTCATTACCGCATTATTGAATGTCGCTAGTGAAACAAAACCAAAAATTTACGTTGTGAAATCAGCTGGCTGAGATCAATGACCTTTTCAACGTCGCAAATAGTTCAATGTAATTTTATATGTAGTATTCATTTATTTTTCGAGTTTCATTGCTATGTTTCTGCATCAATAATTTCTGTCATAAATTTTACGAACGTTATATAGAATGTTTTAACTTCGCGTAGTAATCAGTTATCAGTGGCGTGGCGTTCTTATAATGCCGGCGCCAGACATAGCTTCAAAGATTTGCACACTTCTTTAAAGACTTTGCAGAGCTTTGAAAACACATTTGAACACATATTTTTCAAACCTGCCAGACATGCTTTGCAAATACTTTTCTCCTCAGTATGCTGGTAGACAACAAACAAGATGGACGACGATTTTGTGGACGCAGTGTGCCTATACTATATAAGCGCAATTAATTATGTATTACATTTGCAACAATATTTAAGGAAACAGGCAAAATCTAGCACGTGTTTATGCGCATACACACAACACAACCGTTCTGCTCAACACTGCACACGCAACTGGACTTTACGCGAGTGTGGCAGGGTACGCAAACATTTGAACACAGTCAACTTTGAACGCTTTGATGTGCGCTAAAAAACCGATACCGCATGGCAAAATGCAAATGTTTGTTCAAACTTTGAACACATATTCAAAGTCTCATGCCACACATAGCAATCAAATAAGTGTTCAAACAAGTGAACCTATGTCTGGCGCCGGCCTAACTCCATTCATATCAGCTTCACTTGCCTCATACTTTCTGAAAACCCTCATCCAAACCCCTACCTATTAAACAGGCTAGGGGTTCCCTTAGGAGGAGCCTTCGCCACTGGTAGCAATATTCTATTTCGGCAAACAGTCCCTCAAATCCCATACCTGTCGAGTTGTGAGGATAGCGTGTCGGCGAGAGCGGCCCGCGCCCGCAGCGCCGCCAGCTCCGCCGCCTCTTCTTCCAAACGCAAATTACTCTCTTTTAGCTTTTCAACCTATAAAATTATTTGATTTGAGTATAGATAGAAAGGGATATATATAATGAATTAGTAGCTTTTGTCTGCGGCTCTGCCTGCGTAATCAGTAGTAAGTCGTATCTCACGGAAACCACATATTATCCCGCGATAATTAGTACCCTATATTCCCGTGGTCTTCTCTATATCTGCGGCAAATTTCATGATGATCGGTTAGGTAGTTTTACGTGAAAGCGTACTTAGGCCTTTTCATCCGTTAATGGATGATTTATACAGTATTCTCCGAGCGAAGTAACCACTCTTGAAATACTGCAGTGCCTGGGACAGTTGGTTTTTAAATGTCGTATGGTTGCCCAAGCACATACGGCATTCTCACAACACAGTCAGCCTAGTCTAGAGGAATGACTGGTCAATACGTCTGGGGCCAATCATGTGCGGGTTTCCTCACGATGTTTTCCTTCACCGTTAGAGCGTCCGTATAACGTACTTGAGATCTGAAAAGTCTCATTGGTACATGCCACAACCAGGGATTCGAACCTGCACCCTCTCAAGTTCGAACCAAATGGTGTACCCACTAGACCACGGGGCTTGTGAAAGCGTAACAAACAAACAAACTTACGTTCACATTTATAATATTAATATTAGTAAGGGCATATAAGAAATAAGATGCAAGCGAATTGAATAAAATATTGAAGTTCACCTGAGCGTTAGCTAGAGCGAGAGAGTCGACCGCGTCGTCCCTCTCTTTCTTGCACGTGTCCAGCTGCTGCAGCGCGGCCGTCAGCCGTCTGTCGAGGTCGTCTCGCTCGTGCCGGCACAGGATTAGCGCCGCTTGGCTCTCCTTCAGTTCACTCTCTGTTCATGTGATGTGCACAGATTAAAAAATTGCAACTGAAATTAAAAAAATCACTACATCATCCTAAGATTATACTTGTGGTAATTTCATTCGCAAACTTAATTTTTAAAAGTTTTTTTTTAGCTATTATTTAATTCATGACCCTATGCTTAGTGCCTGTTTCACAATCGCCTTATAAGTGACAAATAGCTTATTCGGAAGTTTAGTCTGTCGCTCAGTATAAAGAAAGCAGCTTTGATCAATTATAACAATCATGAAAAATGACAATGTGTGTCGCGGCCCAGAAATATTGTCAGTTTTGTAAGGATATAACGTATAAATGTAATAATTATTATAACATAGACACGTTATATCCTGACAAAACTGACAATATTTTTGTGCCGCGACACACATTGACATTTTTCATTATTGTTATATTTCACTCACACAGCAAAAATTTGTGAAAGATGGCATCCTTAATTCAATAGCAAAGAAAAAGATGACTGGTGTTTGTCAAAACGCCCGACGTGCTACTCGTTGACCGGCTCGTCTACAAAAACTGTCTATGTGAAAAACTGTCCCACAAGGATAGTTTCGAGTTTTGACTTTTGCGCGCTTATACCATATCTACCTCTTTTTAATATAATACATCTATGGTAAGCAGCGACAAAAACCCCGGATAAGCTATTCGTTACTTACTAGTTACTAGGCGATTGTCAACAGACCCTGAGTAACTTACCTAGTTGTTTGGCACGTAAAGAGTCCGCGGCGTTGGCGGCGCTTGTCTCCTTAGCGGCCTCCAGCTCCGTCACCTGCTGCGACAGTTTGTCCGCACGCTCTGCACATTCCTTTTTAAACAGTTATCATTATTCAACAATAGTTCTTTTAATATTTTATTCTAACATTCTACATATTATAACATAACACATACCTAATCATTTAGGTACTACATACATATTACACTTCCCAAGCCTGTCTGCAACTCACCTTGAAAGCGTCCATCTCCATGCGCAGCTCACTTTGCGTCCACTTGAGCCGGCCCTCCAGCTCGCTACTGCTAGTTACGGATCACACTTACCAAGCCCGCTCCAACTCACATTGAAAGCATCCATCTCCATGCGCAGCTTGCTCTGCGTCCACTTGAGCTGGCCCCCCAGCTCGCTACTGCTAGTTATGGATCACGCTTCCCGAGCCCGTCTCCAACTCACCTTGAAAGCGTCCATCTCCATGCGCAGCTTGCTCTGCGTCCACTTGAGCCAGCCCCCCAGCTCGCTACTGCTAGTTATGGATCACGCTTCCCGAGCCCGTCTCCAACTCACCTTGAAAGCGTCCATCTCCATGCGCAGCTTACTCTGCGTCCACTTGAGCCAGCCCCCCAGCTCGCTACTGCTAGTTATGGATCACGCTTCCCGAGCCCGTCTCCAACTCACCTTGAAAGCGTCCATCTCCATGCGCAGCTTGCTCTGCGTCCACTTGAGCTGGCCCCCCAGCTCGCTACTGCTAGTTATGGATCACACTTCCCAAGCCCATCTCCAACTCACCTTGTTTTTTTTTTTTTTCTTTTTTTCTTTATTTTCTTTATTAAACACACATAATAACATACAATAGAATAAACATGTAATATACATCACATCAATCTAATCCCATGCTAAGTTAAGACTTGTGTTATGGCAATCAGACAATGGATACACATTTAACAATTCTATACTATGGTATATTATTACACACACTCTCTCAGATTCACACTACACAAACACACAAAAATAGTTTATCACGTTGGTATTGTCTTTTTCGGCGTCGTGATGCGCGCTTCGTTGGGGAGTCTTCCCCGGAATCTTCGGTAAACTACACCCGACGGCCAGAACGCCTCCACCTCGAGGGTAGACAAAAGTGTTGTCGGCACTCTTACCATAAAGGAACTGAAGTTGACTTTGTGGCGAGACTGCAGACGCTCAACCCGTAAAGTGTAGGTGGTCTTCTTTATGGATTTATGGTTAGTTATGGATCACACTTCCCAAGCCCGTCTCCAACTCACCTTGAAAGCGTCCATCTCCATGCGCAGCTTGCTCTGCGTCCACTTGAGCCGGCCCCCCAGCTCGCTACTGCTAGTTATGGATCACACTTCCCGAGCCCATCTCCAACTCACCTTGAAAGCGTCCATCTCCATGCGCAGCTTGCTCGGCGTCCACTTGAGCTGGCCCTCCAGCTCGCTAGTGCTAGTTATGGATCACACTTCCCAAGCCCGTCTCCAACTCACCTTGAAAGCGTCCATCTCCATGCGTAGCTTGCTCTGCGTCCACTTGAGCCGGCCCCCCAGCTCGCTAGTGCTAGTTATGGATCACACTTCCCAAGCCCATCTCCAACTCATCTTGAAAGCGTCCATCTCCATGCGCAGCTTGCTCGGCGTCCACTTGAGCCGGCCCTCCAGCTCGCTAGTACTAGTTATGGATCACACTTCCCAAGCCTGTCTCCAACTCACCTTGAAAGCGTCCATCTCCATGCGCAGCTTGCTCTGCGTCCACTTGAGCCGGCCCTCCAGCTCGCGCAGCTCCTCTCGAACCTTACCCACCTCGCGCTCGCTGTTTTGTAGCTCATGGCACTGCAAGAATCAACTTTTAGGCTGGTAGTTTATTATTTATTCTGGAATCTGGAACGCCAGTGAAAATTCAGAGCATTAAAAATAGAACTCTGCCCTAATACAATAGAATTGAAAATCAAAGTGTTGATTGTCAAGCAGTCATATATGATATTGACATTTGGCTCTACACTTGTGTGTTCGATTTTCAGCTCTATTGTATCAGCGGAGAGTTCTATTTTCGTTGCTCTGAATTTTCTCTCTGTAGTTCCAGATTCCATATTATATAGTCCCAATGTTATTCAATACTGTCATGGCCACAATATAGCTTTTAATTGCAGTGGTAAGTGACTATTATTGTTTATTTATATAATTTAAAGCCATTAGAATATAAACCAGGCCAAATAGCAAAGTAAAGGTTCAGTCTCTGACTTCACATTTAGCATATTAATATTTATAATTTAGTACAATGTGATTTATTTATAAACAAATTAGAAATGGGGAAATTAAGATACATCATTATGTCAAAGTTATAGAGACATACAGTTTTTTTTTTTTTTTCAGAATCTAAAATCAGCTTTAATTAAAATTAAAACCTTATCATCATAAAGCTGACAGATGCGTTGCTTCTCTTCTCTTGCTGTTTTCAGTTTGGTGGTCATCATGTCTCTCTCGATATATGCAGCTTTCTCTGCCTTGGCAGCTGTCTCCGCCTGTCTCTTAGCTTCGATAGCTTGGCACTCCACACTGGCGTACCTCATCACTGCAGCATCTTTTTCTTTCTGTGCTTGCTCAGCTTTTCTGCACATCTAAACGAAAATACATTTTCATGATAATATATTGATAGCAGGGAAGCTTGACTGAGCACAATATAATATGGTGTTGTCCTTCACACACGTACTGTGTGCCCCATGTCACACACAATACGTGTCTAGTGTTAGTGTTAGTTATATAATATAATATAGTAATATGTATGTTAGTCTTTATGATATTTATAATATATAGGCCCATATTAGGCAGCCCGAAATAAATGGTATTAAAGTAAATATTTAATTAATTAATCTACCTCACATAAAAAAATCAGTGGAACTTGTTTATTCTTTTAGAATTAGCCACATAGTTAGAATAAGAATAATTTTATTTTACACTTAACTTCTGTTACTAATATTGCATTGTTTTTATTGACTATCAAAATTAGTAGTAGATTACTTGTCAGAATCTATGATTCTATATTTAACATTAATAAAAAGTTATAAACACAATATTTAAAATTTAAAAAGCACAAAGTTATTGTCCAATTTCGCTCCAAATAATTTTCTTAAAAAGTTTATAGCATTAGTTATCAGCATAGAGACTTAGAAGTTTCTATCTCTTATAGTTTATAAATGCCACAAACTCATAAACCACTTTTGAGGTTGATTACTCAAAAATGGTAGACTGGTTTGGTTGGTGTAAAAAAGTCAACTTATTTTATATTATTTTTATTTTATTTTTAAAAAAGACCATTTTGACAGTACCCCACATGATGGGGTAGAATGGAAAAATATTTTTCATCACCACTTCACATGTATGGAGAAACCCTTGAAATATAAAATTATCATTATTTTATAATGCCAAAACCGAAATGTATACAGAATCTATAACTATACAAAATTTCATCTAAGTACTTCTATTCATAATTACTTGTAAGGGCAGACATTGGAGTGACAGACAGACAGACAGATGGACAGAGCAACTTGACTACTAAGAAACCCTAAAAACATTACCAGGTCCACTTTGACCTCCAGCTCCTTGAACATCTGGTCTTTGGCCTGCAGCTCATCCACCTGTTGTTTCACCTTCTCCCTCAGTGAAGCATTTTCTTTTCTCTGTTCAGACAAGACCTTCTCCAAAGACTCTATTTGCAGTCTATGTAACTCATTTTTATTTTCAACTGTTTCTGAAGGAATTTCATTTGAATTTGGAGCGTGTTCTAAATTTAAATTTACTATAGGCTGTTCTACAACTTCCTTCTCTTTATTTTCGTTGGTGTCCTCAAAAATATCATTCATGACTTTACCATTAGGTATTTTTATATTTTTTACAACTGGTTTGGGAACTCTTTGGCTGTTGGTGTATGCATTTTTTAAACTGCCACTCACTGAAGAGAATATACCATGCACATTTTTAACAATACTACCCAAATCCTGGGAGAGTATTTCCTTTGGTATCCTACTGTAGCGTGCATCATATGCTTGAGGTTCAGGAATTTTTTGCGTAGAACTAGCTTTAAGTTTTTGTTGGGTGAATTGTGATAAAATATAGTCTTTTTCCATATCTGTGGTCGAGTTTGGACTATGTAAATTACTTTCTAAGTTAGATATATTCTCAGCACTTCTGCTATTTGATTTATAGCTAAAACTAGTGATATCTGCATGTTGTTCGTTTAGGCTGGTGGTGGATGTTGTGAGGTTAGTGTCTAACAGACACTTTGGGTCAACATCCTCATCATGGGGTAATTTATCTGGAACACTTTGATCATTTCTTTCAGTTTGACTACTAGTAATATTATGTGTATCAACAGGCATAGTTTCTATTAATATATTTATGTTAACATTGGCTAATTCCTTTTGATCATTATTGATACTGGTATCATCTTGTAAATTAACATCTTCGCATGAACTAGGAGATATATCGACGGATAATTCAGTATTGTTTGGAATATGTGGGGCGTTACAGGGATACTGTACTTCTATGGCACTTTTAGTAATTTTGGTTGGCGATATTTCTGATTCGGATGAAGACTGATAATTCGTGGACTGAGAGTCAAGAGTCTCGACACCAGAATCGCAACATATCTCCGACTTTGTTCCATTCTCTTTCGCCTCGTCTACGTCAACACTTTCAATACGGTTTAAATCACTTTCAAGAGACATAATCACTTAGCGAGGTATTTGGTCGTAGGATAAAATAGCTGATATTTTAGGAAAAGCTCTAAAGCCATTAGAATTTATTTTTATTTTTGAAAATAAACATCTAACATCTGATGAAAATAAATTGTAACAAATTGACAGCTAATCAATTGACATTTCACGCTTGACATTGACAACATATTTTTTTTTTATTTGAATGTTAAGAACAGTAGATAAGACCAAAGATAAGACATATCTCTCTCGGCGGGAAACAAAAATACCTTGCAACACTGAACATTTTAAGTTGTGGTAACATTTTCATTTCCTGTCATTTTATTTTCTTCGAGGAGAAAATCGAGGGCTCGCAGAAAAGTAGGTCGACGGTATTGATTTTCACTAATATTCGACAAACAAAGACGTAACTCTGTTCTATGTGGTAACCAGCACTACATTGGCTGAAGTTGCAGAAAGACAACGTGCACCATGCCTGTAAGTCGTTCTGTTCCTAACTCGTTACTTCATCATGTGATTTCCTGGAAGCGTGCGATTTGGCCATTACCAAATTCTTTTTTGAATCTTTACTATCGTTCTTATAGGAAGTTGCATTCGGCTACGAGTAACCCGAATACATTAGATTTGTGTTATTTTAGTACGCTTTCATTTTCTAATACGCCCTACAATAGTGAGTCATAGTTTTCAGGGTCATACTTGTACGTTAACTACGCAATAGTCGACACGGTTCGTGGCACGTGTAAGTTTTCAGTAATACGTTTGTACGTTTAGGACGCAGAGTCGGCCGCGCCGACGGTCGAGAATGTTCGGGTCGTGGTACGCGTGCGTCCGATGGACCAGCGGGAGAGGTTGGAGGGGTCCTCCAACTGCGTGTCGGTGGACTCCGTGAACAACACGATCGCAGTCAACAGGAGCACCGTCAACCCTCCGGAACCGCCGCGCATCTACGCCTACGATGCCGTCTTCGACACCAACACTTCGCAGGTAAGGTCTTAGCGCGCGAATTTCGAAGAATTCTCAGCTTGGACATACTCTCTCTTGCTCTTGGGATTATAATTAATATAAATTCAAGGTTTTTGTTTGAAGAAAAAAAAACTTGGAATCATAGAAAGTAGTGATAAAAGGCTAGCGATTAAATATTCATATAAACTTGTACAAATACAAAAGAAATAAGCATTGATATTTACAAAGAATTTTAAGTTGATCATTTTAAAAGCAATATCAAATACAAAGATTTTAATTTCATCGTATGCATTTCAGTTCTCATAATGTTGCCTTTGATTAATATTACTTTACAACATTAAAACATTGTAGCCTAACTAATCTTATTAGGAACTATGTACATGTTGAATGAAGATAAACGTGACATACTTATCTATACTAAAATGTTAAACGTTTTAAACTAGCAACAAATTAATTTTATTACTTTGGCATATCACAAAACAACTAATTTTTTTTCCTTTTTTTTAATTAGTCTTATAAAATACTTTTTATTCACAGCCGTGTCATTATTGTTTCGAAAGTTTTTGAGTATGTAGGTCAATATAGTTTAACAACAGGAAAGTTTTTTGATGAGTTATAAAGGTCTTGTATACATTTTGGACACACATAAAGCAAGTTATTAATATAAAGTTTGATACTTGCAAGATGTTATTTGCAAAACAACTTATAAACGCCTATGACATTAGCATAGAATGTACAAAAGTGAGTAACAATTTTTACAACCAAATTGTATTTCTAATTCACTGACTCTTCAAAATTGTATATCATATAAGTCATTTTGTGTCTACTGAAGAGGAACAATTAAACAGAAGAACCAAGAACAAACAAATGAAGTTGCATTTTGACTTATCTGCCATTCCTCCAGACTGACGATGTTCGTAACCTTCAGTCTTGTCGAATGGTGGGTGTGTTGAATGGCTATACTACATAACAATGAAACAAATTGGAGTATGACAGACTTGGCATAATATGTATATATTGTTGCTTGTTTACCAATAAAAACAATATGATCTTAACTTTTGGCAATTATACTGGCATAATACAGCCGTAAAAAAATCTGTCATGCTGCTATTCAATTTTGAAAATGGAAGGGAAGAAAGAAGATGATATAAATGTAACGTTCTAAGTGCATCTTGCGTGCCGGGGCGAAGCCCGCGGGCGATGCAAGACAGGGCTGGCCTCTGCTCAATGCATTGGGAATGTTATGTTGACTAACGTCAGTGAAGACATTTCGAAGATTTTAGAAGAACCTCAAGATATAAGTGTGTATTGTTAAGTTATACCTTGTTCATATCAAATGAATCTTTTTGTAAACAAAAAGGCAATATTACTCTTTATTGTTGCCAATTTAAATAGTATCACTGATTTACGGTGCAATAAATAAATTCAATTACACATTAAATTTGCTGAATTTAATGTTAATGATATAACAGAGTATAATAGCAATAGCCTTAGATATTGTATGGTGATTGTTACCTCTGTACATATTTGTTCACCTTGATACATTCATATTTATGCAAATTGTAAAATAAAGTTACATTACATTCCTACTTCCTAAATATGTAATTTAGTATTTTTGTTTTTAAAGATTAGGTAATTATTGACTATTACTATTGTATATTGTACACAAATACACATTAACTGGTATTTTATTTAGCTATAGAGTAATATGAATTTGTATGCAAAACATTGTGTCTGCAGTTCATGTTGTCCGTATCAAATATCAAAGGCTACCGATGCCATAGTTGAAGTCATAACACTAGTCAACAGTTTTGTTACAACTTTACACAATAAATTAACACAGCATTGTGTAATAATATATTTTTATGTACTCAATACATGTTATTTTTTGCATTAGCTTTTGTGATACACCTCAAGTCTCTATAGGTTATTCCTGTTAAAAATGAAGCATACTTTTTGTACATAATATCAGAAATGCGTAATTGGTAAATTATGAGATATTATGTATTACTTATAACCTAACTCAAAATTGACCAATAAAGTTTCTGTGTCGAGAGTGGAGACAAGTTTACCTTTAGTTAGCCAATTAAATATCAAGTCAAAGCTGCAATATACCCAGTATTTGCGCCTTTGGCCTTATAAGAGTCATCGTGTCTATATTGTACTAAGGTCTAATAAGAAGGACTGCTTATTTCTTCTCCAAACTAGGGCCTCTTAATCTATGATACTAGCTTATGCCCGCCGCCCACGGGAACACAATTTTTCGGGAAAGTAGTCTGTTAATCTAGAGCTCAAACTACTGCCATACCAAATTTCATCAAAATCCGTTCAGTAGTTTTTGTGTGAAAGAGTAACAAACATCCATCCATCGATCCTCACAAAATTTCACATTAATTATAATAATAGTACATACTACATAGTAGGATTCATACGCATCAGGTAACAGATACCAAGGTTATATTTGCATGTCTGTCGCACTCGCACGATATAAAGTTAGCAGAAACAAAACATCCGAGTAAGCTATCCGATACTTATTAGAAGATTATGAAATATCAAACAGGCACTTACTACACTAACAGGTTACTCTAATTATCTAATAGGGTAAATACGCTAAATGTCGGCCACTTACGGATTTTCTAACTTTAGATCGCTCCGGATTCATCAGTTTGAAACGAAAGCATAGCTTGTTATACGATTTTAGAGAGGTTGACAAATCTATTTTATATTTATAGGCATATGGTTGACTTTTCTACTAAACGGAAAAAGCATTAAGGTTTAAATGCGTCGAAAACGAAAAAACCTTAAAGTCGGCCGTTCACGGCCCAATAGTCGGTTGCGTTTTTCCCAAATGTCGGCCGGGCATAGCGTGTAACCTCTTATAATATTATTAAATTATAATAATACATAATTCAATTTTGAGACAGCAAGTTTGATAAATAAATTAAAAAATGACTACCCAGTACCTACACAAACAATGAAAAATACAAAAATGATCAGCCTGTACAGTAGCAGTCGATTCTTAGGCTGACCGACATTACGATCTTTAATATTTCCAAAGTCGGCCCCTGTTTCGTAAAGCTTATTTCTCGAGATTCAGCTAATACCACCCCGGCCGATATTTAGCGATTGAACGTAAAATATATTTATTAACATAAAAGCGTTACAAATTTTAGTATTAAGACAATGGAATTCGTAGTATTGGACTTTATAAAACATACTGCATTTACCTTATGTCGGCCCCCGCCGAGATTCCGTTTTTCTGTCGAAACTGGTATTCTAATGGCGGCCCCCTATTTTTCCCTAAAACCAATTCGCAAAACATTGAAAAAACTATCTCAAAATATAGTAAAAATACCTTTTTAGTGATAGCAAAGCTAATAAAAACCAAAAAAAGAAATGTCTTACCGTTGTAATATCAATCCCCGAATCGTGGGTATTCACAGCAAGTAAGCTGCTTTAACTAGGAACTTCAATGCTTCAACGGCGCTACCGCTACTGATGCTCAGTGTGCGAAGAGCAAGTGACGTAATCGGATAGTAACGGTTTGCATTTAAAGAGTATGAACTAAGCTTGCAATTTCAGTGGCAAAATTACCACTTAATTACCTTTTGAATGAATGCAAGCTAAAAATGTGCAGACGGCCGAGGATTGGAGGGGGGCCGACGTTTGGCGTATTTACCCTACTAGCTTTTGCCCGCGATTTCGTCCGCGTGGAATTCGGTTTCCATACAACATTTTAACTCATTTTTCACCGCCTCAGGGGGTGAATTTTCAAAAATTCTTTCTTAGCGGATACCTTCGTCATTATAACTATCTGTATGCCTAATTTCAGCAAAATCCGTTCAGTAGTTTCGGCTGTGTTGATAGATGAGTCAGTCAGGTTTGCCTTCATAACATCACCTATTTTTGTAACAAGTACCAAGCTAATAGCTATGACCGAGCATTTAACAAACTACTTATAGTTAACGCGAGGCGTTGCGTTGACTGCGGCATGGCGAAGGCCGCGTCCTACTTTCCGATGTCGTTTATATAACACAAAAACTACTCAATATGCAGTTAATTCGTTGTAACAAAATTGTGCGGCCAATACCACGTACCATGCACAATAATAATAATAAATCAGAAAAAATAATAAATCGTGGAAAAAATGCGCATAAGGCGTAACTTACCACTTACAGCGATTTCTACCAGACAACCAATAAAACAATAATATTAGGTATATAAACTACATACATTAACGCATATATAATAGTAATAATAGATTATAATTACATACAGTACTTACTAAATAAATACAATACATATTAAAACACATGACACATAGTTTTATATAGACAGAGCTAGGCCTAGGTAGTAGTCTTTTACACGTTTTTTTAAACATTAATTGATTATCATTTTTATAGCGTTAAGAAGTATGATAGGAATTAAACTGGGTGACACACTGTGTATTTTTTGTCCAAAAAATTGGCCATGCCTTTTTTTTTGGAAATCTCATACAGAAATGTTATGTAAATAATTTATTAGTATTTACATGCGTTAATATCTTATTATGAACAATAAAAAACACTTTTTATTTTTTTTTTCAATAAAATTAAAATTTGCCATAACTTTTTAAATATTTACTTAATTGTCTTCTTGATTATTCTGATCGACAATAATAAAAAAACACACAATTTAACCTGATTTACATATTTCTTAAATAAGTTTTTAAAGATTTATTTACGATTTATGTTTTTTTTCTTTAATTTTTTATGAACGTATTTCTAAATATTTGGATTTTATTTTTATACAGAATTGTTACTTAAATGTACTAGAATTTGTGTAAAAAAAATTAGGTCCAAATAATAAAGGGCACTGAAGTTAGAGGCTTCTAAAGTTTTCTATGGTAACTATGGTATTAGGGTTGTCAATATTTCTATACCAATTTTTTTTATTCATTTGAACTTTGTTTTTTTTTATTCCTGACTAATACTTAAACAGAAGGTTAGAGAAACTGCATTGAGTCACTAAAGTGACTCGATAAATCGAGAAAATATTTTATTAATGCCGTGAAATATTTTTGAGCAGAAACAAAAAAACGATTACTTTTTATTGCAGTTTTCATATTAATTTGACATGTCAATCCTACAATACTGACTTGGAATTTTTTTAACAAATTAATACTTCACTGTAATAATACACAATACTTCTTGCACTATTTCCACTTTAATAAGTATTTTACATTAATTTTAATATATTACACGACCGGTTTCGACAACGTCATCATCAGGTGTCGCCATCATCGCCGGATAAATTAATACTTTTCTAATGTACACATGGTGACACATTTAAAATCTTTTATATATTTCCGGTATAAAATGGTCTCATATAGGTTTAATTATAACCGGAAATCTATTGTTTAATAGGTAGCCGGTGCAGACCGGGTCCGGTTTCGGATTTTATTACCTGGTTTTAGCTGTAACCTAACGAACCCCTTCCCTGCACCACATATTACCTTTCATCGGATTTTAAATAGAATGCCCGTCCGTCTGTTTGTTTTGCTTTTGACTAAATTTTGAAATGGTTGCATGTATTTTTAACCGTGACTTTCACTGGCAGACCGAATTATCAGCATATTTGTTGTAAAAATATTAGGTATTTACAACGCCGGATAATATATTTGTATACAAAATATTAAAAATTATCAGACTTAAGTACATTGAATTTAAAATAAATCTTTAGTATTAAAAAAAGGGATATAATTAATCGAGCGAACAAAAAATAAGTTGGCGGCTGCACGTGAGCATACTCTATTACTGAATTTGGCAGCAAATTAATATGTTGGCGACTAAATTACTAAACTGGCGAAATCACTCAGGTGACAAAAAATTCAAAAGTCGGCAGATAAAAAGAGGCGAAATTTAATCCAAATTACCACCGACATTTATAAGTTGGTGACTTAATTTCCGAGTTGGTGACCATTATACCATATAAGCAGCTATAAAACCAGATTTGGTCGATAAATTAATGGCTGCTAAAAATCCAATTTGCAGGCTACGGAAAATCCTATTTTTGGATACTGTTGGAGTATGTTTTTCCTTTGCATGGGTGTCATTTTCTAGGTGTCTGGGGGTGCAGAATAATATGAAAATAAAATCTGTTTTGTAATTCCACAATGGCGTACATTTTTGTTATTAAAATTAATAAGGTTCCGATTACAAAATTGTCTTCCAATTTCATTTTCCAAAATGCAGAATATTCAATCTTCGTAAAATGAATATAAATACTTAATTAAAAGATCTTGGGGATGCTGATTAGGATTGATGATTATTATTACAGTATGTTATGTAGTTCAAGGTACCAGCTATGTATGGAAATTTTTCAAAATTCAGGATTCATGAATTTATCTGCTATTCATGAAGAAAATATGCAATTTCCAGGTTTATTAGGGGGAGGAAATGTTCATTATTTTTCCAGTAGGATGCACCGTTTCTGAGATAGAAGCGATTATAGAAAAAAATGGCAATGCTGTACTGAGATACGAGGGATGTATAAATCTATAGAAATGTTGGAAAATTCAGGATTTTTGAAATTTTTTTCTCCCATCATAAAGAAAATATGTTACGGAATTTCTGAGGGGACGAAATTTTCATTATTTTTTCAATAGGATGCACCGTTTCCGAGATAGAATCAATTTTATAAAAAAAAATGTAAATGCTGTACATTTGAGATACGAGAGATGTATAAATCTATAGAAATGTTGGAAAATTCCGGATTTTCGAATTTTTTTTTCTCCCATGATGAGGGAAATATGATGTTGCGAGATTCCTAAGGGGGACGAAATTTTCATTATTTTTTCAATAGGATGCACCGTTTCCGAGATAGAATCAATTTTATAAAAAACGTAAATGCTATACATTGAGATACGAGAGATGTATAAATCTATATAGAAATGTTGAAAAATTCCGGATTTTCGAAATTTTTTTTCTCCCATGATGAGGGAAATATGATGTTGCGGGATTCCTAAGGGGGACGAAATTTTCATTATTTTTTCAATAGGATGCACCGTTTCCGAGATAGAATCAATTTTATAAAAAAACGTAAATGCTATACATTGAGATACGAGAGATGTATAAATCTATATAGAAATGTTGGAAAATTCCGGATTTTCGAATTTTTTTTTCTCCCATCATGAGGGAAATATGATGTTGCGGGGTTCCTAAGGGGGACGAAATTTTCATTATTTTTTCAATAGGATGCACCGTTTCCGAGATAGAATCAATTTTATAAAAAAAATGTAAATGCTGTACATTTGAGATACGAGAGATGTATAAATCTATAGAAATGTTGGAAAATTCCGGATTTTCGAAAAATTTTTTCTTCCATCATGAGGAAAATATGATGTTGCAGGGTTCCTAAGGGGGACGAAATTTTCATTATTTTTTCAATAGGATGCACCGTTTCCGAGATAGAATCAATTTTATAAAAAAACGTAAATGCTGTACATTGAGATACGAGAGATGTATAAATCTATATAGAAATGTTGGAAAATTCCGGATTTTCGAATTTTTTTTTCTCCCATTATGAGGGAAATATGATGTTGCAGGGTTCCTAAGGGGGACGAAATTTTCATTATTTTTTCAATAGGATGCACCGTTTCCGAGATAGAATCAATTTTATAAAAAAAATGTAAATGCTGTACATTTGAGATACGAGAGATGTATAAATCTATATAGAAATGTTGGAAAATTCCGGATTTTCGAATTTTTTTTTCTCCCATCATGAGGGAAATATGATGTTGCAGAGTTCCTAAGGGGGACGAAATTTTCATTATTTTTTCAATAGGATGCACCGTTTCCGAGATAGAATCAATTTTATAAAAAAAAATGTAAATGCTGCACATTGAGATATTAGGAATGTATAAAGCTATAGAAATGTTGGAAAATTCCATATTTTCAAATTTCTTTTTCTCCCATCATAAAGAAAATATGAGGTTGCGGGGTTACTAAGGAAATTTAAAATATATGACTTTTTTGTTATCAGCACCCCCAGAAACCAATAAAAGGACACCCATATTATTTTTATAAAATTAAGTATGTCCGCCATATTGGAATTTCAAAACGAATGTCATTTTCGTAATCCAGCACTCCCAAAAACCTTATAAACGACACCCATATCAATTTTACGAAAAATAAATATCAGCCATTTTTAAATTTCAAAATTAATCTACACAATATCTACATCCCCCTAAAACCGAGAAAAATTAAAAATTGGATATTTTGTATGCTCCTTTCTGTTTTTTTTATGTATCCTCGTTTTGCTGCTTGTATGTTTTTTGAGTTACCTACATCAGGGAAAATATATGTGCCTATTTTTAAATTAAATGTGCACTCACAAATTGTCGCCAAAATTCAGTGGTATTATTTAGTCACCAGATTTGTAATTTTTTTGTTCCTTACATTCTTTCGCCAACTTGGTAATTTAGTATTCAATATTCGGTATTTTCACATCCAAAATTTAATTGTTTTGTCGCAAGTAAATACATGCCTAAAAAAATAAGTGTCTGTTTCTGATACCAAAACGATCAAATTAAGAAGGTGCAGAGAAATTGAATGTCACGGGAGCGAAGCCGCGCGCAACTACTAGGTAATTGAATAAAACTTTGTTTTCACTTGAAATTCCTGAAATATTACTCTACCAAACACACAGTGTTTCGACTAGTACATGCGAACAAGACAATATATTTTTTACTTATTTATATTATTTATGTATATTCAAGGCATGTTAGATTTTTTATGCTGAAATAAATCTGAACACTTAAATATTTAGACCGATACTTCTTACAAATATGGAACACGGCGGAGGTACATCATATAATATGCAGTATAATAAACATAAATAACCAAAAACAGAAAGGTTCAAACCAAATAGTGACCTTGAGCTTCTCAGTATCTCACTGACTTCAATATAAGAGTGCAACAGCAGTGAAGCAAAAGGGAGCAAAGGTATAACGCGAAGAAAATGTAAACTATGGATAACATAATGAATTTCCACGCGGGCGGAGTCGCGGGCAGCAGCTAGTAAGTAAAAAAGACTATTACTATTAATTGTTTTGTTGAAGTTACGAACTTCATTAGAAAAATGAGCATATAAAAACCTACTTCAAATATTCAACTATGCGGTGACAACCCTATCCAAAATAATATAAAATTGAATAACTCTGATGCCCCGCCTCATTTGGATCCCATTTTTTTTTGGGTTATAAGTATCAATAAAAAGAATATTTCTATCTTAGTTTCAAATCCAAATATGAAACCGCATGGCGTTAAAAAAATTAAAACATAAATTTACAAAATCAGTCATAAATACGTTATCTTGAACAAATAAAGCCTGGATGTTTTTCGCTATCGTAGGGCTTTTAAGACACTATTTAGACCAATTAATAAAATCTTAAAAGAATATCAAACTTTTGAACTATAACTGTTTCTATGTTTTTTCTGGAAACCATAGAAAATTTTTTCAAGTACTAATTTGCATTCTTCTATATGAAATGGGCAGTCGGGTGTTCTCGTCCTGCATTTATAATCACAAATCCTATAAAATTAAGTAATAAAAACGGCATGGCCAATTTTTTGGACAAAAAATACACTGTGTGACAGTATAAGAAATAGCGAGTTAAGGAAACGTTGCGGTCTGAAAGAAGATGTAGTGACAAAAATTGAGAAAGGTATGGTGAGATGGTTTGGCCATGTCGAGAGAATGAATGAAGAACGATTGACGAAAAAAGTGTATAAGGCGAGTGTGAATGGAAGTGTTGGAAGGAGTAGACCTAGGCGGACGTTTCAAGACCAAATCCGGGACATCTCGAAAAAAGGCCAGGTCAAGAGTACCCTAAACTGAAGAGCATGTATGAAGGGAATAATGAAAGTGGATGAAGCAAAACAAGTATGTAAGGATCGTAGCAAGTGGAAAGAAGTGGTCTTTGCCTACCCCTACGGGAAAGAGGCGTGACTATATGTATGTATGTATGATTTTTATAATGATATCGGGTAATGAGTTCCAGAGATGAAGAGCGGAAATGGTGAAAGAAGTATTATAGAATGAAGTTCTGTGAGAAGGAAACGCAAGTTGTTAGCACAATGTTACTGGAGCAAAAATTAAACGTAATAGGCAATCGGATTAAATTTTTTTTATTGCATAAATAAATAGTGTTACGTGTTGGGGTTCGAAGGATTTGGAGAGAAAGACCTGTTGACTCCTTTGAAGACTTTATTCACTAGCACTTAGTCCAACATTAAGCACTAGGTCCAAACACTAAACACTAAGTCCAAACACTAAGCATTAACAGTGTCCTTAAGTCGTAGCCAAGTCGCGGGTTTTGCTCACGGTATCATTACATCACTAATATTCACATCGATATCGCCACTTCACTTCGCAGGAAGCTCAAAGTGAACTCCTGATCACTAGTTTTCGCTTGTATCGCCCGTATCGCTTCGGATGAAGCTCAAACTGAACTCCCGATCACTAGTTTTTGCTTGTATCGCCCGTATCGCTTCGACGGAAGCTCAAAAAGAACTCCCGATCACTAGTTTTCGCTTGTATCGCCCGTATCGCTTCGACGGAAGCTCAAAAAGAACTCGCCTTGCTCGCATTCTTCCGACGTATTTATACCGGTCGATACGAGTCCCAGATCATTCCAGAGAAGTTCGTGACTCGCCTGAACTGGTTGGATCGTACCAGAATATTCGCACAGTAGCGCCATCTAGTACTGAGTAGGAGACCTCACGCTGTCCCTGTTCACACCAAGTGGTTTCCTTGGTTGACGCTAGATGGCGCTTTTGTGTGTTCGTAACACTACTCCCCTCTTAGAGATGCTCGTCCCGAGCATCGTTGCCACTGCCATGGTACCGCGCTAGACGATCTATGTGCACCACTTTGAATGACCCTCTTGACACCCAGATGACCTGATACGCCATCATGCATTTCACGGAGAACATCTGGCACTCTCGTTCTTGGGACAATTATCTGAAGATGGAACTCTCTGCCGTTATTTCCGGTAGGGTATTCCGTTTATCAGACTGTCCCATTGCGCCCAGTACGCCTTAGTGATAGCGCCAGTGGGTGCAACCTCACTCCAGATTAGTTTTACGTCACCCCGTTTCTTGCACGTGACGATGTGCCGAAGGTCGTCATCTCTGTCTTGAGCCTTCCTCATAGCATCATTCCTCCCAGAGACCCAAAGGACTTGAGCAGGCGGGGCCCGGTGGGTGGGGCCAGTGGGCGGCGTCTGAGGGGCGTGGTCAGTGGGCGGGGCATAGTAGGCGGGGAGCTTGGTCCCCAGGGGTCGCACCTCTCCGCCAGGGGTCGCACCTCTCCGCCAGGGGTCGCACCTCTCCGCCAGGGGTCGCACCTCTCCGCCAGGGGTCGCACCTCTCCGCCAGGGGTCGCACCTCTCCGCCAGGGGTCGCACCGCTCCGCCAGGGGTCGCACCGCTCCGCCAGGGGTCGCACCACTCCGCCAGGGGTCGCACCACTCCGCCAGGGGTCGCACCACTCCGCCAGGGGTCGCACCACTCCGCCAGGGGTCGCACCACTCCGCCAGGGGTCGCACCACTCCGCCAGGGGTCGCATCGCTCCGCCAGGGGTCGCATCGCTCCGCCAGGGGTCGCACCGCTCCGCCAGGGGTCGCACCGCTCCGCCAGGGGTCGCACCGCTCCGCCAGGGGTCGCTCTCCACCGCCAGGGGTCGCAGTCGTCCGCCAGGGGTCGCACGTCTCCGCCGCCAGGGGTCGCTCTCCATCGCCAGGGGTCGCTTTCCATCGCCAGGGGTCGCAGTCTTCCGCCAGGGGTCGCTCTCCACCGCCAGGGGTCGCAGTCTTTCGCCAGGGGTCGCTCTCCACCACCAGGGGCCGCTCTCCACCGCCAGGGGTCGCTCTCCACCGCCAGGGGTCGCTCTCCACCGCCAGGGGTCGCTCTCCACCGCCAGGGGTCGCTCTCCACCGCCAGGGGTCGTAGTCTTCCGCCAGGGGTCGCTCTCCACCACCAGGGGTCGCAGTCTTCCGCCAGGGGTCGCTCTCCACCACCAGGGGTCGCACTCTTGAAATCTTCTCTCAGAGTCAATGGCATCTCCAAATCTCACTTCTGACACCAGTTGTTACGTGTTAGGGTTCGAAGGATTTGGAGAAAAAGACCTGCTGACTCCTTTGAAGACTTTATTCACTAGCACTTAGTCCAACATTAAGCACTAGGTCCAAACACTAAACACTAAGTCCAAACACTAAGCATTAACAGTGTCCTTAAGTCGTAGCCAAGTCGCGGGTTTTGCTCACGGTATCATTACATCACTAATATTCACATCGATATCGCCACTTCACTTCGCAGGAAGCTCAAAGTGAACTCCTGATGACTAGTTTTCGCTTGTATCGCCCGTATCGCTTCGGATGAAGCTCAAACTGAACTCCCGATCACTAGTTTTCGCTTGTATCGCCCGTATCGCTTCGACGGAAGCTCAAAAAGAACTCCCGATCACTAGTTTTCGCTTGTATCGCCCGTATCGCTTCGACGGAAGCTCAAAAAGAACTCGCCTTGCTCGCATTCTTCCGACGTATTTATACCGGTCGATACGAGTCCCAGATCATTCCAGAGAAGTTCGTGACTCGCCTGAACTGGTTGGATCGTACCAGAATATTCGCACAGTAGCGCCATCTAGTACTGAGTAGGAGACCTCACGCTGTCCCTGTTCACACCAAGTGGTTTCCTTGGTTGACGCTAGATGGCGCTTTTGTGTGTTCGTAACAATAGTACTCTTACCTAAATATGAGTAACTTCTCAGAAGAAACCGTATATCAAAAGTCAATATTTTCAAAGGTACAGCGATTTGTATAAAAAATTTCGCGAGCCTCCTAAAAACGTTCCATACTAAAGTCGACCTACAAATGACGTCACTTGTAGGTTATAGTATATGAAGTAGTATATGAAGTATATGGCCGCAGGAATATATTTGTAAATATCTCCGATATTTGTGCGTTTGAGTTCATACTTACCATAATGAATGTTTTTGTATATTATGATGTGAGTAAACTAATTAAATTAAATTAAATTTCATTTATTTCGGGCGGCATAGGCCCATATTATAAATACCTTACTGACTAACATACATATCTATACTAATATTATAAAGCTGAAGAGTTTGTTTGTTTTTTTGTTTGTTTGTTTGAACGCGCTAATCTCAGGAACTACTGGTTCGAATTGAAAAATTCTTTTTGTGTTGGATAGTCCATTTATCGAGGAAGGCTTTAGGCTATATAACATCATGCTACGCTCAATACGAGCAGAGCTCCAATCAATAATGTTTCAAAATCGGGGTGTTTTTTTCCCTTTTGAGAGCTTTCGCTGCGTACGCTGCGGAAACGGTTAAAGTTTCGCTAAAATTATGTATGACAGAATTGTTCCCCTTTAAAAGTTCTAAAAAAAAGTCCGCGACAGTATATGTCTATCTTTTAAGGTTGGCTCACAATAACCTTTTTATGCTAACCAAATTTGTTCTAAAATTAAGCATTATTTGTGAGGGTGTTTTCATAAAGATGATATTAATCCTTATCCAAATAAATACGTTATTAATTACAAGCATTTAATTTAGAAGAAATTTGCCATTTACATCATTTGATTTCAATAAGTATTTTAGAAGATATCGCAGTAATAAAATAATCAGCGCGCAAAATGATGTGCGGCGCGCTGCGGGCAATCCTGAGTCGGGCAAGCGCTCCTCCTTCTACGTAAATGAAGTCGCGGGTAAATTTTAGCGATATTCCAAAGTAACTATTCCACGCGGACGAAGTCGCGGGCAAAAGCTAGTTAAGTATATACTTAAAAACTACACTTTGTCACGTGTTGACGGCGACGTGAGCGCTTCGTTCCGGAGTCTCCCCCGGAACCTCCGGTAGACGACACCCGTCGGCCAGAACTCCTCCACCTCGAAGGTCGACAAAAGATGCGTCGGCACTCTCACCACAAAGGAACTGAAATTGACCTTGTGGCGAGACTCCAGACGTTCGACCCTCAAGGCGATGGACGTCTTCTGGCGGATGTAGTCCACGACGTCCTCGACCTGCATAGACCAATACAGGCGGGATACGTACAACGGCGTCGCGGGTACCTCGCACCGCAGGCGCAGACCGCAGTTTCGGTACGTAAGGTGCGGTGCCGCGGTGGTTGCGGGCGGCGGGCTTCTTCTTATTTCTTCTTTCCACCAGTATGAAGCCCTCCTCATCGCACCTCCTGCTCTCGTCCTTGCTCGGTCGAGGAGGTTCGGCCTTACGGCTCTCCACAGCCTTACGGCTCTCCTTCACCCCCTTTGTCTTCGCCCGCGGGGGAGGTGCGGGGCGACCGGCGACAGTCGCAAAAATTTTCTGCTGAGTCGCTGGTTGACTCGGCTTCTGCACGACCCGGAGGGGAAGGCGGGCGGGGGCGGCGGGGATCGCCGACTCGTCGGAATCCGCTGACACGCAAAACGATGTGTCAGCGCGCGCGCCGCCACGACGCGACGTGTGTTGACAAAGGCGCACAGTGTTCTATTTCACTCAAAAAATTTCCCTATGCTGTTTATTGCATAAATCGATGAAGAAATGCATTTTAAAAGCAAGAGTAAAACACCCACGTGTCTATTTGAAATACTTTTTTTTATAAAAAATAATTTATGTTTCGTGACCTCGACGTAAAAAAAAAACTTAATAAATTCTGTAAGCGTGTCTGATCAATATTTATTTTTTTGATTAATATGGTTTAATGAAGGACCTTTAGGCGCATATTTTCCAGGTTTTATTTTTTGAAGATCACTTCTGGCTACCGAGTTATTAATTTTTATTCAGATTTTTGTTTTTATTTTTTTTCTCCCAAAAAACTCAAAAGTGCGACTTGTGACTGGCACTGAAATATTCATCTTAAATGTGTCTATCACTGATAAAAAAGTCAAGTTGCACTATGGAAGCGTTTGGGAGTTAGAATAAAGGTCAAATGGTACATTTTAGGGTTATCACTAAAGGTCAAACAATAGGCGATCGGACTTTTTTTTTTACTGTATAAACGAATAGTACTCTTAAATATGAGTAATTTATCAGAAGAAATAGTATATCAGAAGTCAATATTTTCAAAGGTACAGCGATATTGTCACCGTAAAATTGTAAAATAACTCACGAGAATGTAAACATTATGTCGAAAGATTCATTACTTTAATCGTAATTGTAAATCATATACAATTTTGTAGTTAAAGAAAAAATTGCATTAATTTGAACAAAAATGAAAGGTCAAGTTGAGTTACACCCCTAACACAATGTTTTGAAATTCAATTACTCGTAAACGCTTCCATAGTGCAACTTGATTTTTTTATCAGTCATAAATCATGGTAAATCTTTCAGTGCCAGTCACAAGTCGCACTTTTGAGTTTTTTGGGAGAAAAAAAATAAAAACAAAAATCTGAATAAAAATTAATAACTCGGTAGCCAGAAGTGATCTTCAAAAAATAAAACATGGAAAATATGCGCCTAAAGGTCCTTCAACAAACCATATTAATCAAAAAAATAAATATTGATCAGACACGCTTACAGAATTTATTAAGTCTTTTTTTTTTACGTCGAGGTCACGAAACATAAATTATTTTTTATAAAAAAAGTATTTCACATAGACACGTGGGTGTTTTACTCTTGCATTTAAAATGCATTTCTTCATCGATGTATGCGATAAACAGCATAGGGAATTTTTTTTAATCAAATAGAACACTGTGAGGCGGTTGAATGATCGGGTGACCTACTTACTGAATTGAAAAACTAATGTTGTAGGTTTTGTTTACCAATTTAGCAAAAAAAAAAATTTTTTTGGTATAAAGACTCGCGAAATTTTGTATACAAATCATTGTACCTTTGAAAATATTGACTTTTGATATACGGTTTCTTCTGAGAAGTTACTCATATTTAAGAGTACTGTTCATTTATGCAATAAAAAAAATCAGTCCGCTTGCCTATTAGTAGCCATAGTCTGATTTATAATCTCATTATTCATATCAATCATGCAAATTACAGCCAAAACATTGTATGTAGGTATCTAATAACTGACAAAGAAGAAAAGAGGAGTGAAATTCATACAAAGGTTTTTTCTAAGGACAGTTAAGAGTACAATATCTTGTCACTTCTATCTTATATACCTACCACCACTTACCACTATCTTGTATATTTTGTCACGTCGCAATCGACCATAATTGCTCATAATTGATCAACTTTTGTTGCCCATGTAAGGGCACCATAAGTGACTTTATCATAATTATTATTATTACCTTCCGTAGTTTCGATACGCGCCAATTTTTTAAAATATACTACATAATTATATTGATATCGTATACCTACTTCAATCGGCGTATCTCGTTTGCTGAACTTTGGCTACGATGAAACTACCTACCTATACCTGATACCTATTGGCTAATTTGTAATCTCTGCTCTGGCTATAGAGTTAGCACAATGGCCACAAATTCAGCAAATAACCTTTTGGTTATCCATGATAGCTAAATGGTTTGCAATATTCAGTAATTCAAGCCTGCCCCCTTTTCCCTCAGGCTATCGATCCATGGACTGCGCGTGCGTGTCGACCAACAAAGGATATCTACCGTTTACATATTCTATTTGTGTTTCAAATCCGAATCGTATATATTAATATATTATATGTAGGGACCACTTTAGGGTTTGAAACTAGTATATGACCATGTCAGTCTTAACTTAGGCCTTTTCATCCGTTATTGGATGATTTATACAGTATTCTCCGAACGAAGTAAACACTCTTGAAATACTGTAGTGCCTGGGACAGTCGGTTTTTAAATGTCGTATGGTTGCCCAAGCACATACGGCATTCTCATAACATAGTCAGCCTAGTCCAGAGGAATGACTGGTCAATACGTCTGGGGCCAACGATGTGCGGGTTTCCCCACGTCGTCCGTCTGTATAATGTACTCGAGATCTGAAAAAGTCTTATTAGTACACGCCACAACCTGGGGATCGAACCTGCACTCTCTCAAGTGCGAATCAAACGGTCTAGCTACTAGGCCACTCTCTGTCTGTCAGTCTTAGGATTGCTAATAAATTAAGAGTTAGGACTTAGAAAATGTCTTGATGAATGTCGGTTTAGAGCTAGTACTGGGGTTGTAACTTCTAATTTGTTTCTATACTTTATACAAGCAAATCTTGCTTATATTATAACTAACTTTTGCGCGTTACTTCGTCTTTTTTGCGTGGACAAACACGGAACATTGTACCCCCATGCGGAATGAATTTGAAAAAATTCTTTCTTAATGAATGTCTACGTCATAAAAACTATCGGCTTGCCAAATTTCTGTACAATTCGTCCTGCAAGCGATACTCACCACACATACTTTGGACCCCTATTGATTTGATTTGATTTAGCTATTGTATGAGCAATTGTTATAAAGTCTTATTATGCCACGTTGGACGCTCGCGCCGCACTGGTAGTGCTGTAGTCCTGCAATGAGATTAGTATTTCATACTCTTCTGATATCTGGGGTATGTCTATAAAAATTATAAAATCTATAATTGACATTATTGCCCCCTACCTAGCCTTAGTTTTTAATAATTGTATTAAGAAAGTTGTGTTTCCTGACTTAATGAAGCATAGCAAGGTGATGCCTCTTTTCAAGGCGGCTGGGTATAAATCTGACCCAGCTAGTTATAAACCAATATCTATACTACCGACATTCAGTAAAATTTTCGAGAAAATAATATTAAATCAATTGCTAGCTCACTTTAGAAGTAAATTCTACAAGGTCTAATGGGGCCAAAATGGAACTAGGTGTGCCACAAGGGTCCATTTTAGGCCCATTTCTTTTTCTCGTCTATATAAATGACCTTCCTTATCTAGTTAAAGATAAGCATGAGATAGTACTTTTTGCTGATGATTTTTAATGTGAAGCGACGACAGTCAAATTACGACGAGGTAAATAGTGCTCTATCAAAAATGGTACATTGGTTTAATGTTAATAATTTACTTTTTAATTCCAAGAAAACAAAATGTTTAAAATTTACGCTGCCAAATTTTAGGCAGACACAAACTAATGTACTATTAAACGATGAGAAAATAGTTATTTTCATAGTATAATGTCATATAGCATTCTTCTATGGGGAAACGCTGCGAACATTAACACAATATTTGTGCTGAAGAAGCGAGCTATTCGTTATATTTATAAGATGTCATGTTTTGAATCTCTGAGAGATAAGTTTAAAGAAATAGGTATTCTGACCGTCGCTTCTCAATACATTTTGGACAATGTGTCGTATGTCAGAAAGAATTTAAATAACTTCAAAAAGAAAAGCGACAACCATTGTAGGAATACTAGGAATAAGAATAAATTAGAAATACCGGTGATCAGACTTAGCAAAGTAAGTAAATCGTTTAAAGGTTCATGTATACGCCTTTACAATAGAATCCCAGAAACCGTTCAAAATCTTACCATTAATAATTTAAAAAAAGCTGTTACAGAACGTTTGTGTGCTAAAGCTTATTATAAAGTCAGCGATTGCACACCTTGGGAATAAGATGGCCCCATGCAAGGCTGCTTTTATGTACTTAAGTATGCTCTATGGACTTATGAATAATATAAATATAGATTAAGTTACAACATTGTAAAAATATATTTTTTTTTAAATTACAATTTTCCCATCTTTTTGCTAGAACGTGGCCCCGTGCGAGTTTCTTACGCCGGTTCTTCTCGCCGGGCTAGTTTCCGAACCGGTTTTAGGCATCATGTAGGACAATTCTATAAGGTTTGGTAAAATCAATTACGGATACTTAGGGCATATGATCTGCTGCTTGTGTAAAGACATTTAAGAAGAAAAATAATTGTCATACTCGAAAAAAAAAATTGTCTTTATAAGGGCGAGTTTGCATTTTGCGGAGAGTCGCCCATACATTAGATGATTATTTTAGTTTGAGTATGACAATTATTTCTCTGCCTAAACGTCTTTACTTAAGCAGTGGATCACGTGCCTGAAGTATCCGTAATTGATTTTTGGAGACCTTATAATTATAATTTATAACCTACATGGAAATAAAAAAATTGAGTTTGAGATACATCTGTTCTTTTTATTAATTTCTATTGTATTATGCATACTATAGTAATAATTAAAATATTTAATTATTACTATTCAAAATTAATTGTCATAGTATACCATGATGAATGATGATACTCGTAACGTTATATCATCGGTATTCCAATGGTACTAGAGGGTCAATTCTGCGAAATAAAACCTGCACTAATACAATACTAATTACAATCAA
This sequence comes from Glaucopsyche alexis, assembly GCA_905404095.1. NCBI lineage: Eukaryota > Metazoa > Arthropoda > Insecta > Lepidoptera > Lycaenidae > Glaucopsyche > Glaucopsyche alexis. The sequence goes on from FR990044.1 coordinate 29,689,066, forward strand.
GTCCCGATACGCTAAAACTGTCAAACCGGTATTCTCGTAAACGTTAAACCCGCGTAAAACGCGATTGGTCCAAACTTCACAAAATCAGTTTATTATTAACACTAGCCGTTGCCCGCGGCTCCGCCCGCGTTAATACAGTATCCCTCGGGAACACTGTATTTTTTCGGGATAAAAAGTAGCCTATGTTTTAATCCAGAGCCTAACTACTACCATACCAAATTTCATAAAAATCCGTTCAGTAGTTTTTGCGTGAAGGAGTAACAAACATCCATCCATCATCCTCACAAACTTTCACATTTATAATGTTAGTAGGATAGTATGATGTCGCTTCACTAAAAATACGATCAAAATAAAATTAACGTCTATTTTAAATACGAAAATTGAGGTTCAGACTTTCAACAGCAGTATGAAAGATCCATTGATTAACTATATTATATTACTAGCTGATGCCCGCTACTTCGTTTGCGCAGAATTAACGGAAGCGGAACCCTATTTTTTTAAACGCAACCCTAAAATAAAAGTAGCCTATGTTAGACCTTATAACATTAGCTATCTGCCAGTGAAAGTCCCGTGAAAATTAGTCCAGCCATTTTAGACATTAGCCGGAACAAACAGACAGACAGACCGACAGACAGACGGACAGACAATTTTTTTTAAAATTGGTATTTTATTGTAAGTACCGAATATTATACTTTCAGATTCACTATGTGATATGCTGTTAATTTGAAGTTACAAACAGACACTTCAATTTTATTTATCTGTATGTATATGTATGTATAGATGTATAGATAATATCAAAGGTTTACTACATACATTAGGAATTACGTAGTATCAGCACGGTTAATAGGTTTATCACGATGATAGCGAAAGTGGGGCACGCCGCAGGGTACGGATATACAGCTGTTGTTATAGAGTCTATATAATATAGACTATAGCATATTGTCAACCTAAAAAACAATAAGAAGTAGCATGTTTAGTTCAAAAATGTTGAATGGCGTTAGGCGTGGTGACGCTTACTCGACACCCCAAAAGACTATCTGAGCTGCATAATGCATCAGATGTTTTACATAGATCGGTTGGTTCAGAAAAGTAACAAAAAATTTTGACATGTGTTTAGGAACGCCAGAATCCAAACCAATAATTTTTAGAATCTAGTTCTATTGGTCCGTTGGTAGCTCATACACGAATCATGCGATAAGTAAAAGCAGATTTTAAAGCTTATTCAAGAGACAAGATGGTACGATTTTAAATCTGCCACAACTTTAATCTCAAAACATAACTTAAGTCCTAATCTAGAAATTGAGTTAATGATACATCAAAGTCATATATATCTACTATCATACATCTACTCTACAGTCTATATCAAGGGACCGCACAGACGAAGCTGCTGATAAAACTACTAATAGTAAAAATGGGTCACGAACGTTCCGTGTTCCAACTAAGTATCGGTATCGCTATAACGCCCCCTTTGTGCGGCCATATTAGGGCTCGCCAACTGTTTAGAATCCCTGATAACTTGTTACATATTTGAAGGGCCATGGACGCTAAATACCCCAATTAGGCATCGTTCTGCGAAACCTTAGAGCATGCCAACTGTTGTAACATTAAAGTAGGCCACGGACGTTCCGAGACCATAACTCCAAATATGTATAACGGTTTAAAAATGTGCCACGGACTTCCCAGGGCCAAGTAGAACAGCCTTTAATGGGCCATAGACCGACTGCCTTATACCGATTGAAACATTAAAATTTAAAAATAGGTCACAGGCGTCCCAATTTTCAAGTAGAACACTTGTTAACGGGTCATTGAGATCTCAAGACCCAACAGACAGCTCGGATGGACATATCCCTATTCTCAATAAAACTTAATAAAATGTATCTCGAATTTTCCAACTTCCAAGCTCGTCTAGAAAAAATTTCAAATGAGCCACTGACGCTCAAGCCTCAAACAAAGGTATTTACTAGGCCAATGGACGTCCTAGATTGCAACTAGAGGTCCCTATTCTCAGATAAAACAAATGAGATTAGTCACTTGGGACTTAAAATGCACCATAGACATTCCAGTTTCATTTTAAATCAGTTTTAGTAGTTTTTTATCCAGGCAACATTCGTCCCAGGTTCCAGCTAGGTTTTAACTAGGCCATGGACGCCCCAGATTCAATAGCTTTATACTCGTGAAATGGATAGCCTCGCCCTGACCTATCCGTCCTCGCGCTCGCCTTGAGCGCCGTATCTGTCACTTTGGAGGCCGGCGAGGTAGTTTTCCCTTCTAATCTAACGTTTAGATGACTGATTGACCCCACAGTATTGGCTATGAGCGATAATAATGAGGTTATATCATCCAGACATGATATTAGTTTAGTTTGAAGTTAATATCAAATCAAATTCAAATCAAAAAGTTTTATTTCCATATAAATAGGTTACAAAGCAACGCTTATGAAATTGTCCCTACTTGATGCCTACCACCGGTTCGGGAACTAACCCGGCAAGAAGAACCGGAGTAGGAAACTCGCACGGGGCCATATTTTACCAAAAAGATGGAAAATTGTTCTAAAAAAATATATGTTTAATATGAAAACTGTCTATGTAATATAAACAAAAGTCAGATACATTTAGTTTTAGTACATAGAAGCAGTTAATAATTATTTTAATTTGTATTTAAGCGCAAATACCCTAGTTTAAACTTTATTAGCCGTTTACCGCAAATTCATTAATGTATAGCGTAGAATCATCAGAAACACATCTCTCTTTTCGTCGAGGGTTAAGAATTTATATTTTTTTATAACAGAGACGAGAACTGTACATTTTGTGACACACATTCCAAACTATATAATATTATCCGGGTGTTCGAGGCACATATCTCCACAATTTTTGTATATACTTAATCAATGACATCCATTGGTCCATCTCACAAACGCATTTAGAACATTAGTAGCAAGATTTATGCGGAACTCTTTGCCAGTTTTTTGTTATTTTCCCGTGGCCGCTCCAACGCAGTTGCTGTCGTAATTTGTAGAACGGTTCCGGCGGTTCCGGCGTGTCCCACTGACCCATTTGATACACCAAATCGATAATCGCATACGTTGCTCTTAATTTATGACACAAAAACTAACACCGAACAGTAATCACATGTGAGTTTGTTTGCATTGAATACGCTCCGAAACGAATGGACCCATTTTGATGAAATTTGGCAGAGATATAAAACTTAGGCCTTTACATCCGTTAATGGATGATTTATACAGTATTCTCCGAGCGAAGTAACCACTCTTGAAATACTGTAGTGCCTGGGACAGTTGATTTTTTAAATGTCGTACGGCCCAAGCACATACGGCATTCTCACAACATAGCCAGCCTAGTCCAGAGGAATGAACTGGTCAATACGTCTGGGGCCAACTATGTCCGGGTTTCCTCACGATGTTTTCCTTCACTGTTAGAGCGTCCGTCCGTATGATGTACTTGAGATCTGAAAAAGTCTTATTGGTACACACTACACGCCACAACCTGGGATTTGAACCTGCACTCTCTCGAGTGCGAACCAAACGGTCTACCCACTCGGCCACGGAGCTCTAGATACCGGCAGAGATATAGAGTAGGTAGGTAGGCGGCAGGCGCAAGGTTAACTTTTGCGGGGACGAAGTCGCTTGCAACATCTAGTGTAGGTAATTAGGTATGTAATATGTATTACTAAAATGACTAAAAAACGAATTGCTTTAGTCCAAGATGTACCTAAATGGTTTGCTATACCTAAGTAATTGTTGTCTGGAAGAAACCGCTTTAAGCGGTAAGACCGCCATTTTGCATTTTTTTTTAAAAATTTATGTTAATTTGTATATTTTTGTGCAAATAAAGAATTTTATTTATTTATATTTTATTATTAATTATTAGATACAAATGCGGTACACACCTGTCTTACATCTAAACGGTAAACCCCTCTACTAATAAAAATATTTATTATTTACACCAGTGTTTTTCAACCTGTGGGTCGCGACCCCCTGGGGGGTCGCGAAGCTTCTGTAGGGGGGTCGCCGGAGGTCGAGAGAACTTAATTAAAAAAAAACAATAAATATTAAAAATATTGATTTAAGAAAATTTTAACAAAAGGATATTCTCATAAATCGATCATCGATATCATCGATGTATGTACCTAATTGTAAAACAATGTGTTTGACGTACTATATTATGTACCTTTATCCGAATCCTAATTATGGACACGCATAAAAACGTCGTATGGAATGATTAACAATTGTAACACTAACATACACATACATACATGATAAAAAAGCGAAGGGTCGGGGGGTCGCGAAATATTTTTTTCATACAAGGGGGGTCGCATCATGAAAAAGGTTGAAAAACACTGATTTACACAACTTGTTAGAATTCAATGTTTCTGCCTTTGTCTGATATGTGGAAAAAAGTCACTTGGCAGACAAAGACAGCAACATTGACTAGCTAATCAGTTGTGTAGAGGGATAAGTCTTTACCTATCTAGTAGTACCAACTTAAATCCCAATCGGCATTTGTCGAATGGACTTTTACTAAGTTGTATATAAGTATTATGAACAGTAGTCTAATCCATCGTTTCTCAACCTTTTTTTATTTATGTCGCGACCCACGAAAAAGCCAAAAAGTTAAGTAAAAAGTTTTCCTATCCCGTCACGATATTTTTCGACGTTCGATACAAAAGATTCGTTCGAAAAATGAATATTTTGTACCTATATGTAGTTTGTATTTATTATTTTTCAACAGACTGCGACCCCTTTAAAAACAAACTTACTTCAACACAAAATTTCACTAGTTTTATTATAATCTAACGGTTTTTACAATTTTACGGTGACACATACAAAATCAGGCGACGCGCAACGTCGCGCCGCGCCGTCATAGCTGCGGCGCGTGTGTAAAGGCGTTATTTCACGAGTAAAATCCGTTTTATATTTTAATCCGACTTTATCATAACTTCTAAAGGTCTGTTACACTTGGTTGAGTTAGCAAAACAATTAAAGCTTCAGAAATAAATTACTTAATAGTTAATGCCATTACGCCCTTTGAATTTACTGAATAATTGAATTATGCGAAGTTGGAATAGGTACTTGGAAAAGACTCTACAAACTTTTGATTAAAATGTTAGCCGCTTTTCTTAGTAAAAACAAATGCCAGATGGCCATCCGTCTTTTGAAATATTGTGTAAAATCTTTAAAATATCACTATTAATATATTTATATTATACTCAAACTCAAACTCAAACTCAAAATTTTTATTTCCATGTAGGTTATAATATAACGCTTATAGAATTGTCCTACATGATGCCTACCACCGGTTCGGAAACTAGCCCGGCGAGAAGAACCGGCGTAAGAAACTCGCACGGGGCCACCTTTTAGCAAAAAGATGGGAAAATTGTTCTTTTATAATTTTTTAACGTTTACAAATAATTTCTAGGCTTTTCGTTTCTAGGCAATACTTTAATAAGTGATATCTTTTAATCTTATTAGTACCTATTAATATAAATGTAAAGGTTTGTAAGGGTGGATGGATGTTTGTTTGTTACTCTCACGCAAAAACTACTGAACAGATTTCTATAAAACTTGGTATGGTAGTAGTTTAAGCTCTGGATTAAAACATAGGATACTTTTTATCCCGAAAAAAGTAGTGTTCCCTTGGGATACTGTATTTACGCGGCTAGTACCTAATCTTAAATTCTACAGTCAAAGTTTGATCTCTAGTAGCTACTAGGTACCTATGTACCTAGTAAGGATACATAGGTACCATACCTATGTATGGTACCTATGTATCCTTAGCATATGGTCATTCAGTAAATAGCTCCTCACACCGATTTCGGTGACGGTGGCTGGTTTCTTTGAAACCAGGCCAGCTACGCAGAAGTTATTTTTATAGTGCCCAAGTATGTGCGCAGTGCACAAGTGACAAGAACACTCTCTCTTCCTTTACTCTCGTAACCCAGTGGGACGGACGGACCAACACGACTGGCGAGAGATGAGGCACAGGAGTCAGGACCGACTTTTTACATACCCATCCGACGCATGGATTATCTTTCTTGTCAGACAATCAGGTGATCAGCCTGCATTGTCCTAACCAAACTTGGAAACAACATTTTTTGTTGTTCCAATGCAGGAATCGAACCCACGACCTCCGAGTCAAGAGCTAAGCTCTAAACCACTTGACCACGGAGGCTTTGTTACTGATTCACCACGGAGGTCATTCAGTAACAAAGATCCAAACATACATTCGGAACAAAGGGCTCTACTGCTCTAGGCACAGGCATGGATGTAACGATTTTACGGCAATGTGTGTCAGTAGGTCGCGGCGCGAACCACTGCGCGCTGCTGGCTGCATCTATTGATTGCTGCCGGCGGCCATCTTACATTCTCCACAGATACAAAATGACCTATTTTTTTATTAGTGGCCAGTATCAACACCAATACTGTTGCTACCCAAACGATCAAAGAGTTTTCAAACACTATGCGACCTGCAATTAAATAGGTCCTACGATTGTTCAATCGGTCCATTAACTTTAATGTTGTTTTAATTACTATAAGTAGGTAGTATGCTTGACTCCTGATTCAAAATTACTGCCTACTTTAAAGTAATTTTATACAAAAAGTACTTACTTTTTTACTTTGTTACATATGACGAATAACTTTCATATGGATGTAGGAATTTAAATTCATTTAACTAGGTAATTTCATGTTTTAGCAAGAATATTTCTTACTGAAATACAAGTGTTCTTCATAATAGTACTACATACACATTCCAATCTGTATTGACTATTGATGCATTGCTGTGGTCTCAGAAGTAGGTCATATTCCAACTATGCAAATCTATCTAGACTCTATCAGTAACTTTGTTCATCTGCATAGAACACATTTTGTAATACAACTTTAAATCATGTACCTACAGTGCAACTTCTTTATATAAGTCCCTCGGAAATTGTCGTTTTTCTATATAAATGACAGACTATGTATGAAAAACTACGGTTCCCGAAACACATTAAGAATATAATATAATATCTTTGTCGAATAAATCTCTTATTATTATTAATATAGTTGTACCTACTATAATGTTGTGTTTATAATGTAAGCAAATTAGACTAATTAGGATCGTTGATAAGTGCTGCAGATGGTAGTATTGCAAACTGGTCAACTGATCTATGTGATATCATTCTTGCTACATTCGCTGCTTTATTAGGTTTTTAAGCCTGGAACAAAGATCTATATATCCTACAGAAACCGTACATTGTGTTACGCCGTGTCTCGGCTAAGCCTGACAGTACAAACATACAAACAGCCATCCGTTCATAGTCCGACTAGAATCTCATTAAACACCAAAAATTGGTATTGAGTTTTTAATTATAAAAACCCAACAATGTATTTGATCACCAACCACTAATGTCTCTCCTCAATATAATAGAAATAAATACTAGAATTGTGGTCAAAAATCAACGAGCAAGGGCGAAATTACGATGTAAAGAATATAGGAAAACTATACTGCTTAGTTTCCCCGCACTAAATATGTTGTGTAAATTACATGGTCCAAAATTCATATTAAAAAAAACAGAGTCGATAGCAATGATTCAATGATGAAAAATGATGATTCAAAACTGAACAACCACCACGGACAATTTTAAGTACTGCAGTACAAAATATTCGTGAACCTCAGCCTCTTATAAATACGTCAACGTTTTCGATATTGCGATGCAGAAGCGCGATCCCCCGGCTGGTGCCGCCGCAACAGTATCCTTGCATTTTAAATTTGTAATATCTTCGAAAATATTCATTTAAATTACATGCTGTAAGGGTCATATTGTATAAGTATTTAAGGTACTTAATTGGATAGGGATTAATGCTGTATTGCTTAAAATCGCTTTATAAATAAACCGTTATTTCTCGTAAAAACTAAAGGATAAAAAATGGTTATTGTGGGTTATCCATCGCGGACTTTTTTGTAGATATTTTTAAGGTGTACAATTATGTAGTACATTATTTTGATGTATCTCGTAGGGTTCAGCCTGCGTTTGCAATGTAAGCGCAAAAAAATGTGTTTGTTTAGGACATTAGAAACCTCTAAATATCTGTGTTTCTCTACTATATTATGCAGGGCGTCCCTATGAAGGAGAACCAACCTTCGCCACTGCTAGCTACCACGCTGGCTTAATGCTGGTTGGCAATAAACTAACGTATAACTGTTGTAATGTATTTCAGATGGACATCTACGTGCAGACCGCCAGCCCCATCGTGGAGCAGGTGCTGCGGGGCTACAACGGCACCATCTTCGCGTACGGGCAGACGGGCACGGGCAAGACCTACACGATGGCGGGGTCGAACTCGGCGCCCGAGCTGCGCGGCATCATACCCAACTCCTTCGCGCACATCTTCAGCCACATCGCCAAGGCCAATGATGATGAGAAGTGAGTTTTTAATGTGAATAGGATTTGATTTTAGAATCTGTGCCGAATGAGGGTTTTTGACGTTTTTTCTGCCGTTAGGGGGCAGACCGAACTCACGCTAAACGTCATCTGGTGGCGTTAGTGGTATCAAAAATGGTCAATAAGAATTTTCGATTCTTTTTCTGTCTCCAGGCGGCGCGGGCGCTTGGTAGCACGACGGTCCTTGTCGTGTCAAATTTTTTTTAGCTTATTCTTTAGCTTATCCGTTGTGTAATTTTTCTTTATTAGTAAGCGGGTGTTTGTGTTGCAGGTTTTTAGTGTGTGTAACCTACCTGGAGATCTACAATGAGGAAGTCCGGGATTTGCTTGGCAACAACCCGCACCAGAGCCTCGAGGTCAAGGAGCGCCCAGATATAGGGGTCTTCGTCAAGGACCTGACAGGTGAATTTACCACCCAAAAATTATAAAAAAAAACGAGTTGTAAAGGGAAGGGGAGAAGCGTTTCTGTATAAGAACCATACAGCATGCTCCTAGTGAAATGGATCGATTTGATTGAGTAGACACGGTTGATGGTATCATCCATGGCCATACAGAAAACCGCCGTGAAACAGCGCTTGCGTTGTGCTTTTATGTGTTTTGGTGATCCAAGGTGAAATCTTTTTATATCTGTTTGGCTCTAAATATAGCAATATTGCAAACGATATCGGTCCTGATGAAATTTTTTCAAAAGAAGACCTATTATAATTCTGTTTTGGAGTGATTACTAAACAAGCATATTTTAGGTTACGTGGTGCACAACGCAGACGAGCTAGAGAAGATAATGGCGGTGGGCAACCGCAACCGGCACATCGGCGCCACCGCCATGAACGTGGAGAGCTCCCGCAGCCACGCCATCTTCTCCATCACGGTGGAGAACAGCCGCCGCGGCGCCGACGGCAAGCTGCACGTCGGCTGCGGCAAGCTGCATCTCGTCGACCTGGCGGTGAGTCGTCTGTCACCTTGACAGCTGTCACTCTGACAGCCGCTGTCAGTTTGGCAGGTGTTACTTTTAAAATATTTTAAGGTTGGCAAAAAATAAATATTGCAATTGTACCGAACTGATGCGATTAAACTTTATGCAAAGGAGGACTCCTAACTTTTAAACGTTCTTTTTTTCAATACGTGAGATACAGTTTAGACCAGTGTTTTTCAACCTGTGGGTCGCGAACCCCCGGGGGGGTCGCGAAGCTTCTGTAGGGGGGTCGCCGGAGGTCGAGAGAACTTAAGTATTTTTTTTTTATTATTATGTATTGATTTATTTAGTTAGAGAATTTTAATGAAAGGATATACTCATAAATCGATCATCGATATCATCGATGTATGTAATTGTAAAATAATGTGTTTGACGTACTATATTATGTACTTATATCCGAATAATAATTATGGAGACGCATAAAAACGTCGTATGGAATGAATATTTGTAACACTGTAACATAGTGTATACATACATGATAAAAAGCGAAGGGTCGGGGGGTCGCGAAATATTTTTTCATACAAGGGGGTCGCATCATGAAAAAGGTTGAAAAACACTGGTTTAGACCATGGAACCTACATAGTAGATGCAAAATGTATATCTGAAAGTATTCATTAGCAAAGTAAGTGACCAATATTCATTCTCAACAATTTCCAGGGTTCAGAGCGACAGAGTAAGACCCAAGCGACCGGCACGCGACTGAAGGAGGCGACCAAGATCAACCAGTCTCTCTCAGTCCTGGGTAACGTCATCTCCGCGTTAGTGGATGGCAAGTCCACCCACATACCGTACCGCAACTCCAAACTGACGAGGCTGCTGCAGGACTCGCTGGGAGGGAACTCCAAGACTGTTATGGTGAGTTAGCTTTGGGATAAGGTTTTTAAATCGGCTGGTGTCGTTATATATTTCGACGACCTTTATGGATCAGTGGTTCAGCATGTTGATGCTCAAGCTGGGGGTCGCGGGTTAGGATCTCGCCGAAGGAAGGAAGTTTTTCTGTGTTCCTGAGTCATGGATGTGATTTTTTATAAGGTGATTACAGTAACTAGGACACATTAGGTTTTATATTAGGTCAGGGCGCCCCTCTCTCGGCGCCCATGGCCTAGTCATGGTGTCAGGAGTCAGGACATGGTCTAAGGTGGATAATCATATAAGATAGAAGCTTAAACTAAAACCCCGTTACTAATAAACTTTGTGTAAGCTTTGAATGATTACATAGTGTTTTGTTCACGTCACATAAGTGACATTTTAAATTCTATCGAAGAAGACAAAACACTGTATAACTATTCAAAGCTTATACAGCGTTTATTAGTAAGGGGGTAAGGGTTCCTTTGGAATTACGGAACCCTAAAACGCAGATGTAAACATAGGTATATATATGTAATGGTCTACTTACTTCTAGATTTTCCTTTAAACATTTTCAGATAGCAACAGTGGGTCCGGCGGAGTGCAACTATGTGGAGACAATCAGTACCCTGCGATACGCCAACCGCGCCAAGAATATCGAGAACCGCACGCACGTCAACAGCGAGCCCGGCGACGCGTTACTCACCAGGTGCGTATGTAAAACACACGTGCATACAAATAATAAATAACTCCCCACACCGATCTCGATGACGGTGGCCGGTTTCATTGAAACCAGGCCAGTTACGCACGAGTAATTTTATAGCGCCCAAGTGTGTGCGCAGTACACAAGAACACTCTCTCTTCCTTTACTCTCATAACCCAGTGGGACGGATAACCAACACGACTGGCGAGAGATCAGGCGTAGGTCCGACTTTTTACATGCCCATCCGACGCATGGATCATCTTTCTTGTCAGACAATCAGGTGATCAGCCTGCATTGTCCTTGGAAACCAAAACTTGGAAACAACATTTTTTGTTGTTCCAATGCGGGAATTGAACCCACGACCTACGAGTCGAGAGCCAATGCTGTTATATGCATACATATTGCGCTAAGTGAGGACGGACGCATCATGCTGAGGAGATATGTTGCTGCCAATCGACCTCTACTTACGTAAACGCAATAACATAAAATATTTGGCAGTGTCCTTGACAAAGTCAAGTAAAAAAGTGAGTTTGCCAAGGACCTTACCCAAGGGGTAAAAACGGGACCGTATTACTAAGACTCCACTGCCCGTCTATCTGTCTGTCACCAGGCTAAAAACAGAATAAAATAAATATTTACGTAGTGCACACATACAACAAACGTGATTTTTAGATGTTTTGTACGGATCCCTTCGTGTACAAGTCCGACTCGTACTTGGCTGGGTTTTTTTCTAATTCGGTTAATTAAATATTACAGGTTCCAACAAGAAATTGATCAACTCAAGAAACAATTGGATGAGACCGCAAACGGTACGACCAACTGCCCATTTGGTAGCATATTTTTGTAGTATTAATTACTTTTTTTTAACGGGCAATTGGCCACCACTGCAACTCGTGTGAGCCAGGAACGTCAGCGGTAACCAACCACAAAAACCCTTCGATATGAGGAAGGACCGAGGGACATGCTAAATCTGTCTTGGGACCCGCAACGAAATTAATCATAAGATTGTAGGAGGAGTAGAATGTTTGAAAAGACGTATCAAGCTTGATTTGTTGCGTTTTACAGTGATTTTAGTTCACCATTTTATTGAACCACAATCATTCAATTGACTGTGGTTCGATCGCCCTAAGTTATTTATTTAATGTAGTAAATTAAATTAATACGCGAGGCACAAACTTACAGTATAGTTACGTTACAGTATAGTTATAGTTACGAGAATTATGCAACCGGAGAAGTGTGAAATTTGGCCGGTAAATTTAAGTTAATGTGGAGGAAGATGCACAGAAAGCTAATATTATTAAGTAATGCTCAGAAATACATCAAATTAATAAAAGTAGCAACAACACACACTACCTCAGAGTGCGTTTGAAATATACAATTTTGTTACACATTGATGTTTGTCATTCTGTCACAAGTCACAACATTTACATTATTTTTCTATCTAAGAGGCGAATAATCCATATAAAGTTCAAACTTAAAAGATATATGAATTTTCTCTGACTGTATTTCGAGACACAGAGCGACCTCTAGTACGTTTAATTAATCTGTGTTTTTTTTCCAGTTAAAAGTGATAAACGTTTACTGTTCCAACAGAGATCGAGGAGGAGGACATCGATGGCGTGTCGGAGGGCGAGGTGTCGGACGCCACGCTCACCGACCCCGAGCTGGACGAGCTGGACCCGGAGGAGAGGAAGATGAGGAGGCACCACCGCCGGGAGGAGAAGGTGGGTCGAACCCTAGAGTTGGAGCGTTGAAGATGATCATATGGAATGCGGTTATTCCACATAGTCATATTTATAGATCACTAGCTTTAAAATACAGTATCCCACGGGAACCGTACATTTTCCCGCAATAAAAAGTAGCCTATGTCCTTCCCAGTGGTCTACTCCATGTCGATGTCAAAATTCGTAAGAATCGCTTGAGTAGTTATATATACGTGAAAGCGTAACATCCAAACAAATAAACTTATATTTTTAATATCAAGTAAGGATTAATGTATTAAATTTATGTATATGATATCACCGTAAAATTGTAAATCCCATTAGATTGTAATATAACTAGTGAAATTGTAAAATGTTAATAGACTTCCGACGCAAATATTCTGCCCATAATTTAACACATTATTTTTCGTTACATTTTAAATAGTTTTGAATCTTTCGACATATTTTTACAATCTCGTTAGTTATTTTACAATCTAACGGTTTTTACAATTTTACGGTGACATATGTACTGGAACACGAGTGGTACGACAGTCGACACTCAGCTTAGCTCTATTTAACCAATGCGTTAAACCGACGTTTAGTGCTGAGCTGCGTTTTTAGGTCTGTCTGTCCCGTTCTAACGTTGAATAAGAGAGAAAGAATCAGTGTTTAGCCTTTTAAGAATTTTGGTGAAATCGGGGCTTAAAGTGAGAATGCTTAGGCTTAAAATTACGAGTTTTCAATATTCTAAATCTTTTTGTTAAGGCTTTGTTTCTTAAACACACAAAAACCGGCTAATTTATTATTCTATCATGAATCTGAGGCAGACTGAATAGAGGCTAAATGTAAAACAATATTTTTCAGGAAAGGCTGAACAGAGAGAAAGCGCACCAAGCTCGGAAAGTTCTGGAAGAGAAGCGGGCTGAACTGCAGCGCACTAAGTGAGTACATTGATTATAATTTTTATAATAAAATAAGCAAGTAGCACCAAATACAAGCTTGATGCTAAAATATATACAAAGGATAATAAAACTTAGAGGCATTTTCATTCTTATTGGACGATTTATACAGTATTCTCCGAGCGAAGTAACTCTTGAAATACTGTAGTGCCTGGGACAGTCGGTTTTTTAAATGTCGTACGGTTGCCCAAGCACATACGGCATTCTCACAACATAGTCAGCCTCGTCCAGAGGAATGAACTAGTCAATACGTCTGGGGCCAACTATGTCCGGGTTTCCTCACGATATTTTCCTTCACCGTTAGAGCGTTCGTATGATGTACTCGACATCTGAAAAAGTCTCATTGGTACACGCCACATTGGGTAACGAACCTGCACTCTCTCGAGTGCAAATCAAACGGTCTACTCACTAGGCCACGAAGCTCACGATCCTGCAATAATACAGTTACAATCCAGTCCTGAATCTCATGTTATGTTAAATAATAATATGCAAAATGGTATTACGTTATATGTATACGTCAAACCTGTCCAAACTCCAAAAATCTGTTTATGATAATATGAAGACGATTAATTTATAATTCAATAAAAGTAAAATGAAAGTTAAGTGAAAGTAGAATGAATAACCCTAGTTCAGGTCTCGGCCACAATTAATGAACATCGATGTTTGAAAAGAAATATTAGGTTATCGTGGGCATTATAGAGATGCAGTGGAGTGTTTTCTCTTACTTAGGGTATGTTCCGATATGCACTGCGAGCACTGCATCGTGCACAGTGCTATCACTGTAGAAAAATTATTTCCGTTATGGACTGCCAGTATAGGCGGTATACTGCCGCAGTACCCTATGACGTCATAAATTGCCGCCATATTCTACTGTGAGCACTGGTGTTTTCGAGGTAAGGTACTCGCAGTACTTTGATCACGTGTTTAAAAAGTTCACACGTCAAAATGAAGACCATTCCTAGTTGTCAGTTGAAGTCCATAAAATTAGGTAGTAGGGCAGCCGTATAACTAGCTATAAAGGAACGGCTTCACAGTATATTGAATTGACGTCACACAGTACAGTGGTCGCAGTGCATATCGGAACATACCCTTAGTTTAGTAGTCAGCGTTTTCCAATTAGAAAAAAGTCGGCACAGTGCAACACAACTTTTTTTCTAAATAGAAAACGCTCAATGTTTAAAAGAGACGTGATTATCTATTTTCAAAGGGTACTGTATTACATTATAACACTACCCACTCAATATTATTTCACCAAAACATCTTAGGAAACAACAAGAGGAGCTTCGCGACAAGCTCAACCGACTGGAGTCCAAGGTTCTGGTCGGCGGAGAGAACCTTCTGGAAAAGGCGGACGCGCAGCGCATGCTGCTGGAGCAGGCGGCGAAGGAGCTGGAGCAGCGCCGCCTGGTCGAGCTGCAGCTGCAGAAACATCTGCAGAAGAAGGAGGTTAGTTCTGCAGATAGTGAGATATCTTCTTTTTAATCGTACTACAGTATAAAATGTTTAGCTACAATACCGCTTGGATTTTTTAAACAACGCAACTGGTTTTTAACTTTACCGTATAAGCATAGTATAATATTATAACTTCTATGAATTTTAGTTACTAAAGTTAGTCTCGAAAGATAAATCGGTTTGGGAAACATTGTTATTACAAGTCTGTTGGCGACACGGCAGCTCTGCGGGGCCGTGGTCGTCGGGTAGTGGACTGTATTGGAGGTTGTGAAGTCCTGGAGAAGGAGCGGGAAGTCGAAGTAAAACACCAGGAGAATCTTGGAACTGCTAGTTGGCAGAGTGTTGGTGCAGCAGAGTTTCCTCAAGCATCTGCGGTGTTGTGAATGTGAATGTTTTTGCACTGAGAAAGTGCGTATTAATATTGTGAAATTGCACTGATACAGCCTATGGGGTGTATCAGGTGTTGTCGTGTATGCGCAGTCCGTTTATTTAAGCAAAATACAAATTTGTTCAGATTACATTAGCTGACATTCTTATAAGATAATACAATAGTAAACAGGCATTCTTATAAGACTAATTACAGTAAAAACGTAAAATAAAGTTTAAAAATAAAAGAGACAACAATAACATTAACGTGAGACACACTGCGCGTAAGCGAGAAAGGGACAACAATATCAATTGTGTGAGACACAAGATAGGAACATTCTCTATACAAATTATCTTAAATCTACACATTAACAAAATATACTACAACTAAGTGAACTATGTATTATTATACAGCATAACATAATTTCAACAGGAAATATATTCATAAAATACCTAATACGACAAAAAATAAAACCTAAACTATATTTTGCATAGTGCGAAAAGGACAGCAATAATTCAATATGGTAAAAAATGAGACAAAAGCGTAACTTAGTATTCTAATAAGAAATAAACAGGAATAAAACTAAGCTATTATTTACAGTCTCCCCCTCGTGCGCAAGCACCAAAATGTTTTATTCCTGGCTGCTTAAGAGAATCAGACGAGAGGCTGGGCGACGAATCAGTCCGGCGGCTGTGCGGACTTCTGCTACTCTGACTCGCCCGTCTGGGCCTGGGAAAGTCTTTGCTATTTCTCCTCTAGGCCATATTCCTCGGGGCATCGTTCCGTCACAGATTAACACGACGTCTCCGGGTTTGAGATTGCTGTGCTGCGGGTTGCCGAACCGAGGCATCAATTGGGGTTTGTATTCTGATACCCATCGAGCCCAGAACGCTTCGGCCAACTTCTGTGCAGCTTTCCACGAGCGACTGTCCGCTGTATATTTTTTATACGAGCCGAAAGGTATCATCCCGCTCGACCTCCCAATCAGAAAGTGGTTTGGGGTCAGTGCTTCCTCATTTAGATCGGGATTTACTGGAGTTAACGGTCTCGTATTTACAACATGCTCTGCTTCCAGCAATAGAGTATGCAGCACTTCATCTGGAGGCGTCTTTTCATGCAGAGTGACTCGTAATGCTGCCTTCACAGATCTCACTAATCTCTCCCAGGCGCCGCCCATGCTTGGGGCCCCAGGGGGTATTCTCTTCCAGGTTATTTGTTTTCCAGAGGCGAAGACTTTCATCGCGTCATCATTTTGTCGAAGAGCTTCCGTTACTTCTTTCTCGGCGCCCACGAAGTTGGTTCCGTTGTCGCTATATATGACCGTCGGAGTGCCGCGGCGGGCCATCATTCGGCGCAGGCTCATAATCATGGAGGATGCAGAGAGGGAAGGCACCAGCTCCAGATGTACGGCCCGAGTGGTGAGGCACGTGTAAAGGGCGCCCCACCGCTTCTCTTGTCTTCGCCCGACCGTGACATACATCGGCCCAAAGTAGTCGACCGCCGTGGCTGTGAAAGGCGGCTGATTGTGGGCTAGTCTTTCGGGAGGTAAGTCACCCAGGGGAATTTTAGAGGGAATTCCCCTGTAGGTTTTACACCATTGACATCTGTTGCATATATAGCGAAGCATGCTGCGTAGTCCAATTATATGGTAGCGCTGTCGGAGCTCGTTCATCACGGTCTGGTGGTTACCGTGATTAAAGACTGCGTGCGTATGATGCACTAGCAGCCGTGTAAATTCTTCCTTTGCATGTAAGACGGGCAGGTTGTATTCTTCCTTAACTCTGCTATCAAGGTACAATATCCCGTTGCGGTCGAGTTCAACAGCAAGCTTGTGAAAGGGGGACCTCTTCGGTGGTCGCTGCCCAGCCTCTATAATCCTTAAGTCGTCCGCGAACGAGATGCTCTGACTCCTCTTGATGAGTAGCAGTTCTGCTAGTCTGATATGGTCAGGAGATATTTCTGTGTTTACTTTTCTCTTGAGCAATTTGGCTTTAAATGCCTCAGCTGAGAGCAAGACGGTGGCAGCAGCGCGTACCAGGCGCTTATAATTCGAGAACCTTTCGACTTTAGGTAAGTAATCGCTATTATTTCGGTCTACACAGACGTGAACCTGCTTAATAATTCTCTCCTCCCCTGAAGGGGGTAGGGGAGCCGCGGTCTGCTTTTCGCACGGCCATGTCGCGGGGTCGTCTAAAATAAAGCTAGGTCCCGTAAACCATCTATGTTTCGAATTAAATTTCGCCGGAATGCATTGCAATAAGTCTGGTCCGGTTAGTAGCGCGTCATTTAGGCATTTTCCCCCGTATTTAGCCGCAGCATCGAAGACTAATCGCACCTTACCTTCATCCACAGAAAAGTGAGGTAAGTACCAAGTGCGAGGTGAT
The DNA here is from genome assembly GCA_905404095.1 of Glaucopsyche alexis. Taxonomy (NCBI): domain Eukaryota; kingdom Metazoa; phylum Arthropoda; class Insecta; order Lepidoptera; family Lycaenidae; genus Glaucopsyche; species Glaucopsyche alexis. Next base: position 29,706,886 of record FR990044.1, read on the forward strand.
GTGGCCGGGGTGCTCACTAATTCCGCGTAACCCGAACTTAGCAAGTTATTTATTTGTTTAGAGTATTCTAATTTTAAGTTTACATCCTTATCTAACTTATTTTCCAAGTTATAAAGACGGCTGAGGGCCTGTTTCTTATTGTCCGGCATTACTTCATTGTCGGTTTTCCACAATAAGCCTGACTCATACCGATCGCAACCGTCAATTTTCTTGCAAGTTTTATTTAAAACAGCTAACGCGCGCTCGTCCGGGTCCGACTTAGGTTTACGTGGCTCTATACCTAACGACTCTAAGCTAAAGTAATTCCTAATCAATTCTAGCGCGGGATCCTCGGACTGCGAAGTTCTTACGTGACTTATAAACGGAATGTTATTTTTGCGCGAGCTTGCGTCCAGCCCGTGCAGGACCCATCCTAGCTGAGTTAGCGACGCTACTGGCTGGCCCTTATTTCCGACACGTAGTTGTCTAGATGTAATTAAGTGCCAGTTATCTTGGCCGATAAGTATTGTCGGTTTAGCCTGCTCGTAACAGAGTTCGTCCTCTAAGTCTGCTAGGTGGCTGCACTGTTGCACTAATTCCTTACTTATTGTCTGCGGCGTAAGGTTCAAATTTCCGATTGTGTTCGCGTTTATTTTTTCAATATTTCGACTACACGCGCCGCGGATCGAAAATGATATTTTACACGATTCGTGGTCGTCAATTTTATTACCCCCTACCCCTTCCAGCTTTAGGAGCTGGCTGCGACCCCTAGGTGCTACGATGTCCGCTACCGTACGCTCGACGAGGGTCAATGTAGAGCCTTCGTCCAGCAGGGCGTACGTGGCGGTGCTGCCCTCTGGGCCGCTTATTTCAACCGGCACAACTTTGAGGTAGGTGTTAGACGCGCGAACGTGATTAATTGAGCTTATATTTCCGCCAGCGGGTGGTGCTGCACTACCGGTGCCATGCAATAATTTATTATGCGATGCTTCACAACCGTTTACGCCACACGGAATGTATTTACATCTAAAAGTTCGCCCGTGCGAACTATTTAGGCATCTAAAACAGAGTTTACTATTCTTAGCCGTGTCCCATCGTTCCGACACGCTAAGTCTGTTAAAATCAGCACAATTAACAGTCGTATGGGAGCCTGAACATACGGGACATTTATTAGAAAAGTTTGACGGCGCCTCCGTCACGGGGCGTGGCGCCACTGTCGTGGGACGCGGTGCCTCTGCCGCGGGGCGCGGCGTGCGATACTTCGGCCTAACATACGATTCTTTTTTGAATTGAGGTCTACTCGCGGTTGCTACGGTTTTACGTGGCTCGTACATATTTTCGCAGTCCGATCTATCGCATGAACTATCGCTGTCATAACGCGACGATTTCGGAGCTCGCATGCGAGTCGTGTTTACCGCGCGCGGTCTTATTATCTTGCCTCTCTTTTCTTCCTTAGCCGTTTCGTATGCGAACATCGCGCCGCACTGATCCGCCATAATATTTAAAAATCGAGACATTAACTCGAGTTCCGGCGCCCCGGGGCGCTCCGACTTGAACTCGTACCACTTATATTTTAAAATAATGTTTAATTTATCGACTATGCGACCTACTAACTCGGGAGAATACAAATATTGCGGTTGATTAAGTGACTTTATCGCCGCTACCGTGTTCGATATTTTATTCGCGAAACTACTAACGTTGCGCCCGTCTTCCGTCATGCGGGGCAAACGTTTTATATTTTCAATTTCGGAAAGAATAAGTAGTTCGGGCCTGCCGTATCGCCGTTCTAACGTATCGATTATTTCGTACGGATCCGATACCGTGTATAGCAAGGCTCTAACTGTTTCGCGGGCCGCGCCTCTCAATGCTTTTCTCAGCCGAGCTACGTTTTGTATGTCTGAAAACATTTCCGCGGTGTCACTAAATACGGATTTAAATGCCATCCACTCGGTAATTGTACCGTCGAAGTGGGGCAACTCGTGGATGAATTTAGGCGTTGATTCCGACTTACTAGAATTGACCGCCTGAACTATCGCGTTGGCTAGCATCGTCATGTCGTTTAGCGGCGCATTACCGGTGCGCGGTTCGTTTCTTTCGGTCGGACGCGCATCTCGTCCCGGGTTTTGAGCGTTTGTCGACGGCCTAACATATTGCTCCGAGATCCAGCCTTCTATCCGGGTTTTATCTACTCTGGGTGGTTGGTCCGCGTCGGTGGACTCTTCTAGCTCTATCCTAGCTATTTCCAGCCGACTCATGGCAGCTGCGGACGCCGCCCTAGCCCGTGCTAGCTCGGAGTTATGGAATTCTAATTCGGCCTGCAACATCGATAATTTGCTGCTCGCTCTGTCCCCGGGGACGTTAACTACAGTGCCCGGCGCACTTCCTATATTTTCGACTGCGTTGTCGATTTGCGCGGGTTCTGTATTTTGCGTCGGTTTAGTGGCCCTAGCGTTGGTATGCGCGCTGCTTTCCGTCGTGTCTTCTACGCCGGTGCCTTTGCTCCATGTGTTGGTTTCCTGGGACGTGGTCTGCCCAGACGACGGCGTCTCGTCTTGCGAGGGAGTGGTCTTGCCCGAGCGCAACACACGCGCGTTCTCCATTGCGCACGAGGGGGCCCTAACCTTAAAACTAACACTTTTCACTTTCACTTTTCACTTAATGTCTTTAACGCGACCTACAATGCCTACCAAGCCTACTGCTATCAGCCCGGTCAGCTTACTACCGCGGTGACGCCGAACCGGGAATGGGAATGCAGGGGGATAGGAAGGTAGGAACCTCCCGGTAGAGGGCGCGGGCGCTCACGGGTGCATTAGAGTGCGGGAGGAATGTCCGCACTCGACGTTGCGTGCCAACCTGTGGCCCCAGAGCGTTACCGTACCGTGCCGGCGGGGTCTGACTATGCACCTGGGTAGGTGTGTGGAGGCGTCAGGTCGACCACAATGCTTTTGTGCGCTCTGCAGGGGCCGTTTAACACCGCTAGGTGGCCACGCACGTATATGAGGATTGCTTCCAAGTAATTGGTGGAGGTAAGCAAAGTCAACCACCAACACTCGCGCGTACTTGTTTCTATTTTCACTCTTGCAGGTAGACGCTGGCCGTAGCTGCAGGGGCCTCGTCTCTTCTCCTGGGTTTCTTTCTTCAAGGGCTTCTATCTTCCCGGACAGGTCGCAGTCTTCAGGCGAGCTTCTGTCTTTTCTTCAAGTCTTCTTCCAGGACTGGCTGCCGTCTTCAGTGGCGAGCTTCTTCACGAGCTGGCGCAGTGATCCGGCGCAGGACCAGCTGTTGGCGACACGGCAGCTCTGCGGGGCCGTGGTCGTCGGGTTTGGTAGGAGTGGACTGTATCTGGAAGTTGGTGTCCTGGAGAAGATGCGGGACGAGTTGAATTGAAACACCAGGAGAATCTTGGAACTGCTAGTTGGTAGAGTGTTGGTGCGGCAGAGTTTCCTCAGGCATCTGCGGTGTTGTGAATGTGAATGTTTTTGCACTGAGAAAGTGCGTATTAATATTGTGAAATTGCACTGATACAGCCTATGGGGTGTATCAGGTGTTGTCGTGTATGCGCAGTCCGTTTATTTAAGCAAAATACAAATTTGTTCAGATTACATTAGCTGACATTCTTATAAGATAATACAATAGTAAACAGGCATTCTTATAAGACTAATTACAGTAAAAACGTAAAATAAAGTTTAAAAATAAAAGAGACAACAATAACATTAACGTGAGACACACTGCGCGTAAGCGAGAAAGGGACAACAATATCAATTGTGTGAGACACAAGATAGGAACATTCTCTATACAAATTATCTTAAATCTACACATTAACAAAATATACTACAACTAAGTGAACTATGTATTATTATACAGCATAACATAATTTCAACAGGAAATATATTCATAAAATACCTAATACGACAAAAAATAAAACCTAAACTATATTTTGCATAGTGCGAAAAGGACAGCAAGAATTCAATATGGTAAAAAATGAGACAAAAGCGTAACTTAGTTTTCTAATAAGAAATAAACAGGAATAAAACTAAGCTATTATTTACAAAGTCTTTAAAGTTTAATCTGGTTGAGAAACATTGCTATTCCAAGTCTTCAAAGTTAAATCTAGTTGATAAATATTGCTATTACAATTCTTTAAAGTTTAATCTGGTTGAGGAACATTGCTATTCCAAGTCTTCAAAGTTTAATCGAGTTGAGAAATATTGCTATTACAAGTATTTAAAGTTTAATCGGGTTGAGGAGCATTGCTATTACATGTCCATAAATTTTAATTGGGAACATGCTGTTATAAGCCTTTAAAGTTAATTCTATATTACAATCTATTTTCAAGTATCTTCAGCAAAATCCGTTCAGTGGTTTCGGCTGTGCGCTGATAGAGGAGTCAGTCAGGTTTGCCTTTTATATATTTAGATTTTGAAATTTCCTCCAGGCCGAACGCCTCGACATCGAGGAGCGCTACTCGAGTCTACAAGAGGAGAGCGCGGCCAAATCCCGCAAGCTCAAACGCGCGGTGCAGCTCCTGAGCGCGGCGAAGGCGGAGCTGGCGGACCAGCAGAGGGAGCAGCAGAGGGAGATGGAGGGGATACTGGACGGAGTGAGAGCGCTGCGCAGAGAGCTGCAGCTGGCTGAGATTGTGCTGGACGCGTATATACCTAAGGAGTACCAGGTGCGTGCACGAACAGGTTTGGTAGGTGAATGTCACCGCCTGTAATGCGTGTAAATTGTTATGGACCGCAATAATCGCTTACGGCCAGTTTCAATAGCCTATATATCTATATCTATTTGTTTAATACGTCGTCATTCAATCATTTGCCAGTTTTTCGCGATGCAAATTTGACGTTTCTAATAAATAGTTATTGGTAGATAGGTTATTGAAACGGGCCGTTAGTTAGTTTATTGAAATACCATTAGAGGAATTAAAAGTGTGTACTGTGCCGAGGTACTCGTATGACTGTCTTAAAGCAGTCAGATATGTTTTTACCACAGCATCTATGTTTTTACCACATCATCTATCGACTAGACCACGCAAGGCTCATCGTCAATTTTTCTACCTACTGTGACGTCACAAGAGCGATTTTATGGAGCTTACTCCCCGTCCCCGAGTAAACGATTCAAAGGCAGTCGCCGCGCGCCGCCCCATCGCGTTTTTTATCGCGTATAGATGTCTGTGGTTTTTATTAATTGATCAAATATCATGTAGTTTTTCGTCAATATATAAGAAATGTAACTACACGTATATAATGTTAAACCAATATGTTTATATATTTTGCAGGCGCTGATCGAGCAGTACGTGCACTGGAACGAGCAGCTGGGGGAGTGGCAGGTGCGGTGCGTCGCGTACACCGGCAACAACATGGCTGCCCCGCCGCGCCAGCCCGCGCGCACGCCACAAGTGAGCAGCCATCATACAGCTTCCATTTCGTAAACTCCATGAAATTATTGCTCAAAAAATAGGCTAACACATTTCGTTTTTGTTTTCGTCTTCAGTTTTGGCAACTTGACGCAAACGTATTGTTTGATATATGGAGTGTAGAAGAAAGGACGACCATCTCAGTGTATTAAAAAGTGTCCGTTGAAAGGGAGCAAATTAAGGTGGCGCTATAGTAGCAAGTGGAAGAATTTTAAAAAGAGCGCCACAAATAATAATATCTATGGACGCTTCACACCACGTCAATCTGATCCCGTGGTAAGTTCTCGAAGAACTTGTGTTACGGGTACCAGACAACGGAAATATATTTAATACTTTTATACACATATTTAAGATTTTTATTATATTATACATATATTTAATACACACCCATGACCCAGGAACACAGAAAAACTTTTTGTTCCTTCGGCGGGATTTGAACCCGCGACCCCCGGCTTGAGCACCAACACGCTCAATCAACTGAGCCACAGAGGTCGTCAAAACAAATGATTAGAGTAACTAACTAATAACTAACTTTCAAATAACTTCACTCCATCTCTTATTGCTAACTTCATATCATAATCTCTTCTGACTCTAGCGCCATTATGGCCAGTTTTGGAACTGTTATTTGACAACTTTTGTCGGACACTTTTTAGCTTTTCTGCCTTAGAGATAAAAGCCCTCCTTTCTTCTACACTCCATAGTTTGATATTTCTTTATATTTCCTTCTTCTTCATTTTTATTACTCACCAAAAAGATTTGCCACCAAAGTTTTTTTTTTACTGACTTTGACTGGTTATTCTCGTTTTCCATTGCAGTTCGAGCCGCCAGACCTGTCTGACCGCTACCTGTCGTACGGCAGTGTGACGGGCGCGCGCGCGCCGTCTCGTCTCGCGCGCCCGCACGCGTCCGCCGTGCCGCGCCCGCACACCGCGCTCAGACAGCGACAGTAGACGCGCGACTACCCTGTCGCCTGTAACTTGTCGCCTACAACTTCTGAGGGGCAATTCTGCTTAATAAAACCTGTATTAATACAATGACAATCAAGTCCCGATACGCAAAAAATCTCAAACGCTGTTTTTATGAACGTTAAACCACCGAGAAACGCGCTCTGATCGGTCGAAACGTCATAAAATCCGTTCACGTGTTTGATATCCTGCACTAGATTATTACAGTTAACAAGGTTTTTATTACAACAAAACTTGCAGCTTTTGTAGCAGAGCAGCGATGCATCGCAACGGGTATCATATTATACCTACTACCTAGGTCATAGTAGCGCTTCAAGTTTTAGGTACTCGCGCATGTTTTAATTTATTTATAATAATAATATAATAATATAATAATATCTATGGACGCTTCATATATCATATTTGATGTGTGTTTTCTAAGATATAATTTTGTCTGATAACTCAAAATTATATTATAATAAACTTTGGAAAAATATCATGAAAACACGAGATCGTTTTTGGATAAAAAAAAATTACCTATATCATAAATTAAATTGCACGCATTCGCAAAAATATAATTATTTGTTTACAGTCGTGGAAGGTCGATATAATAATTATGTAGACAATATTTTGCTCACTAAAGCTTTAGTTTTAAATTAGTAAAATATATTTTGTCACTGCCTGTATTTTTCTTGTTGGACAGCAACAACTTTTAACCTTTATTAAGTTGCTTCGTGTAATATTTTATTTTTAATATTATTTTATGATTATTTAGATTATTATTTAATCTCGCTAATGCTAGTCACATTCCAATGAAAGGAATTTCAGTATTATCAAGACATTGTATAAAAATTTTATTTATTTATATTGTGATGAAAATGTGATTTCTTATGCTTTTTTATATAAAAATATGAATTTTGTATCGATTTTGTGTTTTATTGTATACTCACTACTTACACGGAACACCTAGCTAAACCTTTCCGATTAAATAATGTTTTAAACTTCAAAAAATCCATCAACCATAGCCAATTAGATTGTACACCAGGAAAGTAAAATTTATCGTGATATTACATTTATTTTAAAAAATGACTCAATTTAGTTCCATTTATAAGAGAAATGCTTCACAATTAAATGAATCGTTAGGAAAATATTTTTCACCACCGCCGGAGAATGATCAAATAACCAAGAAGAAACAAACCAAACAGAAGGTAAATACAGCGATTATGCAAGTTTTCGTTCAATACCATGTATTTCCGACATTATTCTACGTGCAAGTGGCTCTGTTTAAGGAAAAATCGTTACTAAAGTGGTAATGTTTTTAATTTAATTTCTAGGGCGATAAGATGCGCCAAAAAGACTTCTTATAATTCTATAGGGGGATATATAAAAGCTGGCATGAGCAACACATTGACAGGTTTCATTGTGTGCTGTGTGTTAATAGAGCATTATCTGAGCACTGCATTATTCTCATGACGTCCCTGACACTTTTCTATTTTAATAATTTAATAAGTATTAAAAGTTTTGTGTAAAAAATACATACCTACACGCTGTATTTTTAATTTCTCTGGTACTGTAAATAATATGTTTATTTTCATTATTTACAATAATTTGACAATATAACTTCTAAAACGATTGGTTCCTACAACACTTTTAGCTGAGAAAAGACGAGAAATATTATTTGAAAATAAAATATTATTATTTGACTTTACAAAATATTACCTATAGTTATGTAGCTTGAATTTTTAACGATGCGTGTTAATATATACTTTTAACATACCGTATTTAAAATTGTCATGTCATGTTATCATAATACTAGGTACTTTAGGCATCTTAAGTCGTAGTGATTACTTAGCTGTTATAGAATTTATTTAACAGCTAATGACACTATTATTGGTAATACTATTTAACATTCAATGGAGATATTCTGCAAGAAATAATTATATCTAGTGCTCCGAATAAACTTTTGTTTTTAGTTCTTGTACTCGCATGTGAAGGCGCGTGTAGACTGTTCGCCGCCTTTCTGGTCTCCCAAACCACTATCAAATGCTCTCGCGAAGTGGGAACGTCAACTTCGGCAGAACTACATGGACAACCTGCAACATGTCATCACCCTCAGGAAGACGAGCTTTATAGGAGTATGCTATTACTTTTCTGATTTAACTTAGACGTTTGTTGGCCTTTGCTAGTTAAACGTAAGCTGGACGATAGATTTCTCATGAAGCTAATAAAGAGGTACCTATTTCCTCTACACCACATTTAAATTGTAAATAACTGAATAGGTACAAGCTATTATATAGCTTGTATTTATACTGCGATATCGATATTATATTGCGATATTATACTGAGATATCAGATAAGATCATAATAATTATTATGCTACATAAAATATACATTAGTTACATTAAATATATGTTAGCTTAGCGCCACCTAATGTTAAGTAGATAAGTTTAACCCAGCACTGTGTAGATCCATCTATTGCTAAGTAGACTAAACTAATGACACAAGATGCATTTAGTTTAAAATATTCAACAATAGATAATGATGTGCAGATTAAAATATAAATTGGCCAGAATGTTTTATTATAGATATTATTCATCTAGTACCTATAAGACTATTAAAAATATTTTCAGGGCAAAATTGACTGCCGACGACGGAGGCCGCTGTATTACAATAAAACTTACACACAAAACAGAAACAACTCTTGCCGCAAAATTAATAGAGAAAATAGACTGATTTATAAACTATTGAATGAGTCCGTAAGTTTCTACAATTTAAAATAAGACTAAGGTTACGATTCAGATCATATTTAATCAGTACTGAATAAAAAATTAATACGTAGGTACGTACCTACATACATATACCTAATCACGCCAGAAACCACTTCTTTCCACTTGCTACGATCCTTACATCCTTATTCCACTTCGTCCATTTTCATTATTCCCTTCATACATGCTAAAAAATAATCTTAACAATTTATTAACAGCAGTGTAAAGTGATCCCGACAAAGATTCTGGAATGTCAATGGAAAAAGAATAAACGACTCATGGTAGAAAATGCCACTACCAAGTTTATCCTATTCCCCATCACGCCTACAGAAGACGTTGAAAATAGCTCATTCCTCGCTCCTGCGGGCGTCAAGAGACCTAGGTTATTATCTAAAAGTTTTTTTTTAATATCATTAGAACATACCTACTTACTAAAATTAAACTTTTAAAGAAGAACATTAGGTTTGTTGCTGCATGCATATGTCACCGTAAAATTGTAGGTAAAAACCGATAGATTGTGAAATAACTTTTTAAAAATATTTTAAAAATATGTCGAAAGATTAAAAACTATACCTAATATATTTATAATCTAACGAAAAATAATGTGTTAAATTATAGGCAGCATATTCGCGTTGAAAATCTATCACTAGGTTTATTACAATCTAACGGTTTTTACAATTTTACGGTGACATACATTCCTTGAAAACATGTGATCATATTTAATATATTTGTGGTAGTCAGTGGGTCTAAAACTTATTAATTAACTAATTTAAACTCATCCTATTATTCCTACACCCAAAGATTTTATAAGGACCAACATAAAAAATAGGCAAATAAAAATACTTTTATGGATTTTATCACGGTTCATTTGAGATGGTTTGAGACACTTTATTCAAGGTATCTTGTATAAAGTGTTTGAAACAAAACGCCTGGCTGGTTAGGTTCACGTCTAGTTAGGTTCCTGTTCACTTCTAAAATCACATGAGTCCATGAAGATTATCCAGAGACGCTAAAACTCTCAAACGGTGTTTTTATGAACGTTAAACCAGCGTGAAACGCGCTCTGATTGATCGAAACATCATAAAATCCGTTCATGGTAACATATAGCTTCACTTACAATCCAATCAAACTAAAATAAAAGTCTACTTTAAATACGAGAATTGATTCTGTACAGTGTACCCTAAGCAGGAACATTTTGCGGTATCGTTACGTGTACGTAAACGAGAAATATGAGAAATATTGTATGAAAATTTTAGTTACTTTTACGTCCGCTAGAGGCGCTTTCATGGTTTTCATACAATAATTCTCGCTTACGTACACGTAACGATAACGCAAAATGTTCCTGCTTGGGGTACAGATCCCGGTAACATCTCCCGCAGAGTGACGATGTGGCTGCGCACGCACGGCGGCGCGGTGCTCGGCTCGCTGACGCTGGAGCTGTTCGCAGACGTGTGTCCCCGCACCTGCCAGCTGTTCACCGAGCTGCTGGACGGCGACGGCCTGGGGTTCGGGTATGTTGGGACGCACTTCTTCAGGTCAGTCAGATCTTACATTTGAACGCATCGACATAGAAAGCGATTTTATACGTCTTTACGTTAACTACATAATAACAATAATAATAAGTAATAACTCCTCACACTGATTTGTGACGGTGTTCAGTTTCATTGAAACCAGGCCAGAAACGCAGAAGTGCTTTTTCTTTAATCTCGAAACCTAGTGGGACGGATAACCGATAAGACTGGCGAGAGATCAGGCGCAGGTCCGACTTTTTACATGCCCATCCGACGCATGGACCATCTTTATTGTCAGACAATCAGGTGATCAGCCTGCATTGTACTAAACTTGGAAACAACATCTGTTGTGCCAATGCGGGAATCGAACCGTCCTCCAGTCGAGAGCCAAGCTCTAACCACTAGACCACGGAGGTTGTTTAGTTAGTAAGCCAATAAAGTCTCAGTATAATGCTATCACCATGGACGAATAAAAAAGTATCATCGCGAGTCCCGCATCAAATCGTACGTTTGCGAAATAATGCGACCGACGAAATGAGCATGACCTGAGGCACGACAATGAGACTGAAACCAAACTTAAATTTAAATATTTACATACTACTACACACTACACTTGAAAAACCCTAGTATATTTGACGACCTCTGTGGCTCAGTTGGTTGAGCGTGTTGGCGCTCAAGCCGGGGGTCGCGGGTTCGAATCCCGCCGAAGGAACAAAAAAAGTTTTTCTGTGTTCCTGGGTCATGGATGTATATATGGATGTATATTAAATATGTGTATAATATAATAAAAATCTTAAATATGTGTATAGTATAAAAAGTATTAAATATATTTCCGTTGTCTGGTACCCGTAACACAAGTTCTTCGAGAACTTACCACGGGATCAGATTGACGTGGTGTGAAGCGTCCATAGATATTATTATTATTTTATTTGAAAGTTAACAAAACGCTCATTATACGTACTATTCTACTGTGATTTACGTTTTAATTATAAAAAAAAAAACTTCGTACAATGTCGCGATTGACAACAATTGACATAAAAAAATGCAACGTCAAGGCGGCCGACAATGGCCTCGTATGATTAAATGTATTTTATGTCTGCTACTGTTTTTCACGAGTATTATTTTCTTCCTGTTTATATTTTTAGTAACTAAAATATTGCCCGCACTCGAGACACCGATCAAAAATGCTACTCTCCGATACTTTAAATGGAATTAGTTTATCACTCAAAGTCGTCAGCCCCGAAGGCCAAATTTTCACAGCGAATTATTCAGAGGATACTCAAATTGAACACGTCAAGAACGACGCTATTGGATTCTTTTTTCCGAACGGGGAGGCCGGTGCTGCGAGGTTCAAGCTGGTCCGAGTCGCAGACATGAGCACTGCGCACGACTTTCTCACTCTCGCGCAAGAACAAGTAGGATCTAATGAGGAATTGCTCCTGATAGAGAGACGAAGTCCTGAAGCCGGTACATTATGGGACTTGGGCTCCGTGAGAGCGCCTCAACCCAGCGTTATAGCAGCTGCGACGTCCTCTCTCCCTACCCCTCGAGAAGGCCCGATACAACCAGACCTTCAGACTCTTTTGTCCACGAATGAGCTGACATTTGAGCTGAGGAAAATTCTGATATCGCTGATAGAAACTGGGGCTCGCCTGGCCGCTGCGGGGAGAAACTACGAGCTGACCCTGGCACAACTTTCGGCCGCGCTGGAAGAACCCCGCACCGTACCAGTCACCGACACGCAGGTCATCACTCAAGAAGACATCATCGCTCACTCGAACGACGAGTGTGCCTCTCCCACTTCTGTTGAACCGTCTTTGGGCGGCGACGAGATGTTCCGGCGCGCTGAGCATTTGCAAAGGTTCCTGGACAAATTTCGGGCCTGGAGTGCGAGGGTCCTCGAACCGCCGAAACCAGAAACCATAAATGCTCTTAAGGACCTGGGATATTCTGAGGAGAATACAAACGAAGCTTTGAGAGTGACGGGATCTAATGTTCCCGCTGCCGCCGCGTACCTGATGGGCGAGAGAGGTTCTAGTGTTTTCGAGATCGTGAACGGTTTACCAGACCGTCCGATACTCCACAAGCTTCTGGAGAAACCGCAGATACAGCGAGGTCTGATGAATACGAGGATGTTGATCGCATTCATCGGAATGGTCGGCAAAAAGGGCAGTGCTGCTCTGTGGCTTAATTCCCCCCACGGCAGTCCACTGCTCACCCAAATATCCAGGACCTACCACGCAGAGAAATATTGTCTAGCCGTCAACCAGTTTTACCAAGGAGGGCAAGGTTCCTCTCCTTCTCCTACCTTAAACCAGAATAATTAGTTTTATTTAGTAAAATATTAAAATTGAATAAAATTTAAAACATGATAATAGATTAGATTTATTTATCATTATTACTCTATGGTTTCTGCTCTAATCATATTGTACCATCGAACAAGTTGGGCCAGGCATAAGATGAAAATCACTTTATAGCGCCGATGAATCGTGCGCACGCACACTTACGTGTTACATATACCTGATATACCTAGTTTAATCACATCTGCAGTCGTTGCGGTCACTTCTTTTGTATTTTAAATATTCTGAGGCGTCCCAGTTCAAAGGTAAGAAACTATTCGAGCAGGAACTCTGTCGATATTGTAGGTACAACGGCACTTGCAGTCTCTTAACAAGAGAAGAAGATAACTACAACTTGTATGGCATCGAGTTAGTTACCATTGTTTGCCACTAGGGGCGTTGTTTTGTCACTACTCGCTGTGTAGAAGTTAACTACAATTTGTATGGCGTCGAATTAGTTACCATTGTTTACCACTAGGGGCGTTGTTTTGTCACTACTCGCTGTGTAGAAGTTAACTACAACTTGTATGGCATCGAGTTAGTTACCATTGTTTGCCACTAGGGGCGTTGTTTTGTCACTACTCGCTGTCTAGAAGTTAACTACAACTTGTATGGCATCGAGTTAGTTACCATTGTTTGCCACTAGGGGCGTTGTTTTGTCACTACTCGCTGTGTAGAAGTTAACTACAACTTGTATGGCATCGAGTTAGTTACCATTGTTTGCCACTAGGGGCGTTGTTTTGTTATTACTCGCTGTGAAGAAGTTAACTACAATTTGTATCGCGTCGAATTAGTTACCATTGTTTGCCACTAGGGGCGTTGTTTTGTCACTACTCGCTGTGTAGAAGTTAACTACAATTTGTATGGCGTCGAATTAGTTACCATTGTTTGCCACTAGGGGCGTTGTTTTGTCACTACTCGCTGTGTAGTAGTTAACTACAATTTGTATGGCGTCGAATTAGTTACCATTGTTTGCCACTAGGGGCGTTGTTTTGTCACTACTCGCTGTGTAGAAGTTAACTACAACTTGTATGGCGTCGAATTAGTTACCATTGTTTGCCACTAGGGGCGTTGTTTTGTCACTACTCGCTGTGTAGAAGTTAACTACAACTTGTATGGCGTCGAATTAGTTACCATTGTTTGCCACTAGGGGCGCTGTTTCGATGCCATACAAATTGTGGGCGAGCAGTGACAAAAACTCGCACTCCACACTCTGATCAAATCAGCCACTTGCAGGAAGGTCCCTCACCTGTACTGGAGCGGCGGCGACGTGGTGCACGACTCCGGGTTCGGGTGCTACGCGCAGCGCAGCCGTTGCGTCCCCATTGGCGCCGAGAACTACCGCCTGTCGCACTCCATGCCAGGTACTAGAAGGGCTTAAGGCCGATATGCCAGATTGCATATTATGATGGAATGCCATCCTTCTGAGGTTTTTTATGTAGGAGAGCCACGCTTCAGCATGAATGTGCCGGCTCGACCGGGTAAATACCACAGCCTCACTGAAAATCGGCTTGAAAAAACGCTTGCGTTATGTTTCGCCGAGTGAGGGGGGGGGGGGGGGGGGTTGGAAAATTTAAGGATTGGAAACGCAAGTCGCAACATCGGAGGAGTGTCCATGGGCGGCGACAATCGCTTCCCATCAGGCGATCCGTCTGCTCCTTTCCTGGTTAATTTCATAAAAGAGGTTATTTACGATCGAACATATTACGTCACGCTAAATTACTTTTTTTAACCCCTATGTCACGCTTTTTTAGTATCTCGTACCTGTAACGTGTGCTGTCACGTTTAGTATGACTCTCTTGCCCTGTGACGTAATATGTGGATGAAACCTAGTTGCCGTCTCATATTAAATGTGTTAAAGTGTGGTTGAAGCATAGATGTAAGATCTAGGATTAAAGTAACGTATTACTATCAAACCACGCTTATATTTTGCATCACTATCCCAAGGTCTGGTGTCGATGCGCGTGACGGCGGACGACGAGGTGTGCGGCATTTTCACCATCACCTTCAAGCCACTGCCGCAGCTGGACCTCAGGAATGTCGTCTTCGGCAGGGTAGGTTTACGAATAGTGCAAATGGTGATGATCTATACCAGTGTTTTTCAACCTTTTTCATGATGCGACCCCCCTTGTATGAAAAAATATTTCGCGACCCCCCGACCCTTCGCTTTTTTATCATGTATGTATGTGTATGTTACAGTATTACAAATCGACGGTTAAAAGGAAATAGGGTATAAACGACAAAAAGTTAAATGTTCAGGAGAGCCGTTCAAAGTTTTTATTTTTAGAAAAACTGATGTATTTTTGTCATTTATTAAGATATCGTGAAAACTAAAACATTTATGAAATCAGAAAAAAATGGAGCAACTATTGGTATTTTTAGTTTCAATGATTTCACGCTATTTAAAGTGGTTTTTGTCGCTTATAACAATAGCTTTTAATTTTCCAATGAGAAAATATGGCATAAGATACAAATGACAAAATTAAATATTAAAGGATAAGTAGCCTAAGCGACATACCGATTTCTCACTTCGCGACCCCCCAGGGGGTCGCGACCCACAGGTTGAAAAACACTGATCTATACTAATATAATAAAAGAGGAAAAGTTTGTTAGATTGCATTGAATAGGCTCCGAAACTACTCCGGACAGATGTCCCGCGATACAAAGTAGCCTATGTCCTTCCCCATGGTCTACTTTATATCTGTGCCAAATTTCATGATAATCGGCTTAGTAGTTTTTACGTGAAACTGTAAATAAAGTATCCCACGGGAACCGTACATTTCCCCGCGATAAAAGGTAGCCTATATCCTTTCTCAGGCTCTAGACTATCTGTGTACAAATTTCTTTTAAATCGGTACAGTAGTTTTGGCGTGAAAGACGGACAAACAGACAGACGGACACACACACTTTCCCTTTTATAATATTAAGTATGGATACATAGACTGCCAAAATCCCTTCCTTTTCGCTTCGCCATAGTCGGATAAAAAACTACGTAACATCCATTTCTATGAAAGTACATTTTCTGCAAATAAATAATTGAAATTATTATAATATGCCTGTTACAGGTAGTACGACCGAGCCGCACGTTCGACGCCATGCAAGCGATCGGCTCAGCGCTCAGTACACATCCTCAGGTCGAAATCTCCGCAACAAGACGACGAACCGACGGCGTTTGGGTCCATGGTACTCCTAACACCAAAATTCCCAAGCCCAGAGTATGAATACTTTAAAAAATGTCTCCACAATAAACAAAGCATTTAGTAAAAAATAAATGTTAAAGTCTAAAATGTTGTATTTTCATATTTATTAGTGAAAAATGTGAGCAAATGAAAATCGTATTTATTTAAAGAATTCAGTCTTAGAAATAGTTTGTACACATTAATAATTGACAGTTGAGGTGGAGCTTCAGTTGCCCAGTAAGTCTTCCGTTCTCGTCCTGTTCTTGAGATATTTGAAAACTTTCCTGGAACAATTTATTCAACATTTTTATTTGAAACTTAAAACAGTACAGCTAAGAAATTTCTAAAATTTTTTAGGTTAGGCAATTACTGCCGCTCATAGACGCCCACTGTTTGTGTCAATTGTCCATAGACACAGGAGCGACACTCTCTACAAATGACAGCTGGCGAATGTTAGCTATGTTGACGTATGCCCAAGGTTGAACACCGAAATAATTCAAACATCAAACGTCGCGTGGGACAAATATTTCATAAATATTATGTCAAAGCACGAAACGACCAGCGGGCATCCCCGTGAACGAAAAGTCCTGGCTTGAAAGAACTCACGTCCCGCTCGCTGCGCGCATCCCCCGCATACGTTTAGCCTTGCACACGTAGCTGCGAGCTGTCATTCGTATAAGTCTATTGAATTGAATCTTTTGTTAGTAATGTATATTCTTTGCCATAGGCAACAACACCAGTCGCTTTTTTTTGGCTGCCGTGTGCGTGCAGCGTAAGGCTTTAGTTATATGCGTCTGCGCGACCGAGCGACTTGGCCGCTACACCGCGAAATTACAGGCAACTGTATGCAACGATCTATATGAGTAGCGGAGCATTTTTCCATACATTTGTTTGCAATTTCGCGGTGTAGCGGCCAAGCCGCTCGGTCACGCGGACCCGAGACTTAGTTGCTACACCGCGATATTACAAACAATTGTATGCAACGATTTATTTGAATAGCGGAGTGTCCGCGTCGGTCGTTGCATACAATTGCTTGTTATTTCGCGGTCGCGCGGACGCATATAACTAGAGCCTAACAGTGTTACTATCATATTTTTTACCAAACGCGGTTTAATACGCAGAAATGTAACAGCAATAAGTCACATTCACTCACCATATAGTCCTCGGCACGTGTCCCCAGTCCGGCGGCTGGTCGGCGAGGCGGGCGAGGTCCGCCCCCGCCCCCGCCCCCGCGAGCGCCACGCGGTCCGCACACGGGTACGCCGCGCCGCGCTCGCGCTCCACCGCCAGCGACACGTGCAGCCGCGCCTCCACCACGCGCCGCAGAGGCAGGTTCGCTACCTGAAAGCACCGGAAATTCTCAAATTTCACCTAATTACTTGTAATTGACATACGAATAAAGATATTTGAAAAGTAGGGCGTCATGTTCTTATTGCGTGGCTGGAAATCACGCTTCTTACTCGTAAGTATAGCATCTAGCTCAGGCAATCGATATTGTGTTCGTAGCGGTACCACGAGAGGCCGCTAGATGGCACTTAAATATTAATCTTGCAGCGCTGGCAACATGTATTGCACATTATTTTTTTATTTTTAATCTCAAGCAGTGCATAAGAAATGAATATATGTGTTTAAAATAATATACGTACATAAAATAGCAGCGAGAAAGCGACGTTTATACTAAACAGCTATCGTGTATGTCGTGACCTCCTGTGGCCTTCTAAGATAGCAAAAATCAAACATCAAACAATCGCACCTTAAGCGAGATTTGTCCATCAGACAGCACGTGGTACGCGAGCCGCGCGTGCGCATCCCGCATCGCGCGCGCCCAGCGGCGTGCCAACCGCGAGACGCGCACGCAGCGCCGCAGCAGCGCCGCAACCGCGTCCGCGCGCGACACGTCCGCCGCCTCGTACCGCATCGCCTCCATAGCCAGCCTCACGCATAAACCCGCGATAGCGTCTCTCTCGTCTGAAATTAAGATTAATAATGATACAATAAATCAATAATAAAGACATTACAAAAAGTTGTATATAATGGTATGGTAATTAAAAAAAAAATGTCTTATTAACACTAGCTTTTTATTATTACTATTAAACAAATAAGCTATCCTAACATAAACATTTAAAATTGCGTCATATCCTTCTACTATAATAAATTTGAAAGTTTGTGAGGTTGGGTGGATGGGTGTTTGTCACTCTTTCAACGAAAAACTATAGAATTTGGTGCAATTTGATATAGTAGTTAGTAGTTTAGGCTCTGGGTTAAAACATAAGCTAAATTTCATGAAAAAGTACAGTGTTCCCTTGGGATACTGTATTTACGCGGGCGGAGCCGCTATACTAGTAAAATAATAATAATAATTTATTCCTAACATTGAGCAAACCCAGCAGTAAAGATTAATGAGTGATGGTGATAAACCACTAGTTTTGGACACTTTTGCTAAGAAAGGTGGTAGCACCAGCCTGTACATAGACTACAGTACTCACCAGCCTTAGCGATCTCAACATCCACGGCGGTGACGGGTGTGTCGGCTCTGACGGCGGCGCTATGGAGGCGCACGCTCAGCCGCACGCGGCCGCACAGCAAGCGGAACGCCCACACGCCCGCACCGCTCCCACTCGCACTCCACATACTGTACTCACCAGCCTTAGCGATCTCCACGTCCACGGCGATGACGGGCGTGTCGGCTCTGACGGCGGCGCTATGGAGGCGCACGCTCAGCCGCACGCGGCCGCACAGCAGCCGGAACGCCCACACGTCCGCACGCCCGCACCGCTCCCACTCGCACTCCGACGTGCTAAAACGAAACATGTAGTTTATAATTTTAAAATTAAATGAATCCTACTAATATTATAAATGTGAACGTTTGTGAGGATGGATGGATGTTTTCACGCAAAAACTACTGAACGGATTTTGATAAAATTTGGCATGGTAGTAGTTTAGGCTCTGGATTAAAACATAGGCTACTTCTTATCCCGGAAAAGTAGAGTATTCTCGCGGGATAACCGATAGTATATTTAACGCGGGCGGAGCCGCGGGAAACAGCTAGCATTTTATACACAGAATGTAGTGGACAATAGCAATTGGTACCTATGTACCAATTGTAAGTTTACAAACTATGTACAGGTATTTTACTACTGAATTGTAAAATCATTGTTTTTAGAATAGGTATTAATTCTTGATAATCTACAATAGAAGCGCGTGCAGTTGAAATTAGTAATGTATGAACTATTCATCAATATTATACCAAATACATGGATTATTTTGTATTTAAAAATTGTAAGTTTAATGTCCGGGTACTGCAGGTCTAAAAGGGCCGTTTTGGCAATTCATTTTCAATTCTTGTTATGAATTACTGACAGCGATCGTAAAATGGCCACTTGAATTGCAATTCATATTAAGATTTGGATACAATTCATATGCAGAAATTGGCTGAAATGCATTCATTTGACAGATTTACAAGCAGAATTGCTTTAGTGTCAAATAGCAATATTGCGATGATATTGCGTAAGTCGCCTTTTTAGACCCGCTGATGTAAATTTGTCGGTAGTTTATCTATTCATTAGCGCTTTTAGTTCGATAATATTATTTTTAACGGCGTAAAATGCGTTTCCATCTTGTAAACAAAATAAGACAGTAAACTAAGCTGACCTTAACTTTAGCTGACCAATGTGGTCCGTTTATGGATTTCAAAACTCGTAATTGACATTGCTACTGATAGATGGCGCTGATACATTCCAAGCAAAGAAAGGAAGTAGAAAACTTAACAGAAAATGATTATTTGCTCAGTTAAAATAGTTTAAAGCGATCCATCTCACTCCAAAAGTAAAACCAGTAACATAAAACTTTACTAATTGTACATTGCCTAATCATAGCAAAACAAAATAACTTTATGCTCGAATTTGAAAATTATTCATCTAATGGCTTCTAGATGGATCTTTTTGGATTCAAATTCCTGGCGCCAGTAAAACTTTTATCTACTTCTTTACTTCAGAAACCGGGCATATAAGTATCAATTATAACTTACCCCATAAATGACAACAGCTTTATATTTTCGATGACATCTGGGCCATAATCTATTTTATTTTCTTTCTCTTCCTTCAATGATGTGACAATTCTGCTGGTAACACTAGTAACAACTTGTGATATGGTCACACTCGGATCCTGAAGTGCACTCTCACTGCACAGTTTTAAATTATATTTATTTTCTGACGCCTTTTCGTTATCAAATTTAGTACTGTGTGATATTTGAATGGGTTTGCTTTTTAATTTACTATAATTATTATATTGTACTTCTACCTTTTGTATTATTTCAGTGTGTGCAGCAGATTTTATTTTTGATTTGTCATGTTCAGGACTCTTAATTTCGTCTGTATCGAGATCCACTTGCATTATATTAGTATTAACTTTATTATTAGTAGATTTAGTTAATGGAATGTTAGACATTTTTTGCATTTTGCTTATAGGCTTTGGAGTAACTTCGACATTTGACAAAACATAACTGTTAGTGCTTGTAGGACTATAACTACGTTTCCGGGTTTTGGCATCTAAATCTATATTACTGATCTCTTCACTTGAAGTTGCGCCTGAATCTTTTTCTATAAACTTAGTGTCATTTTCATTCCTAAATAATATTTTCGCATGGGAAACCTTAATACTGGGATCTTTTTCACTTGATGGTTCCGTTGATGGTTCAATGTTCATTTTAAACTCACTATCCGTTAATGTTTCGTCCACCATAGTCAACGAGGAGCTCTGAATGAGGTCTCTGTTTTCTTTCATTACAA
Organism: Glaucopsyche alexis; assembly: GCA_905404095.1. Lineage (NCBI taxonomy): Eukaryota > Metazoa > Arthropoda > Insecta > Lepidoptera > Lycaenidae > Glaucopsyche > Glaucopsyche alexis. The sequence goes on from FR990044.1 coordinate 29,727,806, forward strand.
TCATTGTGTTTACTTCTGTGTCTTTCAGATAAGGTACCACACTCTCGACAGACTTATCTGCGCATATTGGTTTACAGATATTTGCATTTAAGCTTGATACGCCAGATCTTTCACTAATAACTAGCCCACACACAATATTCATTTGCTCAGCTATTTTCTGGTCCTTAATATCATTTACAATTAATCGACTACCTAAACTCTTTTCGTCTAATTCCTTAATTTTATGTGACGATTTCCTTTTTGTGTCGTCAACACCTTTCTCTTCTCGGAATTGATTGTATTTGTGAGCATCGGTGTAATCAATAGGTGGCAAAAGAACATTTTTTAATGGATTGTCGCTGTTAAAAACTAGGCTTTCATGTTTATATTTTTGTGGCGATGATTGAGTTATATCATAAACATTGCATTTTACAATGTTCTCTGGCATTTTAGTATGTTGAACTATGTTTATAGGTTCGGAGTAATTAACTGAATATTTAATTTCATTTAAAATACACACAGAATCAACTTCTAGACCCACGCTTTTAGTTTCACTTTTTGAGATAAAATTATCACTATTTTTGAGAAGACACTGGGATGGTTCTTCTTGGCTTACGTCGATTTGGCTTGAAGTAATAAAATTTGTCTCTACTTCGGCATTGCACGTCGAAGGTACATTCGTCTCTGTGAAATTGTTTTCGAATGGAGCATCTAAATTTGGTTTCACCAAGTCATGCATCAAGTCTTTCAAAGAAACTGAAACATCATTCAAAAACGTGGGTATAACTTTAACTTTCTTATCATTAATGGAAGGTATTTCTTCAACAGCTGACTTTCTGAGGGGATTCATTTTTATTTCCGATTTAATACTTGTATCGCTTGCTGATTCGTCTTCGAATCGTAATGTTTTTACCACTTCATTGCTCATTCTGTTAGATGTGTATGTATCGTTTATTTCGTGAGTTTCCATCAGCTCTGACGTGTCATCCATAATGTCAGTTTCGTCTACTTCAAAACGCGATTGTTGTAAAGCCGCTTTAGCCATCGATATGTTATTTAGTAAATCTTCTCGGCTTATAGCTATAGAATGTCGCCGTGGCGCCAAACTTAAGCGTTTTGGTTCTTGTAATGTTCCTTTCGTTGCAATTGTATTTTTTTCTGCTACTGAAGGTTTTACATAATCTTCGCCTTTTGTGTTAACGTTTTCTTGTTTAGATGTACATTCTTCACCATCTTCATCGGTAATCTCGGAAAGCATTTTTAACAAATCTTTAGTGTTATCCGCTTCTTTAACTGACTTAAATGTCTTGGGAGAATTTAACTCAGCCATAAATTGGACACTTTCTTCTAATTCCATATTGTATTTTGTAAGATCTTCTTTACCTTCAGATTCCTTTTCGATTTTGTATTTAATTTGGGTATGAGATTCTTTGTAACTTTCATTCAAATAATTTTCATTTGCTTGATTTTCTAGTAATATAAATGTACCATTATTTTTAATTTCGATTTCTGGTTGAATTTCATCATTTTGGGTGATTTTTCTTTCAACTTGGGAGCTTTCTTTCCAATCGATCTCTTTTGAAGCTGACATTAAAACGGAATCATCTTTAACTGCTTCAGTGCCGTGAATTAGATCATCATTCTCATAAAATTTCGATAAATCGTGTTTAACAGAATCGCACGACATATTAAGAAGTTCATTAAGTATTGATTTTCTTGGTCCTGGCTCCTTGCTCGTGTTATTCTGCAAATTATACAGTTTAACAGGCTCGTCTACGTGCATCCCTGGATCTAATTCGTCTTTACAGATATCAGTGCTAGTTTTATTTATTTGCTTATTTGTATCCGCTTGATATACTGAAACGTTCGTTTTATATTCAGGTTCATAAGCTAAATATTGCGATGTTTGGTCATATTTATGCTCCAAAGTTTTATTATTGTTTTCTTTATTTAAAGGGGACAAAACATCTTTTTGAAAATCTATATCATCTAAAGTCTTATTAACCAATGAATGTTTTTCATCATCAATATTATTTTTTTCATAAACGCAATATTCAACATCCAAATTAGATTTATTTACGTGTGAATAACTTGTTTCCTTAGCATCTAGGTTTTTATGACATACAGAATTCGATAAACTAATATTTTTATTTTTATTATCTTCATGCCAAAACATGTTTGGTTGGATTGTTTTACATAAATCTGTAACTTCCATATTCTGGGTTTCATTTGTTTTCTCAATGTGATTGTGATCAGAAGATATGCAATTGTTGTCAAATACAGAGATAGTTTTGCGTTTTTCTGTAGGTGCAAGCTGACTAACATTCTTATTTTCTTTCGATTCAGATTGAAGTGAATTAGTTTTCACTTCTAATATAAATTGATCTGAAATTCTGTCACAAATTTTAGCTGATTGATTTTCTAACCCTAGTTTTATATCGCTTTCATAAACTTTATCCATGCTTTCTTTATTAAAGATATTAGAATTTGTTGGCAAAGCTCGAGTCATGGATATGTCACACAATTCGTGATCAAAAATAATAGTTTGTCTTTTTTCTGATATATTATTCGACACCTTTTCATCAAATACAGACTGTCGTTTTATATTTTCTCCATCAAAGTTAATGTTTGTTGGTAAGGCTTGTGTCATAGTTACATCAGAAGAATTTTTATCAAATATTATCGTATTACGTTTTTCAGGAATTTCATTTACTTCTTTGCATTTTTTTTCTATATTTTCTTTAAGGTCTATATTAATGGGTAAAGCTTGCGTGACAGACATGTTACAAGAATCTTTATCAAATATTATTGTCCTACGTTTTTCTGAAATTTCTTCATTTGTACCCCTATTATTAATTTCATTGCTTCTTTCTAAGTTTTCTATAAGATTTATATTTGAGGGTAAAGCTTGAGTCATAGATATATCACATAAATCTTTACTGAATATAATTGTTCTACGTTTTCCTGAACCTTCTTTATCACCCATTTTATTAATTTCATCGCTTCTTTCCAAATTTTCTATTAGATCTATATTTGTGGGTACGGCTTGAGTCATAGATATATCACACAAATCATTGCCAAATATTATTGTTCTACGTTTTTCTGAATTTTCTTCATTTGCACCCCTTTCATTACTTCTTTCAAAGTTTTCTACAAGATCTATATTTGTGGGTAAAGCTTGAGTCAAAGATATATCACACGAATCTTTATCGAATATTATTGTCCTACGTTTTTCTAAATTTTCTTCTTTCGCACCTCTTTCATTTATTTCATTACATCTTTCCAAGTTTTCTACAAAATCCATATTTGTCGGTATGGCTTGAGTCAAAGATATGTCACAAGATTCTTTATCGAATATTATTGTTCTACGTTTTTCTGAATTTTCTTCTTTCGCACACTTTTTATTAATTTCATTGCTTCTTTCCAAGTTTTCTATAAGACCTATATTTGTGGGTATGGCTTGAGTCAAAGATATGTCACAAGATTCTTTATCGAATATTATTGTTCTACGTTTTTCTGAATTTTCTTCTTTCGCACCTTTTTCATTTATTTCATTACATCTTTCCAAGTTTTCTACAAAATCCATATTTGTGGGTATAGCTTGAGTCAGAGATATGTCACAAGATTCTTTATCGAATATTATTGTTCTACGTTTTTCTGAATTTTCTTCTTTCGCACCCCTTTTATTAATTTCATTGCTTCTTTCCAAGTTTTCTATAAGACCTATATTTGTGGGTATGGCTTGAGTCAAAGATATGTCACAAGATTCTTTATCGAATATTATTGTCCTACGTTTTACTACATTTTCTTCTTTCGCACCCCTTTTATTAATTTCATAGCTTCTTTCAAAGTTTTCTATAAGATCTATATTTGTGGGTATAGCTTGAGTCAAAGATATGTCACAAGATTCTTTATCGAATATTATTGTTCTACGTTTTTCAGAATTTTCATTAGGTGCAACTTCATTTCCTCTTTCCAATTGTTCTAAAATATTTAAATTCGTGGGTAACGCTTGAGTCATAGATATATCACAAGTATCTTTATCAAATATTATTGTTCTACGTTTTTCTGAACTTTTATTTTCAATATTTTTGTCAATTTCATTGTTTTTTTCTCCATTTTCTATAAGATTAATGTTTGTAGGTAAGGCTTGAGTCAAAGATATGTCACAAGACTCTGTATCAAATATTATTGTGTTACGTTTTTTGGAATTTTTATATCCTGTAAGCTTATCATCATAAATATTATAGTTTATTTCTTCATTTTCTTTATTGAGATTTATATTTGTTGGTAAAGCTTGAGTCATGGATATGTCACAGGATTCATGATCAAATATAATAGTCCTTCGTTTTTCACTATCTTTGCCACTTATCAAACCATTATTAGATTCACTGTTTATGCCAATTATATTAACAGGCCCAGCTTGTGTAATGTTATAAGAATCTTCATCAAGTACAGTTTTTCGTTTTTGGGTAGTAACATACTTTTCATTTTTATTTTTTAGATCATGCTGGTCATTGTTTGCTATATTCACATGTATATTAGTAGGCAAAACTTGTGTGATTGAAATATCATGAGCATTGTTGTCAAAAATTATTGTATTTCCATTTTTTGCTGATATTTTTTCACTATTAAAATTAACATTTGACTGCAAAGATTGAGTCATAGATATGTCACAAGATTCACCTGCAAATATAATAGTTCTGCGTTTTTCATTGTTGTCTGTCTGTAATTTGTTTTCCTCCTCTATTTGTATTATATTATTAGGTTGAGTCATTGATATATTTTGAATCATATCATTGCAGTGTTTGACATGCAGTGATTCTCTCTTTGCTGCAATTATATTGGATGAGATAGCCTGAGTAAATGATAATATATCACTTGTATCACACATATCAATAGTATCATTGGCCATACTTTTATTATTACCAGCTGTGTTGGTTTTACTTTGTACATTAAAAGCTTTATCAGTTGGTTGCATAGATGAAACATGTAAATTAAAATTAGACTTCGAAGAATTGTTGTCAATAAAGTTAGGCAAATCATCATTTACATCCAAAATTATAGTTTTCCTTTGTGGTGCATTGGCAGGTGCGTTTGGTAATAAAGTTTGACGGAAATTCTCTTTATTTTCGGAAATATTACTTGTAATGGATTGAGTTGTTAGTCTCTTTCCATCAAACACTAATACTTCATCTGAGACTTTGTTAACTGCAAATGTTAAAGATTCCTTGGGTGCTACATACGGATTAAATACCATATTCTCCTTATCATTGGTCCAATCATCATCTAATTTGTGTTTACTTTGTTGAACAGAACTTTTAGCGGCATCTTGAACTTTAGGACTTTCTATTGTGTCAGTGATCGACATTTCTGAACCATCATTATGTATCACACCGTGTGTTACATCTAAATCTGCTACTTCAATATACCCAGAAAAGTCCTTTCCTGGATTCATAGGTCCAGGACACATAGCACTGGGTTTAGATCTCTCCAAATCATTTTGGATCTCATCCAAATCATCACATTTACTGGAACTCAAAGGTTGCATAGTGGAGAAGTTCATACTGAGGGGGTTGGTCATGTCCTCCAGTACTGGACATTGCATGTCATTCCCAAAGGGTTTACTCAATTCAGTTAATGCACTTTGTTCAAATTTGGACTGAGACGGTACAAACTTTATGTCACCGGTCATACATTCAAGAGATGCTAACTCCTGTGTCAAGTTTATCTTATTAAATGATGCTTGAAATTGTTGCAGTGGGTTAGAATGGATAGTTCCTCCTAAGTCAACTGCTTCCACCTCTTCAAACTGCTGATCAAATATTCTTTTTCCAATATGTTCAATTGTTTGCCTCGGAGCATTCTCTACTAAATTATTCTCATTCCCTGATGATTCTAATGACTTGTTGTGTTCCTCGTAGAAGTTTCTCCATGTTGTAGTTGCTTCGTTTGTGACAAATTCACTGAAATAATAAAAATTCATGTATGCAATTGTAAATCTTATGATAATATGGATTAGAAACCCCTCTAAACTAATACAACAAAAAACATAATAAAGTGAACTTTATTAAGGTAAATGAGCTAAATTATTAATGATTACAAAAGTAGAAAAATAAAACATAAAATGCATTAAGAATATTAATGCATTTTATGTAGTAGTAAAATGGTGGTGTGACGTTCCGTTTGACGTTTTGACATAAATGTAAATAAAAGTTAAGAATTTTAGAACAAACATAGAAAAGAATACAGGAAAAGCATTTTGAGCTAATTCAATATAGCATGGAATTAGAGGAAACAAAATACATAATTAATGACTTTATAAGATGTCGTGACCAACTTTCATTTATTATTTACAGAAACATGTTCCGTTTCACTACTACATATGTTGCTTGGTGTGTTTGTGTCGTCACATCCTTTTCGGAAGTTACTTCAAGGTGTTTTCATCAGTAGAAATAAAAAAACAAAAATATTTATTTTTAAATCAACTTTATTTATCAATATAAAGTTTTTAAGTTATGATATTGCTGAATACCTTTTTGAATGTATTTTTAAATTTAAATGTATGAAATTAAATATGAGTCAAGTAGCTTATTGCGCCAATGGTACATTAGTCTGTCAAATAACGTTTTCTTTTTTCTTTCAATCAAATACACTTAAGTGACGGTACTTACGCAACCCCGGTACGTCTGGAGAAGCTCACTCGACGGCTCTTGGTGGTGTCAGGAGGTGTGGCCACATTGAACTCCACCTCGGAGAAAGGAGTGCGGGGAGGTCGTTGATTTTTCAATATTGACGATCTTCGTTTCCGTCTGGGATTAAAAAAGCTTTTAATTAAACATCGTTTTGATGTAATTTAACTGTAACGATGCATGCACTACATATTTTTGATTCTAATAAAAATATCACAATGAAACATAATTTTAAGTATTAATTTGTAATTATCATAATAACGAGTTTTAGTTATTTAGTGAATCGCATCAAGTTTAATTCTATAATCAAGAATTATTTCGTTAGGTAATCAAAACATTACAAGAAAAATTATTGATGATGATTATTAGAAAGACAATCACAAATTATCATACTTTACAGTTGCTGCATCAGCTTTCGAAGAATCTTGTGTATCCTCAGTTTCCATTATTTATAATCTTTTACAAATTAATATTGCTATATTTAATGTGTTTTTATGCTAGGTATTTAAAAGTGAAAACAAACAAAATCGTATTTCAAATACAACGACGGTTATTTTTGAATTGACAACTGACAATAATAACTGACAGCGGCTTGACATTTGCTTTTTTTTTCATTGATGGCGTTACGGCTTTAAATATACTCCAGTGTTAAGTTAAAAAAGGTGGCCAAGTGCGAGTCAGACTTGCGCACAAAGGATGACGGGGAAAAAACACGTTTATTGTATTGGTAGCCCTCGTCAAATATTTATTTTATTTTGTTTTTAGTATTTGTTGTTATAGCGGCACAGAAATATATAATTTGTGAAAATTTCAACTGTCTAGCTATCGCGGTTCTTGAGATACAGCCTTGTGACAGACGGACGGACGGACGGACAGACAGCGAAGTATTTATGTAATAGGTTAAATCTCTTATCGGACGACGAATTTATGTTGCTCATCCTTTTAGCTGACGGCTAGACATGGAATATTATTTTATTAGTGACTCTTGAACCGTGGCGTCGTATTTATAATATAACTGATTCCTTTTACCCTTCTTCAACAGTTGGGAAATAAAAATTATATTTTTTTACATATAGTATTTATAAATAAACTATCAACTTGCAATGTAAGCACTATACAATAATATCACTTTCGCTTACTTACAGTATAAGTGCAAAGAATCCTCCAAAGGGAATGATAAATAGTGCAACTGTGTACAAATAAAAGTTAACGTTATTTTCTGGAAAAATGCAATCGTTTTCATCAGGATAATAGCTAGATAACAGCATTGATACAAACTTAACTACATTTTTTCAACTTTAAATTTTTTTTCGTATAGGTATGTACTTACTAAAATTTTGTTTTTATGAACTAAAATTTTGAAAAAAATGATGAAATCTGAATTCTGATGGCAGAAGAATGACAGCTTGCCACATATATGTTTTTTTTTTTCTTCTCAAAACGAGGAAGTACCTTCATAGCCCAGGAAATAAGAAAAATAAAGGTACAAAGCGAGTCACGTGGGGTTAGGGCAGCCGAATCGCTACGGAAAAAAATTTACACTATAGTAGCCAAAGACAATCTATACTTACTCAAAGATAAGTAGCATATAGATTATGTCTATGTATAAGTCACCGTTAAATTTAAAAAACCGTTAGATTGTAATGAAACTAGTGAAATTGTAAAATGTTGATAGACTTCCGACGCGAATATGGTGCCTATAATTTCACACATTATTTTTCGTTAGATTATAAATATATAGTTTTTAATCTTTCGACATATTTTTACAATCTCGTTAGTTATTTTACAATCTAACGGTTTAATTACAATTCTACGGTGACATATATAGGTACAATAGAGTGTAGCACCTTGAAGTTTTTGGTAGTACCATTGTAGCCTTTGATTGTACCACTGATTTAAACATCGACATTGATATTCTTCTATTTCCGTAAATCCGCACACATTCCGCTCTCGCCGCTCTCCTGCCCCGAGGCCGTTTTAGATGCCAAAAACACAATTTGGTTCAGTAGAACACTCCGATAGACCCTAACCGTCAAAAACAGTTAAGTGGTAGCCTAAGCGCGCACTAGCGCCCAGGCTGCGGCACCCACCGAAATGTATGCAAGCGGCCGTTGGCCTCTTGCGGCCAAGTGCGCGCACCTCGCGCGGTGGACGCTGCGGCCGTCTACTTATTATATGTGCCGCCCGCTGATGATAGGAGATACTAATGTTTAATACCTACCAGTGTCAAGTGTGTAATAAAAATATAGTATTATGTGCTTTTTAAACATAATATGCTTTAAAATATACGTTTTAAGCTATAGTATTGACAAAATAAAAACTTACAAAAAATGACACTAAAAAAAATACATTACAAAAAATGCATTAATAATTATTATATTTAATAAAATCCTGTTCCTAGTGCTTCTTTTATTTATTTTTTCCTCTCGCATTTTTGCTACAGTTAGATTTCCTTCTAGTTTTCTTTTTTGCATGCATTCTGTTGCTCTTTCCGATTAATTTTCTTTTTTTACATCTTTCACAGTGCCCACCAGATATTGCTCGTCGTCGTAGCCGAGACTTGTATATCTCGCAGGAATCTCTTGGAAGAACTGTCCATAAAACCGTTTTAGGATAGTCCATTAAATTAGTCTGCAATATATTATTACTTTCCGGTTACCTTAAATATAATTAACATATTTCTTTGGAAAACAACATAAATAGCACCTCCATTAAAGTCACTGAACATTTGAAACTCAAAATTACTTTTGAAGTAGGTCTAGGTACTAGTCAGAAAGATAAAGGGCTTATCATGATACTGGATGTCCCGACACACGTTGTTCTATCTTGAATATGAACTAAGGAATGAACACTTACAATGCAACCTACGTATTAGTCCTAAACCATCACCTACTTCTACAATCTAACATCTTTTCCAATGTTTCTCACCGTTCAAACCTTCCCATTTCAAGACCAAAATCAGACAAATCGGTCCAGCCGTTTTTGAGTTTTAGCGAGGCATTGGAATTACAATCCATTTTTTATATTTTTATGCCACGTTTTATGTCACGTCCCTCAGGAACGGGATAAAAAGTATCCTTTGTCCTTCTCCTGGTTCTAAGCTACCTCCCCACCAATTTTCTGTTCTTGAGCTATACATTGTGTAACTAACACGACTTTATTTTACGTAAGTATATATAGATAATAATAATATAATAATTACATAGCTATTATTATAATAAATTTTCGAGTCTCTTATAGACACTTCAATACAATCAACTTGTTTAACTGAACATGTGTTGCTTTTAAAACTTTCCGAACTTTTTGACTTTCTAAGTTTCAAATTATATGGTTTCATTTTGGCCTCTCAATTTTTAATTATTCAAGAGTCTCCTCAGGGTCTCTATGGGATTTTAGTTTAAGTAGGTATTTACACCAAAAAATTATAAGTACCTACTAAAGTATAGACATATTGCTATTGAAGATATAAAGAAAATCTTTAAAGTTTTATCTTATAAACTTAAAATTTTGACATGGTTATTACAAATAATTTATTTTTTGCATTCTTCAATCTTTTTGGAGAGACTTCACTTGACTGCTATAAACAGACGTATTCTACGCATTAAAACCTATTTGTATAGTTATTGTACTGTGGTCTGTAGTTGTATTACCTGCCTACTTCAGATTAATAACAACAAGGCATAGCTGGGCATTAACTCGTTAATCCGTTAATCGTTAATTAACGAAGTTAACATTTTGATTAACGGATTAACTTTAGGTTAACTCAGGGCAGGGTAGCTCCTGACGTCACAGCTTGTTAGAGAGAGAACGTAAATTGGTCAATACTTGTGAAGAAACGAGACAAAAATGTTATGTTTTGTCCCTTTCGCTGTAACCGGGTTTTTGGCACAAAGCTGTCAAATTTGACATTCTTGTGCCAAACAAATTACTATGAAGATTGAGGTTTCGTTTTAATTGAACTCTTTTGTGTTTTTTGGAGTGTTTTATGTTATATACTCTTTTGAGATAGAGACTCTGTGTAGTTTTAAGTATTTTAACAATGTGTGGATGCAGTATTTTGAGGTGCAAAAGTCGCAGCGAACGAAAATGTGCTGCCGTAACTTTTCACTCGTAATTAGCTATAGCTCGTGTTTTTTTAGTTTGTGATTGCATATAACATAAGAATGATGATATATGGATGTAAATACAGTCATATTTTCCATTGAAAGTGAGATGAAATCAGTATTTTTTACATAATTCGAAACATATTCTAAAAATATATTTGTCTTAGTGTTGCTATTTAATTTAGTACCAAAATATACTGACATAAAGTTCTTTCGGTAAAAATTTAGTATAATATCCCACGATTCCACGATTTGGGGAGGAGGGAGTTAAGAGGGAAGGGGAGGGGGAGGGTTGAACCCACACTCCCCTCATCAGGAAACCCACAGTTACTGAGATATTAGTGGTTTAAGTTTTGGGGTTATAAACTAAACGACTAGTTTAGTTGTAATTTGGAGTGGTAAACATAGTTGAGTAATAGGGTGACAGCTAACCCTAACCGGAAACCTCACTAAACATAAATTTTGGATACATAGGTAATTAATCAAAGAACAAATTTTCCACCTTTTTGCTAAAAAGTGGCCCCGTGCGAGTTTCATACGCCGGTTCTTCTCGACGGGCCAGTTTCTTATTGATATATGTATTTTAACTGTTTAACTTTTTAAGTGTGTTGAAGTGAATGAAGAATGTTTGAAACATCTACTTAAATAAAAAACTATTGACTTTTTTGACATTGTTTAATTTTTATATTAAGAGAAATACCTACCCTACCTAACAGTATTAATAGTAAGACTTTTTGTTAGCTTATGCTTGGTCTACTTCAGAAAAAGTCAAAATCACCATATGTGTCCATAGAAATTGCCTCAATTCCTCATAGATCTCATCATCAGGTCACTACTTTTTTGAATGAAAACAGTACTGACTTGGGATTATACCCTTTACATAAAAATGAAAGAATAAACCTGAACGTTTTCACGTTAAAACTACTGAACTGATTATCATGAAATTTGGCCCAGATATAAATTAGATCACGGGAAAGGACGTAGGCTACTTTTTATCGCGAAAAAATGTACGGTTCCTGTATAACGATACTTTATTTACGCTTTCACGTAAATATTACTAAACCGATTATGATGAAATTTGGCACAGAGTGGAGTTGGAGTAGACCATGGGGAAGGACATAGGCTACTTTATATCATGGGATATATACCCGTGGATTACTGTGCTTACGCGGGCGTAATGGGCGCGGGCTGGACCTTTTTTTTTTAAATATTGGAAAAGGTGTATGTTGTAGGAATAGGTGTAGGAGCAGGTGTAGGCGTAGGTGTCTGAGTGGGTGTAGGAGTATGGGTAGAAGTAGGTGTATGAGTTAATGTACGAGTAGGTGTTGGAGTAAGAGTAGGAGTAGGAACAGGTGTAGGAGTAGGTGTAGGTGCAGTTGTAGTCATTTATTCATTTCAGTTCATATTTAAGACAGAACAACGTCTGTCGGGGTCAGCTAGTAATATATAATATAGCTAGCTGTCTCGAGACACGTTGTTCTGTCATAAACATGAACTGGAATGAATAAATGACTTTACCTATAATGCATCCTACGTCCTAGTCCTACACCTACAACCTACACCTTTTTCATTATTTCTCAGTGCGTAAGCCTTCCCTGAACTTCCACAATTATTTTCAATTTAAATCAAAATGAGCCAAATCGATCCAGCCGTTATCGAGTTTTGAGTCCCTCGTGAACGGAATAAAAAGTATCTTATGTCCTTCTCCTGGTTTGAAGATAGCCCACCAATTTTCAGCCAAATCGGTTCAGCCATTCTTGAGTTATAAATATTTTTACCACGTTCATAATATTTTGTTAATTTAACTATTACTCTCGGTCTTGGCCTAGAGTTAACTTATTAATAGGTCTCGATCTAGACTGAGAATCCAGGTACGATCGTACTCTAATCGCATGTTTTCTTATAACTCATAAAAAATAACTAGAACAATTTAATCGCCAGTATGAAAATATTAAAATTTACTTATTTTAATAATGAGTGGTGCAGGGAAAAACTCGCTCTACGATCCTTATTCATTACTGACTACGACGAGAAAACTTACGTGTACATCCTAAGATCAAGACAAAAATACTACAATTGAAGGCTATGTTTGTACATGGCAACACATAGTGGGTGAGCGAGATGCACTCTAGTGGTTACAAGAGCTGCGGATCTATAGGTACTTTATCTTAGGGTTAACTTTTAAAAATGTTAACGGACACGTTAACTTCCGTTAAAATGAAGAGTGGTCCGTTAATCGTTAATCCAATGCCTACTATTTAGCGCACGGCACCGCGGCGCGGCGCGAGAAACAGGTTCAGTAGCGTGTCAAGCCATTACCTACGATAGAAGAATACTAGCAGAAGATGTTGGTCAAGCCAAGTTCAAGAAACAGAACTAGCGAGCAGCACCGTGTGTAGTATTACACGAACCATTTGAAGCCACTTTTCACCCCCTCATAACTCAAAAACTATTTCACATAAACGTGTCAAATTTGGCTCATATATTGAGACTTGCTAGATACATATGTGCTCCAAATTTAATAAACACATCTCAAACGGTTATTTAGATAGAAACGTCCCAAAATCTTCATTTTCATCACAGACTGACCAATAGATCAAAACTCTAACCCAGTTCCAGATGACCTAGAAAGTTCAAATTTGGCATGCAGATAGGTAATTATGTGAATACAAAGAAATAAAACCAGAAACTGTTAAATTTTTATCATTTCATTATAATTTTTCACTTAATTAATTCTGTTAAAATAAGGCAACATTAAATTTATATAAAATAGTTTTATAATCTATGGTGCCTTCTCTGCATTGTGGTATGTGTCTATGGGCTCGTATCTCTCTCTTGTTAGCTCCTTGATCTTGTGCGTTATGTCAAAAATGTAATAGTTTCTAAAAATAAAAATAAACGTTCTTTGGACAAAATAAATAGTGTTTTCTATAGCAATCCACTTCCACTGCTCGTACACATATTCTGCGAACAGGTTATGGTGCCCAGAATTCCGGATTGCTATAGATTAATATCGCGGTAAAGCGTGGTCGGAACAAAGAACGGGCCGGGTCAAACGGTATAATAAAAAAATGCAAACTACTTCAGAAAACCAAAATCTACTGATATTGGAAGGATTATCGAATTGGATGTCTTGGAAGTTTCAAATTCGTGTAATATTAAAAGCACAAGGAATATTTGGAGTTGTAGACGGATCGGATATAAATGATGGACAAGATGGAAAATGGTCGACACGAGACGCAAAGGCACAATCTATAATTGTAACAAGGCTGAACAACAAAAATATTTTACAAGTGTCAAACTGTGAAACTGCTCAACAAATATGGGAAAAGTTATGTTCAATATATGAATCGAAATCTGACACGTCATTACACATATTGCAACAAAAATTTTTTGAAGCCCAATATATTAAAAATGAGGAAATATCATTATATATAGCAAAGTTAGAAGGATTGGCAAACAGAATAAATCAGGCAGGTGGAAAAATACCCGAATCCATGGTAGTCACTAAAATTATTAGTTCTTTGCCAGAAAATTTTAGACATTTTATTTCAGCTTGGGATTCAGTTCCTATGGCAGACAGAAAATTATCTGTATTAATTTCTAGATTGGTGCTAGAAGAGCAACGTAATAATGTTTATGAGGAGAAAATGGCTTTATCTACACAATCAAGAAACAATGAAAGAAAATGTTTTAAATGTCAACAAGTTGGACATTATAAAAAAGATTGTAAGAAAAACATGAACAACTTCAACAATGGTAAAAATTATAAGCAGTGTAAAATATGTAAAAAGTTTAACCATAAAGAAAAGGACTGTTGGTTCAGAAATAAAAAGAATTCATACCAAAAATTTGACAACGTAAAAGGTAATACAAATGCATTCATTACATCAGCAATAAACTTTTCCTGTGCAAACAATTTTCAGGAAACATGCTGGGTGATGGACAGTGGTGCCTCAGAACATATGTGCAAAAATATAAATATGTTCAAAAATTATAAAACTTTATCAATGCCGAAAGATATTATAATTGGTGATGGTTCAATCATAAAAGCTCTTGGTCAAGGTGAAATACACTTGAGCGCTTACAATGGAAAACAGTGGATACATACTATTTTATACAATGTTTTATTTATACCAGAAATAAAAGTAAATCTGTTCTCATCATCGGCAGCAATGGATAAAGGTTATATAATGAGGTGTGATCAAAAGACATGCACTTTTATAAAAGATAATTTAATTAAAGCAACTGCATACAGAAAAGGTAAAATGTTTTTAATGAATTTTAAATATGAATCAGATATTGCTATGGTTGGTCAATCAAATAGTGGACTCGCTGAGTGGCATTCGAAGTTAGGTCACCAGAATATTGAGCATGTGAAGAATATTCTGAAACAAAACAATATTGAGTATAAAGAAGGTGATTCAGAGATATGCACATCATGTTTACAAGGTAAACAACATAAGTTACCATTTAATAAAAGTGACACAAGAGGTGAAAAACCAGGAGATTTAATACACATGGATATATGTGGACCGATGGAGTGTGTGTCACTGGGAGGTGCAAAATATTTTCTTTTATTAGTTGATGATTACTCAAAATATAGAAGAGTATATTTTCTACAAAATAAAAATGAAACAGCAGAACATATTAAGAACTATATAAGTGAGAGTGAAAATATAACAGGCCACACTATTAAGGTTATGCGGAGTGACAATGGAAAAGAATTTGTCAATAAAATTGTAGAAAAATTATTACATTCTAAAGGTATAAGACATGAGAAAAGTATTCCATATCTCCAAGAACAAAATGGTTGCGCAGAACGTGAGATACGCACAATTGTAGAATCTGCTAGATCTATGTTAGCAGAAAGTCAACTTGGAAAAGAATTTTGGGCAGAAGCAGTAAATACTGCAACATACATTTTGAATCGAACAGGAAAAAGTAGAATAACAGACAAAACTCCTTATGAATTATGGTATAAAAAACCAAAATATAATATAACTAACCTGTACAGTTTTGGAGTAGACGTGGCAGTTCATATACCTGATCAAAAGAGATTAAAATGGGATTACAAATCAGAATTTGGTAAATTTGTTGGTTATGGAGAGACAAGCAAAGGATATAGAGTATACTTGCCAAAGAAAAATGATGTAGAATTGAAAAGAGAAATTGTAGTAATTAAAATGAAGTATCAGACACAAAATAATAAAAATAAAGATATATATGTAGAAGAAGAAGACTTACCGATAGATAACCCCGAAGAAGAGGAACTGGAGGTTTCTAATATCAACTCATTCTATGAAGAAAGTTCAATCCAATCTGAAACAGAGGAAGAAAATGTAGAGTGTGAATTATATGAAACACCAGAAACAGATGAAATAAATTCACTTGAAACAGAAAATAATATCTTACATGAGGTAGAAGATAACACTGACGATCAAACACAAAAGAGGAAAAGAAAGCCACCGAATTGGATGAAAGATTATGACACAATCTTTCTATGTCTAGGCGAAGAGCCAATATCTTATGAAGATGCAATGGCTAGTCCTGAAAAAACCAAGTGGGCTGAGGCCATAGAAAATGAAATGACTCAACTGGAAGAAAATGAAACCTGGGAAGAGGTGAAAAATGTACCTAAAGAGGAAAATGTTATAAGTAGCAAATGGGTTTTTAAAATAAAAGAAGCAGATGGCAACAAACTATACAAGGCCAGGCTAGTGGCAAGAGGTTTTGAACAGAAGAACTGTGACAACAATACATACACACCCGTAGCAAGCTTAGTAACTTTCAGAACTATGATGGCAGTAGCAGTACAAAAGAGGTTACCGGTATTCCAGATGGATGTCGTAGGAGCATTTCTGCATGGTGAAATTAAAGAAAAGGTATTTATGAGACTTCATAATGATAAAATTGTAAAACTCAAAAAATCTCTGTATGGTTTAAAGAAATCACCCCGTTATTGGAATGAAAAATTTAATGATTTTATGCTACAAGAAAATTTTATTAGGTCCAAAAATGACCCATGTTTATATTTTAGAAAACAAAATGACAAGTTTATATACTTATTGTTATATGTAGACGATTTAATTTATTTTGGAAATGATGATATAGAGATAAAAACATTTAAAAATTCATTATGTAATAAATTTAGTATGAAAGATTTGGGAATAGCAAACGCATATTTAGGTATAAGTGTAAAACAAGACATAAAAAATTTGGTAACAGTAATAAACCAAGAAAAATATCTAAAATCATTATTAATTAAACATAATATGTATAAATGTAAAACAGTGTCTACACCACTAGAGCAAAACTTTAATTTTGAATTGTTAAAGAGAAATAAACCAGAAAGCAAAGAAATTGAGAGTCATTGTAGAAGCATATTAGGTAGTTTATTATATGCATGTTGTACGAGACCTGATTTATCATTAGCAATAGGATTTCTTAGTAGATATTTAAACTGTGCAAGTATGGCATTGTATAAGTGTTTAAAGAGAGTTATGAGATATATAAGAGGTACTATTTCTTTGTCATTAGTGTATAAGTATAATAATAGCAATGTAACATTACAAGGTTATACTGATGCAGACTGGGCTGGGGATATAGCCGACAGAAGGTCAACTTCCGGATTTATATACTATATATTTGATTGTCCTATTTCATGGGGTACAAAGAAACAACAATCTGTATCATTGTCATCTTGTGAAGCTGAATATATTGCATTGTGTTTGGCTATAACTGAGGGCTGCTGGCTTAAGCAATTATTAATCGATTTTGGATATAATGTTAATATAAATATTTTAGAAGATAACTTAAGTGTAATAAAAATTTCATCATCTAGTGACAGTAATAAAAGATTAAAACATGTAGATATAAAATATCATTATATAATGGAAAAGGTATGTAATGGTAAAGTTAATGTTACTTATGTTAATACAAATGAGAATATTGCAGACATGTTTACAAAGCCATTGGGCAAGCAATGTTTTGAAAAGTTTAGAAATTGTATAGTCAAATAAAATAAGTATTATATATTTGTTATTCATCTGTAAGAAGCCAGTTGGTCAAATATTTTTTTTTGATTTCTTAACTGTACTTATTAAGGGGGTGTGATAGAAATAAAAATTTGTTAAGGGTTATAATATAATAAAATTTATTGTTGAGGGGGTGTGTTAAAATAAGGCAACATTAAATTTATATAAAATAGTTTTATAATCTATGGTGCCTTCTCTGCATTGTGGTATGTGTCTATGGGCTCGTATCTCTCTCTTGTTAGCTCCTTGATCTTGTGCGTTATGTCAAAAATGTAATAGTTTCTAAAAATAAAAATAAACGTTCTTTGGACAAAATAAATAGTGTTTTCTATAGCAATCCACTTCCACTGCTCGTACACATATTCTGCGAACAAATTCTATTAGGAACACTTAACTTTGGTATTAATTTTGTTGACTTGGCTAGTTTTCATAATATACGAATTATATTATAGCCTTTGGAAGTTCTAAACCTGTTACTTGTCGGTTCTTATTTTATTATTTCGAAAATTTAGCTCACTGGTAGAAACTAGCCATCGAACATAATAATTCGTAATTATGAGAACTAGCCAAGTCAGACCTTAGGCTACAATATATTACCTAAGTTATGAAAAGAAATGATATTTTATGTTGTTATAAATAAATTTCAGGTGCCATTGAACTTGGCACCCATTTAGATCTCACTTCTTTTGTCGTTGAAGTCAACAACCAAGGCATATTATATCATATTATTGAACTTGGCATATTATTTCACATTTATGTTTTTACTGTCTATTTAGGATAAATTACTGTCAGTGATCATTTGCGTGTTGATAAAGAAGAGTGCAGTGTAATTTAGTTAGATAGAAAAAGTGTACTAGGCAGTGTAGTAATTAAAACATCATGGAAGACATGGAATCGGATTCCAGCGGTCCTGATGAAAATCCATCGCCACATTTGACTTCAACATGTTGTTGTTCATGAAGGGGAATATGCATTATGCACCTTATGCTCGACGATTAAATTACACATTTGAATTATACAAGTATTTTGTTTTGTTCCTAACCTGTTAACTTTCAGAACCTAAACCAACAGGTTTTATAATGTTCACTCACTAACGTAACGATATAAAAATGCAATTTTACACATATTAACGGATTAACGATTAACGTTAACTTGCGTTAATTCTTTCGAAATGTAACGCTTTAACGTTTAATGAAGCTAACTTTTTTTGTAGCGGATTAACGATTAACGAAGTTAACTATTTGATTAACGGTACCCAGTTAAGCAAGAAGGTAAGTAGTACCTGCCTTTGGGGAAATTATTATTTACATCAATACTGACTAAATAAAAACAAATCTACAAAACACGAAACACGATAATTCGTAAGTCGATTTCTACCTTGGTTTGGGTATATTTTGCAGTGAACTTGTAAATAGCGCATCGATGCTAAAATTTTGTGTTATCAACATTATTTGTACCATTATCCGAACGCAAATGTCATATGACTGGACGACATTCAATACTGCCAACCGTAGAAAATAACTTCCATTTTGAGGCAGCTGATGTTTGTTTGATTGGGATTTTTTTTATAAAATATCCCCTAAATCACCACAAAATGGGTGCTTCTTTTCTTCCCATCGCCGTATTTACGGTTTTCTGGGGTGTTATAGGAATTGTGTGCCCCTTCTTTGCTCCCAAAGGACCTAACAGAGGGTAAGAAATGTCTTCCCTATTTTGGCTGAAATATTGTTTTAGGGGTATCGATAGTAAAAGCGATTAACTTTTAATTTCAGAATTATCCAAGTGGTTTTGATGTTAACAGCAGCCACCTGTTGGCTTTTGTAAGTATATTTTTATAATTTTCATTAAAGGGTGTAAATCATTTTACATATCTAATGTTTTGCTCTAATCAGTAAACTATAACTTCAATAATAGTAAATGTGTATAATAAACTTAATAAAATATTTTACTATTTATGTAACATTTACATGTATAGTGTCACATAGAACACCTGCTTTATCCTGTTTACATAAAACAGGACATTGAGCTCATTGTAATTCTATGTGACTCATAATTTACTTTGAACTTTTAACTATAGTCTTCCTAAGAAGTAGTAAACCATGCTTGCATATTATGTCAAAATTGGCACACAGCTTAGCCTACATTCTCACAAGATTTTTTGTGGTTGCTATAAATTCAACACCCGACACTTTTTGATTGAACCAAGATTGAACTGTTTCAAAGAACACTTTTGTCTAGTCTATGACTTGGTAAATGTGAAAATTGTTTCTACTAAATTACTGGTAATAGATAGTGTTTTGTCTTGCTAGAAGACAAAATAGCTAACAAAAGACATTCTGAATACATCTTTTGAATAAACAGAAATACTCTTAAATTTGTTACACTGGCACTGTATGAAGACATTAGTAAACTTGAAATTCGAAACTTCATCAACATAATTAAGTACAATAAGATCAAAATAAATTTACAAAAGTATAAATGGCATCCATGGTACTGACCTTGGTAGGATTTATACTTATGTTAAATAGTTTAAATATATATAAATGTGGGTGTTAACCCACAGGCAAAATGTGCTGTTGTCTAAGCAGATACAGGGAAAATCATTAATTGTCCATAAATAACGCTTTTTTGAGGTGCCACAAAAAACTCTGTGAGAACAAGGCCTTGTGCATCATTGGTCAATTTTGACATTTGTATGCATGATTCACTGCTTCTAGCGCGACCATAGTTAAAATATACAAGACAAGCAACTTTATAATAGCTACATAAAATATGCAATAATTCTATTTAATCTATTTTAAGCCTAACGCCTAACAAGTACGAATAGCTTATTCTGAAGTTTTGTCGCTGCTTACTTTATACTGAGCAACGGAGACAAAATTTTTTTTAATCAACAATAATTGACGAGGCTTATGGTGCACTTGGCATTTATGTCAGCCTCATAGTTTCATTCAAATTAATAAATACCTAATAATGTATTCAAGTGCAACCCTTCACAGATAAAATATAAAATTTAATTAAGTAACAAAATAATATTAATTTGTTCCCCAAAGAACTACTCCAGGAACATCCAACCTTAGAGTTCATGATTTCGGTCCCAATCCAGACAAAACATTAAAGCTATTTCACAATCTACAGACACTTATCAGATTGTGAAACAGGCTTCATAATATGCCAAATTTTAAGGACTTTACTTAATAATATTTAATTTTGGTACATTCCAGCTGGCTGTGTGCCTACATGGCACAAATGAACCCTCTCATCGGGCCCAGACTTAACAACGAGACTCTCATCTGGATTGCTCGCACTTGGGTAAGAGATTTATCTTATTGTATGTATTCTCTGTTCTTTGTTTACACTTAGATTCCAATTGAATCTAGGCGTAAACAAAGAGGACAGTAGGACATACATCCTTTATTAATAGCAACGGATTTTAATGCAGTTTTTAGCAATGGATAGAGTGATTCAAGGGGAAGCTTTTTATGGTACATGTGCGAAGCTGGAGTGGGTCGCTTAAATAAAACTATTAAAATGTAATTCCGATTTCTGTCAAAACTCCACTCCTGAGGTGAATGTCGCCATACTAAATAATTATCAGTGTGGCAAAGGCTATTAACTGATATAGGTTTGAAATCTGTTGCGGGTGGGGGGGACACTGCCCATACAGTTTTTTGCATGGCCCTTTAATTCTAACGTGGTACAAAGTTTGCCGGGACAGCTGGTTACCATGTAAATTTCAAGAAAGAAATGCAATTGCACATTCATTTCGGTGATTTTTATGTTTTTTGTTTACATTTAAATTGGTTTTGAACCGAGTATAAAAGGTTTGGTTAGCCATTTTCTAAAAATTGGCCTCCCAAGTAATTTATAAGTTGCATTGTGGAATGTGGCAGTTGGCATTTTAGCATTTCTAAACTATAAGTGATATAGTTGTTAGTTTCTATACTGATAGATTACACTAAAACTGTCTAGGAAAATTATTTTGAGTGAAAACTGTCAATAACTTGAAGTAATTTAAATAAAAACTGTTTATTGTACGTTTATAGATGGTTGTTTCTCTGCTATTTGGAAACTCGCCCATACAAGACTGTCCTAAGCAGATTTTATTAAATAAAGAGAATGTTTGTTAATTAAATGAAGGACAACTTAGCAACGGAAAAAAAACAATATTGGTCACAAGACTTATAATTTGGGATAAGGGACATACCAGGGGACTGTGTTTTGAGGTGTTAGAGGTTGATTTTGTCACATATTACATTATTAAGTTTCTGAATAATCTGTGGCGTGGCAAGAATACCTATGTTATATATACCTAATTCTATGTCGTTATGTATAGAAAAAACTGAAAAATATTAGAATTTATTATATAAAATTAGCTTAGGACAACGATTTTCCTTTTAGTAGAGAAATACACAGATACGGAACCCGCCTTAGACATGTCCTGCCATTTTCTTGGTTAGGTCATCTTAATTTATTATTATTTGTATTTAGGTTCTCTTTTACTAACAATTATTTTGTTTTCTTTTCAGGGCAACCCTTACACCAAGTGAATATCTGAAGCAAATTAAACTATGTTAAAAAAGTTTGAATACAAAAAAATATTTTAATTTTATGTTAATGAAAAATTGTTTGAAATAATTTTATCAAACTATATCAACTGTATGTGTGCTAATTAGTTATCTAAACATGTTTCCATGAAGGCAAGATCTATATATAAATGACAAGATCTATCTGTAAATAGTTGGTCAAAAGTCCAACATCATTCCAAATGTGCAAGTGCTTTTGAGTATTTAAAATGTGTATTAAATTGTAGATATTTATTTCATTAAATCCTATTACATAAATACTTCTTCCTTATTTCTATGAACACTAAATACCAGCTTTTTTACGAAATGTCAGTTTATTTAAGTACAAAAAAACTTAATAGATTTATGTTAGTTTGCCAATTATATGTTGATTTTTATTGCTTAAGGGCCAAGCAAGCTCACAGAAGTCAGAACGCGTTTCTTGGTCCAATTATAAAAGGGAAGACATATTATGTATTTCATATTTGTTTTAATTTTAATCAATTCCATGTAGAACAGGCCTTATTATTATTATTAATTGTGCCCCTTGTTTGTGAGTATTATATCTCTCAATTCAGTGTCCCATTTAGCAAAGGGCTCCTCTAGCTCCTTGGATTCTATCTCTGGCCACTCTCCTCCACAGTGAGGACCCATTGTGAATCTTAGCTCATCCTCCTGGCATTCATCCTGGCATTAAATAAGCAAAATGGCGGACTATGTTAGCAGCAAGGAATTTGTAAGTTGTAATACTTACAAATTCCTTGGTTAGCAGTATTAAAGTTTTTTTTTTCTATGTTCCCCCGGCCATTAGCCAGGAGCAGTATTAAAGTTAGCAAACGTGTCCTGGCCGTTAATCTGTTTTTATTTTCTTTAGCGCTTACTAGCGCTAAAAAGAAAATGACAGTTGTCGGCCAGGACACGATTACTAACTTCAGTAGCGCTGACATACTCCGCCATTTTGCTTATTTATTTTGAAATCAGTAGTGTTTTTTAGAGGATAACGTGCCCTAAATGAAAAAAGCATTTAGCATTGACAGCGCTTGCCGCTTAGCAATCGCCATTTTGCTTACAAGCGCTTACATGCGCCTTTTTCCGCGGAACACAGCCATTTATTGCAAAAAATGTTCCTAAAATGACAGTTAAAATTTTCGCGCGAAAACGGACTTGCATTTCCAATGACGCGGACGTCACACGTCACACTTATCACTGGTCGTACGGCGTGGCTTTCATACTTCTGCAATTTTCTGACCTTTCAAGGTATTTTGCTATATAAAATTAAAATGTATTTTCGGCCGCGTTGCCTCATGTTTATAAACTCAAGTTGAAATAACAGAAGTAACATCACTACACGTAGAATGCTAAGTACGAGTTTTTCTATTCATATTCGATCGTAAGCGCGTTTGGCGTTTAGTGTTTAGGTTAAAGACTTCTAGTTATATACTCAAAGGTTTAGGTACCTACTACTTAGGAATTTGTATCATATATTTTATGTATGTGACTCGCACTCACATGTTTTGTTTCTCGCGTTTACAACTAGGTGGTGCTGTACAAATCAATTAGCACCTGTATTGAAATACCGAATACGTTTCGTTTCCAATAGGCAATCGGACAAATTTTTTTTTATTGCATAAATGAATAGTACTCTTAAATATGAGTAACTTCTCAGAAGAAACCGTATATCAAAAGTCAATATTTTCAAAGGTACAGCGATTTGTATAAAAAATTTCGCGAGCCTCCTAAAAACGCTCCATACTAAAATCGATATACACATGACGTCACTTGAATATGAAGTAGTATGAAGTAGTATATGAAGTATATGGCCGCAGGAATATATTTGTAAATATCTCCGATATTTGTGCGTTTAAGTTCATACTTACCATAATGAATGTTTTTGTATATGATGTGAGTAAACTAATGATGTAGGTTTTGTTTACCAATTTCGCAAAAAAAAAAAATTTTTTTTTGGTATAAAGACTCGAAGAAATTTTGTATACAAATCGCTGTACCTTTGAAAATATTGACTTTTGATATACGGTTTCTTCTGAGAAGTTACTCATATTTAAGAGTACTATTCATTTATGCAATAAAAAAAAATCAGTCCGCTTGCCTATTAGGTAGCTAGGTACTTGTAATTCGTAATTTTTGGTATTATAAAAATCAATAATCCGCATCAAGGATTGTTTTTATCTATTTTTTATCCGCGACCGCGAAAAAACTATATTTACGCGGGCGGAGCCGCGGGCAACAGCTAGTTATATTATAATTATGATACCCTGGCTATTATTAATTTATTACGAATCTATTTACACCTAATTTATAGTGGAAGCCGTGGAACTGGCGCTTGGTGGAACAAACATACATACATAGATTGCCAAAATCATTATCCTTCCTTTTGGCTTCGCCGTAGTCGGGTAAAAAGTAAAATTGTCTAGACATTAAGTCGGCTATACATGTTGGCCCAGTGTAAACCAATTTATAGTTCTCAAGTGTGTGTGCAGTACAGAAGAGCACTCTCTCTTCCTTTACTCTCGTAACCCAGTGGGACGGATAACCGACACGACTGGCGACTTGGCAAGAGATCAGGCGCAGGTCCGACTTTACATGCCCATCCGACGCGTGGATCATCTTTCTTGTCAGACAATCAGGTGATCAGCCTGCATTGTCCTAACTCCTAACCAAACTTGGAAACAACATTTTTTGTTGTTCCAATGGGCAATGTGGGAGTCGAACTCACGACATCCGAGTCAAGAGCAAAGCTCCAACCACTAGACCACGGTTAAGTAGACATAATATAGTGTAGGTAATGTGTGGGAACATGTGTCAGTGGGAATATGAGTCGAATTCTGAGATACCAGCAAAACAAAGAGAGGTGGTTCTGACTTCCGATTAGTTTTGCTAAAAATATAAGTATTTATAAATCAAACGGCTGAATACTCTAACGCTAATCAAAATTAGGAGCCCTCCTATTCACAGAAATGACAAGGACAGCATGTGACTTGAGCATCACTCATCCGCTTGGGCGTCAGGCGGCGCATCAGTGGCGTGGGGTTCCTATAACTCCACTCCTGTCGGCTTCCCTTACCTACCACTTACTTTTCGAAGACCCTGATCCAAATCCCTACCTATTATACAGGCTACGGCTTCCCTATGAAGGAGAACCAGCCTTCGCCGCTGCGGCACATAGTGCCAATTTTGTTACAATATTTTCTGTTTTATCTCATTTGTAAATATCTGGATTTTAATCTGTGATTTAAATTTATTAACTTAGTTCAGAGATAAACCAAACCTGTTAGCCTTTTGACTTTGCTGTTGTACTCAATATTTAAAAAGAAAAATAATTTTAATAAAACACATCTACCTACTCATTCCATTATGTTTGTCTTATTGATACAAGATGGCGTTGCTTTCAATTCCCGCGGTTGTTTTCGTTATTTTCTATTTTAATTAAATATTTTACACGTAGTATAATTATATATCCTTACGGCGACAATAATAAATACTAATTTATTATTATTATTTGCTTTTCCTTTTTTTATTGCCTCTCACAGAGAAGTTCGAAAATTGAAATGCTGTTATTACCACAGTGTAATGAAGAGATATAGGCTGTGTTATTACTGTTTTATTTTGCATTCATATCTTAGTAACTTTTAAAATAACAGTCGATATAAATAGTATTTTTTATTCTGTGTCAAAAAGTAGCCAAATAACTGCCGCATTGTTAAATTACTTATCTAGGAACATTACATTTTTTATAAGCAATAATATTATATTACAGAAGGAAGGTTACTTTTACCATGCTTTTACTAAGCACCCGCAGGCCCACAGAAGTTACTGTTGCGTTGCAGTTCGTTTATTTTGCCCATTAGTTCCATTCTCTCCCACGGTGTGTGTATGTGTGTTGTGTGTGTATTTGTGTATTAGGAGTAGGTACAATAACAGAGTTGAGTCAGGTCATCAGATTACCTACTTAGTCATATAAATGAAGCATTTGCCGTCAGTTACGTTATACAATTACCTACATCGATCACGGATATGAGTGACCTATAGTTCCGGTCCTGCTGCAGGGATGGTGCGACCATACATTTTGGATTTCCATCGTGTAACCGTCATTCGGTCATAGAACATAGTTCATATCAGCCAAATGATGGGTCTCGCTGGACGCGCTACGCCAGCGAGACCAATCATTTATCTATGATCTAAGCTTTGGCCTTTGGGAGTGACCAAATAAATGTGTGTATATGTCACCGTTAAAATTGTAATAACCGTTAGATTGTAATAACTCGTGAAATTGTAAAATGTTGATAGACTTCGGACGCGAACATCCTGCCTTTAATTTAATACATTATTTTTCGTAACATTATAGGTAAATATATAGTTAGTTAAGTATTAATCTTGGGATCCTCTTCTTTCGCATAATTTTATTTGTCATAATTTCATTTGGCATACATCACTTGGCATAATTTTAGTACGCATAATAATACTTTGGCATAATGGTTTTTTGGCATACTACATCATTAGGCATAAATATCATTTAGACTAATATTGTTTGTCCTAATTTAATGAGGCATAACTCGTAAGGCATAATTTTTCTTGTCATAATAATACTTTGGCATAATTGTTTTTTGGCATAAACTCGTTAGGCATATTTTTTTGTCATAATAAATTCAAAGCATTCTGTCACAAGGCACAAATATACATAAAATGGAACGACATAATGAAAACACGGTTAAGGTAATTAAACGCATATTAATAAAATATTAAAAGCAGGTATTAAACTCATATACCTGTGTAACATGTGTAACAGTAGGTTTAGTTGCGGCGGGGTGGCCCTTGGGCCACCCGTAAGCCGCTAACATGTTTAAAATAATTAGCTCGGCATGTTCTTAGATAGCAGTTCGTGTTTTTGTCCGACTTTATTTCGTAATCAGTCGTAAAATTACAATTATAATTGTTATTTCGTCTTAACTCGCACACCCAGTAGAATTTATCATTCATATCATGTGAAAAAAAAAATGCTACAAAGATGTATGCGTAAATATAATAGTATGCTTAAATATCATTATGCGTAAATATATTTATGCTTTTTAATATTATGCAAAAAAATATTATTCTTAATGAACGTTATGCGTAAAAAAATATATGCCTTACAATAAGTATGCCTAACAATTATTATGCTTTTAGTAATTATGCGAAAAAAAATTATGCTTAGAAAGTTATGACAAATGAATATTATGCGAAACTACTATTAGGTCAAATGAAATTATGCCAAGTAAAATTATGACATATGATTTTATGCGAAAAAATAGGGAACCATTAATCTTTCGACATATTTTTACAATCTCGTTAGTTATTTTACAGTCTAACGGTTTTTACAATTTGACGGTGACATATGCACCAATGTTTGACTGTCTTTTCTTGGTCTTTTCTGCTGCCATGACTGACAACAGCTGAACGTAGTTATTTGAAAGTACCAGTGGCGGGGGGTTATAAAAAAAATAACTCCATTCCTATCGGCTTTTTTGTTACCTTAGAAGTCAGAACTTTCGACTGGATGTACCGATTTTGATGATTCTTTTTTTATTTGAAAACTGGTGCTTCCCGTGTGATCCCATTTCAATTTGGTTCAGTCCTTAGTTATATTGGCATCCATGAGAAAACCATACCTACGTATTTTTACTTTGGAAGTCGATTTAAATTTTTTGTTCAATCTTATTTCTATAACAATACTTAAGTAGTCCATGAATTACGACAGCGAATAACGATTGAGAAAATCGAGAGGGAAAAATAAAACCATTACAATGCAATTAATTTGCGCTTGGACGAGTTTACGCTTCACCACTTCTGGCTTTAGTCACAGTGTGAGTTATTTATTGGCTTCATAAGTGCTAGAGCACTTCTAGCAACACATAAGTGTATCTAGGACTAGAAGTATTAACCTACTTGAGTTAAATCAATAATACGTGCGCATCTTTACGTAAGCGATCATGTTCTACCGTCGATGCTGCATACTCTACACTCTACAGTTTACGGTATTTATAGACTCGAAGGTGAGCAAAACATTGATCCAGAAACAAAGGTTAAATATAATTTAAAAAATATATAAAAAAACTACATTAACCCGACTACGTACCTACATTAAAAAGCCTATGGTTGTTTGGGTTTTTATTACGAATCTATTGACACCTCATTTATTAGAATCGCTATGATGGAATAAACCATAGATCAGGGTTTCTTAAAGTGGGGTCCACGGACCACCAAGGGGTCCGTAATATGTGTGCCAGGGGTCCGCAGCGTTCTAAGATTAATGAAAAAAATTTGCAGTAAAGTAACACAACTGATTAAAGATGACTTAATTGACATGAGATCAAAAGAAGTGTGGAGAGCTGAATTTCACGCAAAAGGTCTTGGTGAATTTTGGTGTTCTTTGAGTCAAGCTTACACTCTTCTGGTCAAACGAGCTATGTCGGTTCTGATACCTTTTGCTACTACGTATCTTGGTGAGGCAGGGTTTTCGGCTCTAGTATCGATAAAAACAAAAAATCGCAATCGATTGAATGTCAAAGGTGACATGCGCCTTGCCTTATCGAAGACAATCCCACAATTTAAAGTACTAATTGAGGCCAAACAACAGCATCAATCTCATTAGCAATTTCTATTTAGCAATTTAATTATTAAGTTAAGCATTAGTAAGTGTGAGATAAAACTCCCCCCCCCCCCCCAAGGGGGTCCGTGGCATTCCAGAAATTCTGAAAGTGGTCCGTGACTGCACATAGTTTAAGAACCACTGCCATAGATAAATAATTGGTCTCGCTGGGCGCTATCTACGCCCAGCGATCCGACCAATCATAAGTCTATGGAATAAACATACATTCATCTATATCTATACAAATAAATAAAATTGAAGTGTCTGTTTATAACTTCAAACTAACAGCTTTTCACTTAATGCATCTGAAAGTATATTCGGTACTTACAATAAAATACCAATTTTTAAAATTTTTGTCTGTCCGTCTGTCTGTCTGTCGGTCTGTCTGTCTGTTTGTTCCGGCTAATCTCTGAAACGGCTGGACCGATTTTCACGGGACTTTCACTAGCAGATAGCTGATGTTATAAGGTCTAACATAGGGCTACTTTTATTTTAGGGTTCCGTTTAAAAAAATTGGGTTCCGCCTACATTACTTCTGCGCAAACGAAGTTGCGGGCATCAGCTAGTGCATAATATGTCTGTCTTGTAGACCAGTGTTTTTCAACCTGTGGGTCGCGACCCCCTGGGGGGTCGCGAAGCTTCTGTAGGGGGGTCGCCGGAGGTAGAGAGAACTTTAGTAAAAAATCAATGAAGATTAAAAAAAATTGTTTAGATTAAAAAAAATGATTTATTAAGTAAAACAATTTTAACAAAAGGATTTTATACTCATAAATCGATCATCGATGTATGTAATTGTAAAATAATGTGTTTGACGTTACTATATTATGTAATTATATCCGAATCCTAATTATGGAGACGCATAAAAACGTCGTATGGAATGAATATTTGTAACACTGTAACATACACATACATACATGATAACAATTCAAAGGGTCAGGGGGTCGCGAAATATTTTTTCATACAAGGGGGGTCGCATCATGAAAAAGGTTGAAAAACACTGTTGTAGACTGTCAAAATGATTACCCTTCCTTTTAGTTTCGCCGTAGTCGGGTAAAAATTCATCTTACACTAGAGGTGGGCGCCGCGCCGGCGCGGCGCCGCCGCGCCGCCATGCATGCGCCGCCGCCGCCGCCGAGTATCCAAAAATTCGCGCCGATTGATGTCGACTCAAAAAAAAACAGGCCCGTGCCGGGTGCTAGGCGCCGGGAGCGGGCGGGCAGGGCACGGGGTGCTGTGTAGTAATGGAAATTAATGCTATTTTTCATTAATATCATTAGCATGCTAATTTTCATGTCTTAGCATGCTACGTGCTATTGCTATGCTATTTGCTAAAATCGATTTTTAATGATCATAAATAGCTGTGTTTTGCGTAGTTGTGTGTGTTGTACGTCGCGTCGCTCATTAAGTATTAACATACAATACGAAAATATTAATAACTAGCGACCCGCCCCGGCTTCGCACGGGTACAATACTTATACTAATACTACAGAATGTAATTAAACCTCTAACAAAACGGGCGAAATTTAGTCAAAACAATCAGAAACAAATTAATATAGGTACCTACTAAAACTCAATGAAATAAGTAGGTGGGTATACTTTTATCGTATGAAATACCTATACTCTTCAGGACTAACAATAAAACAAACACTAAATAAATAGGTATTCAAGATGGATAGATATCCATCATAGTTACAACGAACACAAAACAAAAAATTTACTCATAGATCTAAACTTCCCTCCCGCACGCGCACCCTCACCTTGGTGATGCTGACGCCCATTTCGCAACAGGCCGTGCAGCAGAAATCGTAATATTTTAATTTCGCCATAACTTCAAAACCAAACATCCAATTATCAAATTAATCATTCAAAAACCAAATATTATCTACATAGACTTTACTTAGTGATGAAATATTTTATTTTGATAAGGATTAATAGCATGGGTAAAATAAACGCGTTTAAATGTAGTCCAAAAAAAATTCAAGACTTCTAAATAAAAAAACCTAACCAAGAGCATGTCAGGACATGTCTAAGGAGGGTTCCGTAACTATAAACGCGTAATATTCTTTTTTTTTATTACTCCAAAAGTTACTGTCCGATTTGGTTCACAATAATTTTCCTAAAGAGTTTTTAGCATGATCTATCAGCATGGAAATTAGCAAGTTTCTATCTCCTATAGTTTAAAAATGCTAGGGGGGGGACCAACTTACAAACTACTTTGGAGGCCGATTACTCGGAAATGGTCAACTTTATAAAAAAGTAACGTTTCATACGTTACTTTTTTATTTACCTTGCCTTTATTTTAAAAGACCTATTCTACGATACCCCACACGATGCGGTAGAGTGAAAAAATATTTTTCATCCCCACTTCACATGTATGGAGAGCCACCCCTAAAATATAAAATTATTATTTTTTTATGATCCCGAAACCGTGATCTATACACAATCTATAACTGCACCAAATTTTATCAATTTATATTCATAATTACAGGAGCTAGAGGCGCGGACAGACAGACAGACGGACAGAGCGAAACTATAAGGGTTCCTTAAGTATTACGGAACCCTAAAATGGCCTCTTTTTGTGCCTCACTCGACAAAGATGGGTATAGTGTGTCGCGGACTTTTTTGTAGATATTTATAAGATCTACAATTAATTAGAACATTTTATGGTTCTATTTTTTATAGTTTAGGCAGCGTACGCAAAATAAGTAACTTTTCTGGTTGATTTTTTACACCTTGTGTCCGAAAAACCCAAATATCTTACGGAACCCTATTTTTTCCAAAATAAATTTTAGCCTATGTTACTCGTGGATAATGTACATTTCGAATAGTGAAAGAATTTTTGAAATCGGTCCAGTACTTTTTGAGCCTATTCATTACAAACAAACAAACAAACATACAAAGTTTTCCTCTTTATAATATTAGTGTAGAAAAACAACTATTGAATAATGGAACCTAAACGTATGCAATTAACTTTATTTAAAAAAAAAAAAAACTGCAAAAATTTGACTGAATTCGAATGTATTTTCTCTTCTCACTCGCTCGTATTAATTCGTGGAACATCGCGGCATCGTGAACTCTCGGGTCGCGTCGCGCGTCGAGTCAAAATTATTTCGCATCAGATTTTAGCATTAGCAACTAGCAAAAGCACGATAGCCAGTTAGCACTCAGCGCCGCGGTGCGAACCAGCGCGAAAAATTGCGTTTGTTTTACAAAAACAGCTACGCCGCGGCGCGGCGCCGCCACGCCGACCAATTTCCCCCGGCGCGCCGCCGCCGGCAAATTTTAGGTCGGCGCCCACCTCTATCTTACACAAGCAGTATAAATACTAATGCCGATTTGTTCAATGGATCCTTGAATTCAAGGGCCAAGGCCGGGTCAAGGAAAATGGGTGGGTAGGGGCCAATATGAAAACCATCGCAAGTGGCGTTTAGAGGCTATTAAGAGGCAGTCCTAACGCTATTAGGCTGTATGTCCCACTGTCCCCGGAGCAATGATGTCCCGCTTTTACAGAAAGAAAAGCGATGTTATTTACACATTTCCGTGATAACAAACTCAATAGTACTAAAAATATTTAAAAAAAAGTTACTTTTTCACGAAACATACTAGTGCTAGAGTATTTAAACACGAGTACCTATAGTCTATAGACTAGGTTATAGTCTACTATACCCTTCCGCCACTTGGCCAGCGCGTTATTCCTAAACTCGCACAATAAATTTTATAAATTTCGCAGGCTTCTGAACAAAATGGTCGCCTTAGGCACTCCGCATCCATAGAAAACAGTCTACAGAAACCGCAACCTGCATCTAATAGTATCTACTATCTTGTAAGGGAAAAAACTAAAAACACATAGTTGACGTAAATTTTGTTAATGTTTAGAAAAGTCGTTGCTTTATTATTTAGTACAAAAGTAATAAACATCAAATTGTCAGGACAACGTGCTATCAAAACCTAGATGTTAGTATTAATTAATTATATAGTTAAGGTTACCTATTATTGTCGACCTGTAGACTCTGACTTATACAGGGTCGGATTTAGAGGAGGTCAACCGGGGCTACAGCCCCGGGCCTCTACAAAAGAGGGGCCTCCACAGTAGAGACTGGAAAAGAAACACTCGATTACGGGAAAGCACAAGACGCAAATCTGTCACCGAAGTATCCGCCTTTATCCTAGTAGTCGACCAGTTATGTATAAGATGTTTGTTTCATAAATAAAGAATCTTTACTTGGTTTTACAATAAATGATTTATTGGAAAAGTTGACTGAAAAAAATTAACCATTTTATTTAGAAAACAATTTGGGGCCAGGGGGCCTCCACGGCTCCT
Source organism: Glaucopsyche alexis (assembly GCA_905404095.1). Taxonomy (NCBI): domain Eukaryota; kingdom Metazoa; phylum Arthropoda; class Insecta; order Lepidoptera; family Lycaenidae; genus Glaucopsyche; species Glaucopsyche alexis. The sequence goes on from FR990044.1 coordinate 29,761,146, forward strand.
TTGTTGCCCGAGGCCTCCAGACCACTAAATCCGGCACTGAACTTATAGTTGGCATTAATAAATAAAAATGTATACATTGTTCTTATACCAAAATAACAAAAACATGTCAAGTACAGCCACGTGTTATGTAAGGACAAAGTCAAATTCTGCCTCAACGCGTACGTACGGATGAATTGGCCGTGCGCCAGGATTGTACGCACAATGGCAGCCAAGGTTAGCACCAAGTGGTATTCAAATGAAGTCATTATGTAATTACTAATTAAACTTTAATAAACGATTCTTTTGCATTATTTCACATTTACGAACCGCACGCAATCTATTTTCAATGTTGGTAGAAATGGTACCCATCATTTCTACCAACATTGAAAATAGATTGCGGTTAAATTTAAAAAAAAAAACCCTTTTATGTATGTTACCAAGTGTGTCACGTTACAAATAACTAATCACGAGTCAAGGTTGAATCAGTAACGCGTACCTGTTAAGATACGAGTGTGTTACGCACGAGATTGTGATGATATCTTATCAAAAATTACTGTGAACTTGATATATTTTACGAAGGAATTTTTGGAAGAGCCGTGAGTCGTGACCATTAAATTAAAATTTCCAAATCTTCTCTAAGCTGTTAAAGACTTTATATTATGTTCAACCGTTAAAACACCTGTGACTTGCATCGCAAAGAAAAGCTTATGTTTCGTTTATTCAGTCTGCCGCAATGTCTGCACTCTGCGTTTAATTCAAATAATGCATGTCACTGCTTTAGCATCATCATTCTCAACTCTAGTAACTTAGGTAGTTGTAGTGATCGAATCTAGTGTCTAAAGGCAAATTAGTTAACTTGTTCATATCGGATCGTTGATAAATAGTTGTTTAAAATTCTTATTGTTATTGGGTCACTCAACTCACACAGGCCTTAGGCCACACTCCTGCAAAAAATGAAAAGAAAATAGTTTCAAGTGTTATACAACAATTTTATCATCATACTCCTTTAAAACTAAGGCGCGGCTGATGGGGCAAAATACGCAAAATGCGTCATTGATTTTATCTGCGGATGAGATAATATTATAACCTCAGCCCTCAGTACGTAAATTATAACTAGACGCGTTAAATTGCAACATATGACAATTATTGTGAAGGCAAGGTGCATTCGCCTTCCTTTTCCCAGATAATAAAGTAATAGCGCTATTTAAAGGCTTTCGCTGAATTAGTTAAGTCGTTAGTTACTCGACTAAACTTTTAGCAAGAGTTCTCTAATATTCTCTATGCAATTACATTTTCTTATTCTATAAATGTTTTCTGTCCCGTTAGTTTTAGTTGTTCTTGAATCATTAAAATAAATAAAAGAAACCCGAGCAACTGACCAATATATAGCCTGAGTAATAACTTTCTTCTTCCTAGACAATAACCACGTTTACAATAGCTTGATGGGATCAAATTTAACTACAACCAAAAAATACTTCGAGGCTATTTGCTTTGTCGAATTGCTACTCTTGATGATAATGAGTTGACCTGAGGAAGACTAGTGATAATATGAGAGTTGGTTCGTCTCCGGGCCCATTGAGGATGATCGGAGGAGTCAGGAGAGACCGTAGCTCGCAATGGGAAGTGGACTCTGATGATGATGATGAGGCGCCTACTTTTTATCTTTTCGTTCATAGTTGATGCACGTGTTGGGGCTAGTTATCGGCCTTGTCGGTCTGTAACTTTGTACCTATTGCGCATGCGTCAGGTTATATAATCGCAGCTCGTGACCGATCCGGGCGCCAATATTTTTGAATGACAATGTTGGATAAAAATATTTTGTGAATGGTTTTGTCTAATTATATGCATGGGAGACTATTTTTCAATAATTTATCTAAGAAAAATAAGATATTAAAAATTAAAACAATGTAGGTTTTAATTAACAAAGTAACTATTTACTTAGTCATATACTTGACGATTAAATCCCCGCTACTGGAGGCTGGAGCCAGAGGGCCCAGAGACCTGTCAAGAAGATGAAACTGATTCGACGTAAACAAAGATGCAAAAGACAGCCTTCTGTTGATTCTGAAGCTGATTGATGCAAACAAGAGTTAATTATAACCACTTCTACAATTTTTACATACAAACAGTTAACGTTAAATCTGCCGCCGTTTTTGGGGTGTTACGTAAGTACAATGCGGATGGAAACTTGGCTTGGCCGCTCAATCGATGCTGACACGTCCCGGGGTTGCTGCCACAATTTCTTATTTACTACAAAAACCACTTCTACAAATTTTTACACATAAACAGTAAAAAGTGTTAAATCTATCGCCGTCGCGCGTCGGGGTGTTACGTAAGTACAATGCGGATGGAAACTTGGCATGGCGGCTCAATCGATGCTGACACGTCCCGGGGTTGCTGCCACAATGTCTTATTTACTACAAAAACAATTTAGTAAAAGAAACCAACTGCTAGTATTCTAAAAATACTTGTGACATTATTAGCATACCTATCATCGTTCGTAGCAATTGTATTGATTGTTGCACTGAATTAAAGTACGGTTACCTACCTAACACCTTTTACGATTGAACGTTCGATATTATTTATAAAAATTCATTTTTTCTGTTTATAGTCTTGAGTCATAAGATCCATTTCAGTGAATTTCTGTTCAGGGGCTACGAAAATGATGATCAAGGGCTCATTCGATTCGAAATGACATGACCTCTAGAAACTTTTTTTTTTCCAATATTTCTATTATTTTTCTACACTCTGTTTCTTCTTTAATAGTCTTTTTGAAAAATTTAAAGAGGGGCTCGAAAAAATTGCAATAGTACTAAATTGTTTATAACTTTGCAATTTTTTCGAGCCCCTCTTGAAATTTTTTAAAAAGACTATTAAAGAAGAAACAGAGTGTAGAAAAATAATAGAAATATTGGAAAAAAAATTTTTGGACGCTGCACTGTGGTCTGTGGGCTGCGGCTGGCATCACTTGGCTACATTGTTACGTCTCGAAGGTCGCGACCCCGGCTATTTACTATTATACAAAATAGTATAGTATAGTCACAGTGTAATAAAGAGATACAGTGGTCCAACGCGTTTGAAGTCGCGCGAAATGCCGCTTTTGTGTAGGTATTCGTCATTGCTGCAGGGTTGTCACAATAATGTGTTTTATTATAATCTGTTCTACATTTTGTGTAGGTATTCGTAGTATGTGTATGTAGAGTACTAGGAATAAAACAAAAAAAAAATATAGAAGTATTAATGAAGAGTTTTATTATAAAAAATACAAATGCGTATACAAAAGCTCAGGGTTAGCATGATATATATCAATTGATATTTATGCTTGATATATTATATCAAAATTGATATTTATATTTAAAAATATAAAAGAATGTTTTAAATGTAAAAAATCTTACATCAACACAGGTCTTATTTTCCGAGAGTTTCACAAGCCTAGGTCATCAAAAACTTGCTATTTGACACGACATTAACTAATCATAGCCGTCGACGCGGCTTGTAACGGCATATGACACCCACGTGACCCCCTGTTTTTCGGAAGAAAATTCCTTGTTTGTTATTATACTATTGTTATACCATTTATACCATGTGTCAAATTAATTCGACTGATAAAATTAATACACTTTTTTTTTTTTTTTTTTTTTTTTTTTCTTCTGGTTATAAACAATAGTCATTTTATGGTTTTATGGTTTATTTAAATTGATACTCAAAAGTATCTATCGTTGATTTTTAATTGATTTGAAAACTTTTAATATCAATAATAAATAAATGAGTTTAATTTTACTTCCCTATCTTCAAATTATCAGACATACAAATTATTTCGATTCAACTATTACGAAAAAACATATCAGAGTACCTATGAGATTTGTATGTAATTTTGAAAATATCAAAAAATCAAAAATATCGGACATATATCAAAGATATCTGATATTTTGATATTTGTTATAAATATCGGATATTTACGAACCCTGCAAAAGCCACAAATGCGAAACTGAAAGGTATTTTCGACATTTGGATTTACTAGTTTTTTTTTTTTTTTTTTTTTTTTTTTTTTTTTTTTTTTTTTTTTTTTTTTTTTTTTAGATTGCGATTGTTGAATTTGACGATGTAGTTAGTAAATTCTCATACGTAGATACAATTTTATTAAAAATTCAGACGGGAAACAGGCGCATGGTTTTGTATTAAAATTAATCTTCTTTAGCTGTTCATATAATTGACCATTGTAAATAAGTACCTACATACAACTCAAACGAAACACTGTCGCAAACCACTTAAAACAATCAAATTAAAAAGCGTCAACCCCGGCTGACGTGTCCCAAGCGAGTGTATGGCAGCTTGGGCTCGCTAGAGCTCAAATTTTCTTAGGCGAAGCCTTTGCCCGTCTATGGATATTTGTGCTCAAGGTGTCAGGCGATTGCTACGATTTTTGTCCTTCTTTTGGTGTAAGAATTATCTCGGTGCGCCTTCTGGTTCCCGAGATATTCGGTTTTTTGTGTTTTTTCGTTTTTTACGCTGAATTAGTATAGAAACGTACTCAGGAGTCACCCTTGCGGAACACCTTCGGTCGACGAGTTTGTCCCGGGGTTGTTTTGCGTGAGTGACCCCCGCGGGGGGGAGAACTTATCTGTTTATATTGTCTAGGTTAGTTCTTTATTTAGGTGTATTTTTGTTTATTTATGGTGTTGGGTTTATCTTTTATAATTAGTTTAAGTTAGACATAAGGTTATAGGCAATCTGCCTATACATTAGGTTTGGTGCCTGCCAGTATTGCTCTGGTGGGTTACCAATTTCACTTTTTGGCACCATGCCAAATGGTGTTGAAAAAGTTGGGGGGGATGGGAGCGAGAGTGAAGGGGGGGACAAGAGGCGTTCCGGACGGGGGCTTAGGCTCGAGTTGGGGGATGCCTATAGTAAGGAGGGGCAGAACGAGAGCGGTCATCGGCTGGGCTATACCCGGGCCGGTATTACTCTGGAGGAGGTACTCGGAGACTGGTCGATGCAGTCTAACTCCGAGTCAGAGGCCAATCGCGGCAAACGGCTGTTTCCTTTCGGGGCGGAGCATTCTGGCTCTGACACAGAAAACGCTTCTGCGGGACCGTCAGATGGGCGGAAAAACTGTGCCAAGCGTGGGAGGGCTCGTGGCATTGAAACCAGGCTCAACAGTACCCGTCAGGCGCTGAGGGATCGGGTGGAAGAGGCTCGCAGTGCCGAATTTCTCGCCGCCCTAGACAAAAGGGCGTACATGAAGGCGGATGCGGAGCCTAAGAAACAGGAGATCCCTCCTGGCCCCCTGGACTTGGACGTTGACATGCTAGGGGCACAGGATTTGATGCAGGCAGCAGAGGTGAACCTGCAGGAAATCCTGAGTTTGGTTGGCAAATCCACCAATTTGAAGGGGGGATATGCCAGCAAAATTCGGCGTGCGACGGGCACTGTAAAAACGGTACTCGAGACCCTGATGGCACGCACTGAGGCGGAGGAGACACGCCGCCTCCGCGCAGATAATGGAAGGTTGCAACGAGAGGTGGCGAACCTTCGAGAAGAGGTGCGCGCCTATAGGCGTGATTTTGAGGAGGCGAAGAAGGCGGCGACTAAAAAGTCGTCGCTGCCTTCGTCGAGTCCGATGTCCAGCGAACAGCTGGGCATTTTGGAAAATAATATCGCCAGGTTGGTCGGCAACCTGGTTGATGGCCGCCTGGCGGTAATCGAGGATCGACTTCCGCCTTCTCGTCCCGTCCGCCCGCCACTAGCCGCGGATAGGAAGAAGGTTGCCTGCGAGGCTCGGTCTGCTGCAGCCAATCATGAGGTGCAACCGGATCGAGAACGGTCGCCGGTATTGGGAGTGCCACGGGGTCAGGAGCAACTGGCCCCAAAAGCGGTTCCCGGAAAGAGCCGCGAAGAATTTCCGGCGCTGCCGGTGCGGCCTGCGGTACGGCCAATGCCTGTGGCGTCCAAAGCCACGAAAAAGGCTGGGGGATGGACTAGCTTTGGACCCACTACGCCCAAAGCATCCAAAACGCCTCAAGAGGGGAGTGAGATGGCGGCAACGGCACCTACACCTGCATCTGCATCATGCTGCTCTTCCGGCTTCAGAAGCCTGGACCGAGGTGGTGAGACGCAAGGCGCCGAAGAAGTCGCAGGGGGCAAAAGCGCCCCCGGCGCCAAAACAAAAGAAGGGCACCAAATTGGTGCTCCCTGGCTCCTCTGCCGTAATCCTTAAATTACGGCCGGAGGCAGCCCAACAGGGGGCAACATACGGCTCGGTGTTGACGAGGGCACAGCAGAGTCTCAACATAGAGGAGCTCGGAATAGGCCCCCTCAGAGTACGCATGGCGGCAACTGGGTGCCGTCTAATAGAGGTGCCAGGGCGTAATAGTGCCGACAAAGCCGATGCCCTGGCACAAAAAATGGGAGAGCTGCTGAGCGGAGTAGCGGACGTGGTTAGGCCCGTCAAAACTACCTGTTTTCGCTTAACGGGCCTCGATGAGACCGCGACGGTGGACCGGGTCAAGTCAGCGGTCGCTGCAGAGGGGGGCTGTGCCGTGGAACAGGTGTGGGTCGGAGAGATACATTTCGGCCCACGCGGAGTTGGTTTTGCCCGGATGTCCTGCCCGATGGTAGTCGCAAAAAAGCTCATCCAACTGGGCGCGATCCGGGTGGGGTGGAGTAAGGTCCTGCTCCACCATGAAGGGGTCCGTCCCAGGCACTGCTTTAGGTGCCTGGGGAATGGGCACATGGCAGGGTTGTGCAGCTGCGAAAAGGACCGCAGCGGCCTGTGCTACCGCTGCGGACAGCCGGGGCATAAAGCTTCCGGCTGTAACTCTGATGTGCTGCGCTGTGCGGTCTGCACGGACTCCGGATTGAAGGCTGACCATGTGATGGGGGGCAGATTATGTAACCCCCCATCCACTCGTGGAAAATTTTCCTCCTCTCCACGTCCATCGGGGAGGGGGCCGGAGGCGCCTGATGCCGAGATGACATAATTATGCCTATACATCTCGGCTTCTTACAGGGCAACGTGAACCACTCCGCCGCGGCTCAGGACCTCTTCCTGCAGTCGATGGCGGAGTGGTCAATCGATGTGGCGGTCGTGGCGGAGCCCTATTATGTTCCTCCCCTACCGCATTGGGCTGGGGACGACGTGGGTTCCGTCGCAATATTGACGAGGCCAGGTGCTGCCCCCCCCCTCGTACCCAGAATGAGGGGGGCTGGATATGTCGTTGCCGTTCGGGGGGACGTAGTAATAATCGGTGTTTACTTCTCCCCGAACCGCAACCTAGCCGCCCTAGAGCAATTCCTCGATGCTCTGGGGCCGCTGATCAGGAGGCTAGCCCCCCTCCCCGTAATAGTGGCAGGGGACTTCAACGCCAAGTCCTCGGCGTGGGGTTCCTCTGTCACCGACCCGAAGGGGAGGGAAGTGGAGGAGTGGGCTTTAGCCTCGGGGCTGTCCCTTCTCAATACAGGGACGGTCCTCACCTGCGTGCGGCGGACGGGCGGTTCAGTGGTGGACCTATCGTTCGCTACTCCCGCGGTCGCGCGCAGGGTGGCAGGGTGGAGGGTGGTAACGGAAGTGGAGACACTCTCGGACCATCGCTACATACGATTCGAGGTGTCTCCAGCTTCCGCATCGAGTTCGGCGTCGGTGTCCAGGGGACGTAGCAAGTTCCCGCGTTGGGCACTCACAAAGCTCAACCGGGAATTGGCGGAGGAGGCGGCCATCGTTGGCCGCTGGAGCCTCCCGTCTTTGGAAGGTTTGGGGGTGGACGAAGTGGCTGGCTGTTTCGGCAACGTACTTACTAACGTCTGTCGGGCAGCCATGCCGAGAGTTTGGGGTCCTCCCCCTCCTCGACGGGCGGTGTACTGGTGGTCGGCCGAGCTGGCCGACCTTCGCGTCGCCTGCGATGCGGCGCGTCGCGCTTACGCTCGTAGCAGGCGGCGCCGTCCCCAGGACGAGGAGCGTGATGGCCGGCTGTTCAGGGTCTACAAAGCCAAAAGAGAGATCCTGCGGCTGGCCATCAGTCGGGCCAAGGAGCGAGCGTGGCTGGAGCTGGTGGAGGGTCTGAATAATGACCCGTGGGGCCGACCGTATAAGAAGGCGCGAGACAAACTTCGCGCCCAGTCGGCCCCACTGACGGGAACGCTCCAGCCGGAACTGCTGGGGAACATCGTCCGGGAGTTGTTCCCGGACCCCCCAGCAGGTTTCGCTCCACCGCGGATGGCCCGACGGACGCCGGGCTCGATGGAAGAGGGTGTTCCGCCACCCGTCACCGACTTGGAAATGAAGGCGGTTCTGTCCCGCCTCCGTAGTAAGAGAAGGGCGCCTGGTCCAGACGGGGTGCACGGGAGAGTCCTATCCATAGCTCTCGTGCACCTCGAAGACAGCCTTCGGGAATTGTTCAACCGCTGCCTACAGTGCGGTCAGTTCCCGAAGGCATGGAAGGAGGGTCAGCTCGTTCTACTACCTAAGGGCGGGCGACCACCGGACTGTGCGTCGGCGGTGCGGCCGATCGTGTTACTGAACGAGGTGGGCAAGGCGTTTGAACGCGTTATAGCCTCCCGCCTCGTTCAGCACCTGGAGGAAGGTCCGGGGCCTGGACTCTCAGATTCACAGTTCGGGTTTCGGGCCGGTCGGTCGACCATCGACGCAGTGAGGCGCCTAAGGTCGGTGACGGATGAAGCGGAACGCGGGAGGGAGGTGGTGGTGGCGGTGTCCTTGGACATCGCCAACGCCTTCAACAGCCTTCCCCACAGCGTAATACGGGAGGCACTTAAGTATTTCGGAGTGCCTCCGTATCTCGGGAGACTGTTGGATGCGTACCTCTCCGATAGGGAGATCGTGTTCGAGGATCGGTCGGGGTCCTTAGAGAGGCGGAAGGTCGAGTGCGGCGTCCCCCAGGGTTCGGTTCTGGGTCCGAACCTCTGGGACGTCGGCTACGACTGGGTCCTGCGGAGCGGCATCCTCCCCGGAACAGATATCATCTGCTATGCAGATGACACTTACGTCACGTTCCGGGGGAGGACGTATCAGGAAGCCGCGCGGCTGGCTGAGGAGGGGGCAGCCCTAGTAGTCAGCCGCATAGAGCGATTGGGGCTTCGGGTACGTTTAGACAAGACCGAAGCCCTGTTCTTCCGCGGACCCGGGAGGAAAGGACCCCCATCGGGTGCACGACTCCTTATCGGAGAGGCGGAGGTTAGGGTGAGTCCTACCCTTAAGTGTCTCGGACTCACCCTGGACGGGAGGTGGACCTTCGGCCCCCATTTTCAACAACTGGGGCCGAAGGTCGTGAGGGTGGCGTCAGCGCTGGGCCGACTCCTTCCGAATATAGGGGGGCCCAGCGAGGCCTGCAGGCGGCTATACTCCGGAGTTTGCCGGAGTGTAGCTTTGTACGGTGCCCCCATCTGGGCGGATTCCCTCACTGCTCGCAATAAGGCCCAACTGCGAAGAGCGCAGCGGGTCATAGCAGTGAGGGTAATCAGGGGCTACCGTACAGTCTCCTGGGTGGCAGCTACTGCCCTGGCGGGGGAACCGCCTTGGGAGCTCACGGCAAGGGTCCTTGCCGAGACGAACCTCCTCGTATCAGAGGGGAGGTCACGTGGCGAGGTCCCCTCGTGGGAGGAGCTAAGGCGGTTCCAAAGGCTGGGAGAGCAGTGGTTGCTGAGGAGGTGGGGTGAGGTCCTGGAGCAGTCACCGTACGGCCAACATACGGCCACGGCACTGCGTCCAGTCCTTGCGGCGTGGATGCGCCGCAAGCGAAAACCCCTCACCTTCCGCCTTACACAGGTGCTCACCGGGCACGGATGCTTCGGTGCATACCTGTGTAAGGTCGCCAGGAGGGAGCCTACGCCAGCCTGCCACCAATGTGGCGCTGCGGAGGACACGGCCCAGCACACCTTAGAGGTGTGCGACCGATGGGCCGTGCAGCGCCACGATCTCGTGGCAGTGCTTGGGCGGGACCTCTCGCTCTCGAGTGTGGTTCGCTGCATGCTCGAGAGCGATGAGGCCTGGCAGGCGGCGGTCTCTTTCTGCGAAGTCGTCATTTCGCAGAAAGAGGCTGTTAAAATTACAATAATATAATATTGCGATCAGTAATATTTTTCATACTACTAGAACTCCGTGCAAAGCTCGGTCACCCAGGTAGGTACTTGTAAAATCTGGAATTAAAAAATTGAATATTTCACTTCTGTCCTAACTGCACACAATTTGGCACTTTAGTAGTTACTAGCGATACATAAGCAGGAGGGCTAGACAAGATGCATTAAATAATATCGACGGCGAACTTCGTGAATAAAAAATGTATGGGATTGACATAAGCGTGCGTTAAATGACATATTCAGTCGTATCGTTAAAAAAATTTGTAGCCAAGCAGCCACTTTGAACGAATACGCTAACGATGCACTCATATAACGAATTGCTCTAACGTGTTTCTCCATACAATGCCTAGACAAGCGGCCGTAAGTGACATTTAGTAGATCGTGATCTTTATCTTTATCGACCTAACGATAAAGATACCCAGGGGGCTACCTTTATCGCCTCAACGAACAATATGGCGGATTTTTATTGATCAGCTGTTATTTGTAAATAATAATGATTTGCCTAAAGTTGCCTAAAGGGTCTATACAACACCTTCTGCTAGTAGTCTATATTGCATAAAGTCAAAAGAATTCAATCTAAAGTATTCAATAAATCACAATTATTGTCAATACCTAATATGTAATTCATTGTATTCAAGTATAATTCAACACTTTGTTAAAATATAAATTTCTTAATTTGTAGCTTACTTGCAGTTTTTAATCTTTACACGCTACTATATCAGCTGAAAGCAATCTTTAGGTGTATAGTAGGTACCTAAATTATAGTAGGTAACAAATGGAGTTCATAATTAAGCAAGTTTCTCTGAAACTTCCTTAGAAATAAAGATTTGTATTTAGTAGTTAAAATTTATAAGTTTTTCAATGTAATGATATTTTATTGTCATCGATGCTCAACACCTTCGTCTTATAAATGGGTAAGAAGGACACAAACACCTCATAAAAGTTTTGAAATATTTGCTATTATACTTTGATTAATTATTACAAATTTAATATTATATATCTATGCTATTATACCTACACCTATTATAAACAGTCAAGTAGTGTTAACCAATTAAATACTTAATATTTAATCTCTATAGTATATTTGTGACTAAATAATTGAAAGTCTTTACAATTTTACAGAACTATAACGTTAAAGGAAGTGTTATTAAAGTACCTTGACTGTACAGGGTACTATTGCAATAAATAAGTAAACCTAACACTTACCACATATTGTAGACAAAATATTACAATGCGGCCATAGCACTTTGAATTTGTTATAAGCATTGTCTTGCTAGAATTATTCATTCATTCTAATTTAAGAGCTTTGCTCTTGTCAGTGATGCTTTCTCCATTCCTCTCTACACTCCGCCCTTCTCTTGACCTCCTGATACGACACGACCATCACATTCGCCTACACCTGTCCATAAAAGTTCTTCTCGGCCTTCCATGTTTTCTACTACCATCCCTTCAATTATTCCTCTAATAAAGTTGTTGTGCCGTATCAAGTGTCCGTATTAGGATTGATTAAATAATAACAATACAAGAGTATCTACATTTTATTTTACTTTTTTAAGTAAGTTTTACATGGTTTTAGTAAGAAAATAAACTTAAAATGTAAAAATATTTTTATTTCTTGCAAAGGAATTACATAATGCAGATTTCTTTAAATAATCTTGAAGTCACATAACCAATAATAACATTATACAATTTAAAAATCAACACAGCTAATAATAATTATTATTTATACAAACTAGTTAGAGCCTGTCACAGAATGAATACAAATTAACTTAGGTTAGGCTTAGCGGTTTTGATACATTAATAATTACATTATGATTTATATCACTTCTCACTATCAGTGGCGAAGGCTGCTTCTCCTTCAAAGGGAAGCCGGAACCTGTATCATAGGTAGGGATTTCTATGAAGGTTTGCAAAAGGTATGTGACAAGGGAAGCCGATAGGAATGGAGTTATAGGAACCCTATGCCACTGCACAGATACAGAATCGGCCAGCAGATCTCAAGTACATTATACGGACGCTCTACCGGTGAAGGAAAACATCGTGAGGAAACCCGCACATAGTTTGCCCCAGACGTATTGACTAGTCATTCCTCTGGACTAGGGTGGCTAATGGCTATGTTGTGAGAATGCCGTATGCGCTTGGGCAATCATACGATATTTAAAAACCAACTGTCCCAGGCACTACAGTATTTCAAGAGTGGTTACTTCGCTCGGAGAATACTGTATAAATCATCCATCATCGGATGTAAAGGCCTAAGTTAGGTAAATTGTTATTTTGTTAACAAACAAAAATTATTGTACTTCATCTTCTTCTTCTTCTTCTTCTGGCCAGTTTAAAGTGTTACCAGGACATGGATATAGTCCTAAGGATAGAAGACTCCGTATTTTGTAATTGCTAAAAAGAACTGTATTGCTTTGGTAATAGAGTGTATTTCACAATGCACGTATCATAGAGGCAAATCCGAGCCGAGCGAGATAGCCATAAGGGAGGCCGTGTGTCTCGTTCTTGCATGTTGCCAACCAGAAAAATGTTGGTATTTTTAAAAAGTAACTTGAAAAATCTTAGATATAAAACGAGTGTACTTTATTATTATTTTAACAAATGTTTATAACTATATCATATTCTAATTAAAACAGTTAGTAATAGTCATTTAATACTAAATAAAAATGCAGTTTACATTAAAACCTTTTCTTTCTTTTTTATTAGATGGTATCATTCGCAAGACAATAGAATAGTACGCCATTACAGTCGGACAAGGATCTTTTGGCACTTGGATGGGGGCGTGAGTGTCGCAAATAAGAACAATACTTATTACTAAAAGTGACATTTTACAAGACGGCGATGTTAGTTCTGATTTTGTCCACGTGCCAAAAGATCCTTGTCAGACTGTACACATATTTTATGCTGAACACCGGATAATATTAAAATTCATAATAGTACCGGTGCTGGATTTGCTGGACGCACCGTGAGTATGGCCTTTAGTGTAATCTCTTAAAATCTGTTTATAATGTGTGTCCTATGACCATTTGGCAAGAAATCTGTATAAAATCTGTATTATCAATGAAAACTAGAAGATAATTAATTAAATAATGTATTATATAATATAATTATTCAAAATAGAACTCTGGAGTCATACAATAGATAAACAGTTATCCAATTGTGTGTCTAATTTATAATCCTCTGAATTTTTCCCGGTGTTTCGGATTTCGGTGCATATTGAAGTTCCAGCCCACGAAGTATAGATAACAAGGAGTCCGAACGTAATGTTAAAATAATGGTCTCAATTACGGGGACAGATTTTTGCCGGTAGAGCGCGCGACGGTTCGACATGCACTCGTTTGAAATTACGCGGGAAGTTTAAAGTTGCTATTGACAGCTCTGGAAAGATTGAAATCTTATTATATAAAAGTTTTAGGAAATTCTTAGAAACTGTTCTCGAAAAAAAGATACCGTAGAACACGGTAATTGCCTAACGGTAATTTAAAAATAATTGTAATAAATAATAGTATTGGCAACACTCGGTATAATAGGATTGGCAACACTTGGTACTCGTCGGTCTCGCACGCCTAGCGGCAGAAAAGAGAACTAAGATCTGGTCCTATTATTGTGTACATAATTATTATTAAAAAGCCTATACCGTTCGGACTCCTGGTATCTATGCTTCATGTTCCAGCCTTACAACCGTAATAATCGGCCTTGTTAAATAAGTACCTACTTTATTCTTTTTGTAAATTTCTACACTTGAAATTTGATTCCATTTTATACAAAACACTCCAGGAATTTTCAATAAAACTTCTAGGTACCGTTTTACTGAATCGACTGACTTGCACTGACTATTTGTATTTTGAACTTTGACTAGACATTAGACTTGAAAATAATACGGTGTTGAAATCATATAGGTACCTACATTAAATCTAGTTGTCTGCCTTTTTAACTTGACACTGACAAATAGTTTTATGCCGTAACGCCATCAATAATTTAAAAAAAATATATATGACATTTGACAACTTCACAACTGACGGCTAAATTCTTGAAATCATAAACAACTAACGTTTGAGCAATTCGTTGTTGCGATTCGAACAACAGTGTGCGTTTGGCTAGGCACAAAATGTCGTGATCTCAAAAGAGAAGTCGATACGACAGATCTTTCCGAATTTTAACGAAGGTAATTTGTCTAGGCGCTCAGTAAAGTCGGGAGGGCTTCGGCGCAATCCAGTAGAGTGCACTTACAGGACAAATCCGAAGAAGCTGTTCCCCTGATTTACGTGTGTTGCCAGCCCCAACAAGTTATGTACATTAATTAAATAATATTTTATTACTAAAACTAAGAAAAACGAGATGAAAAGCAAATATGGACGTAGTTATGCAAAAATGTTCCAATCCACAAGATAAGCGAAACTGAGTTTAATTGACTAACATACTTATTTTGATATCTTCTATCTTTTAAACACAATGGTTACAATCCACAACTGATATTTTTATATTTTTCTATTTACCATTATATTTCAATCCACACTTTAAACTAACTAAGCTCTTTTTTCTCATACAGAATGTTCCAATGTTTTTGGAACGTTGTAACAAAATAACAATATGCTCATTTTGGCAGCAAAGAATGTTCCAATGTTTTTGGAATGTTTTAGTAAAATAATATTATGCTCATTTTACTTGAAAATAATGTTCCAATGTTTTTGGAACGTTTTAACAAAATAATAATATGCTCATTTTGGTAGCAAAGAATGTTCCAATGTTTTTGAAACGTTTGAGCAAAATAATATTATGCTAATTTTACTTGCAAATAATGTTCCAATGTTTTTGAAACGTTTTAGAAAAATAATATTATGACCATTTTCCTGGTAATGAATGTTCTAACGTTTTAAAAATATTTAGGCTTAATAACGTAATGCTCTTTTTCCTTGTAAACAATATTCCAATATTTGTGATTCTATAAAGAAAAATAATAAGATGTGAAATCTGTGACATACTGAGAGCAATAGAGTTTACTTTCTGTATTGCAAACCTTTTTTTTTAATTTTTCATGGAATAATAATACTATGTGTTGGTGCGTGGTAAAAATTAATGATACTATGAAAATCTACCTTCTTACACTTTTTTCATGTAAGGGGTCGTCCATTAATCACGTGATGCCTAAAGGGGGAGGGGGGGTCCGAAAAAAAATCACCAAGTATCACAAAGGTACCACCGGTATAAGGAGACATCACGTGTATTAATTTTCGAATCTAGTCTATGCATACCGAAATTATTATCGGTTGTAGACTCGTAGTGTTGTTTAAACACTTACAAGACAAATGACTCGCATAGTTTTTAATTGCTTAAATTATTCGATTAAATTGTTTTTTAAGTTAAAGTTTTTCTTCAAACATGACCTGCTTACTATGTAAAAAAAATACACGTGATCTTAGGTGGGGGAGGGGGGGGGGGGTGGTATAAAACCTCACCACGTATCACCAGGGGGAGGGGAGGGGTCTAAAAAGTTGTTAAAAACATCACGTGATTAATGGACGGTCCCTAATGGATCTCAATTTCTATGCGTGTGGATTGAGGGACCATATCCATATCTTCCATATGGACCATATCTTCCAAATTCGCCGATAGATTTTTCTGAAATTTTGTCTATGAATTCTACAAATTTTCTACTAAATCTCTACGTAGAAAAATAATTTAAAAAGTCAGTAATATATCGCGAAATGAGTATGTCATATTTGTGTGAACTGAGGGACCATACTTCGGTGGTTGTAGATTTTTTATTTATGATGCTATCTATGTATTTGATAAATTTGTAAAAACTTTTACAAAAGTTCTACTAACATTCTGTAGTAAAAAAACCATAATTTTCAACATAATTTTCGAGATCTGGAATATAGCGGCGTGTGAACTGAGGGACCACACTCTGAGGGCTATATCTACTACTACTGAGGGCTTTTAAAATATATTTTTACAAATTCCCAGATTTGTTCTACAATTTTTTTAGACTTCTACTAGAGGTGGGCGCCGACCTAAAATTTGCCGGCGGCGGCGCGCCGGGGGAAATTGGTCGGCGTGGCGGCGCCGCGCCGCGGCGTAGCTGTTTTTGTAAAAAAAAAAACGCAATTTTTCGCGCTGGTTCGCGCCGCGGCGCTAAGTGCTAACTGGCTATCGTGCTATTGCTAGTTGCTAATGCTAAAATCCGATGCGAAATAATTTTGACTCGACGACGCGACCCGAGAGTTCACGATGCCGCGATGTTCCACGAATTATTATGAGCGAGTGAGAAGAGAAAATACATTCAAATTCAGTCAAATTTCTGCAGTTTTTTTTTTCAAAATAAAGTTAATTGCATACGTTTAGGTTCCATTATTCAATAGTTGTTTTTCTACACTAATATTATAAAGAGGAAAACTTGTATGTTTGTTTGTTTGTTTGTAATGAATAGGCTCAAAAAGTACTGGACCGATTTCAAAAATTCTTTCACTATTCGAAAGCTACATTATCCATGAGTAACATAGGCTAAAATTTATTTTGGAAAAAATAGGGTTCCGTAAGATATTTGGGTTTTTCGGACACAAGGTGTAAAAGATCAACCAGAAAAGTTACTTATTTTGCGTACGCTGCCTAAACTATAAAAAATAGAACCATAAAATGTTCTAATTAATTGTAGATCTTATAAATATCTACAAAAATGTCCGCGACACACTATACCTAACTATGTCGAGTGAGGCACAAAAAGAGGCCATTTTTTTATTTACAAGTCTTGAATTTTTTTGGACTACATTTAAACGCGTTTATTTTACTCATGCTATTAATCATTAACAAAATAAAATATTTCATCACTAAGTACAGTCTATGTAGATAATATTTGGTCTTTGAATGATTAAAATTGGATGTTTGGTTTTGAAGTTATGGCGAAATTAAAATATTACGATTTCTGCTGCACGGCCCGTTGCGAAATGGGCGTCACCAAGGTGGGGGTGCGCGTGCGGGAGGGAAGTTTAGATCTATGAGTAAATTTTTTGTTTTGTGTTCGTTGTAACTATGATGGATAAATACTTGAATACCTATTTATTTAGTGTTTGTTTTATTGTTAGTCCTGAAGAGTATAGGTATTTCATACGATAAAAGTATACCCACCTACTTATTTTATTGAGTTTTAGTAGGTACCTATGTTAATTTGTTTCTGTTTGTTTTGACTAAATTTCGCCCGTGTTGTTAGAGGTTAAAATACATTCTGTAGTATAAGTATAATTGTACCCGTGCGAAGCCGGGGCGGGTCGCTAATTATTAATATTTTCGTATTGTATGTTAATACTTAATGAGCGACGCGACGTAATGAAAAAACATTATCATTTCACAAAACACAGCTGTTTATGATCATTAAAAATCGATTTTAGCAAATAGCATAGCAATAGCACGTAGCATGCTAAGACATGAAAATTAGCATGCTAATAAAAAAAATAGCATTAATTTCATTACTACACAGCACCCCGTGCCCTGCCCGCCCGCTCCCGGCGCCTAGCGCCCGGCACGGGCCTGTTTTTTTTTGAGTCGACATCGATCGGCGCGAATTTTTGGATACTCGGCGGCGGCGGCGGCGCATGCATGGCGGCGCGGCGGCGCCGCGCCGGCGCGGCGCCCACCTCTAACTTCTACTAAAACTTGCTATACTTATTTTGGGGAAATTCAGGTGGGTCCCTCAATCCACACGCATACCTCAATTTGACTTATTCCACTGCCGCCTCTATTTAAATCTCTAACAATCTACCCTAATAATCTACTTACCACAACAATTAATTTTAACGTAAAAGCAATTTACTAAATTTACTTATTAAAGAACTAAATTAAGTGGTTGCCTAAAAATCTGATTTATGTATATTGTGGTCTAAAGGGAAACCAATCGCACCAGCAAAATTATCAGATTTACAATCAATGTACAATTATATACCACCAAACTGCCTACAATTTTATAAAAAATTAAAAAGCTCAGATAATATCATTGATGATTTTGAAGGGTTTGGAACAGATCCAGACTTCAACATACAAGAAGATGATAACAATGAATAGGTTTTACCTTATGATTGCGATTATGTTTGTGATTTTTTTGTATTGTTTAGTTCTTAAATAAAGGTAAATGGCATTATTTGACACCAATTTATTTTGATTTGATATTAAAAACGTTCCTTATGTTATGGAACATTTTTGCATAATTATTTGTATACAAAATAATAATTAAGCAAAAATGTTCCAGTACCCATTTTTCTAATTACCCACACAATGACAATTCGATCCAAAAACAAAATACGTAAATAAATAACACTTATATATTTCTACAATAAAACCTCCAGCTTTAAATTTAAGTACTTAAAACAAAAAAAATGTACCACTAAAACACAATATTGCATTTATCTCAGTTTGAAGTCATTGTGGACTGGAACGTTTTTGCATAACTACGTCCATATGAAAGAGAATTATTTACAACCACAAAGTACTTAAATATAATATACTCGAGAATCTGTAAAATAAAACGAATAACTTCTTTCACATATTAGCCATGGGAGATTACCGGGGATAAACGGGGAATACCACGGCGCGGCGTCACAGAATAGTGCTCGGTTCGAAATAGCGCAGAACCCCAAGTCTCATATTTAACTTAATAGACTTTCAATTAATATATACTTCTATACTAATATTATAAATGCGAAAGTGTGTCTGTCTGTTACCTCTGCACGCTTTAACGGCTGAACCGATTTTTATGAAATTTGGTATAGACATACTGCGGGTCCCGGGAGAGGACATAGGGTATGTTTATCCTGAAAAAGTAGTATTCCCGCGGGATACCGTATTCACGCGGGTGGAGCCGCGGGCAAAAGCTAGTTATATATAAAAGATAACTCTTTGTATCATAAACTAGGTAATAGTTCTATAGGCTGTGGTATAGTAGTAATAATTAATATTTTATTTAACAGATTAATGAGTTATCAAAGTTGCTTGATACCTTGTGGACGACCTCTGTGGCTCAGTGGTTGAGCGTATTGGTGCTAAAGCCGGGGGTCGCGGGTTCGAATCTCGCCGATGGAACAAAAAGTTTTTTCGTGTTCCTGGGTCATGGATGTGTATTAAATATGTGTATATATATTTCCGTTGTCTGGTACCTACCCGTAACACAAGTTCTTCGAGAACTAATTGACATTGACTTGGTATAAAGCGTCCATAGATATTATTATTATTTTAAGAGAAAATGTTTCAGGGGCAATTAAAGGATTTGGTCCCTTTACCGTTACCGCTGCGAACACAGAAATCTAGTATTGATCCGCCAGTCGCCACTGTCCATGAACGAATGAAAATTATTCATCGTCGACATTAAATTAAATTACTTATTAAGTACCTATGTTCATTATTTATTTAATATTGATTTATTTCTCTAGTCTTTACTTTTAAGAAGAAAGTCTTGGAAAATTTATAGCACCTTTCACGTTCTGGGTTTACCGTTTATCACCTCCAGTAACGAGTAGTAATATCTTTACCATGTCCGTTATCCATACAAGTACCTACTTACCTACTTTAACTTCACCATGTCCATAGTCCATACGGACAGTATGTACTTACTTAACTCCTGAGTACTTTATTATCAAGAAATTTGAGCAAGCACTACATACATAGAGAACGTAATTACATTACTTTCGGTTGGGGGGGGAGGGGGGGGGAGGGGGGGGGGGAGGGGGGGGGGTAGAATTTCTTTCTTTCAGATAGAGTCAATGGGGCGGCAAAATAATGTTAATTGGCCTGGGGCACAACATTTCAAAATACGCTGTATATGGGTCAAATCTCCGTATTAGATTAGGAGGTCACGACATTTTTGGTAACGATATCCAAAATGACTTATTTTAGATTGACAAGATAAAGAACAACTCTCTGATGCCAAATATGTCGGTCTGCCTGCGTAAAGTAGTTGCGTTCTCTGTATAGGGCGCCTGAAAACCCAGTTATCATGACCAAAAAAAAAATGATAAGGTAAATGGCTGAGTAAGTTATATTAGGTAAGTACTAGTTGTTCTCATATCAGTAGCGTAAAAACTGACCAAATATTCGGTTGCGTTATGAAGCAACGAGCGTTCAAACGTGATTTATTGTGACCAAAAAAAAATGATAAGGTAAATGGCTGAGTGAGTTATATTAGGTAAGTACTAGTTGTTCTCATATCAGTAGCGTAAAAACTGACCAAATATTCGGTTGCGTTATGAAGCAATGAGCGTTCAAACGTGACTTATCGTGACCAAAAAAATACGATCAGTTAAATGGCTGAAAACAACATAGTGTAAAGCAGCGGTTCTCAAACTTTTTTTGTGACGGAACCCTTTTGGAAGGCGAAATACTTGACGGAACCCTACAATAAAACAATTATTTTATAAATGTATTCCTTATAAATAAGCATAATAAAAGTACAATGTAACAGTTACAACTTATTAGTATGTAATAAGTTAGTTACTACATAACAAGTAAAAGAAAATAAAGTCTTTAACCTATTAGAAGCCCTGGGCACATTATGGACCCCCATTTTTTTCGTTTTTACCTGTTTCTTTCTGCTTTAAACCTGTAATTCGGAAACATAAAAATTGAAAAAAAAGAAAAAGAAAAATTTTCCCTATTTTACAGGTCAAAGTCTGTTCAAACGTTAAAGTAAAACACTGAATAACGGTGAACTTCGGAAAAATACCATAAAATCAACCGGCTATATTGAACATCGGTACTAAATAATATTATGTTCTTTATAGTCAACGCGAGCGAGTGAAGCGAGCGAGCAAAATTTTTTTCCTAAAGACGTTGTTGCAACTCGTTTAACGCTTTTAAGCCAACGTTCCGTTCTTCTTTATTAATAATGGTAAATGTCAGGATGGTTGGGGGAAAATAACGCACGATCGTTACTGCGTAAAAGAGTTGAAGAAAGAAGAATGAATGTACAAAACTGATACAATCAGAATACAGCAGTAGAACAATAAATACTTCGTTTAAAGTTCTCAATTCGCTGGTACTCGTATTTATAGCTATTCTTAAGTACTTATCGCTCCAAACGCTAATCGTTGACTGAGTGTCGCTTCATCGCCCGATTGGCTGTTACTGTTGTGATTGGTGACTAAGTTTAGCTGCGCCTTCATACGACGCGTAGAAACGTTCGACCAGAGACAGGTGTTTTGTTGATTTTTTTCTCTAAATTCTCGCGGAACCCCTACAGGGGCTTCGCGGAACCCCAGGGTTCCGCGGAACACACTTTGAGTATGGCTGGTGTAAAGTATCAGTATGTGCTAGCTTAGTGACACCAAAAACTGACCAAATATTTTGTTGCAATTCATGGGTATAAGGTTGTTTAGGTTACAGTTATTTTTTATCACTATCACTGCATAGTATGCAGTGCATACCTACCTAATTTAAAAAAAAACTCCCAATTACTTACCAGAGTTTTCTTTTTCTACTACCGTTTCGTAGTCTAACAAATAAGAACAAGCTAAGTTTGAAAACGCAGACAAGATTACGTGTCATTGTAAAGAATCTAATGGCGTCAGAGGGGGAGCTGCAAAGTTGCGCGTACTGGTGCCTATTTAGTAGGTATAGATAGGTAACTAGCGTTATCAAAATTGACGGTTCAGCCTTTTTACGTCTTAATGCTGGGATGACCTATTCTGATAAAGTTGATACATGCAGGTGTAGCATACGCTCGAAGTATGTGAAACAAGAACATCGCTCTGATAAGAGCGTTTTTACGTCGTTTGTCGATCGAAACAAAGAACACTACATTCGTACGAATAAAACGAATATCCGAGTATTAATCCGTGACTGGAAACATCTTCATTCATCTTGACAGCGTTGCAGCCCCGAAAAGGACTTTTTCTAATAAGAATTTCACTTTGAAGCACTACACATCACAAACAATCTTCATTCTTCACACGGCAACAGTCGGTGCGCCGAGGTACTGCGTGGCGTCGTGTTCCCGCGGCGGCTCGTTCGAAATGAACGACGCCCGGCGTCGCGGGGTATATTTATACCCAAGCGTCGCGTGTCGCGACACAGCGGCGGTGTGTAGAGATGGCGCAGAAGCATGCACAGACGAACAGCCAATCAAAAGCGATTTTTATGTTTGTAAATTCTAAGTTTAATTATAATAATTAGGTTAAATTTTTGTATAAATACGTGTACATTTTGTAAATAAATTATTCACTTCAATTCACTTCACAATTGTAGATCGAGTTTTACTCTCTACCTAAACTGCCTCGACAAGACCTCCAAAGTGGAGTACCTACCTCTAAACAGGTTTTCGTCACGGTGCTTTCCTCCACCGTAAGAGCGTCGCGCGTCGGTTACTATGACAAGAATGAATATAACTTCTGAAAAACTTATTGGTACAAGGTCCGGGTTGGAATTCGAACCCACGACCCTACGATCACGATTATTGGGATCATGATAAGTACATATGTAAATCGCTACACTTGGTTGGTGGTGAGAGTCTGATGACGGAGCAGGGTGAGATTTCAGATTTTTTAGCGATTAGATATTTTAATCATCGATGAAAAGTTTCCTCACTGGTCATAAAAGCGTGTGTTTTTCGTTTTTAAACCAAGCACTTTACTAGTAAAATACTTAAAGAATATACGTTCAGACATAGGTCGCCGATAACTATGAATTGCAACCAAATATTTGGTCAGTTTTGGTGCCAATAAGCTAGTACGTACTGACAGTTTACGATTTGCAATTTTCAGCCATTTACCTGATCATTTTTTTGGTCACAATAAGTCACGTTTGAACGCTCGTTGCTTCATAACGCAACCGAATATTTGGTCAGTTTTTACGCTACTGATATGAGAACAACTAGTACTTACCTAATATAACTTACTCAGCCATTTACCTTATCATTTTTTTTTGGTCACGATAAATCACGTTTGAACGCTCTTTGCTTCATAACGCAACCGAATATTTGGTCAGTTTTTACGCTACTGATATGAGAACAACTAGTACTTACCTAATATAACTTACTCAGCCATTTACCTTATCATTTTTTTTTTGGTCATGATAACTGGGTTTTCAGGCGCCCTATACAGAGAACGCAACTACTTTACGCAGGCAGACCGACATATTTGGCATCAGAGAGTTGCTCTTTATCTTGTCAATCTAAAATAATTCATTTTGGATATCGTTACCAAAAATGTCGTGACCTCCCGTAATATATATACCAGCCGGCCCATTTCGGGGGGATTTGAACCCCTTAATCCCCCCCTGGCTACGCACATGACATTGCGTATGATTCAGTCATTAAATCTGAAAAAGACCTAAGTATAAGATAAATTGCAATCACCAGAGTATACAAATAGTACATATCACAAGATATTTAAAATTCCTATCGTGTTTTAATGAATAAAAAATATATCGATTAAGATAATTCTCATGTCAATAAAGACCAGCAAATGAGCAGACTTATCGCCTGATGGTGACTACAACCGCCGCTCGCCAGGGGACTGCAACTGCAACACCAATCGTGGTTTTTTACCCATTTCAAACACAATCGTAAGCATTGTTCCAGTTTTTTGTGAGGCCGCAGATCTCATAATATATCCTACTAATATTATAAATGTGAAAGTTTGTGAGATTGTATGGATGGATGGATGTTTGTTACTCTTTCACGGAAAAACTACTGAACGAATTTCGATGAAATTTGGTACGGCAGCAGTTTAGTCTCTGGACACAGAATAAATAATAGTACCTACAGGTACTCTGGATTAGGGTAGAGATATACGCAACGGAATCCGGAAGGACGTAGAGAATTGTGATCATTGGAAATAGAAATCTATGCTAATACAATAGAGTTGAAAATCGAACACATGAGTGTCGAGTTAAACGTCAATGTCATATATGACAGCTCGACACCTGACACTTCAATTTTCAACTGTATTGTATTATGCTGGGGCCGCACCTGCGCCTATCGTCCGAATGTTATGCGTGGCGAAGCTTCGTACGTTTTGTACACTAAAAAGTTATCGCGATAAACCTGTGGTCATATTAGTGGCTTCGTTATTTTTCACGATATATCGTGCAATAATCCAAGATGGCGTCATCTAGGCGTTTGAATATGGGCGACGGCGAATTTCTTTACTTTTACATGTGTGATAACAATTACATAATGCATTTATTGAAATCTAAAAAGAAATCCCATTCCAGATTTTTTTTTACTGTTTTTAATTTTATTCAGATGAATTCTGTAATACGCCGTCAAGGAATCTTCTTCTTCAATTATTCGATAGTCGTTGAGTTTTCGTAACTTAAATTACTTTTCAAACGACGCCATGTGTCAGCCACCAAATGCTTTTTTATGATTAATATTTTTGGATCCCATATGATGGGCTCATTTTCATAATTATGAAGAAATTCTAACACCATTTCATCGCTCCAATCAATTTTACGCATTAACAGCCGTCGCACAGCGCGCGTCTTAACGAGTTGAAAACAAACACGAAAATGAACAACGCTAATGCGACCACGCAGGGCGAATTGTTAGCGCGCTAAAACCCTTTGACGTACCGCCACCCGCGCGATAACGAAGACGCAACCCGAATATTCGCCACGATACCCGATAACGGCCGGTCAGATTTGCGTGTATCGTGTCATAGCACGAAGCTTCGTGACGATAGACGCAGGTGCGGCCCCAGCATTAGCACAGAGTTCTATTTTCAGTGCTTATAATTCTCTACGTCCTACCGGATTCCGTTGCATATAGTCCCAGCCTTAAAACATAGGCCTCTTTTTATCCCGAAAAAGTAAGTGTTCCCGATCCCCGCTCCCGAGGGATACTACATTTACGCGGGCGGAGCCGCGGGCAACAGCTAGTAGTTTATAAGATGGAAATATTAAGTAGGCTCTATGGTATTTGGTACCTAACAATAATCCGGCGAGATAACGTTTGTGTAGTTTTGGGTTAGGTTAGGAAGTATATTATGTAAGTTGTAACTTAAATATCTTTCCGAGGGCCGACCTCAGTTCAGACATCCTGCTGACGTCAGAAGTCACTCAGCAGGTGAGTGACTGAGCCACGGCCCGGGCGCCGCCGGGTATTACGTATAGCGTGACGTCACAGCAATGCTACATTTAGCAAGTTCGTTATTTTTATGTAATACTGCAGCATGACAACACGAATACTTTACTTTAATCTACTTAAACTAATATAATAAAGCGGAAAAGTTTGTTTGTATTAAATAGGCTCCGAAACTAATGGACCGATTTTGATGAAATTTGGCACAGTTGTAGAGTAGACCACGTGGAAGGACATAGGCTTTTTTACCCAATTATAATTTCGGAAGCTTCAAATATTTGTAACCTAGATAATCCCTAGGTAATGTTAGTCTATGTCTATCACCATTGGCGTAGCTAGGAATTTTGTCTAGGGGGAGGCTGCCCAGCCGTCCGTGGCGTGGGGGTTAAGTTAATAAACGTAATTCTTTAACACTGTGTAGGGTCAAGGGTGGGCAAAGAAGTTTCTAGGGTGGGCATTGCCCACCCATGCCCCCCCCCTAGCTACGCTAATGTCTATCACATTTTATATTTCCACCAGATGTAAGGATAACAAAAATCTAGAATCTAGATAATATAACCTTGCTTGTTGATGATGATAAATCGCTAGTACAGTGCGATGACCTTAGGTCTGATTGACAAAATCAACCACTAGTCCAAGAGAATAAAGTCTAGGTCCTTGGCTCATAGCCAAATTCAATATTTATTCGCTCCTTGGCTAGGGCTTGATAGTACTACCTCCAAATTAAAGACTGAACATTTATAATAGGTATCTTGGCAAAACCTATTATAGTCAGGTATTTGGCCTATCATAGATTATATAAGTACCTAAGTAGGTATATTGTTTTTGATTCTTTTACTTTAGCAAAAAAGTATTTATCCAGAAACAGAAACCATCTTGATTTCATTATGACAGATAAATTGCCATTTTAGAATATAAATTTATTTTTGGCATTTTACTTCTTTGATTAATTATTACAAATATTATATATCTATGTTTTACTTGCTCTTTTCTAAAAAATAGTAATTTTGTTAAAACACTACCTTAATTGTTAGATGAAAAAAATCTATCAGTTCCTGAAAGAAACTTACAATTTAATATTTCCTTCAATTTGTGACTCAAGTAAAGTAGGTAGGTACTAGATATATACCCTACTTGCGTCCTTTTAACAGTAAGTAGTATAGTAGGTAATTAGTATTTATAATTTAGTTTTATGAGTTATTTAGTTAAACAATATTAGAGAATCAAGAATGTGTAATTTTCATATAAAAGCCTGTGATAAGTCGAAAAAATGTATTAAATTAACGAACTTGTATTATTAGTTATTACTTATTAGTGTAGTCTTGCTAGTTGCCTAAATATAATGCACAAAGATTGTACTTTTGGTGAACATAGAATGTTCCTATTAAGATTTAAAAGAATTAAGAAGGTAGATTTATTAATTATTCTCACTATACTGGTCAACAAAAAACAAGGAATGCAATGATACTTACCAAATAACCAATTGTATATTTTATAAGATGAAGTGCCTTACCAAAGTTCATGAGTCATTGAAAACCAGTTTCATGTGGCACCAACTGCTGTATAACTCCACTCAATTGTTATATAATTATGATCCTCTCAGAATTTAGATGGAATAAATCTATGTTTTATATATGTACATTTTACACAAGCAGTGCGCTTGTGGTTACAGCAAAAATATGTATTCCTTTTTGGTTTTTCATACATACATAATCTAATCACACTTGATACCTACATAGTTTATATAATTAAATTATGTAGCTCACACTACTATGGAATATTGCTTAGCCTTGTATACGATACAGAAGACTAGAAAATAGTCATTTATATTACCAGTTATTTTCATAGTCCTCATTGCAATGAACCAAGCTTGTTTAGAATTGTTTAAATGGGAGTGAAAAACTAATTAAAATTGAGGAAAGGTCTACTTGGTCTAGTCTCTCTAGTAAACCTTACTTTGTTAGATAACAAAAAAAAAAAGAATATAGATATATTCTATAGGAAAACAGTAGCTTTTATGCATTTTTAAATCTCATTTACAATGTGATTTCTACTCTAGTGCAACCATGGCAGTGGAATTAGAAAATTCAATGTGTAGGCAACAGTCAGAAAATAAAAGAATATGTTTCTTAACAAGTCTATATTTTGATCACTCGTGTTGCATGAAGTTTTCTTCACAAAAAACTCACACCGAGGAAAATATTCCCTATATTAGTTCGGCTTCACTAATGCTTCAAATATTCAAATACACGGAGTGTTACCTAGAAAATTAGCTTGGACATAATATTTATCACTGTATTTCACTTATTTTTTGGTAGCACTCACACTGAAATAGCACAAAACATCCAAATTACATAATAGCTGCTGTTATCACATGATTTTTCACTAAAATTGAGTTACATAATTTTAGGTTAGAACAATTTTCTCACTCCCATTTATAAAACAAGTTTAACAATAGTTAACAAGATTAAAGTAAGATTTAACTAAGTAATAATTACATCATAGCAAGATTTTAAATTGGTTTATTACTATAAAACCTTGACCTAATTGGAAGTAGGTTGTTACATAACTGTCAGCTCAGATAATTACTCTGAAAAAGAAAATTTTCAAAATTAGATTGTGTTCTTTACATTTAGAATGTTTTATGATTTATAAAACGGCTAACATCAATATGCAATGCTGAATTAAACTGAAGTGAGTTTTGTCAGTTATGTAACTACGCTGAATGAATTGTTAATAAAACAAAGTTATCGCTGGAATCATCATTTAACATTTTATTTAACTAAAATAAGTTACTAGGATGTTTTTTCGTCTAATAATACATGATTTCAAGAGTGGCTAATGATTTTGAATCATTAGAATTATGGTAACAATATGCTTACATTAGATTTACAGGAGCTTCTTGATTTCATCGTATAAGACAAGTACGAAAGCACCACCAGTGCCTCTGAGTACGTTGGAGAACGCTCCCTTGAAGAAGGCGGAGGATCCCTCAGTCTTGGCGATAGTGGCCCAGCAGTGGATGGTGTTCTTGTATAGCATTTCACTCTTGGCACGTCCAGACTGCATCATCATGCGCCTACGGACCGTGTCGAAGGGGTACGAGATGATACCGGCGACAGTTGTGACGGTTTGAGCGATGGCCCAGCTGATGACGAGGGGGGTGTTCTTGGGGTCGGGCAACATGCCGCGGGCCGTGTCGTAGAATCCGAAGTACGCCGCACGGTAGATGATGATACCTTGTACAGACACACCGAAACCTCTGTACAGACCGACCAGGCCGTCGGACTTGAAGATCTTGCTGATGCAGTTTCCGAGACCGGAGAACTCACGTTGTCCATCGCCTTTGCCGACGTCGGCGGCCAGACGTGTACGGGCGAAGTCGAGCGGGTACACGAAGCACAGGGAGGTGGCACCGGCGGCACCACCCGAGGCGAGGTTACCGGCGAAGTACCGCCAGAACTGTGTCTTCTTGTCGACGCCACCGAGGAACACCTGCTTGTACTTGTCTTTGAAAGCGAAGTTCAGGGCCTGGGTGGGGAAGTACCTGATGACGTTAGCGAGGTTACCACGCCAGAAAGACAGAGGACCCTGTTCCTTGGGAATGCGGACGAAGGCGTCGACGATACCTTTGTAGCGCTGATCTTCGGTGATTTGCTTGCTGACGTGCTGCACTTGAAGGAGCAGTTTGACACGCTCGATGGGGGCTACCGCGGTCTTCGATACGGCAGCTGACACTCCACCGGCGATGAAGTCTTTCGCAAAGGCGACTGGATCGGCGAGGTTAGACATTTTGTTTTAGGTGGGCCTCGGGGTGTAGAGTACGAAAACTGTGAGTTCACACGCGGGATGGAAAATCACGACACACAAACTCCTGATTGTTGTATCAGGAGATATAGAGTATTATCGTGATCTCGGGAGCACAGGGGTGGGTGTGTGCCTTTTTTGAAATTCGATCGATCACGTTCTCTCACAGTTCTGTCTGGCGTAGCGGCGCAAAAGAAGGAAGGAAGGGATAGATGTTGCCAGCATAGCAATAATGACCATAGAGTACCAAGAGTAAAGGCTATTAGCAAGAGGAAAATTATACATCGTTCCTTATCCCCCTATATGACACATGCCAATGAGAAAGAAAGAGATATCTAGTTGTTCGTTAGTTTCGTTTTTTGTAGACGGTTACAGGTTTTGAACATATGTAACCAACTTCAGACAGATCAGCTGTCTGAAGTTGGTTACAAGTTGCCATACTCGTATTTATCAGCAACTTCATATGTAAATATATTCCCGTCCGCCAGTGAAGTCCCTAGTGTAGTGTACGTAAGAAATCTGCAATGGTCTCATCCGATTTTTGTGTAGATTTTAGAAGTATGTATCTGGCGTGAACCTTATTCTTTTCTTTGAGATAAATTTTATCTAGGTAATATTGAATGGTCGAGACATAGGTAATCTTTTGCTTCACGGATATGCGTATACACATTGTAATAACCTTAGTTTATTTTCTTCTGAAATCGTTTCTTTTCCTATCCCTTCACTGAGATAATTTGAGAACGTTGTTTTCCAGTATTCGTACTTTAATTCGGCTGCCGGTGACCCAGGTTCGACGTCGAATTTTTCTGGCTTTAGTAATTGCGCAGTAGTAGACATCGAGGTTTGTAATGGTATTTATTGTTATTTGGAATAAATTGTTATGTAATAAAAAGACAAAACCAAGGAATATTTGGTTTTATTCCAAATAAAATGCTACTTAAATTAGTAATACATGTCAAGCTATGACAACAACATGAGATCAATATAAGAGACATCTTATGATATAAAAGAGGTCTAAATGTACACTACACCTAGTCGGCATTTTGTGTCGATAAAAATCAAAATGTGGATGAAAATGTTAATCTTTTCATAGCATAAAATGAAGTCTTTTATTCCGCTTTATGTTTGCTTAGATCTTTTAAACTATTAAATGAATTTAAAATGCAGTTTGCAGCCAATAGATAGAATGATTAAAGTGGAAGATTTATGCGTAATGATCTATGCACCTTTGTGATTTATAAATTATTATCAGTCGATCAAAAACGAATTTATGCAGTATTGTCTACAACAAACCGAAATATGTTGGGGAAGCTAGTCTCTTGAACTATATATTGGTATCTACAAAACTCCAATTAATAAAACCTCTGTATTGATAACAGTTTAAAAAGTGAATTAATACTTTGACATATAATTGTCAATAATTTTATCTTGATATATTGGAATACATATTCTAATTCGAGCTACACGTATTTTTATTTCTCGTCCTTACTACAGGTTATGTGCCCTACGTTTCTGTAAAACGTATCTCGAAATTCAGTAAAAGGAAAATTTTCAGACCCGAAATCGGGAAACCATTTTTTTTTTCAGCCCAAGATCTTTCAGCACCATTTTCAGTTTGTGGCTTAAAAAACAGTATCTACCCATATCCAAAATAACAAGCAGAGAGAATAACGTGGAAAAGCAACCGAAAATTTGGAGTTACCATTACAAGGATACTTTGTGAGCATTGGGATCGAAAGGAATCACGTTAGAAAGGATTAACACAAGAGTTGAATTTTTGCAACGAGAAGCTTAAAGCTCTACTGCTCATCAGAATCACTCGTTTCGAGTCAACAACAACAATCAGGAGAGTATCGTGTGATGTTCTAGCAATGTTAGTTGCGCAGTCAAATTAACACTAATATTCAGAAATTCTGTTTTAGATCCCGGAGCAACCAATAATATTGTCAATGTGAAGGACGTCTGTTAATCTTCTGTTGATACATTTGCTCCCAAGTATAACTAAAACAATTTTTACCCTAATCTGGATCATCGGTATCTACTATCTACATGGAAAAGTACAAAGTCCTATTAGTGCATCCAGCCAACTGAGGAGCGCAGGGCCACAAAAGGATTTTATAATATTATGTGCACCGAGGTATCACATAGGTATATACTATACTATATTGTATATATTTATTTTTAGTATATACAATATAGTATAGTAGAATGCAATAAGCAGGAATATACTAATTGTTTTTAATACACAATAGAAAATACAATATTTATAATGAATTTTAAATAATATAACCCAACAAGCAAAAATGCTATATAAAGGATGATTAATTATAGGGTTAAAATTCTTGTTTATATTTTATAAAAGCAATAGCTTAATATTTTCCCTTTATAATTGCATGCTATAAGTATTCTTTTGCTAATAATAGTATTATGGGTCTTAAAATTTATATTAATAATGTATTTAAAAGCATAATATTATGGCTATTATGGTTGAAGCAAACATTTCAAAACTAAGTTGAAGTCTCATAAGATCAGAAATATTACCTTATATGACAATTAAAAACTATTATAACCCTTTACCTTTGCAATGTTTGATAAAATGCACATAATGCAAAAAGCAAGATATGTCATAGCTTTTATAATCAATATTTTTTTTTGGCTGGTTCTGTGGTTGTGCACTACAAAAACCAGTATTGTTATACATTTGTTTAATTGTGCCATTATGTAACTTCCTCAGCCAGAAATGGATTTAAAAACATGTGATATTAAACGGTGAAAACCAATTTTGATACAAATCCATCTATAAACATTATGTTTACTTGTTAATGATGCAAGAAAAAAGGGGTTTTAAGCAATAGATTGTGGAGGCTGAACCCTAATTTCTTCAATATGGCTGAATAGGCATCTTATAGTCTCAACTATAAGAGAAAATTACTTTTATATAAAAGCATTGTACCAGATAATTCTTATTATAATATAAATTATCAGACGCCTAAAAATGAAATAAGAACTGAAATGCTTAATATAAAGATATCAAGTAAAATAACGGTCAGAGTATGAATTACTGAGATCATAATTTTTTAATTGTCGGTAAACGCTGAAAGCCATACATTCCTTGTCCATAGAAAGATTATCCGTTTTATTTTTACATGGCAAGATGAAAGATTGCTTATCATAATATGATAAATTGGTAACAACAAAACGTCTACTACGATTTAACACATAATTTGTGCCCATAATACGTATAATGACTGTTAATTAAAGAACTACTGTAAAGCAAAGAAATATTGTTTTCATAGCAATTATAAAGTAAGTTTTTGCTAGTTGGGAATATCGCTTTCAAATGAGATGTACAAAATATGTTGTATTACAAAATACAAGCAGATGTCTTTGTGGTGTAGTCTGGTAGCCCCGACTACTACTTACAAATAATAATAATCTGTTACTTAATAATTGTTGTTTCTAAAGCTGATTTTTATTTTTTTTTGTCAGCTACTACATGAATGTTTTATTTTTAATGGTCGATTACAATAATGAAATTCTGTAAAAAATGAGCAGTGATGTTTGTAAGGGAATAACATAATTAGTTTAATCGCTGAAGTTCCCCGATAAAATGCGGTGGCCAAACGCATAATTCATACGTTTACCTAATTCACTATGGCGTCAAGTATGAAATTAAATAAAAATCGAGGCAACAGCATATGGAAATCAATTAATTTATTATTTTATTTAAGTAATAAAAGAAAAGAAAAAGCTAATAAGCGATGTGACATGGTATAAACCCGAAAAATATTTAATATGTATTATAATAATTATTCCTGCAGAAGTTTTACTGCAGAAGATTTGTAATTGAAAATATTCCCGCCGAAATCAACAAACCAAAGATGGTCAACAGGCGAAGTTGATAGGCAATAAATTAGAAACACAATAAGCCAAAATCAACAAACCGGATGTCAAACCGGCGGAGTTGAAAGGGAAGAATATTACAATAGGTAATGTACATACTTCCTAAGATTTTAAGCTACTGATTCAATATAGATTATTCAAATGTCTAATTAAATAATACTAAGCTGTGAATAACTATAATTATTATCATTGATAATAATAATAATTTCAATTACGTTAATGAATTGGCTAGATAGAGAAAAATGGTCAAACACTCAAAACGAAATTGGTTCGTTACAAAGTAGACCATATGTAATAAAACAAATAAGTACCTAGGTATTTAGTTGATAATTCTAGTAATGTAAATATCGATTCTGGAAAATGGATCTTTATATTTTATAATAAATATATTAAATTTTAAAATGTTAATAATTTATATATATTTTTTATTATTTGTTACTAAGTGTACAATGGCATTGAATACACGGAAACAAAGTGTATATGTTTGTCTAAGAAACATAAGCCAGGCATGTACACAGTTTTGTGAAGCTATAAAAGAGCATAAATGTTTATATTATTATGTATAATAGCTAGAAACTAAAAGCTCATATTTTAGCAGCATAATTAATATTATTTATATGAATGAACCATGACAACAGTTGTTGCACATTGGTATAGAAGGAAACAAAGAAATTAATAATTAAGATATATTTAGGTACCTACAATAATATAAAGTAACTAATTACATGAAGTTCTATCAAATCCCATTCAGCATTATGTTGCAAACAGATTTGCGATGCTGGTTTTTAAATAGGCATGAAACAAAATTGTATTATTAGTGCATATCTGCTTATAGCAAATATTTTTATACTTATGTAATTTTTAATATGTAAGATAATTTAATGATTGGATAAAAATCCTAAACAGCTGATAATATACTAAAATTAATGTAATATTTTCCACAGAATAATTACTTTTAGATATCTTCAGAAAATACCACGGAGGAATTATATAAAGACATTGTAGTTCCTTAATTTCAAGGAACAACATGGAAAATATAAATTAATATCATCGTGTTAAAAGATGAAATATTATCAGTTATGTACTTATTTTAATGTTTGCCTATACTGTTAAAGCATTATTTACTTAATTGAATTTTTGAGGGGGTGTATTGGTATCTACAAAACTCCAATTAATAAAACCTCTGTATTGTTAACAGTTTAAAAAGTGAATTAATACTTTGACATATAATTGTCAATAATTTTATCTTGATATATTGGAATAGGTACATATTCTAATTCGAGCTACACGTATTTTTATTTCTCGTCCTTACTACACTATACACCCACACACTATGCAGGCTATCGTCCAATCGACTTGTCAGTTCTATATCCTACTACTATTATTAACATGAAAGTTCGTGAGGATGTATGGATGGATGTTTGTTACTCCTTCACGCAAAAATTATTGACCAGATTTCAATGAAATTTGGTATGGCAGTAGTTTAAGCTCTGGATTAAAACATAGGATACTTTTCCCTTGGATACAGCTGGTAAATATATAAACAGTAGACGTATAGACTTTTTATGCATTTCTCCCTTTAGTTGGGGTACCTACGTGGAAAGATAAATGAAAACAGGAAATTTTAATAGATATATTTATTATTTATTAACAATTGGACATCATTTATTAGCTTACACGTTACGACAACACCAAAAAGCTCTCAGATTGTCAGCATGGAGCTAAATATGTGAAGAAAACAGTGCACAGCAGTCCGTTTACGTGGGAGAGCCATGCTTTGGCACGAACGGTCCACCTGGACCAGATAAATACCACGGCCTCCGGGTACTCAAGGAGTAGTTGCGGATTTTAAGACCGGGATCGTACTTGTGACACCTGCTATTGCGAATATGTATAGGTGGCGATAATCGCTCTCCATCTGGCGATCAGTCTGCCCGTTTTCTGGTCAATTAAAAAAGTACAAAGAAGTATTTTTGCAAAAGGCCACCTAATTCCCTGCAAAACCAAAAAGCAAAGTTAAATTTGAAAATTTGTGACATGTTTTTGTGATGATGTACAACCGTAACTCCATTATAATATACAGGAATTATTAATTAATAATTATAATTAATAAAAAATACACCACACTATTTTATATTATATATTATCACTTAGTTTATATTTTAGATCTTACTAATTTGTATAATTGTATGGTGTTTGGTAAATATGAAGTAGGCAAAACATTTTTCTTTCAGATTAACATATTTTCTCTTTCGAAGGTTTATCGATATCCAAAACATCACTATGTAAATACACAACCTCTGAAATTTATACAAAATTTCTATTATATTATATTGTTGAAATCTGCATATAATGGACAATAAACACATTTATCTACAAGAATATAATAACTTCAGTGTAATTGCTTGTATTTATATAACCTGAAACAATTCTCAACATACTGGTGAAAAGTTAACACTTCTTCACGATTTTCTTTCCTCGTAGAGTGTGATTTACAGCCCTCCACAAAACGGGCCATATTAACTTGAGCACAGCTTTGTTTTCTAATAAGACTTTTTAATATAAACTGAGATTTTTACCAAATAACACACTATAAATTCATGATTTGCTTATTCTTCTTCTTGTATCATAATGCACACGTAAACAAATGGCATTAGCTGTCAGTGGCTAACTTCAGGCCACATCTACTGCTACTAATTCAAAATGTCACTTATTGTTAAAGCAATAAAGTCGTAATTCCAACGTCTAAAATTGGACTCCAATTTGGACTCCAAATTGGAGCAACCTTCGAAAAAAACGTATAGACATATAGATGGCTTTCTCTTTCACTCTTATTGGTTTTGCCTTTGATGTTTTGTGAGACAAATAGCTGTCTACGCTTCGATTTTTTGTTTTAGTTCTATTATACTCCTATTTCTTTGATAATGACCACGAGGTCAGTGTGGCCGATTGAAAATCGAAATCTACAATAATTATTTTTTATTACAGCAACATTTAGTAAACTAGTAATATCGCGATCGTACCATAATTAAATTTATTTGACTTATATATTTTGTAGTTACTGTAATATTTTAATATTTGCGCGATTCAATCGTGTCTTATTTTAGATTATAACCATTTATTTTGTATTTTGGCGAAAGATGTTCGTTAGCCAAACATTGATAAGGGGCCATCCATAAATAACGTCACATGCATTTCACGATTTTTTACCCCTACCCCCCTCTTTGTCAGTTGGTCACATTTGTGAGACCCCCTCCCTCCCTAGTGTGACGTCACATATTTTGCAAATTTTCATTTAGAAATTATTGAATAAAAATATCGATTCCGAAATCTTTTTTTTTTTCATTTAAATTATCTATACATATGCATACATACATACATACAGATAAATAAAATTGAAGTGTCTATTTGTAATTTAAAAGTAACAGCTTTTCACTGAATGCATATGAAAGTATATTCGGTACTTACAATAAAATATCAATTTTTAAATTTTTAGTCTGTCCGTCTGTCGGTCTGTCTTTCTGTTTGTTCCGGCTAATCTCCGAAACGGCTGGACCGATTTTCACGGGACATTCACTGGAAGATAGCGATGTTATAAGGTCTAATATAGGCTACTTTTATTTTAGGGTTCCGTTTAAAAAAATAGGGTTCCGTATCCGTTAGTTCTATACAAACGAAGTTGCGGGCATCAGCTAGTTTTTAATAAAATTAACATCAAATGAAACAATTAACAAAACAAAAAAACGATTAATTATATTAATTAAAGAAATTAACGAAACAAATAACGATTGACTATGTTAACTAAAGAAATTAACAAAACAAGAAACGATTGACTAAATTAATTAAAAAAAATAACAAAACAAAAAATAATATTAATAGAATTATATTTAAATTAAAGATACCAACTTAATAATCTTCAATCCCATGGACTTTGAACCCACTCCTTTAAATTATTTATAACTGGCATATATGTTTTTGAGGTTTTCGTAAAGTTATAGTTCGTATTTTAACACTTAGATAATATAATAGATTTTGAAATGTGACGTCACAATATTTAGGACCCCTCCCACCCCCTTGTCTAACAATGTGTTCTTCACTTCGTCGACCCCCTCCCTCCCCCTTAACGTGTGACGTTATTTATGGATGGCCCCTAATGGGATAGCACAACGAAAAAACAAACACTGACTAATTACTTAGCTTAGTTCATTGCATTTCGAATAATTTGCATTTGAAAATGCAAAAGTTGACATTGTTATTTGATCTTAGGATTGACCAATACATTTTATTAATTTAGAAACATAGTTTAATTGGACGAACTAGTTTCTTAATAGGTGATGTTTAAGAAGTTTGAATTTAAGTAAGTACATAATTTTTAGGGTAAATCAATTAAATATGAAAAAAAAAACAAATTGGTACTATAGGTATCAGTTAAATTAAATTCCCGAAATTTGGGAATGTGATATAAACTTGCAACACTGTCCAAATAATGATTTTTGCGTTTAGATATTGCACTAACTAGCTTGTTATATTAAAAAAACGCAGACGTTGAGTTTCGCCGAGCGAGTGAGGCTTAGATTATATACTACAGGATCAGGCACGCGGGGAAATTTTCAAACAAAACTTTCTGCCAATTTTGGTGCGGGGAGGGTAACTCCCACAATGAAAACAAAATCACACATTCACAAAAATATTGTAATCGTTACAAACTCACACATTTATAAAACTGCAACACTAGCTTATTTATTTCACACAAATAAGACTCGCGCTAATATAACAGTGTAGCATACGCACTAATACACTGGCATGCTAAGTGATGTTACCAATACAAATTATATCGATATATTGTCGATATGAATTTGTATTGGTCACATCTTCGTTATTTGAAAATAATGTATTTTGTTGAAATAAAACCATTCCGAATAATTCCGATATACATATTATATTATATTACACGTAAAAGTTATGGCAGCAATAGAAAACTTCACATACATAAGTAGTAAATACAGTCTATTCACGTTAAGTTTGCAGTGAGTCGTCAGTACAATTTACAAATGTTAAACTGGCTTACCTTTATTGTCAAACGTGAACACGAGCTAAGCGTCATTGCTTTCTAGACATTTGCACTGATGACTCACTGCAAACTTAACGCGTACCTATAGGCTGTATTTACCACTTATCTATGTGAAGCTTTTTAAAATAGCTTCTACGTATACTATAGACTGCACATACGCACATACATACGCTAATACTCACATACGTAGATATTATTATGAACACTAAACATACATCTCTCCTTTTTTGCAAACATCAAAGCAAAAAATAACCTAACCTAATCAAGAATATATCAAGACACGTCTAAGGAGGGTTCCGTAACTATAAACGCGTAATATTTTTTCAAATTACTTCAAAAGTTACTGTCTGATTTGGTTCAAAATATTTTTCCTAAAGAGTTATTAGCATAATCTATCAGCATAGAAAATTGTAAGTTTTTAAGTCTTATAGTTTAGAAATGCTAGGGGGGACCAACTTATAAATCACTTTGGAGGCCGATTACTCGAAAATGGTTGACTTTATAAAAAAGTTATGTATGAAACCTTGCCTTTATTTTAAAATACCTATTAAACGATACCCCACACGATGGGATAGAAAGAAAAAAAAGTTCATCCCCACTTCACATGCATGGAGAGCCACACCTAGAATATCTTATACGTTTAAACGAGCAATTCTTGTATATTTATTTATATGTATATAACCTTGATCTTGGAAACGGCTCTAACGATTTCGCTGAAATTTGGTATATGGGGGTTTTCGGGGGTACACAATCGATCTATATTAATCTTATGTTTGGGAAAATGCGTGTTCGTGTTTTAATGCGTTTTTCTTTCCACGCAGAATATGGTCGCTAATTTCGTCCTGCCGGCCGCTGTTCGCAGTTCGTTTGGTCCAGCGGGTTAAGACGCCAAAGGCAAGAAACGAGTGTTACGGGTTCGAAACCTGCTCGGTGCCTTACTTTTGTTTTTTTTTATATGTTCAAGTTTATATATTTATAAGTATTTTTTTATTTTTTATTGTTTTTAGACAAGTTTAAAAAAATGTAGTTAATGTTTGAGATCAAACAACTGATCTACACAGAAATCGATTGTAAATAATAATAATTGTCAGTTCACATTTTACTTTTTAAGTTTATGTAGATTATCACCTCAACACCACCATATTACAATAAACAGTCACCCAGGTACTAAAATTATAAATCCGAGATCTATACACAATCTATGATCTAGCTACCTATTACTAATCTGTGATTTATGAATGTACCAAGTTTCATCCATTTACATCCATACTTAGGCTAACGGTAGAAGCGTGGACAGACAGACAGACGGACGGACAGAGCGAAACTATAAGCGTTCCTCAAGTATTACGGAACCCTAAAAATGAACTGCGCTTCAAACAAGGAATACTTGTGTCCCTCTGGCTGGGAACATCTTGATTTTATAACGATACCCTAGTCTATATTTCAAACATCCAAATAACCTGTTCAGCCTTTCAAGTTGCGGTGGGGTAAATAATAAACATCACGTACATACATGCACACTTTATACTCCTTGCTTGATCTGTCGTATAAAGTGTAAAAGCAATCCAATATTTTTACATCAGAAAATATAAAATTAGTATACTAAGAAAAAAAAATATTTTTATCGACATTGTTATTCTAGTGATTGTCACGTCACTCAAAAAGTAATAAAAAAGTTCCGCCATGTTTCGAGAATTAAGTGCCATAGTAAAATTCGAATCTATTGCATAGGAAATAAAGACTAAAATTCTATATCTACAACAATAGTCTCGTGGAGAGTACGATCGAATATTCTACGATTATCTGTCTCGTGTACACCGCTATTCGATACATCGTCGATTTTTACGAAATTACATTTAAATAGAAATATACAATAATTAAATAAAAAAATACTCATAAATGAAAGGTTATTCCATCTTTTTTAAGATTCGACGTGTTGGACTTGTTTTTACAGGACATAAGAGCACAAATCGGCATTTTTAGCGGAGCATTTCGGACGTCCTTTCGATGCTATACCGATGCACATAATGATTAAAATCGATTACGCAAATAGTTTTTATGAACGCATTAGATTAAAAAATCTTATACCTCGGCAGAGGGGAAAGCTCATGTAAGGCGTATCCCGTAGTATAAGATCTAAGGAGTGAGGCTACCGAACGCGGAGGCCCAAAGAAGGTTGGAGAATTTGAGGGCCGGGGCCTCTAATCAAGATGCATTCGATAATTGGGTACACGACTACATCTAAAATATTAAGTTTCATTAATGTATTCAGAAATTTTAAGGCATACTTCGTAAATGTAAAAAAATATAATATTTTATTTATAGTTTAGTCATTAGATACATCTAAAAAGTACAAAAAAAATTTTTTTTTCTTGCTAAATTAGTAAACAAAACCTACATAATTAGTTTACTTACATCATATACAAAAACTTTTATTATGGTATGTATGAACTTAAACGCACAAATATCGGAGATATTTACAAATATGTTCCTGCGGCCATATACTTCATACGATTTTACATGGACGTGACGTCATAGCTACGTACGACTTTAGTATGGAGCGTTTTCACGGGACTTGCGAAATTTTGCAAACAAATCGCTGTACCTTTGAAAGTATTGACTTTTGATATACGGTTTCTTCTAAGAAGTTACTCATATTTAAGAGTACTATTCATTTATGCAATAAAAAAAATTCATTCGTGTAGCCTATTACGACTGTGAAGTTCACAGAGTACATTATAGATAGGGGTACCTCCTAGAAACCAAATACGTTTGTACCTACCGGACCGTATTAACAATTTCTATGGAACTAACCAATTACCAATGTACTTCCAAGGATGTGTCATAATATTATTATTTATGGTCCATGGTAAGTAAATAAAAAATAATGTTGACTACTGACTAACAATTTAAAATAACAAATAAATTTAGGCTTTAGCATTTATTTTTCACTCACTGAGACACTGTGCCACGAAGTATAGTAAGTACCAGGAGTCCGAACGGTACACTATCTATACTTCGTTGTACACAATAATGAACCCAGATCTTAGTTCTCTTTTCTGCCACTGGCTGCGCTAGAGTTTGGACGTCCCGATGCTATTGTGGTGGACCAATAAGCGCACAGTCCTGAATCTCGTTTGGTACTTCTTGAAAAATGGCGCACTCTACCGGCAAAAAATCTGTCCCCTAAATTAAGACTATTATTTTAACATTACGTTCGGACTCCTGGTACCTAACTAGGTACCTAAGATACTTCGTGCACTGTGCATTCGATTGCAATGTTACGTTAAGAGTACACATAAAATAGAAAATACTATCCGTAGAGTATTGTCCAACGTTAGGACTACTTTATTATTAACATATTTTTTAATTTCAAAAACTCTGTGATAATTTGAGGCAGATCTTCGGAGACGGAAATGTTATATAATTACTATTATACTTTCAAGTTTAACGAAAATTATAATAATATGAATCTTAGTATGAATATTAAATATAAAATGGCCGTGCCGTAGCGCGCGCGTAAGTATCGTATTATTTGAAAAATTTGTCCCATGATTTTAACAAGTAATAGTATATTATGCACCAAGGGGATAAAGCAGTGTCTTACGTCACGGGCAGTATATTGGTCCCTGAGCGTAACGAGGAACTCTAAAGTTAACTCCCGAGCGTAGCGAGGGAGTTAAAACTTAACTCCCGAGCGAAGCGAGGGAGCAGGGCCGTGCCGACCCCCGGCAGCGCCTGTGTGCGAAACCTATGAAGCGCCTCTTATTTTTACGAATCTTCATGTTTTAGCCGCCCGCGGCGCCCCCATCGTCTTGGCGCCTGTGTGCGCCGCACACATCGCACATAGGGGCGGCTCGGCCCTGCGAGGGAGTTATGTAGAGTCCTGAGTGAAGCGAAGTGTTCAAGCTGCCCGAATACAGGCTTTATCCCAGAGGGTCATACTCTACTTCTCATGCCTACTGCGAGGCAATAAAACCCCAGGGGTACATGCTTCAAGCTGCCCAAGACGAAGATAAAAACCCAGGGCTACATAAATAAAACATTTATTTTGTTAAAAGTTAATATTGATATTGGACACATTTGTCCAGTTATGGAGGGAGAGAGTAATCTTTTTTTCTTTTGTTATAGGTGGCCAGTTCGATTTTCGAATAAACTCTCTTTGCAATGCCATATTATTATTGAAAAACTCTATGATAGATAATAATAATAATAATAATAATCTTTATTGCACACCACAAAAAAAATACAATTATCACAATAAATACAATAGATATATAGAAGTACAATTTTGGCGGCCTTATCGCTATAAAGCGATGTCTTCCAGGCAACCATCCAAAGGTTAAGAGAAAATCACATCATTATAGACACAGGGGTGGACGTACAAAGTAAACAACAATTACAGAAAAAAAAAACAGATTACATAGTAAATGAGAACTAAGATAAAACATAAATCATGATAAAACAGAGAAAGAATAATAATAAAACAATCAGCAATTATACTGTTCATGCAGATTGATGTCAGTCAGGTAGTGATTTTTGAGTAGTCTCTTAAATGCATTAAAGGTTTGCGCTTTTCTTATAGTGTTAGGTAACGAATTCCACAGCCGGACCGCAAGAGATGCAAAAGAGTTACCATAGTATTTAGTTTTTTGAATAGGCACATTTAATTTGTAACTAAGACGCGCATTTTCATCTTCAGACGAGAACGTAAACATTTCCTTAAGGTAGGGGGGAGCCATAGGGTCAAATAGCACATTGTATAGTAGGTGCAACACATGTGTATTCCTGCGCAGACGAATCGGGAGCCACTTCAGAGTTTTTCTGAATTCCGAGACATGGTCATATTTACGTAATCCAAATATAAAGCGTATGCAAAAATTTTGCATACGCTCAAGTTTGTTCAACTGATCCTCTGTCAAATTGATGTAACTAACGTCAGCGTAATCTAAAATTGAAAGCAGTAAAGTTTGAGCAAGCATAACCTTAGTCGGTATGGGCAATAGGTTCTTAAGTCGTTTTAGAGAAGCAGAAGCCGCAAAAACTTTTTTACAAACCGAACTAATCTGATTTGACCAAGACAAAGTTGTATCAAAAAATACACCCAGATTCTTTACTGTATTAGAATAATTAATTACTGTGTTATTCATGACGATAGGGAGAACATCAGACTGATTAATTGTATTTAACATCCGTTGGCTACCAATTATAATAGCTTGCGTTTTATCAGGGTTAAGCTTTAAACCGTGATTGCTAGACCATTCCGATATGTATGACAGATCTTGATTTATTTGTGAGATCGCTAAGGCCAAATTTTCAACGCTAGCGTGAGTATAAATTTGGAAATCGTCAGCGTACATATGGTACAATGAAGATATTTTTCTGCTAATTGTATTTATGAATATACAGAAGAGTAGAGGGGATAGCACACCGCCTTGGGGGACACCAGCAGTTGTATAACACCAATTAGAGAAGAGTTCGTCAACTTTAATTCGTTGCCGACGTCCTTTTAAGTAACTGGATAACCAATTTATTGCAGATGGAGATAAATTAAGACAGACAAGTAATTTAAGTAAAACATCGAAATCAACAGAGTTAAAAGCGTTTGAGAAATCTAATAAAACTAAGATAGTAATTTTTTGGTTGTCCATCGCTAGTCGAATGTCATCAGTAATTTTTGTCAGTGCCGTTACTGTGCTATGAGATTTCCGAAATCCAGATTGAAATTTATTAAGTAGGTTATTGTATATTGTGATAGATACGTATCTATAAGGACTTTTGATACGAATTTTAACGTTCCAAATTGAAATCACTTTAATCCCTTGGGAGTTTCATACAACATTATCTCCCTTGGGAGTCAATGACTTTTCGTTGTGATTGCGTGATATATAATCGGACATTGTCGAGCACGTGGTATGAAAATACTTAAATGCTGTGAGTTGTGATCTGGATGTGACTAATTTAACGTGAACTCGTTGCAACTCACAACTAAACATACATACAACAAATTAAATGTTCGTTATCGTTAACGTGTATGTACAAGTTTGGGCAAGTGGTAGGTACAACTTCAAAAAACGTGATATTTTGTGTTCCCTCCAAA
Source organism: Glaucopsyche alexis (assembly GCA_905404095.1). Taxonomy (NCBI): domain Eukaryota; kingdom Metazoa; phylum Arthropoda; class Insecta; order Lepidoptera; family Lycaenidae; genus Glaucopsyche; species Glaucopsyche alexis. Next base: position 29,805,156 of record FR990044.1, read on the forward strand.
ACTCACTACGAACTTTCAGTATGCAGTATGCTGCTGCCACTTTACTGGATCGACTGACTTGAATCATTGACTGCATTGACTATTGACTAGACTTTAATCTTGACGATTTAAAAATAACTTAAGGTGTTAAACTTAAGGTGTTAAAACATAAACGTTACTATGGGGCCATCCACATATTACGTCACGCAAAATTACGACTTATTGAACCCCCACCCCCCCCCCCATGTCGCGCTTTTTAGTATCCCTGCACCTGTATTTAACATGTACTGTCACACTTAGTATGACCCCCCTTCCCCCATCAGGTGTGACGTAATATGTGGATGGACCCTATAGGAATGGACCTAGTATATCAACAGGACTGAGAACTGTGAGCAAAAAAACGAGCCGAGCGAGAGGTTGGAAGAGAGGCCGTGTGTCCCTTTCTAGTAGGGTGACAATAATATTTTCTGCTGTGGCAAACTGCAAAACTGTGTGAGACAATTGTGAAACACTGAATGACATACAGCTGAGCTTTAAAAGTCGGCTACATTAATATGTAACAGATTTTTATGTAATTCTCTGCCTTACTTAAACACTATTGAGCCATTTTTGTCGCATTTCTTCATTGTTGGGAAATCTATAAAAAACTGTATTATATTATCATTAAAGGCCTTACTCGACTTCACACGTTTTTTTCTCAGTACTTACTACGATTCTAGGCGAGTCGCTACTGACTAGTTTATAATAAAACGTAGTACAATAATTATAACTCTTAATAACGTCAGTTGCTTTAATGTTAACACTTTTATACTAGAATAACTAGATTAACATTAACAATTAACTTACTAATGTTACTAATAAACGAAATATTGCAACCAGCATAACTTTCACTTCGACAAGAATATACACAACATTTTTTCACCATTTTGACTGTTAAATCATCAAATAAATAATAAAAACATAGTTACGGAGATACATGAAGTAAGAAATAAAAATTATTTTCAATTTTAATATTATCCGGTGTTCAGCATAAAATATGTGTAATGGCGTATCTATTGTCTTGTGAATGATACCATCTAATAAAAAAATAAGGAAAAGGATTTAATGTAAACTGCATTTTTATTTAGTATTAAATGACTATTTCTAACTTTTTTAATTAGAATATGATATAGTTATAAACATTTGTTAAAATAATAATAAAGGACACTCGTTTTATCTAAGATTTTCCATGTTACTTTTTATAAATATCAACATTTTTCTGGTTGGCAACATGCAAGAACGAGACACACAGCCTCGCTTCTGGCTATCTCGCTCGGCTCGGATTTGCCTCTATGATACGTGCATTGTGAAATACACTCTATTACCAAGGTAATACAGTTCTTTTTAGCAATTACAAAATTCGGAGTCTTCTATCCCTAGGTACTATATCCATGCCTATAGGTATGATCTAAGAGAATTCTATTCCCGCTTTATTAACTTGACACTGGCAAATGTTATTTAGCCGTGTTTTGCCGGGAATATGATCAACAATGTTGTGTATTCCTGTTTTTTTGCTAAATTTGTGTTATTTCGGTTTTAATTAAAATAATAATTAGATATTCGTCAACGTGCACAAGTGTGGGCAAGTGATACAACTACAAAATGCGTGCTGTTTTGGTGTTTCCCGCCAAAACTCCCTAGGAAGTTTCAATAAAGCGTCTACCACTTTACTATAATCGACTGACTTTGACTAGACTTTGGACTTCACGATTTAGAAGTACGGTGATGAAAATTTGAACGAATATTCTGTAATTCACTCCTTTTTACTTGAGACTGGCAAATTATTGTAAGCCGACGCTATATATAAATAAAAAAATTTTTTGACTGACAGCTGATAGTTGACATAAAAAAAAAAACAAAAAAGATTTGTGTTCTTGTTTTGCGTTAAATTTGGATTTAAAATAACTTTTTATTTACGTTCAACAATCTATATATTATTTTTAATAACTTATAATTTATATTTAGTATGCAGATGAGTCGCATGGGATCGCCATCAGTCGGAATGGATGAGGACATCGGATCTGGTCATGCGTTGAGCGATTTTTTACTTCAACTTGAAAATTACAATCCCTCTATACCCGATTCTGTCGTTGCATATTACCTTAACATGGCTGGCTTTGAATCACAGGACCCCAGGTTAATGTCTTATCATTTATTCATCAACAAAGACAACCTTATTTACAAATTGATCAACTATATTATGATCTAAAGTAAGGTGTTCTTTGAACCAAATTCATTGTGTACACTTTACTCAAATACTATATCATTAAACAGGTTGTAATTGTTTTATTTACAGACTAGTCCGGCTCATTGCTCTGGCGTCACAGAAGTTTTTATCGGATATAGCCAATGATGCTCTACAGCATTGCAAAATGAGGACATCAAGTCAAATTACTCAGAACTCCAAGAATCAAAAGGGACCCAAGGAGAAGAAGTATGTGATGACAATGGAGGACTTGGTTCCAGCTCTCCAGGAGTACGGAATTACAGCCAAGAAGCCTCATTATTTTGTATAAACTCCTTATTTTATTATGAATACAAAAATTTAGTTTATAAGTTCATTAAGGCTGCGCTAGTCGATTTTTTCTCCATACAAACGCTGTTGGTGATTTACTCTAAAGTCAAACATTGTAGACCCAAATTTTAGCATAATATCTTTATTACACTTATCAAGGTTGGTATGTGCTTATATTTTTAAAATTTAAATTAGTTTAGAACAGTGTTTTTCAACCTTTTTCGTGATGCGACCCCCTTTGTATGAAAAAATATTCCGCGACCCCCCGACCCTTCGCTTTTTTATCATGTATATATGTGTATGTTACAGTGTTACAAATATTCATTCCAAACGTCGTTTTTATGCGTCTTCATAATTAAGTTTTGGATATAAGTACATAATATAGTACGTCAAACACATTATTTTACAATTACATACATCGATGATCGATTTATGAGTTTATCCTTTTGTTAAAATTCTCTTACTTAATAAATCAATCTTTTTAATCTTCATTGGTTTTTTACTAAAGTAATCTCTACCTCCGGCGACCCCCCTACATAAGCAGAACCCACAGGTTGAAAAACACTGGTTTAGAAGATAATAGCCTCCAAACATCGGAATTTTAGTGCAACTTTGACCATAAAAAAGAAACAAATGAAGAATGAAAATAAAAAAGCAAGAACATACTGACACAGTTTGATTATTCAACAACTGAGACAAGTTTACTTCAGAATAAAACATTACATAGTTTTTTCATAAAACACTAACAGCTGAGTGTCGATTTGCATAATTTGAGGATGCCTTTTCTAAAATACTTTACGTAGTGGTAAAAATGTGTGCACTATATCTTCTCTTATAAATATAGATTACTATTTTATGGGTATACCCATAAAATAGTAATCTATATTTATATCTATATTTATAATCCTTTTTTCCCCAATGTTAGGTGAAATAATGAGGATTTTCGAGTGTGCCGCACCTGAGTTCAAGATGTTGACTAGCGCACTCTTAATTAGGTAATTTAAAAACATAAATTGGCATAACGTAAGAATATGTTCCCCGCAGTTTGTTACAAAATAAATATGGAAAAATAAAAAGTAAAGACTAACTGAATTTTCAGAGTTAAGTTCAATAATGCTCAAAATGTAACAGTAACATTGATCTGGTTTTTAATTACTGATGACTAGGCTCTTTAGGAAATATTTGAACTTTTTAAAGTTCTTCAATCGTGATAGGAAAATAATAGTAAATATAATAATGTACTATCTATTTATTCAAAGTTTAGTGTGAATTGGAATTTCTTTTGTGTTACCATTAATTATGTTATTCGATTGCTGTATATGCATTTTGTAATTGTCCAAAACCAGATAACATAGAAATATGAATAATGTTTAAGTTAATGGTGTGAGTTGGTGAAAGGTTTGTTAATAAAATTATTAAACTTTTCCGCCTCTTTCATTCTTAAAATTCAAGACCTAGTTGATCTTTGTTTCTTTTTAATATTTTAAATATAAATATTGTTTTTTTTTTCCTCAGTGGATCATAGACGTTGTGTTTTCGTTTTGCTTCCCATTAGTTAATCCATAGGTACATAATATGAATATATTAGGCGATAGAATACGTCTATGAAATAGGCGATATTCTATCGCCTATTTCATAGACGATGGTGTATAATGTAGTATTCTAATTGTGAAAAAATTTTTCAAATTGGTCCAAACCTAAAATGTCAAAATTATTCATATAAATAAAAAAATCACGAGTTACCTGAGCTTGCCCCTATTTTTCTCTAGTTCACTTAGTTGCAGACTACACTACTAGTCTATCATATTATGCCTAAATACACCAGCACCCTAGCTATAAATTTTGTCTTAAAAAAATATTTCGCTTCAAAAATTTAAATAAAAACTTCAGTAGCAACGCCATCTATTGTTCAGTAGTAATATTGAATGCATATTAAACGTGCCAATAAGATAAACTTAGGATGTAACTAATATTTTAAAGAGAAACGATTTTGTTTGTTTGAATTGTCTATGGCTTTGAAGCCTTTTACTGGGCCGATTTTTATGACATTTAGCCCAGATATAGAGTAGACCACGGTGAAATACATAGGTGAAGGTTTAAAGAGTCTTCTGTATGTTTTGAAGGGGATAAATTCCCGTAAATTAATTCGGTTCAATCTCATTTTAATTTTGAGGCTGTCCGGTCCTGCGCACACGATTCGGCTTCGAACCGAGATCGGAAATAGTTAAGAGAATTAGGTTTCTAGGAACTTGGTGATCATGAATGCCTATACTCCGCTCCGGATTCTTCGGGATCGCATTTCAATAAAGATAAATAATTGAAAAGTATTATATCATATAGTAATGGTCAAATGAGTATCAGACTATCACATATAGGGTCAGTAGGTATATAAAAATAAAACATGTCATTGCTATTCAAAGTTACTTTATTTGCAGTAGTGCTGCTTACCGGAGCCCGAAAGGGGCTCCGCCCCACATCACTCACTATACAAACTTCGAGTAACAGGTGTAAAAGCATTATTGCGTTATTCGTTGGAACGAGTGCCCGTGTGAGAAAGCCATCGAGCGATTATGGTACTACTTTTATCTTCAGGCAACACTGACAGAAAATTGCCCGTATAGTGGACATTTAAAATTATTCGATTCTAGAAAATTTCAAGTTCATTACCAAATATCTGATTTCCATAAAGTTCTCATTGATTTTAAAAATATATATTTTTAATTCATTCATGAATCATGTGGCATTTATCACTAGCAATGGAAACACTAGTGTTAGTAATTGAAACCAGGCAAGAACGTAGATTTAAGATAATATGCTGTTAATTTTGGTGCTGCACCTTCTAAAATCTAAAGTGTATAATTTCATTTTTGTTACTGGCAAGTGGCAACATTTCTTGATATTTGAACAGGCGGCAAATCAATGCTGCTTGCATTGTTACAATAACATAAATGCAGCTTTTGCATTTAATTCATTGCAGTTAAATCAGCATCTACATGCCTACAATCTACACGCTTGCCATTTCTTCGTAGAATCTATTCTCTGTTACCGAAGATGTATAATAACGAGTAAAGCTTACACGACAAAACCCGATGACATGTAAAAAGATGTAAACTGGGAGTAAAATACAAAAAGTTGGTCCTACACATTATGGAAGTACATCTACAGTAGATACTCGAGGAGCGACAGTGGCCGCGACCGGCCCAGTAAGAGATATGTGTTGCGAGTCGCCGCTACCGACCACCGTCTCTCCTAGAGAGCTAAATCAACTTTGAGCGTCAACTTTTTCTATTGCAAATAATGTAAAAATACATCTATTGTATTGCAGGTGTGATAAAACAAATGCGCTGCTAAACTTTTCGCTGATCATCAATTAAATTTAAAAATGTGAACTAAGGAATTTGTCATTTGGTAATGACACAGATTTTTTAAGGTGACACAGAATTTACTGGTCAAATATTCATTTCTCAATTCACACTTGATATTGAATTGATGACCAGTTACAATTGCAGTATTTTTTAAATCTGGAAACATCCATTATCTGCAGTAACCCAAAATCAAACAGGCGTAATGCTAAGTGTTCGTATACCTTGGTGCACTTGCGAGGGTTCACTTCCACACCCATTACCTACCTGATGCTAGACAAACCTCATAAAGCAATATAAAATTCGTAGTCTATTTTAAATTCAACTTTTGGTGTTTACACGCAGACGCGAGGAGGTAGCTTTAATTTTATTTTAGGGGAGACCTAGGACTGATCTAGGATACGTTAAAACTGATTACAAAATGGAGGTATACATAGACACCGGTGGACAGGAATTACTCTACTATATATAATCCGGTCCTAGTCTCCCCAGACTTACCAAATGCGTGACAAAAAATCTGATATTTCGAGTCCGGGTCAGATTATTCCGTCACACAGCACACTGTAAATATACTTTCTATTTCTGATTAGTATAAACATCGTTATTATATAAATCTGAAGCATCTCTCGATGGAATTAGGTATATTCTAATATTAACTCTATGACGAAGGCGCACAACACACTATCAACACCGTCCCGACTCCATCACGTGACCAAACGCTATGTCTCGGATATTGCAACAAAATCTTCGTTGGATCTAAATTCGAAATATTAAAATATGAAAGCTCAAATAAGACTTAGCGCGGACCTAGGCAAACAAGGTTACTAGTATTACAACTAAAAGTAACACAGACCTATTAAACAGTTACTTATAATTAACATATTGACCATTATGGAAATTGACTTGATATCAAGCGCATCAGCAAACACATTGAGTGAACAAACGTTAAACCAGACATTTCCTTTACTCCTAATTCCGCGCATAGCCCACAACACCACGAGAGCACACACACTACCAACACTACGCATCGAATACTATCTTAAATAGAAAAATTATTGCATGGAAGGCGACCGCCTGAACCGTAAACTTTTAAAAACTCCGAGCGGTCTACTCGCGTATTCCCACACCGAACATAGCAGAAAACTTTCAAGGATTTTAGAATAAAATCCGCACAGGGACGGAAGCCTAAGAAAACGTAGTGGACGAAGCGAACGACGCGAGTTTACTACGAGAAGGGACATCACTAAATACACATTTTAAAAACGATATCTTTGTAAAGGTTCTCGGAACTTTGCCAAAGAATAATATAATACTTACATAGGTAACTATGTACACATATTTAGATGACACCGAACACGTAGAAAGGAGTAATATGCAAATATTTACGACACCTTGTTGAATTTGATACAGCAGAGCTACTGGGAGAGCATCTCCAAGAGAGGTTTTACAGCAAAAATACCACGGTGACGAATTAGTTAAGAATTATAATATAATATCTGAAATAATAAGTATTAAAACAATACTTTCTACTCGTATATAAACCCGCACGCGTAGCGGGAATATGCAAGTAAATCACTCGGCTTCTACACAATTCGACATTTACAATATTAAAATTCATGCAAAAATACAATTTATATGGTCACTATTTGTATACAGTAAGTACAAGAGCTATGTACATCGCTCTACGCTACTGGTATGGACCGTGCTATAGTTACAATTATTAAGCTGTGAAAACTTCTCCGGCTAGTCATCGTGTATTGCTAGCTGTCAAAGCGTTTATATAATTTGGCAACACTGAGCACACTTCTTCGACATGGCAACACAACTTGTGCTTAATTCATATTTTGACAGCTGTCAATAGAAACGCAACCGGTGACCCTCGGAGATGGCAACACTAATTCGGGGTTCAAATATACATTTCTTATAAAAAGATTCAAAATTTCTATACATTTAATATACATATGTTTTCCAACGCCAAAAAACAATAGTGGTCTACTTGGGGAACACCCGTACAGAACGAAAGCGTACAATTTGCGAAGATATTAAATTTTTTAACTTTTGGGACGTCTTGTTACGTATGTCGTATGTGTATACTTGAGGTAACTCGGGCATTACTTAATATCCAAAGAGTCATATCCGTGATGATTTTAGACAAATTTCGATGCGTACAAAGTTAATTTTGGGCAAAATATACAAATACTCGCATTTTCGAAGAAAGCGAATACCCAAAATAAATATTAAAATATGTTACATTAATTTAAATTATCAAAGAATTCCAGCACACTGAAAAGACAAGTATTAAAATGCCTGGTTCTATTCGGGAAATAAAATTATACAGAGTAGTGCACGTGTTTAAAAAACTCAAGTACAAATATCACTGCGATGATTAGGCGGTGTAGGTTTTCTATTTAGCAATATCCAGAAGCACATCAAACAGAAAATAACGGAAAAGGTAAAAAAAAGAAAAGAATATAATTAGCAGTGCATTTAATAAAAATAAAAACGACTGAGCACATTGAGGCGGATGGTGCGCCCCGCGTTGGGCGCCACAATACTTTGGTAGTTGTTGGCGTATGCTGCCGGCTAACAGATATTACAATTTAAAATACATTTTTTTAATACAATACAAATCAATAATTATATGATTTTTTGCCGTAAAATAATAGAATCATCATAGAGCTACAGAACAAAAAAATCTACAATATTTCCAATGCAGTTGATTTTAGTTATTAATTTCGATTATTCTGTTTATTTTGTCAGCCGGCAGATTTCTGAGACAAAATCAAAGAGAGTACAACAGAATTGAAATGAAAACAAATTTTAACTACATATACATAACTAAATATTCATGTTGTCTCAAAATCGACAGTTAATAGTACAACATAAAAAATTAGGATACAAATAGCATAACGCAAAATAAGGCACAATAAAAAATCATAAAATACTAATGTCCCACGCCTAAAAGACTTACACAATAAGATATGGAAATAGTGGCAATACTCAAGCGTTACTATGGAAGCATTAAAACTAACTTTAAATAACACTAACTGTTAAAAATAATAAAAGTCAACGGGATAGCGGCGTTTTCTTTTTAAATGTTAAAAATACATTAGAAGCTTTTACAATACAAGCTTTTTCGCTATACGGAGTTATTTTAAATTCTTTCTAAATAAACATTTGAGAACGTAGATGAAAAGTAAGGCACTTGATCATTTACGCAATCTATATCTTTAAGACTCAATCCTCGACTAATATAAAAATTTAACATACATTTTACTAAAACAATGTTGATATGAAACATTTAAATCTTACGGAATAATGTAGACAATAACTTGCGGTGAATGAAAAAATAAAAAAACGTAGACGATAAACAAAATGGAGATTGTAATATTGACACAGCTATCGAAGAAAAAATAGAAGTCGGTGGAAAAATATCAAATGCGCCGAACTTTTGCTATGGTTATTACTAAAAGAATTAGGAGAAACAAGTTGATTTACATATAATATTAATTTGTATTTGGGGTAACTTGTAAACATGATTCTACTGGAAGTGCTTATACAAATGATATCAACGACCGCGTCCGTTTCGTTCCCAACACAACAGATAAAACTAACTATATACAAAATAACGTTATTGTAAATGGAAGCCACGTACTCAACACACACAAATCAGCCACCTCCATACACAAAATTATATCTCTAAAATTCTAGAAGTTAAAAGAAAGTTATAGCAAGTTCGATGTGCTTTTATCATGGAACATATAAATTGAATTTAGGGAACTAGGTATGGGCTCCTTTAGTTAATAAAATTTTGTTCTATTTTTTGTGTCTTTCCTTATTGTTGAGATTAGGAAACGTTATTAATATTGCAAAAATGTTGATAACTTTATAAGAAGCATCTCTTCGTCCCCAGGAAGATAGTAAGCCTGTAGTTCCGATTCAGTGTTTTGTAAAATATGTAAACAAATTATATAACTAAGGCTATAACGCTTCCAATTTAAACGTAACTTATTCACCGCAATAAACAAATACAAAGACATTAAATAAGGGCTGATTTTTCAATCGTCAGATTCCTTTTATCTGAGGAACATAGATGTATTATTATATTAAAAAGAGGTAGATATACGACGAGCCAGTCGACGAGTAGCACGTATTACGCGTCTCGTGTATTGACAAACACTCGTAATCTTTTTCTTTGCTATTGAATTAAGAATGCCATCCATTTCACAAATTTTTGCAATGGGAGTGAAATGTAACAATAATGAAAAATGTCAATGTGTGTCGCGGCACAGACAAATTGTCAGTTTTGCAAGGATATAACGTATCTATGTAATAATTAATCAAAGCTGAGGAATATGTGACTTTGACAGATTTTGTATGAAAAATCTGTCATTAGTCTCAGATTTATTATCCAGGTAAAGTTATCTGACGATTGAAAGATCAGCCCTAAGTAGTTTTTTTTGTTTACAATTAGATTGAATTAAACCGGAACGGAGTATATAATATTCATATCACCATGAAGGTAGCTCATTCGATATGTTTAGTCTGAACAATAACAACAAACGCAAACCATTCCTTAACCCATAGAAACTACTCCTGATATTGTACTACCAGAGAATCTAATTTATAAAGAAGATAGAGTGTTCTCATAATTTATTGTATTCAAATGACGGCATGCAGTTACAATACAACTGTCAATGTCAAATTATGACAACGACAATCCCTAAAAATTAGATTTCCCGGTAGTACACAAAATGCACAAATTATAACAAACCGACATGCATGCTGATGAAAATCCACCAAACAAAACCTTGACGCCGCTCTCGAATTGCATTTAAACCATGTAAGAATAAAAAACATAAAGCAAATTAATAACCTATCTTTGCCAAGTAACATTTTTATTTTAATAGCAGACCTGACTAATATATTTCGTCAAGTACTGCTAAATTATGTTATACGGGAATAAATATTTTGATATCTGTATTTTTTTTACTCGTCGGTTAATCATTTGGAAATTTTAATTAAATTACAAGTTGCTTGTATCTTATATGTAGTATCTTTAACGTTAAAGATTTGTGTCTATAAAATATAATATTATGGCATATACCTTAGTAATCAATGAAATATGTGATAATTAATTTTTATATAGACGATATTGTTGTGATTTTATAAATTATTTTATACATAAAAAAGCGAGCACACTGAATTCGAGAGCAGTCGACCACACACAACACTAGCGAATTAAAACCTAATTACGAGAAGGAATAAGGGTAAGTTCACACCGAAACGAGACGATACGGTGACGCTGCACTGCATTTTTAATATAGCTATTAAAAATTGAACTTTATTCACTACACAAGAAGACACACGATTCATTGCAATAGTTCGAATGTCAAATTGTACCGCTCTGCTTTGGCTTAGCGCTGCGCCGCTCTTGCAACGAAACGTGTATCTTGTTTAGTGAATAAAGTTCAAATTTAAATCACTATTTTAAAAAAAGCAACGCCGCGTCGCATTTTCTTCTTGTTTCTGTGTGAACTGGCCCTAAGCGTGTAGGACAATACGAGCAAAACACCAACGATTATATTATGAAGTTCGAGGATATTATTCGCAGTAACCATAATATTATGAAAATCAACGTTTTTAGAATTCGAGGATGGAAATAATTAAGGCTGAAAGTTACCAATCCTACAAGAATTAACCCCCAAGTACAATTGACAAAGACGAGACGCGTTATATTTGACCATAGGCTAAAATCATACAGTTGACACTAAGACTTAAATGTAAGGGTGAGGCCACAACACTGCGTTGCGACAACGCATCGCGAAAATAGCGTCGGACATCCGTTCTGTATTGTGTGCTAAATAGCGCATAGTATTGAATGGCTTGTCGACGTCACTTTCGCGTTGCCTCGTCGCAACACAGTTTGGCCTTGCCCATAATGTCAAAAATGTCAGAAATCATACAATTGACATTGATTTACGTCAAATATCTCGGGTTGGGTCGTGTCTATAACAATTGCACTAGGGATGATAATAGTTTTGCCAATGACCCTACCGCTTTAAGTTCCAGTCAGTCCACACTATTTAGTATTTACATACACATTGCACATCCGGGGAAACTCGCAGCCACACCTACCTTACACCGACGATTAAAACATTGCACGAACTACAATCCCGTTATAAATCAAACCAAAACGTTAAAGCGTACTAATTGCATCCGTCCACTGAATATTGGTACGAAAATCAATAGGGAATTTATGCAAATGTGTAAGCGTTAGGCCGCCGTCGCGCCGCTTTCCGCTAAATTCGAGGCAGCGGCCTTAAAGTAGAATCTTCGACTAGGATTATAATCAAAGAATTATCTTTCAAAGATCGAGAAGGATTATAAAATGAATACAAAATCAACAGCTGCGGAGTTCTCAGTGTCCATATTATGTACCAACGATCCAGCTTCGGTATGACGACTACAACGTCGTAAATTTTGTATACATACTTTGTAATCTATTCATAAGGAAAATTATTCATAATATTAACAAGACGCCTCGTAGCAGGTTTCTGATTACAGATTAGCAGAGAGGATAGTTCTTTTTAATCGATTCATTATTTTTTTATTAAGGGTGCGTACACATTAGGCGAACCGACACGGTAGAGAAGCACTTTAAATACAAAATACTACGCTTTTTGTGAAAACAAACCAGCTACCCGCTCCGCTCATCCGTATTCCGAGCCCCGCCAACGGAAGTCCGCGCACGCTACAGTACAAGACAACTAAGGCAGCGGACACTATACACTTACTCTAACAACTATGTATACACAAAAATGATTTTCTTGGAGTACGTATCTTAACGTAGGTAACTTCATTACATACAAACATATAAAAACAAGGTTAACCGACGCCACCAACGTTTCGATTCTAATACAATTATTTAGTTCATCGTATTTAACAGGAAAGTAGTACAGACACAATTTATCTTTTACGATTCAATTTTAAATCACTTTTAATTTTCTACCTACTTACCATATTATGTGATAATTCAATTTTTATCGGAGACATTGATGGCGCCAAATAAAAAGCGTTAAAAATATTTTGGCAACCGCAACGACCGGGCGCGGCGAGAGCGTCCGTTCCGCACTAATGTCCGAACAACACTGGCGTCCCACACTTCCGCGAGGGTAGTTTAGAAACTGCGCCACCGAGGGTAGCTTGCCGATGACGTCGCGCACTAGGGACCCCCGCCCTTGCGCCCCGCGCCGTGGGGACGACAGTCCGGCTCAAGTCACTCGGAGTTTGTGAAGTACTCCGACGCGTTGCCTCGGCATATTGGACAAGTCCGGTTCGACTGAAAAAGGCAAATACTCATATTTAGCTACTGGCTACCGCTAAACAATTTACAATGGCACTTTAACGAAGCGAATGCAAACTTCCTTATGCTACGTAGTTGTGTACTCACCCTGAGCCATTTGTCGACGCACTTGGCGTGGAACTCGTGCGAGCAGGGCAGCGCGCGCAGCAGCTGGCGCGGCTCGAACTCGCACATGCAGACCACGCACGAGGTCTGCTCGCTGGGCCGCGCGCCCTCGCCGCAGCGGTACGACGGCAGCAGGTCGATCTCGTGGCGCGCCAGCCCGCGCGGCTTGGCCTCGCCCAGCCGCTCCGCCAGCGACAGCAGCGCCTCGTAGTTCTCCGGCTCCGGCTCGTCCTCACCCCGCCCCGCCTCCGCGTACGGCGACAGCGGGAACATGGCCAGCAGGTTGAGGAACACCTGGTAAGTGGGCGGCGGCGGCAGCGGCAGGGGCGGCACCAGCTGCCCCAGCGCCGGCACCACGCCGCCCACGTGCACCTGCGGCCAGCGCGGCGCCGCGCGCACGTACGGCCGCGCGCCCCGCCCGCCCGCGCCCACTACGCCGACGCCTACCCCGACACCCACGCCGCCGCCCACGCCCACGCCTACGCCGTTTCCACTCCGCCGCTATTGCCAAAGACACAGATTAAACATATCGTTCGGCGAGACAGCATATTATATTGCTATAGGATTACCAGACTTACATGGTGATGGTGCGACAGCGCGTGTCTCGCGTGGTGGTGCGGCGCCATTAGATCCAGAGGTGTACCTCGCGTCTGTACAGACATGGTACAATGTTGAAGGTAGTTAAATAAATACATTCACGACGAATAATCGTATTAGGCCTGCTACACACGTAACGTTTTGTAGTAGTGGTTACACTGTGCACACCGAGTAGTGTAATCTCAACGATGAACGATAATTTGCAATGATTTGTCAGACACGCGATCGATAAATCTGCACAAGCCACAACTCTATAGGAGACTGAATGAAAATACGCTTTTGGATAGTTATGTGCCGCTGGAGCGTTCAAACTGCGTCACGGTGCGACTGTTGCTCCCGTGGTGGCAGGCAAAGCATTAGAAATTTGAACGTCCCAGCGCGACGGTACGACTTTATTCTTTTAGTTATTTAAACACAAAAGTATACATTATAAACAAAAGGACATAATATAAACAACTTAACTGTGATAAGTAATACTATCATGTTGCAGCCTAGCGGCCGGTAAGTCGCTCATACGCTAAGGTTGTGGTGTCGCGCGGTATAGACCCTACATAATAAACAATGGGACGCGTCACGCGAACTGTCGGTCTAAGCTTCAAAATCCAATAAGTCTGTCTCAAATTGTTAACGACAAGTTCGTTTGCACCGTTTAGTGCTTGTCTACGAAAATATACTACCAGTAAACGTGTAATTCTATGTTTTCCTTCTAGAATAACTGGTCTTACACGACCGCCTACACGCATGAGACCGGTCTCGTCTACGTAAGGGGTTAGTTGTAGTAAGCGACTATCACGTGACAGGGGCTTATTCTGTTTCAATAAAGTTACATCGGTAGCAAAAAAAATCGGTATCATTTTGACATTCTTTATCAGCAGGCCTTCTACCTCCATCATTAGAAAAGTGTCAAGTGTACATTGCTTACGCTGAAACGACTACTAAATTTACGATTCGTTCTTCGCACTTAGCGTCCTCTAGCGTTTTCGTAAACTTCCTTACGCTACTGACCTTCAGGGAGTCTTAAGAATGAAGGACCTTGAAACCAGACACTTGAGTACGTTAATGGAGGCGCGTCTTCTCGAGTGGCCATATCTGCGACGTTGCTCGCGGTGGGCACGTGACGCCATTCGCATGACTTTGTAAGTTCATCAATCTCACCCAGTCGATCGGCTACGTAAGGCTTGTAACTACGAGGATCGCTTCGAATCCACTGCAGTACTGTGCTTCTGTCCGTTCAAAAATAACGTTGACCGGACCGAATGTCTCCTGCGAGTCGCGCGCCTAAAAGAGCACCCTGTAGTTCCAGCTGCGGGATAGACAGCGGCTTCAATTGTCTCTCTAGATTTACTAGCGACAAAACTATCTAGTACGCGCCCGTCGACACGTGTGAAACGCCAATAAATAACAGCAGCGTAAGCTTTAGACGACGCATCAAAAATATATGCATTTGTTTTACAACTATGTCGCCTTCATTTGCAAGTTTTATTAGTGAAGTGCGTTAACATCTGTTTCGCCGAGTAAAAATGTGTCTGTCACCGTAAAATTGTAAAAACCGTTAGATTGTAATATTACTAGAGATATTATAAAATGTCGACATATTGTCAAATAAAAATGTATACTTACAATTGTACGTATTATTTTTCCGTTATAATTATTATTATGAAAAAGCTTATATGGCGGCGCGGGGCACTTGCCGTTTAATCAATCGGCACGGTAAATATTAGATTATAACGAAAAATAACGTGTAAAATTGTAAGTAGAAATTTTTATTTGACAATCTGTCGACATTTTATAATAATAATAATAATTACAATTTTATGGTGACATGTCCACTCCTGTGCGCTGCCATAGAATCACGGAATTCGAAGTGAGTGTAGACACTTCACATCTTTGAGCCAACTAAGCTTAGCTGCATGTTGTGTTCACTCTATAAGATTGTACACTTCGACTATATTATATTGCATATTTTTATATATTGTATTGTGATACAGCCAGATTGTGAGCCTTATAAATAAAATAAAAAAAGCTATAAAGTATGCTCCTCGGATTGGATGCGACAGTTCCATTCGACCCAGCAGAGTTAGTATTACATATACATATTTTTAAACTATCATCAGCGCTTTCTTGCCAAATTAAAACGGAAAACATTTTTATCTTCGGCCTGTATTTTGATTTGAACAAAGAAGTCTTTAATATCCGCGGTTAATCAGAAGCGTAGCGTGCCTTGGCGGGGCCCCGTATAAAAATTTGTTTGGGGGCCCCTAGGAAGGGTTTAAGATTTCTCACAACAGAAAAAAAAATTAAAAAAATTATTTATTCATCATAATTATCAACTTTTAAACGCACGCTTTACGCGGGAAAAAAGAAATAGCTTTTTTTGAATTTTGTGATTTGTGAAATAAAAAAATAAATTAGGAAGTTTTTATCAATTTTGTTAACGCACGTTGGGGGCCCCGTATAATTGATACGGCAGATACGGCGGTAGCTACGCCCCTGCAGTTAATGCTATTCTGTGTTTGCGGAAACGCAACATAATTCCTAGGAGCGAATTGTACAAGTCAGGTTCTGTCAGACAAAAATCATTTAGGCATACACTTTACCTGCGCAATCAAACACTAGTCTTGTCGGGTTTGTTCTGGTTTTGGACTCCAAAATTGCGACAAGTGCCATATGTGTTGCCGGCTGGGTGTGGGTTCATTATTGGCTATTTCACGCGCGTAACTATTATCAAACAGTCTCCTCATTTCCCGGCGACATTTATCTGCGTACGTGACATCAGAACAACTTAATTCTAATAAGTAATACTAATAACTTATACCTAGATGACACCTAATCGTAGTGCGTCGCCTACAACTCGATTGCACTTTTCAATCGCTACGATAAAACGTTACGTGTGAAGAGGGCTTTATTTGCATTTAAAATTCTGCAGAGAAACCAATTCAATTATGGAGAACCAACCTCAGGCGCAAGTAGCAGCGAGGCATGGTGCAGGTCGGGCGTCGGTTGCAGCGGCGACAGTCCGCCGTCACCGCCACCCAATATATCTAGACGACCGCCATCTGCACGCTGTTTATAAAATATCACAATCAATAAAAATATTTACCTACATACATATTTTTTTCTACGGTATTACAAAACAACAACAATCAAAATGGACTTTAGTTCTGTAAGCAATCAATAATAATCATGCATTACGACCTGGCTTCGTATACCACCTGGTGGAAGAGGTGGGACACTCAAAAATAGAGTTGTCGGATCCCACCGCTGCCACCAAGTGTGGCCAGCTCGCCAAACTGTAGTCACCATTTCGACTATACTTACCTGCGAGTTTATGTAGTGAGTGTGCGGGTGCGGCGGGGAGGCGAAGGGGCCGCGCGGCGGGGGCGGAGGCGCGAAACTTCCGTGGTACAGCTGACCCGCGTACACGCCGCCCATCTGCACACATGGCAACAGTCACACGCGGCAGTCAGAGGTGGGATGTGCACCGAATGCGATATCTGGCATAATCCTTACTAATGTTGTAAACGCGAAAGTTTGTATTTATGGATGTTTGCTACTCTTTCACGCAAATACTGAACAGATTCCGATGAAATGACAGCAAAATGTACGATTACTGTGGGATTACTTTTTGGACGTACGAAGTCCCGGGCAACATAATATAGTCGATTCAATATAATTTAAAGAAAAGAAATATGAATAGATGAATAAATGTTTTAGTCCTGATCATTATTATATTGTTAGGAAACCATTTATTTAAAGTTGCTTTACAATAACTATTATAAAAATGTATTTATTAAATGACGAATCGCAAAAATAATAGACAATAAAATGTAAATATAAAAAGTATACCAGACTTCGCATTACGTGTTGCACAATTACATCGAATTTGTAACTTTAAAAATTTAATTTGTTGTTAATTTATTAATGTTTTACTAATAATGTTAAATGTTAGTTACAAATTCGATGGAATTTTTAATAAATTAGAAACCAAATACCAGAACATAAAATAGCTAAATTTGGCGCTGATTAAAGTATTTAAAGCGTTAAGATTGTCGTCTCGTTCCAAATTAAAATCGTAAAAGAGATAAAAAATCAATTTAAACAAGTACAAAAATTTATAAAGATATACATAATTTAATACATAAAACTATTAAGAAACATTACAATAAAAGTACATAAACAAAAGTGATAACCATCATATAAATAAAACATTACAAGACGCAATTTAGGATCAAAAATATAATTTAAAATAATATGAATTAAGAACGAGATAAAAACCAACGAGCCAAGTTTTATTGGCACAAAGGATGAAAATTAGCGCCCGTGTTAATTTACCGCACCCTCAAACGTCACTCGACAACTTATACCAAATGTTATTGTCTCCACATATAGAGCATATTCGTAAAACAGCCAAGTCTAGTAACGAAAGCGACCAGCCAAATATTTTTCTCTGATCATCAATATTAACCAGTCTACAAAATACAAAAGCTTGAGTTGCTAGCGGCAAAAATAGTAAATAAATAGTGTTTCAGGTTATCGGCAAATTCGACCACTGTGCGTCTATACTCATGGTATTTTGCACCATTGAAATGCGCTCCGCTCTGTTATTGGCTAAAAATGCCACAAGTATCGGACCACACTGCGTGAATTTTTCGACCGATCAAAAGTATTGTACACGTCGAACATGGATCACATTCACAGGAGGTTTGAAAGGAAGTCGTCGCATGCGGGCACCAAATAATATAATTTATATACGCAAGGGTTAGTTCACAAAAATATTTGGGAGGTCGCTATCGACCAGGACTAAGTGACTTTACTTGGATCATAGCATTTCATTGTTAAAGGCCATATTCTGTGGTATAGAGCAACGCTAGACATGTTCGCAGCAATCTAATTGGCGTTTCGATTACAAACACTATTCCAAGCCAAAGGAAATCTTCATGCCGCTAAGCGACGAAGTATTTTCCGATTAGGCACAAATGAATAGAAATGAATAGGGTTTGTAATCCTGTATCGATACAGTACAATATGTACAGACCAAACTGAATGAGCTGGAGTGTTGCATGCTGTATAACATCCTAGCTCCGAAGCCACGGTAATATTTATTCAACAATACACGTTACTTAAGTGGCCACGAAGGTCGGAACGAATTGTTAAGTCGTGTAATATTTAAATAAATGAAAATAAAGAGTCGGTACGGAAGTGTGAGATGAATAAAACATCGACAACTGATTCGCATGGCCGACTATAAACTGCGTGTCCAATCAGAATAGATAATTTTTAATTAACCGTTTTGATTGGCCGAAGGGCGATCATTCTTTTTCTTATTGGACGGGATGTTTGCCCTAGATTTGCTCGCATTTAGAGTCGGCATGCATGTCCTAAGTCATCAAGCAGTGTGCAGTCTATGTAGTACATATATATTAAAATACGTAGGGTATTTATAATGTACACGTTCCTATGCAGCCTACCGCCACCTCGCTACGACACACTGCATCTAGCAGCCGCTGTTAAAGTCACCCAACGCCTGGTTTAAATATTTCGTTACCGAGAGGATTGAAATCACGATTGATATTCTTGAAGTGTGTAAATATGCGGTTTCAATGCTCTCGATACGTCTGGGCCACAATCACATGAGCCAAGCTTTCATAAATATAAAAATCGCTAACATGACAAGTGCTTCAAAAGTTGTGGAAGTGTTTATTAGACAGCCGACGAATACTCTAAAAGATAATTATGTAAACAGTCCTAAGCAGACTTGCTTACGTATATCTATCTACACTACTGCAGGTTCTATTTTCGTTATTAATAAAAAAATAAAGGTTATTCATAAATATTATTAGGACAAAAAAAAATACGGAGGGTAATGTGGGTAGTAAGGAAATTTACAGAGTAGAGAAATTAAAAGTCAACACCAAGAATGCAATAATCTCAGAAAAGCTTTGAATTGAAACTCGGATAATTTGTTATCTGCAGATAGATACACGGCAAGCGAGTGCGCGAAACATCAGTAAAACTAAACGTATAATATATAATAAAAAGTGAACACATTGGTATTTATTAGTAAAGCCCGCTCCCGCACGCCGTTCTCGGGTAAGATTCAAACGCTACTTGAATACAGGTTAGAAAACTTTTACACAAGAAACATTAATGGATATTAAAGCGACAATCAAGGAGCGTTCGGTACATGGTAATAAAGAACTCTTAAAAGATTGAGCGTAAACTATTACACGTACAGTAGGCGACGAATATAATAAAAGCTTATCTTAATACAAAACAACAAGGTGTATCATGCTCGGTAAAATTAAAGATCGTTGCCTACCGTACACTACCACGACGTTCGTCGTAAGCTTACATTATACAAGCCACATATATTATTCACATAGGTTTAACACAATTACCCTTCTCACCGATAGTTACCAAATTATTTTAGAGTCGATAATAATCTGGGCATGCATATCAGTCGGTGCTCGATATGTGAACATACATTATATAGCCGTGAACCCAACTATGTCAAACATGAAAATTTAACTAGAAAATTGAACAAAAAGCACGCAGTGATGAGGTCGAGGGCAGTACACAACCGGCTCCATCGCGTCAAACAATTTAACTGCATCTAAAAGTTACTTTCATATCAGTGATATGATATCACATAGGAGCGACAGATGAAAAAGAAGCAATGGGAGTTGACGCAAGTACACAGAGAGAACAAATAATAATGATGAAACCGAGTGAAACCACACAAGGTACAATCGGCATGTACTCAGTTTCTATAAATGAAGAGGATGTAATTGAAAATAAAAAATGAAATTGCTTCCATGCTCAGCCAAGCGTACTGGCTTTATATTTCTAAAAGTTCCCTATATAAATAAAAATACATAAACGAAATTACGAAGTACTTTATAATTCTACGCGATCTTTTCGAACACCTCAGGCAGAAAAGTACAACTCGTTAAGACATCACGAAATTTTCAAATAGCCACGTGAGAATCAAGGTAAGCAAAGCAACTAAAATAATATGCAACCTTCATGTTGTGCTCATTCATTAAATAACAAACTTGTACGAAGACAGGATTCAAATAAAAATTCTTAAGACATTGAAATCATGTATGTATACATCGACATT
Source organism: Glaucopsyche alexis (assembly GCA_905404095.1). Lineage (NCBI taxonomy): Eukaryota > Metazoa > Arthropoda > Insecta > Lepidoptera > Lycaenidae > Glaucopsyche > Glaucopsyche alexis. The sequence continues at coordinate 29,826,242 of FR990044.1, forward strand.
GGACCTACATATAAGATTCCGCCAGGTAAAACCATTCCAAGCAAACAGTTAAAAATAGAATTTACAATGTTACCTAACTACAAATCACAACCTTGAAGAACTAAATAGAAAAAACTTTCATGGCTAATATAGAAATGAATAATATTGGAAAGCTTATGCAGTTCTAATGGGCATCAACTTTACGTAGACGATTATGTTAGCGGTGCAGTATTAGGATTTGTGCAAATCTATTTTAGGGGATATAGCAAAATATACTTTGTCCTTACAGAAAACACAATAAGAAGAATATTTTTTTGCTCCTAGTAAAACATTTTTGAAGTATATATAAAAAGATCGATCAAGAAAATTATATACAGTCGTTAAACACTACGAATATGGAATAGAAGAACATCTAGAATTTGAATAAACAGAACGCTAAAATCTAGGGCATCAAAACAATTCGACTTTACAAAAGCTGAAACTGATCATGTTCATGAGGTGACCATGCAACAACCCTCAATCCTTGATCTGAGATACTCCGTTTCTACTTGTTCCCGTTAAAATGGCGTGCACCGTTTGTTATGGGGTTACAACGATTACGAGAAGAGTAAATGAGACGAAAACGTGAACTCATAGCTCTATGTGGGTTACAAGCTCTGTAAACGTGAAGTGGCTACGTTCTTCGACGGCACTTTTAACAAGAACGACTCCCAAACCAATTAATCACTCATTGCAACAACAGACACCTAGGAGCTGAACAGTGGCGCAAGCGTGTCCGAGCAGGGCCCCACAACTGTTACGGAAAGGCTGCCACCCACCCTCCATATACACGTTTATAAACTATTACGACAAAGAAAATATAATATTTAACGCATTTTCTAAACCATTCATAACCTCTAAAAGTTTTCAAGTATCAAAATTAGACGCTGCCCTCTTAATTAATCTTTACGTAGGTAAATTATATTTTCTCGTACTAAAAGTGTATAAATAGTCAGTCGGTAGGGGTGGCAACTCTATGTTCTGACCTGTAGCCACGGTACCTGATAGCGGAGTGGCAGCGCCGGGAGCATGGCCGGCCACAGCTCGCCCGCGGCCGCCGGCGCCGCCTGCAGCGCCACCTATCCCACCGTGTTTGTGCGCTCACGACCATTTCACACGTATACGCGTACGCGTTGACACGTGGCCGAATGTCGGACGAATTGGAGCAAGTATCAAGACGGCTTGCATCATAATTCATGTAATTTTATGTTTAATCATTTTGGGTGATCATTGTGCAAGTATTAAGAAGATTAAGTCGCGCCGCGTTTTTTTTTTTTATTTCACATTATTTTCGTCATTATTGTCAAACACGTCTGTAAATTCGGCCACGTCTCAATAACAAATTTTATAGTAATTTTTTATATATTAACTAACATCGCGTATGCTATGCCCAGATAGTTTCTTCGTGTATGTAACTTACATCTAATTAAATGTTGATCAAAAATTTAAAAACATTTATGTACAATTTTCACAATACAAACAGTTGGTAAATTTTGATCGACACTTTTGTAATACTACAGCAAAACTTCTCAATTAACATTAAAATGTCTTACGCTATTATAAAATATTAATTTTGACCTTATCGAACAATTTTATATCTGTTTGATGAATTATAAATATAATTAATTTGTAATTTTAGCTGTTCTCGTGTATTTGTGGAAAATAAAATTGAAACAAATCCTTAGGAATCGTGATTGATATTTAATTTGAAATATATAACTAATAACTGAGTATTGAGCGCAATAATAATAACAATATGGAGTGCATCTGATTCTAAAACCAATTTATTGAGTAAAAAAACATTTATAAGAAACTCATTTCATTAGTTTAAAACTATTAAAATATATGTTTAAATCAATAAACTATAATTATATATGTAGGTGTATTAGATATCAATTTAATAGATATTATTATATAATATATTCTATAAAATTGCGTAAAGAATTTGGTCATCAAAAATTTAAATAACAAATATGTATTTTTACTTGACTATTTGTAATATACATCGTAATAAAGAGTCTCTTATACACCAAGTATCATCAGATATTTCACTATCACGCTCAACATTCAGCCTCTCTCTCTCTCTGCTCGCAAGTGTGAGCGGGACGACATACCTGCGTGCGCTGCGGGTCGCGGTGCGAGTGCGCGTGCGCGTGGTGCGGCCAGCCCACGCCGCCGCCGAGCGCGCTGAGACGAGCGCCGCGCAGCGCCATCTAGCACACACGGGCTTAGAATAAACACAGGGGGATGTACATTGTACGCTCAAATAAACCTTGTACAGAATAATTTTATTTAAATCCCGGTTTAAGTAGACGTTAATACTTATACATTTTTAAAATATTATTTCACAATCTAAATAAAAGTGCCGGATAGCTTTATCACAAGTTTATGCCTCTTTCTTACATCTAATGACAGATACATAATGTCTAATAAATGAGTTATGTGGCACTTTAAGTGACACGATAATATTGTTACAATATTCTGCCAACATCAACAGGCATAGCATGCGCACAGTAGAAACACCGAAGAATAGAAACTATGACAGATTGAAGAAACATTAATACCAATCGGAGCGAAATAGGTCTTATTGTAAGGCAGCAAGGTCGATGTATCGTCGTTATGAGAATGAACATTTCTTTTGTACCCGAGCATGAGCTTACAAAATGGCCTCTTTTGGCAGCTCAAGTAGAAACGTTTTCTTAATTTAGTGTCAAAAAGTCCCACAATAATGTCAACCACTCCACATCATGGCAGTCCTAGACAAATAGTTTCTTTACGTTGAGTCATAAACTTGAAAATTTAATCATTTATGACGTCAGAAGACTTCCCGGCAGCCATTTTAAAAATATTGCTATTTAGAAATGTTAACTTCCATTGTCGACCTTGTTATCATGGATTAAGAACTATTTTGCAACAAACTGTTTTGGATAGAATATTTCTTTCTTCTCTAAAATTATTTCTAGGGATCGCCTTACTAAGCCTGCAGGTTGTGAAATAGTAATCTATAAATTAAATATACTTCGTATAACAAAAAGCAAATATCTATATATAGTATACTTACATGCTTTGTAAATGAAAAAGTACTTATTTGTAAAATTATGTTTAACTAGTAAGACACTAGGAACATTAGAGGTATTACAATAATAGGGAAGACGACTAAATGTTAAATATTTAGTTTAATTTATATACTTAGAAATATTGAGGTATTTACCCTACTACTTGATAAACTTAAATATAATTGTCCGAGTCCTTACCTGGTTGATATCGAGCAGCAGCGGCGCGTGCGCAGGGTGCGCGTGCGCCGGGTGAGACAGATGCGCGGGGTGGTGCGCGGGGTGGTGCGCGGGGTGGTGCGCAGGGTGGTGAGCGGGGTGGTGGGCAGGGTGGGGCGGGTGCGAGGGGTGCGGGGCGTGCTCGTGCCACACGCCGCCGCCGCCACCGCTCAGGTACCGCACGCGCCGTCTGTGGAGTAAACACGTGATCATTATTATAGTTACTTAATTATGTAGGTAGATCGGGTCTATTCTTAAAGGCTCTCACAGACGAGAGGCCGATCGTTTCAGTTAGAACTGACGTCAGTTCGGCCTGAACGGATTCGAGCACACACACGGAAGAACTCGCATCCGACCAAACTAGGGTTGCCACCCGTACTTTATAATAAAGTATTGTACGTTATTTCAGGCAATTATACTCTATACTTTATGAAAATAATAAAGTACACGAAAATACTTTATTTTCACGATTTGGTTTTTTTAGGATTTTGAAATCTTTAGTCATAATAATATTATGATTTTTTTTCGTACATATAGCGAAATACATCGATTGCTCAATCGATGTCGATTGCATGTTAAGATAATTGAAAATATAAATCTGCAAAAACTTAATGTAGATATGGATGATCTATACGGAAAAAAATCTTTACTAACTAACTAGCTAACTTTATTACAATATACTTTAGAACTATCAACTGCACAATAAAGGCAGCAAGTGTTTAATAAGAGCAATGATAATAATTTTTTAAACTTGCATATAGTCATTTCATTTTTATTATATATTCCGAAAATGTTCTGTGATCTATAGAATATTAATAAATATTAAAAATGTATTACTTATTTAATTTAATTTAAATATGGACTGTAAAGGTAAATATACTAATTTGATACAAAGTGTAAAAAACAATAAAAAGTAGGTATGTATTTAAACATAATAACGATAATAAGTAAATTGTACTTCATTTTAAATAATAATAATTTATAATAATCATTGTACTTTATTAAAAAAAAGGAGGTGGCAACCCTAGACCCAACTGACGTCAGTTCGGCCTGAACGGATTCGAGCCCACACATGAAGTGAATCTAAGATACATTTTGTGTACGAGATATCTCTCGTCGCGTCTTCAGAAATAATGCTACGGGGGGCTTAGGGCTAGATTTTTACGGTGACCGCCAACCGGTGACGTCATCTAGTTAATGTCTGAGAGAAACGTAGGAATAACAGCATTTAAGTCATAGACGTACCTATATTAGAGTAGACGAGGCATGTCAAACTGTCCCTATACTTGAATGACCCTTTAGGGTTTTTGGGCCCATTATGCCATTTAGGGTATGGTGAAATCAAGATGGTTGACATTTGAGGTATGGTGAAATCAAAATGGCGCGACTTTTTCTTGTATAAGATTAGTTCCGTCAAATGTACGTCATAGCCGATCCTTAGTTTTGCAAACAATGGCTGTGTTCCGCGCATGGGCGTAGCCAGGGGGGGGGGGGTTTAGGGGGTTCAAACCCCCCCGAAGAAACTGAAAGAATGTTGTACTTACAAAAAAAAAAACAAAGTCAATAACCTAAAACAATGGATCTAGTACTAAGATCTAGTACCTACCTAAAACAGGGATCGCGAACCTATGGCACGCGTGCCATCGAATCTTCGAACGTATAGCATGCGACACAATATTTTGGGCACGTCACTGATCACAAAATTTTGTAATTATGTACTACGAAAAAAGTATGAAATAGGTATTATATGACAAACCTAACATAATAAGTTATTTGTTATAAATTTTGCAACATCAGAAATTACACTAATTTTACTTTAATTTAAATTACAAAATGATTCTATTTTCACAGTTTTTTAGGGTTTGAAATTTGAACAGATTTAACCTATTAAACAGGAAAAAAATTTGCTCGCTCGCTTCGCTCGCGTTTCACATAGGGAACATATTATATTATTTAGTAGTGATGTTCTGTTTTACCCGGTTCATTTTATGACAGATTTTTGAATTTCACCGTTATTCAGTGTTTAAGTTTAACGATTGAATAGATTTTAACCTATAGAATAAGAAAAAAAAATTGCAAACTCGCTTCACTCACTCATGTTTGGCTTACAGAACATATTACTATGAAAATTTAGTACCGACGTTCAGTTTTAGGCTTTTGATATTTGTATTTTTCGTTGGGTTTGGGTTTACCCTGAAAGACTTTAAAGCTTAAACAGGTAAAAACGAAAAAAAAATGTATATTATAAAATGATCCTTAGGGTTTAAAGTTTGAACAGATTTAACCTATTAAATAGGAAAAAAAATTTGCTCGCTCGCTTCGTTATTTATTACCCATGTTCTGTTTTAGCCGAATGATTTTATGGTATTTTTCCGAAATTCACCGTTATTCAGTATTTATATTTTATTTGAACGTTTGAACATGTAAAATAGGAAAAAAAATTTGCTCGCTCGCGAATGGCTTAAAAAACGTATTATAAAATTTAGTACTGACGTTAGCTTTGTACTATATATATATTTGTATTTTTCCCAATTACACAGTATTTTAGGGTTTAAAGCTTAAACAGGTAAAAACGAAAAAAAATATTCTAATGTGCCCAGGGCCTCTAATAGGGTAAAGACGGCCCTGGGTATTTAATGTACTTGTAGTCATTATATTTTCTTGAACCCCCCCCCCGAAACTAAAACCTGGCTACGCCTATGGTTCCGCGGAAAATAGCGTTTACAAAAAACGTAAGCAAAATGGTGACCGATGGCGTTAAATAAGCAAAATGGCGGATTATGTTAGCAGTATTCAAGTTAGCAAACGTATCCTGGCCGATAATCTGGTTCTTTTTCTTTAGCGCTAGCAAGCGCTAACAACCGCTTTTTTAACCATTGCATTAAGTACACCACGTACGAAAACGTACAACCGTTTGACAGTAATTAGTGAAGTTGGAAACGTGCCGTATCACCTGCGGTCACGGCGGACGGCGGGAGCGTTCAACTTGCAGACGTGTTGTTACGCAATCACAATATGAATTTACTATTTAGACAAAAAAGGTTATTGCTATGTCCGGAAACTTGGCAGTCTCATAGAGCATTTTCAATTAATTCCTAAAGAAACAATAACTTAAATAAACAAGATCTATACTAATATTATAAATCTGAAGTGTTTGTTTGAACGCGCTAATCTCCGGAACTACTGGTACTTGTACTAATATTTATTCTGTGCTGCTGGTCCAAATTGAAAAAATATTTTTGTGTTGCATAGTCCATTTATCGAGGAAAGCTTTAGGCTATATAACATCACACTGCGACCAATAGGAACGAAGAATCAGTGGAAAATGGAGAAAAACGGGGAAAATTATTCATCTTTGCGGGCTTCCGTTGTTTGTTTGATCGCGCTGATCTCAGGAACTGCTAGATCGAATTGAAAAAATATTTTTGTGTTGGATAGTCCATTTGTCTAGGAAGACTTTAAGCTTTATAACATTACGCTGCGACCAATCGAAATAAGGAGCGAAGCATCAGTGAAAAATGTTGCAAAAACGGGTAAAATTATTCATATTGGACAGATTTTAATGAATTTTTTGTGTATGTTCAAGTGGATTCGAGAATGGTTTAGATTTGCAATTGGACCCGGTAGGTGGCGCTGCTGTCAGTACATCAACAAATTTAATTCTAAGGCGGTACGAAGTTCGCCGGGACAGCTAGTTTAAAATATTAGGTGACCCCGAATTGTCAAGCTGTGGGTGAGCCGATTACGACGAATTATAATTCAATGTAGCTTTAGCTAAGAACACTCACGATTATGTTAGCTTTCAAACAAAAAAAACTATATCAAAATTGGTTCATCCTTCTGGGCGGTACGATGCCACGGATAAACAAACGTATAACTTACTTCTGTTTTTGTCGAGGTTTAAAAAGACAGCCATTATTTATACTTATTTATACTTACTTACACTAGATGTTGCCCACGACTTACTACTTAGTGCGCGCTAAAGGAAATCTCGCGTTAGGAAAGGTCTGTTAGGAAACCATTAACCATCCCTGGGATGTATCCCCGGTAGGCGGTACACAAACTTACTGCGGCCGTTAGGTTAGGTTAGGAAACCATCTCTGGGATGTATCCCCGGTATATGAACTTACTGCGGCTGATAGTGGTGTCTGGGCGTCCGCCGCTCCACGGCCGGCGGCGGTATCGACACGTTGCTTTCTCCTGAAAATCATAACAGTTATAACGTAATACATTATACAGATGCTCTAACGGTGAAGGAAAACATCGTGAGAGAACCCGCGCATGGTCGGCCCCAGACGTATTGACATGTCATAATGTCATTCCTCTGGACTAGGCTGACTATGTTGTGAGAATGCCGTATGTGCTTGGGCATTACATTTAAAAACCAACTGTCCCGGGCACTACAGTATTTCAAGAGTGGTTACTTCGCTCGGAGAATACTGTATAATTTATAAATCATCCACTATCGGATGAAAAGGCCAAAGTTTTTATGACGGTAAAATCGCATTATACTAATTATTATTTTAATTTAAAAAGTAGCACATAAATGAAACATTTTCTAATACTTTTTTCCCTGATAAGTATACGTGACGAAAGAGGCATGAGAGCTTAAGGATCATCATGTAAATAGATCTTCAAAATACACATCGCACCAGCATTTTCCAGTACTAATATACATCTCTCTCACTCTCATTGCATCCTCCCTCTCACTCCCACCTACCGGAAGATAAATGCCTGGAGATCCTCCGTCGCTTCCTCGTGGGGCTGTCCCCAGGCTTGCTGGCTAACTCTCCGTCAGACGATCCTGAACCGCCCACCGCCTCTGCCAGCGGACCGGGACCTTCCAGTGGGTTCGTATCCTGGAAAAACGAAGATAAATAAGTAAATTTAAATTTGAAATACTGCTTGAACTTGAAAATTCTGTTGCTTTTTGCTTATCACAGGGTTTCTTAAAGTGGGGTCCACGGACCACCAAGGGGTCCGTAATATGTGTGCCAGGGGTCCGCAGTGTTCTGAAGATTAATGAAAAAAAAAAATTGCAGTGAACTAGCACAACTGATCAAAGATGACTTAATTGACATGAGATCAAAAGAACTGTTAAGAGCTGAATTTCATGCAAAAGGTCTTGGTGAATGGTGTTCTTTAAGTCAAGCTTACCCTCTTCTGGTCAAACGAGCTATGTCCGTTCTGATACCTTTTGCTACTACGTATCTTTGTGAGGCAGGGCATGCGCCTTGCTTTATCGAAGACAATCCCATAATTTAAAGTGCTCATTGAGGCCAAACAACAGCATCCAATTTTCAATTTCTATTTAACAATTTTAATTTAATTAAGTTAAGCATTAGTAAGTGAGACTAAATTACCAATAACCCCCCCCCCCCCCCCCCCCCAAGGGGTCCGTGGCATTTCGGAAATTATGAAATTGGTCCGTGACTGCACTTAGTTTAAGAACCACTGGCTTATCATGATTACAATCAACAATTTCCTATTACTTGAGTTGTAAGTATTTTCCGAGTTACACATTTAAATATTTGCTGCCATCTTGCTGATAAGAATCAAAGAATATACATACGGTATGGTAATAGTAGTCAACGTTTGCAGTGTTACACGTTATAAGTACAGATTAAAGAAAGACGCACAGATAAACAGCTACTTAGTTAGCTTTGATTGCACGACTACAAGCATACAGTGTATCTACGATTGTGTGGAAAAAATTGTGGGCCGTTGAAGGGGACGTCCAAATTTTTTAATTAGCATCTTTTTCATTCTATGAAAGCTGTTGCTCTGTACGTAAGTTATGTCACCGTAACATTGTAAAAATCGTAAGATTGTAATATTACTAGAGATATTATAAAATGTCGACAGATTGTCAAATAAAGATTTCTCCTTACAATTATACGCATTATTTTTCGTTATATTGTAATATTTATCATGCCGATTGGTTAAACGGCAAGTGCCCCTCGCCGCCATATTTGTTGACTTTTTCATAATAATAATTATAACGAATAATAATGCGTACAATTGTAAGGAGAAATCTTTATTTGACAATCTGTCGACATTTTATAATATCTCTAGTGATATTACAATCTAACGGTTTTTACATGCAATGTTACGATGACATATAATATAATATACTATATTTTCTACTGTGCTATAACCACTGTTATAACTGCATAGTGTGGTACTAGAGATGTGTGGTACTCGACATCTGCAAGTGGTACTCAAGTACTCACCATGTGGTGATGGTGTGGCGGGTGGTGGTGGTGGTGCGGCGACTCGGCGGAGGTGCCCGCCGCGCCGCCCGGACTCACGCGCAACTCTGTAAAGAAAATGAACAGTGTTATTACTTATTTATTTAATATATGAAGTACCGAGATTATTTCAAACATTTGAGACCTTTTATTACTTTAAGGGGGGTGCATACTGCATACTACTTAGGCTGACCCCACATTAGGCGTGCGCGTTCCTCGGGCGTGTGAGTGGCGCGCACGCGGCGCCCGCATCGCTCACACGTCCGAAAAACGCGCACGACATAGATATTTGTTGGGGGGTTCTTGAGTATCTTTACGTTATACTATTAATTGGTAGGAATGGAGTAGGATACTGATTTTTAAAAGTGATTACAGTAACACCTTAAGGCAAGGTTACACAGTGCGAGCTACTGATGTGACAGTAGACACATAACTGTTCCCCTGTCATTGCATGGCAGGAGCTCGACTCGCCTCACCCGGTCACATGTGTGTGGTGTTTGTACGTGGTACAGACTACTGGTGGAGGAAGGCGAGTGGCGAGTAAAATCAAAAAATGTTATAGTAACTCGGATGCGAGCTACTAACCGACTCGCATATGACAGACTCGTATGATGCGGTCACACAATGCGAGTAGCTGTACTACAGTATCCGACTAGGCCAGCTCGCAAGTCGCACTGCAGCTCACATTGTGCAGTAAAGGCTTTAGGTTTTATTTAAAAAAAACTAATAAAAATAAATAAAAGTAGCATCTTCCTATGTAGTTTTTGATGCCGGAGGGCAACTGCAGCTCCCTACTCCCCTCTACCGAAGCACGTGGAAAAGACCCTACTCATTTTGCAACAACGCACAAAATCAACGCACTTAATCTACACTAATCTACACTAATATTATAAAGAGGAAAACTTTGTTTGTATGTTTGTTTGTTTGTAATGAATAGGCTCAAAAAGTACTGGACCTATTTCAAAAATTCTTTCACCATTCGAAAGCTACATTATCCACGAGTAACATAGGCTAAATTTTATTTTGGAAAAAAATAGGGTTCCGTAAGATATTTGGGTTTTTCGGACACAAGGTGTAAAAAATCCACCAGAAAAGTTACTTATTTTGCGTACGCTGCCTAAACTATAAAAGATAGAACCATAAAATGTTCTAATTAATTGTAGATCTTATAAATATCTACAAAAAAGTCCGCGACACACTATACCTATCTATGTCGAGTGAGGCACAACAACCATTTTTTTATTTAGAAATCTTGAATTTTTTTTGGACTTCATTTAAACGCGTTTATTTTACTCATGTTATTAATCCTTATCAAAATAAATTATTTCATCACTAAGTACAGTTTATGTAGATAATATTTGGTCTTTGAATGATTAAAATTGGACGTTTGGTTTTGAAGTTATGGCGAAATTAAAATATTACGATTTCTGCTGCACGGCCCGTTGCGAAGTGGGCGTCACCAAGGCGGGGTGCGCGTGCGGGTTAATCTTTAGTTTAGTTTAGTTTAGTTAAATAGTTTAGTTATTTTATAAACATCAAATTGATAATATCTTAAAATATAATACATTATAATATCTATACATCTATACAGTTAAATACAATTTAAGTGTCTGTTTGTAACTTCAAATTAACAGCTTTTTACATAATGAATCTGAAAGTATATTCGGTACTTACAATAAAATACATTTTTTTTTAATTTTTGTCTGTCCGTCTGTCTGTCTAACATAGGCTACTTTTATTTTAGGGTTCCGTTTAAAAAAATAGGATTCCGCTTTCGTTAGTCATAAATAAAGTCGCGGGTAAATTTCAGCGATATCCCAAAGTATTGTTCCACGCGGACGAAGTCGCGGGCAAAAGCTAGTTATTTATAATTCAACTTGAATTGTGATTCCTCTAATCCTATTGCCTTAAAATCTGAGCCTGTAAATGTGGTAATCTCTTACCACCAGTGTCGTCTGCGCGTTTGCGTTTGCAATATTTGGAATCCATTTTTAATCACATTTAATTTAAATAATTTTGTAAGTTTAAACAAATCGAAACATTGCAACAAGGAGACACTCCAAGTATCGATTCCTCAGCAGCAGTAATTAGCTCGAAGCAGATGCGGTGCAACATTAACGAGTCATGAGTCACGCTCCCTCGTGAGTGTTTTCAGTCTACCCTCATCGCGGTAACGATTATGACTTGTTGGTTGCTTATAATATATGCCTGAATATTCTGTACTTTAATATGGATCGTACTTAGGACTTGGGTATTCATTGTGACATTTTAGGCAATACCTATTGAATCGTGTACAGAGTACACGAGGCAAAAGTGAAAACTCATTTTTCATATAAAATTCAAAAATACTCTCATCATGCCTTAAGAACGTCAATTCAAAATAGAAAAAAAATTGAAATACTCTCAACGCCGCCGAAGAGTTTCACTTCAAAAATCTCTACTTTTTGTCAAGGTTTTTTGTCAACCATTTTTAACATCTGACGACAAAAATGATATCATATTGACGTCACTTTCATCCTCAACGTCCTCGGTCCTAATCGCTCTTCTGAAATGTATTATACTTACTGTAAGATAAGTAGGTAACATATCGATGTTATAAATTAAATATTACAATCAGTGACGCCAATGCCATCATGACGTCACTAGTATCCTGAACGTCCTCTCTCGCGCCGAATATAATACTTAAATAAACAAAAAATTTAACCGACTTCCAAAGTAAAAATACACAAAAAAGTATGAAATAAAACTTAATCTCGAAAGGGGAATTATTTAGAGATTAAGTTTTATTTCTTACTTTTTTGTGTATTTTTACTTTGGAAGTCGGTTTAATTTTTTGTTTAAAAATAATAATTTCACCCTTTTTAGAGATATATTTTCTTAAGTTATTATTAATACGTCTTAAGAACGTCTAAACTAAACGATCGAATGTATAATTGAATACGCGCCAAGCTTCCATAAGGTATTGCTATTAAGATGATGATGATGATTACTGTAAGTTATAAAGTGGCATATGCTTGCAGTTCATTAAACAATGCCGAAATTTCCAAACGCATATCTTTAAATACTGAGGAGTTCTATACAGTGCTTTTGGATTCAGGGTATACCTTGGTACAACATCTTATTTTTTGGTAGCATATGCTTGTGTTACTTCAGTAAAAGTCAAAATCACTATATGTGCGGATATAAATTTCGAGGAGTTCCCTCAATTCCTCATGGATCGCATCATCAGGTTCCCACTTTAGTTCCTAAAGGACCAATTTCGAACTAAACCCTTTACAACAACAAAAGAATTTTGCAAATAGGTCCATAAACGGCAGAGTAATGTTCAAAGATATCCGTGTTAGTATGAGAAATACCTTTTATATCATCATAATCTGACGATGTATGGTGTGATAGCGGTGATGATGATGATGATTACTCTAACTGACAGGGTGGCATATGCTTGCAGTTCTTTAAACAACGCCGAAATCCCCAAACATGTATCTATAAGGAGCCAGGAGTTCTGTTCTGTACTTTTGGATCCAGGGTAAACCTTGGAGCAAAATCTTACTTTTTCGTAGCATATACTTGAACTACTTCAGAAAAAGTCAAAATCACCATATGTGTCCATATAAATTTCGAGGAGTTCCCTCGATTCCTCATGGATCCCATCATCAGGTCACCACTTTGATATCAAAAGGACCAATTTGGGATTACACCCTATACATCACAGAAAAAATTTTGAAAATCGGTCCACAGGCGGCGGAGTAATCGTTGAACATACAAAAAAAATAAAAAATATATATACAGCTGAACGTATAACCGCCTCCTTTTTTGGGAAGTCGGTTAAAAAGCATTATAACTTACTTTAGTACCATAAATGATAGCGGCATGTATTGTAAGTAAATATTACAATATATTATGTCATGCTGGAGGTGACCAACAGTGGTAAACCTACGCGAATATCGGTTTTTTATACGTGCGTGGGATTGTTTAATCCCATGTAATGAAAATTATCGATATACAGACTGCTCGTGGTCAATTTTATGGTTTATTTTCAGATGACTGCGATGATTGGGTACTGCTGGATGACAAGCTAGACAAGCAGCTTGGCAAGCATGCCCTTGTGCTCCAGTGCCTCCCGAGTTCCGAGCCACCCCCGCTTAGCTTCCGTGCAGGTACGTTAGTAATATATATTCTTTGGTGCAGGCGCCTTTAGGGTATCTACGATTCCTAGCCTGAGAAAACTTCTACGATCTATGTCCCACCACATAAACTTCTCATCTTGTCTTATGTAACTTATTTTGGTAGTCTCAATTTCTGTATATTATTCAGTCTTCCCGTGACCACGGCTGGAAAGTAAGGGAAAAAGAAAACAGACATATCACACAATCCGTGAGTGTTTGATACAGCTTTCAATTTCTCTTTCCGTTTTAAGGCTGGGTAGACCAAGCAAAATAGGCATTTAACGCTTCCAAGAGTTGCCCGCAATTGCCGCAAAGCGAGCCGCGCGCCTACGTCGCCGGCGTGAACTTACATGAACCCAAAGTGTTACAGTGTAGTCGTGTCGGCAGTAGGTCATCTTATTTTATTATTTGTATTGAAAAAGATAATAAAATCCATAGGTAACTGTTTTAATGCAACACATAGCACACATAATTTGAATAGATATTATAGGTAGGTACCTAAGTAAAAAATGCTTAAATTTTATTCAATTACTAGCTGATGCCCGCGGCTCCGCCCGTGTATGTACAGTAACCCATGGGAATCGTATATGTCCCGCGATAAAAAGTAGCCTATGCCCTTCCCTATGGTCTACTTTATGTCTGTGCCAAATTTCATGATGATCGGTTTAGTAGTTTTTTCGTGAAACAGTAAATAAAGTATCCCACGGGAACCGCACATTTCCCCGCGATAAAAAGTAGCCTTTGTCTTTCCCCGTAGTCTACCTTTCAACTGTGCCAAATTTTATAATAATCGGTTTAGTGGTTTTTACGTGAAACTGTAAATAAAGTATCCCATGGGAACCGTACATTTCCCCGCGATAAAAAGGTAGCTTATGTCTTTTCTCAGGCTCTAGAATATCTCTGTACCAAATTTCATTTAGATCGGTTCAGTAGTTTTGGCGTGAGAGACGGACAAACACACACTTTCCCATTTATAATATTAGTATGGACTAGCTGTTGCCCGCGACTTCGTCCGCGTCAACTGATGGCGCAATAATGCATTGATTTGGACCAAATTTGATTACCATAAAAAAAGGTTATAGTGAGTCATTCTTAAAAGATTTTTTTACATCATTTAAAGAGGAAAAATTATTTTATACATATTTTTTGGGTAACTTGAGCCGTTTACGTAGCGCACGCAACACGCTGTGTTCGATGTGTGCATGGAGACGAGTACCTATCGTTAGCTCGTGTGGTCACTAAAGTACGTGTCGTTTCGTGAGATAAAAATACTGTATCAGGTAGGTGCTGACGATTTGATGGTAACTACTTAGGCAGACACTTGCAAAAAATGTATTCCTACTGCCGAGTCCGCACGTTTGCCACTTGCCGCAAAATCCAAACCTCCACAAACGTTTGACTTTTTGAAAATCCGGATTTCCGAATTTTTCTCCCAAAAATCCGGATTATCCGGATAATTCAGATTTTTTCATTTTTTTTAAATTTGTTGCATATTTTATAAAACTTTAATGTTAATTTTACTACTATGTTGTAGCAAAACTTACACTCATTAGTAAAAAAGAAAGAGTTACTTCTTTATAATTTAATTTAAATAAATTCTTATTTTAAGTTGTAAGTATTAGAATTACAATCTGAATAAATAAAAACATAATGAGATTATATCAAAATTATATACTTAATTATATTTATTTTTTCATTTTTAAAAATATTTTTGATTACGTTTCAAATCCTACAATGTTCAGTTTTATAGTTAGTATATTATTTTAAATAAGGTATGTATATATTGTTATTTACTAAATGTTCCAGCAGAAAGAATTATAAAAAAGTGGAATAGCCTGTGATCTTTTTAACGCTTTTTTTACATATCTACGCCACAGTTCACCACTACCGTTTTCGTAAAGTTTCATTTCTATGTGAAAGTACTAACGTAGGAAAATTAATACAGTTTAATAAAACGTAGGAAACTGAAAATCCTTTAAATCGAGATCCGGGGAGTAAAGACAAATCATTTGAAGCATGGGGCTGAACAAATAATTTTGTATGGACGAAATTGGACCACTTTTGAGTTAATGAAATTAAAAACCACCCACCTGTTTGGGTAATAATTAAACACGTAAATGGTGCTTTTAATTCCCTCGGTAACTAACAGAAGTATAATAAGCAATTCTAAGCACAATTTAAAATATATAACTGTTGTAAGATCTTTATTTTAACATTTTACTTACAAATAAACAGTAACATCTTACTCTTCATTGCACTTTGAAGTTTCCGCTATAAGATGAAAACTACATTACTTAAAAAAAAATAACAGTGGTTTACACAAATCGTTGGTGCTATTTTTGACACCTATATCTTATCTTTAAAATATTATCTAAAAATAATTATTTCTACGCAAAAACAGGAGCGTTGATTTTCATTTAGTTTTGCTACTGACTCGTTAGTTTAGGTTAGTTTAGTTCAATCAAATTAATTTTAATAATAAAAAAAAATATTACCTTCATTCATTCGGCAAAACTCTCTCTAATCTTAAACCAACCAGTCAGGTATTATCGACTCCAAAACTTCTTCCTGATATCATAGAGATAAGATTTAGGTATTTGGACTTAGATATTCATTATTTAGAAGATAATTAAATATAGTTAAACCACTACATTTCTTTTTAAGCTGTCATATTAATTTGGCATTCTATGATTGCAGAAATTAAAATTGCAATAATATGTTTCGACTTTCGTTAGTAAGAATTCAATAAATATAAAAATACAAAGCTTTAATTGGGTTTGGATTTGCTTATTATACTTCTTACTACTTGTTCAAGTGAAACTGAAACCATATTCAGTGTTTTTATAACAATTTATAAAAACACTGAATATGGTTTCAGTTTCACTTGAACAAGTTTTTTTTCCAATGGATCCAATGGATCACCTATTACTGAACTGTACTACTACTGAAAAAATATAAAATGGTAAGTATCTTAGAAACAGTCCATACATATACATATATAGCGGCTATAATATTTTAGCAGATCTTCATCCCTCGCATCACCATTTAATGGATTGACTATGTTCTACCAAATAACTTGAATAAATGGAAAAGTGTGTTAACAATTTCAACAGGACAACAAATAATATCAAATTATCCAAAGGCATGTATTTAAACTCACGACAAAACATATTGATTTCTTATGTTTACGCGAATATTGTTCATTGTTTTAAACACTTACGGATTTTGTCGCACAACACGAAACACTTACGGAAAACAATCACGACAAAACAATTAAATTTTGGATGTGAAAATACCGAATATTGAATACTAAATTACCATGTTGGCTAAAGAATGTAAGGAATAAAAAATTACAAATCTGGTGACTAAATAATACCACTGAATATTCCAAACTGGCAGACAGATATTATATTAGCGAACAAATAACCATCTTGGCGACAATTTGTGAGTACACATTTAATTTAAGAATAGGTACATATATTTTCCGTAATGTAGGTAACTCAAAAAACATACAAGCAGCAAAACCAGCGCACATAAAAAAAACAAAGGAGCGTACAAAATTCCCAATTTTTAATTTTCCTCGACTTTAGGGGGGGTGTAGATATTGTGTAGATTCATTTTGAAATTTAAAAATAACGGTAATTCATTTTTTGCAAAATTAACATAGGTGTCGTTACCAGGTTTTTGGGGGTGCTGGATACGAAAATGACATTCATTTTGAAATTCCAATATGGCGGACATACTTAATTTTATAAAAATAATATGGTTGTCCCTTTGTTGGTTTCTAGGGGTGCTGATTACAAAAAAGTCATCCATTTTAAATTTCCTTAGTAACCCCGCAACCTCAAATTTTCTTCATGATGAAAGAAAAAGAAATTTGAAAAGCCTGAATTTTCCAACATTTCCATAGCTTTATACATCGCTCATAATATCTCAAAGTAGAGAATTGCCATATTTTTTTTCTATAATCACTTCTATCTCAGAAACAGTGCATCTTACTTGAAAAATAATGAAAATTACCTCACCCTTAAAAACCCCGCAACCATATACTTTCTTCATGATGGGGAAAAAGAAATTCGAAAATCCTGAATATTCCAACATTTCTATAGCTTTATGCATCCCCGGTATCTCAATGTAGAGCATTTATATTTTTTTATAAAATTGATTCTATCTCGGAAACGGTGCATCCTAATGAAAAATAATGAAAATTTCCTCCCCCTTAGAAACCCCGCAACATCATATTTACTTCATGATGGAAGAAAAAAATCTGAAAATCCTAAATTTTCCAAATTTTCTATAGCGTTTTACACCGTTCGTGTCTCAAAGTAGAGCATTATCGTATTTTTTTTCTATAATGGCTTCTATCTCAGAAACGGTGCATCCTACTTAAAAAATAATGAAAATTACCTCCCCCTTAATAACTCCGTAACCATATATTTTCTTCAAGATGAGAGAAAAAGAAATTCGAAAATCCTGAATTTTCCAACATTTCTATAGCTTTATACATCCCTCGTATCTCAATGTAGAGCATTTAATTTTTTTTTTTATAAAATTGATTCTATCTCGGAAACGGTGCATCCTATTGAAAAAATAATGAAAATTTCCTCCCCTTAAGAACCCCGCAACACCATATTTTCTTCACGATGGAAGAAAAATAAATTTGAAAATCATGAATTTTCCAAAATTTCTATAGCTTTATACACTGTTCGTGTCAAAGTAGAACATTGCCATATTTTTTTTCTATAATCGCTTCTATTTTAGAAGCGGAAAAATAATACTATTACTGGAAAAATAATAAAAATTTCCTCCCCCTTAACCCGGAAATCGCATATTTTTTTTCATGAATGCCAAAAAAAGAAATTTGAAAATCCTGAATTTCGAAAAGTTTTTATACCTTACATAGCTGGCACCTCTACAAACTACATGTTAATTTTACGAAGATTGGATAGTCTCCATTTTGGAAAATCCAATTTCATTGAAAGACAATTTTATAATCAGCATATGAAACATGAAAAAAGACATCCATTTTTAATTAAAAAAAAATATACGCCATTTTGGAATTTCAAAACGGATTTTATTTTCATATTATTCTGCACCCCCAAAAACCTTGAAAACGATACCCATACCAAAGAAAAAAACCTCCAATAGTATCCAAAACTGGGATTTTCCGTAGCTTGCAAATTGAATTTTTAGCAGCTATTAATTTATCAATCAAATCTTCATTAGCTACTTACATGGTATAATGGTCACCAACTCATCGTTGCTAATTGGATTAAATTTCGCTACTTTTTATCGGCCGATTTTTGTATTTTTTGTCACTTGAGTGATTTCACCAGTTTGGTAATTTAGTCGCCAACATATTAATTCGCTGCCAAATTCAGCAATACAGTATGCTCACGTGCAGTCACCAACTTATTTTTTGTTCACTCGATTAATTATATCCCTTATTCAAATATTGTACGTCTAGAGTACATACTAATTACAATAATTAAAATATGTAATATTCATAGTAGTAACCAAGATTCGAAAAAATCGAAAATCCGGATTTTTAAATGAAAATCCGGATTTTTAGAATTTTTCGAATTTCGAAGTATCCGGATTGCAACCCCTACTTGCGAGTGACTTGGTGTGTTCTGCAAAGGCAAGCATGACGGATGTTGAGCACGTATCCTTATATTTTATTGTAAATAGAACAGCCTCCGTGGTCTAGTGGTTAGAGCTTGGCTCTCGACTCGGAGGTCGTAGGTTCTAATTTCGATTCCCGCACTGGAACAACAAAAAATGTTGTTTCCAAGTTTGGTTAGGACAATGCAGGCTGATCACCTGATTGTCTGACAAGAAAGATGATCCATGCGTCGGATGGGCAGGTAAAAAGTCGGACCTGCGCCTCATCTCTCGTCAGTCGTGTCGGTTATCCGTTCCACTGGATTACGAGAGTAAAAAAAAAGAGTGCCTTTGTGTACTGCGCACACACTTGGGCACTATAAAAATACTACTGTGTAACTGGCTAGGCTACAATAAAACCAGCCACCGTCACCGAAATCGGCGTGGGGAGTTATTTATTATTATTATTGTAAAAACAGAAATCGAAATAAAAAGAAACGAAAAGTACGGCAAAGAAGATGGTAGATGTTACAAATTCATAAAAACTGTTTACTGGCTTATTCAATAATGTACTAAGGCTACTCCACGCATCAGCTACTTTTTTCTCATAATACACAATAATATATCTATGGACGCTTCACACCAAGTCTATCTGGTCCCGTGGTAAGTTCTCGAAGAACTTGTGTTACGGGTACCAGACAACAGAAATATATTTAATAATTTTTATATTATACACATATTTAAGATTTTTATTGTATTATACACATATTTAATACACATTCATGACCCAGGAACACAGATTTTTTTTTGTTCCCTCAGCGGGATTCGAACCCGCGACCCCCGGCTTTAGCACCAACACGCTCAACCACTGAGCCACAGAGGTCGTCTCATCTAGCAAAAGCAACGACGTGGCGACGATAATGTTATTGTGTATTATATGTACCTATAACTAGCCGATGCCCGCAACTTCGTTTGCGCCTAACTGACGAAAGCGGAACCCTATTTTTTAAACGGAACCCTAAAATAAAAGTAGCCTATATTAGACCTTATGACATCAGCTATCTGCCAGTGAAAGTCCCGCGAAAATCGGTCCAGCCGTTTCAGAGATTAGCCGGAACAAACAGACAGACAGACCGACAGACAGACAGACAGACGGACAGACATTTTTAAAAATTTGTATTTTATTGTAAGTACTGAATATACTTTCAGATGCATTATGTGAAAAGCTGTTAATTTGATGTTACAAACAGACACTTCATTTTTATTTATCTGTATATAGATTTAGTTCAAAAATAAAAAGCATAAAAAAATACAAAACAAACTTTGCTATAGATTTTTATTGTATATTATATTATGTCCATGACCCGGGAACACAGGAAACTTTTTGTTCCTTCGGCGGGATTCAAACCGGCGACCCCCGGCTTGAGCACTAACACGCTCAATCACTGAGCCACAGATGACAGAGGTCGTCTCATCTGGCAAAAGAAACGACGCGGCGACGATAAAATGTAACATGTTATTGTGTATGGTTATATGTATAACTAGCTGATGCCCGCAACTTCGTTTGCGCAGATCTAACGAAAGCGGAACCCTATTTTTTTAAACGGAACCCTAAAATAAAAGTAGCCTATGTTAGACCTTATAATATCAGCTATCTGCTAGTGAAAGTCCCGTGAAAATCGGTCCAGCCGTTTCAGAGATTAGCCGAAACAAACAGACAGACAGACAGACAGACGGACAGACAAAAATTTTAAAAATTGGTATTTTATTATAAGTACCGAGTATACTTTTAGATTCCTTATATGAAAAGCTGTTAATTTGAAGTTACAAACAGATGCTTCAATTTTATTTATCTGTATAGAATGTATAGAATTAGTTCAAAAATAAAAAGAAACATAAAAAAATACAAAACAAACTGACTTTCCTTTAGATTTTTATTGTATTATACATATCCATGATCCGGGAACACAGGAAACTTTTTGTTCCTTCGGCGGGATTCAAACCCGCGACCCCCGGCTTGAGCACCAACACGCTCAATCACTGAGCCACAGAGGTCGTATCATCTGACAAAAGCAATGACGCGGCGACGATAAAATATAACATGTTATTGTGTATGATATGTATAATTTAGTTCAAAAATAAAAAAAAACAAAACTGACTTTCCTACACTGCGTTAGAAACGAAAGAATTGTTCGATAAATACGCGGGTAAGGCGTGCGCTAGCAAAACTGACATAGGTCTGTCCTCGTCAACGCCTAGCGGGCGACTGTGGGGCGACTCTAGCGGCTTACGCACGCTGCATTTCAATATTAATTTATTGTTAAAATAATTAAACCAACATGCAAAATGTAACCAGAAATTATTCTTTTTTAAGTTATTAGCTTTTCCTAGATATGATTTTTGAAAGTAAAACTATCATGAACTTCATGAACAAAAAGAAAAATATTCAAATTTAGCCTCCTCTTCGGAATTATTTTTGATCGAGTGAAGTTTTCAATATTATGTTTCGAACCACAAATTGTAAAAGAACATTAAGTAAACAACAATGTGTATTTTTTTTGGCTTTTTAAAGTTACTATTTGTTTGTTTATTATCGATTCAAAGTCATGTAAAATTGGGTCTACGCGGCCTTAAACAGCCTAATATAAAAGTTTTATTTGTACCTATTACATCGTCTTACGTCTTAGGGGCCGTCCATTAATCACGTGATGTTTTTAACAACTTTTTAGAAAGTTAAACAACACTACGCATCTACAACCGATAATAATTTCGGTATGCATAGACTAGATTCGAAAATGAATACACGTGATGTCTCCTTATACCCCCTCCTCCCCTTGGTGATACTTGGTGATTTTTTGGACCCCCCCTCCCCCTTTAGGCATCACGTGATTAATGGACGACCCCTTATCATGATCACCAGCACCTTGTATTTAGAAAAGGTAGGTAGGTAGTGCTGCGTGTTAGTTTTTTGCCACTTCGGTAGTGTCGAGGTCACGGCACTGACACTATTGTAGCGAGTGATCAATTGATCCGTTCCCATTTAACTACTTACCGAGTGAGACTAACTTATAGTTACCTACCTATCATTCAATTTATACTCTGTTCGGAACCAATTTCACTCGACCCGGCTTCGCACGTGTGCAATGTATAATACATAATATAAACCTTCCTCTTGAATGACTATTGCTGAAAAATGCATTAAAATTGAGTAGTTTAAAAGGTCTAAACTCAAGGCTAACAAGAGAAGGAAACAAACAAATGACAATGACACAGTAATTTGTTCTTTCTTTTAGTTTACGTATAGATTTAATTGGACAGAGTATTATGTACGTCTTAATTTTATATCACGAGTGACGACAAGCAAGTATGAAGTACCTAACTACAACTCACTGGTTTAAGTCGCGTAAAAAATAAAACGAACCATATGAAAAAAGAACGTGCCGAGTCCTGTCATTCCTGCGGAATAGTAATACAAGCAGGATCACGCTTATAGTCTTTACTAGGGTTGCCATCCGTCCGGGTTTCCCCGGATTTGTCCTAGTTTAACGGGCGTCCGGGGAGCGTCCGGGCCGGATTTTATTTGCTGTCCAGGTTTTTGTAGGCAGAATTAGGAAGGCTTCATTTTGTTTTAATTTGCACCTATAATATCTTCCTTTCTTTTTGATATCGCCATAGACGGGTAAAAACTGTTCTATGTCCGGGTTTTGTACTCCAAAATCCGGGGTTTTCACGCGTCTTGTCCGGGTTGTCATATGTAAGAGATGGCAACCCTAGTCTTTACTATTCGCTCTAGATACATCACACTTAAAAGAGCTCAAAAGTGACGTCAATAACTCAATACGAAGCTCCCCTCCCCTTTCGCCTCTCGCAGGATTCACATTTTCGTCACACTCGAGAGAGAGGTCCTCATTACCGAGCTACCCTCCCCCCACCCCACTCAAGGGGTGTCACAGAGTCGATTATCATAGGCATAGTGTATCAGCGCGCGGCCTACTTCGCGGGTTACGCAACCCCGCGGGAAAGTGACCAGCCGCCGTCGATGTGCAATTTCTAGACACATTCTAGAAATCGCCCATCGACGTGATCGACTAGATTAATGGCAACCGTTTTTCCAAAAAGTCCTATTTTATAGGAATAAAAGCCATTCATAAAACCGGCCATATTCGAATGAAACTCGCGCACGTAGTTTTCGTGCCACAGTGGCGACGGTAGGTTTCCTTCATAGGCAAGCCCTAGCCTGTACAATAGGTGTGGATTGGATGGAATGGAGTTAAATGAACCTCACGCCACTGCCACATTGAGCACTAGTATAATTAATATCGAGCAAAAAACAGCGAAAAATCAAGTTTCGTGTATGGGTGCTTAATAAAGGGTTTAGATTTTTTTTTTACAACATAGAAAAACATTTTTTTAACATTTAACCGTGAATTACTTTCGACGCAGACAGACGATTTCATGACACTTTTGAGGGAACATTTAGAACACTAAAATATGTACTCGTATACCTACACCTTGTATACGAGTACATATTTCAACACAAATAGTGCGCGGTGCCTTAAACGTGTGCATCTATTTATTCAATATCGGCGTTCTGACCCAGGGCCCGTTAGCTTATCATACCAATTATGGAGAAAGTCATATATTTTTAAAATACTGGATTACCAACAGTCTCCTTTTCTTTCGAAAATTCTAGTCAACATCAGCCACAAAACAGTTAAAAGAATATTTTTCACATCATCTAAGTGAAAATTTGGATACTTACATACCCAGTTCTACGAATATAAACTATAAATTCTATTTTTCTAGTGGACACATAACATAGGAATTCTGTCACCAAGTACAAACTGGTTCAATGAGAATTAGTATATTGTACAAAACAAAGGCTGCGTTTCTATTATGCAAGTACCTACTAGCTTCCAATTGTACTTGGCTCGGTGGTAACTAAAGTTGCGTATAACTTGTACGTAAGCCAAACTACCGCACTTATGCCTACATAGTACTTGCACAGCGTAATAAAGATACAGTGGGACAACGCGTTTGAAATCGCCCGAAATGCCGCTTTTGTGTGGGTATTCGTCATTGCTGCAGGGTTGTCACAATAATGTGTTTTATTAAAATCTGTTCTACATTTTGTGTATTCGTAGACCGTAGTATGTGTATGTAGAGTACTAGGAATAAAACAAAAAAAAATATATAGAAGTATTAATGAAAAGTTTTATTATAAAAAATACAAATGCGTATACAAAAGCTCAGGGTTCGCATGATATACATATATATGAACCATTGTAAATAAGTACCTACATACAACTCAAACGAAACACTGTCGCAAACCACTTAAAACAATCAAATTAAAAAGCGTCAACCCGGGCTGACGTGTCCCAAGCAAGTGTATGGCAGCTTGGGCTCGCTACCGCCCCTCTCTCACCCCTCACGCCCCGCACGATTGCTCTGTCTAGACGTGTCCGTTGGCCGACTGTAAATTCCATAGACTGTGGTACTTGCGTCTTGCAAGCTGGTAACTTGCATAATGAAAACATAGCTTTTGCTCAAAGGCTTACGCTGGCTCTACAGCTGGGTTGCCTAATCTACCTACTAATAAGTAATAATAACTCCCCACACCGACCTCGGTGACGGTAGCCGGTTTCATTGAAACCAGGCCAGTTACGCAGGAGTAATTTTATAGTGCCTAAGTGTGTGCACAGTACACAAGAGCACTCTCTCTTCCTGTACTCTCATAATCCAGTGGAACGGATAACCGACACGACTGACGAGAGATCAGGCGCGGGTCTGACTTTTTACATGCCCATCCGACGCATGGATCATCTTTCTTGTTAGACAATCAGGTGATCAGCCTGCATTGTCCTAACTAAACTTGGAAACAACATTTTTTGTTGTTCCAATGCGGGAATCGTACCCACGACCTCCGAGTCGAGACCCAATGCTCTAAACCACTAGACCACGGAGGCTGTTCTACTATCAAGATTTGAAACCCACCGCTGAAAGTTCGTGAGGATGTGTGGACTGTGGATGAATGGACACGTCCATTTCATCACGTCTTTCATACAAAAATCGCTCAACGGATTTGACTGAGGCACATAGATGGTTTAAAGTAAGTTGATCTATTCTCGGGACCTAAACTTGATAATTTAGGCTGGGACTATATTGTCCGGAATGCGTAAGGCCGGGGAAAATTCAGAGCATTTAAAAAGTAACTCTGCGCTACTACAATAGAGCTGAAAATCGAACATACAAGTATCGAGTCAAATGTCAATGTCATATTATATGCACACTCGACACTTCGATTTTCGCCTCTATTGTATTAGTGCAGAGTTCTAATTTGAGTGCTCAGAATTTTCCCGGGCCCGCCGGATTCCTTATTTGGAGAACAAATTTGGTTAACATATTTGTGAGCCAACCTTAAAACATAGACATATTATACAGTCGAGGACTTTTAAAGGGAAACAATTCTGACATACATAATTTTAGCGAATCTTTAACCGTTTCCGCAGCGTACCTACACGCTTGCTCTCAAAAGGAAGAAAAAAACCCCGATTTTGAAACATTCTTGATTGGTGCTCCGCTCGTATTGAGCTCAGCATTATGATA
Source organism: Glaucopsyche alexis (assembly GCA_905404095.1). NCBI lineage: Eukaryota > Metazoa > Arthropoda > Insecta > Lepidoptera > Lycaenidae > Glaucopsyche > Glaucopsyche alexis. Next base: position 29,852,159 of record FR990044.1, read on the forward strand.
AATAGCCTAAAGCCTTCCTAAATAATTTTTCAATTCGAACCAGTAGTTCCTGAGATTAGCGCGTTCAAAATCTTCAGTTTTATAATATTAATATAGATTGTCAAGTTTTAGTGACGAGAGCTGGATTTCTAGATTCAAACATAGGCTTTAACTTTTATCCCGGTTCCCCGTAGAAGCAAGCTGGGGTGGGGTGGCAGAAACCACAGATCTCTACATTCATGAATCATGAAAAGCTTACGTAATTACACAAGAGTCAGTAGATATAGTAGATATGTCACCGTTAAAATTGTAAAAACTGTTAGAATGTAATAAAACTAGTGAAATTGTAAAATGTTGATAAGACTTCCGACGCGAATATGCTGCCTATAATTTAACCCATTATTTTTCGTTAGATTTATTTATTATTTGTAAATATCTCCGATATTTGTGCGAATTTTAAGTTCATACTTACCATAATGAATGTTTTTGTATATGATGTGAGTAAACTAATGATGTAGGTTTTGTTTACCAATTTCGCAAAAAAAAAATTTTTTTTTGGTACTGAAGCGGAGCGAAATTTTGTATACAAATCGCTGTACCTTTGAAAATATTGACTTTTGATATACGGTTTCTTCTGAGAAGTTACTCATATTTATGAGTACTATTCATTTATGCAATAACAAAAAAATTAGTCCGAATGCCTATTGTATATTCCTACTTTTTAATCTTTTGGTATATTTTTATTTATATTTTTTGGTATATTTTTATTTATATTTATATTTTTACGGTGACAAATACATACCAACGCTGAGCCTCCTCTGGTCGTGGTGGTGGGGGTGGCGCTTGGCCGGCACCGGCGGCGGGGACTGCGCCACGCACGCCTCCTTCGGACTGCCGGCGCTGCTGCCATCGCTGGAAGAGTAGAACAGGTTTAAATGTAGCCGAAAACATAGGTAGGTAGGTAGCAGGTAACTAGGTAGAAGATAATGGTAAATAATATTGAATGTTCATTGTTCATTAATCAAAACAAGCCGTTGGACTAATCCAAGAAATTTTGACTGGAATAGTTAATAGGCAGAAGACGTTCGGTTTTTTTATAGGAATATGATTTAATATCTATGGACGCTTCACACCACTTCAATCTGGTCCCGTGGTAAGTTCTCGAAGAACTTGTGTTACGGGGTACCAGACAACGGAAATGGGTATAATTTAATACTTTTATACTATACACATGTTAAAGATTTTTATACATCCATGACCCAGAAACACTGAAAAACTTTGTGTTCCTTCGGTGGGATTCGAACCCGCGACCCCCGGCTTGATCATCGACACGCTCAACCATTGAGCTCCAGAGGTCGTCAAATAGATTTTTTGGTTACATTATTTGAAATATGGCACAGATGCTGCTAGAGTAGCAGCTATTCTCTTGAACCTTGTAAATCAAGACGCCTACTTAACCGTACAGTTACTCTACCCGGCCCATCGAACTCGTCTTTTCCGCTAAACTTGGGCGTTTCTGTCCCACATTTACATGACGCTATAACCTGTTATCGCCAAAGTGTGCCGAGGCCCGAGGCTCACCACCTCTTATCAGCTGTTATCAGCTCTGTACACAGCACGGAGAACCCTTATTTACTCGGACAGTACTGGGAACCACGGCAGTGTTGACACTAGGGCCTAGGACAGGTGTACAGAATAGGTTTTATGTCTGTAAAGAATTTTCAGAAATATGATTTTTTAACAAAGTATCAAAGAACCGCATTTGGTTGTAAATTAATGGAGTAAAATTGTAGAGTATTCTCTCCCCGATCATGTGTCTTTATAAGCAGTCATGGTTTTCAAAGTACCTAGGTAGTATTGGCATGTATTTTAACCTCACTAATGTCTATTAGTTATCAACTAATGAGTACAAGAACTGGTTAATGATCAGCAATTTAATAAATTATACATTTTTGACCAGTAGGCAAGCTGATGGATTTCCCTATTGTTTGTTTTAGCATTTCCTAGCCATCCGACCATAATGGCATAACCTACATGTAAGCCGAAAGTAGCATATTCATAAATAACAACATCATAATCTTCAGCAATCTCGTTGTTCCGACACTGGCCACATTTTATTAAGTGCCTATCGGATATCGGTACGTAGGTACCGATCGGCGATGTACTGCCGACCCGGGAACTGAACCTGCTAACGGTGAGAGTAAACCGGCGCGGACGAAAGCGAGCGCAGCGGTGAAAGCGGACATCGAACCGACCACACTTTTATACCTCATGGTGGTTGGGTTTGCACATATTTCACAACCGGGACTTTGCCGGCTAATCAACAGTATAACGCGTTTCAAATGAGAATAGGAACGTCAATGACCTTTTTCTGTCAAATATCACTATAAAAGTGCGATTTTCAGAAAAACTTATGTGCATATAAGTAAATATTATTCGTCTTGCATCGAATTTACTTAAATAAAAACATTAAATAGTAATCAATTATTATCTAAACATAAATCTAACTATCATAATAGTCTAAATTCGAAACAGTATGGCGCCGACTCGATCCTATTCTCATTTGAATCGCATTAAAGCAGTATATTTCAGTAAAATAAGGAATTTCCTATATAGGTATATAAAAAGCTATACACAACTAACCGATCCTTAACAGTCGGGTAAAAATAAGAAAAAAATATGAGACGAGGAATGGAATGGAAACATTAAATTAGCATCCCTCAAAATATGAACGTATAGATTTCATGATAAATACTCAGAATCGGGAGGGATGAAAACAAATCGCTTATGTTCTACACTACAGCGAAAACGGAAAAACATAAAAATAGTGCAAAGGATGTGGTGTGCGGTGTGGAATGCCGAATGGAAAAATTGTTCTATTTTTATTTTTTTGCCAGTTCTAAATTATTCTAGAGTGTAGACTGTAAAACTTCCGAATGAAATAAAATCATAAATTGACGACCTCTGTGGCTCAGTGATTCAGCGCTTTGGTGCTCAAGCCGGAGATCGCAGGTTCGAATCCTGCCGACGGAACAAAAAGTTTTTCTGTGTTCCTGGGTCATGGATGTGTATTAAATATGTGTATAATATAATAAAAATCTTAAATATATGTATAGTATAAAAGTATTAAATATACTTCCCATTGTCTGGTACCTGTAACACAAGTTCTTCGGATACTTAGCACGGGGCCAGATTGACGTGGTGTGGAGCGTCCATAGATATTATTATTATTATATAAATAAGTAAGTTGGTTTTCCGTACACTTTAAATTTTATTTTGACTCAAAATTACTAGGTATTTATTGTATTTTTAAACCTAACGGTTTCTGCAAGCAAAGTGCATAATGCTTCATGCCATACAGCTAGGGAATGTTATTATTCGACAAATTTTACTATTCGAATAATTCGAATAATGGCTAAACACTATTCGAATAAATTCGAATATTTCGAATAATACGAATAATGGCAATAAACTTTAAATACAAGTAATATAATGCGTTTATATATACCTGCATATTTAATAATATTAAAATGTGAAGTGTTTCACAACTTACTCTCAAAAAATCAACGTATTTTTAATAAAAAAATATTTTAACTTAAAATTCTAATTGCAATAACTTTTTAAAACTATTAACACACGAACGGTTTAGGTCTGGAGCTGACCATGGATTTGGTTGCCAACTAAGGGGTTTCTCACAAAAATTAAGGAAAAAATCCTCTACTGAGAATTTTTGGGCTTTGCGTTAGAGATTAGGATTTTCTGGTTTTTAATTGAATTAAGCTATTGATCGATGCAACATAGACAATCGATTTGAAAAGTCAGACCATAAAAATTAAGCTTTTGGTAGGTAGTATAATTTAATGTATAAAGAACAATAATATTACAGAACATATTTTATATTTATTTATTTATCAGTTGATTTAAGATTGGGGAGAAATACATTTGCAGAGTTGGAACACTGCACAGAAATCGGAATGCACTGTAAATAGTGCTCTGTTCTAATACAATAGAGCTGAAAACTCAAACACTTTCAGAAATACTTACATTTACCAACTCATGTCGGTAAATCCTAAAATTTACTCTTAAGTCTTAAGATTACCGTAGTTCAAGCTTTTACAGTAACATATATATAAATAAACAAGACAAACCATTATAGTAAAAAGCAGTCAAAAACGATTTTTATGTTATGTTATCATAACAAAAAACTTCATAGTTGGTAAAAAGTAAGTGGAAAATCTTTAATATTTAAAAACAATAATAATCTTTTTCCATTTTCAAGTTAACCATGTTTTTGTTAAAATTGTATATTAGCCCTTTGACCTGAAGATTTTTCTGAAACTAGGCATCAGTATGCGTTATACTGCAACAACGGAGTGTGTCATGTTACGAACCGTTTAGAAGATGAAGCGAAGGTACAAAGAGACTTAAAAATATCTAACAAGGCCGTGTAAGACTTTAATGGCAGACTCAACACTCGAGAAGACCGTTATATCGTTTCCACTTGTTGAAAATCAATACTTAAATGCAGTTAAGTTTAGCAACAGCTTCTTCAGACTCGAAGGGACTATGTTACTGTCAGGACATTGAAGAAGCTTATGCAAATCTGAAACCCTGAAGACCGATGCGAAAGGCGAGTGGTCTCACCTCTCAAACAGCCCCACTAACGGCTTCTACTACTAACACTGTGATATCTTCGTACACACGTACGTACACATACATATGGATGAACGAGAATGGTCCAGAATTTTGGCCCCAGATGAGTGGATTTCTATAAGGAGGCTAAGTAAACGTGACCTGGTAGGCGATATCTTCAAGCCTACTTTTCAGAATGAGACCAGTATGCTCAGGCAGAGTACCTACTTATACAATGGGCTGGCATACCTTCAGGAAGCCGCACTAAGTATGTGGCCATGACAATTGGACCTCTAACTAGAGAAAGATATGGTCAAGAGATTCTCAAAGAGAACGCTAGGCCGTATTTAGCAAATAGGTATGGGTGACGGATCGATACTAATGCATTTTAATGTCCTAACCTCAACCCGATTAAGTATACCCTGAGATGAGCTTAGAATGTTAGTCAGAAGCTGCAGATTGTCGCCTACAGTTAGTACAGCACTAAACACGCTCTTATATAAGAATGGGAGAATATTGCATAAATCGGATCTAAAACCTCGTTTTCAGTATGACAAACCCGCTCCAAGCTGTTGGTAAGCCCCGACGAGTAATTCAAAATCGCAATATTAAATGTAAATTTAGTCTATAAGAATAAGATTAAAATGGTTATTTTTTGTTTAAAGATAAAATATATAATTTACTTTTGAAGAAAGCTGATAAATCTTGTTATAATATTTTGAAAATTATGAAATTTTAAGTTTTGCAGGCCAGTGTAATACTGTAGTTGTCAACTCAACTTGGTATCCTTTATCGTTTTACTCTGTCCGCATCTGTCTATCTTTCTGTTTGCTCTTCTAGCTATATTGCGTCTAGATGTCAGTTTTGGTTTGATAAAAAAAATGTAATTTTATTATATAGTTAGGAGTGGCTTTCCAAGTTTCCATATATGTGAAGTGTATGTTGAATATTATGTCTTTTGAAATAAAGGCAAAGTTTTATACATGGCTTTTACAAAGTCACCCATTTCCAAGTAATCGGCCTCCAAATTGGTTTCACCTCCTCTGTCATTTCTGAACTATGAAGATTATAAACTTGCAATTTTCCAAACTGGTAAACCATACTAAGTTCTCTTTAGGAAAATTATTTTGAACGAAATCGAACAGTATATAACTATTTAAGAATATGAAAATAAAAATCGTATTACGCTTAATAGTTACAGAACCCTCCTTAGACACGACGTGACACGCTCTTGGTTAGGCTATTTTAACATTGCGTGTGAGCATGGCGTTTTTCGCTGGGGTCTGTAGGAAGTATTCATCTTAAATGTATATATTTTTTAAAACAGTTTTGTATTCTTCCACAAACAGTGTTCTAAAATGTGTTTTAGGATATTATCATTGACGAAAAAATTTATAAATAATAATAATAATGTATTAAATAACGAAACTTTTCTGGTTTATACAAGTTTTTTTACTAGTATTAACATATTTTTTAAAAATAAATAAAATAATTTATTATTCGTTTTATTCGAAATATTCGAATATTGAACCCAGTCATATTCGAATAATAAAATCGTCGAATATTCGAATAAAACGAATATTCGAATATTCGAATAATATTCCCTACATACAGCACACTCCAAGCACTCCATACATAAAATCCACGATATTAGAAAACGGGAAACTCAAAGTCAAGCGATACTTTTTCTCTTTAAATTCTTTCGGTAGGCTATTCACTCCGAGCCAGTCCTGTGGAGGAGCCACAAAAAACCGCCGAAAAAACCAACCCCAACGACTATAGTGCGCAAGGGTCCGGTCAATGAACCTCGTACTTTGGGGTACACGGCATGGGTGATGGGTGACGTTTTAGCGATATTGGACCTTAACATTTTAAACTATTATTATTAAGTATTTTTATAAAAGTAGAAAAACATAAACAAATTTTGGGTTGTGTTGATTTTAATACTGGGTTGAATTTTTTAACATTGATTGTGTTCCGTGGAAAATAGGGCTAACAAAAAAACGTAAGGAAAATGGCGACCGCTGGCGTTAAATAAGCAAAATGGCGGATTATGTTGGCAGTATTGAAGTTAGCAAACGTGTCCTGGCCGATAATAATAATCTGTTTTTTTTCTTTAGCGCTAACAAGCGCTATTTTCCGCGGAACACATTATACAGCCACAGCCAACGTGTCAGTCCGGACGTGTTGGTCGGTGCGTTAACCCAACGTTAATTTTTAAGTCGTTATACATTAAATAAATGATTGTACATAATAATATTATGAAATATTATTATGTACAATCAATCACCATACTTATTCTAAATAATTCATCGTAAGAAATGACGAATTTAGCTAGACCGTACTTTAATAAAACAAAAAAAAAAAAACAAAATGTGCTAGCAAAGCGTTCCAAATTTAAATCGGGCCCGCAGTCCGCCTTTGGAGCATTTCTTCGAACAATCCAAAAATAACTTTATTGTATCGCATTAGAGTTTACATTACAACTTAGCATTTATGACGCAAAATCAAAACAACAAATGCACGCCATCCTTGTCACTCAGCGAGTTTTTATGATGTAAGAACAAGATAAGAACATTGTTGCACGTGGGACGGAAAACTCATGGTATTTTCCGACCGTCTGCGTTCGCTTCGGTCTACTGGGAGTGGTTAAGTTACGTAGTAAGATGAGACGGCAAGAGGAAAGCTGTTGGCACAATACGAAGGTTGGCGAATTTCCTGTATGGATCGACACTGTGAGTTCATGAGTTGTGACTTGTGTGACGTATTAGTTATTAACTGACTGCGAAAAAAGAAAGAGTTGTTTCTTATGAATCATGAAACAGGAAAGCCAGGTACCTATATCCGAAACGACAAAAAGAGTATCACGTGTTAAATTTAACCATTGACCCGGAATCGTTATTCGTGGTCAAGCCAACTATTTGTCCTATCGATAGTCAATATTATAAATGCGTAAGTAACTCTCGTCTGTCTGTCTCGCTTTCACGCCAAAACTACTAAACTGATTAAAATGAAATTTGGTACACAGATAGACTCGAGAAAGGACATAGGCTACTATTTATCGCGGGGAAATGTACGGTTCCCGTGGGAATTTTATTTACAGTTTACTAAACCGATCATCATGAAATTTGGCACAGATATAAAGTAGACCACGAGGAAAGACATAGGCCACTTTTTATCGCGGAACATATACGGTTCCCGTGGGTTACTGTACTTACACGGGCGGAGTCGCGGGTATCAGCTAGTTGTTCATAGTATCCTTATCCATAGGTATTAGTATAATTTAAGATCATAATGTTATTTATATAATAACTAATAAATAAAACAGTTCCTGCACGCAAAAATATGATTATCTCGGAATTCGGATATTCATTATCATCATCATCTGCATCCGGTTAAAGTTCTGTGGTGACTGGTGAGTAATGTTGGTGACTATACCGTCTGTCCAAAAATCTCAAGTCACACGTTACGCGAGCATTTTCTCAAATAATAAGTAGAAACTTAAATTCAACTATAACAACTAGAAATAGGATTGAAATTGGAATAGCAAAATGTCGAGTAGTCCTTTAGTCCTTATTTTCAAAACGATAAGGTTCAGAATCACAGCAAGAAGCACCGTTTTTCTACAAAGGACGCATCAGAGGCATGCTCAGTCCTTTGTTACTTTGCGCGATAACTTTACTTTCGTGATTGAGGCGGCTCGTAAAGGGGCGAAGGCTTGTCTTGCTAGTTGCTACATACAACTTTCATCATGTAGGTAGCTTTGATATAAACATAGATAAAAAAACCGGGTTCCGTACAAAACGGCAAAAAGTTCACGTTTGTTGTACGGGAGCCGAAGGAGGTGTTAAATAGTTATTTTATTCTGTTTTTAGTATTTTTGCTGTATAGCGGCAACAGGACTACACCTTCTGTGAAAATTTCAACTGTAGCTACGGTCTGACAGACAGACGGACAGACAGCGATGTCTCAGTAATAGGGTCCCGTTTTTGTACCCTTTGGGTACGGAACCCTAAAAAACAAAGACAACACTTTCATAAGAGTTGGGCTTGGGATGTATTGACGATACATAGCAACATTTAAAAAAAAAAAAAAAACTAAGTAACAATTATAAATGTTCGTGTTTACAAAAGTACATCGTTTACACTTTACATCATCTGACAGCACTTTCCAACCGATACAACATGCGATCTTAAAGAAATGACAACCTCGAAGACGAAATACATCTGCGAACCTCTCACTCTGACTTTTTCTTGTTATAACTTGTCTTTTGCATGGTAATAACTTACATTTTAAGGCTAGTTTCCATCGCTAAAAAGTAAAACAAAAATATTGCACACTTTTTTATGCAAACGAGCGCCTGGTGGAAGCACCAACACCCAGAGGAGTCACAATAGTTGTCACGAGAGTTGCGTTGAACAATGAGTCAGTCATATAGTCGGGCGATTTCACCAATGAAATTGAACGCGCTTAGTATACCCTAAACTCGCTTTGCGCGTTTAAACGCGCTTCTAACTCCGAATTACATTTCATCAACGTAAACAAAACACGTTTCTAGCTAAGCTGAGTTTAGGTTCTGAACTCCGGATTTCGTCGGTTTAACTTCGTTGAACGCGTTCAAGAGCTATCATGTACGAAGTGTCATAAGATAACAGTTGTCATGTTTGTATTTATAAAATCAGTATTCATTTGTGTTTAATATCACATTAGGTAGTTTCACAGAAATCGAATTTCTAGAAAAACACACTTTTCCAAATATATTTTACGTCTTTAATATTTTAACTCAGTTTTCGTTATCGCGATTAGCGTAAATATGGTGAAACCCGTTAGGCGTAAAACGAGACGCATGAACTCGCTTAGTGAGAACTAAGTTTTATAAAACGAAGTTTTTATTGCGAATGGTGAAATCGCCCCTAACAGCGGTACCGTCAAAAGGAATATTTAGTTGTGAAACTACTATCCGAAGATCTTTAAACAACAGCCTTAGGTGTGTCCCGGCAAGCCCGCATGTAGGTGTGTGTAGGTTCGAATCCGCGATTAGCCCGACTTGCGAAAGTAATTATGATTGTCTGAGTAATTACGGAACATTACTGGTGGGAAGGGTTGCAAAATAAACGAATATTAGTCATTAATTGCTAGTCTTTCCATATAAAATTACCTAAATATATATAATACAAGTTACGACATACTATGGCTTACTAAGCTTACTAACCTACATACTGGATGAAGATCCGAAGGTTTTGTCTCTATCTTTAACACTACTAGATCTTAGATCTTAGATATTAACTTTACAGACTCAGATCTTATTATAATAATTATCTTCTATAATCTTTCAAAATAGAACGAGTCTTCACTTCGATCCTTAAATTAGAAGCGGACTCCTAATTAAGGTAGTGCTGCCAAATCATCAAATCATACATAACTTCATAAAAAGTAACAGACGGTGATTAAAAAGCCCGTATATTACTTTATGGCTTCATTTCCTTGATTAGTTCTGCAATGAGCACTCTTTACTGGTAATTAAGTGGAAACTTTTCATACTTAATGACATTTCTTACTTGCTTTGGTTCATATAACTCTCATGTTTACCATGCTCAGTGCAAGAGCACCCTAAGGACCCTGAACATCTATTTATTTATTAAGTCGTGGGATACCAATTCCTTAACTCTCATCGGACATCTAAAGGTAGCCTTCTATGCGTCTGCGACTTATTTAGTGATCCATAAACTAAGCAGTGGCTCCGCGACCCTATTTCGGTCCCCCCCCCCATAAAGATATTCAGCCGATAGTCGGAATACGCACAACTCGACACAATGAGGTTGGACAAGAAACCTTCACCGGCTTGCGCAAGCCCTCCGCACAGCCCTGACCGTGAGTCAGTTTACTCGATCATGACACATTTAACACTTTTACAAGTTATTGCAAATTTTAGCGGCCCTTGACAAAAAAAACCGGCCAAGTGCGAGTCGGACTCGCGCACCGAGGGTTCCGTACAAACCTGTAGTGATTTTGTTACAGCTTAAAGGTATTATAGATCTGAGTATTTGATATGAATTTTAATTTAATACATCTACGCGTTCGTGAGGAAAGGGGTAGTATGTTTAAAATTATTAAAAATAGGTATTTTTATTAGGTACATGATGTAACTAAAAATTTACGGTTTTCGTAATTTTTCCTTTATCTGTGCTTTAAGGCTGCGCTAGTCGGTTTTTTCTCCATACAAACGCTGTTGGTGATTTACTCCAGAGTCAAACATTGTAGACCCAAATTCTAGCGTAATATCGATTTTTATGACACTTATCTAGGTCGGTATTTGCTTATATTTCTGAAATTCAAATTAGTGTAGAAGATAATAGCCTCCAAACATCGCATTTTTAGCGCAACTTTGAACGTAAATAAAAATTAAACCAAGAATGATTATAAAAAAGCAAGCAAATACCGACACAGTTCGATTATTCAGCAATTGAGATAATTTTACTTCAGACATGACACAACGGCTGTATCTTTTGATTGCGTTGGCTTAGAAATTTGATTTTTTTCACAACTTCAAGGGACCGTAGACTTGAGTATATGATATAAATTCCAGGTTGGTACCTCTACGGCTTCCCGAGAAAAAGGGTCTTGACTGACAGACGGACGGACAACAAAGTGATCCTATGAGGGTTTCGTTTTTTCCTTTTGAGGTACGTACGAAACCTTAAAATCAAACCCTTTTGGATGTACGAACGATGTGATATTAGATGATATCATTGCATTGGTGAGAGTAATCATGTTAGAAAGGCAAACTAGATGAAAATGTGTAATGCTATGGTTTTGAGTGTCATAGTAATAACTTCGTTCCTTTAAGTTAATATCATTATGCCCTGCTACTTATAGCCAGTCAAGAAAGTATATAATATATTATATGATTTATATGTCACCGTAAAATTATAAAAACCGTTAGATTGTAATAAAACTAGTGAAATTGTAAAATGTTGATAGACTTCCTACGCGAATATGTTGCCCATAATTTTACACATTATTTTTCGTTACATTATAAATATATACCTAGGTAGTTTTTAATCTTTTGACAAGTAGGTATTTTTACAATCTTGTTAGTTATTTTACAATCTAACGGTTTTTACAATTTTACGGTGACATATATAAATCAATATTATTGTCATCAAATCTAAAGCTATCAAACACCAAAAATTTACTATTAAAGACAAAGTGCACCATTTGGTCGAAAATACAATTATTGTACATTTTTAAGAATATAATTATACCGAAAGGCAATGCCTAACAATAGTTTTGAAAAACTCTTTGTTTATATTTTAAAATAATCAGGTCAGTGCTTTTAAACTACGTCGTCGGCCTCATACAAGAGTTTTTGTCGGGTACTTTAGTTATAATTATACGAATTATATAGCCTCATCAACTTTTTGCACCAAAACAGCTTCCTTTTACCTTGAAATGGTACCATTATCATATTTTGTAACATAAAGGTCTTATTTCAATTTCTCGATCTGCAGAACAACGTGGGCAGTGGGCTTAATGCTGATTTACATCAGCAATAAAAAAGTACGGTACGTGAAATAAAGGGCAGTGAAATAAAGGCAGGTTTTCCTTATACTAAGGCAAGCTTGGAAGGGACTTTATATTTTCAAAGGCTTTGCTTTACAATCGTAACATAAAAGTTGCCCATAATAAAGCTACAGCCTATTTAACAAACCAATGCCGTGGACGGCCATAAAGTGTCATAATTCTCAGTTCGTATTGGCATTTTGGATGCATTTCGGCACTCTACGAGTTGTGAAGTCAAATAGCTTTTTACCTTATTCGGCGTGCATTCCATATCATTACAGTAAGTGCCGAGTTCTCCTTGACTTTATTAACCAAAACGTTTGCGGCATATGCCAACTATGGGTATTTTCACACGGCGATAGCGCCTGAATAGTTTTTTGTGTCATAGCTTTTCCATTTTTCACAGCTGCTTCTTACAAATTACCCTTTTGTCAATATGAAGCTATTTTAAAAGAAAAGACTCCAAATAAGACTTACTTAAGCGATGCTCTAAGATTTAAAGTTGCCTACGGGCTACGACTATGTATTACAAATTTTATAACGTTGTTTGTCATTTTCGAAAGGAAAATCCGACGGAACATGCTGTATGGGTCTTATACCAATCGTAATTCGCATCCGATGTTACATACTGTCTAATCTAATCATTCCCAACTTTTAGACTACAAATAAGGGCAAATGTTTGAGTGGTTCGCTCAATACACATACGAATAGGATACGCTTTTCAACTTTCGTGTAAAATGTAGCCCAAGCAGAAACAATTGACAACGAATAATTCGCAACGTTCTCGAGTGAAAATTGTATAGGAACCGTCATGATTTCCATACATTTGATATTCGATGACGATTGACAATACGAGTACTTTGTCGAAAATTGTTCGTGCTTCGGCTGGTAAGATAAAGTAGACCAAATGGATTACGTAGGGAAGTTAATTACAAGCCGTGGAGTATTGTTGGCTGTTGCGCTCAAGCCGCCGCTGCGCCCGCGCAGTCCAAACTCCAACTGTTACAAGGTCCCACTCGCCTGTGTTAGTGGGTCGCACCGAGCATGACTGTGAAGTGTGAAGTGGCACGGTCTGTTGATTGTTGGAGGTTGCCAAATCGCTTCCGAGTTCCGGGTCAGTTTTAGGAGCTGACTCCATGTCCTGAACCGTGACCTTTGTGTGAATCGAATGTTTTATATTTTCAACCCCCATTCTACGTAAGTTGTTATAAGGACGAGGGTAGAAAAAATCTAGACGTTGAACAGGAAATAATTCCAAATGTGTTGCTAAAGTACCTATTTGAAACGATTATTTTAGTATACTATTAAGTAATTTAACGACCGAGACGATAGAAGATAATTCTATCTTACGGAGTTTCAACAGGTGTTCACTGTTCAGTGTGTCAACAACTACGCCAGCCTACAGGATCTGGAACCAGCGCTGTTCTGACCTATGTCATCACTCATCACTCATCGTCATCGATCGACGATATAAAATGCAAATCGCCTGGACCTTCAGCCCGCAACCGCAGTTGACAAGTGTTACAAGGTCCTCTTTGTTCGCGGTCGATACCAGCCAACCGCCATCGCCAGCCGTTGCCAACCTCGCATAAAGAACAACAGACGACATTTGGCGCGGCGGAAGTATGTGGATATTTAAAACAACCTCTCGCTGTTGAACAAAGGGTATTCCATTAAATACGATGATGGCAAAATCTGGCGAGTATCAAAAGCATCGATTCTTGTCAAATATGAAAAAAAAAATGTCTCATCAGTGAGTAATCATGTGGGTTGACCGTGTAATAAAATACACGCACATATTATAGTTCTCATTTCGACTACAGTTACGGCATAATAGTGCGATAAACCTACATTAGTTACAAAGCCACTATCGTTTGTTTATCTTAGAGTTTTGACAAAAATAAAAAAATAAATGGCTAAACTTATTTTACCTTCGCTAGTAAGGTTTGCTATTTATGAAAACAAAATTGAATAATTTGAGTCCACAGTCCATTGAATAATTTGAGACTATGGAATATAGATAGATCCATTGGGTTTCTTGAACCCAAGTTTTAAGCAAAATGGCGGATTATGTTAGCAGTATTGAAGTTAGCAAACGGGTCCTGGCCGATAAAATCTGTCTTTTTCTTTAGCGCTAACAAGCGCTGTTTTCCGCGGCACACAGTGAATGGTAGTTTAAAAATATTGATATTCACATGACGGGAGTACCTACTGAGGGCCATGACGTTTTTTTTAATTATTTGATAACCACGGAAACTACGACAGTCTCCTCACCGCAGTCGCTAGTCGTGACGAGGAAGCCTCAGAGACAATTAATTGCTATTAACATAAGCCGTTAGCCTTGTTCTGGATTTCCGCGCGAGCGACGCTCGCGGGCCGCGGCTGAACAAATATGGATGTTCCAACAATTCCAACCACATTGAGCAGCGGATGAAATGTGTAAAACGGTGCAAATCCTGCATTGAATGAGGGCTAAACATTTAACAAAAAACAGTTTGAACAAAACTAAACATTACAATATTATATGCGTATAGCCCACGCGTAGTTTTTTTAAGCAGAGCCGGTTTTGTTTCACGTCTCCTACGGAACGGAGCTATAGGTATGAGTATGACGTATGCGTAACGCATCATCGGTGACATGACATGAGCATCATCACATTTATTTTAGGTGCCAGCCTGATACTCGTCTGACAATAGATGATCGATGAATACAGAAGCGCACTAAAATCTCGGCAGGGGGCTTATAGTATATGTAGCTATTTCAACAAAAACTTTCAGTTTGGCCACATTTCTATTGCACAATGCGGCGGGTTTTGAGAAATGCTGACTGGAGACCCCCGCCTATAAGTTTCGAACAAAAAACTCCTGCAATCTGGAACATGTGCGCGACACAGATTGTGTTTGAATAATATTCGACAATCTTGCGTAACCAAGCACACAGGCGGAGCTTAATAAAGAGAATTATAACTCGTAGGAACTTAAATAAACATTGAGTTGGTAGTGGGTACACGCTTCAAATCAAAATTATTGCGATAAAATTCTTTGTTTGGCTTGGCCAGTATTGTCACTAGAAAAGCATTAATTGAAACGTGTTTGAAACGTATTTAGTCACGTTTTCGTCCCTTATACTGTTTTTATTACATAACGACTGGCTGTTTCATCAACGTTGCCAATATACACGTATAATAAGTAATGACAACTGTAAGTAGGATACTTAAATTTATTTTGTTTATAGGGACTTTTTTATTCTTTCGGGGAAAGTACTGATTTCTCGAAAATACACACCCCATAGGGCTACTACAACGCTACTTACAAATACATTTACTAACGCTACTTACAAATACATTTAAAAATCCTACTAAGTACTATTATAAATGTGTTATAAATGTGAAAGTTTGTAAGGATGGATGTGTATGGATGGATGAATAGATGGATGTTTGTTATTCTTTCACGCAAAAACTACTGAACAGATTTTGTTGAAATTTGGTATGGTAGTAGTTTAGGCTCCAGATTAAAACAGGCTACTTATTAAGTTAAAAAAAGTCAGGTGGGATATTTTATTTACGCGAGCGAAGCCGCGAACAACAGCTAGTGCTGAATATAGCTGCAGTATTAATTTTGTAACTAAGTTTTTACCGTATACATAATATGAACTTGGTAAATGAACCCTAACACCCGTATCATTAGTTGTTTCCTCAAATCCGCCTCGACTCAACCTCAACTGAGGTATCCTTGAGAAGTTCCTCGAATTTGGTATTCTTAAACGTAATTTCTACCTCAGCTGTTTGCTCCTCCAGTAAGGTTGAGTGGAGATATGGTGTCATAGATAATCATAGAAAATATATTTTTTATGTTAACACCAATAGTGACCAATAAAACTAGATCCGAATTTGACAAAACGATAATATAACCCTTCGTTAATCTTGTGTTATCGTTTTCGCAACGCTTTAAGTAATTTTTTAACGGCCCACCCTTTGGTAACCCCTGTTATTTCCACGAATTGGTAGGTTTAAAAGTGGTAAAGTGACTTCTACTCGAAATAGACGTTTGATTTTCGCGTCGAAATAGACGCTCGAGGGAGCCTCAAGGTACGTCTTGAGGTACCTTAAGTTTGACAGTTGATTCTTCGACTTGCGTAAGGAAATTCCTCAAGTCGAGGCCATTTTGTTGAACTAATAATACAACTTTTGTGGATTGAGGTTAAGTCGAGTGGAGGAAATCTCGAGGAAACAACTAATGATATGGGTGTTAGTGTCATGTACCTCGGTCCTCGGTGCATCGACCGTACCGTACCTATAGAGGGCAAAAAACACACCACCTGGCGGAATAAGGGATTCTAATGCGTACTGCCTGCCAGATGGTCGACGTGTTCACTACACCTTCCGACAGTTGAATAATGATGAAGTAAATATTGAATATACATAGCACCTACATAAATGGAACCTAAAAGGTGTATCCCACCAAAACATTCAGTAAAAAACTAGCCAAGTCTCGATGGAGCTGCTTGTTTATCTCTAAAAAGTAATGAAATCTAGAGAAAGCCGTGCCAAGTCTAAGGTTCCTTACTGCGATTTCTTTATTATTATAGTTAATGTTGTGTGACTTGGCCGTTGAACATTCTTTATACGTTAGTGGCTACAAGTCAATTTTGTTTACACGTAATGTTATACCTGTTGTAACTACATATGTCTGTTAAGCGAGATAGCCTATACTGGTATCGGTAATTGGGCGCTAGTGTCTCATTTTAGGCTGTTGTTGATTGTACCACACATGTATCGGAGCAATGGTGTTATGGAGCCCCTTTTGTACCCTCGTGTACCCTTCAACGGCCAAGTCACAAAACATTAACTATAATAATAAAGAAATCGCAGTAAGGAACCTTAGACTTGGCACGGCTTTGTCTAGATTTCATTACTTTTTAGAGATAAACAAGCAGCTCCATCGAGACTTGGCTAGTTTTTTACAGAATGTTTTTGGTGGGATTTCACTTCTTTTTGTAGAAATGTGGGCATATTGATTTATTTTACTAGATTTCAGTGTAATTTGTGTAATGTTCGAGTAGAATAAAGTTAATTGTTCGACTATTTCTTCTTGTAAACTTGTAAGAATAAGTATCTGTATATACTAATTTAAGTATACTAAAAGTTTGGTTGGGCTCTTGTGTTTTCTAATCAGGGTCACCAGGTACTCCAGGTCTTCGAGTATCCTAGTTTTTATAGTTTTCCCTTTATGTGGCCATTAAACCCTAATTCTGTACCAAATTTCAGCTCTCTGAGTTTATGGGAAGTACTAGTTCTATTCTGATGATCATGAGTAAGTGACTAAGTGAGTGAGTGAGTGTCATAAATGCGAAACTTTGCTTTCGCTTAACTTCGGAACTAAATGACCTACAGACTTAAAATTTTGGATTTTAAGTATGTGATTATAGCTTACTGGATAACGAAAATTTCTGCGTTCTGGTCTTATCCAGAGGTTCTCAAATAGGGGCCTGAAAATGCGGCGAAATGGTTCCAGTAAAGAATGGTACGGCAGTGTTTGCTTCGCGCTTGACTTGGCGGGAGCATTGCCGTGCCCCCAGATCGACGTTCTGGTCTTATCCAGAGGTTCTCAAATAGGGGCCTGAAAATACGGCGAAATGTTTCCGGTAAAGAATGGTACGGCAGTGTTTGCTTCGCGCTCGACTTGGCGGGGGCACTGCCGTGCCCCCAGATCGATTATCCTAGTTTTTATAGTTTTCCCTTTATGTGGTCATTAAACCCTAACTCTGTACCAAATTTCAGCTCTCTGAGTTTATGGGAAGTACTAGTTCTATTTTGATGATCATGAGTGAGTGAGTGAGTGTCATAAATGCGAAACTTTGCTTTCGTTTAACTTTGGAACTAAATGACCTACAGACTTGAAATTTTGGATTTTAAGTATTTGATTATAGCTTACTGGATGAAGAAAATTTCTGCATTCTGGTCTTATCCAGAGGTTCTCAAATAGGGGCCTGAAAATGCGGCGAAATGGTTCCAGTAGAGGATGGTACGGCAGTGTTTGCTTCGCGCTCGACTTGGCGGGGGCACTGCGTGCCCCCAGATCATTATTTTTACTTTCCACGAATTGTTCCTAAATCTGATACTAGCAACACTATCAATTGGTGGCTTTGGTGCAATAATACAGGATGTTTCATTTTGCCTTTTTGTGATATTTAACCCTCGTTATCTCTGATCATACTGAGTTTAGATAAAAATGGCTATAGCAAGTGCTAGGAGCATAACCATTATCAAGGTTTGATTGATGGTCGCGCGAAAATGAAGAAGCTACAAAATCGGCAGTCCTGGAGTAGTTTCGGAGCCTATTCAATTATTATAGTCAATGTTTTGCTAATTAACATAAAAAAAACTTAGGCCTTTTCATCCGTTAATGGATGATTTATACAGTATTTTCCGAGCGAAGTAACCACTCTTAAAATACTGTAATGCCTGGGACAGTTGCCCAAGCACATACGGCATTCTCACAACATAGTCAGCCTAGTGGGTAGACCGTTTAGTTCGCACTCGAGAGAGTGCAGGTTCGAATCCCAGTTGTGGCGTGTACCAATGACTTTTTTCAGATCTTAAGTACGGACGCTCTAACGTGAAGGAAAACATCGTGAGGAAACCCGCTTGGCAGTTGGCCCCAGACGTATTGACCAGTCATAAAAAAGTAATTATTTACACACAAAGAAAGAATAGATTAGTTTTCATATTTGTCATGTTGCATTACGCATATATACTCGCCAGTCGCCAGAGACACACCCAAAACGTACTCTCGTTCCCTCTCCTTCATTAGGCGTAGCGTTACTAACCGGGACCAGTGTTGCCAACTCTTTCAATCAAAATTATCGGATTTTGGGCTCAAAATTATCGTACAATTATCGTACATTCATGTTTATCTTTCGGGGGGGGGGGGTATTTCAAGATAATAAAACGACTAAAAGTACATTACTTTCCGAGGGGTGGTTCAAGAAAATAAAACGACTTACTGTTAAATACGTATCGACGTATTAAATACTGCTCTTTAACCTATTAGAAGCTCTGGGCCTCTAGTCAAGATGCATTCGAAAATTTCGACGCCGAACTTCGTAATCAAAAATGTATGGGATTTGACACAAGTCAACGTTAAGTGACATGTCGCTTGCGATGCAATATGTCAAATCCCATACATTTTATTGTCGAACTTCGTCATCGAAATTATCGGATGCATCTTGACTAGAGGCCCTGGGCACATTACTGGGCCCTAATTTTTTTCGTTTTTACCTTTTTTAGCTTTAAACCCTGAAAGACTGTAATTCGAAAAAATACAAATATCAATAGCCTAAAACTGAACGTCGGTACTGAATTTTATAATATGTTCTTTAAGCCAAACACGAGTAAGAGAAACGAGCGAGAATTTTTTTTCCATTTTACAGGTTAAAATCTGTTCAAACGTTAAACTAAAACACAAAATAACGTGAAATTTCAGCAAAATACCATAAAATAAACCAGTTAAAACAGAACATCAGTACTAAGTAATAATATATTATGTTTTTCATGTTAAACGCGAGCGAGCGAAGCGAGCGAGCAAAATTTTTTCCTATTTAATAGGTTTTAAAATCTGTTCAAACTTGAAACCCTAAGAGACTGAAAATAGGATGATTTTGTAATTCAAATTAAAGTAAAATTTGCGTAATTTCTGATGTTGTAAAAAAGATGACAAATAACCTATTAAGCTAGGTTTGTCATAATTATAATGCATTCACGCTTTTTTCGTCGTACATAATTACACAATTTTGTGATCAGTGACGTGCTCAAAATATTGTGTCACATGCTTTAAAAAATTAGGTTCGAGGATTCGATGGCACGCGTGCCATAGCTTCGCATTTTCTGTTTTAGGCTATTGGTTTTATTGTTTTTTTCCAAAGAACAACAATTTAAATTTAAAAAAGATTTTTACAGGCAAAATAATAAAAAGCATTTGCTCGCTTTCTCAATTTGAACGCGTTTAGCATAAAGATTATACCTAATATCATATACTTAGTATCAACATTTTGTTTTAGGCTGTTGATTTTTTTTTCTAAAATAACTTTAAAAAATCATCTTTCATATAGGATTTGAAGTATAATTAGATGTTAACCTGAAATAAAGATAATAAAAAAGTCCGCCTCTGCTTGACGGGGCGGCAAAATATGTTAATTGGCCTGGGGCAGCGCAAATTTCTAATCTAAATACGCGTCTGTATATGGGTCATCCACATGGACCAGCCGGATCCAGCACCGCAAGCTTGAAGCAAAGTAGTAGACTAAAATGATTGTCACTTTTGCCAGTTGACACAAATGGCGGCCATTTTTGTATGGATGAACCCCCTGGCTATGCCCATGTGGTAGAATATTTAATAAAAGTCTCATGTCTTTCAAAATTATCGTATGAATTCAAAAAATATCGTACGTAGTAGTGAAATTATCGTACGATAATACCTAATTATTTTTTATCGTACCGCACCTCAAATTATCGTACAAATACGATAATTATCGTACGGTTGGCAACACTGACCGGGACTCGGGAGACAGGGCTTGGATTTATCAAACCTTTATGAGGAACATTCAAGTGGCTGCGGTACAAGAAGATCCACCTTCAACGGAAACACTACCGGCAAACATTTAAGGTGGTTCGTTTCCTATACAAAAAAACAATGGACATTAATTAGGTAATTTCATACTATTACTACATAAATTTATATGCACATCTATTTATTTTGCAATACAATTGTCGCAAAATATATTTAAAATACTTTATTTCAGACAGAAGTCACATTTTATTGAATTTTAGACAAAAAGTGACATTTGTAACTTATGTCACTTTTTGTCGAAAATTCAATAAAATGTGGCTTCTGTGTGAAATAAAGTATTTTAAATATATTTTGCGACAATTGTATTGCAAAATAAATAGATGTGCATATAAATTTATGTAGTAATAGTATGAAATTACCTAATTAATGTCCATTGTTTTTTTGTATGGGAAACGAACCACCTTAAGTCTTGGGACTATATCTACCGGAATCCGCCGGGCTCGAGAAAATTCAGAGCACTAAAAATACAACTTTGCGTTTATACAATTGAGTTGAAAATCGAAGTGTCGAGTGTCGAACTGTCATAAAACTTTATGCCATTTGACTCGATACTTGTGTATTCGATTTTCAGCTCTATTGCATTAGTCCAGCCAGAGTTCTATTTTCAATACTCTTAACTTTCTACGGTCTTCCAGATTCCGGATCATATAGTCCCAACTACCCAGCCTAAAACTCGACTTTGTGTCTTAAATTACCATCAGGCAAGACCGCCACCTTCCTTATACAACATACCTAATATTACTTGAAATAACAACGCTCCGAAGGCTTCATATAACAGTATTTTATATCGCAGGTAGACGGTTCTAAACGACCTTTATACCTGCGAAGATCTTTGTGTTTCTGCATCACAAATCACAGGTAGTAATTGCAAAAACTAGCAAAGACCGCATCGGGCTTGTTACATCAAAGGAAATAATGTATTCCTTGAAAACTTTATTTAGAATTTATTACATTTACTATTTTATTAAACCTATTTAATTTGAATTAATAATTTAATTGACGACCTCTGCAGTGGCTCAGTTGGTTGAGCGTGTTGGTGCTCAAAGCCGGGGGTCGCGGGTTCGAATCCCGCCGAAGGAACAAAAAGTTTTTCCATGTTCCTGGGTCATGGATGTGTATTAAATATGTGTATAATATAAAAAAATCTTAAATATGTGTATAGTATAAAAGTTTTAAATATATTTCCGTTGTCTGGTACCCGTAACACAAGTTCTTCGAGAACTTACCACGGGATCAGATTGACGTGGTATGAAGCGTCCATAGATTATTATTATTTACAGACTTTGAACTTATGGTCTACTGAGGATAGTTCAAGACAGACAGATAGCGGGTCGGTTGTAACTTGTAGCACTGTAGGTATACCCAGCAAAATGCAGCGTACACCAATGACGAAAATGTAACGATTCTTCTGAAGGTCAATCATACAATCCTACCGGGTTTAAAACAATGCCAATTGCCAGTGCTAAGGTCGATATTGGGCCATAATTTAAATATGATGCTTATAATAGCAAATCTGATGGCCATTCAAATACATTTTAACAGACTTTCAAGCTGCGCAAATTCTTTGTCTTAAAAGTTAAAACTTAAGGAGTTTTACTAGGAGGATTGAAGGAGGATAGGAGGATTGGAGGAGGAACTTGATTACTTAGATAAGATGATGCGTATGAAGATTATGAAGTACTAGCTTTTGCCCGCGGCTCCGCCCGCGTAAATACAGAATCCCACGGGAACACTGTACTTTTTCGGGATAACAAGAAGAGCTTACGTGTTAATCCAGAGCTCAAACGACTACCATACTATTCATCAAAATCCGTTCAGTAGTTACTGCGTAAAAAAGTAACAAACATCCGTCCATCCTCACAGGCTTATTTATAATAGCAGTGGGATGGACATTTTGAGGAGATTGTCGTGCGTCGTGCAGACTGCAGGCATATCTCGCACGCACCGCACACGGCCCAGTTGGTTGCGGGGGGTTGCGAGCGCTCGCCGCACTATATTTAGGTCGGTGGGTACTGGGTACGTTGACCCGTCTACCTGCCTCCGTCCTCGGCCGCGGTTTTTTCTGTACCCGTCCTACCTGGCCCGCCGCACGGAAATATACTGTTGCATTCTTCGGTGCAGACGAAATCGTAGGACTCGACGAGAAAAAGCTCCAGAGACAAACAGAGTACAGACTGAAATGTTTTATTCTTTGGTAAATTTATTTGGTTATCTTGAAATTCATCTACACTGCTGGATATTTTTTATTAAATATTATTGTAAAATATGTAATAACATGATTGTTCCGGCTAGTAGTAAGTATATTGTTTCACATTGATACTACTTTCACGATACAGGGTTGGTACAATACCCTGTTTTGAAAACTCGTTCATTCGGCGAAACACAACGCAAGCGTTATTTCACGCCGTTTTTCTGTGAGGCCGTCGTATTTATCCGGCCAATTCATGCCGAAGCATATCTCTCCAACATTAACTTCCTAAAAAACATCTGTGATATAATTAAATCAGACCAGCAGCCAGCTACACAAACCGCAGGAGTTACATAATAGTGCCTAGGTGTATGCGCAATACACAGGAGCTTTCTTTTTTATGCAGGATTTACACGGGTGACTAAAGAGTAAAGCGATTGCCGCACGCCTAAAACCATTTAAATGGCCATTCAGCTAGATCACAAGGCAATTTTGCCAATAAAAATGGTGATGCTATTTGTGAATGATCCGTGTAAATCCACCATTGCTCTCGTAACCCCCCCTGGGTGCGTTAACCAATACGACTGGAGAGAGATCGAGATCATCATCATCATCGGATGGAGAGAGGCGCAGGACCGACTTTTTACATGCTCACCCTGATGAGTTACAATTGTAACTGGTTTAGTGTTGCGCACTTCAGTTCTTCGTCCTTGGTCCTTCAATACTGAATACCCCAACCCACTCTTCAGCCTTTTTTGACGTTTTATGACATAATCTTGTTTCCTATGATTTAATTATTGCATTCCCCATTATTAGATTTTATTTCTATTTGTTACAATCAACAAAATATAACCGTAACCCTTATCTGTAATGGGTATTAGCTACTAGGCTTTATCATTGAACATCCAATCAGTCAATCTTCTTATTTCCTGCTTCAAACTACTCCAGGAAACAATAATTCTATCATTGACAAACTGTATTATGTAACAATAATAATAGAATATAAAAAATACAATAACAAGCCTAGACAAACTTTTAGAACAATTCTTATTGTTTTCTATTCTAATAGCTTTGTATTTCTGTTACTTTCTATAAAACAACTATACTAAGGGCCTGTTTCATGGTCAGCTAGTAAGTGACAAATAGCTTATCTGGATGTTTTGTCACTATACTGAGCGACAGAGACAAAATGTAACATTAAGCTATTTGTCACTTATTAGGTGATTGTGGATAGGTGGGTGTAGGCCTTAATTAGGGGATCGAAGACCGGCCATATTTAAAAAAACCGGGTTTTTCGGTCCCAGCCATCTTCAAAACCGGGTACCCGGGTTTTTTCGGGTATTTCGGGTTTTTTTGTTGATTTTGTAGAATTTTGTTAGGAATGTCCTAAAATTAACTTTTATCAGCTGCTATCAACGTAATACTAGTAAAATGTGATCCCACCATAAACATTTTCATGTAAAGTAATTAATAATTTCACAAACTTTACACCTTAGTCAAAATACGTTGCCTGACGAAATGGCCATGCCACATAATTTGACTAAAGTGTAGAGTTGGTAAAGTTAGGCTTGGAGTTAAGGCGTGTAGAAACAGAAGTGTCTTGCCGGCCTTTTAGGAGGGAATATGCTGCCTTCTTGAAGGTGTGCAGGTCCTAATGGTCCGGAAATACTGTTGGAGACAGTTGGTGATGAGGATGATAAATATTTTGTCCCTTCGAACGATAACGAAAAGTTGCAGCAGGTATAAGTCCGAACAATTCCTCGGAGCACTCCCCGTAATATAAGCGATATATGATGCAGAGCGATGCTCATCTCTACGTAGCTCTAAGGAGTAAAGCCTGTTTGAAATACTATGGCAGTCGACAATTCGAGCGGCCCTTCGTTGGATACGATCCAGAGGGAGAAGCTGGTACTTTGGCGCTCCTGCCCAGAGATGAGAACAATATTCCATATGAGGCCGAACCTGCGCCTTATAGAGTTGTAGGCGTGGGACCGGACTGAAATACTGCTTTGACCTGTTCAGAACACCAAGCTTCTTGGAGGCTAACTTGGCCTTGCCCTCCAGATGATATCGGAACTAGACCTCGCTCGATATGCTAACACCAAGTATTCCGATGTTGAAGGAGACTTAATTATTGTGTATGCTTTCAAAACGAGGACATACGACCATCGGTAACTTATTAGCGATGAACGCGCAAACTTGTGTCTTAGAGGTGTTGAATTGGACTAAGTTAAGTCTACCCCATTCAGAGATCTTCTCCAATGAATTCTTAATTTGAGAGACAAGTTCGTTTCGACTCTCAATGACGTTTTGCCGAGAGATGTTCGGGCGACCTGTATATAAGGCATCACCCGTACTGTCGTCATCACATAATATTATCATTGATATGCAGTATGAACAGGACAGGCGATAGCACACCAAAGCTGTCTACCAAGATGCCAGGACTGTGCCATAAGAGCAGGTGAGCCAAAAAAGATGCATTAAGACCGGTGCCAACTCTGGAGCACACATTTTTAACACAATGGGACGGATTCCGTTAGGCCCACTCGATTTTTGGTATCATGGGAACGGAGAGCAATTCGCTCTGAGCGCTGATGGAACCGAATAATAAATTATACCAAGTTATGAAGGTCCAAAAATCGACGAATCGCTTGCGCTTCGCTCACTCGTCCTGGCGGGGCTACATACAACATGAAAACATTATAACTATTGTTCTAAAATTCTACATTGACAATCACAAGCCACTATAACGTTCGGTTTGTGACTGTAACTGTTATAAACTGTTGTAGAATTTCATAATGAAATAAAGCTCGAAAAAACCGAAAACCGGTTTTCAATATTTTGAAAACCGGGTTTTGTTGTAGGCCCGAAAACCCGGGAAAACCCGGGTTTTCGGTTTCGGGTAAAACCGGTCTCGATGCCCTAGCCTTAATACAATTAATGTTTTTGTGATCAGAGGAATAATAAAAAAAATTATGTGAAAATTCTTAAATTATGAATTAATACATGACCTACTTTAAATAAATAAAAAAAAAAACAGGGCATTGTGCATATTACAAGTTATTTTAATTATAAGTCTTGTGGTTGAATTTTGATAAAGTAAGTTGATTAGAGTAATATTGTAATTATCAAATTGGGTCTCGTAGAATAATTTAAAGAAGAAAGTCATTTAAGAATAATTAAGATGACTTACTTAATTCATTATAATTTGTGTCAACACCATCATATTATCTTTGATGATATTTAATTACATATGTATTCTTTACTTGAATATTTTACAATATTTATATTTACTTAGCTGACTTTTAAAATATCAAGGATTTCATTAGTTTATCATAATTATAGTAAGTGTGTTAATGGTGTGAATAATTTAAACATAAAAATGATAATTCATATTTAGTAACATTATTGATTGGAACTTGATTTTAATAAAATTTTATACTGGGTGAGAAACTCACCTTTTTATTTTGTTTTCAATGTCACATTGAATTTGTATACTTTACTAGCTGTTCCAACAAACATTGTTCTGCCTTAACTATGAACTGAAATTTCTCACTGTTTAAACCTTCCCTGAACTATGATAATTTTAAGATCAAAATTAGCCAAATTGGTCCAGCCATTCTCGAGTTATAGCGAGACTAACGAACAGCAATGCATTTTTATACATATATAAGACTAGCTTTTGCCCGCGACTTCGTTCGCGTGGACGTTACTTTGGGAATTGGGATATCGCTAAAATATACCGGCGACTTCATTTACGTTGAAGGAGAAGCGCTTCCCTGCCCGCGACTGCCCGCCGCGCGCCCCATTATTTTATAACTGCGATATTTTCTAAAATACTCATTGAAATCAAATGATGTAAACGGCAAAATACTTCTAAATTAAATGCTTGTAATGAATAACGTATTTACTTGGATAAGGATTAATATCATCTTTATGAAAACACTCTCACATTTAATGCTTAATTTTGGAACAAATTTGGTTATCATAAAAAGGTTATTGTGAGCGAACCTTAAAAGATAGACATGTACTGTCGCGGACTTTTTTTTTAAATTTTTAAAGGGGAACAATTCTGTCATACATCATTTTAGCGAAACTTTAAGCGTTTCTGCAGCGTATGCAGCGAAAGCTCTCAAAAGGAAAAAATAACCCCCGATTTTGAAACATTCTTGGTTGGTGCTCCGCTCGTATTGAGCTTAGCATGATGTTATATAGCCTAAAGCCTTCCTCGATAAATGGACTATCCAACACAAAAAGAATTTTTCAATTCGAACCAGTAGTTCCTGAGATTAGCGCGTTCAAACAAACAAACAAACAAACTCTTCAGCTTTATAATATTAGTATAGATAATATAATAAGAAGATGAGGCTTAATAAAATACAAGGAGATATAAAATAACACTGCCACTATAAGCCACATCGCACAGGCTTCCTCCCTCTGCAGGAAGCTATTATAATGCTATCTACATAGCATTCATTATTTTGACATTCTTCTAACATAAAAATTAAGTTTTGACTAATGAATGATGATAATAATACATTGTTTTATGGTTAAAATGTAGACCTATAAGTAATAATAAACTAATTGTGAACTAGATAATATAAGTATTTGGACGTCGTTAATGTGACAATATATGAGGTCTACTATAAAAAATTGTAAAACCTACATATTGTAACCATATTTTTACCAAATAAACAATTTTATTTCATTCAAAAAGTATAACAATAGATACTTAGCTAAAAGTTATAGTTGTGTTAGCATAAAAGCTGATTAGATGAACTAAGGTTCATATTTGCAGAACTTGATTTGATGATAATTAGAAAGACAGCTTTTGATGTAAAAAGAATAAGTTTATTGTTTAGAGTAAATAATTGGTTATTAAACTGGCAATGAAGATTGATAGTCTTGCATAATGTTCTTTTAGTAACCGAACATAATAACTGAGTACCAATGTGAGGGAAAATCTGGGCATGACAGGGGCACGGTAGCCCGCCAACAAGTTGAGCATGTTATTTTAATATTTACAACACAGGTACGGTAGGTCATTACAAAACAAAGACCTATGCATCTGCAGTTTAAAAATATTTAAAGTCATTAAAGTAGGTAGTTGGGACATTAATTGTGGGTGCAATTTATCACAACCAACATTTTAGACTACACTTACAAAACTGATTTATTTCGGGTAGATTTGAGTACCTCCCTAAAGTAGCATAAAGTATTTAAGTATATAAATACTATTAATACATCCCTTTGAAATTTAATTAATGCACATATTTAGAAGAAATTGGTGCAGTTTTGTGCTCAGAGATTATATAAGGCCATACTTTGTATTGAAGATGACATATTTCATACATTACATAATTGCTACTTGAATAAGTTTTATTTGTGTGAACCGTTTTATAAGTCGCAGTGTCGGTAGGCGTGAAACTGATACAGTGCCGTGTGCGGCGCTTATCTAGCGGAAATTAGCTACGCCCCGCGACATAAGCGCTCCTCGTTAACAATTGTCACGTTTCAATTACTATTTATTTATTCACAACAGCGTATTATACAACGAGGCGACACACGGACGGGTAAATAAGGCAATTATCAACATACCACTGCCGTTTGGTCACGTTTACGTCACTAGAGGGTGTTCGGAAGATTAGCAATACGATACCTGTAGTTCTGGTCGAAGTCCCAGTAATCCTTGTACCGCGGGTGCCACCGCGGTCCCCCGCGGGAGTAGGGCCGTCTAGAGCCCCCTTGGCTCATACTTGCTGCGCCATACCACACTTTATCGATCCGCGCCGCTACCGCGGACTTCGACGCCCGCCTTTCTACACTTGTTCTCCACCACAAAACCACAAACTCACTGCACTGCGACACTGTCACTGCACTATAAATCTTCAAATATTAATTTTCGGACCCGTTCCCAGCATAGCCCTACGAGCCTACGCGAATGTTTTGAGATACTGCAATGGAGCGAAGATCGCGCGAGTCGATTGAAGCAAGGCAAGCGATACGTCACTTGAAATCAGAACCCGGCGCCCTCTAGCGGAAATGATCCGCGATGCCCTTAAAAACGACCGCCAAATATAGACGAATTTCTAATGATGATGATTTTACAATTACCGCATCAAATTATTAAAAGAAAACGCATGGAAATAAAATGATTTCATAACTGTGTCGTTTACTACACAAATAGAAAATTTCTAGGGCTTTGACCAATTTGCTTCTCAGTAAGTATTGATTTTGTATTAGAGACACGACAGCTAAATGTTAATTTTGCATTAGTCAACACGAGTAATCTGGAAAATGTTCACAAAACTCAAGGCGTGTTATCGCATACTTGAAATGGTTCGTCACTGTTCACTTAATTATTATGAATCACACAGAAATCTCTCCGACGGTGATATACATATAATCGCACAATTTTATTCTTCAAGATACATGTTTTGCAAATTCTTATCAATATACTGGACAGTTTTAACCACTTAAATGAAAAAAACGAAAAGAAACCTAAGATTTTTAACAATAGAAAACGAAACGAGGAAACGATATGCGCCCAGTCTGACAACACAATACGTAAGCTGTTAAAAAAAAACTTACTCAAGTCTTCAGAGACAACAGCGTAAAGCGCTTTTAAAAAGGGTACGAAATCTATACGTTTCTATTGAACAGCGCTAGCAGCGCTTGAGTATCGCAAGGCCCCGCCCATTGTTATTAAAATGCAGCCAACATTTACAATCAAACACTGAAGTGAATATAGCCACAAGCTGAAATGACAGATTCTTGCTGTCACTCTCAAACAAGTGAATTTAAAAAGAGATGCAGTATATTTACGACAAACTTTTCATTAGTATGTTGTAGTACAAGTGAAATTTCAGTTTATTTTAAGACCGGCGGATTAAATATTTTAATATTGTATTATTTTACAACAGTAAAAATAGATTAAGGAGTATGTAGATTGAGATTAGACTATGTACTATGTAGTCTGTGTACATACCATGGGCGTAAGGCGTAACCACGGTGGGACAGGGTCGGGCGCTTGCTCCACCCTGGCTCTGACCTGTAAGGTAAGGTAACCAGGGGGACAATTCTGCTAAATAAAACCTGCATTAATACGATTACAACCAAGTCCCGACACACTTACACTCTCAAACGGTGTTTTTATGAACGTTAAACCAACGTGAAACGCGCTCTGATTGGTCGAAACGTCATAAAATCCGTTCATGGTAATATATCGCTACCTTTTCAATCCAAACAAAGTAAAATTAAGTCTACTTTAAATACGAGAATTGAGGTTCAGACCTAAAAAATTAAAGTAATATGTTAGTTAATACCTTAATAAATAAACTTATTTTATAAATAATCTTAGACTGCTGCCCTACCCTGAACCCATGGCTGGCTACGCCCATGGTACCTACATACAACATAGATACTTACTTTTTATGCTCGGTCGTTTATTCGTGCGTTTTTCTATTTTCCGATCCGATATTGATAATTAATAGGATGTGTGGGGCCAAAGCCAAATCGCCGAGGCACAATTATCACTCAATTCTAATCTAAACGTGACAATAGCCGGCGACTCCATATTTACTATGATTACCTATTATTATTTCGTACCCAGTGTTTCGACTTTGCCTGCAACATGTTTTTCCATATTCAATAATGGCGCCCACGAGAGGTCTCGCAAACGCAGTGTCTCAACCACAACCATTGAGACCATGGTCTCAACTCTCAACTAGCAGCGACGCAATACTTTCACTCTATAAATTTTATTTTGCAAGAACCTGTCCTCTTATATTATGCTTCGGCACGAATAGGTATACGAATCTAATCTCTACCCTGAAATAACTCAGAGTCATAGAAAACCGGCGTGAAATAACGCTTGCGTTGCGTTAAATTGATTTACGGTAGAATGTTATTCTCTTTATATTAAGGAAAATGTAACATTATAGCTACAATAGTAGCTCATTTTTAATAAACGGAACCCTTTTAGGATCACTTAATTGTCCGTCCGTCTGTCAATCAAGGCCCTTTTTCTCAGGAACACGTGGAGGTATCAAGCTGGAATTTATATCAAATACTCAGATCTCCTGTTCCTTAGAGCTGTAAAAAAATCAAACTTCTAAGTTCTTAGCCAACGAAATTAATAGATACAGCCGTTTATGCCGCATCTGCAAGGGAATTATAGATTAAATAAAAGTAGAAATTGCGAAAACTAAGTACAGGTTTGTACGGAGCCCTCGGTGCGCGAGTCCGACTCGCACTTGGCCGGTTTTTTTTAATATAGAAAATTACAATCCTACGATATTATAAATGCGAAAGTTTGTGAAGATGGATGGATGTTTGTTACTCTTTCACGCAAAAACAGTACTGAACGGATTTTTATGAAATTTGGCAGTTTAGGCTCTGGATTAAAACACAGGCTACTTTTTATCCCGAAAAAATACAGTGTTCCCGAGGGATACTGTATTTACGCGGGCGGAGCCGCGGGCAATAACTAGTCCTACATCCTACTAATATTAAAAATGTGAAAGTTTGTGAGGATGGATGGATGTCTTTTACTCTTTCACGCAAAAACTACTGAACGGATTTTGATGAAATTTGGTATGGTAGTAGTTTGGTATTATCTCTGGTCTCCGGATTAAAACATAGGTTACTTTTTACCTCGGAAAAGTACAGTATGACCGCGGGATACTTACCCGATATTATAAATACGCGGGCGAAGCCGCGGGAAACAGCTAGGATTCTATAATATTTTATTAATATTCAAAATTTAAAAAAAAATACGACAATAGCTATTTGGGTTACACTCGGAAAAATAAAGTACCCAATGGAAACCAATAATAAAATATTTATTTAATTTGTTTACAGTTGGTAATCATCCGGATCGTACAGCTCCGACAGCAGCCTGTACACGTAGGACGGAGAGCTGCCGCCTCTGCAAAAAACAAAGGAATAAAAAAATGATTTCAAATACTTGCCCCCTTAATAATAAAAATATTAACACAATGGATAAGCAAAACAATATTTTGTCCTCGTCTGATACGTTGGAAAACTAGCTTGACAGACAAGGGTCCATCCACATATTATTACGTCACAGCGGATGGGGGAGGGGGGGGGGGGGTCATACTAAATGTGACAGTACATGTTAAATACAGGTACACGGATACTAAAAAGCGTGACATAGGGGGATGAGGGTTCAAAAAGTCTAAATTTTGCGTGACGTAATATGTGGATCAAGGGCAAAATGCTGTATAGCTTTTACACTGTGTAAATATTTTTACATATTAGTAAGGGCCAGTAAGGGGATTAGAATAGATAGAAGTTTTACAAAAGTCCGTGACAGATTCTGGTTAGCAATGCACTTGCGACATCGTGTAGAGTTTCAGATGTATTTAAATAGCGGTAATCGCTTTCCATTAGAATACAATTTGTTAGCTGCTCATTTCCATCAATCCCATATATTTTTTTAATGAAATGGATCAGAAAACGAGCAGACGGATCGTCTGATGGTACGAGATTACCGCCGTCCATGGACACTCGCAGCACCAGAGGAGTTACACTTGTAACCCATTTGGTGTTGCGCACTTGAGTTTTTGGTTCTTAAATCCCCAACCGGACCGGAGGTCCAAGGGTAAACTCACTAACTGAAGGCGAAACACAACGCAAGCGTCATTTCACGCCGGTTCTCTGTGAGGCCGTGGTATTTATCCGGTCGAGCCGGCCCATTCGTCACGAAGCAAGCAAGTCACCCAGGTTGAAAATGGGATGTTACTATATTAAAGTAAGGTCTTCATAATAATTAATAAAGGTATCTAATAAAGTTATTCTGATTTGATTTGAAAAATTGATTTGACATACTATTTTGAATGCTGTCTCTGTAGTTAAATCGACATTTTTTATAAGAATTTTCTATTAAAACGCCAGTAAAGAAACTGTTATATTATGTGGATTTAAACTGATGCAGTAGTTTTCAGCTTATACCATTTCGTTCAAGATTGGCTATTTTGGCTGGTTTGAAGGCTGGTTCAAGGCTGGTTTGAATTTTTTTACTGTAAAAAATGGCGGACACAATGGCTGTTCCGCGGGAAATAGCGCTAACAAAAAAACGTAAGGAAAATGGCGACCCCTGGCGTTAAATAAGCAAAATGGCGGATTATGTTAGGAGTATTGAAGTTAGCAAACGTGTCCTGGCCGATATTCTGTTATTTTTCTTTAGCGCTAGCAAGCGCTAACAAGCGCTTTTTTCCGTTACAGCCATTGAATTGTGTGCGCCATTTTGTAGAATATCATTACAAAAGGGCGCGAACTTACGCTGTTTAGATAAGTACTCACAGATTCGTTACGACGAGGGTGACTTGGTTCGGTCTGATGAAGTCGAACTTCTGCGCCACCACCAGCGCATCCACACTCTCCAGACCGCTAGAGAATAAAGCATACTGTTTATCATGTGAAACTTTCCTAGACGATTATTTATTTAGGCGTTTGTTTTATTCCAACTTAAATCTATTAAGACTGGACCACAGAAAACCATATCGCACCTTTAGAATTAAAGTGGCTTAATCCAAAATTCTTGATTTTTGGTAAACGCTTAAAATGTAATTGGAGAATAGGCCATTTTTTGGTTTTTTTAACCGACTTCCAAAAAAGGAGGCGGTTATACATTCGGCTGTATATATTTTGTTTTTTTTTTTTTTTTTTGTATGTTCGCGGCTAGCTCCGCCGTCTGTTGACCGATTTTCAAAATTCTTTCTTTGATGTAAAAGGTATAATCCGAAGTTGGTCCCATTTTCAGAAAATTGGTGACCTGATAATGGGATCCACGAGGAAACGAGGGAACTCCTCGAAATTTATATGGACACATATGGTGATTTCGACTTTTTCTGAAGTAGTCCAAGCATATGCTACCAAAAAGTAAGATTTTACTCCAAGGTATACCCTGGATCCAAAAGTACAGAACAACAACTCCTGACTCCTTATAGATACATGTTTGGGGATTTTGGCGTTGTTTAAAGAACTGCAAGCATATGCCACTTTGTCAATTTGAGTAATCATCATCATCACCACCACTATCACAGCATACATCATCACATTATGATGATAAAGAAGGTACTTCTCATAGTATTTTACACTAACACGGAGATCTGAACATTACTCTGCCGTTTATGGACCTATTTGCAAAATACTTTTGTTGTTGTAAAGGGTTTAATTCGAAATTGGTCCCTTAGACACTAAAGTGGAAACGTGATGATGCGATCCATGAGGAATCGAGGGAACTCCTCAAAATTTATATCGACACATATAGTGATTTTGACTTTTACTGAAGTAACACAAGCATATGCTACCAAAGAATAAGACGTTGTACCAAGGTATACCCTGAATCCAAAAGCACTGAACAGAACTCCTCAGTCTTTAAAGATATGCGTTAGGAAATTTCGTAATTGTTTAAAGAACTGCAAGCATATGCCACTTTGTAACTTACAGTAATCATCATCATCATCTTAATAACATACCTAATGGAAGCTTGGCGCCTATTCAGTTATACATTCGATCAATATTTTAGACGTTTTCAAGACGTATTAATAATAACTTAACAAGATATATCACTAAAAAGGGTGAAATTATTATTTTTAAATAAAAAATTAAACCGACTTCCAAAGTAAAAGTACACAAAAAAGTGTGAAATAAAACTTATTTTATAAATAATTCCCCTTTTAAATTTGTCTATTTCTCTACCTAATCTTGTTAATTTTGAAGTCGGTACCAGTAAATATGAACGTGAGTTCTATAAAATATTGTAGGATATCGTTTGGGCTGGTAGCGACTTCAAAATTAACAAGATTAGGTAGAGAAATAGACAAATTTAAAAGGGGAATTATTTATAAAATAAGTTTTATTTCACACTTTTTTGTGTACTTTTACTTTGGAAGTCGGTTTAATTTTTTATTTAAAAATAATAATTTCATTGACTATAATAGTAAGTGTGAAACTTATGTAGTTACAGTTTTTGTTATTTGCCGTAGGTGAATAGTTGTTTTAGTGATTTGTTGGTAAAAATATGGGTTTAATTATTTAGAACCTTTGTTAATTAATAGTTTAAAAAAAGGTGTCACTTTATTTCCTAAATATTCAAAATTTAATTGACTTATTTAGCTTTGTGTCTTTTTTTTACTAAAACATTCAAAAATAAAACGTAACTATTATAAAAAATAGGCTATTTATTTCTAATGTAAAATTTGTTTTTGGTGACTAATTTTGGAATATGCTAGTCTATTAATGGTCGACTTTTAAAATTAAAGGTAAATTAGAATAGAGAAAACTGAAAAAATCTTTTATTTTATGCGTAATAAAGCTAAACTTATACCTAATTTGTATGTATTAGGTCCATTATATTTTTATGTATTTACCGTATACATAAAAATATAAGATACTTAAGTTACCGTGGCGTCTTCCTATCAAAATAATGTTTATTATACAGGAAACGGAAAAGCTATTTAAATAAGCAATAATTGAATAAGCCTTTCAATATCAGAGGTTAATATTAATTATTATCGATGGGAAATTTCATCATCATCAGCCTACGAAGATATTGATAGCCCACTGCTTAACGTAGGCCTCCACTAATGAGCGCTAACCATCTTGATCTCGGACAGTCCTCATCCATCTGCTGCCAGCTAACTTTAAATCGGTCCATTGTGCCGCAGGTCGTCCTACACTACGTTTGTCTAAGCGTGGTCTCCACTCTAACACTTGTCTGCGCACTCAACCATCTGTCCGTCTGCAAATATGGCGAGCTCACTTCCAGTTCAGCGTGCTAATTCTATGAGCAATGTCAGTGACTTTAATTCCCTATCGAATCACATCGTAGCAAGTTTCATTATCCACTAGAGATACCCACAACATTGCACTTTCCATTACAGGCTGAACAACCTTGAACTTGTCAATTAGCAGAGTTCGCTGCCGTGTTTCTTTACCGGTAGAACGCATTGATTAAAGACCCTGGACCTTTAGTCAAGAACATTAGCTAATTTCGAAATTAAAAATGTATGGGATTTGACTTATGTAATCGTTGTGACTTGTTGATTGCGATACCTTATGTCAAATCCTCATTTTTATTCCAAACTTCGCCGTGGAAATTATCGAATGCATCTTGACTAAAGGTGATTGTGGTATCGTGTGCGATTCAAAGTTTGCCCAAGATATACGTATTCTTACCTCTTAACTTCAAGACTAGTCCCATTTACGACGACAGGTCCTGGGAGAACATGTTCAATACTTAACAAAACCAAAATTATTTGCATAATTTTAGTTTTGTTAAGGTTCATTCCGAAACCCACCCGTCTTGAACAATTGCTTAGGCTGTTCAGCAATTCAGCATCTCTTCCAGGTCCTGCAGATATGTCGGACATAATGATTATTTCATCCGCAAATTGCAAGTGTGAGAGGTACTGGCCGTTTATGTTCAGTCTCAGGCCCCGGCTGTTCCAATCAAGCGACTTGAAAACGTCCTCCAACACGTTAGTAAACAGTTTGGGAGAGATAACATCTACCTGTCTCACTCCTTGAAGAATTTGGATCAGAGATCACTTGAACAGACATCTTAACACCTCAAAATATTATCGGCAGTTAACGAGGCATTTCTGCATGAATTTCAGCACAGACCAGAACCTCAATTCTCGTATTGAAAGTAGACTTTCATTTTAATTTGATTGGATCGAAAGTGAAGCGACATGTTACCTCGAACGGATTTTATGACGTTTCGACCAATCATAGCGCGTTTCACGGGGTCTAAAAAGGGCCACTTTAGGTGAACATTAGATGAATCATATGCAATTCATATTATGTGCTCCATTTTACGCATTTCTCTGTCATGAGTCATGCTCCATTTTACGCATGTCAAAATATATGAAACATTATATGAAACACCTAAAGTGGCCTTTTTAGACCCCCAGGTCTCGACGAAATCAAAGGCTTTCTCATAGTCCACATACGTTAGGCAGAGAGGCTGATTATACGTCTGCTCCACTGGCTGAAAGTCTTTCAACTTTTGGGTTCAGACCCTCAGATAACCCTCAATAATAGCTAATACACGTGGCTCAGGAGCGGAATGGGACGGTAGTTTCAAGTCGCGTGTTATCACCTATTTTAAAAATAAAACCACCATGCTCCTGTTGCTTGCTTCCGGGGTAGTGCCAGTCTGGATGACGGAATTAAAGAGCTCAGTCAAGACAGGTGTTCCTCCTCGTGCAGCTCTGTGGTTATTTTGTCATCTCCTGGTGCTTTATTATTATGAATCTGCCTGAGAGCTATTCTAATCTCACCCATATCAATATCAGTAATCTCATCAGTAAGGCGCATAAGTCTGGCTCGAGAATTATCTGCAAGATGGGTTTGGGGTGAGCTCGTGTTTTAGGTGTATGGTTCCCCATATCGACTTATATTCATTTCGACTTCATCGAGAATCTCCGATTTCGTGGTGACAATAGTGTCTTGCAAGTTGCGGCTGAGTTTTGTCAAAATAAGACAACGTGTTACGTGAGTCATAGAGTTTAGCAAATACCGTCAAGCCCTTATTTCACACTATAGCATGCTTGATGACCCAAAAATGCTCAATAGTTTTATATTTATAGAAAAAACCAAGCCTTTAATATCTTTTATACGTTTAGGTTTTGGTGAAATCCTCTTTTCTCGCATTGTATTTTCATTCCAGTTATATTTATATAGTGGCAAAAGTTGGTCCTGTCTTTTCATTACTAGCCTCAAACTTTCATTAGAATAAAAATAAAAAGACTCAATCACAATTGAACTCGCCAATTCACATCATTCTGTAGAATATAATAGACATAATTCCGTATACGTCACTGTAGTCACAAAAATGGTTTATAAAGTAAAGACATAAAATATAATCAGGCTCATGTATTTATGAAATGTTTAGAAATGAAATGACACTAATACAAATATGGCATCAAATATTATTATCATTTAGATTTAAAACGCCCGAAACCTAAAAGAGGCTGTATAAAAATATATAACACACAAATTACTTACTTTACGTTTACAATTAAAACGACGAATTACAGTTTACGTCATTTACGGAGTAACCGGGCAGCATCCAACTTTTAGCATTATTGACTCAACACTAAAAGAGGCCCTTCAAAAGTGAAGGAACGCGTGATAAGCGGTCGATATGAAAGAGACACAACTATACGTTTATCCTTTTCTAGCTCGAAAGTTGCTGTTTATTTCTATTAGACCGATAGATTATATGTTTCTAAGTCGTTTTATGTATAAAAGTCAATTTATAAATTTTTGAGTTACGCCACTTTATTTCTAAAGGTGCGATATGTTGGTCCGGGACACAAAAGGAGCTAGGGTCACAGCTCACAGGTGAAATTTTATTTCATTAGTGAAATAATAGTATTGAACGTTAATTCCTTAGGTGAAAAGGAACATATATTTTCATTTTACATATCTAGAAACCTTATTATATGTGTAAAACCAAAAGACCACTGGGTATTTCTTCATGGGCTGAGATGATCAATGAATTGGCCCATGGCACAACTAGCGGGTATGCGTTCATTGTACAGTGTATACGTCACCGTAAAATTGTAAAAACCGTTAGATTGTAAAATAGCTAACGAGATTATAAAAATATGTCGAAAGATTCAAAACTATATATTTATAATCCAACGAAAAATATTATGTTAAATTATATTCAGAATATTCGCGTTGACAGTCTATAAACATTTTATAATTTCACTAGTTATATTACAATCTACCGGTTTTTACAATTTTACGGTGACATATACACTAATAGGACAATGTGATATACATTTTACCAGTAAGAATATAAGGCATAACAGTAGTCTGGTGGCCCAGGGATCCTCAAACTCAAACTTTTTATTTCCATGTAGGTTATGAAATAACGCTTATAGAATTGTCCTACATGATGCCTACCACCGGTTCGGAAACTAGCCCGGCGAGAAGAACCGGCGTAAGAAACTCGCACTGGGCCACCTTTTATCAAAAAGATGGGAAAATTGTTCTTTTCAAAAAAAAAAAAAAAAATTACAATGTTGTAAAGGAAATCTGTAGAGCTGTAGCAAACCGGTTGTATTCGGTACTGAGTAACGGGTGCGCCGTCTAGTACCGAGTAACGAAACGTTACACACGAATATATTTCGTAACTAGTATTTTTCGTAGTATCGTGTTTTAATTCATAAAGTGATATAAAATATGGAAAAGTGAACAAAATGCAACTAACGCAGCTTGGTGTATTTCTTTATACATTAAACCCCTTACTAATAAACGCTGTATAAGCTTGGTATAACTAATACAGTGTTTTGTTCCCGTCACACAAGTGACATTTTTAATTCGACAGAAGGAGACAAAACACTGTATTAGTTATACCAAGCTTATGCAGCGATTATTAGTAAGGGGGTAGAAGTATGTTTTATACAAATTAAGAATGTTGCGATACCGCGACATCATACTTTACGTACTATACGAACGCGTGCAACTTGATTCGTTGCTCTAATATATTATATAACATAGCATGTTATGAGGTATCAGAAGTAACGAGTGACGTAACGATACTATAGTAACGGGTAAAAATGTTATAGTATCTAATACATACGGGTAAGTTTTTTTCGTTACTTTTACACCTCTAGAAATCTGATCTTCCCGTGGAAACCAACATATCTCCTGGGATAAAAAGTAGCCTGTGTTTTTACGAAAGGTTTGAAGGGGTAGCAAAAACACAGACTCAGAAAGTTTAGTATTATAGGTGTACCAGAATCTCATGGCAAATAGGGAAATAAAATTTTGTAGTGTGCAATACTGGGGAAATTGGATTAAACGATCTTGATACTGGTTAATTTTTAATTATGTCTTTAGTATTATTGAACATGAATTATAATAAGACTGTGTGAACGTGAAGAATGTTCGGTGTATAATTAGAAAACTAGCTTTTGCCCGCGGCTTCGCCCGTGTAGAATAGTGTTCTTGGAGAAAAAAACTACTTCGGCGAATAACTCTCTACCTACTTACAGCAATATACTTCTGATACAATATTGAAAATGGTTTTTGCCCAATGCAAATTGTTAAAAATGGGACCCTATCACCTCGACACGACATGCGCGACCACTTGATATTTTGATAATATACTTATTACTTACATAATATTATATTTATCGCACTTGAATATAAGTTTTACCATAATCTTATATCTTAAAGACTAAATGCTTAAAGACTATTATTTTAAAAACTCGCATCAAAATCCGTTGCGTAGATTTAAAGATCTGAATACAATATACTATACCTACATAGGGACAGACAGATAAAGCGACTTGTTTTATACTATGTACTATGTAGTAAGTAAAGTTATTTGACATTCCAATTCCAACAAAACTGACAAACCACCTCTGGATATTCCATAAGTATTCTGTGCTGCAGTTCAAAATATTCGTGAACCTCTTTATACTGTATACGTCCCGCGTTTTCGATAGCGCGATGTAGAAACGCGAGAGTCCGCGCCGCGCAGCAACACTATGTATATCCCTGCATTTTAAATCTGTAATATCTTCGAAAATATTCATTTAAATTACATGCCGTAAAGGGCAGTATTGATCTATCTTAAATGCACGATGTATTTAAGGTTTTTAATTGGATAAGGATTAATACTGTATTGCTTAAAATCGCTTTGTAAGTAAGCTATTAATTAAAATCAAAGTAAAGTATAAAAAAAAGGTTATTGTAGGTTATCCCTAAGAGATAGACATATGTCATCGCGGACTTTTTTGTAGGCTTTTTAAAGATGAATACAACTGTAGTACATAATTTTGATCTATCTCTTAGTGTTCAGCCAGCATTTTCAATGTAAGCGCAAAAGATGTGATTTTTTAGGACTTTAGAAACCTCTAAAATTATTTGTGTACCTCTACTATGTTAAGCATGTTATATACCTAAAAACCTTCCCGTTAAATCACTCTATCTGTTAAAAAAAACGGTATCAAAATCCGTTGCGTAGTTTTAAAGATTTAAGCATACATAGGGGACAGACAAAAAAGGGACTTTGTTTTATACTATGTAATGATAATGACATTTCATGAAAAATAAATCAATCGTGAATTACTTTATATACTTATTTATTACGAATAACATACAATAATTAAATTGGCAATTACAGTTTATTTAATGTTGGAATTTCCATCCGAACTGTATAGAACTCGTTTATTTTATTCCTAATCAACTATAAATCGAAACTGTCTTATGTTGATTTTCTTTTTTCCTCCTCTCCTCCTTTTACCAGGCATGGAAAACAAAACACCATTCGATGTGCCATCAGCTACGATTCACCTTATAGTACTGGAAACACATTTAAAGAAGTCACAATAATTACCTAAGAAAATATAAAAAAAACTAAAAGTATCAAAACAACTCACTCTAACTTACCGGTCAACTCTACCACGAGCTTTAAATTATAAGATTGAGTTTGATTTACACCTTCTTCTTCCTGTATTTTACTATAGACATAGAAAACAATATTTCTCGCTTGAGATCGAATTGCCTTTTTGGATATTTTCACAAAAACAACAAATTCCAAGAACATAATCACAAAATTTTAACAGCGGTTGACAGATCACGTACTTTGATTTGACGGGTCATAATTGACATTGCCATATGAAAATCACATTTTTTATTTTTTTTTAAATGCCATCAGATTCTGGTAGACCTTTAATAATATGAACATTGAACATGGATACTGACTGGTAGGGCATAGCCTGGTGCGACGTGTCCTGCGCCTTGAAGAAGTACTGATCACAGGACTGCACCGGAGACAGCTTGAGTAGCGGGCACAGCACGATCACCTGTGTGTTGCATTGCATCATTATTACATAATACCTGGATAAGCGAGCTTTGCTCGGAGCTGTAGTAGATTTAAAAAAAGTATTACAAAAATATTTCACTAGGGTTCCAATATATACCTAACTTAAAAATGCGCAGTTTCCAAGGGAAAAAACCTACTTAGACCGATTTACCGCCCTCGAAACAGTGAAAATCGTTGGAGCCGTTGACATTCAGTTGTACATGTGTCCGTGCGTGTGCGTGCGTGCACGCGTATGACTCTGTGCGTACGTATAATTAACTCCCACACAGATATCGGTGACGGCGGCCGGTTTCATTGAAACTAGATCAGTTACGCAGGAGTAATTTAATAGTGTCCAAGTGCATGCGCAGTACATAGGAGCACTCTCCCTTCCTTTACTCTAGTAATCCAGTGGGACGGATAACCGACACGACTGACGAGAGATCAAGCGCAGGTCCGACTTTTTACATGTCCATCCGACGCATGGATCATCTTTCCTGTCAGACAATCAGGTGATCAGCCTGCATTGTCCTAACCAAACTTGGAAACAACATTTTTTATTGTTCCAATGCGGTAATCGAACCCACGACCTCCGAGTCGAAAGCCAATGCGCTAACCACTAGACCACGGAGGCTGTGCGTACATATGTTGCGTGCGTGCGTGTATACTCACGGGCACGGCGCGGTGCGTGGCGGCGGTGGTGATGAGGGCGGTGCCGACGGGCGCGATCACCGCCCCGCCCCCTACTGTCGCCGTAGCTGCTATCACCACCTACGAGCATCATAATAATTACATCATAATACTAATAGCTCACAATATACCTGCTAGGTGTAACAAAATAATAGAAAAACACGTTAGAAATATCCTGAGTGGATTCCATTTCGACGGTTTGTGCATTACGCTACCTATCTTGAACATGTATTTGGCTCTTTTTTGAAATTTTCAAAAAATAGCCAAACACATGTTCAACGAAATGTATTTATTAGCCCGAATTTTAAAATTCATAGAAATTCGGTGAAATTTTTAATTTTAACAATGCTTTTTCAAACTTTCAACCCTTGTTTTACACCCTCAGAGGGTAAATTCTAATTAGCTCTGAAAGACGTATCTGATGAAATGTATTCAAGAGCATGAATCTCGATTATCATCCAAATCGGTACAGATTTAACGTTTTTCTATACAAACTACGCCCCCCTTTTTCACCCCTTTAGGTGTAGAATTTTAGAAAATCCCTTCTTATCGTATGCCTACAACATACAAAGAACACACCCTGCAAGTTTCAGGTCTCCACGATCAGAGGTTTAGTCTGAGCATTGATCCGTCAGTAATTTAGGCCATACATTTTGTCATTCGGGTCAGACAACGTCACGTTATCGTGGAACTGTGCAAGGGGATAATTCCTTGCAACGCAACTTCAAAGTCTCATAACTTTTTTATTTCTACAGATATTTTACTAATTCATTCACATGTTTGTTTTATTTTACTCTAATTTTTATAATTTATCAAAAAATAAAAGGAAGGTAAACTTCCTCATTGAATATTGACTGGTAGAGAATGCCATATGGCATTAAGTCCGCCTATGTATTTGTTTTAGTGCATTAAGTGTAAATAAATAAATAAATATAGAAATATAGTTACCTTATTAGCGCGCGTGACGAGCGCAGGCGCGGCGGCGGCGGTGACGACGGTGACGCTCACGCCCGCCGCGCTCAGCCGCGCAGCCATCGCGTGACTCTGGGGACGCGGCAGGGAAGACATTACAATATATTTACATTCTACACAAGGAATACACATTAACAATACGACCACCTTACTAATGACCCTCGGGAACCTACGTTTTTCTATTTCTCATTACAAAATATATTGATTACAATTTAAAGTTTACAAACGATTATTATAACATTTGTATTCCTACTAATTAATATTATAAATGTGAAGGTTTGTGAGGATGTGTGGATGGATGGATGTATGGATGTTTGTTACTCTTCCACGTAAAACTACTAAGCAAATTTTGATTAAATTTGGTATGGTAGTAGTTTAGGCTCTGTATTAAAACATAGGCTACTTTTTATCTCGAAAAAATTCAATGTTCCCGAGGGATACTATTGTACAATCATATCAGGGTCCCAAACTAGACGCAGCATTTGTCAGGAATTGTTAAAACATAAGACCGCACACGCTTTCTAGAGCAAGAGTATTAATATTTAACAGCTACCACCACATTGGAGTGATTTTTGCACTCAACCTATGTTTCATATTATGCTCCATCTAATCCTAGCTATGCGAAAAATGGTATTTGTTTGGGTCAGAAGAGAATACAGTCTGCTGGTAGCTTTACTCTTTTTTTTTCATTTCACTATCACATCTATTGTACTCACAGACATCTATTAACTAGACCACGCAAGTGTATGTACATACTTCCTTCAGCGCTATTTTCTCTCGAATATTCTCGGTGCCAAACGTAAAACGAAAACTAAAAAAAAAACCAGGCGGCGCGCGGCGACGGCCTTTGAATCGTTTACTCGAGAACGGGGAGTTATCATCACTAAATCACTCTTGTGACATCACAGTAGGTAGAAAAATAATGGCACGCTTGGTTTCTATACAGACGAGAGACTTGCGATATCTAATCAATAGATGTCTGTGACTGTATCTGTCACCGTAAAATTGTAAAAA
Source organism: Glaucopsyche alexis (assembly GCA_905404095.1). Classification (NCBI taxonomy): domain Eukaryota; kingdom Metazoa; phylum Arthropoda; class Insecta; order Lepidoptera; family Lycaenidae; genus Glaucopsyche; species Glaucopsyche alexis. Next base: position 29,896,683 of record FR990044.1, read on the forward strand.
CCGTTAGTTTGTAATAAAACTAGTGAAATTGTAAAATGTTGATAGACTTCCGACGCGAATATTCTGCCTATAATTTAACATATTATTTTTCGTTAGATTATAAATATATAGTTTTGAATCTTTCGACATATTTTTACAATCTCGTTAGTTATTTTACAATCTAACGGTTTTCACAATTTTACGGTGACATATCCATGGTGTTAACATTTTTATTATTATGGGGATAAGAGCATTTTTTCCCTTCAAGAATAACCGTAAAATCATCACCTCTCTAACATCGGGTCCCTCGGCCAGCACCAGTCTATACTTCTTGCCGGCGGAGCGCAGGAACCTCTCCAGCAGGGCGCCGGCACCGTGAGACATCACCAGCTCGTCCGCCTGGATGTGCTCCTTCGCCTGCGAGCACACCGACTCCAGCGACGACTCCAGTTCCGCGCGCAGCTGCAAATAGTAGGTTAGGTAAATGTTCTAGAAATGTATGAGGCGTGGGCCAGCACTATGTACACTATAGTAACTGTTTCCGATTCTTTCAATGGCCATGGTCACCCTAAAAATAGTGTTCTCGCAATAAAAAACTCTTCAAAAATCATTTGGTATGCAATTTCTTCAAATTATTTTTTTTGTATTTTTATGAAATTCCCATATTTATTCCTATTCACCTATGTAGTGGACATAGAGCTGGCCCAAAATCAAACATCTTCTTGTTTGCATTGAGTAGGCTCCTAAACTACTGGACATATTTCGATGAAATTTGGCAATAAGGTAGAGTAGACTACGGGGAGGGACATAGGCTACTTTTTAACTGCAAAATGTATTGTTCCCGCGGGATTTCCTTTTGCGCGCACGGACTAAGGTGCAACATCTAATACAACATTAAGGCAATTTCCATGACACAATCAAACCTCATTTATTTATTAGCTCACTTCAGCAATGAAGTCTCGTAATGGTTCCTTTAGGTCTTTGGATGCAGGTCCGATGGTGGCCCGTCTGCTTGGATTCGCGAGTACCAGTCGTTGTAGTGACTCACCGGCGCCTTCTACACTCTGAAATATTAAACAATTTTTGGTAAGCTTTCTGTAGGATTGGAAGTGGGTAACAAAAACACTTCTTAGCTGCTGTGTAACAGACTCGCTCGCTCGGCGGTCGGTATTGGAATGGTGCTTGACCTCCCCACCTAGTGCATACCAGGCACCAACTCCCACTATTCCACCACCGAGTGTGCGTGTTTATATTTATTATAAGTTCCAATATACTACACTGTCAACATTTTTTGTTACCATGGAAAGATAATTTTGTTCTCTTCCAGAAAAGCTATTATTTTTATTAAAAAATCAATAAATAAAGAGACAAGACTTTGTACTAATCCAGGGTATATAAAATTTGTATAGTAATAGCAAATAGGTAACAAACTTAATGTCATGATGTAAAGTCACTCAAATAATATTCAAACCTACCTGGTTCACATTTGCTCTCTGCTCATCTCTGATGGCTCGGAGAACTCTCCGAACCATGTTGGCCGCAGAGAGCTCCGCGGGCAAAGCTTGAGTTAATTGCCGACCGACTGCACGAATTTTATTGCAAAGCACCCTGTAATCATAGAAAATACAAACTGTACAATCCTAATGTCAAAAATCTGATGAATATGGAATATCCTTTTTAGTAAGTGTGCGTGTGGTTTGAGGGACCTACCTGAATATCCCCAAAATAAGTAAAGCAAGTTTTAGTAGAAGTCTAAAAAAATTGTAGAACAAATCTGGGAATTTGTAAAAAGATAGTTTAAAAGATATAGCCCTCAGAGTGTGGTCCCTCAGTTCACACACCGCTATTTTCCAGATCTCGAAAATTATGGTTTTTTCACTACAGAATTTTAGTAGAACTTTTGTAAAAGTTTTTACAAATTTACCAAATACATAGCATTAGAAATAAAAAAGCTACAACCACCGAAGTGTGGTCCCTCAGTTCACACAAAAATGACATACTCATTTCGCGATATATTACTGACTTTTTTTATTATTTTTCTACGTAGAGTTTTAGTAGAAAATTTGTAGAATTTGTAGACAAAATTTCAGCAAAATCTATCGGCGCATTTGGAAGATATATACCATTATGTTGGGTCCCTCAGTTCACACACTTGTGTATAAAAAAAACTCAAATAACTAATAAACGAGAAAACTAACAGAAAGTCTACTATACTTAAATTTTAGTAGAAGTTTTTTTTTCTTGGATTAGCACATAAAATATTTAATTTCTTGCTTCCTAGCTGAAGATAATGTTAATTTTTTGATTGTATGAAAATGCAGAGTAGGTTACCACACAAGAGGCAAAATGAGGACAAGTCCTAATATTATTGTGTATGTTTTACCTTATTAAATTTACGTTTTGATCGCGGTTTCGCACCTTTTCACTATTTTAGGGGTTCATAGTACTACAAACAACCCATATACTTCCCAATTATTAAATATGTACCTATTTGTGGTTTCGCTCTGCCCGCCCTTTTCTCTGTCCGTTCTTTCTAACTCCTTATATTATGTAATTACATATGTATTATATGAATAAAAAACTGGCCAAGTGCGAGTCAGGCTCGCGCACAAACGGTTCCGTACAAAACGGCAAAAAAAAATCACGTTTGTTGTATCGGAGCCCTCGTCCTCGTCTCGTCGTCGTCTCGCCCCCAGCACCAAAGATTATACATACTCAATGTAATATTATGACTGCACCTAATATTTTTGTTATATTAGCTTTTGCTCGCGGCTTCGCCCGCGTGGAATAGTGTTCTTGGAGAAAAAACTACTTCGGCGAATAACTCTCTAAGTCTCTACTTACAGCAATATACTTCTGATACAATACTGAAAATGTTTTTAGGTTTACCCAATGCAAATGGTTAAAAATTGGACCCTTCCGAGTTTCGCCTCGACACGATATGAGCGACCGCTTGATATATACATAATATTATTGTATATAATATTAATATATGCGCTTGAATATACATTCGTTGCGTCATGCTTTCGTTGTTGGATATCTACGAAGTGGTAAAAAATACTAAGACCACTCGTGAACTGTATTTTAAAAGTGGAATGCTATCGTGTGTTGGTGTACCTACAAAAAAAATGCACACAAAAAAAAGCACACACACTTAAGAATAACATTATGTACACCGTACATCCCACAAATTAACTTTTTCCTTTTCATAAAAGCTTGACATTAATTTGAAGACCTAAGATTTCTATTTTTTTTAAGTATAGAAAATAGGTAGGTATAATAAAAATATGAAATTTCATCAATGAGGGTTCCGTACCCAAAGGGACCCAAAATATTATTAAGACTTCGCTCTCTGTCCGTCCGTCTGTCTGTCACCAGGCTGTATCTCAGGAACCGCGATAGCTAGACAATTGAAATTTTCACAAATTATGTATTTCTGTTGTCGCTATAACAACAAATACTAAAAACAAAATAAAATAAATATTTAACGAGGGCTCCGATACAACAAACGTGATTTTTTTTGCCGTTTTGTACGAAACCGTTTGTGCGCGAGCCTGACTCGCACTTGGCCAGTTTTTTATTCATATAATACATATGTAATTACATATAAGGAGTTAGCAAGAACGGACAGAGAAAAGGGCGGGCAGAGCGAAACCACAAATAGGTACATAGTTAATAATTGGTAAGTATATGAGTTATATGGGTTGTTTGTAGTACTATGAACCCCTAAAATAGTGAAAAGGTGCGAAACCGCGAGCAAAACGTAAATTTAATAAGGTATAACATACACAATAATATTAGGACTTGTCCTCATTTTGCCTCTTGTGTGGTAACCTACTCTGCATTTTCATACAATCAAAAAATTAACATTATCTTCAGCTAGGAAGCAAGAAATTAAATATTTTATGTGCTAATCCAAGAGAAAAAAACTTCTACTAAAATTTAAGTATAGTAGACTTTCTGTTAGTTTTCTCGTTTATTAGTTATTTGAGTTTTTCTTATACACAAGTGTGTGAACTGAGGGACCCAACATAATGGTATATATCTTCCATTTGCGCCGATAGATTTTGCTGAAATTTTGTCTACAAATTCTACAAATTTTCTACTAAAACTCTACGTAGAAAAATAATTAAAAAAGTCAGTAATATATCGCGAAATGAGTATGTCATTTTTGTGTGAACTGAGGGACCACACTTTGGTGGTTGCAGCTTTTTTATTTCTAATGCTATGTATTTGATAAATTTGTAAAAACTTTTACAAAAGTTCTACTAAAATTCTGTAGTGAAAAAACCATAATTTTCCACATACTTTTCGAGATCTGGAAAATAGCGGTGTGTGAACTGAGGGACCACACTCTGAGGGCTATATCTTTTAAACTATCTTTTTACAAATTCCCAGATTTGTTCTACAATTTTTTTTAGACTTCTACTAAAACTTGCTATACTTATTTTGGCGATATTCAGGTAGGTCCCTCAAACCACACGCACACTTTTAGTAAGACTAGCTGGGACTGACTTGAAAATTTTCACCCAGATAGAAGCCATTTACTGAGAAAAGATATTTTTTAGCTAGTTTTCTGCTTGAAAAAGTTGCTGCTTAGCAATAAAGCCACCCTTTATGTTTGTACTTTATATTAAATACATCGTTAAGTCTTTCGTAATTTGCCAAAAGGCACACTGAATTGAGAGATATCTAACAAAACTCAAAAAAAGAAACAAAACAATAACAATTCAAAATGAATAGACTTGATAATAATAATAAAAAAGTCACGAAATTACTACACCAGACGATGATGATGGGTAATAATGACCCGTTTCCACTTGACATTTGTGTATCTCTCAACGTAAAACTGATTTACTAATAAAATGGGTGGAGGAAGGACATATCTCCACTTACACAAAAGTTATCAGAATGTTGGTTAATGTGGACAAGGCTTAAGCATCATTGGTCAATATTGTCATATGCACTGATGACTCACTGCACACTGAATGTGAACAGACCATAGTTTGTTATAGTAACAGCAATAATTACTTACAGTGCAGTTGTATTGTCAGCATCGGAAATAATTTGTTCTAACAGGTCCACGGTAGCATGGGCTATTTTTATTGATCCTAGCAGCTTCCTGAAATACATTTACTTGCCTAAAGTGTGTTCAGTAAATGATGATAGTTTGGACACATTGTATTTGAAGTTAGCGGTGTTGTACCCCTGAGAAGTTTTATGGATATTGATGTTGCATCCAGAAAGTTAGGTTAATTAGTTGAAATCAATCAAATCAATTTTTGTTACATAGTCAATATCTTCTAGGAAAATCTCAAGCCATGGCTATTAGTACAGGTACATGAAGACATAGTATATGCTGAGACCAACCCTGGATCTCAGCATATACTAGGGGTCACCGTGAGAGAGGAGAGTAAACAATGGGTAAAATATTATGGTCACTTATTATTGGTACGGCCCCTGAATTGAGTGAAAAAAAGAAACGTGTCTGTATTGTAGGGTAATCGTTATACTCAAAACGTGGATTTTGATTAAAAGTAAATACATATGATGCAACTGTTATTTTTTTTATTTTTTGAGTGCAATAAACAGGAACACCTTTGCTGTCATATTGAAGATAAAACCTTATATGTAGGTAATTAAAACATTATCGTGTCTATGTTATAGTATCAAAATAATATAACGACCTCAAATTTTACTGCGATTAAACTGCAAATTCAGATTTAATAGGAATTTATTGTAGCATGCCACGACTTACCCCGTTCGAACGTTTGAAACAAACTTCACTATATTTTCGAAGCTCTTCTCATCAAGATCACAGGGGATTCCTTCAGATGGTGCCATTATGTGATTTTTTTAAAAATTGTACGCCCAACTAATTACTCAGCTAAGATTTGAAAATAAACTTAGCAAAACAACCTCGAAACTTTTGTGTCAAATGCATCTCCTACTTCTTTGGCCAAATGTCAACGTCAGTACAATATAATGTTTTTAATATATGGCGTCGGCTTATAACCATTTGCCTGTGTTAAGTATATTTTCATCACCGTATTTTTTAAATCGTCAAGTCCAAAGTCTAGTCAAAGTCCAAATAAATACTCACAGTAGTCAATCAGTCAAGTCAGTCGATTTAGTAAAGTGGTAGACGCTTTACTGAAATTTCCTAGGTAGTTTTGGCGGGAAACCCAATTTAGCATGCATTTTGTTGTTGTATCACTTTTCCACACTAGTGCACGTCAACTAATAAGTTCTATAATAATGGTTAATATTCCACCAATATTACACATTAAAAACCGAAATAACACGAATTTAGAAATTAACATTCCCAGCGAAACTCCGACAAAATACTTCGTGCCACTGACAAAAATCAAAATTTGTAGTAGTTAACGTACTTCTTCTATAACTGAACTGAAAAACATAGAAAAAAAGTAGTAATAAGAACTAAAAAGTTGTAAGAAAGTTAATTTTTTTAAATAGGAAACGAGCAGTGGCTCGCCTGATAGTAAGCGATTGTTGTATTTTTTTTTGTGGCTGTGGTATTGACTATTGTTACGATCAATCTGACCCGTTCGTTGCTCTCTATGTGGTTGGCGACTAGTAGGCACGCAGTCGTTTTCGGCACACGCATAAAATCCTATAAAAAATTATTTCAATAATTGGGTTTTTGATCTAAGATTGCGGATCTTTACTTTTCTGAATGACACCTTTTCAATTACTCTACTGCGGGATTTGATGCTAGAGGCAAAGAAAAAGGATAAAAACAAGTAATTACTCTGAGGCTAGGGCTTTGAGTATCCAACCATAGGCTAGGGGGACAACAAGCTTCACCACGACCAGGCAAAGTCAAAAAGATAAACAAATATTTTCAAAAATATATATTTTTATTTATGTATAAAGAATTAGCTTTTCATATAACCCTAACATAGTTGTACCATACAGTATTCCTAACGATCTAATTTTTATTCTTGGAAGCGAAATAAGCTTCAAAATAACGCGTAACTTGCCATCTAGCGGCGGATAGTGGAGTTCCACTCCAAAAACAATATTATATAGCATTACGGCTATTTATCACTAGATGCAGCTAAAGTCATTAATTACGTCGTGTAAAGTTAAAGTTATTAGTCCTAGATGCAAAGACTTCTACCTAGATGGTTCTTTATAAAATTGATAATATGTAAGTATATTGCTTTTCTTCACCACTAGATAACGTTTATCAGAACTGAGATTAATTTTCTGGGAATTTATAGCTATTAATTAAGTGGGGTTGCAAAAAACATTAAATTTGCCATTTAAATTAGGTACATAATATAAACGGGTGTATATTGGGGAGTATAGTAGGTACAACTTACATATAAACTTTACTATACGTGTGAGTTGAGACATCTGAGTGAAGATATTTTGAAGTTTGAACAATCTACAAGCATACTCAATCACTATGTACTTAATGCATTTTACTCAACATTGCTTTATATTCTAAAATACAATACATATACTTACTTAATAAGACGTATTCAAAAAACATTAGCAAAAGTATAAAATATAATTGTTAAAAAACAAAAGTTAAGTATTCGCTTTCAATAATTGTAAACAAAACTATTTATAAAAATATTTAAAAAATGTACCTAAGTAAGTATATGTGTTCTAACATAATTATTATGTTTGTAGTTAATAAATCATGATTGAAGCTTAAAAAATATTGGCGTGCCTATGAAAAAATTACGCCATAATCTTTGATTATCACTTTCTTCCTCGGAGAAAGATGTTTGTAGAGCTCGATTGCATTTTGGTAAAAAATTTTCGCCACTCGAAATAGATGAATATGGTTCAAAGCGATCACCAAAACTTTTTCTATTGGATAATCGGGAAACATAGGATTCCCGCCTTGAATTTGGTGTAGAAGTTGCTTTTCCTGTAATATCCGTAATATTAAGAGTTGTCACGTTTGAATTACGATCTGAACTTTCATCCATAAATTCTAATTGTTTTCTCGGATATATTACTAATTTTTCTGGCGATTTTTCAAAATCTTGGTTGGTTACGGAAATTAATGATAGTCTTGTTTCGTGACGTCTCATTGCATCTGGTTCTGGGATAGGCAAAATAGATTCGTTAATTGAACTTGCATCTGTGAAAAAAGGAAAAAATCTCATAATACATACCGTTTTAACAAGGTGCCCATAAAACTAAAGCCTGGCCAGGAACATAAAATAATACACTTCAAAAATTCCTCTTGTGTTTGGGTAAAATTACGAATATTGCCCTAATCACACTTTAATATAGTTTTGTGAATTTTCCGCAACTTGGCAAGGTATTTTATTTTCCTGGTCATGCTATATTATATTAGGTATTATTGACGGCTTCATAGACGACGAATATACTAAAATATTCTATAACAGGATATAATATATTTCATATTACAGTAGGTACGTAATACGAAAATATAAATATAGTATTTTAGCATAACATAAAACATTTTAGTATCTCTGCCATCTGTGATGATGCCCTTTAATCTCACAAATCTATAATTATTATGTTACTTATAAATATGTTCATGAATAAATCAAAATAACACAAACCACTGTTTTCTGCCAGCTCCATAGATTCATCATGCCTTTCATCCTCACACGAATCTTCATTAGATAATTCCGCAACTTCTGTCCCATTGTCACTACTAGTAACTGTATCTGCTACTTTATTACTTTGTGTAGATTCCTTACTTTTGTCACTTGTTTCAATTTCTTTTTCTTTCCCGGTCATTTCAAGATCGTTTGCTGAGCTAAAACTAGTCGACAGGGTACTTTTCTCCACACTGGACTCTTCAATTGTTCGAGATAAATCGTCTTGTATAATATGCTCGTCTTCACCATTCTTTGATTTTTCTAAATCAAGGCTACGATCTAAATCTGCAACACAATAATTATTTTCAAATTCATAATCACTCTGCAGTTCACTGTTATCACTGCTGCAGGAAGAGTGCAGGTTTAAGTAGTCACGTCTATAAAGCTTTTTCATTTGTTTTTCTAAACGTCTGTAATATTCTTCTGGTTCATCGTCATATATTTTAGGCCTTCTAGGGACAACTTCTATAATTAAGTTTGGTAGAGGGCTAGGCGGACGATCTAGGGTTTCCAGACGCCGGGCCGCATAATTTTCACTCGGAGTATTTGGAGAATATTGAGCTACAGATTCATCTTCCTCCGATATTGTAGAGAGCACTGAAATTTTGAACAATACTCAATTTATTTCAACTGTAGGAGAGCCACGCTTTGGCATGAATGGGCCGGCTCGACCGGGTAAATACCACGACCTCACAGAAAACCGGCGTGAAATAACGCTTGCGCTGTGTTTCGCCGAGTGAGTGAGGTTACCGGAGGCCCATGGGGGGATTGGGGGTTTTAAGGACCAGGAACGCAAGTTGCAACACCAGAGGAGTTACAAGTGTAACTCCTCTGGTGTTGCGAGTGTCCATGGGCGGCGGTAATCGCTTACCATCAGGCGATCCGTCTGCTCGTTTCCTGGTTCATTACATTAAAAAAAATTGACAGGCCTCAGGCCTAATTCATGTTTTAAAGTTTACATAATAATCTTTACATAAACTAAGTTTATATGGCGAAGGGTCCCAAAAGATCCGTCTAGTGGTAAGTAGATGAATATTTTTCAAATTTTATTTATAATATCTGTACGGGTTGTTGCCAACCGTACATGAATAATTTAAGCACAATAAGCATTTTCTTCGTTTGTCGCAGCGTGTCGTATGCGCGCTTGCAAATTGTATTATATTCATTTTATTAATAAAGTAGTTATCATTCAACATTCAACCGGAACGGTTTTATTTATCATCCCCGATCGTTCTGACTTATCAAATACTTATCATACATCTTTTATATTATTAATGTACTGGAGGCTGCAGCAGTAGCCCCTACATTATAATTTTTTTTTGGTCCTTCGTTTTAAATATTATCATTTATCAGAACTTTTATCAAAACTTATCAGCGAGTGTGTGTAAATTATTTTTTTGAACTTTCGAAGTATTTTATCAAGACTTTTATCATTTAACTTTGCATCAGAACTTTATCATAGTATCAGTTTAGTGACTTTTCGCAAAGTTTTAACTGTGGTGTACTTTGTGCGCGTGTGTAAAGTTTTTTGTGAGGTGTTATCATCATTTGGCGGGCCGGGAGGTCTGCTGATCATCGCTAATCATCAACGCGCCGCCGCAGGTTTGCTGTTTCGCACCCCGACCAGAGCTGACTCAAGTAAGATTGTTCCTTTTTTATCATTTTTATATTTCTGATTTATCATAATGGAAGAACTATTTCAACGTCAAAACGAAATTATCAAGACGGTCAATGGTATCAAGACAAACTTCGGGAAGGATTCCGCGAGTAGAAAAACTCCGGAATATATTCAGAGGAGAATTGACACGCTTGAGGAGTTGTGGGTAGAATTCGAGCAGAATCACGAGCTTTTGTTAGGGAGCGCAGACAAAACTAATCCATATTTCAAGGAAAATCACTTTGAAAAATTGGAAGATCTTTATCATACCCTTAAGCACACGTTGTTATCCTATCAGCCTAAAGAAGATAAAGCTACGGTGGCTCCACCTGAAAAGATTCAGGAATTATTATCAAAGCAGCGCACTAATTTTAGAGCATTGAGCCGCTTAATTAACAGCATCAAAATAGAAGAAATTACAGAAAAGTGGGAGATCGAAGATGAGCTCCGAAACTTGAAGAGTCGGTGGAATATCATTGACACACAGCATCTAGAACTAGATGACTTTCTAAGGGGTGCAGATTTAGAATATGAAGAAGAATATAGCACGTACGAGAAGGAATATAAAGATATCAAACGAGCACTCCATCGAAAATTATCATCCACGGCTCATACGCAGCAATCAACTCCGCAGCTGGAGATACCTATCTTCACCGGTAAATACTCTCAGTGGCCTACCTTCTATGATTTGTTCAGTGAAGCTATACACAATAATAGCTCGCTGACCAACGCGCAAAAAATGCAGCATCTAAAAGGGAAGGTAAGAGGAGAAGCTGAACGGCTGATCCAACACCTGCATATATCATCAGAAAATTATACAACAGCCTGGGATATTTTAGTTCATAGGTATGACAATAAGCAATTACTATTTACTAATCAAATTGAGACACTACTTAATCAACCCAGCCTTCAGAAGCAGTCGGCCTATGAAATCAAAAAATTACACGACACGTCTGTCGAGTGCATCCACGCTATTCACAACCTGGGGGTGGACACAAACACCTGGGATCCCTTGTTGGTACACTTACTATCAAAAAAGCTTGACTTCGAAACTTTGAAGGATTACAAGGAAGCAAGAAGGTCACCGCGTGATCTGCCAGAATTAGCAGAATTTATCACATTTTTAGAATCGAAGTTTACTGCGTTGGAACCGATTCATAAGAAGGAGCGGGATATTTTGCCATCAACGACATCAAAGCATGTAACCAACTCAAGGCCATCATTATCATCATATCATCCTGCAAGAAATTTTAATCGCGACAAGTATCAGGGCAAAACTTATCATACACGTCCCACAAAATGTCCATTATGTTATTTTAATCATGATTTATTCCAATGCAGGCGATTCAGTAACATGACACCAGCTTTAAAGTTAAAAACAGTTGTGAAATATCAAGTTTGCAGGAACTGTTTGTATAAGCATTATGAAAACCCGTGTATGTCGAGCAAACGTTGCAAAGAATGTCAGGGTGACCATAATTCCCTATTGCACGAGGCTTTTGTAAATAATTCTAGTTCTAACTCCAAATTAGTTCGTCCTGAAAATTATCAAAATGACACCAAGCAAAGTACTAAGCAGCATAACGTTAATTTTGTCGCCGGAGAAGATGAAGAAATTTTGTTGACTACGGTTTTATTAATGGTTATATCAGCTGATGGCTCTCCTATCACTCTTCGAGCGCTTTTAGATCAGGGGTCTCAAATTTCTTTGGTATCAGAAAATGCGGCACAGATGTTAGGACTCCGACGACATAAGTATCATGCATCTGTTTCGGGTATAGGCTACGGATCAAAGCAGAGTAAAGGATTGGTAGATATTGAATGTCACTCCATCTACGGTGACTTTAGTTTTACGACTCAAGCGATGGTCATATCACGAGTTATCAATAACCTGCCGAATATGTCTTTTATCAAAAAATCATGGTCACACTTGCAGCACGTGAACTTAGCAGATCCAGATTATAATATTTCGCGCCCTGTTGATTTATTATTAGATGCCAGCGTATATTCCCAAATTTTGATGAGTGGACTTATCAAGGGGCCTCCTCAGGCTCCTATTGCACAGCAGACTAGACTAGGCTGGATTTTATCGGGTAATGTTAGGACATTTAACTGCCACGTGGTCCTTAATGATATATCAGATTTATCAAAGTATTGGGAGATGGAGGAGATCTCTACACAAAATTCATCATCACTATCAGCCGGAGAACAGTTCTGTGAAGACTTATATACTTCTACTACAAAACGCCTGGACAACGGCATGTATGAAGTATGTCTTCCTATGAAACAAAATTTTGAGGAAAAACTTGGTTTATCACGTCCTAAAGCAGTTGCTCAATTTTATCAGTTGGAGCGGAAAATGGTTCGTAATCAAGCATTTTCGGACAGCTACAAAAACTTCATGAAAGAATATGAAGAACTAGGAGACATGGTACCATATACCAAGTCTAGTGAGGGTCCATCATATTATTTTCCCCATCACGGTGTACTCAATTTAAACTCCACTTCTACCAAATTGAGGGTGGTCTTTAATGGCTCATCCAAGACATCATCAGGTCTGAGTTTGAATGACGTGATGGAGCAAGGCCCAAATATACAAGCCGACCTGCAGGCTCTTATCATATCTTGGCGCCAATATCAATATGTGATGACATCGGATGTAGAGAATATGTTTAGAAGAATCCTTGTCCAAGCATGTCATCAAGATCTTCAGTCAGTGGTCTGGAGAAGCTCTTGTAACGCTCCACTTCAAAATTATCGACTTACCACTGTGACGTACGGCACTAAGGCAGCACCATTCCTGGCAATGAGGACGTTGAAGCAGCTGGCCATGGATGATGGTGAAAAATATCCCTTAGGTGCCTTGGCCTTGAAAAATAGGTACTATATGGATGATTATTTGGGAGGCTGTAACGATCTAGAAACAGCGAAAGAAACCCAGAAGCAATTGATAAACATCTTACGCGGAGCTGGCATGAACCTACGCAAATGGTCAAGCAACGAAAAACAGCTTCTACAGGACTTGCCATGCGATCAATTAAATAATCCGTATGAATTCCGTTGCTCAGAATCCCGTAAAACCTTAGGCCTTAAGTGGAACCCATCATCAGATACATTTACGTACGACTATCAATTTGAATCGGAGCCTAAACATCATACTAAGCGGGAATTGTTATCAGACATTTCGAAGTTGTTTGACCCGATTGGTTGGATATCACCTTTATCAATTAGGGCTAAGTTGTTGTTTCAAAAAGCATGGGTTACAGTGGAGTCGTGGGATGAAAAATTATCATATGATATCATTCAAGAGTGGACAGAATTACGAACAGATTTTAAAAATATCAACAACATTAAAATCCCACGATGCATCGGTAACCTTCAACATACGTATCATATACACGGATTTAGCGACGCATCAGCGAAAGCATATGCCTGCGCCGTATATTGTGTCGCAACAGACTATAAGGGCGAGCGCACATCGCACTTGATAGCTGCTAAAACTAAGTTAGCGCCTCTTAGCAAGAAATTGTCGCTACCTCGACTTGAATTATCAGGTGCATTACTTTTATCACAGCTTATCAATAAAATCAAAATCACACTGCCGAGCACAAATGTTAAAATATACGCATGGACGGATTCGATGATAGTTTTAGGATGGATTCATGGTGAGCAATCAAGGTGGAAGCAATTTGTTGCGAACAGGGTGCAACAAATTAAAGAAATTGTACCTTCGTCGAACTGGAATTATGTACAATCAGAATCAAATCCAGCAGATTGTGCCACGAGAGGAGTATCAGTTAAGAAGTTGGCAGACCTTCGTTTGTGGTGGGAAGGGCCAGAATGGCTTTCTACTTTCGAGTCTGACCAAATCACTCAACGTTCATACGCAGAACCTGACATAGAAATAAAAAATATCTCTCGCAGTGTGAACACAGCCTTATATTGTCATAAGGTACAATTTATATTAGAATTATTAAACAATCAAAGCTCTGTTACTTTTATTGTAAGAACAGTAGCATGGGTGTTACGTTTCATCACTCGAACTCGGAAACAATCCGACACAGCAAAATCGTTGACACTCGTGGAAATTAACCATGCTTATAATATTATCATTAAAACTATTCAAGCTATAGATTTTAGCGAAGATTTATCATTTATCAGATCAAAAAAGCATGTCCATCAAAATAGTAAGCTATCATGTTTAAATCCTTTTATTGACGAAAATGGAATATTGAGAGTTGGCGGTCGATTGAAAAACTCACATATAAGTTGGACCGCAAAGCACCCTATCATACTAAGTAGTCATAGTAGATTTACTTCTCTTATCATTTATCAAGCACATATCACTACGCTACATGGTGGAGCACGGCTTACACTAGCTTATATCAGGAATAATTATTGGATTATCAGCGGAATGTCTACTGTTAAGAGGGAGTTAAGGCGCTGTGTTAAATGTCGTCGATTTAGTCAATACAAGTATCAACCAATTATGGCAGACTTACCTCAGCCTAGAGTGGTTCCTTCTAGGCCTTTTACGCATAGTGGTGTTGACTTCACCGGGCATGTTGACCTGAAATTAAATAAAGGCCGAGGCGTACGAACGACCAAGGGCTACATTGCAGTTTTTATCTGTTTATCAACGAAAGCAGTTCATCTAGAGCTGGTATCAGATTTGAGCACACAATGTTTTCTAGCTGCGTTTCGAAGATTTTGTTCACGGCGTGGAGTTCCATCCCACGTCTATAGTGACAACGGAACCAACTTTATAGGCGCTAGCAAACTTCTTAAAAGGGAATATCAGGAGATTGTAGCTACCATCAACCAGGATTTCTTTGACAATATTGCTGAAATGAAGGTAGAGTGGCACTTTAATGCTCCTTCTCATCCTCATGCTGGAGGCTTGTGGGAAGCGGCTGTAAAAAGCTTAAAATTTCATATCAAACGAGTTATCGGCGAGCAGAAACTCACATACGAGGAGTTTATCACCGTACTACATCAAGTGGAGGCCTGCTTGAACTCGAGGCCACTCTGCGCTCTGACTGAAAACCCCGAGGATCCTGTTTTAACTCCGGGACATTTTTTGATTGGTGGTCCGATACTCACCAAACCTCAAACAGAACCTGAGTCCATATGTTTATCAAAGAGATGGCAGCTGGTTCAGTCTATCAATAAGCAATTTTGGAAATGTTGGTCGTCAGATTATTTGCAGCAGCTGCAGGTTAGATCTAAATGGAAAAAGGAAGGAAAAAATATTAGTATTAATGATATTGTATTAATTAAGGATGAAAACTTACCTCCTGGTAAATGGGCCATGGGCCGGGTGCAAGAGCTACACCCCGGTAGAGATGGACAGGTCAGAGTAGTATCACTGAACACTAAAAATAATATAATAAAAAGGCCAGTTATCAAATTAGTACCTTTATTACCTGGGGAGCTAGAAGACCAGGCATCAGCATCTATCAGTCAGGAGATACCTTCTGCTCCAGAGTCAAGCCGCACGAGATCTCGTCGTCCGCGTCGTATCAATTTGAAAAACTTTTTCATGACCTTTTTCATGTTCCTATCATTATTTTTATCACCGAGCTTGCAACAAGCTCAGAAGGATTTTATTATCACGCCTGTAAATAATAATCAAAGTATTTATTTTGACAAAATCGCGGACCTGCAACATATCAGAGACGAATGGACTCTTGTTATTTATTATAACATGTCTACATATTGGCAAAGCTTTGAAAATATTAAAAAAATATGTTGCGCACATAGAGGAGAGTGGTTCGTCAAAAGATTATCAAGCCGTCACCTTGCAACTAGGACATGAGCTTAGTGAGACAGATCACTATAATCAGCTGCTGAAAAATCAATTGAACAGAAGACGGAAGAGAGGATTAATTAATGGCGTTGGTTACATTGCTAATTCCTTATTTGGTGTCCTAGATGAAAGGTTCGCTACGCAGTATCAGCAAGACATCGAGCGCATTCAGCAAAATGAGAACCATTTACATACTCTTCTACGCAATCAAACACTTGTGATAGAGGCAGAGTATAATATATTGAAAAGGCACGAGAATATCATGCAGAAACAATTTACTCTTATCGAAAATCATATCAAGGATTTAGCTGCCGAGGTATATCAAGCTAAGCAGTATTCGTCCCGTTCTACTTATATCACTTTTTCGTCCTTGGCTGCCCACATTATCATATCCAACCTTAGACGTATTCAAGAAACGCTAATTAGCACTCTCACTGATATAAATCAAGGTCATATCAATACGAACTTTTTATCACCGGAACAGCTGCAAAATCAAATTAATATAATATCAGGTCGCTTACAAAGGGAACTCGTGCTACCGACGGACGGGTCCAATATCATTCAGCTGTATAAGCTATTGAGAGTTTCTGCGAGAGTTACGGATAAATTTCTTATTGCTGAAGTAAAGATTCCTATTTTAAACAATGAAATTTTTGAACTCGACAAGATCATAAGCATACCTAAGAAGAAAAATCAGAAATATTATCAGTTAATTTCGAAATTTCCTTATATTGGATTTAATATCAACAAGGATTCGATCGTATTTTTATCACACTTAGATCTTCAATCGTGTCGTCATTTATCAGCAAAGAAAGTTTTATGCTTTCTTAATAGCCCTGTTTATACTACGAAGATTAAACAATCAATTTGTGATGTCAACATAGTGGACGGTGGCACTGACCTACCGCTATGCAAGTCGGAACTATCCAGTTGCAAAGAGAGCTGGATTAAGTTACACGCAGATAACGAGTGGCTGTACACCTGTTGCGAACAATGTAGTGTCCGGCTGATTTGCCCAGCTGGGATTACGTCACAGGTACTGATAGGCAGCGGAGTCATTCGCTTAGGTCCGATGTGCATTATGAAGGGTAATGATTTTACAATATATTCTCATAACTACTATAGCAACAGATTGGATATCAACCAAAAGCTCGAAATACCCCAGTCCTCCGTCTTAAATAATATCATGAATACTTCATCTATTGACATACCGAAATTGGAAAATCATGAAAGTGAATGGGAAGTTTTAAAGACGGAAATATCAGAAATTAAGGAACAATCTAGTAGCGAGTTGCGAGTGCATGATGTTCATCATTACGCTCTGGGGTACGTCATAGTCAGCTTATTTGTTATCATCGGCGGTGTCGTGTTGTTCCGATGGCTTCGTCGGAGGCGCCAGCTGGCGGGCGGGGAGGCGTCCCGCGGCACGCGCGACACGGCCGCCGCCGCCGCCCCCGCCCCCGCCGCTGGCTCAGGGGTCCAGCGCAGTGTTAGTATTAGTGATGTGCATGTGAATGTAACGGATAAAAAGGCAATTAAGGAAGTGTTTTCGAGTGTCCCTAATATTCAAAAAGTGTCTAGTGAAATCAGCCAATCAGTGTTGAGTCTCGATAAAAGCACTTCCCCTATGTTTAGTCGTTCCGTTCGATTAAGTGCATTGAATGACTAGAAACATTAAAATATTAGTTTATGAAATAATTTTAGGTTACAGACATTTATATTTTTGTTTTTATATACCAATTATATACAACATTTTTACCTATCACTTTTTGTATTGTGTATTTTTACATTTTGATATTTTTGTATCAAGTAAATTTTGACTTTTATATATCAATTGATTTAATTATCATCATTGTAATATCATATAGTTTATCAACTGAATCAATCTCGTCTCTCTTTCGGGGGGCGCAGGATGTACGGGTTGTTGCCAACCGTACATGAATAATTTAAGCACAATAAGCATTTTCTTCGTTTGTCGCAGCGTGTCGTATGCGCGCTTGCAAATTGTATTATATTCATTTTATTAATAAAGTAGTTATCATTCAACATTCAACCGGAACGGTTTTATTTATCATCCCCGATCGTTCTGACTTATCAAATACTTATCATACATCTTTTATATTATTAATGTACTGGAGGCTGCAGCAGTAGCCCCTACAATATCTATGGACGCTTCACACCACGTCAATCTGGTCCCGTGGTCAGTTCTCGAAGAACTTGTGTTACGGGTACCAGACAACGGAATATACTTAATACTTTATTATACATCTATTTAAGATTTTTTATTATACACAAATATTTAATACGCATCCATGACCCAGGAACTCAGAAAAACTTTTTGTTCCTTCGGCGGGATTCGAACCGGTGGCCCCGGCTTGAGCACCAACACCCTCAACCACTGAGCCACAGAGGTCGTCGAGGATAAAGTATTATGTTTTGCTAATAATCATTGACAATGTCATTAGTTTTATGAAAAACATTTGTTACTTTGGGAGTAAAATGAAGCTTTATACTAATATAATTAAATAAATTCCTTTCCAGGCCAGTTACGGAGGAGTAATTTTATAGTGCACAAGTGTGTGCGCAGTACACAAGAGCACTCTTTCTTCCTATACTAAGTCATAACCCAGTGGGACGGAATACCGACACGACTGGCAAGAGATCAGGCGCAGGTCCGAATTTTTAGATGCTTATCCGACGAATCCTTCTTGTCAGACAATCAGGTGATCAGTAATAAAATTATTGTTAACAAAGATTTATATAATAAATGATGGTTGCTCACTAGGATCATCTTCGAATAAACTCCGTAGCAAGTAAGATTTTCTTCTAGTCCATTCTTCTTTTCTGTTGTCGAAACCACTCATTTTATTGGTTACAAATAAATCAAATTACAAAATATACTTCATATAAAATATATTATATCCAACTTTTCGCTTACATAAAGTAACTACCAAAGAAAATAATACACTTCGGTTAGTTTAATATAACTACGGTACATACATAATACTACGGAGCAGAACACAAAAAGAGGGTATTCTTAAAAAAAATCGCATAGGTACACATGTACCTATGCGATTTACTCTCAACAAGTAGATGTACATACATCTAGAGCCGCTATCCCCAACCCGCGGCCCGCGGGCCGCATGCGGCCCGCCGGGCCTTTATTTGCGGCCCGCGTGAAATCTGTAACTTAAAAATCAGCCAAGGAAAAGCCATTTTAGGAAAAAAAATAGACAAAAATTGTATTTTTATGAAAACCCCTTTTATATTAATTTTTATTTTGAATTATATATTGGAGTAGAAATCAATTTAGTATCTTGTGAATATTTAAAGTATTGCCATCGACTAAAGAAAGGACAAAAAATCGCGTTTTGTTATCATAAAAATGGCTTCTCCTTATATTATTTGTTTTATCTTGTTTTTTAGATATGATATTATGTTGCTATAGCGGCATCAGAATTAAGACTTATGAAAATATCAGCTTTCTTGCTAAAGTGGTTCTTGAAATACAGCCTACGATGTAATAAGGATAGCATGCAGCGACAAGCCAGCTTTAGATAAAGTTGTGAAAAATCGTTCACAATTCCAAAAATCTCACTGAAGTGAACATAATTATTATACCTAATACACATTTGTTATTTTATTTTAGTTTGTGTCGTTATCTCATCTTAAATGTTTAGTTTCACTCTTTTAACTACCTTGTGTTTTTCTATTATTCAATCATTAAATTTAAACACCGTATTTTTTGTCCCTAAAAATTTTGGTTGCGGCCCGCGACACCAGGAGTACAACGGGTTTGTGGCCCGCGTAAAAAAAAGGTTGGGGACCACTGATCTAGAGAGAGAGTGTTGTGAGAGAGAGTTGAGAGTGAATACAATAATTAGACGCACTGTAGACAGTCACGAACTCACAGACACTAGAATGTGACTAGAATAAAGAGGCACTCGGTGAACTCTTCGACAAGTTGTCAGTCAATGACAACCATCTGTTTTGTGTCAATGTCAAGTGGAGAAGTTGGCATTTGTTGAAATTGTAATTTGAAATCGATCGATACAAAATGTTTAAAAAAGTGCATAAAAATATATAATTTATATTGTTTAGTATTTTTTTAATATCAGTTATATTAAACCACACATTTGCAATATTTTAGATAGTGCCTAGGCATCATATAGGTCTAGATATAAAAGTAAATGTAGGTGCGGCAAATCGAAACGCTTGAGCGCTCTTAAGTTACGGAAATAGCGATGTTTTGTTAAAATTTATTTGGAAATGAGACAATGGATCTTTCCCCAGACGACGAGAACTTTCAGGGTCGTCTCCTACATCAGGTACACTTTTGTGACCATTGACTAATTTTATGTCCTTATTGCAGTATTAGTTTCCTGTTGTAGGTGTTATAATGTTGTAGCATGACCTATCAACATGGAAACCTCACAAGTATCTACCTCTTATAGTTTAGAAATGCCAGGACTAACTTATAAACTTTGGAGGCTAATTAGGTACTCAAAAATGGTTGACTTTGTATAAATGTATGAAACCTGGTCTTTATTTAAAAAGACATATTTGTCATCATATCGTCGAATGGGGAGCTTAAAATACAAAATTGTAATTATATTATGATGCCAAAAAACAAAGTCTATATGAAATCTGTATTTATACAATATTTTATTATTAATGGAGGATAGGCGGACCGACAGAGTGAGACCATAACTTGTAGGTTTAAAAGTAACTTTAAAACTGATTATTCCTTAATTTTCAGGCTGCCTTGTGGGACAACTTAGAACTACTGCAGGAATTGATCAGTAATGGTGCGGAAGTGGATGCCAGGGACGGTCACCAGCGTAATGCCCTGCATGCGGCAGCTCTTGCTGAACGTAGCTGCTGTTTGCCTGCGCTGTGTGCCGCTGGGGCTGATGTGAATGCTCGCTCAGATGATGAAACTGGAGGAAAGGTAAAATAAGCATTATTATTTTAGTCTGTTGTTTCAAACTTCGTTGTGAGCTCTGTGGTCTAGTGGATAGACCATTTGGATTGCACTCGAGAGAGTGCAGGTTCGAATCCCAGGTTGTGGCGTGTACCAATTAGACTTTGATGATGATGATGGATGCTCTAACGGTGAAGGAAAACATCATGAGGAAACCCGCACATAGCCCCAGACGTATTGACCTGTCATTCCTCTGGACTACCCTGACTTTATTGTGAGAATGCTGTATGTGCTTGGGTACCATATCTCTCAGTTTGGTGTGCCTTTTGGCATAGGAGGTAGGCCTCCTCCAATTCTTTCATAAATAGGGTTTAAAAAAATAGGGTTTCATTTCCATTAATATTTAATAGTACTAACCAAACAAAATTGCAGGCACAGCTAGTCTTTAATAAAATATTATGTCATCGAGGCCAATATTACAACTATAAAGGCTCCCACAGACGAGAGGCCGATCATTTCAGTTAGAATTGACGTCAGTTCGGCCTGAATGGATTTGAGCCCACACACGGAACAATCGCATCAGTCCATTCTGGTTTGTCGCGCGCTACGGTCGTGTTTATCAATTTTTTATTTAAACACCGCGAAATCTCATACTACGCTTGTACACGATACACGCCCGCACGGTCGCGGGCTCCCGCGATTTGTCCACACATGGTCCGTTCAGGCCAGAATTAATGTTGCCAACTTAGTTATGAATGAAAAAACAATTAATATAACAAAACCTAAAATGCAATGGTTTTTGGGGGGCTTCAGGAATTCCTAAGTAGCTTCTTTAGTAGTTATTTAGTACTTTTTACTAGAATTCAATACGAGTTTAGTAGTTTCACAAAAACAGAGCTGGCTACACTGGAACGAATCGCTTCAGTCCGTACGGCCGACTGACGCGATCTCGAAATTGCACACAGACGATACGATTTTGCATCCGTTCAGGCCGAACTGAAGGCAGACCGGACCATGTATGGGGCCCCTAACAAACAAATACAAAAAACATTGTTACAACAACTGTACTTAAACACCTTTGTTAATAAAAATATTTACACTATGGAAATGCTGATCTATGTTGCTGTTTCTGTCTGTCAAGTGGCTTTTCCAATGCATCAGACGAACACAACAACATGGATTAACCTATTTGTGGTTTAAATATTTCTTTTAATGAGGGAGCTAAAGTATAGACACTAGACTCTAGTATGTAGAGCTCTGTACCTCTACATACTAGAGGTACCGTTGTCAGGTACCGTTACCTGACAAGCTAGTATACTACTTATCGACCTTCATATTACTTTAGAGATAAGGTTCACAAAGGTTTCAGGCAAAGTTCCTTTTTTTATTGGCGCTGCTAAGCGATATATCTTACGCCTGGTCGAGCGGCAACTCGTTCGATTGTACACCGGTTTGTCGGCGATTGACGTCAATGGGACAAGCTCAAAACAGTTTTGTTGCTACAGACAGCGCTGCACATCGCCGCGGAGCGCGGGCACGCGGAGAATGTGCGTGCGCTGCTGGCGGCGGGCGCAGCGCTGGCGGCGCCCACTGCGGCCGGCGACACCGCGCTCGCGCTCGCCGAGCGACACCGCCACCGCCACGCCGCCAACCTGCTGCGAGAGGCAAGAGGTATTGAACAAGGGGGGGACTCGTCCCCTACAGTGGCGAAGGGTTCCTATAACTCCATTCCTATCGGCTTCCCTTGTCACTTGCCTTTTGCAAACCTTCATAGAAATCCCTACCTATTATATAGGCTCCGGCTTCCCTATGAAGGAGAAGCAGCCTTCGCCACTGGTCCCCTATGAATTTTCAGGCTGTCCTGCTCGCGCGCGCGTATATTGACGCGTACGGGCACGAAGTATAGATACGGAGTCCGAACGTAATGTTTAAATAATGGTCTCAATTTAGGGGACAGATTTTTTGCCGGTAAAGCGCGTCATTGTTCAAGAAGTACCAAGCGCGATTCAGGACTGTGCGCAGATTGGTCCGCCACAATAGCATCGGTACGACCTCAATTCTAGCGCAGCCAGTGGCAGAAAAGAGAACTGAGATCTGGGTTTATTATTGTGTACATAAATACTGTGGGAGAGTCACGCTTCGGCATGAATGGGCCGGCTCGACCGGGTAAATACCACGACCTCACAGAAAACCGGCGTGAAATAACTCTTGCGTTGTGTTTCGCCGAGTGATTGAGGTTACCGGAGGCCCAAGGGGGGGATTGGGGACCAGACCAGGAACGCAAGTTGCAACACCAGAGGAGTTACAAGTGTAATCCTCTGGTGTTGCGAGTGTCCATGGGCGGCGGTAATCGCTTACCATCAGGAGATCTGTCTGCTCGTTTCCTGGTTCATTACATAAAAAAAAAACTATGGAAAAGCTTATACCGTTCGGAATCCTGGTATTCTAAACTTCGTGCGTACGGGACTGAATCAGCGCGTGTAACGAAACGGGCACAAATCGAAAAGTGGTCTTTAGAATCCCCAGCCCCTTACGGCTTCTGGCACGATACCTCACTACCACGGCGAAACACAATGTAATAATTATTCACGCTGGTTTTCTGTGAGGTTGTGGTATTTACCTGGTTTAGACTGGTCATTTGTGTTTATTTCCTAAGCATGTTTCTCCCTCGGTATAAATATTATATTTTTAAGTATACAGAAGGTACGTACATATTTACAACAGAAGTCCTATAATACTTAACCTAGTACATTTTTTCCTCAAATAATTTTAATAAAGTTTATTCACCTCAATGAAATGACTAAGATCGATATTGCGATATACACATATGTCTTAAGTTGCTCCATCCTTTCACTATATTCATAGTTGTAGAATTTTGTTAGGGCTGTCAGGGCTTTTTACGGTTGGTAAAAAAATATTTGTTTTAATAGGTGATCACAATATGAGATACAGCCTAATCTTTGGTTACCTACTTTTAGAATTATTACCTAAAAACTATTTATATTCTAAATAAAAACTTGATTTTTTTTTAAATAGTTTCACAAAACCAGCCAAACACTTAAAACTAGTACATAATTAATTCAAATTAAATATAACATTACAGTAGTGTATGACCTTCTCGAAGTGAACACTGCATGCTTTATACTATAGGTTCAGGTAGGTACATCGCTATCATTTACAATGACTAAAACATAAATCAAAATTAACAATTTTTCAGTAAATATGATTTTAAACAGCGAACAGATGCATGAAATATATCCATTTCGTTACTAACTTTATTATAAGCGGAACACATACGGTACAACGGTGAGTGCTGACTATAGTTAGTACGAGACAGGGGCAAGGTAAACGTTTTTCTATTGTGGAAACGGCTGCCGGGCCGTGGAACAGCTAATTGTAGTTTTTCTATCAAAGAAGGAGTATCTAGCTTACCATTTATAAGTTTGAATAGGTACACAATATCAGCAATGTTACGTCTATTTTCGAGGGAAATAAGTTTGAAATACTCAAGCCGGGACTCATAGGAGGTTAAAACTCGACAAAGATTATGAGCATAAGAAATATGGTACAAAAACTGTTTCTGAAATGTTTGAAGAATATTAAAAACAAAAGAAAGTAGGTTAGTGAGGCCATGTCATGTTAAATAAGTAATAGATTTTTTTATGACTAGCTTTTGCCCGCGGCTCCACTTGAACCGCGGCTCAAACTACTGTTACGGGGTGTTTTGAAGGAAACACAAGACTGTAACAAAATTAATATATTGAAAATTTAAAATGACTAGATAGGGGCGTGGGTCGGTTAGCCGACAAAGTCTGGTTCAGCCCTGGGCGGTGGAGGTGTAGTATTGGGATAACTGGCACACGGCACTTAGCTGATCGAAGGCTGTCAGGAGTATCCCACGGTCTGCGAGGTCCGGTGACGATGGTCCGACAACTCTAACGGCCAAGCTCAGACCGACAGTCCTTGGTATGCTGTGTGGCTTGGGATTGTCCAGACCGGAACAATGGTATCTGGTCGGATCAGGTGTAGTCCATACAGGAACTGTTCCAGCCGGAACTCAGAACCCGTGAAGACGGGTTTAAAATATATAAAATAACTACTTGAACTTAGAAACGTGGAATTTTAAAGCAACCACACTCAATTTTAGATGTCCAAAAAAAGAGTTATGAAAAAGGCTATGACAATCGCGCGTCAGGCTTATATACCCGACCAAAAAAAAAAAAACTTTTTTTTAAATTACATTGACTACACAGCTAAGACTTTTTGCCACAGTAGAAATATATTGAGTTATTTAGAATGATAACCTAATAACGCAAAACTGGTGTATTTAAGTTGTTTAAAAAAAGATTATGATGTTTAGATTTAAAAAGAATTAGATTCAAATCGATAAGTCGATAACTATTGAACCCATAACCGTAGTTACCACCATATACCATAGATGGCGTTGAGAATGTCGACTTGAACCCATAGCCGTAGTTACCACCATATACCATAGATGGCGTTGGGTGTATCGTTTTTACGAAATTTAATTAAATAAAATGTAACTACGTTACATATCCCCCCCTGTTACCGAAGGATTTTTGCCTGCTGCCAGGAAAAAATCCTGAAACAACTACAAAACAGACAAAAGAAAAGAAAACATTGGTTGGGGTAAAAAAAAAACTTTAAAAAAAAAGAAGGTTTAAAGAAAAAATTACGACAGTGGAAGTTAAATGCTAGTCTTGTGTCAACGCGCAACAACCGACAACCTTTCATACATCGTTCACACTATATTCATACATCACATACATACATCGACTTGCATTTTGCAACTCGGACACAACATAATGATCCGAGACGCCCTAACATACGAGTATTGTATTCCATAAAAAGGAAAAAACAACACCAGTCTAAGATATTAAAGTTCTTAGCTATATCGTTATTATAAAAGGATAACGAACAGCGTCTGAGTAAAGCGCGAATCTACTAGCCTTCCTACAACAGCTGACCCATTATTTTGATAAGATGGGAAGCTTAAGGTCCTTCAAATGCCAGGCACCAAGGTCTTTACCTTGCATGTCTTGCAGGACATAAACTAAAGGAGAACGTTTACCTACAATTTTACATTTTATAAATTTAGGAGCCAACTTTTTGCTAAAATGTTTCTCCTTATCACTTAGAAAGTAAGTTCTCTTAAAAACGACATCACCAACGTTAAATTCCGCAGGCTTACGTCTCAGATTATATTGAGCAGTGCTCTTAACATGAGCTTGCCAGAGACGCATCTGAACGCTATCGAAAATAGATGACATACACCCTAAATTTTCCGCGTAGGCGTCACGAGGCGAAAACACAAGGTCTTTAATACTATCTGTATCTAAGTAGTGAGTACCGCAAGACACTAGTTCCCTACCATACACCAAGAAAGATGGTGTAAAGCCGGTTGCCTCATTCACCGAGTTGTTGATGGCGAATTGTATTTCGGGTATATGTACATCCCATGACCTATGGTCTTCTTCTACGTAGGTCGAAATACAAGTGATAATGGTCCTATTGTAGCGTTCGACCGTATTCACCTGGGGGGTATAACGCGGTGTTAAATAAACTTTAGGTATATTATATTTTTTGAAAAGACTATTGGTCTCGTTACTAATGAACTGAGGACCGTTATCCATTAAAATAGTTTGTGGAACACCGTGCACTAAGAAAACACTATCTTCTAAAATTTTAATTATAATATCGGATGTAGCACGTTTCATAGGAAAAATAAGACAAAATTTAGAAAAACAACAAGTCACAACTAAAATAAAATTATTACGTTTTCTAGTAGTAGGTAAAGGTCCCATAATATCAACCGAGATGACTTGAAATGGTCGTGAACAGTCTTTAGGACGACCCATTTCACCTAAAACTTTATGATTTTGAGACTTATATTGTAGGCATTTAGAACATTTAGAAATGTAAGTGACGACATCGCGATACATATTAGGCCAAAAGTAATTAAGTGCGAGCCGCCTATAAGTTTTAAAAATTCCCATGTGACCAGCAGTGGGCTCATCATGGTTAGCGCGAATAATTTCCTCACGATAATCTTTAGGAACTACCTCTTTCCAAGAAAATTCAGAAGTTAAATTATGTTTATTTTTAGAAAGCCTAAATAATCTACTGTCTTTAATAGTAAAATTTGGAAAAGAAGATGGCGTATTATGGCAACCGTTAAAAATATTAAGATACCAGGTATCAGCGCCGGTATAGTTTGTCCAACTACAAATTGCGTTCACGTTAACCGCACGAGATAAAGCGTCCGGTATAACGTTGTCACAGCCCTTCCTATGTTTAATTTCAAAATTAAACTCGGATAGTCTGACACACCAGCGAGCTAACCTACCAGTGGGGTTGGACAAAGACAGGAACCACTTAAGCGCGCTGTGATCGGTATAAACCGTAAACTTTTTACCGTTCTCAAGGTAACAACGCCAGTGTTCTAAAGCAACCAAAACTGCTAACGTCTCACGCTCAGTAATCCCGTAGACTTTCTCCTGTTTAGTCAAGGAGCGACTCATGTATGCGACAGGGTGTTCTTTCCCTTCGAACTTCTGGGTGAGCATGGCCCCAATACCATAGCTACTGGCATCCGTATGAACCTCGAAGGGTTCATTGTAGTCGGGACAGCGCAGTACTGGCGCGGAGACCAAACTCTCCTTCAGTTTATTGAACGCCGAGTCCGCCTCTGAAGTCCACTCAAAAGGAGGGGCATTCTTACGTGTAGACGTCAACTTATTTAAAGGCCCTGCCAGAGTACTGAAATTAGGCACAAACCTTCTGTACCAGGTGGCAGTGCCAAGAAAGCGTTTAACACTTTTCCTACAAGTAGGCGTGGGAAAATTTACAATCGCGGCTACCTTATCAGGATCAGTACGGAGACCGTTACCGTCGATTAAATAACCTAAATATTTAAGTTGAGGCCGAAAAAATTTACACTTTTCAAACTTAACAGTTAAATTTGCCTCTTTGAGGACTTGAAGAACCCTCAAAAGAGTAGCTACATGTTCATTAAAATCCTCACTAATAATAACAATATCATCCAAATAGCAAAAAGTTTTATGACCAAAATTACCAAACAAAGCATCTACTAAACGCTGCTGCGTAGCAGGTGCGTTCGTCAAACCGAAAGCCATACGTTTAAAACGAAACATTCCGCGACCAGGAACATAAAAAGCAGTCTTATCACGATCAGACTCGTTAATAGCTGTCTGCCAAAAGCTGTTAGAAAGGTCGATAGTACTTAAATAACGAGCGTCGTGTAAGCTGTCCAAAATCTCGGAAATGTACGGTAAACTATAAGCGTCTTTTTTAGTTACTGAATTTAATTTACGACTATCCAAACAAAATCTAAATTCACCTGTTTTCTTCTTGGGCACAACCAATACAGGAGAGCTCCAAGCAGATTGGCACGGCTCGATGACGTCCATAGACAACATTTCGTCAACCTGTTCAACTAAAATACGTTGTTTTTCCGGCGACATCCTATAATAACGTTGACGTATAGGTAACGCATCGCCCGTATCAATTTTATGAGTAATAAGTGAAGTTAAACCTAAACCTTTCTCTTCAAAAGAAATAGAACGAAATTGTTTAATTATATCATCGGCTATTGAGCGCTCAGACGAACTTAAATGTTCGTAGCCGTTAATAGCCGGCTGGGTCACCTGATGAGAAGTGATTGGATCGCTAGCCGTACTAGAATTAATTGAATTTAAATATTTAGGACAAAGTTTGAAAATACGCCAAAAGTCAATACCTAAAATGAGGTCATAAGTAACCTGAGGTACTATGTATACTTTTAAAATATGAAATTGATCTTCAAAATGAATTGGTAAATTTATATAGCCTATAGACTTTAAACATTGACCGCCCGCAGCAAAAATTGAAATATTATTATCGTCATTATTGAGAGGATAACCTAACTCAATAATATTTAAATGAGAATTATTACCTAACAAAGAAATGCAAGAACCAGAGTCTAAAAGACCGCGCATGCTAAAAGAGTCTATATGTATATTGACATAAGGTCGAGAATCTAAATTATTGTTATCAATACATCGGACCGTATTAATTGTATAGAATTTGAAAAAAGTACCTACGGTTTTAACCCATTGTTTCCGATCCTCAAGGTCGGTATGGTTAGGTATAACACGATCCGATATAACTAGTTTTTTGAATGAGTAGGTTTACTACGACAGCGGGTGCAGTCTGGCCTTCGTACGCCAGGGTTGCCGCAGCCGAAACAAAATATCTTGGATTTATCAGCTGTGCACTCATAGTAGCTGTGCGAGTTAACCCTACAACGTAAACAAAATTTAGGATTATTTGTTTGCAAACTATTAACCTGATTATGGGATTGTTTATAAGCGAAGTTATTATTATTATTAGAATTATTATTAGAAAAATTATTATTATTGGAAAAATTATTATTACGAAAAGGCCTAAAAGTTTTATTAAAATTTTGTTTGTTATCAGATTTATCTTTATTAAAATTATAAGCTAAGTCAGGCGCTAAGGTATCCGACGTTACCTTAGGCGGTTCGTGATATAAGGTCAGTCGAGACTGAATGTCCTCATAATTTTTGCAAAGAGACTTAAGTTGCTCAATAGTGACAACCGTAGGTGAAGAAGCTAAGATGTTTGCATAGCAAGGTTTAATGTTGTGTAATAAGATTTCTATTTTCTCACTCTCTGGGACAGGCTTAACAAGACGGTTGAACATTCCTTCCATAATAGCAACGTAAATGGTAATGGTCTCCTTTTCGCCCTGAGTCCTATTACGAATCTCTGACATGAACCTATAATCAAAACTCGGTTTGTCGAAGTCACTATATAAAAGATTTAAAAGTTCCGACCAACTGTTAATATTTTGATGAATGCTTCTGTACCAGTGTAAAGCATCACCAGTAAAAAGGTCAAAAGCATGAGAAAGAATCTTTGAATCACTAATGTTATGCTGTGTGCAATACTCATTCACCCTGGTTATAAACGCGCGGACACAAGACTTGCCATCAAACTTAATTTTATGTAAATCAGCCAAATTATTTTTTTCACACTGTACCGTAATATTTAAAGGAGGTATAGGTGCTGCAGCAGGAGCTGGCAACACAGAATTACTACTAGACCCCTTCAATTGGTGTAATAAACCTAAATAATTTTGAAGTTTTTGTAAACAAGAATTATATTGTTCGGCAAAAGGTTCAATATTATCGGATGAAATTCTATTAATTCTATACTCGATGTGGTTTAAGTTATTTTCAGCTCTAAGCAACGAGTTACCGTCAGAGTGAGAATCCAACTGTGATTTAACTTTTGTCAGGGTTTCCTCAATTCCTAACAAATCATCTTTTATGGGAAGACAGGAGTCTAAGATATCCTCCGACGGGTAAAGCTCAACTAATTTTAGTATTTGTTTTCTTAATTCCACAACGGTAGAAGCTGGTATTTCATTCCTAACTAAGACCTCATATTCCAATTCTGCCTTTTGAAGTGAAATAAATTTTATTTTTCCAGGCATATTAAAAAACTTTTTGAAAAAAAATTAAGATTTGAAAAAAAAAGTTTAAAATTTGAAAAGAAAGTAAAGTTCCTCCAAAGTAGGTTAGGTGAGTAGTCAACTGTAATGTTTATTAAGTTAAGTTACTAAATAAATTTGAGTTTAAAAAAAAGAAATTAAGTTTTTCTCAGTATAAGTCGATTAGCGGGTTTATCAAAAGTTAAATTCTATTTTAAAAGTTAAATTACCAATTAAATTCAAGAATTTTTTTCCACAATCTTAAAGGTGAGTATATCTGTGTCGAGAAAATACAAAAATAATGAGATGTATTCTCCAAAAAATACAAAAAAAGTATATGATTTACAAATCAGTAAGATATAAGAACTAACTACAAAATGAGTTCTACATATAATGCAGTACTAAGTATACAGTCTACAAAAAAGATGAGCAGTATAGAGTTTATTACAATATATAAACGCTACACCAAGATAATAAGGTACTAATAACTACCTTAGTACTAAGACGACACAACACACACACAGGTTGGGACCAGAGACCCTGAAATCACCCTATGCTGAACCAGACTAAACACGTTTGGGCGCCAGTTGTTACGGGGTGTTTTGAAGGAAACACAAGACTGTAACAAAATTAATATATTGAAAATTTAAAATGACTAGATAGGGGCGTGGGTCGGTTAGCCGACAAAGTCTGGTTCAGCCCTGGGCGGTGGAGGTGTAGTATTGGGATAACTGGCACACGGCACTTAGCTGATCGAAGGCTGTCAGGAGTATCCCACGGTCTGCGAGGTCCGGTGACGATGGTCCGACAACTCTAACGGCCAAGCTCAGACCGACAGTCCTTGGTATGCTGTGTGGCTTGGGATTGTCCAGACCGGAACAATGGTATCTGGTCGGATCAGGTGTAGTCCATACAGGAACTGTTCCAGCCGGAACTCAGAACCCGTGAAGACGGGTTTAAAATATATAAAATAACTACTTGAACTTAGAAACGTGGAATTTTAAAGCAACCACACTCAATTTTAGATGTCCAAAAAAAAGAGTTATGAAAAAGGCTATGACAATCGCGCGTCAGGCTTATATACCCGACCAAAAAAAAAAAAAAAACTTTTTTTTAAATTACATTGACTACACAGCTAAGACTTTTTGCCACAGTAGAAATATATTGAGTTATTTAGAATGATAACCTAATAACGCAAAACTGGTGTATTTAAGTTGTTTAAAAAAAGATTATGATGTTTAGATTTAAAAAGAATTAGATTCAAATCGATAAGTCGATAACTATTGAACCCATAACCGTAGTTACCACCATATACCATAGATGGCGTTGAGAATGTCGACTTGAACCCATAGCCGTAGTTACCACCATATACCATAGATGGCGTTGGGTGTATCGTTTTTACGAAATTTAATTAAATAAAATGTAACTACGTTACACTACTACCACACCAAATTTCATAAAAACCCGTTCAGTAGTTTTTGCGTGAAAGAGACAAACATTCATCCATTCATCCATAGTCACAAACTTTCACATTTATAATATAAGTATATTTTTTTCCGCAATTATCATACCCGTAATGAAATGAAACCTTTAAAAATTATGTTTTATAAAAAATATTCAAAATTTAAAATCTCTATCTTTTATTTGAGGGTTTAAGAGTCTAGACCAAAAATTATCTCGTGCCTTCCATACTACTACTGTCCTCTTTACTTTTCCTTTCCTTGATCAAAATTATTCTAAAAAGAGATGTTTGATTTTGGGCCAGTTCTATGAACACTACATAGGTAAATAGGAAAAAAATATGGGAATATCATAAAAATACGAAAAAAAATTATTTGAAGAAGGGTACATGCGTACAAAAATGATTATTTAAAGAGTTTTTTATTGCGAGAACACTAATTTTAGGGCGGCCATGACAGTTGTTTTGACTAGACTTTTGACGTAGTAGACAGTTTTACGAAGAGACGTCGTCTTGAATGTCATACGTCTTTCATTGTCAAAAGTCATGTCATTGACAAAATGACATTCTTTAGTTAATTCTGATCGATCCGCCATGTTTTATTTTACTTTGTGTTGCTCTCCTTTAGTCCGCTCAAAGAATAATCCAAAAGCAGGTGTAGAGTGCGTGAGCGGGGACCTAAGCAATTTCTTCAGAAAATTGTTCAGGATGCTTAGAGAGTAAACATACTAAAAATCCCCGCCTCTAGGAGGGGCGCCGGAGTATGGGGAGGGGGTTAAAGTTCCCACTTTTGAGTTTTTCGCTAATATCTTTAAAACGGTGCGTCGTAGAGAAAAAGTGTCTTCTACGTAATGAAAGATAATAAAATTTCCTACAACTTTTGTCCTACCCAACTTTTCGGATTCCTAACCATTTTTGAACTACACGATCTGGAAAGTGAAATTTTCGAAAAAAAAAACGACTTATCAAACACTACCTCTTGCCTGCTACTTCAGTTGTGTTATTTCGGCATGATAAATAACCTGCATTAACATCCAGGTCCTATTATATCAACCTACCAAATTTCATACAAATCTGTTCAGCCATAGAGCTATCGAAACATTTTCCTTTTTCTAAATATTTTATTTTATATCATTTTATGTCATGGGATACTCATGCCAAGTTACCTGTCCGGTAGTTATGGTATAGGGTACGCGACCCCGGCTTCCCTAGCTATTACTGTCCTATCCCTTCCCCTCCTGGGCGGTAATATCCTACATTTTCTATTTCCCACTCTAACTTACCAAACTTCCTTTCCACACCACCTATCCTTCCCTTTTTCTATTTCTATCCTCTCCGCAAATCCGTGGAAATGCAATGGATAATTATAAAAATAATTTAACTATCCAAAATGGCGGCGATGTGTTTGCCACCTATCACGTCTCGTTCTCGCGGAGGCGAAAAGTGGCCCATGGAGAGCCGCTTCGCTACGTTGAATGTAAGAGGAGGAATGGATGGTAAGAATGAAAGTGGATGAAACGAAACAAGTATGTAAGGATCGTAGCAAGTGGAAAGAAGTGGTGTCTGTCTACCCCTACGGGAAAGAGGCGTGATTATATGTATGTATGTATTTTATATCTTCATCCGTTTAGGCCGTGAAGGTCCTGGCAAGAGTTCTTCTTCTAAATTATCCTCATCTTCAGTGAACGGTTCTTGCTGAAGGCGTTCTACGTCATCTTCTCCTCCTGCTTTTGCTTCTCCTGAAAGTTGCAGATGTTGTATCGTACCCGGTAAATGAATGTAAGTACAGGATGTGTTCATATCCATGTTGCTGCATCTCTTGGGTGGATAGTGCGATCGTTTTGGTTTTCCCTCGGCCAGGTTTCAGCAGCATGATCTTGGGTGGGAGGAGTGGAAGCTATCAAAAGCACAGCAAGGTCCATCCCTTGATGGATGGACATCCAGGGATGCATCCCTTACATCTTTATAAATTGTTTTAGCTCAGGTGTCATTTTTAGGACAATTCGTGTGAATTAAAAGGGATGTCAAACCACGGAAAATTTGGTGCTTGTCATCATTCCGTTCTTAACTAGCTTTGATAAGGCCCAGTATTCCCTTTTCTTTCATCTCCGTGACGTCCTCTTCACATAAAGGACACTTTTTAGTACTCATTGCGGATAATCCGATTCGTAACTAATATCGTTTATAGATCAAATAATATTTTTGGCCTTGTGTAGGCTACTGCCAAACAGGTTAAAATTAGATGAGAGACGATGATAACATAACCCCAAAGGCATGGATGATAATGGAAATGGATGGTAATGCCCATTACGCTGAAAAACATTCATTTTCACTATTTCGGAGTGTGATGCTCTAAACCCGATGAGAATTTCGAAAAAGTGTATAGGATAAAAGTTGTAGGAAATTTTATTAGCTTTCATTACGTAGAAGACACTTTTTCGCTACGACGCACCGTTTTAAAGATATTAGCGAAAAACTCAAAAGTGGGAACTTTAACCCCCTCCCCCCACTCCGGCGCCCCTCCTAGAGGCGGGGATTTTTAGTATGTTTACTCTCTAAGCATCCTGAACAATTTTCTGAAGAAATTGCTTAGGTCCCCGCTCACGCACTCTACACCTGCTTTTTTAAGTGGACTACTTGACGAAGTTAATTTAAATGTACATGGATACGAAGTGAAATTAAACAAAATAAAGAATAGGAAACGGTTACTATATTATGTAGCTATATTTACATATACTGTACATAGGGCTGGCCCAGGCCTCATACATTTCTTGAACATCTCTTTTGAAGTTTTTACTTCAAAAAAAAAAACTTACCGTCGCCAGCCCTAGTAAGGAGTGCTTAACCTTGTCAAAATCGTCTCACTCTGACGCGACTCGCGAGGCAAGCGCCAGATCTAGAACAAACTACATTATAATGTAATCTATACTAATATTATAAATGCGAAAGTGTGTCTGTCTGTCTGTCTGTTACGTCTTCTCGCTTTAACCGCTGAACTGATTTTGATGAAATTTGTGAGGATGGATGGATGGATGTATGGATGTTCTTTAATATTGTAGATTACATACTTTTGTTCTATCATCAATAATTTCCGCTGTGCACGCGACGAAAGATGTTTTATGGCATTTTTTTACACCTTAAGTTACGTTACTAAAGTTTTAGTAAATATCCCCAATCTTTTCTAGCAATAAATATAACCTAAGTATGTTACTCAGCGTGAATGTAGCTTTCTAATGGTGAAAGAATTTTTAAAATCGGCACAGCAGTTTTTGAGTTTATTCATTACAAACATACACACACACAAAAATACAAATCTTTCCTCTTTATAATATTAGTGTAGATATAGATATAGTAGTATGGGAAAATTCAATCGTCGTTTTTATTAGCAGAGATGATAAGGATATTAAGACATTTCGGATCTGGATATGGATACGGATGTAGAAATTACCTATATCGGTTTCGGTTACTGATATTAAATTATTTCGGATTATCCGTTACTTTCGGAAAATTGGGTTACGGATATTAAGTTTATGACGATGTAAGTGAAACGCAAATTCTTATTTAGAATTTACGAATTTAGGTGATCATTTAGTCTAAAAAGCTGGCGAGTCGGATTGTCCTGCAAATTAAATAAAAACCCCCCGACACAAAAAATAAACTCTAAAAAATAATAAATAATATTTTAAACCTATTATAATTATATTATCATATATAATATTTGAAATATTTTTATTTTCCAATCGTCGCCTCGTCGGGGGACCGCTAAAGTTTATAAATATTTTTACAACAACAGCTAATTAATTATTACGAATTACATTTAAGTAGGTAT
This sequence comes from Glaucopsyche alexis, assembly GCA_905404095.1. NCBI lineage: Eukaryota > Metazoa > Arthropoda > Insecta > Lepidoptera > Lycaenidae > Glaucopsyche > Glaucopsyche alexis. Next base: position 29,932,496 of record FR990044.1, read on the forward strand.
GAGCAAATTTTTTTCGGAGTAAATTCTTTTGTTCATTCTGCGACTACACGTGTTTTTTTCACATAGCGGTCCCCCGACGAGACGACGATTGAAAAATAAAATTATTTCAACTTACATAATATTATATGTGATAATATAATTATAATAGGTTTAAAATATTATTTATTATTTTTTAGAGTTTATTTTTTGTGTCGGGGGGTTTTTAAAATTTTTAATTTCACTTTTATTTTATCCTTTTTAAAGTAGGTATAAATAATGATTACATTACCATATACATACTTTCAACATCATTGAAGTAACATGGTACCAAATTTCGAATCGATAGGACATGTGGACGATAGTCAGATCCCCTCATCAACTAATAAAGAAAATATGATCTTCAAACGGCTAATCAGGTCATGGTTACCTTACCATGTTCTTTAAATATCGTTGAAGTAACACGGTACCAAATTTCGAATCGATCGGACATAAGAAAGTTAGTCAGATCCCCTCATCAACTAGAAAAGAGCTGATCATCTTCAAACGGCTGATCTTCCCACCACCAATTTTCTCATCAAACGAAGCTACGAACACTGTCGATTAAGTCATCAATATTCTCTTTCAGTGCGCTTTCATTTGAGACCTTACTCGAGTATATTTGCACATTCGGATTTTCTTCCCCGCTTTCACCCCCCACAACTTTTAAACGGCTCAACCGATTTTCATCAAACATGTCTAAGAACACTCGCATGTAAGTCACCTTTAATACAAAAGAAACTAAATTGAAATCGCTTCATCCGTTCGGGAGCTATGATGCCACAGACAGACAGACAGACACACCCACAGACAGACACACCCACAGACAGACAGACCGACAGACAGACAGACAGACAGACAGACAGACACGTCAAACTTATAACACCCCTCTTTTTGCGTCGGGGGTTAATAAACACGCCATAAGTCTTATTTATGCTCCGCCTATATTCGAAACTATCCGAAGCTTTTATATCTTTTACGATTCGGTTACGGTTACGGATAATTATTTATTTCGGATATCCGATAGATCCGCCTTTCGGTTACGGTTACGGAGCTCCATAACATCCATGTTTTCTAGCAATTTCCTCGCACGTTTTTCGTGAAAGAAAAATTTAAATTTTCACAATTATTTCGAGACTGATGTTTTTTGAGGCATCGCCAAATTTTTACAGTTTACCTGAAAATGTTATATTTTTAATGTGTGTTAAATATCGAGAGTTTTTAAATTTTAAATTACATCGACCCAAACAGTAAACATGTAGCCATTTAGACTTAACTTTCATTAAAATTGCCTATGTGCTGCTTTGGCCTTTCACCTTTGAGTCAGTACCATGTGAGTAAGAAAAAAATCTGATTAAGTACCCTGTATGATTATAAAATCACTCTTCAAATATTTATTATTATTATTAATACTTAATTAAAAAATAATTTACGAGAGTCAGAAATATATAATAATTCAAAAGTTATATTAGTTAAAAGTCAAGTTAGTGAACTAATTATAAATACTAAAAAGTAGTTATGTAAATGAGAAGCCCTAAAGTGGGTCGTTGTCTAATGACACCTTACACGGCTTAGGGCGGACACTCATGCTCGCGGCGAGCGGACATGTTACATGCTAATGTAATGTGCTGAAGGGTTATTTTTATTATTTTTAATTATTATTATTAAATGCTTGTCTGGAAGCTGAAAGAAGCTGCAGCAGAGTAAGGCCGCCAATTAGTTTTTTTCTACATTCTACCTAGTTTGTGTAATTTTGTTATTTTGAGTCTAAATAAACGATTATTATTATTATTAGTGTTATTTGATAGAGTGAAGCATTATTTTAATATTTATATAAACATGTAATATTTTGAGGAGCAAGGTAAAATATATAATATTATTTTGTTATGGACCATCTTATTTTCATAATCACTTATGTATTTAGCGAAAGTAGTAAACGGTTATTTCCTTGTACAATGTACATTAGATACAAAAACAATATTTTTCGTAAAAATATGTAGGGGAAACTGGGAACACTTAATCCCTTTTTCTATTTTTAACCCTTATTTTTTTCAAATTTATTTTTAACGTATAGTTTCGGTATTTTTATATATGTCCAATTTGAAAAGAAAAACGTGGGGTTTATCTGGCTACAAGAATCTGCGACAAGTAACAATATCATTGACAAAAATACTAATTTACCTACTAAAACTTAAGACACGTAATTGTACCAAGTATGTTTATATACATATGTATAAGAGATACTCTTGATTCTCCGAGGCTCCATACAGTTACTATACAACTTATAAAAGTTTAAAGAAAATGCTGATTTAACCTTCATCTTTTGCTCAATAGACCACTATAAGCTTAAAACACTGTTATTTCTGTATCAACATACGGTGTTTTAGTATTAATTTCATAATTACTTTTTTAACGCAAGTGTAAAGTTTGGTACTCTTTCTTGTGTACCTTCTCTTGTTATATTGTTATATGTCACCGTAAAATTGTAAAAACCGTTAGATTGTAAGATAACTAACGAGATTTTAAAAATATGTCGAAAGATTAAAAACTATAAATTATATTTATAATCTAACGAAAAATAATGTGTTAAATTATAGGCAGCATATTCGCGTCGGAAGTCTGTCTACATTTTACAATTTCACTAGTTTTATTACAGTCTTAACTGTTTTTACAATTTTACGCTAACATATATATGTAATATTTAAAATTCAATATTTAATCAATACTTAATTTAAAATATTTTAAAGGGCACTTGGGCCAGAGGTAGTAGAGAGTAGTTTCATGCCATATACAAAAAAATCATGAAAATCGGTAAGATTAACAATTTTTTTATTAAACGAAAGTTATAATAGTATAAGCATCCGTTTTATATTCATACGCAATACACATCTTAGTTATAGTTTCTAAATAACTGTTGAATATTTATAAATAAAAGTTAAATGCAAGAAAATAATTTATCGTTTTAAACTGTGCCAGATCTTATAGTTCTACTCACTTGGTAAAGTTTACTGGTATCGTATTCTAACGACATAGCCACTGTAAAAGTAGGTATTGCTTTTGCACAGGCTTACAGGTAGTCATAAAAACAATATATTATTCCCGTAGTGCTCCCCCTTTCTATTCGGACTTTTTTGTCATTTCAATTTTTGCTGTCTCCCGCTTTGCTTGGGGAGGGAAACTGGAATGTTTCCTACTCCTCCTACAATCTTCTTGTGGCGGATCGATTAATTTCGTTACGGGTCCCAAGACAGATTTAGCTTGTCCCTCGGGCACCCCTGAGATCATATCAATGGGTTTTTTGTGGTTTGTTAACACTGTCGATCCGGGCTATACAGGAGCTGCAGTGGTGGGTAAGTGTGGTGGGCCAATTGCCCGTTTTTTATGCACAGGCTTTGTAAATTGAATGTACTGTGTACCTAGTTTCCCCTTAGAATCAAGTGACCCTCTTCTCTTCTAATAAAGGAGCTATTAATACAATTTAGCTGTAATCAATCACAATAAGAAAGGAAATGAAAGCTTAAATATAACATCAATAAAAAAATATCTACATTAAATATAAACATAGCATCCTTATGAGTAATTACATAATTTTCGTTGGTTTTTTTATTTAATACATTTTCTAGGATTCATACACAAGTGTAGCTAACTGACCAAGGCTGAGACCCTTACTGTGACGAGTAGTGTAGTGGCCACCGAGCCCTAACTAATAATAATCTAGGTTGGTTGGCCTAGGGCTATTTGAGCTTAGTTGCCTCCGTGTTTGCATCCCTATAACTCCGCCCCTGGTTCCTTAATTATACACATTGGGCGTAGATTCTGGTCCAAGACATTGACCGGTTTATTAGTTTTACAGTTTGACATTTCCTTTGAACAGTATACCTAGCATACGGTCGTGTTACACAATATTTTTAGTTTTTTGTAATAAAATATTTTGTAACGGGTTACAAAGTACTTGTGAACCTTATGGTCATAGTAATAAGGTCTACAAGTGGTTCAAGTGGCGTGTTACGTACGCATGGTGGTCGCCGGTCGGGCGTGCTAGTCGCAAACGCGAGGGCATTAGCGTCACACGTGTGTGGACGAGCCCTAAATTATCGAAATAATATCAAAATATGTGAGAATAATTGTTAATTGATAAACAGTAAAGGACGACGTGGAAAAAAATATTAAAAATAAAAAGTGATATATTTTTGTACTCTTATAAAGTGGGTGAAGTGGATTTATTCGAGGCTTTTGAAGGTTTTTTTTTATGTTTTTGGTTCAAACTGCGGACATCCCTAAGGTTTTTTTATTGGTATAATGTATTTAATTAGTATCAGGTTTGTAGGTGTAAGTGAATGAACTCATAGATTTAAATACCAGTGATAGATAAAAATTTAAAAGGGGTAGCTCCTTTAAATCATCTTTGTATATGTCACTGTAAAATTGTAAAAACCGTTAGATTGTAATATAACTAGTGAAATTGTAAAATGTTTATAGACTTCCAATCCAATGCGAATATTCTGCCTATAATTTAACATAATATTTTTCGTTCGATTATAAATATAAATAGTTCTGAATAATTGGACATATTTTTAAAATCTCGTTAGTTATTTTACAATCTAACGGTTTTTACAATTTTACGGTGACATATACATAAATATTATAGTCAGACAAGTTACTTAGATGGTTATTTTAAAGTTTTTGGTACAATATATTTTATTCTCTATTAACCTACTACTATTGAAAAAGTTTGTGAGGATTTGTGGATGGATGTTATTGAATCCTTCACCCAAAAACTACTGTATGGGTTTTGATGAAATTTGATATGGTATTAGCTTAGTTTAGGCACATTTTATCGTGGCGAAATGTACGGTACCTGCGAGATTACCATTTTAAGCGCACGAAGTTGAATAAAAGATTCTCGCTACAATTTATCATTGTAATACAATACATAAACATTTAATTTAAACATCATCAGGAGATCACTGGAAGTGCTAGCCCTAAGGCTCGGACTACATGCAGATGCATGATTTAATTATGATTTAGGAATTATAAAGGGGATAAAGCAAAATTAAGTTATTAAATTAAAAAAAAAAAAAAAATATGTTTATTTCAGGCAAAGCCCATAATTTAGTAACTACATAATTATAGGTACTTATTTAATTTAAATATTTCCCCTCAGGGGCTCCGGGCACAGGCACGTGTGCTTGGACCCAGTGTCGCAGAAGGGGGCTATCCAGCTTGGCGCTAAGCAGATTCAGGATGGTGTTGGGACTTTCACGCGTGCGGAACATCAGCGACGCGATGCGACGCCGCAGCACAGTGTGAAAACCGTCTGTGTGTGCATACGCAAACATCGCAGACGCACTACAGTAGCGAGGAAGCCCCACCAACACCCTGAACTCATTATTATATTGTATGCGGAGAGCGTTGATGGCCCGCTGCGAGTAGCTGACCCACAGATTGCAGGTGTAGAGAGTTTGGCAAAATGCTTTAAACAGTGTAATTTTAACATCTGTACTACACCTCGCGAATCTGCGTGCCAACATGTTACAGCGGACCGCCATCGCTCTCCTCTCTCTTTCGATATCCCCATCGTCTGTTAAATCCTCGGTGACCACATGGCCGAGATATTTAAACTCTTTCACTCTTCGAAGAGCAACACCATTGAGCAGCAGAGGCGCCACATCTCCCAGCTTACGACCCCTGGATTGAAATATCAAGAGCTCACTTTTTCTTACATTATATACGAGGCCGTGCATCCTCGCATACTCCTCACACACTCCAATCATTTTTCCGAGGGCGGCTATTGATGGGCTGAGCAACACCATATCATCTGCATAACTAATACTATTAACATATTACTATTAACTATTTCTTTCTATTAAAGAACGAAACTTCAACATTTTATTAACAGGGAGCTTTTCACGTAGGCTTACGCCCGAAATTAACAATCAATCTTAATCTCATTTTAGTTGTCTGTGATCAACATTTCAACGATCCTAGGATTAACTTCACGTCGATATCATCAATAATTCTTGTTTGAGAATCTAGATTGAAGTCAATCTAAGATTTTAGATACGTTATTAATTTTGGGCGTTAGTAAACAGTATAAGTAACGGTCTATTTCTTAATTTTTCAGTATTTTCTAAACTGCTAAATGCCCGTAACTTTTTTTTATAAGTAGGTAATGGTAAAACGGTAAAAATAAAGATAAAAACGTATCTACCTAACGTCAAATAAAATGACCGTAGGTATAATTAGTGTGGGAATGACTATAATTTTCGACACTATTATATATTTAGAGTGGAGATAAAAATATGGAAACTATTTATCCTTCGCACAGATATTCTAAACAGTTACTAAGTACGTCCTTTGTCTTATGTCCTTAGCCTGTCGAGCTTGCGGTTATTTTTTGTCACATCGTCGTTGTCCGTCATGTCTGTAAACTATTTTTACCTAAGTTTGAATTGAGTTTGAGTTTCGCAGAGAAGTTATATATCATCTCAGGACTCAGATAGCCTCGCCAAAGATAAATTTTGACACTTCGAGTCTTATAAGACTAATTTGACTAGCCTTCAAGGATATTTATGTCCGTTTTAACCGACTTCAAAAAGAGGAGGTTTTTTCAACGTACTTTAAGTCTCTCAGGCTTTAGGGCTAATTTATCTTTACCCAGCCAGGAAATTAGTATAGAATTTCTTGCCATATATTTAATCTATCTACTCAATAGCCTATTAAGGTTTTTTTTAATCGTTGTCTAGCCTATCAGGGAGGCTACATCCTACCGGCGCTAGTGCTGTGATTATCGAGGATGTATCGCTTACGCAACGCGGGGATGTGGTGGCCTTCACTTGTGAGGTTTCCCGGCTTTTCATTATTTGCCCGTCAATCTCGTATTAAAACGACCAGTTATATAGATACGCTCCAAATTTCATAGAAATGTGTCTGACATAATTTGTCATTATAATGATTAAGGGCAACATTTTAAATAACGTGCGCATGTTTAAGAGACACATGTTTTAAAAATGTGTGATATTTCCGATCTGGATACGGATATAGGAATAAAATTATATCGGTTACGGTTACGGATATTAAATTATTTCGGATTATCCGTTACTTTTGGATAATATCGGTTACGGATATTAGGTTTATGACGAATTGATAAAAAATGCAAGTACTTAAGTATTGGCATTTTAAAAGGGTCGGCAGGACTGGCAAATTAATTAAACATGTCATAATATTATATTCCGTCTATATCCGAAATTATTCGAAGCTTTTATATCGGATTCGGTTACGGTTACGGACAGTTTTTACAGTTCGGATGTCCGATAGTTACGGTTACGGAGCTCCACAGACTACAACATCCCTTGTTTATGTCACCGTAAAATTGTAAAAACCGTTAGATTGTAAAATAACTAACGAGACTGTAAAAATAAATATGTCGAAAGATTAAAAACTATATATTTATAATCTAACGAAAAATAATATGTGAAATTATAGGCAGCATATTCGCGTCGGAAGTCTATCAACATTTTACAATTTCACTAGTTTTATTACAATCTAACGGTTTTACAATTTTACGGTGACATTATTTTATACTTTATACTTTCTACGGAACAAGCCTCAACATGAGACTTGTTCCTGGGCTTCCTTGGAAGTGTCTTGGGAGATAACGCTCGCGGCATAAGCTAACATCCACCTTTGAGACATTCTACTGTTACAAGTTGTTGTTGTCTTTCTATCTCAGACCAAATAAAGTTTTTAATTGGTCTGAGCTTTCTACCCAATTAATTTTGGGTTTTCTTAATGTATGTGAAAAAGCATTGTTAGGTGTGTAAATAAGTAAGGTAGGTGTACTAAATTGAGTAGGTAGAGAAGTAGTTAAAATATTAGCATAATTTAAAGGTGAATTATTTAGAAAACTAGATTTTGCCCGCGACTTTGTGCGCGCAAGGTTCATTTTGCAGAATCCGTAGCTGTCCTTCCCCGAAGGGGCTAGGCGGGTCTGGGCCTTACCACCCGTTCTTTTCTTTGCATTTTCTGAGAACATTTACAATGGTAATGTATATATTTTTTTACATTATCATAATGGAGAGATTTCAACGAACAAAAAGCCCACCGATTTTTTAAATAAAGCTGATTTTTTGACGAAGAATAAATCACTGTATTTGGGACATAAAAAGGGTATTTTTCACAAAATTTCGTGAAAAAATATTTTTTTTGTACCTACTTATCTATAAGATAAAAATAAAAAACTTAAAACTTGTTTATTTGAATTTTTCACATACATTTTGCGGTTATGTGAAAAAGGTCTAAATTCAAAAGTTGTAGATCTTTTTATTACCTACAACTTTGCCATTTGACTTTCTTCCATAAAGATTTTAGTTTTGCCGGAAATTGAAATATACCATTTTTAACCCTTAAAAACTCACCCCATTTTTACTTTTATTTTTCTTATATTCTCTTCCTTTTCCAATGGGTTTCATCCTACTATAATTTTTTTCTCTTTTTACCATTTTCAAAGTCTTCTGCTGTAGTCTTAACTTTATTTCATACCTTTCTTTGTGCATTTTACTTTGTTATATTTAAATATAACGCAACTCGCCAATAACTAGTCCTAACTTAAGTACCTACGTACTATGTAATAACAATAATAGCTTTTATCACATAAGTACGACAATTAGCGATGCTCATGTAAACATATCGTTGAGTTATAATTATGTACGGTCGCCGACAAGCTGGTGTGGCACTTGTGAACCTTATGCACATAGGAATAAGGTCGACAAATGTACACTGCACGAAGACGGTGTAGAGATAGACAGCTGTTTCTGCCGCGTCAGTCGTTCCCCACGATACTGGGGGTCAGGGTCAACGTATTACATGTTATAATGTCTTTAGATACTGTATATTGTTCATCATCATCATCACCTCATGCGTGGTGTGTAACGCGACCGCCCGCAAGGCAGAAGCATTTGTTACAATACAAGTGCGTTCTTGTCTATTAAATCTTTATGCCTTCTCCGATATTTTACACTAGTTTTGTCCCGCGGCTCTGTTCTAAATTTTATATCGGGTACCTCACGGGAATACTGTACAATTTCGGGATAAAAAGTAGCCTATCCTTAATTTTATCGAAGTCCGTTGTGGTTTTTTTCGTGAAAGAATAACAAACATCCATCCATCCTCACAAACTTTCACACATTTATAACAGTAATATGATCTTCATTCGCTCCGCAAAACACAATGCAGCTTTATTTGACGCCGGTTTTATGTGAAGCTGAGTCTCTAACTCTCTACCCAGAACATCAATCTGGATAAGCTTTGTTCTTTTAAATAACTGAACTTTGTGTCAATGAGCCAGTCCTACTACAATAAATGTGAATGTTCATGTGGATGGATATTTGTTACACTTTCACACAAAAACTACTGAACTGATTTTGTTAAAGTTTGGTATGGACCATGGTAGTAGTTTAAGCTCTGGATTATCACATAGGCTATGTGAATGTTTATGTGGATGGTGGATGGATGTTTGTTACACTTTCACGCAAAAACTACTGAACTGATTTTGTTGAAATTTAGTATGGACCATGGTAGTAGTTTAAGCTCTGGATTAACACGTAGGCTACTTTTTATCCCGAAAAAATCCCAATAATCCATGAGTTAATGTGTTTGTGTATACGCGGACAATACCACTGACAAAAGCTAGTCGTTACTTATTTCATTCTTTTGATTGATCTGACATCTGACCACTCGGACCGCCGTCAATTGTTACATCCGGATAATCAATTATCAAAATCAAATCAAAATCAAATCAAAAAAGTTTTATTTCCATATGGGTTACAAAGTAACGCTTAAAGAATTGTCCCTACTTGATGCCTACCACCGGTTCGGGAACTAACCCGGCGAGAAGAACCGGCGTAAGAAACTCGCACGGGGCCATCTTTTAGCAAAAAGATGGAAAATTGTTCTTTTTAAAAAAAATGAAGTTGTTTACAATTTGAAAACTTAGGTTTAAGTATATTATAATATTGACAAAAGTCAGATACATATTATAGTACATAGAAGTAGCCTTGCAGGTGGTCATCCTATTCCCAAGGTGTGCGATCGTCAATAAAATCATTGACCTTATAATAGGCTTTTGTACACAAACGTTCTTTAACTACTTTTTTAAATTTATTAATGGAAAGATTTTGAACGTTTTCTGGGATTCTATTGTATAGGCGTATACATTGACCTTTAAATGATTTGCTTACTTTACTTAGTCTGATCACCGGTATATCTAGCTTGTGCTTATTTCTAGTGTTTCTACAGTGATTGTCGCTTTTAGTTTTAAAATTACTAATATTCTTTCTAACATATAATACATTATCCAAAATGTATTGAGAAGCGACGGTTAGAATACCTATTTCTTTAAACTTTTCTCTCAGAGATTCAAAGGGGGACATTTTGTAAATTGAACGTATTGCTCGCTTCTGCAGCACAAATATCGTATTAATGTCTGCGGCACTTCCCCATAAAAGGATGCCGTAAGACATTCTACTATGAAAATAACTAAAGTAAACAAGTCGCGCCGTGTCTTCGTCAGAAATTTCTCTAATTTTTCTGACTGCATATGCTGCAGAACTGAGCCTATCTGCAAGATTAGCAATATGAGGACCCCACTGTAATTTACTATCTAGTGTTATACCTAGAAATACAGTGGTGTCCACAAGATTCATTTTCTCATCATTTAATAGTATATTGGTTTGAACTTGCCTAACATTGGGCAATGTAAACTTTAAACATTTTGTTTTTTCGGAATTTAAAAGTAAGTTATTAACATTAAACCAATGTACTATTTTTGAGAGAGCACTATTTACCTCGTCGTAGTCTGACTGCTGTCGCTTCACATTAAAAATTAGTGAAGTGTCATCGGCAAAAAGTACTATCTCGTTATCATTATCTTTAACAAGATAAGGCAAATCATTTATATAGATGAGAAAAAGAAACGGGCCCAAAATAGATCCCTGTGGGACACCTAATTCTATTTTGGTCCCAGTGGACTTTTTACTATTTATCTCCACCCTCTGAGTTCTATTGTTAAGGTAAGAACTCAAAAGTTTGAGTGCAGAGTCCCGAATGCCATAGTGGTGCAATTTTCTGATCAATGTAGCATGCTCAACACAATCAAAGGCCTTGGAGAGATCGCAAAATACACCTAATGCATCCTGTAACCCCTCCCAAGCTTCAAAGATACTACAAAGAAGACCTATACCAGCATCCGTTGTGGATCGACCCTTAGTAAAACCGTATTGATTATTATGTAATAATTTGTTTAAATTAAAATGCACTAATAACTGTCTTAAAATAATTTTTTCAAATATTTTACTAAGAGTCGGTAGAATTGATATAGGCCTGTAGTTTGTCGGATCAGATTTATTTCCTGCTTTGAATAAGGGTATTACCTTGCTATGCTTCATTAAATCAGGGAATACACCACTTTTTATACATTCATTGAATATTGTCGCTAGATAAGGAGCTACGATGTCAATTATTGATTTAATAACTTTTGTAGACATGCCCCAGAGATCAGCAGTATTTTTAATATTCAACAATTTAAATGTGTTAATAATATCTCTGGAGTCAATTTCTTTAAACTTAAAATTGACATCACATTCCTTTACATTATCTCTGAGTAGTTTTTCAGCAGCTGCAGGTGAGGAATTTAAATTTTTTGTAGTTGAGACCGGAATGTCAGCAAAAAACTTTTCAAAGACCGTCGCAACTTCCAAATCAGTAGTAATTTTTTTATTTTCAAAATAAAGTTCAAATTCAGAGCTACGACAGGTGACGTTTCCAGTCTCACCAGCTATTACCTTCCATGTAGTTTTAATTTTATTTTTAGAATATTTAATTTTATTCTTTATATAAAGAGCCTTAGCAGCTTTACATACTTTTTTGAAGGTTTTTGAATAGTTTTTAACATATGTTTTAAATGTTTCATTATTATTAATACTTTTTTCAGCATATAATTCATATAGTCTTTGCCTACTAATTTTAATTCCTGCAGTTGCCCATTCAATAAAGTTACTTTTTTCCATACAATTTCTAACCGTTTTAGTTGTAAATACTGAATTAAATTGGGTTCTTATTACCTTAAACAATTTACTAAAAGCTTCATCTGAGCTATTTGACCCATCCAGTAATTGAATATTTGTACTTAAATTATTTCTAAATTTCTCAATACGTTTTGTATTCACAGGAATAAACACAAACTCTTCCTTTTGGTTACGGTCATAATTAATATTAAAAGAAGCTAACTGTCCACAGTGATCAGAACTGAGCTTATTAATTATTTCTTTTTTACATGGAGTAATATTCGTGAAAATGTTATCGATACAAGTAGCAGTTGTGTCACACACTCTTGTCGGTTCAAGAAATAAATTAAAGAGTTTATACGATTTAAACAAAGATGTGAATCTAACAGTTGTGGAGTTTAAATCTAATAAATTTATATTAAAATCGCTACATATAATAACTTTTTTGTTAGATGCACATATTTTTAACAATACTCGTTCCATAGTTTGTTCAAATGAATCGTATAACCCTGATGGAGGCCTGTATACGCTTACAATAATAAGTTGACTCAACTCTATGCAAGCCACTTCAATAATTCGCTCAGTTGAGAGGCTCACGACATCTTTGCGTTCCTTGAATTTCAAATTTTTTCTAATTAATATTAAAGAGCCACCTCTAATGGCATTTTCTCTACTGAACGAACTTGCTAACTGGTGATCATTAAAATTGAAAATGAGTTCATGTTGCCTGAACCAATGTTCAGATATACAAATAATGTCAACATTAAATTCATTTAAAAATAACTCAATTCAATTTCAATTTGGTCACAGGGTTTCAGTCTTGGCAGAAGAATTTTATATGGCAAAATTTTATCTCAAAATTAATAATAATTACTCCCTGCACCGATCTCGGTGACGGTGGCCGGTTTCATTGAAACCAGATCAGTTACGCAAGATTAATTTTATAGTGCCCAAATGTGTGCGCAGTACGCAAGAGCACTCTCTCTTGCTTTACTCTCATAATCCAGTTTAACGGATAACCGACACGACTGACGAGAGATCAGGCGCAGGTCCGACTTTTTACATGCCCATCCGACGCATGGATCATCTTTCTTGTCAGACAATCAGGTGATCAGCCTGCACTGCACTAACCAAACTTGGAAACAACATTTTTTGTTGTTCCAATGCGGGAATCGAACGCACGACCTCCGAGTCGAGAGCCAATGCTCTAACCACTAGACCATGGAGGTTGCTAAAATTAAACAATCCGTCTCTTTGTAATGATCCTCGGATTTTCTCAAAGATCCTAATTATCCAATTATCCTATCCTACGACATATAGCTGTACTTACATCATTTTCGATTACTTTGTGGTTTGATCCGTTGCGAAAGAGCAGCACTTGGTTAACATAATATCTAACCTAACCATAAAAGGTGTAGGTTTATTTGTGTAGGCAACGTCAAAGGGCTTACAAATTTTAACCTTATTCTAATTTTACTGCTCTACCTTCCGGTAATTAAATCTTTATCTGCTAATGGTGTAGGTACATAATATCGACAGTGTGTCCAAGTATGTTCGCTTATAATAAATATATAATGTACTTATATTATTACTGTCTATAAAAGGAAATTTTTAGTTTCTTGTTAAATAAACAAATCTTCGCCAGGGATAGGGCAGGGAAGCCTGTACCAGGTACCAAATAGGGTGCACTCCCCATTGTTTGAATTTAGAAAGGACTGCAGCTTAGGTATATAAGCTACGCATTGAAGCTCTCAAAGACGTCTATTTTACAGAGAGTACATCAAAATGTTTTTAGTTTGAATAATAAATAATCCATTTAAGTAAATTTTCCTTCAAAGACCTTGAAGAAGCCTTTTAAATCTTGAACACGTGAGAAGTAAATTATTAACACAAAGTAGGTACGCGCGGTAAAATCAGTTTACAATAAGTGATGGAAATGAACGTTGCTTTAAAAAATACCAGAATTTGTGAAATAAGAACGGAGGCGTCCGATTCGTGGATTTATCGCGGAATAAGAACAGAGGCACCGAATTGGTGGATTTATCGTGGAATACAAACGGACGCACCTGGTTGGTGGATTTGCGATGCGCCGGTTTCGGACTGCCGCAAGGCGTTCTCGGAAGGATGAGAAACCTCTTGAGGAACCTGAGCAGGCGTATGATGCGACGCAGTACTTCGCCGATGACGTCAAAGATCCGTGGAAAGAAGGTAATGGTAATTTTGAGGCGTGGTAAATGTAAAATTTGTGCTTTCTCCGTCTACCCTCACATTCCACCGAAAGCGGTCACCGTACATGACAGATCATAAGGAGATCAGAAATTTTAACTATAATTATCATCATTATTTTCAGATGCGCAGGAGCGCGAGCGGCTGTCACAGCATGCAGCGCTTCGGGAGCTGGTGCAGCGGGGTGACGCTGCTGCGCTGCGGGACAAGCTGCGCGACATGGGCCCCGCCGCCGGCATCGTCGCCAACCTCACCCCCGCCGGCACCAACACGCTGCTATACGTGTGAGTATGTGTGAGCTGGTGCGGCGCTGCTGGAGCTGGTGCAGCGGGGCAACGCTGCTGCGCTGCGGGACAAGCTGCGCGACATGGGTCCCGCCGCCGGCATCATCGCCAACCTCACCCCCGCCGGTATACGTGTGAGTATGTGTGAGCTGGTGCGGCGCTGCGAAAGCTGGTGCAGCGGGCGACGCTGTTGAGCTGCGGAAGAAGTCGCTCGCCTGCTGCGGCAGTCAACTGTCAATGCCACGTGAACATCGCCGTGTCGGGCATATGCAACATTCGACTGACACGTTCAATGATCTACATATGATAGATGTGTTTGTACAGGTACTCGTGTAAAGCTACAGCAATTTTTCTGCAAAAAATTCAGATTCAAAGCTGCGGATAATAAGTAAGTCCAAACAAGATGTATATGTCTATTTTGAGATTATATAAAAATGTTTGGTCGTTGTTTTTACGTGTCACACATCGGCACAGACGGAAAATACGTACGGTGTATAGTTGGGTCTAGTCAGAGTCCAAATAAATCAGTGCAGTCAATAAGTCAAGTGGTAAACGCGTTACTAAAATTTCTAGGGAGTTTTGGAGAGAACACAAAATATCACGCTTTTGAAGTTGTACCACTTGGCACTTGCCAACACTTGTGCACGTTACTTAATATTCAATGGTTAGAATTCTACCAATATGACATAAACAACCGATAAAAAACAATTTTTTGGAAGAAATATAAAATGTTACCCTTTTACATCCTCGTCAAATCTGTTTGTAATCTTGTTAATAGTTCGTCCACATCTCTCCTGTCAATACGAGGTTGGGTTGACACTTTCCAGTCTATCCATTAAATTTACGCGGGATTTTGTAGATAACAATTTTTTTGGCGTACGATACACGATAGTTCTAGTTCAGATCCGGCTCGAAGGACCAGCGATTATAGGGGACTGAATAAAACCACGGTTTTGGATAGTTATGTGCCGGTGGAGCGTTCAAACGTGTGTCACTTGTGCGTGCGGTTGTGCGACTATTGTTCCCGAGGTGTCGGGCAAAGCATTAGAAATTTGAACGTCCCAGCGGTATGACTTTATTATTTCTGTTACATAAACACGAAATCATATATTCTAAACAAAAGAGCATATAAACAACTTAATTCTAATAAGTAATAACAATAACTTATGCCTAGATGAAACCTAATCGTAGTGCGTCGCCTACATTAGGGATACAGCCTTTCACAGTAATGTTTGTAGTACCTATACTGTTGTTTGTAGATATTTTTGACGTTATATTTATGTCATGCTTGTCCCTAGTGGCACTGAAGTGTTGATACAACATGCAACTTGCATACTCAAACTACTCAATCCTTACTCAATCTAGAAATATTTTAATGTTTACTATTTCAAAATGTCACATAAAACTCATAAACACTTGAATTTATAATTGTAAAGCTAATTTAAGTTATATAGAGTGTAATAAATAAAATTGAATGTCAAATCTATTTTTGTGAAGGTGAGATATATTAATAGACATCTATTTTTGTATCTCTTAAAATAGATACAAATTTCTTAATATAGATAAAACGTTTTTCTTTTTTGCTACTTATTATATAATGCATTAGATAAATATAGAATGCAAAGATTATAATGAATAAAATGAGGCGAAAATATCGGTTTGTCTCTGTAACTTGTTATTTAAATTTTATGTAAATTGTGTGTCCCGAGCGATAGATGTTTAATATACTCAAGGTGATTCCATAAACAAGCACCATTCAGTATCAATTATTATTATTACACTGTTGAATGAACGTATATGGATTCAATCATCACATGATGTAATACAAGGAAAGTAATTTAACAATTGCACAACATAATGTATTCTTAGTTTACCTACACAAAAAATACACGCAATATGCATGCGCGAGCGTTGACGTAAACGAAAAAAAAACAAACGTAAAAACGCAGCGAACTAAGTCGTTTTCACTATCTGTTTGGCACACAACATATAGTGAAAACGACTTAGTTCGCTGTGTTTTTCGTTTGTTTTTGCCACAGAACAGAAAATACATATCCGTATCATAGACTTAGAAAAAAAGGCCGACACCGCTTCAGTAATATGAATAGTGAAGTAAGCCGGCCGTATCGTAGCAACACGTGCCGCACGCACACATTCACGACATTCAGCAGATGCCAATGGCAATTATCCGTATTCTCACACAAACGTAAGTCGCCGCCATTGTTGTGCTTCACTCAATGCTTAGCTCACCTTCCGTCCGCCTTTTTTCTACGTCCATGATCCGTATGTACAGACAAACAGCTTTCATATAACGGTCTAAATCGATCCAAATTTGAACATTTTGACGTCCCAATTTTTCCACACAATCGTGGACACATCGTATGCTTGTAGAAGTGCAATACAATTGAAAACTAACTATGTAGCTGTTTATCTATTCCCATTTCTTTAATCTGTGTCCATGCTTTGACGTCACTAACCACAATATTACATATAATATGCTACTTACTTTAGCTATGAGGAGCTTCGTGGCCTAGTGGGTAGACCGTTTGATTCGCACTCGAGAGAGTGCAAGTTCGATTCCCAGATCATAGCGTGTACCAATAAGACTTTGTAGATCTCAAGTATGTACATTTGATACGGACGGTCTAACGGTGAAGGAAAACATCGTGAGGGTTCCCGTACACGATGGCCCCAGACGTATTGACCAGTCATTCTTCTGGACTAGGCTGACTGTTTTGTGAGAATACCGGATGTGCTTGGGCAACCATACGGCATTTAAAACCGCCTGTCCCAGGCACTACATTATTTCAAAGAGTGGTTACTTCGCTCAGACAATACTGTTTAAATCATGCAATAACGGATGAAGAAGGCTTAAGTTTACTTTTGTCTATGATGCGTGCAGGGCGTGCGAGCTGGGCGCGGCGGGCGCGGCGGCGGCGCTGGTGGCGGCGGGCGCGGACGGGCGCGCGCACCCAGTTACGCGCTATGGCCCGCTGTACGTCGCCGCCTACCACGGCCACAGAGACATCGCGCGCATGCTTCTGCGGCACTTCCCGGAGGCCGTTCAGGTACGTCAATAATGATAATAATTAAAAAAAACAACGGGTTGCACTCCGGGAGTGTCGGCAGAAGTGAAAACTTGAACATTAAACTGGAAAAATCGCAATCTAGGCTAAAATATACGAACTAAAATAGTTTCATGCTCGCGTAAGGGAACTAAGACAACAAACAGTTGCAAGTTGAATCTTACGAATTTTCGACCAGGTAATACGTGTCCTGACTTGAGTTTAACATTTTTTAACTCATCCCAAGAAAAGTGCACAACGCCGCTAAAGAGTTTTCACTTAAAAAAATAAAAATATCTATGGTCAATCTGGTTGCGCAGTGCTAAGTTCTCAAAGAACTTGTGTTACGGGTTTCACATATTTAAGAATATTATTATATTATACACATATTTATTACACATCTATGACTCAGGAACACTAATACCCATTTGCACTAAACGTGAGTTAGGCCAGTCCTAGTTAAGATATACTTAAACATAAGAACAGCCTAGCTAAACATTTTGTTTGCACTAACAGATATAACTTAATTATGTCGTAGCTTAGGCATTGCCTAGATAAGAGAATGATTGAACGAATGTAAAGATTGGTTGTTTATGGTTTTATAAACCGGCTAAGTAATGTAGTCCATAGAAAATATTTTGGCCTTCTCTTTACATTGATTCCGTCGTGTGTTAAAAAGTGACAAAAGATAAGACCTTGGTTTATTTTATTTGGTAACGTAGGCTGTCAATTGTCTTGTCATTACAAGACGTCAAACAGATATATATTATACGTATTTACTGTTGACTAAAATTATACATCGATTGATTTGGAATCGTTATTGATATACCTATTATATAAAATAAGTTAAAATAAAAAGTAAAAACCGCAAACTTTACGGCGGAGGAAAAAATAAATTTTGTGCGATTGTTGTGCGACGAAGGCCCTTGCATTCTATCGAAAGTAACTTCTCACGATGCCACGAAGAATAAAGAGAAATAATTCTTTTGCACATCCTATATCGCTTAAAGAAGACGATTTCATCGAAATTTTGGAGCAGTTTGGTCGTGATCTTGTTATTCTAGTTCTCGCGTGTCGTTCATTATGAAAATCGACTTCTACAAATTCAAGAAAATTCAATAAATATTAAATCCCCTGCCATGGTGATTGTGATCTGACTATTTTAAGCTTTGAATTTTTAAAATCACTGTAATAAAAAATCTGCTAAAAAATATACCTCTTTTTATTGTAATACATCTAAGGCTAGATCTCTGACAATAGTTTATCAATAAAACTATATCAATAGTTACAAAATATAATCTACAAGACTAGATAAAACACCGACTTATGTGTTGCCTACGCTTACGCATTTCCTAATCGGGCTCATAAAGTTAAGAATATCCTAAGTGGACTTAGGAATGGCCTAAGGTTAGTGCAATAGTATTTTTTGCTAGGAGCAGCCTAAACAAGTTAGGAAAGAACTTAGGCGATCCTTAAGTTTAGTGCAAATGGGCATTAAACTTTTTTTGTTACTTCCTTGGGATTCGAACCCGCGACATCCGGCTTGAGCACTGACACCCACAAAAACTGAGCCACAGAGGTCGTCAATCATGTGACTTAGCCAATATTGTCAACACAAACAGATGATTTGAATGATAAGAAAATGACATGGTGGAATTTTCACAGCAAGAGACTGTAGAGAAATGGCTGCCCCTGCACGCGGCCTGTATCGGCGGCCATCCGGAGCTGGTCACACTTCTGCTGGACTACCCGTACCCAGAACACCTAATGAATACGTACACGTGAGTTTTATAACTTCATTTAACTATAACGTTGTTCAAAATTAACTACGGATATTTTGGGCATATGGTCCACTGCTTAAGTCAAGACGCTTAGGCTGAAAAATAATTAAAAATGTCGAAAAAAGTATCATGCTTTTTACGGCGCTGTTAAGGTCAAGGACCCCACACAGTTGATTAAATTGATGTTATTAAAGCGAAGTCTTTGCTTCCTCTTTCACCTGTTTCTTTGAGGTTAATGACCTCAGCTCTTTTAGCGCAATGTATTTTATTATTATTTTATATTAATAATACATTTACAGCGACAGTACCGGTAAATGGCAGTATCGGTTCGCGTTCGACGTGAACGCACGCGACGCTAGCGGGCAGAGCGCGCTGTACGTGGCGTGCACGCTCGGCAACGCCGCCGTCGTCGACGCGCTGCTCGCTTGCACTGCGCCCGCTGCGCCCACGCAGGTATGCTGAGGTGGCGTACACACTCAAAAAAATTATCGCTGACTGAAGCTTCGAAGCAAAGAGATATTTTTGTTTTTTAACAAATTGTACGGTATTTCGTTTTATCTGAAAATTCAAGGCTAAAATCAATTAAGCTCATTAGTAGATAATTATGATTTATTTCTATAATTTAATCTATAAAGTCTATTTTTACTTTGTGTGGCACTCTATCTTTCCTGCTATGACAAAAATAGAATGTAGAAAAAAAAGTTCAGCCAGATTGTAGCGACGTCTACGCTGTGACATTGACAGTTGCCAAAACCGCTGCCATCTTGACTTATGGTGGGAATGAAAGTGGAAACCGTTACAGCCGGTAGAGAAGAGCGCGAGCCCGCCGAGCGAGGCGACGCAGCAGGTGCTGAGCCCGCACCGTGCGGGCATCTCCATGGGAATACACGCCATCGTAAGCAAATTGACCGGTGCTAGCAAAAATGTGAGTGTGCTAGTCTTGTTTTGTGCTTGTCTATTCTTTGTATTTCTGTTCACCATCTTTTTTTGTTAATGTTTTTTGTTAATATTTTTATACAGGCGAAACGATACAGCGGTCTCGTATCGATTGTAACAAAGCAATTACTAACTTATTGTTAAAACTAGCTGTTGTGTATAAAAAGCATTAATTTAAATGATTTACAATAATATTATAAGGATTTATTTGTTAAAAAAATCGTCTTCACAGAGCGGCAGTGAGCCGGTGGAGCGGCGCGTGCGCGTGGTGCGCGTGGACGCAGCGCGCGGCGCGGACTCGTGCGTGGCGGTGGCGGCGCGGCTCGGCCACGCGCGCGTGTTGCGGAAACTGCTCGACGCCGGCGCGCACGCAGACGCCAGCGCTGCGCCACCGCAGGTATAATACAAAATTCTTTAGTGGTACACAAAAAAATAACACAACGATTATTAAACACTTTACTATGAAACTGTATACAACAGAGGTATAATCATTACTTATCAAACGACGTTACTCCCACACAACTTATAGGTAAAACATTCATGTTTGTTTTCAAATTCTTAAAAAAAACTTGACCAAATAATACGGCACTATTAAATATTGCGTATATATTTGTTCTTTCCATACATGTGTAGTGGGGATGAATTATTTTTAATCATTCTACCCCGGCCATCGTTGAATTGGTCGTTTTTATATAAAGGCAAGATTTCATACTCGACTTTTTGATTATGTTAACTATTTTAGAATAATCGCCAACCCCAAAGTGGTTTACAAGTGGCCCCCTTTTGGTGTTTCCAAACTATAAGCGATAGAAACTTGTAACTCTACTGTGGTGTCTCGTCCTGTCAGTGAAATCAAAAAAATTGTTTTAAAGCAATTTTAAAATAACGTATTGCTAGTTGTTATCTACGGAACCCTTCTATAAGCCGTTTCCTGACACGTACTTTAATTTTTTTAAATATTGACAGGAGCTAACCGGCTCGGAGTCGCGCGAGCGGCGGCGCTCGCGCAGCGCGTCCGTCAGCCGGTCACGCGCGTCCCCCTCGCCCTCCCCCGCGGGGTACAACGAGGATCGTGAGTACAAACGCTTTACTTCTATAATGCGCTGTATTTTTAAAATACCTGTTCAAAATTGAACTTTATTCATAACACAAGAAGATACATAATAGTTCGAATGTTAGGTTGCACCGCACTGTACAGCTGTAGACTGATTCAGACCAGATACGAATGAATACGATCACTTGACCTATCGTACGTAGATTTAATTGGTCCTGATCCCACTCTTTATTTAAACGAGTTATAATATGTTATCGTGTGTCAGGCGAGGGCGGGTGGACGGCGCTGGCGGCGGCGGCGCGCGCGCGGCAGGCGGGCGCGGTGGAGCTGCTGCTGGCGGCGGGCGCGAGCGACGTCGGCGGCCGCGCGCTGCGCGAGTGCGCCAAGCACGGCCTGCACCATCTCACCGCCGCGCTGCTGGCCACCAGGGTACGTGTTACGTGTGAACTGTATGTCAGGCGAGGGCGGGTGGACGGCGCTGGCGGCGGCGGCGCGCGCGCGGTAGGCGGGCGCGGTGGAGCTGCTGCTGGCGGCGGGCGCGAGCGACGTCGGCGGCCGCGCGCTGCGCGAGTGCGCCAAGCACGGCCTGCACCACCTCACCGCCGCAGTGCTGGCCACCAGGGCACGTGTTAACAGGATGTATTTATATTCGAATGAAATATTTGATCCAAAATTGGACTGTAATATAATGTAAGTAATGACAGTAAGCATAACTAAAAATTAGCCTAAATTACAGAAAAATAACATGATTACCATTTGATGATAACTCTCACTACGCACGGACACCATCTCACTGCATCACCCCGCTCAGTATCGGCCGCGCGCTTATACATTGAATTTACGTATTTTACGTATTTTGTTATACTATTATGTTATATGAGTTTGGAAGACAAATGACGTCTATATAAGTGTTTTAGGCATAGACGTATGTAATATAGACGAGGCATGTTGAAGCAAAAATTGTGACCAGTTAAATTGCCCCACTTTTATAAATTTTTGACATTTGAAGTATGGTGAAAACAAGATGGCTGACATTTGAAGTACGGTGACAAAAGATGGCGTAAATTTTTATTGAATGAAGCACGAAGTATAGATACCAGGAGTTCGAACGGTATAGGCTTTTCCATAGTAATTATGTACACAATAATAGGACCAGATCTTAGTTCTCTTTTCTGCCGCTAGCTGTGCGAGACCGACGAGTACCGAGTGTTGCCAATACTATTATACCGAGTGTTGCCAATACTATTATTTATTACAATTATTTTTAAATTACCGTTAGGCAATTACCGTGTTCTACGGTATCTATTTTTCGAGAACAGTTTCTAAGAATATCCTAAAACTTTTATAATTAGATTTAAATCCACGTTTCTCTTAATATTTTCTTCCAGAGCTGTCAATAGCAACATTTAAACTTCCCGCGTAATTTCAAACGAGTGCTTGTCGGACTGTCGCGCGCTCTACCGGCAAAAATCTGTCCCCGTAATTGAGACCATTATTTTAACATTAACGTTCGGACTCCTGGTAGTATACTTCGTGGAATGAAGATTTGTTCTGTCAAATGTACGTTATAACCTATCTTGAGTTTTGAAATGTTTCGTTTTAGGCGTACGCGGACCCCGAGTACAAGCTGAACCGGTCGGCGATGGCGGAGCGGGTGCTGGGCGCGCGCGACGCGGACGCCGCGCTCACGTACCGCGCGCGCTGCCCCACCACGCCCGTGCTGCTCAACTGGCGCGAGCTGCGCTGCCACCTCACGCACGTCAGGTGAGCGCGTAGAGGCATTGACCGTCATACCGATATTGTAAACCTTATCGTCTGAATATCACTGTAAAGTGCCCCCGACCCGTCACCTGGGAGAGTCCCGCTTCGGCATGAATGGGCCGACTCGACCGGGTAAATACCACAGCCTCGTAGGAAACCGCCGTGAAATAACGCTTGCGGTGTATTTCGCTGAGTTAGTGTGGTTACCGGAGGCCCAATGGGGGTTGTGGATTTTAAGGAGTGGGAACGCAAGTCGTTACACTAGAGGTCAAGTCTCCCTGGTGTTGCGTCTATTCGTTTCCTGGTTCATTTCATAAAAAATACCTAAAGAGGAGTGTTTTAAGGTTAAATCACACGACTGTGTATGTCTGTACGGAAATACCAATTATGATGCAGTTATTTTAGTCGAGCTGATGTGATCTAGATGGTCCTTTTAAATTATCATCATCGCCACTGCTCCTAACTTTAATATATTAATGTCGGGGCTTGCTTATAATTCTTAATTTTGTTTGTCGTCTGACGGTAAATAAAATCATAAAAGTTTGTGTTTGTTTGCATTGAATAGGCTCCGAAACTACTGGACCGATTTTG
The DNA here is from genome assembly GCA_905404095.1 of Glaucopsyche alexis. NCBI lineage: Eukaryota > Metazoa > Arthropoda > Insecta > Lepidoptera > Lycaenidae > Glaucopsyche > Glaucopsyche alexis. The sequence goes on from FR990044.1 coordinate 29,956,271, forward strand.
ATTAAATTTGGTACAGATATAGATTAGACCACGGGGAAAGACATATGCTACTTTTTATCGCGGCAAAATGTACGGTTACCGCAGGATTTTCTTTTGCGCGCACGAAGTCGCGTGCAACATGTAGTAGTTGAAATACATTGAACGTTTCAGGATGTCGTGGATCCGGCAGGCGGCGCTGCGCGTGAACCCGGCGGTGAGCGCGGGCGCGGCGGCGGCGCAGGCGCTCACGCGGCTGGAGCTCGCCAACAACGAGCTGCGCTTGCTGCCCCGCGAGCTGTTCGGCCTCGTCAGCCTCAGGTTTAACGCGTTTCAAATGAGAATAGGAACTACATTGACCTTTTTCTGTCAAATATCACTTGAAAAGTGCGATTTTCAGAAAAACTTATGTGCATATAATTATTAATAGTCTTGCATCGAATTTAAATATAAACGTTAAATGGTAATCTATTATCTAAACATAAATTTAACTATCATAACAGTCTAAATTCGAAACAATATGGCGCCGACTCGAACCTATTCTCATATGAATCGCACTATACGTGTGCCAATTTTATATAGGTATACACAACTATATCGGCAATGCCTTGTCATTACGTTAAGTCAAGCAAAAAAACGGCACGGCTTCACCATCCTTTTCTCGAAGCAGTTCAGGCTTTTTGACTTCCTATAACTTCGTTGTGGATAAAAGTAGAAGCCTGAATTTTCAGTTATAATTTTAATAATAATGACCAAAATATACCTATCATTTACGTGCGTTAACTCGCATGTTCGTGCGTACATGCGTGAGTGTTTGCGTGCCCGTGCTTATGGCGAATACACATAATTATGTAAAATGTCTTTCTAATCATCTTAATTTGAGAGTATGTTGCTTCAGGTACCTTAACGCAGCTCAGAATAAACTGGAGCGCTTACCGACGGCGGACGACCCGTTCGAGGAGGAGGACACAAAACAGCGCCGCGGGAAGAAACCCGCCAAGCGCACAGCGCCCGTCTACACCGCGCCCGTGCTGCAAGAGCTGTATCTACAGGTACATACTTAGAAGACATTTATTGCCTAGATAACGCTAGTCTCATCGTCTGTATTACTGTACAGACGACGAGACTTGCGTTATCTAGAAACCAAGCGTGCCAATATTTTTCTACCTGCTGTGACGTCACAAGAGCGATTTAGTGACTGTCTGATTTAGTGAACTAGTGATTTAGCTCCCTGTCCCCGAGTAAACGATTCAAAAGTCGTTGTCGCGTGCCGCCCCGTCACGTTTTTATGTTTCTTAGTTTTCGTTTGACGTTTTGACACCGAGAATATTCAAGAAGAAGTGGCGCTGAAGGAAGTCATTTTTACTCATCTTTTACACGCGAAGTACATAACACTTGCGTGGTCTAGTCAATAGATATCTGTGACTTAGATTATCTTTCCTATTTCCTTTATCTATTTCCTATCTGCAGTGTATTGACGAGTCAGATATTTTTTCAATTTTGCGCTGCTTTTTAAATAGTTGATGTAATCTAGCGCCTTTCATCGGACATAAAGAGAAAGAGTTAAAATTTCTTATCTCTTTATTCCCCGAGCAGAGCAGCTGTTTCATAAGTATGGTTTTCGTGATCCCAGGACAACCGGCTAGAGGAGCTGCCCCCGGAGCTGTTCTCGCTGCCGGCGCTGAGCAGCCTGGACGTGTCCAATAATAAACTGCGCGAGCTGCCCGCCCAGATGTGGAGCGCGCCCGCGCTGCGCGACCTCAGCGCCGCGCTCAACCACCTGCAGGAGCTGCCGGCCGGGGAGCGCGTGAGTATCCCCCTCCTCGTGCGAGAGAAGTGGAACCGTCAAAAATATCCTATGTATTGTAGCGGAAAACTGTGGCTGGACTCTTTAGAGAGGCCAGGCATACAATATTTGAATATTTTAAATTAAGAATTATATGTGTGTCATCCGCTACGTCAAAGACAATAATTAAATTAAGAAACGAGAGAATGGTTCAGAGCGCGTAGGGTGTAGGTTGTATAGTTCCTGTATGTATTAATATGATAAGATTGAGATAATAAATGGTATAAATCGTGTTGTCTTTAAATAAGTAGACCGAGCCTACCACTGGAGCGATAACGCCCCCACAAAATACGCCACAGTACTATGAACATTCTCTAGCACCTTATATCGTAAGGACGTGTGTTGCTGTTTTGTTATCTGTCAAATGTATCATACTTGTAGAATGGACCACACTTAAGGTTATACATTAACAACTAAATACTATTTCCAGGTGCAGGACGACAGACGGACGTCGGTGACGTCAGAGTCCTCTGCCGCATCGCCGACAACCAACTGCGCACCGTTCGCGCTTGACCACTCCGTGAGTCAAACTTTAGTACTTCTATTGCTAAATGATTACCATATGAAAGTAATATTGTTTGTGCTTAGTCTAAATACTCGTAAATGTAGTACTTTTACGTTAAGACACTAGCCCCCTTATTAATAAAAATATTTATACAATGGGTAAGCTATACTATGTTTTGTCCTTGTCTGTCAAGTTACTTTTCCAACGTATCAGACAAGGACAAAATAATGTATAGCTTTTTTATTGTGTAAATATTTTTATTAGTAAGGGGTATAATGTATACAAGTATGATCAAATGTATGCCATCAAACTTTTTCAATAGAAGTCGATGTCTCGAAGTCCGTCCATAGAGCACAGCGAGGCGTCTCCTGATGACGAAGACGTGCCCTCGTTGGGTAACAGGGCAGGGCACGCCATGTAAGTACGACACCTTCTTAGTTTTTATGATCTGTTAACTTATTGTATTTTGATTTTAATTTTTGTATCTAAGAGGCAAAAGCATCCTCATAAAGTTTAAACTTTAACCCCCTTACTAATAAACGCTGTATAAGCTTTGAATAGTTACACAGTGTTTTGTCTACTTCTATCGAATTAAACATGTCACTTGTGTGATGTGAACAAAACACTGTATAACTATTCAAAGCTTATACAGCGTTTATTAGTAAGGGGGTAAAAATATAATATGAATTACTATGGATGAATTTCGCCCACAGAACGACCTCTAGTAACAACTAAAAGTAATAAGTTCAATGGCTTAAACTGTCCTAAAGCGAACAAGCTGCTTAAGTAAAGCAATCTTCCGATTCAGATGGACGGAAGCAAAGCGTGCTCACACGTGGCGGGGGCCCCGCGCGACGTCCCCGTGCCGCGAGCCCCCCAACGGCCAGGCCCCCGGCGCCAGCGTGCTCACGTCGCTGAACCTCGCGCACAACCAGTTCGCGTGCGTGCCCCCGCCGCTCGCGTGCATGGCCCCCGCGCTGACGCGGCTCAATATGGCGTATAATAATTTAAGGTACTTTAATTATTTCATTGTTGAAAATAACTATAGTCTACATATTATTATAATTTTGTATTTTCCTACTATCCTACTAATAATATTATAAATGTGAAAGTTTGTGAGGATGTATGGATGGATGTTTGAACTCGAACTCACGCAAAAACTACTGAACGGATTTTGATGAAATTTGGTATGGTAGTAGTTTAGGCTCTGGATTAAAACAGGCTACTTTTTATCCCCGAAAAGTACAGTGTTCCCGCGGGACACTCGATAGGATATTTACGCGGGTGAAGCCGCGGGAAACAGCTAGTTTCTTATAAAAATTATAACCCGACTACGCAAATTAAAAAGCCTATGTTACTCGGCCTATTATCACCGAATCGGGTTAGTAGTTTAGTCGCTACGATGGAACAAACATACGTTACACGACTGCCAAAATCATTACCCCTCCTTTTGGCTTCGCCGTATTTGACGATGCGTCAACTGATCATAATGAGGGTTTTTAAATTCGTGACATCTGACAGATTTTTGACACGACAAGGAGCGTCGTGCTATCGAGCGCCGCCCGGTGGCAGAAAAAGAGCCGAAAATTCATATTGACCGTCTTTGATACCACTTACACCACCAGATGACGCTTTGTGTGCGTTGCGTCTGCCCCACGGCAGAAAAAATATCGATCACCCTCATTGTGTAGTGTATTTATAAGCTTAGATGGTCATTTGAAGTGGATAATATTAATGCACAATTTACAGGTCCATGTCGTATGTAACGTCGTACCCCACGGGACTGCGGCAGCTCGACCTCAGCCACAACCAGATCAGCTGCTGGCCAAGTCTGCCACAGGTATGACTTTTGTGTGTTCAATAATTTTTTTTTTCATTCGTTCGTTATGCGACCGTCTAAATAGCAATCAGCTAAGGTCGCGAGTGACTAAACTGCCATTTAGTCGGTTGATTTTCGCCGTGCGGCTTTAGTTACCCGTGTTAAAATCCGGCGTTAAATTTCCGATTAGGGGTCGTCCATTAATCACGTGATGTCTAAAAGGGTCCGAAAAAAAATCAAGTATCACAAGTCTTTCTCAATTTCGAATCTAGTCTATGCATACCGAATTTCTTATCTGTTGTAGATTCGTTATGTAGTTTAAATACTTACAAGACAAATGATTAGTATAGTTTTTAATTATCGCGACGCGACACGGCCAAATATTTTTTGTATGAAATTGTATGAGATATAACGCACGCGGCACTCCATTGCGGGGTTAATAGTAAGGTCATGTCCCGTCGTATCTCTCCGCTGCTGCCTAGTGCGGTCCTACCTCAATGTCATTTGTACAATAGAGAGAAACATACTAACATGCTACTGTTCCCAGGTGGAGAAGCTGGGTACGTCCCCCGACGATCCGCTGGCGTGCTACTGCCGCGCGCGCCCGGGCCGGCCGCGCCCGCGCTCCGGCGGTTCCGTGCGCTCGCAGCTGCTGAGCGCCGCGTGCCCCGCCCGCCGCCATCTGCGTCTCGAGGGCGTGCGCACGCTGGTCCGTACACACCACAGACATCTATTTACTAGACCACGCAAGTTACGTACTTCGCGTGTAAAAGAGGATTGAAAATTACTCCCATCAGCGCCATTTCCTCTCGAATATTCACGGTGTCAAACTAAACTAAAAAAGCAACGGGGCCGGCCGCGCGTGGCGACCTTTGAATCTCGGGGACGGGGAGTTATCATCACTAAATCGCTCCCGTGACGGACGTCACAGTAGGTAGAAAAATAATGGTACGCTTGGTTTCTATACAGACGATGAGACTTGCGTTATCTAGTCAATAGATGCTGTGGTCACTGCCACCGCGGCCTCTTAGATAACCGGACGCATTTTCCACCATAATTGATATATTATATGTACTTGTTATTATAACTTTTAAAATGTTGGCTTGTGTCATCACAGATCCTGTCGAACAACCTGCTCACGCGCATCCAGTTGACTACGGACGACGACGGACTCATCGCGGCCTGTGACGCCGCCGCCGCCGAGGAAAATGATGAAGAATGGGTAAATATCACAAAGCCATACCGCATACGATTGAGGTACCTTCCACTCCTGAAATACTTGGTATCCTCATATGTAATGCCATAATATTTAAATACGTCATATCAAAAATGACCTTATAATATACATGTCCGTGATTCTAAACGACTAAAACCACAATATTGCCAAATGAGCCGGGTGCCATTATCAAACAGTCGGTGAGCATATCCGGTACAGTCGGCACAACAAGAATCTCTGTGTCGAGTCTTGGAACGTACGCGCTAGTCGCAAGTTGGTGACGTCATTCAAACCTTCCCTCAGAACGGCGAGTCGTCCCTCAAGGCGCGGCTGCTGTTCCCGCTGCTGTCGATGCTGGATGTGTCGTGCAACCTGCTGCGCGCCGTGCCGCCCGCCGTGCACCTGCTCACCAACCTGTCCGTGCTCAACCTCAGCGGGAACAAGGGTACGAACTGTAGAGTGTAGTGGACCTGCTGCTCCCGCTGCTGTCGATGCTGGACGTGTCGTGCAACCTGCTGCGCGCCATTTTTTTTTTGTTTACGTTTGACATTTGGGATCGAGAATATTCGAGAGGAAATGGCGCTGAAGGAAGTAACTTCTCTTTTACGTACGAAGTAACATGCTAAGTACATACATTTGCATGGTCTAGTCAATAGACATCTGTGGTAATAGGCTTGTTTCCACTAAGAATAAATCGGATGGCTTAGAGTTTCTAATGATTAACCATAATAATTAGTAAACAATAAAACAACTTTTTTATTGAAATAATAAAAGATTATTGATATTTTTGGAAAATAAAATCGACATAATGAGGCGTTTTATCACGTGACATTAAACACCAATCAGAGAAGCGTGACGTCACACCTCGCGAAACACTGTGCTTGTAGCTGTGATTTTCGTAAGTGAACAGGATAATTCTAGTAAAACGTAGTGATTATATTCTCTTTGAATTCGAGTTTTCAGCAATTATGTGGTATATTATGGTAGATTTAGCAAAATTCGATTTTCCTATACATTTATAAATAGATTACATATACATCAAGTTGTGTTTAATACTAACATCAAAATGATCTTCACAGAAATAAATTGTGGAAGCAGTTGATAAAGTAAGAGCATATTGCCTCTTTGCCATTTCTAACCACTTTCTTCGTATTTGTTTATTGTTAGGTAGGTACATATATGAATAATTTGTTTGGCGTTTTTATCGTTGTACTTTTACATTGGGGCACTACACAATATTCATAATACGAGGAATTCATTATTTACTAAAAAACACGATTGACTGTCATAAACAAACACGGCTGTTTCGCGAGGTGTGACGTCATTCAAGACGCCATGACAGTCTTGGCCTTTTTCGCGGTCGATTTCAAGTTAATTTATAAAAACACCAAAATACTAATGTAAAAGACCTATTTTTCTTAAAATAATATATTTTTGGGGTAAAATAGATGCTAAGCTATAGTTTTAAACAAATTTCCAAATTTTGTCAACTAGCCTATTCTTTTGTTGATACAAAACATGCTGTTTATTACTGACGATTAAAAAAGTCACGCCTCGTCAAACTGAGTCCTCGCCCGCGGTACATGGGGTATAACGACTAAGGGGGTGCGGGTAAGGACTCATTTAAACGGTCTGCTTATAGCATAATATGCTACATCCAGCGGATGTAGAATTAACAAGTGACGTGATTCGTTGATCACCAGAGATCACGGACCTGCCGCCGCAGATGGGTCTGCTGTCGCGGCTGTGGAGCCTCAACACGGCGGGCTGCGCGCTGGCCGAGCCGCTGCGGTCCGTCGTGCGCGGCCGCACGCGCTCCGTCGACGTGGTCGGGTACCTCCGCTCCGTGCTGCAGGAGGCGCGGCTGTATGCGCGCATGAAGCTGATGCTTGTGGGTGTACAGGTACGTCTTTCAACCCCATTAAAAATAAATATATAAAAACAAAATAGCCTTCATTCAGATCATTTTCTGTTTTACATACGTACTAAAGAATATAAATTAACAGTATACTTTTAGACTAAATTACAATTTTCAAACTAAAATCGGTTGCCATGTTATTATCCCTAGATCTGTTTGCCAGTCGGTAAAGGCCTCCTCCAACCTTTTCCATTCACTTCTTTCTAGTGCCACTCTTCCCATCTTTTCTGCGGTCTACCTCTCTTTCTATTTCCTTCTCGCGGATGACACTCTTACACTCTTTTACTCCATTTGTCTATTCCTCTTATCATGTGCCCAGCCAAAACCCCATTAGTTCTTGCTAAAATATACAGTAAATTATCAAAATTTAAATGTGTATTTTCACAAAAAAAAAAACAAAATATTATCTTTTGCAGGGTATTGGAAAGACGAGCCTGCTAGAGTGTCTCAGACAGGAATCAGCTTTACATCACAGAAGGAAGCCGACTGAAGTGAGTATTGAAATAACTTGCTGATTTATTGTACTTTATAGTATGTTGTTACTTGAACAACTACATAGAAGCAACATACTTTATTATTTTGTTTTTTCTTTGCTTGTTTTATGTGAGCAATGGACTTTAATTTTTTGTCAGCATTGGGCTAAACGCATGGGCAACAAATCTGTGCGGCGCGGCATGTCGACAGTGGGCGTGGACATCGGCACGTGGGTGTACGAGCAGGCGCGCTCCAGCCGCGGGCCCGTCACCTTCAGCACCTGGGACTTCGGCGGCCAGCAGGAGTGAGTGTGATGATGATGACGTCAACTTGTTATAAAATTCACGCATTATAGTCCAGACGCAATTGACGTGACATTTTGGACATTGACATACATACCTACCCACCACTACCTACTTAAATTACACGTTATAATTTATATTGCAGTCCCGTTTGCACAGTGCCAATGTCCGTTGGCATTATATTCTTAACCGGTCATTATTGAAATAAGGCGCATTTGCGGTGGGAAAATCCGTATCTTAGGGTCTATAAATTAATACTATTTATTAAAAAATTGAGTCTCATAAAACACCTTATCAGTTATCTAACATTTGTATTGTAGATACTACGCGACGCACCAGTACTTCCTGTCTCGGCGCTCGCTGTACCTGGTCGTGTGGCGTATCCCCGACGGCCGCCGCGGGCTGGCGCAGGCGCTCCACTGGCTGCGGTCCATACAGGCGCGCGCGCCCGGCTCGCCCGTCATCATGGTCGGCACGCACTACGACCTGGTCAATCATGTGAGTGTTTTTGACGTGTGTCGTATTTTAAATCGAAGGGGAAGCCAAGAAACGATGTACACTCGTAGTTTGGAGTAGGTTAATAGGTAGGTAGGATCTATTTAATAAATATGTTTGGCGGAAAAAAAGCGCTCGGATGCGCTCGTAAGCCAAATGGCGAAATATTACAGTTGTTGGCCACGACATGTTTACTTACTTCAAAAGCGCTAACACTATCCGCCATTTTGCTTATTTACTGCTAAGCGATCGCCATTTTGCTTACAAGCACATCCGAGCGCTTTTTTTCGCCTAACACAGCCAACATACTCTATCCTAAACTACTAGCTAAATACCAGAACTGTGACACATCAACTGTGTGTATTTACAGCACATGGCCTTGTCCATGACACAGATCCCATTTTTGTGTTATATTTGGGAAAACCTGTTTTTTTTTGTATCAGAGCACCGTTCCGGAAAGCGAAAGCCCGCTAGCGCTGCAGCGGCTGATCCGCGGCGCTGTCATGGCCGCCCCCGACGCAGACAAGCTCGGTCTTCCTCGCGTGCTCGACTCTGTAGAGGTAATGCCGTCTCTGTCCCGCACACATGTAACTCTTCATATAAGATTTCGTAGATGTACTGTTTGGCTCCACTCGTATAACATTTTATGATTTTTTTAGATACAGTAAGTACCACTTTCCCTTTCTTGTAACGTACACGCATCACTATTATCTAAAGTAGGTGTTGTGTGCGTATTTGTAAGTGAAGTTTTATGTTATTTTTACTTTATCCGCCACACAAATTCATGGCTTTTGCCAAATGTATTTTAACGTGAATGTTTTTGTACCTTAGGTGTCGTGCAGTACCAAACACAATATCAAGCTGCTGGCTGACGTCATCTACTCTGTCGCTTTCAGCGTCAAACCGCCAGGTAAATAAAGTCAAATAGCAGTGGCGAGGGGTTCCTATAACACCATTCCTATCGGCTTCCCTTACCGCTTACCTTTTGACGACCCTGATCCAAATCCCTACCTATTATACAGGCTACGGGTTCCCTATGAAGGAGAACCAGCCTTCGCCACTGTCAAATAGGCCAAAGTAAATAAAGTTTTTTTATTTATTTAATTATGAAAAGAAACATAATATTATAATGGAAGTTATATCTCGCCAAACGAGTGTGTCACGGCGAGGAAAATTGTAAATAAGCTATACTAAACTAAAAGGGCCAATGATGCCTTTCACCTTTGTAAACTTGGACTTTGGGTGAATTGTGTCTTAAAAAATAAAATTTCAATTCGGTTGGGGCGTGTTAAGAGTATTTTATTTTTATATAAGAGCGTAGTATACAGCTTTATTACTATAAAATATAACAATACTTATCAATATAAAATTTCAACAGAATTTTTACTATAAGTTCCCTTATTCTGTCTAATGATACTTCATCATCATCAATACGCAGGCAGCAAGGAGCCCCTCCTAGAGCAGCGCGTGCCGGCCACGTACCTCGCGCTAGAGGAGTGCGTCGCGCACCTCGCCGCCGACCTGCCCGAGCCCGTGCTGCGCCACGACCGCTACCGCCGCCTGGTGAGTGCGCCGGGTATTGTAGACAGCGGGCCCGGGGGAGGAGTGCGTCGCGCACCTCGCCGCCGACCTGCCCGAGCCCGTGCTGCGCCACGACCGCTACCGCCGCCTGGTGAGTGCGCCGGGTATTGTAGACAGCGGGCCCGGGGGAGGAGTGCGTCGCGCACCTCGCCGCCGACCTGCCCGAGCCCGTGCTGCGCCACGACCGCTACCGCCGCCTGGTGAGTGCGCCGGGTATTGTAGACAGCGGGCCCGGGGGAGGAGTGCGTCGCGCACCTCGCCGCCGACCTGCCCGAGCCCGTGCTGCGCCATGACGCGACACAAAAACACCATTGTTTTTTTGAACGAAAAGACAAGGAAAATAAAAAAAAATATGATTATAGAGATAGGCGATCTTGTGAATGATATATAGTGCAGAGCTATTACAACAAGACATATGCCCATTTGCACTAAACTTAAGGATCGCCTAAGTTCTTTCCTAAATTGTTTAGGCTGCTCCTAGCAAAAAATACTATTGCACTAAACTTAGGCCATTCCTATGTCCACTTAGGATATTCTTAACTTTATGAGCCCGATTAGGAAGTGCGTAAGCATAGGCAACACATAAGTCGGGAGTTTTATCTAGTCTTGTAGATTATTTGTAACTATTGATATAGTTTTATTGATATACTATTGTCAGAGATCTAGCCTTAGATGTATTACAATAAAAAGAGGTATATTTTTTAACAGATTTTTTATTACAGTGGTTTTAAAAATTCAAAGCTTAAAATAGTCAGAGCGCAATCACCATGGCAGGGGATTTAATATTTATTGAATTTCCTTGAATTTGTAGAAGTCGATTTTCATAATGAACGACACCCGAGAACTAGAATAACAAGATCACGATCAAACTGCTTCCAAAATTTCGATGAAATCGACTTCTTCAAGCGGTATAGGATGTGCAAAAGAATTATTTCTCTTTATTCGTCGTGGCATCGTGAGAAGTTACTTTCGATAGAATGCACGGGCCTTCGTCGCACAACAATCGCACAAAATTTATTTTCTACCTCCGCCGTATAGTTTTATAATTTATTTTCCATAATAGGTATATTAATAACGATTCGAAATCAATTGTAATGTATAATTTTAGTCAACAGTAAACACGTTATATCTGTTTATTCTATGAAACACGCACCGAATTTGACACAATATGACAAGACAATTAACAGACTTTTGGTGAATTTACGTTACCAAACAAAATAAACCAAGGTCTTATCTTTTGTCACTTTTTAACACACGACAGAATCAATGTAAAGAGAAGGCCAAAATATTTTCTATGGACTACATTACTTAGCCGGTTTATAAAACCATAAACAACCAATCTTCACATTCGTTCAATCATTCACTTAACTAAGCAATGCCTAAGCTACGACCTATATAAGTTATATCTGTTAGTGCAAACTAACGCTCTTATTCATAAAAACTTATAGAACACCTAAAGTGTTCTATAAGATCACTATAAGAAGATTGACAAAAAATTGTATTCATAACAGCATTATATCAACAAAGAGTTCTATAAACCTATCATAAAGTTATAGAGGCCAGGACCCTACTTTAACAGTACTATAAGATACAAGATGGCCAAACTCTTAACAGCTGATTACTAAAAAACTGACATTTGACACAAATATTTTGTCAATGTTATTTTGTAAACAAAATAATTATTTCTGATTTTAAAAAATAATGCAAGCTTTACACATCTTTGATGTCATTGAACAACTAGAAATACGCGTCGAAGAAAAGTGTACAGAAGTAGGGTTGAACCGGTTGATCCGTTTTCTTTGGACGTCCGTCCTTACTATGGTCCAATTTTAGGTGTGTCAGTACTAACCTTATCTTCCTCCAACCAGTTATCACTTCTCTGCCTTTTAACAGTCGAGATCAATTGCAATGCCATTAAAACTACTTGTATAATAATGTTAGGTACTACAAAAATAAATTCAAATAGATACGATAAATTATTGATCGTTGACAACAGTTGACAACTTGAAATTATTTGACGTTCCGTATTGCGTAGACAACAAATTATTGTAGTTTTATACATATTATCTATGATCGATTCAATATGTTCGTCCAACTTCCTAATAATGGCAACATTTTTGCTTAAAGACAATTGTTAGTTATAGAAGGTTTATAGAACTGTTATGAATAGACAATTTTATCGAACGTTATATAAGCCTATCGAGCATTTTAACTATTATCCGTTATAAACGTTTTATAAGCTTTTTTTATGAATAAGACCGAAAATGTTTAGCTAGGCTGTTCTTATGTTTAAGTGTATCTTAACTAGGACAAGCCTAACTTACGTTTAGTGCAAATGGGTATAAGTGCTCTCCACGTTTACATAGTTTTATTTAATTTTCTTAATAAATATTTTAACTCTTTGTGTACCGGCGTAGGTAACCCAGTACATGCAGCAGAAGAACCTGCGAATGTTCCGCGACGCGGCGGAGCTGCACCAGGCCACAATGTTCTTGCATGAAAACGGTACTGGTATACAATAAAACGTGTGGTGTTAATATCACCAATGCCTGTTTAAGTCAATCGTAATGATTATATATGTTATCTTTCTCGTTCTTTGTATTAATGAAAGAGAAGGCATGATATTTAGAAAAATTATTAACACTCGTTAACAATCATTTTTAAATGGATTTTTGGTGGTCAATGACGCTGATGATGATGGTGAATGTAATTTGTACGCAGGCGTTCTTCTCCACTACGACGATGCGACGCTCAAAGAGCTTTACTTCCTGCGGCCGCAGTGGCTGTGCGACGTGCTGGCTCATGTCGTCACCATACGCGAGATCAACCCCTTCGCCAACAACGGTACGTGCGAGCACATGCAGTTGCACTATCTAAGAACTCTCCTTAAAAATATATTATATATTAAATTGGATATGAGCAGAGTAGAATCTTATTCTAACTTGTGAGTATGCGTGTGCGCAGGCATAATGAAGGTGGACGACCTGTGCCACGTGTTCAAGTCGTCGCCGGTGCTGGGCGGAGGGGCGGGCGGCGCGGGTGGTGGGGAGGAGGCGCGCGCGCTGGCCGTGTCGCTGCTCAACAAGTTCGAGCTAGCGCTGAGTTGGGACCACCGCGCGCTGCTCGTGCCGCCACTGCTGCCGCTCACCGAACCCGCTCGCCCGCAGGTGAGCGAGACGGCAGTACTATGTGTGCTAAAGAGAGAGAGAGAGAGAGACAGACAAATTAGAATAAAATAATTTATTTTTTGTTGCTTATTTTATTGATTGTGAATGTTTGTGGATAACAAAGATTAGAGGTGAAAAGTAACGAAAAAAAGAGTATGTATGTATTCGTTACTTTATCAGTTAGTACTCGTTACTATAGTAACGTTACGTTACTCGTTGCTTCTGATACTACATAACATGCTTTGTTATGTTAGAGCAACGAATAAAGTCTAGTAAAAAAGGTAAGCCGTACGTAAAAAACTTGGACGACGAATTTTCAAATTATACTTCACTTATTAAACAAACATCGCTCTTTGTAACGTACTAAATTCACCGAATAAGCTCACGCATGCGTAAAATATACGATCAGCAAATGTTTCGATACACGCATCAACGCTACTTGTGTGAACTGAAACAGTGTAGGTACCCATTCTACGAAAAATGCGATTAATAAAATATATTCGTGTGTAACGTTTCGTTACTCGGTACTAGACGGCGCACCCGTTACTCAGTACCGAATATATCCGGTTTACCATACCATTTACCATATTATAATTTGCAGTTGGCGTTGAAGTCTCGCCCGTGGCCGGGCACGCCGCGCCGGTCCGCGCCCAACTCGCTCAGCGCGTTGCCGCACGCCGACTCAGTCCACGGTACAGAATCACCCGTACTTATAAGTAAGGCCTTTTATTTTTTATTTCTTTAATTTATTGTTTTAAGCCTAAATAGCTTATGGATTTGAATAAAAAATTATAAAGAGTTAGAACTTAAAGATGTACGTTATTTACTTCCCTTAAATCGTACAGTTGACACGTGTAATGCCTTTACAACTACTACTGACAACTATACGATTTAAGGGAAATTATTATTGGAGTTTATTCCTTTAGAAACGATTTGAGATATAAGGCCCGGTACGGAAATTTTATGAGGAGTAAAATCAAGTGTACAATACGGCCGATGTATCTTGGCGAGTCTGAACTTCGCGCAGAAGGTTGCGCAATGACTGTTTTTAAGTGTTTTCGTATTTATTTTATTTGTACTAATTGGTCAACTGTATTAGGGAAATAATATTAGTACATAGGTATATAAAAATAATACAATAACAGTTTTATTCATGAGTTGTACATGCGCTAAAGTTCGCAGAGCCTATGTTCAGACCCGTCAAGATACAGCAGCCGTAGTGTAATACTCGGAAGCTTAAGGCGTTATCTAGAAAGAAACTAACATATATATCTGTAGGATTAAAAGTGTAAAAGAATAAGATGGAGTTCATTACACAGCGTATCTTATTAAATTCTCAAAAAGGAAATAAATTGATTTTTTAAATTATGTTTTTAAAATTGTTAGTACGGATATAGAGTACAAAATATATAAAAAAGATATAAAATTACATTAGCTACACACTACAGAGTATTTTGATTTTTTGAGTGCACTTACTTCCTTTGCATTGCACACCAAATTCTACTTTTTAGAGTAAACTTCAGTCGTGCGTATGATTGACACACCCTATTTTTTTACAATTTTTTTGTATTTTTCTGGCATTAATTAGTCCTTTGCTCGCAGACGAGGACAGCGGCGGGGCGTGCCGGGCGCACGCACGCGATGGCGGCGCGGCGTTGCGGCGCGTGCTGCTCATGTCGTACGTGCCCAGCGGGTTCTGGCCGCGGCTGTGCGCGCGCCTGCTCGCCGACCCCGCGCTGCCGGCGTACGCACCGCAGCTCTACACGCCTCCCGAGGTGAGATATCAGAAGACCAATAGGCTACTTGACCTTGTTTTTATTTATGTCCTAAACGCTTCATATAGTTTCTTTTATTTTATTTATTTTCATAAAAAACTAATACAACATTATTATGAATCTCAAAAAACCTACAAAAATACATTGAAAGTACCTACATTTTTTTAAACCGCCGTAAGCACTTATCGCTATTATCTTAGATTATCTATGCTGCGATGTTATACTATTACTAATTTGTAATCTATGGTATAGTCCGTAGTAGTAAAATGGCGGTGTGACGTTCCGTTTGACGTTTTTATATGTTGTGATATCGCTAGAATACGTTTTTCTAAACCAAGTACTAAAGGAAATACTCCTTCAATGTATGAAACTAAATATGAGTCAAGTAGCATATTCAATTAAAGTTAATCAGGTAATGTAAGAAATTGAAAATGTTTAAATACCAGGTTGGTATCAGTGTGATGCACAATTTGTCACGTGAACCCATTCACGTAACAAATTGGGCATGTTTGTGCACCTTTCTTTCATTATAACTTATTTTTCATAATGATATTATGTTCTCGATCAGATGGACGTAGACGAGTCAGTGAGCAAGGCGCTGGAACTAAACTGGAGCTGGAAGCTGTGGCGGACTGGACTGAAGCTGGTGAGCGGGGAACTAACGCTGCTGGCGCTGCGCGAGATTCCTCCGCGCCGGGACCCTCTGCTGGGTGCAGTCGCTGATGATGAGGAGCCCGACGAGATCTACCACACTATGAGGTAAAGATTTATAGGGACTTATACAGTATCGTGCTAACGCTAATGAATTAATTATACAACCGACAATGGACTGTTGGTTCATCTTTCTATATATTATAATATAAGCATTAATTGCCCGCAGCTTTGTCCGCGTGAGATTAGGATTTAAACTTTCATCCCCTATTTTACCCACCTAGTGGGTGAATTTTAAAAAACGCTGAAATACGTAACTCAATATTTTTTCGTTCTCAATTCATACGAAAATAAAAAGTTTCATATACACACTTTCATCCCCTATTTTACTCTCTTGGTGGTTGAATTTTGAAAAATCCTTCCTTAGTGGACGTATTTTTCATATAACGTAGGCAACGTTATATGAAAAATACGTGTACATATTTTGTTTATAGCTCTACCAGAATCTGATGGCATTTTAAAAAAAATAAAAAATGTGATTTTCATATGGCAATGTCAAGTATGACCCGTCAAATCAAAGTACGTGATCTGTCAACCGCTGCTAAAATTTTGTGATTATGTTCTTGGAATTTGTTGTTTTTGTGAAAATATCCAAAAAGGCAATTCGATCTCAAGCGAGAAATATTGTTTTCTATGTCTATAGTAAAATACAGAAAGAAGAAGGTGTAAATCGAACTCAATCTTATAATTTAAAGTTCGTGGTAGAGTTGACCGGTAAGTTAGAGTGAGTTGTTTTGATACTTTTAGTTTTTTTATATTTTCTTAGGTAATTATTGTGACTTCTTTAAATGTGTTTCCAGTACTACTATAAGGTGAATCGTAGCTGATGGCACATCGAATGATGGTTTGTTTTCCATGCCTGGTAAAAGGAGGAGAGGAGAAAAAAAGAAAATCAACATAAGACAGTTTCGATTTATAGTTGATTAGGAATAAAGTAAACGAGTTCTATACAGTTCGGAAGGAAATTCCAACATTAAATAAACTGTTGCCAATTTAATTGTATGTTATTCGTAATAAATAAGTATATAAAGTAATTCACGATTGATTTATTTTTCATGAAATATCATTATATTACATAGTATAAAACAAAGTCCCTTTTTTGTCTGTCCCTATGTATGCTTAAATCTTTAAAACTACGCAACGGATTTTGATGCGAGTTTTTAAAATAATAGTCTTTAAGTATTTAATAGTCTAAGATATTATAAGATTATGGTAAAATTTATATTCAAGTACTTATTATGTAAGTATATTATCAAGTGGTCGCGCATGTCGTATCGAGGTGATAGGGTCCCATTTTTAACAATTTGCATTGGGCAAACCTAAAAACATGTTCAATATTGTATCAGTAGTATATTGCTGTAAGTAGGTAGAGAATTATTCGCCGAAGTAGTTTTTTCTCCAAGAACACTATTCCACGCGGGCGAATCCGCGGGCAAAAGCTAGTTTTCTATATTATACACCGAACATTCTTCATACAGTCTTATTATAATTCATGTTCAATAATGCTAAAGACATAATTAAATATTAACCAGTATCAAGATCGTTTAATCTAATTTCCCCAGTATTGCACACTACAATTTTTTTTTTCCCTATTTGCCATGAGATTCTGGTACACCTATACTCGTAATATTTCTAGTCCCAAGGGTTTGGCCTGTGCGTTTATACATCGGTCAATCAGCTTTGCCTTTTATATGTGTATGTCACCGTAAAATTGTAAAAACTGTTAGATTGTAATATTACTAGAGATATTATAGAATGTCAAATAAAAATTTCTTCTTACAATTTTACACGTTATTTTTCGTTATAGTGTAATATTTACCGTGCCGATTGGTTAGACGGCAAGTGCCCTGCGCCGCCATATTTGTTTGCTTTTTCATAATAATCATTATAACGAAAAATAATGCGTACAATTGTTAGGAGAAATTTTTCTTTGACAATCTGTCGACATTTTATGATATCCCTAGTAATATTACAATCTAACGGTTTTTACAATTTTACGGTGACATATATTATATAGATAGATTTCGTAAGCCCTATCCCACAAAAAAAGTCGCCACGAGTTCTGTAACAACAGTGTCTGCCCAGGTTCCGCGTACGGCAGGAGGGCGCATGGTGCGACCTGGACTTTCAGTCATCAGCGTGCGTGGAGATCGTACTGCCTGCGCCTGTGTGCGTCGTGCGTCGCGACGACGGCCTGCCCATCGCCGCTTACCAGGTGAGAGCCCGCCCACCGCCCAGTGACGTCAGAGGGTGACGAATTACAGAGGTTACTGCTTACAAGTTACTATGTACAGTCTGACAAGGATCTTTTGGCACGTGGAAAAAATCAGAACTAGCATCGCCGTCTTGTAAAATGTCACTTTTAGTATTATGTATTGTTTTGTAGTTGCGACACTTACCTTTTGGCACGTGGACAAAATCAGTACTAACATCGCCGTCCTATAAAATTTCACTTTTAGTAATAAGTATTGTTCTTATTTGCGACACTCACGCCCCCATCCAAGTGCCAAAAGATCCTTGTCCGACTGTATACTGACTTTCATTAGGCCAAGAAACGGTACGAAAAATAGTCATTCTATGTGAAATTATGATGTAGCATTAATTTTCAGGAGCAATAACAAAAGAAAAAAGCAATCATAAGAAATCCTACTTCCTACTAATATTATAAATGTAAAAGTTTGTGAGGATGTATGGATGGATGGATGTTTGTTCCTCTTTCACGCAAAAACTACTGAACGGATTTTGATGAAATTCGTTTTAGTAGTGATTTGGGCCCTGGATTAATACATAGGCTACTTTTTGTTCCGAAAAAAAATAGTGTTCCCGAGGGATATACTACATTTACGCAGGTGGAGCCGCGGGCAACAGCTTGTACGAACTATTAACTAGTATGAACTATTTTCAGAGTATAAGCCTAGACCCGAACCTGGAGGTGTTGGCGAAGATCCTGGCGCTCATCTCCGACCACGTGGACCTCCTGTTGGAGGACTGGTATCCTTCGCTCGGTACGTCAAATCTATCTTATAGCGTTTATAAATCTGCCAAACTATTATTTGCTACACGCTGTTATTTCACCTGGAATGGACTAAAACAAAATGATCAAAACATTTTACTTATGCAGGTACCCGCTTCGTGCACACTTCGGAGGGGCGGTGTCTCATCACGCGCGTGGTGCCGTGCCCCGCCTGTCTCAAGGACGCGCCGCACGAGCCCGTCAACGACCACATCGCCCAGGTAAGGCCCTAGAACCCTGCATACCTTGTAAACTACAGTCTACTAATAAGCTTGGAAACTTGAATAGTCTATTGCATTAGGACCATATTGATGGAATACATTAAGGGGGTAACTAGTAATCGTGTTCAAAAGGTCGATTCTGCTAGTCTCGACCTCATTTAATAGCAAAATGGTATTCTCACAAACGTCAAACGCCGCGTTTGGTTAGACATTTGAGGTCTTACATCAGGGCTTAACTTTTCTAAAAGGTAAATAGTAAATATATATTTATTTGTATAACGTTCGCAGGCGTTCCGTCGCCTGGATCTCGGCCACCTGGAGGGGCGGCGGCTGCGGCTGTCGGAGGAGTCGCGAATGTCGGACGGCGACAGCGGCGTCGGCGGGGAGTCGAATTGTAAGTATAATGGCTGTGTTTGGCGGAAAAAGCGCTTGGAAGCGCTTGCTAGCGCTAAAGAAAAAAAACCACAGTTATCGGCCAGAACACGTTTACTTACCGCTAGTCACTTGGCTGACACCATCCGCATTCTGCTTTTTACCGCTTAGCGATCGCCCTTTTGCTTACGAGCGCTTCAGAGTGCTTTTTCCGCCAAACAGCCATTGACAGATATTAGTAGACTAATTTTGTAACGATACGCAGGCCTCTTTACATTAAAGGACAATTTCCTAAATAAATAGATGATGACAGTTACTTCGTTAGTGAAAATGGAATCTGTCTTATCTGTTGTAATCGTGCATTTTTGCGTGATATAAAAGTAGCTTATGTGTTAATCCAGGCTACAAACTATGTCCATATTAGCAAAATTTAATTCAATTGCGATCTGCTGTTTTTGTGTGAAAGACAATTAAACATACACACTTACATAGAAACTTTTGCATTTATAACCTTCGTGTAAAAAATTTAAGCGTCATCGCGCGTGGGTTCGACGGAGGGCGGCGGGCGGGGCGAGGAGCGCGCGCGCGCCACGTGCTGGGCGCTGGAGGAGTGCATCGCGGCGGCGTGCGGCGGCGCCGACCTGCGCTGCCCGCTGCACGCGCACGTCGCGCTCGCCGACGTCGCACCCGACACGGTATGACTATATACTCCCAAAAAAAAAATGCGGCCTTAAATTTTCACGAGAATATCCTATAAAGTTGATTCATAGACGCCCGCGAAAATATCAACTTAAACTCAAATTTGCGTGTAAAGTTTAAGACATTTAAAGCGATGACGTCACCACAGCTTCTACTCGACGTGGAGGCGACACGTCGCGCGCGCTGGGACGACGTGGTGGTGTCGGGCATGGTGGGGCGCGGCGCGTTCGGCACGGTGCTGCGCGGCGCGTGGCGACGCCCCGGCCGCCCGCCCCTGCCCGTCGCCGTCAAGGCGCTGCAGCCCGTCCCGCCGCCCTCGCCAGCTGATGTGCCGGCCCTGCAGGCCTACAAGGTGAGATATACAAGGGCCACCCAGAATAATGCCCAGACACCAAAGATGTTCGTTATTTCGCCGAGTAATTGATGGTTCAAGTTTTGTGTCTTATGCGATTATGATGTGGGAATAGAGGGAGCCCCAAAAGGATCTCTGACCGAGCGAGGTGCTATGCTCGGTCAGACCGAAGCCCACTGTAGTGGCTTTCAGATGTTGTATATCGCCGAACTACAGAAACTTCGCGATTGAGGATTATGGCGCTAATTGGACCACCACCATGTATTTTCCGACGACGTCTCTGATCATTGTATCCTCATTCCATGAACTGACAGGTGGCGGTGTCGCGGTGGGAGCGGTCGCCGGTGGCGGCGGCGTGTCGCGCGTACTGCGGGCTGCGGCAGGAGCTGGGCATCCTCAGCCGGCTGCGGCACGTGCACGTGCTGCCGCTGCTGGCCGCCTGCGCCGCGCCGCTCGCGCTGCTGCTCGACATTGCGCCGCAGGTGAGGATGTTTGTTACTCAATCGTGATCGATACAAAGATTATTTTGGAAAACTCTGTTTGTTTGTGTTTTATCAAATAACTTTGTGGCTTAGTGGGTAGACCGTTTGACACACATTCACACTCGAGAGAGTGCAGGTTCGATTCCCAGGTTGTGGCTTGTACCTATGAGACTTTTTCAGATCTTGAGTACATTATACGGACGCTCTAACGGTAAAGGAAAACATCGTGAGGAAACCCGGACATGGTTGGCCCCAGACGTATTGAACAGTCATTCCTCTGGACTAGGCTGTTGTGAGAATGCCTTATGTGCTTGGGCAACCATACGTATTTCAAGTGTCAATAACGAATAAAAAGGCCTAAGTTTTATCATTTAACTTTTAATGTTATTATTTCTGAGAATTAATACTGCTTTTGCCGCGTTTAAGAAAAATATATTATAAAATTTTACGATGCGTACGCACTCCGACAGACAAAAAGTGACGTGATGAAGTTAGCTGGACTGTCTCTCAATTTTCTGTGAAAATTCGTAACTAACTTCAAAGTAGTATAACTTCTTACGTGTGTACTTACGAACACACATATATTTTTCCGACGCAGGGCTCACTGGAGGGCGCACTGCGGCGGTACCGCGGCTGCGGGCGGCGGATCGGAGCGCGCGTGGCGCGGGCGCTGGCGCTGCAGGCGGCGCGCGCGCTCGAGTACCTGCACGCGCACCGCGTGCTCTACCGTGACCTCAAGGTGAGACGCGGTTTGTATTGGACCTCAAGCATCTCATCTATGGTCCAGGCTTAGACAAAGTAACAATATGCAAACGACAAGGAAGATGGATAATAATGAAATGTATAGGATTGATACATTTCTTCGCTGAATTAAGCGGTCAAGTTGGAAACTGAAAAAATGTATGTGATTAACCCATATGTTTTTTTCGTTTCTAACTTTTTTAGAACAATATTTTCTTTTTTAGTTCTTTCTATTTATACTGGTGTAATCCTTGTCTACGGTAGCTCGAACTTTTGGGATTTCGTTTTTTAATAACCTTCAGTTTTTTAATCTGTTTTTAACTTTTTCTACCATTTGCAGTCGGAGAACGTCCTGGTATGGGCGCTGCCGTCGCCGCAGGAGGCGCCGGCGGCGGAGCTCAGCGCGGACCCCGTCGACGTGCACATCAAGCTCGGGGATTACGGTGAGGATGTTTGTTAAGCTCGGATAAAGACAGGGGCTGAGACAAGTGACGATAATGTATGTAAAGTCAAAAGAGGGCCTCTGTCTTTATTTAAACGAGTTTAACTTATTATAGTGAAGATGCCTTTAAATTATTTTTTATAAGTTTTCAATGATTTCAATCATATCTTAAGCTTGTTTTACAATATTCTGATAAGTTTCAGATTGTCGCTGCTAACTTTATATCTTACGACAGAAACAAATTAGTAACTAATCAGTAGATTGTGACACAGGGCCTGAATAAAATAAAATACACCAATAACGATAGATATATAATAAGTAGACAGAAGTTGGTAACAATTTATACTTCATCTACATATTCATACATATTCAAATTAACAGTAGCAATTAATCAGCTGTACAAGACACCAAATATCTTACGAAGTTTTCTGCCAAACTACGACAAGTCTGTACATACTACATTGTGGCGAGTGGCTATCCGAATCTGCAATACCAGGCAAGTCACATATGTTGTTGTCCAGGCAAAGATTTCAAACTAAGAAATTCCTATGACGTTTTATGGTGTCTATAAATGTATCATAATTGTAATTATCTGTAAGCTGTAAGTTTTCCGAATACAATAAAATAAATAAATAAACGTACATTTGACAGAACAAATCTTCATACAGAAAAATTACGCCATGTTGATTTCATCATACCTCAAATGTCAAAATGGCTCCAACAATTTTTTTAAGTGCCATTTAAGTGGGGACAGTGTTTGCTTCGACATGTCTCGTCTACAATATACGTCTATGGGTCCAGGTATATCCCGTCTGGCGGCGCCGTCGGGCACGAAGGGGTTCGGCGGCACGGAGGGGTTCATGGCGCCGGAGATCATGCGCTACAACGGCGAGGAGGAGTACACGGAGAAGGTAAACGTCCGCCATGTTTATTGCGATATTAAATCAATATAGTCATGATTATTTTTAAATGTCTGAAGAAATAACCATAATGCGTTTTTTATCCGAATTAAATATTTAACTCAACCTGAAGCCACTATATTTATTACGTAAATAATGATAGTATGCATAACCAAAAATTTGCGTGATTTACGGAAAAATAACATGAATAACATTTCCTGAAAACTCGCACTACGCATGGACATCCTCGTACTTCCTAACAACGAAACGTACAAACGCTGGCGTTGAAAGTGACGCGCTTGTCGCACAGTATCGGGTGAGCGGTTAGGCGTCGAATTCCAATATTATTTAATACGATAATCTGGCAAATATTTAAGGTCACATGTTATATTTTTGGAACGAGTATCGAACACTGATTACGTTCTACTACTCGTTAATAAAAATAACTCCCCCAAACCGATTTTCAGTGACGGTGGCCGCGGTTTCATTGAAACCAGGCCAGTTACGCAGGAATAATTTTATGATGCCCAAGTGTGTGTGCAGTTCACAAGAGCACTCTCTACACCTTTACTCTCATAACCCAGTGGGACGGATAACCGACACGACTGGCGAGAGATCAGGCGCAGCTCCGACTTTTTACCCATCCGATACATGGAGCATCTTTCTTGTCAGACAATCAGATCAGCCTGTATTGTCCTAACCAAACTTGGAAACAACATTTTTGATGTTCCAATGCGGGAATTGAACCCACGAACTCCGAGTTGAGTCAGGCTGAGCTGAGGCTGTTAATATGGTACTAACTAATCATCAACTTGCTCAGGTGGACTGCTTCTCGTTCGGCATGCTGCTGTACGAGATCTTCACCCTCCGCCAGCCGTTCGAGGGCCACGAAGCGGTGAAGGAGGCCGTGCTGGAGGGCGCGCGCCCGCCGCTCTCGCCCCGGGTGAGTTTCCGGGATATGATGACTCACCAAAGATAGTAGAAAACCTGGATACAACATCGCCTATGAAAACTTAAAAATGTCCGCGAAGTACATTCTTTATGAAGCTATCGCGTAAATGACAAAATAGTCTCACCACTATAATAATTGTTCAATATTTACTGATTTATGATTCAAATGATCTCGTATTCACTTATATCTATCTATAATATTATAAAAAGGAAATGTTTGTTTGTTTGTTTGCATCGATTAGGCTCCGAAAGCACTGGACCGTATTTGATTAAGTTTGGCACATACATACATAGAGTAGACTATGGAGATGGATATAGGCTACTTTTTATCGCGGCAAAATGCACGGTTTATTAGTAATATACTTATTTTAGAATGGTTTTAAAGTATTATTTTACACTTTTTACCGAGCACATAGGCATGCCAGTTGGATAGCTCGTGCGCGTTTAGTAACTTCCACTGTCATCGTAGGAGCTACAGTACCCATGTAGCCTGCTGGAGACGATGCGGCGGTGCTGGGCGGGCGCGCCGGAGCTGCGCCCCTCGGCCGCCGCCCTCGTGGCCGTCGCCGCAGCCCCTGAGAGCCTGGCGTTGCAGGACGCGGCTGCCGCCGGAGCCCTGCTGCCTCCGGGCGCTCCACCCCCACCGCCCGAACCGGAGACGGTGCTCGTGCCCGCGACAGCTGTGCCTTTGCGCGCGCTCAACGGTGAGCTTGTTAACTCTTATGCATCAATGGCGGATCTACGACTTTTTCGAACCGGGGCAAAAACTTGATATGGGATTTGGCCGATTTGGCGCCCCCATGAAACTGCCGCCCGGGGCAAGTGCCCTCAGTTGTCCCACCATAGATCCGGGGCTGTTATACATAATAGTTAATCGGCATTGTCTATGGATTAAAAAAAAAGTTTTTTTTAAACATACTAATAGAAGCTATCTAATTAAATCTTTTTATTGGTTATTATTTCATATGGAACGAATTGGACGTGTTTTGAGAATGCATCTAAGATTAAATTGCTTAGTAATTCAGTAATGGCAGTAATGGTATCTAAACATAAGATATTTACTGTGTATTTTGCAGACGAGGGCGCGGAGGGCTGGGAGGTGTGGTACGGCGGCGGCGAGCGCGTGCACACGCTGCTGGCCACGCCCACCGCCTTCCTGCACCACCACACCGTGCGGGTACCGCCTGGTCAGTATTTTGTCTATAACAAGTTTAAATAATCCCACTAAAAACATTCTGTAAAAAACTAGCCAAGTCTCGATAGAGCTGCTTGTTTATCTCTAAAAAGTAGTGAAATCTAGACAAAGTCGTGCCAAGTCTAAGGTTCCTTACTGCGATTTCTTTATTATTATAGTTAATGTTGTGTGACTTGGCCGTTGAAGGGTACACAATGGTACAAAAGGGGCTCCATGACACCATTGCTCCAATACATGTGTTCTACAATCAACAACATCCTAAAATGAGACACTACTCACTAGCGTCCAATTACCAATACCAGTATGGGCTATTATCTCGCTTAACAAACATAGGTAGTTACAACAGATATACATTACGTGTAAACAAAATTGACTTGTACCCACTTGTAACGTATAAAGAATGTTCAACGGCCAAGTCACACAACATTAACTATAATAATAAAGAAATCGCAGTAAGGAACCTTAGATTTGGCACGACTTTGTCTAGATTTCACTACTTTTTAGAGATAAACAAGCAGCTCTATCGAGACTTGGCTAGTTTTTTACAAAATGTTTTTAGTGGGATTTCACTTCTTTTTGTAGAAACGTGGGCATATTGATTTATTTTACTAGATTTCAGTGTAATTTGTTTATTTAATTTGTGTAATGATCGAGTACAATAAAGTTAATCGTTCGACTATTTCTTCTTGTAAACTTGTAAATATAAGTATAAAAGCCAGTCTAGTCTTATCCAGAGTTTTCCTTTAATTTTATTTATATGCGTATCAAAAGCAGAAAGGGAGGCATTCGCCCAGCAGTGGAATGCTACGGACTAGATTAAATTAGAAGATGTGTCCCACTTCGCTAGGTTTTTGAAATGACAGTCGATTTTTTTATGTACCAATAGTAGAAGGGGGGCATTACCATATCTCTAATCAGCTGAAACCAGCTGAGGATTCTTCATCAGATACTTCAGACCTTCGATTTTTGACATCAAATGAAGCGGCCCACCACCATGTTGAATATTTTTTGTAAAGGCGGTATGTCGATCTCTAATAGTTTGATTGGGCTCTTGTGTTTTCTAATCAGGGTCACCAGGTACTCCAGATGTTCGATTATCCTAGTTTTTATAGTTTTCCCTTTATGTGGCCATTAAATCCTAACTCTGTACCAAATTTCAGCTCTCTGAGTTCATGAGAAGTACTAGTTCTATTCTGATGATCATGAGTGAGTGAGTGAGTGTCATAAATTCAAAACTTTGCTTTCGCTTAACTTCGGAACTAAATGACCTACAGACTTAAAATTTTGGATTTTAAGTATGTGATTATAGCTTACTAGATGACGAAAATTTCTGCGTTCTGGTCTTATCCAGAGCTCCTCAAATAGGGGCCTGAAAATGCGGCGAAATGGTTCCAGTAAAGAATGGTACGACAGTGTTTGCTTCGCGCTCGACTTGACGGGGGCACTGCCGTGCCCCCAGATCGACGTTCTGGTCTTATCCAGAGGTTCTCAAATAGGGGCCTGAAATGCGGCGAAATGGTTCCGGTAAATAATGGTACGGCAGTGTTTGCTTCGCGCTCGACTTGGCGGGGGCACTGCTGTGCCCCCAGATCAACGTTCTGGTCTTATCCAGAGGTTCTTAAATAGGGGCCTGAAAATGCGGCGAAATGGTTCCAGTAAAGAATGGTACGACAGTGTTTGCTTCGCGCTTGACTTGGCGGGGGCACTGCCGTGCCCCCAGATCGACGTTCTGGTCTTATCCAGAGGTTCTCAAATAGGGGCCTGAAAATGCGGCGAAATGGTTCCAGTAAATAATGGTACGGCAGTGTTTGCTTCGCGCTCGACTTGGCGGGGGCACTGCCGTGCCCCCAGATCGACGTTCTGGTCTTATCCAGAGGTTCTCAAATAGGGGCCTGAAAATGCGGCGAAATGGTTCCAGTAAAGAATGGTACGACAGTGTTTGCTTCGCGCTCGACTTGGCGGGGGCACTGCCGTGCCCCCAGATCGACGTTCTGGTCTTATCCAGAGGTTCTCAAATAGGGGCTTGAAAATGCGGCGAAATGGTTCCAGTAAATAATGGTACGGCAGTGTTTGCTTCGCGCTCGACTTGGCGGGGGCACTGAAGTGCCCCCAGATCGAAGTTCTGGTCTTATCCAGAGGTTCTCAAATAGGGGCCTGAAAATGCGGCGAAATGGTTCCAGTAAATAATGGTTCGGCAGTGTTTGCTTCGCGCTCGACTTGGCGGGGGCACTGCCGTGCCCCCAGATCGACGTTCTGGTCTTATCCAGAGGTTCTCAAATAGGGGCCTGAAAATGCGGCGAAATGGTTCCAGTAAAGAATGGTACGGCTGTGTTTGCTTCGCGCTCGACTTGGCGGGGGCACTGCCGTGCCCCCAGATCGATTATCCTAGTTTTTATAGTTTTCCCTTTATGTGGCCATTAAACCCTAACTCTGTACCAAATTTCAGCTCTCTGAGTTTATGGGAAGTACTAGTTCTATTTTGATGATCATGAGTGAGTGTATAAGTGAGTGAGTGAGTGAGTGTATAAGTGAGTGAGTGAGTGAGTGAGTGAGTGAGTGTCATAAATGCGAAACTTTGCTTTCGCTTAATTTCGGAACTAAATGACCTACAGACTTGAAATTTTGGATTTTAAGTATGTGATTATAGCTTACTGGATGACGAAAATTTCTGCGTTCTGGTCTTATCCAGAGGTTCTCAAATAGGGGCCTGAAAATGCGGCGAAATGGTTCCAGTAAAGGATGGTACGGCAGTGTTTGCTTCGCGCTCGACTTGGCGGGGGGACAGATAATTGGGATTAAGACTAAGTCTACGTACGATACATCAATCGATCTTATGTAGACTAAGACATGACGTATGTATACTATAATATGTATTTTAATAAATTTGATTTTGTATCTACAGAGGAGGGAAATCCGGTGTTGGTGACGGCGCTGTGCCGCGTGGGCGCGAGCGTGTGGGTCGGCGACTCCGGCGGCCGCATCTGCGTGTACTCGTGAGTTACTAACAGATGGCACATCTTAGCCATTAGATTTTCTTATGCCGATTTATCTCGGCGGGCTAGTTCGGAGTTCCCGAACCGGTGGTTGGCATTATGTAGACAGACGTTCAGAAAGTCCATTTAAAATATCAACTCTGAATAAAACATTTGACTTTATAGGTAAACGTAGTTACGTTAGCAAAACTCTGTTTGAAGTCAGTCAGTCAGCAAACGTTTTTGTATACCTATTTCAGTTTATAATCTCAGTCAGTAAATTATTATACAATTTTATATCTATCTCTGACTTCCTCACTTCTATTCTGTTAAGATTTAATCTGAACGTAAACAAAAAAATAATATTTGACCACGTTAATGTGTGATTGTATTTATTTATTGCGCCGGAAAATAACTGATATTTAATTTAAATTGGTAATATTTAGATTAGATTTTATCTAAACAAACAAATAGTAGGGACCTAGAATAATTCGAATGCCGCTACTGACTGAAATATTGTGTTTCTGTTATCTAAAGACATAATATTTATGTACCAGGGCGTCGACGTGCGCGCTGCAGTGGATGGCGCGCGTGGTGGAGGCGGTGGGCGGGGCGGCGTCGCCGGTGGCGGCGCTGCACGCGCTGGCGCCGTTACCGCGCGTCGCGCTCGCGCTTGAAACGGGACGGTATGTTTTGTAAAGGCCTGTAATCTTAAATAATTTATTCACCTAGTAACATTCATGCCTAAAATTACGCAGCAATAAATCTTTATAATATTGCTAAAAAAAAATCTGACGAATTTTATCCATACTAATATAATAAAGAGAAAAGGTTTGTTTGTTTGCATCGAATAGGCTCCGAAACTACTGGACCGATTTTGATGAAATTTGGCACATATATAGAATAGACCAACAGGAAGGACATATTCTTGTTATTACATATACGGTTTACATGTACGGATATACATGTGTGGGAATTGTGGGGGCCCCAACGGGAGATCTCCGACCGAGCGAGGTGGTATGCCCGGTCAGGCCGAAGCCCACTTGTATGCGTTTCAGCTGTCGTATATATACTACCGAACTCAGAAACTCCGATAGCGCGATTCAGGACTGTGCGCTGATTGGTCCGCCACACATGTACGGTTCCCGCGAGATTTCTTTTAGAGCGCACGAATTCGCGGGCAACATCTAGTTAATATGATATGAAGGGTACAGGAAAAGAAAGGGCTAATTGACATTTATGTTATTTCAAGAAAAAGCTATTTAAAGATTTCATGAAGACTATACAATCCTGAGTCTTACACCCATATCATTAGTTGTTACCTCGAGATTTCCTCCACTCGACTCAACCTCAATCCACGAAAGTTGTATCATTAGTTCAACAAAATTCCCTCGACTTGAGGAATTTCCTTACGCGAGTCGAGGAATTAACTGTCAAACTTAAGGTACCTCAGGACGTACCTTGAGGCTCCCTCGAGCATCTATTTCCGACATTTATTATCATTTTTTTTACAATTAGAGTGGAATTATTTGAAGCAATTACGTAAATACAAAGGGATACTTATTTAAAGATAAGCATGGAGGAATTTTTTGATCTTTACTTTACGAAAATCCGCCACTGCCTTTACGAAATTCCGTATAATTATACAGCGCATATATATTCATCATTCTGTAAAATTTGGATCAAGTTTATGTTGGTGTTAAAATAAAAAATATATTTTGCCATGATTATTTATGATGTCATACCTCCACTCAACCTTACTGGAGGAGCAAACAACTGAGGTAGAAATTATGTTTAAGAATACTAAACTCGAGGAACTTCTCAAGGATACCTCAGTTGAGGTTGAGTCGAGGCGGATCTGAGGAAACAACTAATGATACGGGTGTTATAGTTGATTTTGTTATGCCCATATAACAGTAAACCAGCCCCTTCTAGTTTGTTTTGAATACGGCATACCAAAGGCCTATTCAAAATCTATCAACTGCCATTGTTGGTTTAATTTGGATAAATATGTCGATGAGCCCCTTTTTCTCCTGTACCCAACATATGTTAACCATACAGCTCGAAAAAAATCTTCCAGTCCTTTATTCGTCCCATGTATCTGGTCCCAGGCTGTTCCTGGTGAGCTCGAGCCGGCCGGAGGAGGAGGGCAGCTTCGTGCTGACGGAGCTGGGCACGGCCACGTCGCTCGCCTGTCTCGCCGCGCTGCACGTCCACTCGCGGTACGTGAACGGTTATACAATCTATAACGTTGAGGACTGTGACACGTCTTCACCACGTGCTGTATAAAGCGCCGTTATTTTGAAGTTATTTGGCTGCGTATTTACATTTTCATTTAGATTTTAGACGATACTGGCAATATTCCCGTTATAGTAAGAAGGACCCGTAAAATAGGGATGTTGCCTAGTGTGGAATATCACAGATTTACAAATTAAATTTTAAAATTGTTGATTAAAAATACATAAATCTGAAAGAAATAGGTATTTAGAGTGACGGGATTAGAAATATAAGCAAATAAAAATATTGTCCATCTCTTTCTCGCAAAACGATTCGTGACGTCACAACCTGCTACCGCCATACATTTTGTAATGACAAATGTATGGCGGTAGCAGGCTGTGACGTCACAGGACGATATATCGCTCTCTTTCATATTGTAAATTTCAATGGTTTGTATCTACGTTATTTTTTCAGATATACAAAAATGGGTTCTGGATTGTTTATTAACATGTTGTCTAGCATCGAATAGACGAAAAAAAATTTTTTCGGCAACATGCCTATTATAATAATGTTTAATGCAGAAATAATATAAATACATAGTAAAGTAAATAAATAAATATATATAACACATAAATATAAAATATAAAGATCTCACCCATAAAACTTATAAATGTTTTATGCAAATATTGATTTCCATATATATAGTTCCACCGTATGCCGATAGATGGCGTTCGGACGGTTCTACATCACGCTAGCGGTTGCTTTTGTGTGACTTATATAGGCTTGAGGTGTTTTTAAATAAATTGAGTTCAACAGCAGTGTGGTGTTTGATTTAGTGAAGTGTTACGCAGCGACATCTGGTGCCGAAACCCGGGATAAAAGTGACTAGTGGTGGGTCGTCGACGCTTTTTCGATCAACGAAACGAGACCGTTTATCGTTCATCGTAAACTAGTTGAAAAAACAGTTTTTTTTTTCGACTAGTTTACGTGTTCGACGAATACTGAACTGAGCAATAAACTATGACAAACAAAGTAGTTTTGTTGAATGAACGACTTTTTGCATTAACTGTTTTGACAAACTTGTTGATCGACGCGACTAGTGATGACGACGAACGACGAGACGGTTTAATCTGTGAGCGGTGGAAATTGTTAGCTTACTTTAAAGTTCATTTTTAACCCCCGACGCAAAAAGAGGGGTGTTATAAGTTTGACGTGTCTGTCTGTCTGTCTGTGTGTGTGTCTGTCTGTCTGTCTGTGGCATCATAGCTCCCGAACGGATGACGCGATTTCGATTTAGTTTTTTTTGTATTAAAGGTGACTTACATGCGAGTATTCTTAGACATGATTGATGAAAATCGGTTGAGCCATTTAAAAGTTGTTGGGGGTGAAAGCGGGGAAGAATAACCGAATGTGCAAATATACTCGAGTGGGGTCTCAAATGAAAGCGCACTGAAAGAGAATATTAATGACTTAATCGAGAGTGTTCGTAGCTTCATTCGATGAGAAAACTGGTGGTGGGAAGATAGCCGTTTGAAGATGATCAGCTCTTTTCTAGTTGATGAGGGGATCTGACTAACTTTCCAATGTCCGATCTATTCAAAATTTGGTACCGTGTTACATCAACGATATTCAAAGAACATGGTAAGGTAACCATGACCTGATCAGCCGTTTGAAGATGATCAGCTCTTTTCTACTTGATGAGGGGATCTTACTAACTTTCTTATGTCCAATCGATCCGAAATTTGGTACCGTGTTACTTCAATGTTATTTAAAGAACATGGTAAGGTAACCTTGACCTGATTAACCCCTTAAAAAATTTTTTTTTCCTTATTAGTTGATGATTAGCCGTTTGAAAATCATCTTTTCTTTATTATTTGATGAGGGGATCTGACTATCGTCCACATGTCCTATCGATTCGAAATTTGGTATCATGTTACTTCAATGATGTTGGAAGTATGTATATAAGCTAAAATTATTTCAACTTACATTATATTATGTGATAATATAATTATAATAGTTTTAAAATATTATTTATAATTTTTTAGAGTTTATTTTTTGTGTCGGGGGATTTTATATTAAAACACCGCCCACTCAATGAATGTAATTATTACATAGATTAGAGCACGTCGTCGGTTGTAAAGAACAGAGATAGACGTATTGCTCGTGCCGAGTCGTCTGCCCCGCGCCCGTCCGTCGATCGTGTCGTCGCGTCGCGTCGCGAAGAAACGGTCTCTGTCGCACGCACCGTTCCGGCATATGGCAACCGTTCACGCATAGACTAGTTTATCAGTAGACGCTAAACTAGTTTACCCGTTCATGACAAATAAACAGTTTAATAAAACAGTTCGTTCATTCAACGCCCATCCCTAAAAGTGACTAGTGAGTAAAAAGGACAGTAAAACCGTGAGTACATGAACACTTAAGTTAATTGACTCTCAAAGTTAAAGTGCCTTTAAGTAGTTTAGACTGGACTTGTAAAATTTCGTGTGCAATTCGTAAGGGCCAAGGACATAGTCTCTGGGGAGTGAATCTGGGACTTGTAAAATTTCCACGCCAGTCTTATATGAGCGTGGACATAGTCTCTGGAGCGATTCCGAGACTTAGAAAAATTTCACGCCGATTTGTATGGGCTGTGGACATAGTCTCTGGAACAATTCCGAGACTTAGAAAAATTTCTCGCCGATTTGTATGGGCCGTGGACATAGTCTCTGGAGCAATTCCGTGACTTATAAAAAATTCTCGCCAATTTATATGGGCTGTAGATGTGGGGTCTGTATACAAGTGTGTGAATGCTGACGCGTGCGAGAAATAATTGTGTGTGTAAGATATGTGTGTGGCAGGAGTCAGTTAGAAATTATTTTAATAAACCAGTTGGCATCTAGCACTCGGGTGTTTCACTTGTGTTCCCTAATAGGCTCTACCCCTTATTATACCACAGTCCTAACAGTGGTACATAACAGTGGTGACCCCGACTCTCTCCAACGCGCACCGACCCGACTCAACGCCACGCGCCCGGACCCAACTCCAACGCGCCCCGACCCGACGCGACGTGCGACGCGACCGACTCGAGTGCAGCCAACTCAACTCCAGCGCGTCATGATCGAGCCGCAGCAGCATCTCCCGGCCCCCGCGGCGCCAGCCAGGCCGACCGTAGCCGCGCCGACGGGCGTGAAAAGTGAAGAAAATGATGTGGCTACTATATCTTTGGTGAATAAAATACCAGTTTTTTGGCAAGACAACCCACGACTATGGTTCTACCAGGTGGAGGCGATTTTAGCACCGCAAAAGACGTCGGATTCAAACAAG
The DNA here is from genome assembly GCA_905404095.1 of Glaucopsyche alexis. NCBI lineage: Eukaryota > Metazoa > Arthropoda > Insecta > Lepidoptera > Lycaenidae > Glaucopsyche > Glaucopsyche alexis. The sequence continues at coordinate 29,989,918 of FR990044.1, forward strand.
TATTTTATGGCCGTCGCGAAGCTGAGCAAAGACGCCATACAACAAGTTGCTGATATTTTGGCAGACCCTCCGGAGAAAAACAAATTTGAAACTCTAAAACGGCGCCTGCTACAAATCTACGAAGAGTCAGAGGCAAGGCAAGTCAGAAAATTAATTTCGGAAATAGAATTAGGTGATCAAAAACCGAGTCAGCTATTAAGAAGAATGAAGGATTTAGCAAGAGGAAAAATCGAAGATGACACCCTGAAGATCCTGTGGCAAGGTCACTTGCCCTCGTCAGTCCAAGCTGTGCTCACCGTAACATCCTCGAATAATCTTGAAGAATTGGCCTTAATAGCCGATAAAATAATGGACACTCACCAGCCCGTCCAGATCAGCGAGGTAGCCCGCAGTCACCAGCAGCCGTCGTCATCCAGCTTCGAAGTAGCTACCATAATAGCAGAGATCGCGAAACTAAACCTGAAAATCAATGAGATGGAAGCACGAAGATTCGGCAGATTCCGGAGCAGAAGCAGGAGCAGGACGTCCAGGACGTATTCACGGGACAGTTTCCAGTCAAGGCCACGCAGAGCACCGGAGAGTCCAGGTTGGCTGTGCCCGTACCACTGGAAATATCGAGGACGAGCAATCAGGTGCGATCCACCCTGCAGCTGGAAGAACAGGAATGAAGACACCATCCCGAGGTCGGAAAACTAGCAGAACTGCAGCCGGTGGCGGGAAGCGACGCAGTTACAGATCACCGCCTAATTGTAAGTGATAGAATATCTAATTTAAAATTTTTAGTAGACTCAGGAGCTTGTATTTCCGTATTACCTAAAAGTTGTATAAGAAATAAGTTAGATATAAATGTAAATTCTAATTATTCACTTTTTGCAGCGAACGGTTCAAAAATTAAGACATATGGCACTAAAATACTTACCTTAGATTTAAAATTAAGGAGATCTTTTAAATAGTCATTTATAGTGTGTGATATTAAGCAGCCAATTCTAGGCGTAGATTTTTTAAATCATTTTAAACTCATTGTAGACATTAATGGACGCTGTTTAGTGGATAAAATAACTAACCTGGGCGCCTAGACAAATTACCTTCGTTAAAATTCGGAAAGATCTGTCGTATCGACTTCTCTTTTGAGATCACGACATTTTGTCCCTAGCCAAATGCACTATGTTGTTCGAATCGCAACAACGAATTGCTCAAACGTTAGTTGTCTACAATTTATAAGAATTTTTCCGTCAGTTGTGAAGTTGTCAAATGTCATAATTATTTTTTTTTATGATGGCGTTACGGCTTAAAACTATTTGCCAGTGTCAAGTTTAAAAGGCAGAGAAATAGATTTATTGTAGCCTGTTTATGATTTCAACACCGTATTATTTTCAAGTCTAATGTCTAGTCAAAGTCCAAAATACAGATAGTCAGTGCAAGTCAGTCGATTCAGTAAAACGGTATCTAGTAGTTTTACTGAAAGTTCCTAGAGTGTTTACAATAAGAATTAAGTAAGTACTTAATTAACACAGGCGATTATTATTGCATTCTAAATCAGACACACAATTTGACAACTGTTTATTATTTGACATTGACATGTGACTGACCACTCGTGTGTACGATTTTCAACTCTATTGTTTGACTCCAGAGTTTTATTTAGAGTTATATTCTATTAAAATACATTATTTAATTAAATAACTTCTATTTTTCATTGATAATACAGATTTTACAGTCGGACAATGATCTTTTGGCACTTGGATGGGGGCGTGAGTGTCGTAAATAAGAACAATATTTATTACTAAAAGTGAAATTTTACAAGACGGCGATGTTATTATAGTACTGATTTTATCCACGTGCCAAAAGGTAAGTGTCGCAACTACAAAACAATACATAATATTAAAAGTGACATTTTACAAGACGGCGATGTTAGTTCTGTTTTTGTCCACGTGCCAAAAGATCCTTGTCAGACTGTATACGGATTGCTTGCCAAATGGTCATAGGAAACACATTTTATACAGATATTAACATGTTACACTAAAGGGCCATACTCACGGCGCGTCCAGCAAATCCAGCACCGGTACTAATAAAGGGCTATTATCTTTGATTAATTATTACATAGATACGTTATATCCTTACAAAACTGACAATATTTCTGTGCCACGACACACATTGACATTATATATCTATGGCTATTATAATATACTCACGGTGCATGATGCATCTAGCAAATCCAGCACCGGTACTAATAATAATAAATAGGATTTAGGAATAACAAGTAGATCCATTCATTAGTGTCAATCATTTAAAATTTTTGCCTACAAATCGCGGCCTTGAGCTTGCAGGCTGGATGACCTTTTACAAATAAATAGTGTAGGTAATGATCCTGGTAACACTGGGTAGAAAAAGAAGAAGATGAAGTACAATAATTTTTGTTTGATTATTGATAACAAATTAACAATTTACGTTAGGTAGGTAACTATTATCCCTAAGTCTATGAGGTAAACACAGATGAGAATAAACAACCTAAATAAGTTGGCTTCAAGTCTTCATATTGGTGGGCAGGTGAAACGAGGAAGCTCGCCGCGTAGCAGCACCGCGCCCAGCGAACTCGAGTAGAGCCTAGTCCACCTCCATCTGCACTGGTCCATGAAGGTTGAGGACGTTGTGGACTAAGTACATCCTAAAGAAGACGTCTTTCACTTTTAGGGTCAAGCGTCTGGAGTCTCGCTACAACGTCAACTTCAGTTTCTTTGCGGTGAGAGTACCGACGCATCTTCTACCGACCTTCGAGGTGGAGGAGTTCTAGCCGACGGACCTGTTCTACCGAAGATTTCAAGGAAATGAAACAAAGCGTGCCTCACGTCGTCTAAAAAGTAGCATTTTAATCCAGAGCCTAAACTTTTTGTGTGAATGAGTATGAGTAACAACCATTCCACCATCCATACTCACATACTTTTATATTTTTATAATATTAGTAGGATTTTTGACTACTAAAACATTACCATTACCTTATACATAATATAACATAAGTAAAATGTGTTTTAAATCTTTATAATTTGTAGGAATTGTAGCTATACAATAATGTTGTTTGTTAAGTAGTTTAACCATAGTGATATAAAATCTTCATAATGTACAATATGGCCGATGTATCTTGGCGAGTCTGAACTTTGCGCAGAAGGTTGTGCAATATCTGTTTCTAAGTGTTTTCGTATTTATTTTATTTGTACTAATTGGTCAACTGTATTAGGGAATTTTATTAGTACATAGGTATATAAAAATAATACAATAACAGTTTTCTTTTCAGTTCGCAGAGCCTATGTTCAGACCCATCAAGATACAGCGGCCGTAGTGTTATTAATGTATCAAAACCGCTAACCTAACCCAACCTAAGTTAATTTGTATTCATTCTGTGACAGGCTCAAACTAGTGTGTGTAAATAATAATAATTATTAACTGTGTTGATTTTTAAATTGTATAATGTTATTATTGGCTATAGCCATGACTTATGTAATTCCTTTGCAAGAAATAAAAGTATTTTTTACATTTTAAGTTTATTTTCTTACTAAAAATTAGTTAAAAAAGTAAAATAATTGTGTCGTATCAGGCTAGAGCAGGCTAAAGCTCCACCGACAAGAGCGAAGCTCTTAAATTAGAATGAATGAATAATTCTAGCAAGACAATGCCTATAACAAATTCAAAGTGTTATGGCCGCTTGTAATATTTTGTATACGACGACCTCTGTGGCTCAGTGGTTCAGCGCTTTGGTGCTGAAGCCGGAGGTCGCAGGTTCGAATCCTGCCGACGGAACAAAAAGTTTTTCTGTGTTCCTGGGTCATGGATGTGTATAATATAATAAAAATCTTAAATATATGTACAGTATAAAAGTATTAAATATACTTCCCGTTGTCTGGTACCTGTAACACAAGTTCTTCGGATACTTAGCACGGGGCCAGATTGACGTGGTGTGAAGCGTCCATAGATATTATTATTATTATTATACAATATGTAGTAAGTAACTGTTAGGTTTTTTATGGCAATAGTACCTTGTACAGTCATGTACTTTTAATATTTTACTATTAATATTTTTATTACTTCCAGCTAATAACACTTCCTTTAAAGTTATAGTTCTTTAAAATTGCAAAGAATATTTCAATTATTTAGTCACAAATATACTATAGAGATTAAATATTATGTACTTATTTAATTGGTTAACACTACTTGACTGTTTATAATAGCAAATATTTCAAAACTATTATGAGGTGTTTGTGTGCTTACATCCCATTTATAAGGCGAAGGTGTTGAGCATCGATATATACAATACAATAAAATATCATTACATTGAAAAACTTATAAATTTTATCAACTAAATACAAATCTTTATTTCTAAGCAAGTTTTTTAAGAACTCCATTTGTTACCTACTATAATTTAGATAGGTGCCAACTATAGGTACACCTAAAGATTGCTTTCAGCTGGTATAGTAAGCGTGTAAAGGCTACAAACTGCAAGTAAGCTACAAATTAAGAAATTTATATTTTAACAAAGTGTAGAATTATACTTGAATACAATGAATTAAATATTAGGTATTGACAATAATTGTGATTTATTGAATACTTTAGATTGATTTCTTTTGACATTATGCAATATAGACTACTAGCAGAAGGTGTTGTATAGAGCCTTTAGGCAAATCATTATTATTTACAAATAACAGCTGATCAATAAAAATCCGCCATATTGTTCGTAGGGGCGATAAAGGTAGCTATCTGGGTATCTTTATCGTTAGGTCGATAAAGATAAAGATCACGATCTGCTAAATGTCACTTACGGCCGCTTGTCTAGGCATTGTATGGAGAAACGCGTTAGAGCAATTCGTTATATGGGTGCATCGTTAGCGTATTCGTTCAAAGTGGCTGCTTGGCTACCAATTTTTTTAACGATACGACTGAATATGTCATTTAACGCACGCTTATGTCAATCCCATACATTTTTTATTCACGAAGTTCGCCGTCGATATTATTTAATGCATCTTGTCTAGCCCTCCGGCCGTACGTGGAACGATCGTAAACCATTGCGAAACTACGATTTCTACGTTACGAAATGATCATCCAGTTTATGAGATTTTAAAAAAATATCCTGATTTACTTAAGCCTATGTCATTTAAAGAGGCACCGAAGCATTCCATTTATCATTACATTGACACACAGGGTCCGCCGGTCTTTTGTAAGCCTAGACCGTTAGCACCGCAGCGATATAAAATTGCAAAAGACGAATTTAACAACATGTTGGAAGCAGGTATTTGTAGGCCGTCCAAATCGGCTTGGGCGAGTCCACTGCATTTAGTCCCCAAAAAAGATGGTCAAGTTCGACCTTGTGGTGATTATAGAGCTCTAAATGCAATAACTAAACCTGACAGATATCCCATCCCTCGTGTACAGGATTTTACGTATATGTTGTCGGGAAAAACAATTTTTTCAAAAATTGACATAAAAAAGGCATATCATAATATTTTAATTAACCCAGAGGATATTTGTAAGACCGCAATAATTACACCTTTCGGTTTATATGAATTCGAGCGCATGACATTTGGTTTAAAAAATGCGGCACAAACGTTTCAACGTTTTATGACTAATATTGTATTAACGGGTTTAGACTTTTTATATTGTTACTGTGATGATATTTTAATAGGGTCCTCTAGTGATGAGGAGCATGATTTACACTTAGAGCAAGTATTTAATCGCTTAAACGAATATGGTATTACAATAAATTTAGATAAATGTACTTTTAGAGCAACGAGTGTAGAATTTTTGGGGTACGAAGTCACAACATCAGGTGTTCGGCCGTTGAAAACTAAAATACAAGCGATTATCGACTACCCTAAACCGCAAAATGTTAGTGAGTTAAGAAAATTTTTAGGCATGGTAAATTTTTACAGAAGTCATTTACCTAGAGCTATAGATTATTTAGACATATTAAATAAGTATATTCATAAAGCTAAAAAGAACGATAGAACGCCGATAAATTGGACACCGGATGCTGATAGAGCATTCTCGGAGTGTAAGAACGGACTTATGAACGCAGCCACGTTATCATTTCCTGCGAACAACGTGCCACTTGCACTTTTTGCAGACGCGTCAAATAATTGTGTAGGAGCAGTGTTGCAACAATATGTCGATGGCAAATGGAACCCGTTAGGTTATTTTTCTAGAAAGTTAACGCAAACACAACAGAATTATAGCACTTATGACCGAGAGTTACTTGCTATATTCTTAGGTGTAGAACATTTCAGGAATTTATTTGAAGGCCGTGACTTAATAATTTTCAGTGATCACAAACCCTTAACTTTTGCATTTTCAAAGCTCTGTAAGAATAATAAAAAAGAAAGTCCGAGACGAGTTAGGCAACTAAGTTTCATAAGCGAATTTACTACGGATATACGACATGTGAGTGGACAGGATAATATTGTAGCGGATGCGTTATCTCGTATACAAACTATTGAGTGCACATCGAGTACAATAGATTATGAAAAATTAGCCTTAGAACAAATTAAAGATGTAGAATTTCAAAATATTATTAATAATTCCAAATTTGAATTTAAAAAATTTTTAATTCCGAACTCCGATCAGTATATTTATTGCGAAATTTCAGGCAAAAATGCAAGGCCTTATTTAACAGAATCTTTTAGAAAAACAGTATTTAGTAACATACATAATCTTAGTCACCCAGGACTGCGTACATCGCGCCGAATGATTAAAGAAAAATATTTTTGGCCAAATATGAATAGAGATATAGGTTTATGGGCGAAAACTTGTGTGAATTGTCAAAAATCAAAAATAACTAGGCATACGAATTCCAGTTATGGTAATTTTCCGCAGGCCGATAGATTCGACCACATACATGTTGACATAGTCGGACCGCTTCCGATTACAGTAGACGATTTTAGGTATTGCTTAACGATCATGGATCGAGGCACAGGTTGGCCAGAAGCTTACCCTTTAAAAGATATTTCGGCTGATACGGTAGCGAATGTAATATATAAAGAATGGATATGTAGATTTGGCTGTCCTGTTAAACTTACAAGTGACCAGGGCAGGCAATTTGAAAGTAAATTATTTTCTAGTTTAATGGCACACTTAGGCATACAAAAGATAAGGACAACTCCGTATCATCCACAAAGCAATGGTGCTGTGGAGCGGTGGCATAGAAGTTTAAAGGCATCTTTGATGACAAGGCTAAATGGTAACAAAAATTGGAGTCACGAACTACCTAGCGTGATGTTAGGACTTCGTGCAGCCATTAAAAGTGAAACAGGAGTAAGCGCTGCGCAAATGGTTTACGGACGCTCACTACGATTGCCAGGCGAATTTTTTGTAGAAAGTCCTGAAAATCAAGATCCTGATTCAGTCATACAAAATATCAGAGATAACATTAGAAAGTACAAGCCAATGAATGTAAAATGTCACAGTGCCAAATCATTTTTTGTACATCCAGACCTTAAACATTGTTCACATGTATTTTTAAGAATCGACAGAAGTAAAGCATCATTAGTTTGCCCTTATGAAGGTCCTTATAAAGTTATAGAAAGATCAGAAAAGGTTTTTAAAATTCAATTAGAGGATAGAGTAATTTCAGTGTCAATAGATAGATTAAAACCAGCATATTTGTTAGAGCAAAATATTACAGAACAAAATACTACTGTAGAAAATAACGTAAAAAATAATATAGTAGAAAATAATTTTGCACAGAAAATTATTTTAAAAAATAATAATCAGAAGATTACAAAGTCTGGGAGAACAGTCAAAATGCCAGTAAGATTTTTAGACACATAAATTAAATCATTATTTAAAAGGTACAGTTGTTATGTTGAAAATATATTATGTTCGTATTCCCTTTATTAGTGACAGTAATAATAGTAAGTAAAAATAATAGCGAGTTTACTCGAAGATTCGAGTTTAGCATTCAGTAGTAACGCCAAGTAACGTTCAGTAGCGAGTTTCATTCGAGTTCAAGAAACAATGGTAACGCTAATGTAATATGATTCCTTGTACCACAGCATAAGAAAAGGGAAGTGGACATACAGTAAGACAGTCAGTTCATTTTAAACATCTACAATTTATACTGATGATATTTATACACAAACGTATAAGAACAATATGAATATTAAATAAAAAAACTTATTTTACTATTAACATTTATTTTACATTAATATATACCTTACATTATTTTTTTACACTTTATACTTTGATTTACTATTTTGTTTAGGCTATGGCACAGTGAATGTGCAATGTAAATGCAGTGTAATGATTTTAATTTGGAACATTGATTTCGAAATATTTCTCTTACATACTATAAATAATAATGTTTAGATTTATTTCGTCATATAAATTAAAAGTTAAGCTTTGCGTACTTACCAGTAAATTCGATATTAGTAAAATGGGAAAGGCTTTCAGTAAAGAAGAAGTCATTGTTAACCAGAACGGACAGCAAAGCATTGAGCATAAACTTAACCAATTTGGAATAATGATAATGGTTATTACGGCGATGTTGACAGTAGTTGTCGCCTACGTTTTTATCAAATATTGTCGTCAAAACATACAAGGTTGGCTTCGAAGAGAAATGGGTTTTGTAGCCAGTCAGCCACCGCAGGTGGTGGTAAGAAATACGCAACCCCAGCCAGCTACCACAGGTACTACTTACATGTAAGTTGTACAATATATGTACTGTTTTATGTACTTAGAATAATTTTGTACGAAAATTATTGAAATGTATGTTGAATAAAAATTTTAAATTGTAATTGTTAGTCCCTTAACCTTTTGTATTGTAATGTAATATGAGTAAAAAAGTTGCAAAGATCAGTATCTAGTATGTTTCTAACCAGTGTAAATTGTAATTTTATGAACTTATTATGAATTCTTATGTAATTTTTAATGTGTAACAATTTTTAAAAAAAGGGGGGAATATTGTGGGGTCTGTTATATACAAGTGTGTGAATGCTGACGCGTGCGAGAAATAATTGTGTGTGTAAGATATGTGTGTGGCAGGAGTCAGTTAGAAATTATTTTAATAAACCAGTTGGCATCTAGCACTCGGGTGTTTCACTTGTGTTCCCTAATAGGCTCTACCCTTTATTATACCACAGTCCTAACAGTGGTACATAACAGTAGACATAGTCTCTGGAGCAAGTCAGAGACATAGAAAATTTTACTAAAGGTACATTTTAACAACGATAAACATGGAGTTACTTTTGCTTGAACAAGAAGAAATTGGTACACACATTGAAAAGGGATTTATTAATTATAAAAAGACAGGCAAAGATAAATTAACATCGGCGTATATAGATACCAGACTTGAAAGCTTAGAACCATTATGGACAAAATTTACGGATAATCATTTTAAGATTATGAGTGCTGTACCCAAGGCCGAAAGATCGAAGATAGATTATTGTGTGAAGGAACGGTTTAACACCGTGGAAGAGACATACATGGATTATAAAACAAAGTTAAAATTAGATAAAACCAAAAGGAATAAAACAGAACAGGAGCCAGCCCATGACAGTAATACCTCAAAACCAGAAGTAAAGCTGCCTCAAATTCAGCTTCCCACATTTTCTGGGGCATATGAAGAGTGGCAAAGTTTCCACGACATGTTCAAGTCTCTTATCCACAATAATGACAACTTGAGTGCGGTGCAGAAGCTTCATTATTTGAAAAGCGGTCTGAAAGGTGAGCCCGAAATGCTGCTACGAAGTTTGTCTACTACAGATGTAAATTATACTGAAGCCTGGGACAAATTGGTTCGACGTTATAGCAACAAAAGATATAATGCTAATGAAATAATGAAACGATTATTTTCCCAAAAATGTATTAGCAACGAGTCAGCTACCTCTATCAAAAATTTATTAGATACTACAGCCATATGTCTAAAGTCACTTAAAAATTTAGGAGTTGGAACAGACACATGGGACATCGTAATTATTTACCTAACCGTCTCAAAATTGGATTTTGAAACTCGAATGGAATGGGAGACAGAAGTCAGTCGGGTAGCGTCTGATGATTTCCCAACCTGGGATCAGCTGGTTGCATTTTTGGAGAAAAAATTTAGAACATTAGAGATGTTGTCTGGATCAAAGCCAATTCGCCGCGTCACTGCGCCCAATACAATCAAAACCTTACATTCAACTGTCCAAGAAGAGAAAAGCTGCGTAATGTGCAACAAATCACATTTGCTATATCAATGCAAACAATTTGGATCTAAGTCTCCTCAAGAGAGATCAGAGTTCATACAATCAAAGAGGCTTTGTTTCAATTGTTTTGCACCTACCCACAACGTGAAGAACTGCCACCAGGCTACGTGCTGTCGCCGATGTGGCAGAAGGCATCACACATTGCTGCATTTAGAGAGGAACCGACCTCAAGAGGTTACCAGAGTGTCGGCTACATCAACGGGTTCTGCATCTGACTATGTGGTAGATGCAGTTCACAATCATGAAACTCCAAAATATGAGAAGAAAGTAGTAGCTCATTTTGCCAGAGAGGATCATCAGAATCGTAACAAAGTGTTGTTGGCTACAGCATTAGTTAAGGTTAAATCACAAAATGGCTACTGTCAAACTGCACGTGTTTTAATAGATCAAGGCTCAGAAGCCTCTTTTGTTACTGAGAGTGTAGTGCAATCACTAGGTCTTAAGCGTATACCAGTTAATGGTTTAGTGACAGGTGTAGGTGAAGGAAGACTTAGATCTAAGAGCTTTGTTAATTTTGAATTAGAGTCACTTCATAATCATAACTTTTCTTTGTCGATTAATGCATTTGTTTTAACTTCATTGACATCATTTCTTCCATCTAGTAAGACTTTCATTCTGAACTGGTCAGATCTTGATCACTTACCTTTAGCAGATCCTTATTATGGTTCACCTGGAAAGATAGATATTATTCTTGGAGTCGAGGGCTATAGTCAAATATTATTAAGTGGTCTTCTTAAACATCCAGCACCAAGTGGTCCTGTTGCTCAGAACACCCAGCTGGGATGGATTTTATCTGGTAAGGTAGGTGACGCAGAAGAATCAACACCCAGAGTTGTCAGCTTACATCTAAAGGTAAAAGAAGAAAATATCCTGAAACAATTTTGGGAGATTGAGAGAGAGCCAGATATTATTGAAAAGAAATTAACAAAGGAAGAAAGAAGATGTGAAGAAATATATGAGACTACAACTACAAGAAATAGTGAAGGTAGATATATTGTGAGAGTACCATTTCGAGATCCTAATCCACAGTGCATGTATGGCAAGTCCAAGGATGTAGCTATGAAGAGATTCATGTTGTTAGAACGCAAACTTACCAGAGATTCACATTTACGACTTGAATATACAAAGGTTATGAATGACTATCTGGAACAAAATCATATGGAGGAAATTACCAATGAACATGACATAGAGAATCCTTATGCTGTTTATCTTCCCCACCACGCTGTAGTACGAGAGGACAAAGAGACAACAAAGGTCAGGGTTGTTTTTGATGCGTCATGTAAAGGTGTCAACAACGTATCATTAAATGAGTCATTACTAGTGGGTCCGAAACTTCAGCAAGACTTACGCCACATATTAATGCGTTGGAGAACACATCCGTACTGTATCGTAGCCGATATAACACAGATGTATAGACAAGTGGCAGTAAATCGAAGTGATGTAGATTTTCAACGAATCTTATGGCGTGATGATCCAGAGAAACCCATCCGCCATTTTCGACTTTTACGACTTACCTTTGGCACAGCTTGTGCACCGTATTTGGCAGTGAAGTCTCTCCAACAGCTGGCAAAGGACGAGCAATTAAAATACCCTTTAGCTGCAAAATTAACGCTACAAGATTACTATATTGATGACCTATTAACCGGCTGTGAAACAGATGAAGAAGCTATAGATATTTATAAAGAAATTAATAAACTAATGGGAGAAGGTGGATTTAGACTCCAAAAGTGGTGTAGCAATAGTCAAAAGTTGTTAAGTTATATAGAGAAGGAAAATCAAAATTCTAAGGATACATTTGTTTTTAAAATCAATGATACTATCAAGGTTTTGGGTATTTCATGGAACAAAAACTCGGACATATTTGAATATACCTACAACTTACCAGAAATTACTCAGCCAGTAACGAAGAGAAGAGTTTTATCTGAAGTCGCAAGGCTCTACGATCCAATGGGTTGGGTAGCGCCAGTATTGATAACGGCCAAAATCTTAATACAAAAGCTGTGGGAATCTGGATTAAATTGGGATGATAATCTGACACCGGACCTTTTAAATGAATGGATTTGCTTTAGAGAAGAGTTAAATTATGTAAAAATGATTTCCTTACCTCGATGGTTGTCGATCAAGAAGGGCGATCCCATAGAGTTGCACGTTTTTGCTGACGCTTCTTAGGTGGCGTATGCTGCAGTAGTGTATATAAAATCTAAAGATAAAATGGGTAATACTTACGTCAATATCGTTACTGCAAAAACAAAAGTCGCGCCGGTCGACAAACAGATTACTATACCAAGATTGGAGCTGTGTGCAGCTTTGCTTAGTGCAAAATTGTTATTTGAAGTGTCACAAATTTTGAAGATACCTAAAGAAAAGTGGTTTGCCTGGTCCGATTCAACTGTAGTTCTGGCGTGGCTTAGAGGAGAACCAAGTCGTTGGACCACATTCGTTAGTAACAGGGTGTCCGAAATTTTGATTATTCTCGACTACGACCACTGGAACCATATTCCCACAGATCAAAATCCCGCTGACTGCGCCTCAAGAGGTACATCGGTAAGAGAATTGAGAGAGCACGAATTGTGGTGGCATGGTCCGAAGGCATTAAGAGCGAGTGATGTTTACTCTAATAAGTTAGATGTCAGTACCGACATAGAAACGAGACCAATCAAGGCGCTGACAACTTTAATTCGCCCCAAAGAAAACTTTATATGGTTGAGATTTTCGAATTTATCCAAGATGTTGAGAGTGTTATCATACTGCATGAAATTCTTGAAGACTCGGGAACCTGAAACAAAAGAAGATAAAAAATTAATAACAGTTAAGGAAATGGATGAAGTATTAAATAGATGTCTTAAAGCTACGCAAGAATTTTATTTTGAAGAGGACATTAAAAATCTGAGAGCCACCGGAAGTGTTACTAAGAAAAATCAACTGCACACCCTTTCACCGATTCTGGATCAGAATGGGTTGTTAAGGGTGGGCGGCCGAATTATGCATTCTTCTTTATCATTCGATAAGAAACATCCTATAATTTTGCCTAGTGAATCTCATGTTACTAAGTTAATAATTATGGACGCGCATCATAGAACACTTCACGGTGGGCCTCAGATTATGCTAAATTTTTTGAGAAGTAAATACTGGATAATAAGAGCAAGAGAGAAAGTTAAAAAATGTTATCGTGATTGTGTGATATGTGTTCGTTATTCACGCCAGAATAACAATCAGTTTATGGGACAACTTCCGAAGACTAGATTAACACCTACCAAACCTTTCTTGTCCACGGGAGTAGATTTCACAGGCCATATAGATATAAGATTTTCACCTGGTAGAGGAGCACGTTCTTATAAGGGCTACATATGCCTTTTCATTTGTATGTCTACGAAGGCTATACATTTGGAAGCAGTATCTGACTTGACTTCGTCCGGCTTCATAGCTGCTTTCAAAAGATTTGTATCCCGTCGAGGACGCTGCCAGCAAATGTTTAGCGACAATGGCACAAATTTCGTGGGAGCTGATAAAGAACTCCGAGATATGTTTAACAGAGCTAAATCCCAGCTTCCCGATGAAATCGCCCATCTACTAACCGAGGCAGGTACAACATGGCATTTTATCCCTCCGCATGCGCCTAACTTTGGAGGCCTGTGGGAGGCTGGTGTGCGGTCCACTAAAACACATCTCAAAAGAGTAATAGGTAACGGAACACTTACCTTTGAGGAATTGACTACGGTTCTGACACAGGTGGAGGCTTGCCTGAATTCACGTCCTCTATCTTTTTTTAGCGAGAATCCAGATGATCCCATGCCCTTGACGCCTGGTCACTTTTTGGTCGGCGTACCACTGGTTACAATTCCAGAACCAGATTATACTGAAATCCGTCTTACTGGCCTTCAGAGATGGAAGCTTACTCAAAAAATGGTTAATGATTTTTGGCGTAAATGGTCAGATGAATATCTAGTGACTTTAAATCATAGATATAAGTGGTTTACTAAAAGAGTTGAACCAGAAGTTAACGATATTGTAGTTATAAGAGATCATAATGTTCCACCAGCTAGGTGGCTGTTAGGTAAAATAATCGAAAAACATCCAGGAAAAGATGATATTACTCGAGTAGTTAGTATTAAAACCAAAAATGGTATATGTAAACGCCCCTGTAATAAATTGTGTTTTTTGCCTAAAGCAGAATGATTATTGATTTTGTGTAAAACTTACAGAATATTTGTGTACATTGCTAGTTATAGCTGAATTAGGTTAGTGCTATTGTAAGTTTTCCTTTTAATGTGTTGTTACATAGATTAGTAAGAAGGTATTGTTATTTACATTGAAAAGTATATTGTTATAATACCTATATGTAAATGGAACATGTTACATTGTAAAATTTAAATTTGCAAATGTTAATAACAGAGTAGAAATTTGAAAAAAAGGTATTACATTGTGTATTATGAGAAAATTAACAAGTAGACAATTAGAGCTTATCGTATAGTTTAGTTTTTGTTATTTGTAACTTTCAGTAAATGTAAAAAGGAACGAGTCCTTTTGGTGGGCGGGATGTTTAATGCAGAAATAATATAAATACATAGTAAAGTAAATAAATAAATATATATAACACATAAATATAAAATATAAAGATCTCACCCATAAAACTTATAAATGTTTTATGCAAATATTGATTTCCATATATATAGTTCCACCGTATGCCGATAGATGGCGTTCGGACGGTTCTACATCACGCTAGCGGTTGCTTTTGTGTGACTTATATAGGCTTGAGGTGTTTTTAAATAAATTGAGTTCAACAGCAGTGTGGTGTTTGATTTAGTGAAGTGTTACGCAGCGACAATAATAACAATAACTTTTTTTTTCAAGATGCATACTCATATTATAAATATCTTACATACTAACATACATAATATTATATACTTAAAAACTACACTATGTCAAGTGTTGTCGGCCTCGTAATGCACGCTTTTCGTTCCGGAGTC
Organism: Glaucopsyche alexis; assembly: GCA_905404095.1. Classification (NCBI taxonomy): domain Eukaryota; kingdom Metazoa; phylum Arthropoda; class Insecta; order Lepidoptera; family Lycaenidae; genus Glaucopsyche; species Glaucopsyche alexis. The sequence continues at coordinate 30,005,105 of FR990044.1, forward strand.
TTCCCCGGAACATTCGGTACACAACACCCGTTGGCCAGAAACCCTCTACCTCTAAGACTATGTCCAGAAAGTGCGTAAGCCTGCGTAAACCTACGCACGTAGAGATTCTTATCTTATCGTTTCTTTTTGACGAATTTTTGTACGATACGCGCATAGCTAAAATAATACGCACGTAGCTTCTGGACGCAATGTATGGGGCCCTAGTACCTCGACTACGTGCGTAGACCTTACGTGCGTAAGAATACGCAGTTTCTGGACATAGTCTAAGGTCGACAGAAGATGCGTGAAGATTTTATTATGTTAAGCTAACGCAAATAACCTTAAGATAAATACGTAACGGATTGCTACTTGCGCTGTGTAGAAACAACAAACGGCCGTGTTTGTAACCGTGTTAAATTTTGGCAATCAGCCTTTTAGCTATAAGCCATCCTTAGTTAAAAACGAAGATCATCAACTCTGCTGCCTTGGTCTACAATTATATACTGTGTAGAGTGGAGCTGTGGGCGGGCGGGGACGGCCTGCACGCGTACGCGGTGAGCGCGGAGGGCGTGAGTGCGGCGTGCACGTTGCCCTCCGCGCGTAGCTCCGCCCCTGACGCCGACGTTAGCTCCGACCCTGAGGTGGCCGACACGGTGTCACTACTCGCCGCCGCCCCGGAGTCCACCTTCGTATACGCCGTGTATAAAGACAGTGAGTATTTTGTATTTTGAGGTATAGTGCGATTCAAATGAGAATAGGATCGAGTCGGCGCCATATCTTTTCGAATTTAGACTGTTATGGTAGTTAAATTTATGTTTAGATAATTTATTACTATTTAACGTTTTTATTTCAATTCGATGCAAGACTATTTATATTTATATGCACATAAGTTTTTCTGAAAATCGCTCTTTTCAAGTGATATTTGACAGAAAAAGGTCATTGATGTTCCTATTCTCATTTGAAACGCGTTATCGCTTGTTTTTCTCGTTCTCTAATATATTATATAGCCTGACTAGAAAAATAAAACCCTCGCCATGCTGTGAAAAATGCGGAAGCTAAATTGAAATGTCACTAATGGCAATTTTTTTATGATTTAAACAATAACGTCCTAGTTAAGGAGAGATGTGCTCTGCTTGCTGACCGGTCGTTGTAGTGAGAGGGGCCGTTGAAACCGACGAGGGTTCGACCAGGCCGCGGTGCGTTGAGGCTTGTGGTCGAGGCACCCGATGAGGCTGAAGCTGGCTGGCGTGGTGCGGAGTAGGTGGGGAATGATGATCATGATGTCTAGAAGGAGGCGTCTTCTGTCGAGGGTTACCGATGTGGGAATTGTGGCAAGCCCCAAAGGGAGATCTCCGACTAAGCGAGGTGGTATACTCGGTCAGGCCAAAGCCACATTATGCATTTCAGCTGTTGTTAATATAACGCTGAGCTGTGAAAACTTCGATTTTTTTTTTTTATGTTATATGGGGGCAAACGAGCAAACGGGTCACCTGATGGAAAGCAACTTCCGTCGCCCATGGACACTCGCAGCATCAGAAGAGCTGCAAGTGCGTTGCCGGCCTTTTAAGAGGGAATAGGGTAATAGGGGAGGGTAGGGAAGGGAATAGGGTAGGGGATTGGGCCTCCGGTAAACTCACTCACTCGGCGAAACACAGCGCAAACGCTGTTTCACGCCGGTTTTCTGTGAGCCCGTGGTATTTCTCCGGTCGAGCCGGCCCATTCGTGCCGAAGCATGACTCTACCACGCCACAATTCAGAATCACGGATAGCGTGATTCTGAATTGTGGCGCTAATTGGTTCACCACAGTATTATATACAATGGCTGTGTTCCGCGGAAAAAAGCGCTTGTGAGCGCTTGCTAGCGCTAAAGAAAAAAAAACAGATTATCCGCTAGGACACGTTTGCTAACTTCAATACTCCTAACATAATCCGCCATTTTGCTTACGTTTTTTTGTTAGCGCTATTTTCCGCGGAACAGAGCCAAAAGCCATTCTTGTGTAATGTGTATAAATCTATGCATGCATGTAGGGCATTGGAATGTACAGAATGCGGATAGGAATTCTGTGGCTTACCAAAGCTTTCTGTGCAGGCACGCTAGTGTACTCGTGGTGCGCGTCACGCAAGCGCGTGGCGACGCGTCTCGACTGCAGCAAGCTGGTGCCGTGCTCCGAGAGCCTGCAGTCCATCGCCATCGACGAGAGCCTCAACGAGGAGCGCTGTCGGGTAAGACGGCATCATACTAGCTGTATGATGTAACATAGTGCCACTTAGGCTGGGACTATATGCACCGGAAACCGGAAAGCCGTAGATAATTCTGAGCATTGAAAATAGAACTCGGCGCTAATAGAATAGAGTTGAAAATTGAAGTGTCAGGTGTCGAGCTGTCATATATGACATTGACGTTTAACTCGACACTCAAGTGTTCGATTTTCAACTCTATTGCATTAGCATAGATTTCTGTTTCCAATGATCAGAATTCACTACGGCCTTCCGGATTCCGGTGCGTATATCTCTACCCTTAGGCTGGGGCTATATGATCCGGAACCCGGCGGGCCCGGGAACATTTAGGGAACTGAAAATAGAACTTCGCACTTATACAATAGAGCTGAAAATCGAATACACAATAGTCGAGTCAAATGTCAATGTCACATATGACAGCCCGACACTGATTTTGAACTCTAATGTTATAGCGCAGAGTTCTATTTTCAGTGCTCTGAATTTTCCCCAGCGTTACGGATTCCGGATCATGTAGTATATCTTGGAAAAATATACATGGTTGGTACACTAAAAGTCGTCGTCTTCTAAATTCACCATAAGATACGCCTAGAAAAATTGGCATGTGACTAACTATTGGACATCTCTTTCTTCCCCATTTTTTTTTCCCTTCCGAAGGCAGGTCAAGATCGAGCCTGACGTCACTGCGACCCAAGTGGATCTATTGTGACTCCTTCGCGTTATAGTACCTGCCCCAGGTCTATGCTGCTCATAAACTGAACGATGTGGTTGGGGTTGGTGCCACGAATTTCGTCTGTGGTGGAGTATTCGTGCTGCCCATGGTACCTGTTTCTGTTCTGGTGGAGTGCCGGACAGTCAAGGAGAAGGTGAATGGGAGTTTCATCCTTCTCCTTGCAGAATCTGCAAGTCGTTGTGTCACCAACTCCTATTTTGTTGAGGTGTTTGTGGAGCTTGCAGTGCCCAGTTAGGGTTCTGGTAAGGATTCTTAGTTGATTCCTACTCATTGACAGCGCTAGTTCCGCATGCTTTCTGTTAAAGGCCGGGATTAGCGCCTTGGAGTGCACAAGGCCCGGGATTGCAGCCCATTGCTTTATGCTTAAGCTGCAGCCCCATTCCTTGAGTGCTCCTTTGGAAGTGCTGGGAGATATTCCGCAGACTGGTTCTGGTCCGTAAATGAGACTTTCGGCTCCTAGCCTGGCTAGCTCATCCGCAGTTTCGTTGCCGGGGATATTGCTGTGGCCAGGAACCCATACCAGACGGATATTGTTGTCACGGCCTAGCATTTTTAGCGTCTCAACACAGTTCAGAACTAATTTGGATGAAATTTCAGCTGCAGTCAATGCTTTTAGCGCAGCCTGACTGACTGACTGTGAAATTATAATGTTTCTATGGACTAAGGCCATCTCTAGGCTCTCTAGTGAACAACCAATAATGGCAAAGATCTCAGCCTGGAATACGGTTGCAAATTCTCCCAAACAAGCATATTTGCCGGTTGGTGGCATGCCCCCGTAGAATCCAGCGCCCGCCCGGTTGTCCTTCCTGGATCCATCTGTGAACCAAACAATGTCATTGGGGTGAACATTAATTGGGACGTTTCCGTCCCAGTCCTCCCTAGAAGGTATGTGAACCTGATATTGCTTCGAGAAGCTGTACACCTTGGTCATGGCATCCGATGGCATGGCCATGACCGGTGTCTCAAGAAGAGACTGCTGCATCTGTCCTAGTAGGGTGAAAGTCCATTTCGTCTTGCCCGCCGTCCGAGCTGCCCTCTTAGCCTCCATCTGTATAAGCAGCGGAAGAGGAATCAGGTCAATCAAGGCTTCTAGTGAGGCGGTGGGTGCCGACGAAAGCGCACCCGTAATTATCAGACACGCCAGTCTCTGTACACTATTTAACGTTGCGATGCAGTTCACCTGTAGAGCCTTTTTGTGCCATACTACGCAGCCGTAAGTGGCCATCGGCCTCACTACTGCTGTATATAGCCACAGCATTGCTTTCGGCCGAAGGCCCCATTTAGAGCTGACAAGTCTCCAACAGGATCCCAGAGCACATCTAGCCTTTTTCGTAATATGCTCGATGTGCTTATTCCAAGTGAGTCCCTTATCTAGGATGACTCCTAGATATTTGACCTCGCTTGCAAACGTGATAGTTTTCCCAAAGAGTGTTGGGGGTTTTAGTCCATCCAACTTCCTCTTTTTGGTGAAGGGTATCAAGACTGTCTTATCAGCGTTGACTGTTAGCTTGACCCTCATGCACCAATTTTCGACGACTCTCAGTGCCGATTGCATTAGCCCAGCGACCACTGGTGCGCACTTGCCTACCACTAGTATCGCTAGGTCATCAGCGTATCCTTGAGCGTAGAACCTTTTATCATTCAGTTCTTTTAGGAGCTCATCCACTACCAGGGACCACTCCAGCGGTGACAGCAACCCTCCTTGGGGGCATCCCTGGGTCAGCCTGCTCCTGAGCGTAGAGCCCATGATAGTAGATGACGCTACTCTGTTGTTGAGCGTGGCTTTGATCCATTCTATGGTGGTTGGATCTATATTCCTTGAAGCCAGGCTATCCGTAATAGAGCATGTTGAGGTGTTGTCAAACGCGCCTTCAATATCTAGGAAGGCGCATAGTGCAAACTTCTTATCCTCAATGGCTCTTTCAATGCGATCTACTAATTCCATCAACGCCGTTTCAGTAGATCTGCCTTTCTGGTAGGCATGTTGTCTTTCCTGCAAAGGCCTTTCAATGAGATAGGTGTCTCTTATGTGAAGGTTGACCACCTTCTCCATCGTTTTGAGCATGAAAGAAGTGAGGCTTATGGGTCTATATGACTTGGGTAAAGCTTTGTCCCTATCTCCACCTTTGGGTATATATGAGACCTTTACATTTGTCCAAGCCAGAGGAATGTAGCCCCACGCAAAACTCGCTCTAAATACCTTTATTAGCGCCGGGAGGATAATGTCCTTGCCCTGTTGGATAAGGGCCGGAAATATGTTATCCTCGCCACCAGTCTTATATGGCTTAAAGCTGTCAATTGCCCATTTGACTCGGTCAGGTTTAAAAATCATAGAAGCCAGAAGAAATCCAGTCGTCCAAAGTTGGTCTGGTTTTAAGGGATGTGTGGGAGAAGGCTTCACTCACGTCCAGATGAACACTGTTGGGGAAGTGCACCTCAGCAAGTAGCCTTAGTGTGTCCTCCACCGTCTTTGTGTAGGTGCCATCTGGTCTTCTCAGAGTGCTAGGATGGGAGCAAGGGGCTTTGGATACTATTTTATATAGTTTAGAGATTTGCGAGGTGTTGTTCACTTCTTCGCAGAACCTTCTCCAAGAGCGTCTTTTGGCTTTCCTTAACTCCTTATTGAACATCGTAAGGGCGGTTCTGTACGCGTCCCAATTCCCGTCTCGTTTAGCTCTATTGAATAGAGTTCGGTTTTCCTTTCTGAGACGCGCCAGAGTAACACTCCACCAAGGTACGTTGCGCTTACTTGTTGATTTTTTAAGAGGACAGTTTTTGAGATAAGCCTCGTTTAGGCTTAACTCTAGCTCTCCTACCGTTTGCTCTAAGTGTTCCACGGTCCTAACAGATTTTTTTATTGTTGTGAGGTTTGACTGCAGATCCTCCCTAAATGCTTTCCAGTTGGTGGCCTTGGGATTCCTATATGAAATATTTTGCCCAGGTATACTGTTGTGTATGTCAAACCTGATGTAACAATGATCGGACATGGAGTTGTCGTCCGATACGTGCCAGTTATTGGTTCGGTGCCGTATGGGCCCCGTACATACTGTAATGTCGAGAACCTCCTGTCTCAGTGGTTCTTCCCCATAGGCTTTGGTCATAAGCAGAGAAAGGAACGATATATTGTGTATCCTCCTCCTGCTAATAGCTGGTTATCTTCCCCTTTAATCTGAGGTCCCAATAAATATGATATGTGGCAATATAATAATAATATCGGCAAATTTTCGGAGCATTTGAATAGAGAACTCTTAAATACCAAAGCCGATACCGCACAACTACCACCAATTAGTTTATTGATCAAACAATATTTATTTAAGTCAAACAACTTTAGGCGTGTTGAGAGTAAAATTTCAAAGTCGCCTTACTACACGACCGGCACGATTTTGGATTTTTAATTGATAAATGAATTTATACGTCTGCCACGTGTACTCTCTTTTTTTTATTCGTGCGTAATATTGTACGGCGATGTGGTTCACCACCCATTACGTCTCGTTTCTCACGGAGGTGAAAAGCGGACCATGGAGAGCCGCTTCGCTACGTTGAATGTAAGACGAGGAATGGATGGTAAGAATGAAAATAAATGAAGCGAAACAAGTATGTAAGGATCGTAGCAAATGGAAAGAAGTGGTTTCTGCTTACCCCTACGGGAAAGAGGCGGTCTCTACCTACCACTACGGGAAAAGGCGTGATTATATGTATGTATGTAATGTTGTAGGTGACGGGCATATGTGTGGCGGGGGACAACGTGCTGGCGGGCACGGCGTGGGGCTGCGTGGTGGTGGCGACGCGCGCGCTGCAGCCGCTCGCCGTGTGCCGGCCGTACGAGGGGGCGGCGCGCGCGCTGCTGCCGCTGCCGCCGCACGCCGCCGCGCCGCCCATGCTGGCCACGCTCGGCGACGGCTACCGCCCGCTGCTGCAGCGGTACGCGCCGCAGCAGGTCAGTCTCGGTGAAATATTGATAAAAATAAACTTGGCGGTGGTGGGGCCGCGCCATCAGATAATCAATGAGAGTCCATGAGAGTCCGCGACCTGGTCGAACCCTCATCGGCTTTAACGAGCAACGTTAAAGCCGATGAGGGTTCGACCAGGTCGCGGTGCGTTGAAGCTGGTGGCCGAGGTACCCGAAGAGGCTGTAGCTGGCTGATGTGGTGCGGAGGAGTGGGGAGTGATAATAATGATGTCAAGAAGGAGAGGTGTTCTGTCGATGGTCACCCAATTGGGAATGGTGGCAACCCTAAAGGGAGATGGTATGCTCGGTCAGACCGAAGCCCACTTGTATGCATTTCAGATGTCGTGTGTATAGTTACGAGCATTGAAAACTTCGATAGCGCGATTCAGGATCGTGGCGCTAATTGGTCCGCCACTAGTCGAACCATTCCGAAGTGGAAGTGTTTTAAACCGTGTAAAATAAATGCTCATAATTAAAATTCCTACTCCCACTCCGGAGTGATTCCGCTCAATTCACAAAAAATAAATGTCTTTAAATCAAATCAAATCAAATCAATTTATTTCCAAGAAATTGGTGCAAAGGTGTTACATATTATGTTTATGTTACAATTTCTGCCTCCAGGGCGTGGAAATATCGTCTATTCCTATTTAAAACAACATAGTATATTGTACTGTAGAAATACTAAAAAGGCCTAAGTTTTGTATGGTTGCCCAAGCACATACAACATTCTCACAACATAGTCAGCCTAGTCGAGAGGAATGACTGGTTAATACGTCTGGGGCCAACCATGTGCGGGTTTCCTCACTGTTTTCTTCACTGTTAGAAACTCAAACTCAAAATTTATATTTCCTCGTAGGTTATAATATAACGCTTAGGTATAGAATTGTCCTACATGATGCCTACCACCGGTTCGGAAACTAACTCGGCGAGAAGAACCGGCGTAAGAAACTCGCACGGGGCCACCTTTTAGCAAAAAGATGGGAAAATTGTTCTATTCAAAAAAAAAAAAATTACAATGTTGTAACTTAACCTACTAGAGCGCCCGTATAATGTACTTGAGATCTGAAAAGTCTCATTAGTACACGCTACAACCTGGGAATAGTACCTGCAATCTCTTGAGTGCGAGGAAAAAGAAAGAGAAAAAAAAAGACATAATTTCTGTATTAACCGGTCATTGTGTCTATTCTTCCGCAGACGTAACTAAAGTAAGGTGTTAGCTCATTAGCTGACATGAGATATTAGGAGCTTTCAAAGATAATCATTTTCCCCACGATGTATCCCTGTACCGTTCATGCGCCCTAAATGTCTACTAAAATTATTATTAACCTGAAAACCTAAAAAGTACGTATTTTCTTAACATTAACTATAACTTAATCTAACGTCTTGCAGTCCAACACGACGAGCTACACCGGGCGCTACTGTCTGCTGTGGCGGGCGCAGCACTGGCTCCCGGACTAGGCTGATACGAGAAGAGAAGCTTCCACAACGTGATAGAACATTCTAGAACTCGATAGACAACTCTAGAAGCTAGATGATTGAGTAACTACTTTCTATGAAAACCGTACAATGTACATCTTCCAAAACTTAATTAGACGGTTCTTCTTCAGTTCTTGAAAGTAGATCAGTGAGTCAGAACCTGACTCAACTTTGACTTTTGCTACATTTTATATGAAGTTTGTTTGGCATTTTGGACGTCCGAATTATTGTTAGATAATTTTATTCAAATATGTATTTGGTTGTATTTAGATATTTTAATAATGTGTCGTCCAGTAAGTCCTACTAATATGAAAGTTTGTGAGGATGTATGGATGGATAGATGTATGTATGGATGGATGTATGTTTATTCCTCTTTCACGCAAAAACGTTGAAATTCGGTATGGTACGTATTGTATGGATCTTTTTATCCCGAAAAAATACAGTGTTCCCGAGGGATAGTATATTTACGCGGGCGGAGCCGCGGGCAACAGCTAGTAAACATTATTTATCTAGACTTATGATTGCTTGGAAAAAAAAAGTGCGACCGAAGTTATAATCACTCAAGCAGGAAAACTTAGCAAATATTACATACTCACTGAGTAAGGCGTAGTAAATTATTTGCAAATTGTTTGACGCCGTTTATCGAGTGAGAAATAATCACTCGATATTCTTACGGTTTGTCAGTGAGAAATTTGGTGAAAAATAATAATTTATCATTGTTGCCAGTGTAAAAAATATTTAGAGAAATGTTATTTTTTTGAGAACAAACCTGAAAATCAGAATGAAAATATTTAATTCTGGGGTGGCTTTTGCACCTCTCCAGAATATTCGATATATGCCATTAATGTTATCGTAATTTATTAAATAACCTTGTCGCGTATAAGTTGCTTAAACTCGTATGTACCTGAGGGCGAGTTTCTCCTAGTTGTAGAGGAATCTCGTCGACTAAACTGGTTAACGCCCCAATGTAAAACCTAAGTACGTAAAGTTCAATACTCAAGTGTCCAATAAGGTATCTATACGAAAGGGTATCCCATTTGGAATGTCTGTTCGTTTGTGTTTGTAGCTGTGGTGCGAAGTATTAAATGTTTCTGAATGCGGCCGTTGGTGGAATAGAATTTGCTAAGCCTTGAATAATATTGATATAGGCATAGTAAAATTAATCTGTCAAAGGGCCAAGAATAACTTAGCCATAGAAGTGGAGATAAGTAGCACCATAGAATTTGTAGGTAAAGGAAATTCAGTATTGTGCACTGTAAAGGCATTAAACCAAGTAGTGGACCTTTTACAGGGGAAATACGTTTATGTCTTCTAAATATTCACCCAGAGATGGCCCCAGAAGTCTCAAATATTGACAACCGATTTGGCAATAACTTCTATTTGTATGCAATAAAGTCTTATGAACTCGACACAATCTATTATTATTATTATTATTCGTGAGGCCACCGAAAACTTCAGGCTGCGACAGCGCTTGGTGCCTCTATAGTGCACAATAGTTAATTGTTAAATAATTAGTCTATATACTACCTTCATAATATATTACCGATCGCAGTTTAACATTCCTTTATCATTTTTATTTTTGATATAATGTGATAAGTTTTTTATTGTCACACTAAGGACGCGTTTGCAAAATGAAAATGTGTTGTTTGCGATTTGTGTGGACTGGCATTTCTTTAGAAATGTTTTGTGCAATAAATCCAGACAGTGACCAAATAAACCTTATTGCCATGCAATAAGATTAATTATGTACAATAGCAAAATACGTGAAAATTTTGAGGAGAATTTTTATGCTTTTTCCACAATATTTTTCCAAATTAGTTTTAATGTTGTTGGATTTTTTTTGTCAATTTTAACGTGTGTGAACTTTGGGTATTTTTAAACAAGTAATGTACTATTTGTAAATTTTTGATGAAGGTTCTGGAAAATTGTTTTTTGCTGTATACCAAAAATCATTATTATTTGTAATATTTTTAATCATCTTACAGCCAATTTATGTCAAATTTGCAAACGCGTCCTTATAGACAGAATCACATACTCGACGACTTTGTAAACCAAAGCTGACATTAGACGTCATGTCGTTTATATGAAATGTTGATCTCATTTTGAGTATTACGCTTAGCTGGTGCTCGTTATTTCGCGCCATTTTATTTTTTTAAGATTAGTTAGCGACGTGCTTTAACTTATACGAATCTTAGAAAGACTTTTTGTCAATTTAAATCAATGAAATACCAATAAACTATTTAGGAGTAATCTAAGAGTTCAAAGTTCGTTAAGAGACCGAGTCATTTGTAATTAAATGCTTGTTTAATTTAATATTTTTTTTGTGCATTGTTTTTGTAAACTACAAGGATCTGATTTTTACTAGAATTATATACCTTAAGTTTATTTGCAATGGCACTATACTTTTTACTTGTAAAGACGGAAGTGGATAGTGCTACGGAATGTTTAACCTCCAGTCTGTTTATTATGTAATAGACGCATTATTTTGTACAATAGTTTTTTTATTATTTTGTCTGTACAAATAAACGTACAAAAATATGTTTTTTTTTTACAAATACTTACAACCCTTTATTGTATAACGACGAATTTAATAGAGCTGTAGCAAATCGGATGTATTCGGTACTGTGTGACGGGTGCGCCATCTAGTACCGAGTAACGAAACGTTACACACGAATACATTTCGTTACTCGCATTTTTCATAGTATGATTACCCATAGTGATTCCGTCAACAGTTAACTTGCAGTTCTACACTTTACCTATTAAATCAAACTAAATAACAAACAAAAGTGTGGTTAAAATATGGAAAAGTGAAAAAAAAATAATATATGCACCTAACACAGCTTGGTGTGTAATGTATAAATATGTTTTCTACAAATTACGAATGTTGCGATACCGCGTCATCATACTATACGACTGCGTAATACGACTTGATTCGTTGCTCTAACCAAACAGCATGTTATGAGGTATCAGAAGTAACGTAACAATACTATAGTAATGAGTACTAATTGTTAAAGTAATGCGAATACATACGGATACGCTTTTTTTTGTTACTTTTACACCTCTAGAATTGAACTAAATGTGGTGCCCGGAGAATGTTAGCGATAAACATAGACATGTTTCCGTTGTAAAATTCAGTTTCATAGACTCTACCCCCTTAATTACAATTCTGTCAAAATGCCTGCCACCCGCATGAGCTACGGTCGCTTACCCACACCCTCAGGGCCAGTCCACACGGCGCGTTGTGTCGACGCAGCGCAAACATGTTAACGCAATGCCGGCCACACGGGTGCTGCGTTAACGCAGCGTTGTTGCGACGTAAACATTACGTGGTTACCCCTCCCGCTTCGTCTCGGGGGATGCTGTCCGGTATTCGTGCGTCGTCACAGCGTTGCGTCGACGCAGCGCACCGTGTAAAGAGTACAGTTTTTAGTATGTAAAATGACGGAGCGACAGCGCTGCGTCGACGCAACGCTGACGCAAAGCACCGTGTACTCGCTCTCACCTGTTAGGTGGGGATAAACAGGGTATTTTTATCAGAATGAAATAAAAACTTACAGAAAAATAACGTTATTAACATTTCCTGACAACTCACACTACCCATAGACACCCTCACACTAGCTGGAGAGCTACTAAGAAATTTTGAGTAGGTATTTGAGGCACGTTGAAACCTTGTCCTGTACTTCTCCTATTGTACCTCAACACGAGAATGCAAGCCTGGCTGGTCAGAAGCGGAACTTAGCCAAAATACAAATTTTTGAAAAGTAGATTTTTTTATGCCCGAAAAACATGTTTGAGGCATTATGAAATTTTGATATACTGTTAGTATAATGTATAAGGAGTTGGGGAAAAAAAAAAGCCCCGTAATTTAGTCGGAACTTTAACCTAGCCATGTCAGTTTAAAAGTAAATAGTTTAAAGGTTAAAAATAGGTGTGTGAGGCACTTCGAAATTTGAGTAGGGTATTATTTATTATTTTTAAAAAATACTGTAAAAAATACAGATAATTTTATGGGAACTTTCCACCTGCCATGTGACTTAGAAAATCGAGAAAATCTGGCTTTTAATTCATGATTTTGTGACATCTATCGGTCATTTTATGAACTGCAATATACGTTTGAAAGGTGATGCGACATCTAGGAAGCTCTCAAAGAACTACGTGGTCAAAAAATAAAATTGCGTATTGTGCAATAAACTAACTCACTTACTACGCCAAAATGTATTTATAAAACAAATAGGTATTAATTAAATAGAAATGGCATATGAACCAGCCTAATCTACCATTTACATTAAGTACATAAACGTAAAAGCGACATCTAGGAAGGCATCAAGGAACTACGTGGTCTTGATAATTTTCGCAAAGTCGATATGAGTCGTTTTTAATTGATTTTCCTATAAAAATCGAAGACATCCATTCGTTGTTTATACAATATTGTGTGCAATAAAATTACATATTGTGCAATAGTCTAATTTACTCGACAAATTGATCACACTGATCGTTTTAATTGCAACTATAAAGTTTTTAGCGCCTGCGCGTATGTATCTGTATAATCTATGGCATGCGTTGTAAAATACCAATTACAAAACTTTTTTTTTGCTTTAAATAATTAACCTTATTACCGTGCCATAGAGATGAAAACGGACTGTAACGAGAACATCGAAACTCATGTTTTTACCCTGATAGGCGGTGATTTCTTTGATGCTTTCCTAGATGTCGCTTTTACATTGGTAGGTAATAAAGACCGTAGCCTGTTATTCGTATGCTATTTCTAATTAATTAATACCTATTCGTTTTACGAATACAATTTGTCGAGTAAATTAGACTCTATTGCACAAAACGTATTTAATTTTATTGCACACAACATCGTATAAACAACGAATGGAAATTTTCAATTTTTATAAGAAAATCAATTAAACTACTCATAATATCGACTTTACCAAGATTATATTTTATCAAGACCACAAAGTTATTTGATGCCTCGTTCGAGCATTGGCTCTCGACTCGGAGGTCGTGGGTTCGATTCCCACAAGGGAACAACAAAAAATGTTGTTTCCAAGTTTGGTTAGGACAATGCAGGCTGATCACTGATTGTCTGACAAGAAAGATGATCCATGCGTCGGATGGGCATGTAAAAAGTCGGTCCTGCGCCTGATCTCTCGCCAGTCGTGTCGGTCATCCGTCCCACTGGGTTACGAGAGTAAAAAGGAAGAGAGAGTGCTCTTATGTACTGCGCACACACTTGGGCACTATAAAATTACTCCTGCGTAACTAGCCTGGTTTCAATGAAACCGGCCACCATCACCGAGATCGGTGTGGGAGTTATTATTATTTATGCCTTCCTAGATATCGCTTTTACGTAGATAGGTAATGTAAATCAGCGTAGGTCAAGCTGGTTCGTATGCCGTTAATAAATACCTATTTATTTTATAAATTTGTCGAGTAAATTAGACTATTGCACAATATGTAATTTTATTGCATACAATATTGTATAAACAACGAATGGATGTCTTCGATTTTTATAGGAAAATCAATTAAAAACGACTCATATCGACTTTGCGAAAATTATCAAGACCACGTAGTTCCTTGATGCCTTCCTAGATGTCGCTTTTACGTTTATGTACTTAATGTAAATGGTAGATTAGGCTGGTTCGTATGCCATTTCTATTTAATTAATACCTATTTGTTTTATAAATACATTTTGGCGTAGTAAGTGAGTTAGTTTATTGCACAATACGCAATTTTATTTTTTGACCACGTAGTTCTTTGAGAGCTTCCTAGATGTCGCATCACCTTTCAAACGTATATTGCAGTTCATAAAATGACCGATAGATGTCACAAAATCATGAATTAAAAGCCAGATTTTCTCGATTTTCTAAGTCACATGGCAGGTGGAAAGTTCCCATAAAATTATCTGTATTTTTTACAGTATTTTTTAAAAATAATAAATAATACCCTACTCAAATTTCGAAGTGCCTCACACACCTATTTTTAACCTTTAAACTATTTACTTTTAAACTGACATGGCTAGGTTAAAGTTCCGACTAAATTACGGGGCTTTTTTTTTCCCCAACTCCTTATACATTATACTAACAGTATATCAAAATTTCATAATGCCTCAAACATGTTTTTCGGGCATAAAAAAATCTACTTTTCAAAAATTTGTATTTCGGCTAAGTTCCGCTTCTGACCAGCCAGGCCTGCATTCTCGTGTTGAGGTACAATAGGAGAAGTACAGGACAAGGTTTCAACGTGCCTCAAATACCTACTCAAAATTTCTTAGTAGCTCTTGGGCTACACTGCCGTACAACGGCGCTGGCGCAGCTCCATCGCTATATATGAAAATAATTTTAAGTATTTATAGGATAATGAGTTCAAAATTTAAGGTCACATCTTATATTTAGGAACGGGAATCGAATATTGATCACGCTCCATGAATTATATTTATGTTTTAGAGATCAGAGCGAATAGATATATTTTTTTTTTTTTTTATGAAATAAGGGGGCAAACGAGCAAACGGGTCACCTGATGGAAAGCAACTTCCGTCGCCCATGGACACTCGCAGCATCAGAAGAGCTGCAAGTGCGTTGCCGGCCTTTTAAGAGGGAATAGGGTAATAGGGGAGGGTAGGGAAGGGAATAGGGTAGGGGATTGGGCCTATAGATATACTAATATATAGGGGGTAGAAAATAAAATAATAAAACATTTGGATTGTTCTATTTCATTTATTGCCAGTTAGTGCGAGCCACGTCGCCACTCTCGCAAACGAAACATAAATAAATAAAAATAATATTCATTTAGACAAATAATAATTTACATGAATTATTTACTTACATACTGAAGTCGGTAATCACAATCTACAAGGGCCAATCGACCGGAGTTAAACTGGCCCCTTACATGGCGGAGTTTGGAATTCTAGCGCTTGCCCTTATTTACATATTCATTATCCATTCTCAATGAAGACTAAATATCCAACAATTAATATCAACAAATTAACATTAGAATCGAATGTTTTCAACTCCGAGTCTGGTAGTGTATTTAGGTAACCTTACGTCTATACAAGGGGTGCTAGTCAACGCTGCTATAGTACACTACACCTCTCATCGTGACTGAGAAGCCACCAGTTTATTTTGATATCCTCACAGCAAAGGCGGCACGTTGAAATTAAAAGGATCGCAAAATAAAGAACATGGTAGCCTTAAAATAAACGTAGATAGTTACGGGCAGTGCCTAGTGTAGACAAGGCGTTGGTCAGACGTTAGGAGTAGTGTACTAGTATCTCATAGGTTGTGTGTTCACTTGGACTTGGCAGCCTCCTCGGCCTCGAGCCGCCGGCGCATGGACTCGGGCATCTCCGCTGGTGGTGGGCGGGGCATCCTCAGCCATACCTGCAACAAAGATTTGTTAGAAATATCGAGAAGGAAACACGTATTTAAGAGAAACACGTATTATATTGGTAATCTCATAACACTGTTTCCACATGGTGCTTTCGGTAGGAACAATTGTAATTTTAATAATCATTGATTTGTTTGTGAATCTCGCATTTCTTTGTTATTGAGTAAATGAGTTTTACATCCATCCTAAATATACTTATTTAGGATACCTAATACTGCGACTCGCGCGGTTGGGACAATAAAATTAAAACTTGTAAATTGAAAGGCAGAAAACTATTTTAGGTAGTGACAGAATATGTGGCATATTTGTGTGTATATATACCTTGACGGCATCATAGATGAACCATTGCAGGGCGGTGAGGGTACCGATCATGACAATCCTAGGTCCGAGACCCTTCCATACTCCGGCCATACCCAGCTTGCCGATGATGGACCCAACTGTCGCGGTCTTGTCCTGAAAATATACGGAAAATATTGTTGTAGTCTCAGAAAACGCTCATATTAATGCTATATCTAGAAACACCTTAAATATGTGCCCTTGAGTTACGTTTTTCTTGACATAAATAGCCCTCAGCTCTCATAATCTATTGTTCATCGGGCACCCCTGCTGCACCAGAGCCAGTGGTTACGCTGCAGACGCAGAGGTGACGGTCAGCCACCAACCACTAACCCTCAGCACAGCAGTCCCCCTCTAGCATGAGTTGTCATCATTAGGCCAGTTATAAATGCAATGCAATTTCTATGAAAAGATACATATTTTTACATCATACATCATAATTGGACCTACTTATGCAAAATGGAATCAACCCACACAATGACAGTTTTGAGAAAAAGCCATTTTTGTTAAAATGTTGTATTCTGTAAAATTATGTGTAATTTGTGGTAATTTTGAATAAAGCTTGCATACAATATAATTCATAATAATTTGTTATATGTGTACAAATATCATTTAGATGAAAATCATTAACACTTTTTAATAATTTTGAAGAAAAACTAGCTGGTTCCTTTTTGCAAAACTATCAGTATGTTGTTTGATTCCTTGTTATTTTATGATGTGAAGGGAAAAAATTGCAAAAAACATATATCTTTGAAATATATTTATTGATTTCTAGCTGGTGGGTATTTTTTGTGCGTGGAACTAAACTAAATGGAAAACGGAACCATTTTTTTAAACGAAACCCTAAGATAAAAGTAGCCAAAGTTACTCCTTATAATATCGCTATCTGCCAGTGAAAGTCTGGTCAAAATCGGTCATGTCATTGCAGAAATCAGCCAGAACAAACAGACAGACAGATGGGTGGACAGCCAGATAGACAAAAATAAATCTATTTCAATTATTTTATAGGATTGCTAGGTGATCATGGGGCTTGGTTCTTGTTAGTTTAATGAACAAATGCAGATATGTTGATTGATAACTTTGTCATGGAAATGTTTTGTTCTGTTAAAATTGTCAGATCATTTTGATATTTTCAGGGTCGATAGAAGCCTCATTTTTTAAAAGTTCTGTGTCCTTATCTCGATTTTGGCATTAGTGTGGATTGGTTCCTTTTTGTATAAGTAGGTCCAATTTATCTTATCTAATCATAGTCTGCAACTGATTGTAAATATTTAATGGAAAAAAATACATAATATTATATTCTGACTATAGTTTTCTGTTGCATCCAAATGGACTATTCCATATTTGTCATTGTCTTACTAATTAGTAAATTAGTAGTAAAAATGTAAAGACCAATATTCAAGTAATTAAAATATTAAATGCAGTGTAGCTTTGGTCTCGGGCGATACTAAGATCGTGATATTATTGACCAATATGTTTCTATGTCCGTTAAGTGTTAGTACGTACCTGGTTGAGTTTGGACACGACGGTGTCGGCGGGGTGGGAGACGATGGCGCAGAACACGCCGGCGATGTAACCGGCCGCGAACGTCACCACCAGCTGCTCGCCTTTCGTGCACTGGTCGCGCGGCTTGGGCACCACGTACTGTAACACACACACGTTATAGTGAGGCCAGATTAGTGCAAAAAGGCCACTATTTGGGATCCAATATTGCCACTGGCATTCAGTTTTTCACTCAATATTTTAGTATAGTTTTAGTAACGAGATAAGGTTGTCTGATTTTTTGAAATACTTCAACATGCATATTTGTTAAGATGAGTAAGACTTTATAAAGCTAAATTAGATTTAAACATTGAATTTAAGACCTCAGCTCTCATAATCTATTGGTCATCGGGCACCCCTGCAGCACCAGAGTCAGTGGTTACGCTGCAGACGCAGAGGTGACGGTCAGTCACCAACCACTAACCCTCAGCACAGCAGTCCCCCTCTAGCATGAGTTGTCATCATTGGTCATGTTACTTGTTTCATTATATATATTTTAAAATATTTGTGAAAATAATTGGTAGCACATACCTTGTACAACAGCTCAAGGGTCTTCTCAAAGCAGGCGAACTTCATCATTGTGTATGGGATCTGTCTGCCCCACAGAGGTACCAGACCCTTGTAGAAGGTACCGAAGCCCTCATTCTGTACCATCTTGGGCCACGCCTCACGGAGTGTGTTGGCGAAACCAGGCATAGTTTGGATGCGCACCTAAACATTAATAGACACATTTTGACTCATTTCCCACTAGCTATTCAATTAGTGACAATATGGTATTGTTACGAACACACAAAGAGACTAGCGCCATCTAGCGTCAACCAATGAAACCACTCGGTGTGAACAGGGACAGCGTGGGGCCCCCTACTCAATACTAGATGGCGCTACTGTGCGAATCTTCCGGAATAATCCAACCAGGTCACGCGAGTCGGGAACTTTTCTGGAATGGTCTGAGACTCGTGTCAACCGATATAAATACGCCGGAAGAATGCAAGCGAGTTGAGTTCAGTGTGAGCTTCCTTCGAAGCGAAACAGGCGATAAGTGAAAACTAGTGATCAAGAGTTCAGTTTGAGCTTCCTTCGAAGCGAAACAGGCGATAAGTGAAAACTAGTGATCAGGAGTTCAGTTTCCAGCTACCTTCGGGCGATTTCGAAGTGAAAACTAGTGATCAAGAGTGATACCAGTGAGTGAAACCCACGACTTGGCTACGACATAGGACATCGTTAGTGCTTAGTGTTTGGACTTAGTGTTTAGTGTTAAACCTAGTGCTTTGTGTTGGACCTAGTGCTAGTGAATAAGTCTTAAAAAGAGTCAGCAGGTCTTTCTCTCCAAATCCTTCGAACCCTAACACGTAACAGTATATTACATGCAATACAAATTGTTTTGACCTTACATGAAAATATGCAAACATACAAAAACTAGCAATTAGTGTGATTGCAAGTAGTTACAGAAAATAAGTAGTAAAGATAATTTTATCATATTAAATCAGACAGGCAGTTGAAATTGATATTGCTTGTATAAGTTGTTCTGTCTGCTAGCGGCATTTAACTTACCTTAGCTGCCTCTAGTGGCGATAGGGCAATGTCAGCAAAGAACTCAGCGGATGCAGAAGCGGCCAGGTAGACCCCGGTACGGTAGGTGTATGCGGTCTCCTCGTCTAGCATACCCGAGTAGCCCACTTTGAACACTTCATACAGACCGAACTTGCACAGACCCTGTAACAAACGTTCTAAATATAAAAGAAATGTTTATCACAAAATCGATTCTGTTGTTGTATGATATTTCTCATAACTTATGTAACGTCTTCAATGCTTTCAGTTGGAACAATTGGAATTTATTTATAATCATTGGACCTTGGGCCATATTTAAAATACATATTTAGCTACACTATGTTCAGAATAATTTTTATCTTTTTGTAAGAAACCACATAATAGTACACTAAAACACAACCAAATTAAATGTCACTTAATTTCATGTTTATAAAATCCTACTAATATTATAAATGTGAAAGTTTGTGAGGATGTATGGATGGGTGTTTGTTACACTTTCACATGAAAACTACTGGATGGATTTTGATGAAATTTGGTATGGTAGTAGTTTAGGCTCTGGATTAAAACATAGGCTACTTTTTATCCCGGAAAAGTATAGTATTCTCGCGGGATACTCGATAGTATTTTTACGCGGGCGGAGCCGCGGGAAACAACTCGTTATTTATATGCAAAGAAATAGATGACACATTAGTTTGGTTGAATTTGATATTATCATGTAAGAGATAATTTTGGATCTGAATATAGATAACAAAAATACGATTGTACCTGTAGGGAGTATCCAATGAAGGTAGGTGCCCAACCCTTGGCCAGACCACGCATGCCCTCCTCCCGGACGGACACTCTGAAGCCGTTCACTACATTCTTGTACTTCTCAGGGTCTACTTGGAGACGGCATTTGACTAAATCTAGGGGCACTACAGCGGTGTGTGTGATACCTGGAAGAGATACACTATTTGATAAGTGACTGAAAATAAATCTATAAAAAGTACTGCTAAAAATTTGTTGTGTAACAGATAATAACAATAATAATATCTATAGATACTTTTACACTTCGTCAATCTGGTCCTGTTGTAAGTTCTCAAAGAACTTGTGTTGTTATGGGTACAAGACAGCAAAAATATATTTAAGATTTTTATTTTAATATACACATCCATGACCCAAGGATACAGATTTTTTTTTGTTCCCTGATGGTATTCGAACCCGCGACCTCCAGCTTGAGCGCCGACGCGCTAACCAGAGCTACAGAAGTCGTCAAGAATAAATGGTTCATAGTCTAAGGACCTATAGTCAGGGGCGGATCGTGAATTTGTGGGGCCCTGGGCTGAAACTATTTAGGGGCCTATCTAAGTACTCAACTAATAGCCATGTCAAAAAACTGTTTCTATAATGATGTTATTAAGTACATATTATTATTATTGAAATTAATTATTTGCATGCCATTAAAATAAACAATTTTTTGATGATGCCAAAGAAGTATAACTATAATAATAATAATAATAGCTCCCCCCACCGATTTCGGTGATTGGTGGCCGGTTTCATTGAAAACCAGGCCAGCTACGCAGGAGTTATTTTTACAGTGCCCAAGTGTGTGCGCAGTACACAAGAGCACTCTCTTTTCCTTTTACTCTCTTAACCCAGTGGGACGGAAGACCGACACGACTGGCGAGAGATCAGGCGCAGGACCGACTTTTTACATGCCCATCCGACGCATGGATCATCTTTCTTACCAGACAATCAGGTGATCAGCCTGCATTGTCCTAACCAAACTTGGAAACAACATTTTTTGTTGTTCCAATGCGGGAATCGAACCCACGACCTCCGAGTCGAGAGCCAAGCTCTAAACCACTAGACCACGGAGGCTGAGGAGGAGTATAACTATATATATGATATTAAAAAGGTGATAACGTCTTATAAATCGATGAATGCCGGCAGCTCAAACGAAAAAGCGTGAGTTTTAAACCAATCATATTGAAATTTGGTTTATAATTTCTTTAAACAATTGTGTTGAATATGAACCTCAATCATTAGCGATATTTTTATTTAACTACATTTTTTATAGTAAGCAATATATGAAAAAAAATTACAGACTTATTTTAATAGCCCTCTAAAAATGTTTTTTTTAATGAGGTTTATATAGACGACAAACATATAAAACAAAGTAATTTCGGTTAAAAATTGTGGCTTCCATCGTGTACACCAACTGCTAAGTCGGATGACAAACTTCGATGTGTATCAGCTGATATCTCCGCTACTTTTAAGTTATATTTTTGTAAAAAAAATATTATATTCAATTTGTATAATATTTTTAATTTTATTATATTTAATATTATCATATTTAATATGAAAAAAAAAATTGATGAATATATGTACGAGGGCACATTGAAAAGTTTTGAGCCTAAGGTTGATATTTATATTCAAAAGAAAAAATAATACTGGCACGTCATAGCCATTTCTTTTTTTAAAATCTGCTGTCTTTTGTTTTTCTTCTGTCAAAATTTCTGAACGATTTAA
Source organism: Glaucopsyche alexis (assembly GCA_905404095.1). Taxonomy (NCBI): domain Eukaryota; kingdom Metazoa; phylum Arthropoda; class Insecta; order Lepidoptera; family Lycaenidae; genus Glaucopsyche; species Glaucopsyche alexis. The sequence goes on from FR990044.1 coordinate 30,026,803, forward strand.
CAAACGAATTTTGCGGTTTCCGTAGAAATTGATAAAATTGAGCACCGTTCCGTCATAAAATATTTACAAAAAAAAAAAAGGATTAACGCCAAAACAAATTTATGAATATATGTACATATTTATGAGACTTTGGGGGAATTTGCTCCATCATATTCCACGTCAAAGATGGGTAGTGGATTTCAAACGTGGCAGAGAAGCAGTGCAAGATGGACCTAGGAGTGGTAGGTTTTGACGATTGCAGAGATAGCAGAAGCAATAGGCATATTAGGAAATGCCTATTGCTTCTAAAGAACGAGCACAGAACATAATTTCCAACGATCTTGGATTTTCTAAGGTCTCTGCCAGATGGATACCTAGACTGCTTTCAGCCTAAAACAAACGCACCCGCCAAACAGTATCACAGGATTGTTTCATAACTATGGACGAAACTTGGGTTCACCACAATACACCAGAGTCCAAAGTACAATCCAAGCAAAGGTCACCGCCCCCTAAAAAAGCTCGGGTCGTTTTGTCAACCAAGAAGGTAATGGCTTCAGTTTTTTGGGAGTGTAGAGGGGTCATTATGGTTTGAGTACCTTGAAAAAAGGTAAAACCATAAATGCGGAATTTAAAACCATTATTGCACACTCTTACAACGTTTGCGTGGAGAAATAAAAAGGCCTGGTATGTTGTCTAAGAAAGTTTTGTTCCACCAAGATAACGCTCCTGTCCATACTGCGGCGAAATCAATCGCACAAATACACAATTGTAGCTTTGAATTGTTGCCGAATCCACCCTATTCGCCGGACTTGGCCCCGTCTGATTACCATCTCTTCCCCAATCTAAAAAAACACATGGCAGGACGAACATTTTCGACGAATATCGAGGTACAAGAAGCTGTGACTGAATATTTTGGTGAAATTGAAGATTCTTTTTTTAGAAGGAATATTAAAGCTACAACATGGCAAAAGTGTATAGATCATTCTGGAGACTATGTAGAGAAATAAAATAATCATTAAAAAAATAGTTTTTTTAAGGGTGGGCTCAAAACTTTTCAATGTGCCGTCAATGTGTTTCAATGTCGTATAAAATAGTAAAATAGTTTCAATGAATAATATTCATTTTTATACCTAAAAAAAATTAATGAATATCAGCATGAAAACATCCTTTTACATGTATTTACCACCTTAACTCAATTCATAGAAGTACGCAATTTTTTTACAATATTTTCTTATGACAATATCACGTAAAAATATCGCCCGTAAACCGACTTTACATATTTTTTAAATTCAAATTATCGCCTATTGTTTTTAGCGGGGTCTGGGGGCCCCTTGTAACCTCGGGGCCCTGGGCTGCAGCCCAAGTAGCCCTTAGGTAGATCCGGCCCTGCCTATAGTTCGTTCAGAGTTATTTAAATCTGAGTTTCTTTTAGTAGCATGTCCTGTCAGAGGCAAAATATGTCTAATTAAAAACTTAAATCTATTTATTAAAAACTCCGCATGAAGTCATCTAACAACTATGTCTAGACACACACAGCATAGTAACATTAAACTCAATTATGATTACCTACACTTCTCGGGTTTCTTTCAAACCTTAAAAAAATATGTTTCAATGCAATTTTCATAGCCAACCGTTGAAGTTGTGTACAATCATAATAATAAATATATTTCAGATGAAGTTCGATGGTAGGAAGTTACACAAGAACTTGTATGAAAAGAGCATGTATGAAGTTGTTTGCAATATATTGTATTTCTCTGTGTGAACCAACTAGGAAGGTGATGTTTCTATAGTTGTGGGAAATCCTCATGGATTGAAAATTAAAATATATAAGTATGTTCTAAATATCTCACTGTGTGAAGTGTGATCCTACTAAGTATCAGTGGCATGGGGTTCCTACAACTCCATTCCTATCGGCTTCCCTTACCCCTTAACTTTTTAAGACCCTCATCCAAATTCCTACCTATTATACAGGCTACGGCTTCCCTATGAAGGAGAACCAGCCTTCGCCACTGCTAAGTATGGAACTATGAGTTTGACATGCTTCAGTGAAAAATCTATTTCAAGATTAAATAATAGCTTAAACACATTTTTGTATTTAACTGTTATCTTGTAATTTATACTTCAATGATATGTGCAAGGTGAAACTGACTTTGTGAACTTCTGTATTTGGTTGGTTGCCAAAAGATTTATGTAATATTTTGTGTTTCATCTCTAGGTTTATAATTTTAAACAAAACATGTAAAAATTTTTACCCGACTACGGCATATCCAAAAGGAAGGGTATGATTTTGGCAGTCTATGTATGAAAGCACGTATTTTTGGTCCACCGTAGTGCCTAAACTACTGGTCAAATTTAAATAAATGAGGTGTCATTAGATTCGTTATAATAGCCCAAGTGACATAGTATATAATTATAATTTACATAGTCGGTTTTTTTTTTTTTAAATTGTATTGATTTAGACAAAGTACATACTTTTTATATATTAGTGGCCAAGTTCTCATTATCAAGTCATTATGATAAGATTGACCTTGAAGAGATTTGCTTAATTATTCTTTGCGGATACTTCGATTGTGAAGGAAGGGGGCTAAAAAGTTGTCACATATCATGGGTACACTCTCTAATCTGTATTTATTTGATACTAAGAATATTTTATCAACAGTTTATTTAACTTACAAGAACTCTTAACTCACACTTCTTAAAATTTAAGACTCACATTTCTTGAAATATTTTATAGACAATGCAATTTTCAAATTTATACTTTTACTATTAAATTTACGAACACACAGTAAAAGTACAGTAGGTCGATTTGATATACATTGAAATGGTATTCTAATAAAATCATCATAACAACATAAACGCGTTTTGATTGGTCCAAACTCCAAAAATCAGTTTATGATATTAAGACGTTTCAATTCATTGATAGTAAATCAAAAGTCTTCAGTTATTACGAGAATTGGGGTTCAGGTCAAATACAAGTACAAAGTCTTGTATTTGACCTGAACAAAGTCTTGTATTTGAACTGAACTTAATTTTTTATAATTTTAAATGTAAAGCAGATTGTATCAAACAAAAGGCCATTAAGAAATAATTTTGTTACACTTACCACAAGAGAGGATGCCACCCAAACCGCACAGAGCGAAATATTTGGTGGATCCAAACTCGCAAGAGTCCCCATTGGTGACGGCTGCTGCTGCCATACCCTGAAGTCCAAAATCACTCGTGTCAACCATCACTATACTTAGTGCTAGAGTAGGAACTAGAAACATGTAAATGTTTAGTAATTTATTTCGGTTAAATTTAAAAATGCATTTTTTACCTAAATGTTTTTAACGACTCGCCAGAACCTAACCTAACTCTTGTATTTTGTTTTAATTTTTAGTTTATTGAATAAATGTTAAATAAAATTAAAAAAAAAACTAATGAAGGGATTATCATTTTGTTACAAAAGAAACTTACCTACATTTGCAAAAAATAATTTATTATTAAATATAGGCATTTTAGCCACTTTGATTACCTCATACTTGATACTGCAGCTAACTGTGACTTATTTATGTATCTGACAATATCTATAGACCATTTGTATTAAGTTTGTAATGAGTCAGCAATACAAATGTCTATATAATTGACCAATGACACTATCTATCTATATATCTATGCAAACTAGACACTTAACCTCTACCCTTTGAGTCCTATTGTTAAGATAAGAACACAAAAGATTAAGAGCCGAGTTCCTTATGCCATAGTGGTCTAATTTTATGATTAGTGTAGTGTGGTCCACACAATCAAATGCTTTGGATACTCCACAAAAACCCCTAATGCATCTTGCGCCTCCTCCGAAGCCTCGAATATACTACAAAAAAGACATCACCTGCATCATTAGTAGACCGACCTTTAGTAAAACCGAATTGTTTAGTATGTAATAAAATATTTGTATTATAATATTTGATTTGTATTATAATATTATAATATTTATATTGTCAATAATATTTGATTTAAGATAAATTTTTTTTTCAAATATTCTAAAAACATAAATCACAGTTTGAATGCAGATTATAATAAATGATTTCTTGGGTAGTTTCTTTTTCAACATAATATAAAACTCATCATTACTTGCTACTGTATAAGTAGACTATACATATTTTAATTAGATTATTATGTAAATAGATAATGGTAATTTAATGTGAATTATTATGGTTATTTTCAGACAATAATGTTTCTTTTTGATATAAAGTATGATGTAACATTTTAATTAATAGATCAGAAAAATAAAAAAATTGAGCCTACACTTAGCCCTCAGCTCTCATAATCTATTGTTCATCGGGCACCCCTGCTGCACCAGAGCCAGTGGTTACACTGCAGACGCAGAGGTGACGGTCAGTCACCAACCACTAACCCTCAGCACAGCAGTCCCCCTCTAGCATGAGTTGTCATCATTGGGCAATCCGGAACTTGTTACTTTTTTCAATATCCGACATTATTTGTCAAATATACTTTAAATAAGCTTTTATAAATACCTGGTTGCCAGGGGCGGCTTCGCACTGTGCTGGGGAGAGGGGGCCACGGAAGGGGGAGCTCCGGGCTGCGTCCAACAGGGATGAGAACATATTTCTGGAAAAAAAAGAAAAATTACTGTTGAGTACTTTTAGATAATAAGAGTAGGTAATAACAATGACCCACATTTATTATTTCTAGGTTTATATTAACCCTTTAGATACCTAATTTATTATAATCGGATCAGTACATAAGATACTATGGTGGCACCAAACAAACATACATACATAAGAGTTGAAAAATCATTAACCTTCCTTTTTGGCTTCACTGTAATCAGGTATAAAGGAAAAAAAATGAACACTTGGTATTCGTGATTGTAAAAAAACCGTGGAGGTTAGACATAATATCGTTATGATACAGACCCACCCTTGCGATTAAGTAATTAAAAATAAATTTCATTTTACACGGCACTTACTTTCTGCTTGTATGGATTTAAGTTTTAGAATTTAGATAACATGCATTGTACTATTGATACGTTGACGCGATCGGTGGGGACAAGCCGAACCAATCAATACTGGGTTGAACTGCCGTTCAGCTGATTGCCACTTGCGCCGGGTTACTTACAACTTTGATTTCGATATGTTCCTCAGAACAATTTTGTATCTAATTGGTGAAAATTAGATAAATAAGTGTTTAAATAATAATTATAGCACAAGGTCACGTGCAAACAAATTCATTACCGTTACGTAAGTAAAATTAGAGGCCAAGTTTACGTACTTCGCCTCATTTAAGATTCAGTATTCTTTAAACTGATGATTAGTCTTTTAATTAGATAAAGCTCTTCATTACGAAATAATAAAAATATGGTATACTTACATGTTTAAATCCAAATGGAACTACTCAACACACCACACCGCGCTTGACGCACAGTGCCAAAGGAAACTACAACTAGCGCCTCTTGAAAGTTACGTAATCATGTGGAAAGTTTGACATTTTGACAGCGCAGTATGGGGCTTCTACACGTTGTATCTAGATCAATCTAGATGGCTCGGAGTGCGCCATCAAGGTGCCATCGTGTGGATTAAGGATTGGCGTGTGTTGGAATGATGGGCCACAACAGTGATCGCTACTTGCTTAAGGGGCCCCATACATGGTCCGGTCTACCTTCAGTTCGGCCTGAACGGATGCAAAATCGTATCGTGTGTGTGCAATTTCGAGATCGCATCAGGCGGCCGTACGGACTGAAGCGATTCGTTCCAGTGTTGCCAGCTCTTTTTTTGTGAAACTACTAAACTCGTATCGATTTCTACTAAAACTACTAAAAAACTACTAAAGAGGCTACTTAACTTAGGAATTCCTGAAGCCCCCCAAAAACCACTGCATTTTAGGTTTTATTATATTAATTTTTTTTCATTAATTGAATTATATTATAAATTTTACCATTAAATTAAAATATACTAGGAAATATTACGTATTTAGTAGCTATTTTGCATATCATTACTGTCTGGCTCTTTCCTACTTAAACACTACTTATAACTAAATTTCTACCAAGGAGGGAATAAAATACTCAATTTAGTAAAATTTTGTAAAATAACTAAGTTGGCAACATTAATTCTGGCCTGACCGATCGGCCTGAACGCGCGGCCTGTCCTGACCGTGTGTGGACAAATCGCTTCAGTTCTTGCCCGACCCGCTGCCGTGCGGGCGTGTATCTTGTACAAGCGTTGTATGAGTTTTCGCGGTGTTTAAATACAAAATTGATAAACACGACCGTAGCGCGCGGCAAACCAGAATGGACTGATGCGACTGTTCCGTGTGTGGGCACGAATCAGATCAGGCCGAACTGACGTAAATTGGATTGGATGCGATTTTTTCCGTGTGTGTGCTCGAATCCGTTCAGGCCGAACTGACGTCAGTTCCAGCTGAAACGATCGGCCTCTCGTCTGTGGGGGCCTTTAGATCCGTGTGGGTTCGGTTTTTCGAACAAAGATCAAAGGGTTGTGGCAACACCTACTATTACAGTCGTACAAGGATCTTTTGGCACTTGGATGGGGGCGTGAGTGTCGCAAATAAGAACAATACTTATTACTAAAAGTGAAATTTTACAAGACGGCGATGTTAGTACTGATTTTATCCACGTGCCAAAAGGTAAGTGTCGCAACTACAAAACAATACTTATTACTAAAAGTGACATTTTACAAGACGGCGATGTTAGTTTTGATTTTGTCCACGTGCCAAAAGATCCTTGTCAGACTGTATATTATATACTTGTGTTGGTCGTGACTTATGACCACAGTTATGGCTTTACCATCCACACGTTAGCACATGGTACTTAGTTCGTCACCAGCTCCAACATTAAGCGGTAGCGTATAACGCGATTCAAATGAGAATAGGAACGTCAATGACCTTTTTCTGACAAATATCACTTGAAAAGTGCGATTTTCAGAAAAACTTATGTGCATAATATAAATATTAATAGTCATGCATAGAGGTTAAATAAAGACGTGAAATAACATAAATTTAACTATCATAACAGTCATGGAGAATAGAGGTAAGGACAACTATTTTGTATGGGGGATAACTTGAAAAAGTGTCCACCCGTAAAGACCAAATTATAATTCGAGAACTAACCAAAACAGGGCTAGTGTAGGGAGTGGAAATGATATGAAGTTATCATTATGAGATGGAGTGAAGTTATTTGAAAGTTAGTTATTGGATAATTACTCTCATGAAGCATAGATACCAGGAGTCCGAACGGTATAGGCTTTTCCATAGTAATTATGTACACAATAATAGGACCAGATCTTAGTTCTCTTTTCTGCCGCTAGGCGTGCGAGACCGACGAGTACCAAGTGTTGCCAATACTATTGTAGGCGACGCACTACGATTAGGTTTCATCTAGGCATAAGTTACTGTTATTACTTATTAGAATTAAGTTGTTTATATGCCCTTTTGTTTAGAATATATGATTTCGTGTTTATGTAACAGAAAGAATAAAGTCATACCGCTGGGACGTTCAAATTTCTAATGCTTTGCCCGCCACCTCGGGAACAATAGTCGCACAACCGCACGCACAAGTGACACACGTTTGAACGCTCCACCGGCACATAACTATCCAAAACCGTGGTTTTATTCAGTCCCCTATAATCGCTGGTCCTTCGAGCCGGATCTGAACTAGAACTATCATGTATTGTACGCCAAATAAATTGTTACCTACGAAATCCCGCGTAAAGTTAACGGATAGACTAGAAAGTGCATCGGAGCACGTGTTATCGCGTGATTGTCGCGAACAACCAAAAACGCGTAAAATGTCGAAATCGGACTGTACAGTAGTGAAAAGTGAATCAAATGCAGTGTCTCATAAATCGTCATCGTCTCAAATTAGGCGCAAACAGCTGGAATTAGCAGCAGCCGAGGAAAAAGCTAAAATTGCTATGGAACTTATCGACAAGCGGCTCGAATGTGACATAGCCATGGTCGAAAGTACAACCTGTAGCAAGCCTGCTAGCATCGACGGGAGTCAGTGTAACGTGGAGCAGTGGCTGGAACATAGTAACGTACAGCCGCCACCCGTGGCGGCAGCAACGGCAACGGAGGCAGCGCCGGCACCTAGCGCAGACCGCGCACCTAGCCGCGCCCGCGCTCCAGACGCCGACGGTATACTTCAGCTAGCTCACACACTCAAGGACATCATGACTACCACGTCACCCCACCAGCAAGACGAACGGCTACTTACTCGATTATCGACACCGCGAGAGCTACCAACATTTAGTGGTGAATGCTTCGATTGGTTGCATTTTCGAAGCGCGTATGATGAATCCACACAGGTATGCCAATTTACTGATTCTGAAAATTTGTGGCGACTACGCAGGGCGCTCCGCGGCGAGGCCAAGGAAGCCGTCACCGATTTACTGATCGGAGGCACCTCGCCAGCTATTGTAATGGAAGCGCTGGAACTCAGATTTGGACACCCAGATTTAATTGTTCAACAGCTGACTGCGCAAATGAAAAAACTATCGCCACTCTCAACTAATTATCAAAATGATATAATTAACTTTTCTATGAAAGTTAATAATTGTGTTGCGACGCTGAACTCACTCAATCAACATGATTACCTACGCAGCCCTGAATTACTGACGGCAGTCGTCACCAAGTTGCCTAGTATTTTGATAAGCAAGTGGTCAGACTACGCTTACGACAAGCTAGCTAGCAACGTCCCGAAACTACAGCTACTAGCTACATTTTTAAAACGAGAAGCTACTGTGGCCTCAACAGTCGGCGTTACACACCTGCGAGACAATCGTAAACCCGACACGGTGCCCGCCGGACGAGCGAAGCCGGATGACAGGCAACGACAATTTACCTACTATAATCGTCCTGTGCTTGCGACGGCAACGAAAGCCGCTCGACCGACGTCATCAAAATTATGCCCGTTTTGCTCAAAATCTGTTCATCCACTTATCGAATGCCGATTTTTCAAACGTGCAATGCGAAAAGATAGATGGAGATTCGTAAAAGCAAAAAATCTATGTTTTTGCTGCCTGTTGGAGCGACACGATAATGCCGCATGTCCAGCGCCTCTGTGCGATATCGATGATTGCGGACTGTCGCACAATCGTCTTCTTCACTTCAAGAAGCCTGCAGTCGACACGGTGGCTACAGAGAGCGCGCCCGCCCACGAGCCGCAGACAGCTGACAGCGAGTCGTCATCTTCAGCGCGCGACGAGACCGTGGCCAATTTGGTCGCCGCCCAGCGCGAGCCGCGCGACGCCGCTAACCCTGGTGCCGCCGCCGCCGCCGCCGGAACTCCAGGACCGCGAATGGGTTGTGAAGTGTTGCTCAAAGTGATAAAAGTCAATCTCAGTGGCCCAAAGGGCACGGTGAGTGCGTATGCATTGTTAGACGATGGTGCATCCATATCTATGATCGATAAAGACTTGGTAAGTGAATTAGGACTTGTAACTTCTCAATCTAGCCCCATAAAATTTATTGATGCTTTCGGTATTGAAATATTTCAGTCTGATGTACCTAAAGTTGTAACTAATATATGTGGTGTATTTGAAAATAAAACTTTTGATGTAACATTACGTGTAGTAAACAACCTAAAATTACCAAAACAAGATTTGTCAATAGTTAAGAATTTAAAATGTAATCATTTGCTACAAATTAATGACAAAGTATGTAACCAATGTGTAGTGCCTCGTCTACTTATAGGTGAGGACAATTACTTCCTCATTGCTCCTCAGGAGATTCTGCACGGTAACAAGCAGGAACCTTATGCTACGAGATGCCTACTAGGCTGGTCTATTCATGGCTGCATCGGTCTCGCTCACACTCCCATGAACGGCCACACTTTTCATCTCGCTCACTCAGAGGAACACGATAGTAAAATAACAGAATTAAATAATTTAATTAAACAATCGTTCGAACTAGATTCGATAGGAATATCGACCTTACGCCGCGAAAATACGGCACACGTGAGAGCAGTACGTATTTTAGATGAGACTGCACGGAATATAGGTAACCAATGGGAAGTAGGTCTACCTTTCACGAAAGACAAATTGGAATTTCCCAATACGTTTGATTATGCGCGTAAAAGACTAAATAGTTTAGTTAAGAGGTTTAGGTCTGACGCCACGTACGCAGACAAATATCGCCGGGAGATGCGGAGGCTCTTTGATAACGGCTACGCGCGTGAAATAGCCGTTAACGAACCCGCACCCAGCCACACATGGTACTTGTCGCATTTTGGAGTTCAAAACCCCAACAAACCCGACAAGCTAAGGCTAGTGTTTGATTGCGCAGGTAAAGTAAATGGTGCATGCCTAAATGATTTTCTTCTGACAGGACCCGACTTGTATAATTCGCTCCTAGGAATTATGTTGCGTTTCCGCGAACACAGAATAGCACTGACTGCGGATATTAAAGACTTCTTTGTTCAAATTAAAATACGGGCCGAAGATCAAAATGTTTTCCGTTTTCTTTGGCAAGAAAGCGCCGATGATAGTGTAAAAATATGTGTAATGCAAACTTTGCTTTTTGGAGCTACTTGCTCACCATTTGTCGCACAATACATAAAAAATAAAAATGCGATTAAATACATAGACGAATGCCCCGAGGCTGTTTATGTCATATTAAACGACCATTACATGGACGATTGTTTACATTCATGTGACAGTGAAAGCAAAGCTATTCAATTAATACGCGAAATATCCGAAATACATAAATCAGGTGGTTTCGAGATAACCCGCTGGTCCAGCAACAGTACACAAGTACTTCAGACCGTCCCGCATGCGGCGCTCGCGCCCGCCGCTATCGAGTTACAACACGGAGCTACGAACACAGCTGAGCGCACTCTAGGTTTGATGTGGCATCCGAGTGAAGATATGTTTAGTTTTAAAATAGCTTTAAGTCGAATTTCGCCTGACATCTTGAATGGCACCGAGGTACCTACTAAAGCTCAAATGTTAAGCATTATAATGTCCGTTTACGATATCCACGGTTTTCTTTCCCCGTTCTTAATTAAAGGTAAAATTATTTTTCAAAACGTCCATCGCAGCGGGGTCGAATGGAACTGCCGCATCCAACCCGAGGAGCATACCTTATGGCTCAGTTGGCTCACAGATTTAAAGTGTCTACACTTACTTAGAATTCCTCGATTCTATGGCAACGCACAGGAGTGGACACATTGTTACTCGGCGGAACAGATGTTAACGCACTTCACTAATAGTTTAAACGAAGGCGACATAGTTGAAAAACAAATGCATATTTTTTGTGACGCTTCGTCTAAAGCTTACGCTACTGTTATTTATTGGCTTTTCACACGTGCCGACGGGTGCGTACTAGTTAGTTTTGTCGCTAGTAAATCTAGAGTAAGTCCATTGAAGCCGACGTCAATCCCGCGGTTGGAACTACAGGGTGCTCTTTTAGGCGCGCGACACCTCAGCCTCAGCGTATGAGCGACCTACCGGCCGCTAGGCTGCAACATAATAGACGTCCATTTAGCTACACCGGAGTAGATTTTTTCGGACCACTCGAGGTTACTGTTGGCCGAGGAAAACAAAAACGTTACTGCATGCTGTTCACTTGTTTAACTATTCGGGCAGTACACATAGAATTGACGGAGAACTTATCAACTGACTCCACAATAATGGCTCTTAGACGGATGGCTGCACGTCGAGGCATGCCACAGGTTATCATCTCGGATAACGGCACAAATCTTCGCGGTGCTGACGCAGAGCTGAGACGCAGTGTGTCTGAGCTAGACCAGGAGGCCATACGGGAGGCAGGGACCATACGCGGCGTGGAGTGGAGGTTCATACCCCCGGGGGCCCCAGAGATGGGTGGAGCATGGGAGCGCATGATCCGAACTGTAAAGTCTTCTTTAAAGGTAGTTTTAAAACAGCGCGCCCCACACACTGAAACTTTATTAACTGTTCTAGCCGAAGTCGAATCATTAGTAAATAGCCGTCCTATTACATACGTTTCAAATGATCCACAATATCCCGAGGCTCTGACGCCTAATCATTTTTTAATCGGTTCCTCATCGTCAGTTCCACAATTCGGTAAATATGATAATTCGGATTTAAATTTAAGAAAACGCTGGCGCGTAGCACAACGCCTCACTGACATGTTTTGGGCACGTTGGATTAAAGAATATTTGCCCACTTTACTACCACGCCAGAAATGGACTACTGAGTCTAGGCAGTTGCAAGTTAACGATTACGTCATCATAATCGAACCGAACTTAGAACGAAACTGCTGGCGGCATGGGGTTGTGAGCGCGACCCACGCGGGCCGCGACGGGCGAGTCCGCATCGTTGACGTGCGCACACGCTCCGGTGTGCTGCGCAGACCTGTGACACGCGTCGCCCTACTGGCACCACAGGATGATAGTAGTGCTAACTAGTTAGCACTAAGGAGGCAGATTGTAGGCGACGCACTACGATTAGGTTTCATCTAGGCATAAGTTACTGTTATTACTTATTAGAATTAAGTTGTTTATATGCCCTTTTGTTTAGAATATATGATTTCGTGTTTATGTAACAGAAAGAATAAAGTCATACCGCTGGGACGTTCAAATTTCTAATGCTTTGCCCGCCACCTCGGGAACAATAGTCGCACAACCGCACGCACAAGTGACACACGTTTGAACGCTCCACCGGCACATAACTATCCAAAACCGTGGTTTTATTCAGTCCCCTATAACTATTATACCGAGTGTTGCCTATACTATTATTTACATAGACGTATATTATAGACGAGGCATGTTGAGGCAAAAAGTGTCTCCAGTAAATTGGCCCCAATTTTTAAATTTTGGGGCCATTTTTAAATTCGAAGTATGGTGAAAATAAGATGGCTGACATTTGTGTTATGGTGAAAACCAAGATGGCGTTACTTTTCTTGTATGAATTTTTTTTCTGCTAAATGTACGTGATAGCCTATCTTGAGTTGAAATCTTTGATTATTTATTACAATTATTTTTAAATTACCGTTAGGCAATTAGCGTGTTCTACGGTATCTATTTTTCGAGAACAGTTTCTAAGAATTTTCTAAAACTTTTATATAATAAGATTTCAATCTTTCCAGAGCTGTCAATAGCAACTTTAAACTTCCCGCGTAATTTCAAACGAGTGCATGTCGAACCGTCGCGCGCTCTACCGGCAAAAATCTGTCCCCGTAATTGAGACCATTATTTTAACATTACGTTCGGACTCCTGGTTTCTATACTTCGTGATTACTCTAATAATTTGTGGCCATTTTGTGGCGCTCTTTTTGAAATACTTCCACTCGCTACTATAGCGCCATCTTATCTTGCTTCCTTTCAACGGACACTTTATAATACACGAGACGGTTCTCCTTACTTCTATTCTCCCTGATAACCATGATGATATTAACAGTCTAAATTTGAAACAATATGGCGCCGACTCGATCATATTCTCATTTGAATCGCACTATACAGGGTGTCCCGTAAATCGACGTCAAGCCGTAAACTCGTGATAGGCCAAGTTACAATAGTTATCAGAAAAAAAAAATCCAAGTAATGTGTCTCAAAAGATACAAAGCTTTTAAAAAAAATCGAAAAATCGACATCTTGTTTTTTTTAGTTCCCGGCACTACAAATGTCTACTTTTTTGTATTTTTTTTTGTATGTAATCCTGAATAATGCTTTAGTAAACTGGTGCCTAAAATTTAAATCAAACGACTCCGACTTGAAAGGAAATGAGGCTTTTTGCCCAAAACAATGATAAGAATCTAATAGTTTGCTCGACTTTAACTGACTGTACTGGAAAAAAATGTACTACGCTTGTTTGGCAGGTAATTTTAAAAGTTGGCGCAGCTAATAAGGATCCCAAAATGGTATGACACTTGCTAGATTATTTCTTAAATTTTGGTCAATATTAATTTTTGTAAAGGAAGTCAGTTTTCGACAATTTTTTCTTACTGCCTCCCACCAGCATAAATGTAAGCTCGACATATTTAAAAAAAAGACCGCTTTATCAGACGGGCAAATCTGCCGTTATTAACTAATTCAGCTGCGTGCGTTAATTGTCGTCGTAGTTCAATTACATTTTCAATTGGCTTTTTCTTTCACAGCTCCCCAGTAAAAAAAATCTAGCGGATTTAAATTTATACAGCTTTTGTCTTCGTCGTTGAAACTTTCGTAATTTAATACACAGTATAAAGAATCACAAAAATAAAACTATTGGGTGCGTTCTTTGAGAAAATAATTTTTGGCGTATACTGTGTGGCCTGTGTACGCGCACTTAATTTTTCGTCAAAAATTTCGTCGGTGCGTTTTCCTGCGATAAAAATATCGCGATCTGTGCCAAATTTTATGATGATCGGTAGAGTAGTTTTTACGTAAAAGCGTTAAATACAGTATCCCAAATGAACCATACATTATCGCTATAAAAAGTACCCTAAGTGACTCAACAACCATTTTAATAATTATACGTTCGCGCCTAGGCCCAAATTGAAGCATACTGAACGACCTTACATTGTGTGGATGCCTACACAATCTGTTGGCCAACACTGAGCCACAATAGCCGCCACAATAGTCGCCATCTAGATAGCCAACGTGAAGAAGGCCCAATTCGAGACTTTCAAGTGTCTTGAGACATTTGAGTATCCAACCAACTTGAGACTATCGAGAGTCGCGACTCGCGACACTATTTAATAGAGCGCCAAAAAAAGCGGCCTTGAAGCGAACTTGTAGCCCAAATTTAAAAACTGAGAGACTTTTGACTAAATAATGACGGCCATTACTACCAGTGCTGGATTTGCAGGCTGGACCGTGAATCACGGAAGTAGGATCCGTGAATATCGGCCTTTCAATTTTCCGGTTGGAGTTTTGCCAGGAATGTTAATCAGCAATGTTGTGTATTCGTGTTGTTTTGCTAAATTTGTGTTATTTCGGTTTTTCATGTGTAATATTCGTAGAATAATAATTACCAATAGTTATTCGGTGACTTGCAAGAGTGTGGGCAAGTGATACAATTACAAAATGCGTGCTAAATTGGGTTTCCCGCCGAAACTACCTGGGAATTTTCAGTAAAGCGTCAACCACTTTACTGAATCGAATGACTTGACTCATTGACTACCCCGACTATTTATTTGGATTTTGACTAGACTTTGGACTTGACGATTCAGAAATACGGTGATGAAAATTTGAACGAATATTCTATTTCCCGCCTTTTTTACTTGACACTGGCAAATGGTTATAAGCCGACGCCATATAAAAAGAAGGTTGAGTCAAACATGAGTCAAAGTTGACGTCACGAGGTCACGTGATTGTCACTGTCTTGTGTCAACTGTCAAGTGTCATAACAGCTGAGCTTGTACGTTCGTGTTGTATCTTTTCCGGAATTTATAGTTGTTTTATACACAAATTTTAATATATTTTGATAAAAGACCAATATTATAGTTTTTTTTGGCCTTTTATTATCCAAAATCTGACTCCATAGTTGCAATCTGCTAAAAAGGCCGCCACCTATAAGACTAAAGAAGAAGAAGGTATTAAAATACCTAGTTTAGATACTAATAAAGAAAGGGACTGGGACAAACGATGATTATCATAATAAGTTGATGTGTCGTATGTAGTCGTTATAATATCATCACAACTGTGATTATTAATAATTTATAGAAATTGTAAGATAAATAATTATTCATACAATATTCACAATAAACACAATATATGGGAGGTTCAACAGATTCATATTATGGATGGATATATTATATACCCTGGATATGCCTTTCTTTCTGTCTTTTGGTTTTATTTTATGAATAGTTTAATAGTGTATATTTTTTATATGTATAATTGTCTCAATTTGCCTTTATTGTTCCAATAGAAATGCCTATTCCACCCGGCCTTCATAACGATCTGCTACAGATTGGGTGGCTCGCCGGAACCTGGGAAACAAAAAATGGACTCTGTCAATATCCCACTATGCAAGATTTTGGATACCATGAAGAAATGGAATTTATATGCATAGGTAATAAAATAAAAATATAGAAAATTAAAATCTATCAACACAGTTAAAAATACTTGGTAGATTGTGAATATATTTGGTATGCACTGAGAACAAAATATGATATAGGTTCAATAAGGGTTCCTAAATTTACCTTTAAATATATTAAAACAGGAAAAAAATATTTCATGTAACCCATATACATAAAATATTTTAAACCCAACAAAAGAAACAAAAGCAACCTCATATCAAATCATTTCAAATTTTAATAGTAATGATTTGATATGAGGTTGTTTTTCACATAAAGAAGTGCTATTTCGAAATTATATTTTTAACCATTTAATAAAAATACAAATATTTATTTATTATTATTAGCTGTAACATAATACTAGTAGCCTTATAATATTATGTAATTCCTTTTTAGGGCAACCAATGTTTAACTATATATCGAAAGCAACGCATCCAGAGAAAGGTACACCAATGCATCAGGAGCGAGGATTCCTGCGTATCAAGCCCGGCACAAACCAACTGGCATTCATGGTCAGTCATAATTTCGGACTGACCTCCCTGGAGGAGGGTCATTTTGATGAACTGAACCGGGAGATAGAATTAGCCACAGTGTCTATATCTAGAATGTCATCTGCAAAGCCGCCTAAAGTGTTAGGTTTTAAGAGGAATATAAAATTGTTAGACCCCAATACGTTACGAGTAACTGTTTATATGGAGACTGAAAATACTGAATTATGTAAACATTTAGAAGCGACATACTCTAGAAAAGTTTAACAAATACATACACTAATATGAATAGATAGTAGGCGCATCATATTATATTGTTGTTACTTATCTGAAAAGATGGCAAATATTACAATTAGATGAGCGGCATTAGAAGCCACATGTAAAACCGTGGGAGCAAATATTGAAATGCCCCACTAGAAAAAGAAAAAAAAAAACAACAGCCAAAACATCTGATTATGACATAGTCGATTGCAGAATAATAAAAAAAAAAAAACTTATGTTAATATTGTTACAATTCATGTCGCAGCTATTGGTGCTTATGAAGTTATTAATAATAATATAAATACAATATGTTTAATCGAATAAATATTATTATATTTTATGCTATAAGGTAAGGGGGATGTTGCCTAGTGCCACATTTTTATAAATTAAATTTTAAAATTGTTGATTAAAGATATATAGACAATATATAAATCTAAAAGAAATAGGTATTTAGATTGACGTGATTAAAAATTATAAGCAAATAAAAAATATTGCCCATCTCTTTCTGGCAAAACGATTTGTTACGCCATAACGCCATACATTTTGTAACAACAAATGTATTGTGTGGTGTGTGTGTGGGTGCAACTCGTGACGTCACAGGCCTATATATTGCTCTCTATCATATTGTAAATTTAAATTTTCTTTATTTTTTAAGATATACGAGAATACATTCTAGATTGTTTTCTAACATCGAATAGGAATTTTTAGGCAACATGTCTATAGTAGTATGTAATTACAGTCTGATAAGAAAGAGTAGAAAATGATAGGGTCGCCACCATCGTTCGAGTGGCCACCCCATTTCCTTTTACTAAAATATATTGATAGTACTTATACTTTATTTAAATACAGTTTTGGAAAATATATTGTCCAAATATTTAATATTACCTATAAAATTATTTGCATCTACAATTAGGGGTCGTCCATTAATCACGTGATGCCTAAAGGGGGAGGGGGGGTCCGAAAAAAAATCACCAAGTATCACCAAGGGGAGGAGGGGGTATAAGGAGACATCACGTGTATTAATTTTCGAATCTAGTCTATGCATACCGAAATTATTATCGGTTGTAAATTCGTAGTGTTGTTTAAATACTTACAAGACAAATGACTCTTATAGTTTTTAATTGCTTAAATTATTCGATTAAATTGTTTTTTAAGTTAAATTTTTTTCTTCAAACATGACCTGCTTACTATGTAAAAAAAAATATACGTGATCTTAGGTGGGGGAGGGGGGTAGTATAAAACCTCACCACGTATCACCAGGGGGAGGGGAGGGGTCTAAAAAGTTGTTAAAAACATCACGTGATTAATGCACGGCCCCTTACTACAAGAGCTTAAGCTACCAAATTTCATCAAAATTCGTAGTTTTTGCGTGAAAGAGTAACAAACATCCATTCACCCATCACAAACATTCACATTACATTACTTCTCGCTGCGAATAGCAGTAGCTGATATTATTATTAAGATTTTGTGTCTATTTCGCTTTTATATGAGAGTGATGTAAGGTAAATGCACCAGTGACGGACAAGGAACCAATAATGGACGAAAAATAACCAAATCTGCTAGAATAAGGCCGGGAATCAATTTTATTATATTGGTAACATTTTACGGTAGCCAAAAGACATCAAGCTGCCGAAGTTTAATGTTTCATTCACTTCCGTTTTATAAGACAAAATGGGTGAGGTAAATTGGTGCTCGTGTTATTGAAAATGCATATTAGTGGCTTTTGTTACGGAAATGGTTAGTGAGTTAGGTAGAGAGTTTACTTGTTAATTTAATATTGAATTATTTGAAACAAAATCTATTTTGTTAGTTATATTGACTATGAAATCGACATAAAGACGTACTACGCTTTTACTCTTGAGACGCTATGTTTCACGTTTTTTTATCAATGTTTATTACTGGTGCACTGAAGTTGAATAGTTGCAATAATGGACAAATGTCCAAACTTGTTTTTTTTATTGTTGATTGAGATTTTGAATTTATTATACTCCTTTTTAAATTCTTTTTTAAAAGCTAGTTGATAATTATAAAAATATTGATGCCTACCAGTAATGGACGCCTGTGTCCATTATTGGATATTACATAGAAATCCAGTTATGGACATTGAAGTAAAATAATACAGTTTTCTTTTTATTTAAGAACTACTAGCTTATATCTAGCTAGCTAACTAGTTTTTGCCCGCGGCTTCGCCCGCGTGGAATGTGTTCTTGGAGAACTTTACTTACAGCACTACTTCTGATACAATATTGAAAATGTTTTTATGTTTATCCAATGCAAATGGTTAAAATGGGACCTTATCACTTAGACACGATATGCGCGACCGCTTTATATACATAATATTATATTTATCGCGCTTGAATATAAATTTTACGATATCTTATATCTTAAATACTATTTAAAAAACTCGCATCAAAATCAGTTGCGTAGGTTTAAAGATCTAAGCATACAATATACACAGGGACAGACAGATAAAGCGACTTGTTTTAAACTACGAAGTGATTAATCAATTAATTTGCCATTCTATGCTATGGATAACTTCAGTACAAAATATTCGTGAGCCTCTTATAAAAAAATAGCGTTTTCGATAGTGCGATGCAGAAGCGCGAGCACCGAGTAGCGATTGCCGCCGAAACGTGTCCCTGCATATTAAATCTCTACTATCCTTGAAAATATTCATTTAAATTCAATGTTGTAAAGGACCATATTGATCTATATCAAATACACAATGTATTTAAGGTACTTAATTGGATAAGGATTAATGCTGTATTGTTTAAACTCGCTTCGTAAATAATCTATAAAATTTAAATTAAAGAAAGGATAAAAATATGGTTATTGTGGGTTATCCCTAAGAGATAGACATATATACATACATATAGCCACCGCGGACTTTTTTGTAGGTTTTTTTTAAGGTAAACAAAACTGTAGTAAGTACATTATTTTGATTTATCTCGTAGGGTTCAGCCAGCGTTTGCAATGTAAGCGCAAAATCTCTAAAATTATCTCTGTACCTCTACTATGTTATGCATATTATATAGGTACCTAAAAGCATCAAAATCCGTTGCGTTATTTAAAAAATTTAAGCAGACAAAGGGACAGGCAAAAAAGGTACTTTGTTATATACTATGTAATGATTATTAGCCAAAAAAATATACAACTCAACAAATGGGCTATCGAAGCTGTTAGAAAAGGCGCAAATAATTCTGATGCAGCAAAAAAAATAACGTGCCTAGAATTATTACATTGCGTAATAAAATCACAGGAAAAAGTACCGTAGAGTGTCCGATTGGACCCAGTACCGTTTTGTCGAAGGAAGAATAAAACATTTTATAAGATCGGATAAAATATATTATGTCAAATAAACATATTCCATTACCCAAAGATAAATTATTAAATACTGTTCAACGTCTAATAGTCGACAAAAAGCAGGAGACTCTTTTCACTGATAATAGACCAGACAAAAAAAAAATATTTCTCGTTTATGAAACGCAACCTACGGTTGCTGAACGTACTGCTCTTTTATGCACGTCAAGAGTTACTCTTGCTCAAGATGACAGTGAGAAATGGTTTTCAGAACTTGAAGCTGATTTTTTCCATTTTAGAGAGTTTTAGTACATAATTTGAATGTAGTCACGACTGCAGTTACATTAAAGGCTGATCAAAATAAAAGTTTGCATCATTTTATACTCCAAATTTAATATTCCACAGTTAATTTAACATATAACATCTCATGATTCATGTTCATTACTAGGTGTCCATATTTGGTTCTTGTTTATTACTGGGTGTCCATAACTAGATTTTTGCTGTCCATAACTGGTTAAAAAAATCTAAGTTTTTATTTGTTAATAACATTAAAACCTATTAAAGTGCCCTACATTAAATAAAGCAGAAAAATAGAATAAATATAGGACCTTCAATTTTCACTACGTTTTGTGTTAAAACTTTCACAGGAATTAGTGAATTTTGTGAAATACCAAGATTTTCTTCTTAAACCGTCCATCATTGGGGTGTTTACCTTACCTACTGTATATACATAATACATATCTGTTTACTACCTAAGTAGTAACTATTCACTTATATTATATTCTTGAGTACTATAATTAATACTACTATTATAAATGTGAAAGTTAGTAGTTTGGGCTCTGTATTAAAACATAGGCTACTTTTTTCCCGAAAAAGTACGGTATTCCCGTGGGATACCCAATAATATATTTACGCGGGCGGAGCCGCAGAAAAAAGGTGGTATTATAATAAACATTCATTGCTCAAATTTTCAGGAATTAGGATTAAAAGGATAAGAATGTAATTTTACAATGTAGGTAAATACAATATAAATAAATGCTTTTAGTACTATAGCAATGTTTTTAATTAATTTGCTCCCATCTCTAATAGGCAAGTCTGTAAGTCCTCTCCTGTGGTAGCCCCAGCACTGGCGCTACTATCAATATGTATCCACAATGCCATCACCCATCTGCAATCGGTAATAATATTATGGCGAAGCGACCGACATTAGAATAAACGTCAAAGGGGTTAGGAGTTTAGCACTACTAGGCATACTTAGTTATTACTTTCCAGTGTTTCATAAAATATCGATTTCGCGAAAAGTAAGTACCTACCTATTACGTATCAGTTCACACTAAAATGTATCCGAAACTGAAAAAATACGGGTTGCACTCTGGGAGTGCCGACAGAAGTGAAAACTTATTTCGACGCGTTAGACATTTTTTAGATGGGTACCTACTAGGGTTATTGGGTTATGAATTGCATTTTATTTATGAATAATTGTATTTTATTAACTATTAGAAACTTTAAAATACATTTAATATTCTTTTATGAATCATCGTTAACAATTTCAACAACTCTTGTAAGTATCATCATTATCATTAAAATTATTACAATCTAAAATATAAACTATAGGTTCATGGCATAGATGTAGGTATACATCTATGCCATGAACCTATAGTTTGTATTACTGGTATTATAATACTATAGAACCTATAGTATTATAATACTGGTTCATGGTACTTAACTAAAATAGGAAATAATCAATTTTGATTCGAAGTTTTTTAAATTTCACCATACGTCAAACTGCGTCTCGTAACGGTGTCGCGAGTCCAGAGAAGTCTCTGGATTGTAGTGATTTTAGTTGTAGATTGGAGATTAAGTAATCTCATCTTAAAATATGCGTACCGCGCTAAAAGAGGTTTTCACTTCAAAAAGATTAGACATAATCAATCAAGGATATACTCGTAGTGGACATAGCCTAGGTCCTAGTCTATTGTTAATCTCGGCGAGATGTAGGTAGATACGGTTTTGCGTACAACATCCAGTTTAGTGAGAATCATAAACCATGCAGTTCGATTAGATTAGAAGAGAAGTTAGAACGGGCGTGGACGCCAATGCTAAATGCCAATGAAGGCCTATAGTACCTACTGTTTATTTATTGGACGATTGGTGTATGGCTACTTTCAGCAACCTGGATGGAAATCATGTAACCTTTTAACCTATTCACGTTGTGTAGATACATTGGTTGTCACTAGGAAATTTTACATAACATCTGCGATTGTAAATCTAGTGTTTAGTGGAGCGCTGCGTCCCTTTGCGATTTAATTTGAATAGCGAGCATTCCGGCCGCGCAGGGCCGGACTCCGAAGAAGCTGAGGTTAAGCGATGTCAGCCACGGTGCTTGTAGTTGTACCTATATCTTAAAGGAAGTTTTAATTATCTATACGAAATTGTAGCAATGTACAAATGCAATTTGTTTATTAATCCAAATTGTCCCAAAATAATATTAAACTGCAAAATTTACTAAATTAGTCTTATACCTACTTATTACCTATACAAAATAAATGAAAAAAATAAGTCACTTCAGACTCTATTTTACTTAGGCCGTAATTAACTAAGTCCGTTTTCTCAAATAATCACTGAGCGACATGATAATCACTGAGAGAGACTTTAAGCTTTAAGACCAGATCGATCACATCCCTTCAACCTAGTAGGTATATAGATAATCTATGCCTTCAACTAAAGAAACTGAATCCAAATCTGTTCTCCATTTAAATTTAGTTAGGTAGGCTCTAGCTTGCTACGGAATAATACACTGATATTTCTTTATTAATAAAACCAAAGGGCAGTATTCTTGGTCGATTCTTATTTCTAAGTTCGCCTTATAGACATGCATAAGGTGACATTTCGATTCACAGTCGTAACTTCAGCATTGTCTTGAGTATTATTTCATACAATTAAGGTGGACTTATTCGAAAATTCTTAAGTCTTTTCTTAAGCAACGACCAAGAATACCCCAAAGACTTCTAAAACCTCTTTTACTCGAAAAGTCATCTTGTATCCATTTTTCTCCCTACATCTACGATTTCCCTAGCATCTCCGAGTCCGGGCCTGCGTGCGATCGATCTGTGCGGGGATTGTGTTATCAATTACACTGATAAAGGAGCGCACGTGCAGAACGACATCATCATCGTCGTCGTCACCGTGAGATAACCAAGTTCGACCTCATACCAAGGGCCCGACAATACCTGCGTGAAATAAATAATGTTCGAAGGCACCGATTACCGGACTTAATTAATGTCCAAAAGTTCACCATACATAATATTTGTATTTTAGAGGTGCAATATTTGTATCTTGAAAGTAGTACCATGGACCAGTTTTATTGGTCCATGGTATCTACTGTAGGTAGCAATTTTTGTGCATTTTAGCTTGAATTATCAGACAGTAGGTAACTAGGTAGCTAAAGTGCTTGCGAATAGTCTGTCTGTCAGTTTAAGACATACCTACAGACGGACAGACAAAATTTAGAAAAATCTGTTTGTCCCGGCTGATCTCGACGGCTGGACAGATTTTCACAGGATTTTCACTACGCGATAGCTGATGTTAGAAGGAACAACTTAAGCTACTTCTATCTTAGGGTTCCAGTTCATAAAATAGGGTTCCGTTTCAATTAATAGTTCCACGCAAGCAAAGTTGCGGGCACCAGCTAGTAATACTATAAAAATAAATCTTCAACCCCAAAACAAAAGTCAAAGTTCCCGTTGAATAAATGATAAATTGCTCGGTGTTTGAATTAATTTCCCTCAGTGGTGGAGTTCGACATCAAACGGCGAATAATTTCATAAACCCGCCTTTGATCCGCCGGTTATTAATAAAAACATTCAATATCATCGCGGCAAAGCATACCACGCCGGGGTTGCCAGGCTAGTAACTTTATTTTGGACTTGATGAAAACATTGTAATACCTAAATCGTGTTTAAATATTATTAAAATATCAAAATAAAACATCCGAAACACTCTATTCTTTTTTAAAATATTTTTTTAGGATTTTTTTATAATTATTTTTCGTTTGTAGCTCGGGGAGGTGAGGGTTGCGACCCCCAAAAGGGGATGTTTTGTTAATAAAATTAAAGCTATTGAGTATCTGATGTTAAAACTCGAGACGACACACTGCACGCACTGTATGGAACTCTGAAGTAAGGCCTCCCACATTTAGCGCGCGCGTTTGTCGGGCGTTTGAGCGACGCGCACGCCTAAGGGGTCGTCCATTAATCGCGTGATGCCTAAAGGGGGAGGGGGTTCCGAAAAAAATTACCAAGTATCACCAAGGGGAGGAGGGGGTATAAGGAGACATCACGTGTATTAATTTTCGAATCTAGTCTATGTATACCGAAATTATTATCGGTTGTAGATTCGTAGTGTTGTTTAAATACTTACAAGACAAATGACTTTTTAATTGCTTAAATTATTCGATAAATTGTTTTTTAAGTTAAAGTTTTTCTTCAAACATGTCCTCCTTACTATGTAAAAGAAAAGACACGTGATCCTAGGTGGGGGAGGGGGGGGGGTAGTATAAAACCTCACCACGTACCACCAGGGGGAGGGGAGGGGTCTAAAAAGTTGTTAAAAACATCACGTGATTAATGGACGGCCCCTAATGTGCGGTCAGCCTTAGTGTGGGAAATCACTATAATATTAAATTATTGTTTAGTATGAATCGAATCTACTATCTTTACATATTAAATGTTAGTTTTACACCAATATTAAAAGTTTTGAAATTACTTTGTTACTAAAATAATCTGTTACGTCGATGCTTCTCACCGGTGATCGAGTTAGTTCCTGCACCGGTGGTAGGTATCACGTAGGGACAATTCCGTTTCTTAGTAACCTATAATATGGAAATAAAACTATTTTGATTTGATTTGTTAAAAACTCGATACTTGATCATACCTACTATAATAGTTTAAGCTACATCCATCATAGAAAAATATTTTTTTACCCACAATTTTGAATATTTTTGATACTGGCAGCACCGACATACCGGGGGTGGGGGTGGGGCGAGGATAATTATTGCATTCCGCGGCGCTCACGGGGGAATATGACCTGCAAAAGTTACACCGCACAGATGCGGCCGAATGCAGAATATAACCACAGGCTTTGAATGTGAAGACAGGGCAACGTTACATCATATTCAGTACAACCATTTTCTTAATGTTTTTTGGAAATCTTCGTGTTACATACAAGATAATGTACGAAATATTATCATTTTGTATGGAAAACAAATTAATAATAACTCCCCACACCGATCTCGGTGACGGTGGCCAGTTTCATTGAAACCAAGCCAGTTACGCAGGAGTCATTTTTCAGAGCACTCTCTCTTCCTTTAGTCTTATAATCCAGTGGGACGGATAACCGATACGACTGACGAGAGATCAGGCGCAGGTCCGACTTTTACATGCCCATCCGACGAATGGATTATCTTTCTTGTCAGACAATCAGGTGATCAGCCTGCATTGTCCTAACTAAACTTGGAAGCAACATTTTTTGTTGTTCCAATGCGGGAATCGAACCCACGACCTCCGAGTCGATAGCCAATGCTCTAACCACTAGACCACGGAGGCGGAGCAACACGAATTATTGATATAGGTACTATTTCCATAGAAAAACGATGAATGCGGGACATGAAATTAGTCACAGTGTTTGGTAATTTTTTCTACGCATTCTCGTGCAACATAACACCGTTACCATGACACAGCTAGGCTGTTTTTTTATAGCGATTGGCTTAAGACTGACAAAAATAGTGAGTAAAATATTAGATAATATCGCAGTTCGTGGACAACATAAGACAAGCGGAGTATCATCAGATGATCATATTATGTACACGTGCGTTGCGAGGGCAGGCGTTTCAAACTCAGTTAATATACCTGTGGCGGACCAATCAGCGCGCAGTCCTGAATCGGAGATCTCCCTCCCCACCACGATTCCCACATACCTAATACTTTGGGCTATGCATAAAAATGGTTATTTCGTTATAACAGACCTCTGCAAAACGTGAATACTTCTAGATGCGTTACCGGCTACCACCCTAAATGTGAAACATACATACATGTATCTCCCTCTCCCTCCCACTCCCCCAACGAGCACCAACTATCCCGATCTTGGGCAGGCCTCATCAATCCGCTGCCAGACACCTTCTTCAAATCGTCGGTCCATCGTGCCGCAGGACGTCCTACATTACGTTTGCCTAAGCGTGGTCTCCACTCTAATACTTGTCTGCTCCATCGACCATCTGTCTGTCTGCAGACTAATAATAATTCGTTTAGCAACGTTGGTGACTTTAGTTCTCTGGCGAATGACATCGTTACGAATTTTATCCAACAGAGATACAACCTTAAGCTTGTGAACCAGCCCTACGGTGAGCCCACGTTTCGGCTCCGTAAATGTGAAAAGCTTTACGAAAATAAATTTGATCAGTTTCTACTTTCTCGCCATGTCTATTGTAATACGACTTACGAGATCTATTATTATCATAGCCACATAATATCATTTTTAATACATACCTACAATAATATTTGTGTTTCAAGTTTTAACATCACTGAATTTCCTACCTCAGACCTCCGCATTGCCATGAATAAAATACGGTTATGTCGATTAATGATAGGCATTACCGCATTTAATTCATGATAATATTATGTTTTGAATACAAATTGAATTAATGATTTAAATACAGAATTTGTGATTCATTTGGTTCAACATCTTACCATAATAGAAAATTACATACAAGCAAATGAATACGCCGGTTCTTCTCGCCGGGCTAGTTTCCGAACCGGTGGTAGGCATCATGTAGGACAATTCTATAAGTGTTATATTATAACCTACATGGAAATAAAAATTTTGAGTTTGAAAAAAAAAAAAAAATATAATTTTAATACTTACCTACCTAAATCTATGAAATTTCTATGACTTGTATTCTATTGTTTTGTATGTTGTTTAACATCATAATAAGTTTCTTAGCATAACTCAATTCATAAGATATGAGACCGAGCGGTTTTTTTTAAAATATTAAAAATGAAACACTTTAATATAAAATAATAAAAATACTTTAATAATATCTCCAAGATATATTATTATGTCCACTGAATTAATAGGTATTTAATAAAATACCTACCTATGTACTGTATAATGTTTCTAATAATCGAAACTTAATTTGAATAAAGAACAAAATCTCCCGCTCCGGATGACCAGAGACAATATTTAATTGTTTTTTCTGTCGCGTGCCAGTGCTCAACAACATGTTATGGAGGGGCCGGGCCGCCCGCCGCACGGTGGGTCGAAAATCGGCTTTCATAGACATAGAAATGAAATCTCGAAAGTGACAAATTTTTTGATGGATATTGCTTCGGTTTAGTATAACTATGTAGAAAATGAAGTTTGAGATAATTTGGCCCAAAAATGAGGGAGTAATAATTTATTTACGAAAAACTTGTATGGAGCCAACATGAAAAATTCAATTATTTCAAAAACGGCAAGTTTAACCGTAATATCCTGACAGATGGTTATAGTACTAATTATTCATGATTTTTTGGCATACATCATATAACGGTTTTAGCTGCTCTTTTTTTTTAAAAAATCGTCGAAATTTTTTGAAAAAAAGTCACCCTGTATTATTGCACGATTCGATAGTGTTACTATTAAGGAACAATTTCTGGAAAGTAATGGTATACGGCAAATTTGAGGAAAGTGTTGAATTTTAATAAACTCCTTCATATTTTGAACAAATGTATGAACAATTATATAAAATGCTAAAATTTAGCACTTTCCTTAACTTTCTCACATATAGTTAAGAATCAAACGAACTTACCTTGTGAAGTTTGATTCCAATTATGCGAGGGTCTTAACCGAAGACGATTACATAATTTACTTGCAGCAGTACATGAGTAGGTGCCATCCTTATCACACATTTAGAGTAAGTAACGAGCTAGAAAGAGAAAACAACATACCTGTTTCATCCCACCACTCCCACGCCACCTGGCCGTGGGGGGTGGCGTGACAATTCATTATTTTAGAGACGTGAGATTTTGTGTTGTTATTGGCCATTTTATTTTTAAGATTAAAGTGGATCTGGGTGGGATGGGACGATGTAATCGTCTTCGGTTAAGACCCTCGCATAATTGGAATCAAACTTCACAAGGTAAGTTCGTTTGATTCTTAATTATACTTCGGGTCTTAACCGAAGACGATTACATAATTTACTTGCAGATGTTTAGAGCTGCAGTTTTTATTAACATGTAACAGTATAATTATAATACAAAAGGTAAGAAGTAAAAATAAAATGTGTCACTCAATGTACTATGACTTTTAATACTTAAGTGAATACCTGGTCGATAAATTTCTAAATTACTAATTTGTTAATGAATATTAAATACTGCGTTAACAAAGTCATTTGGATTCGCATATTCGACTTCCCTGAAATAATATTTGAGGAACACATTAGATGAATCACTCCAGCCTGCAGCCTTGCGAACCACCTCTAAATTTACCCCGGACCTGTAGGCGGTAGATGTGGATGCCGACTTGGTGCTGTGGGCACCGAATATAGATATATCTATGCCACTATCTTGTAAGACCTTTTTTACCCAGTGTGATAGAGTCTGAGTTCCCACTTTGTTATGTGGTTTACGTATTCCTACAAAAAGATGTTCATCATTTTTTCGCAAATCCCGGGTTCTTTCTATATAGATATTTAAAGCTAAAGCTGGGCAAATACTAGGGTTTTCACGAATAAACGGTAATTTTATCAGTGGTTGGTGAGTTCCAGGTCTTGACGTCTTAATTAAGTCTGTAATTTTTATAACAATTGCATCTTCTTTAAAAACTAAATTTGGTAATTTAATTAAGCTAATTGTCTGCAATCGCTGAGCAGATGCTATACATAAAAGGGTACAAGTTTTATATGCCAGGTTAGATAAAGTGATCGTTTCGTATGGATACATCTTAGATAAGTAGTTTAAAACGACATTAGTGTCCCAAGTGGAATCGTATTTAGGTGTAGGGGGGCTAAGTCTGTATACGCCCTTCATAAACCTATTAATAATATCATTTAAAGTAACGTTTGTACCCAAAATTATTGACAACGCTGATCTATATGTATTTAAACTACTATAACTAGCTCCTTTGTTAAATTTTTGTGTTAAAAATGACATTACACTATAACTATTAGCTTCAAAAATATTAATATTATTAATCATACAATATGACCACCAAGATTGTAAAGAGCTACTATACTGACGTAAAGTTTTTGGTGCAAGTGATGCCATCATTATTTCTAAAGAGGTAAGTGGTACGCCGCGCCGGATCATCGATTCCCGGATAATTTCGCTGCCACCAGGACAAGGTTCGTATGAAGTGGGTGGCAGGCCCTCTGAAAATGGATCCAGTTTCCAAGATGAGTATCTGGCGCATTTATTGTTTTGAGCACTTGCGAAAATGTCAAACTCAGGTTTACCTAACAATTCCGTTATTCGCACAAAGATCGTTTCACTGATTTCCCATTCCGTGTCTATATTAAATCGTCGAGATTCCCTGTCAGCTATAACGTTATCCGAAGATTTTATATAGGAAGCGAATATAAAGATATTCCTATATTCACACCATTGCCATAATATATTTCGAGTTAATTCATTTAAGTGAGGGTGTTGAACACCGCCCATTCGATTTATGTAACTTATAGCAGTGGTGTTGTCGATTCTCAATAAAATATCACAATTGCGTAAGTCAGGAGTAAATATCTTAAGTCCGTAATAAGCTTTTAGTTCAAGCGTATTTATATCAAGATCTAATTCTGATTCAGTCCAGTTTCCATTCGCCCGCCGATCTCCGCATGCGACACCCCACCCTGTATTAGAAGCGTCACTGAATATTTCCAAAAGATAATTATTGCTTTTTCGAATTGGGCTAAATGATGAATGAATATTTTTTATCCACCATGAAAATTCATTTTTTAAATAATGTTTTATATTCATTTGTTTATTATAATCATCAGTAAAATTTAGTGCTAAGTATTTTTCACGTTCGAACAACTTAGTGTATATCCAGCCGTAACTTACGGCTGGGCATGCGGAAGTCAGCAGACCAATGAATTCTGAGAAATATCTAATAGTACATTTGTTTTTGCGCATGAACTCATTTTCTTCTCCTCTGGTAGGGTAATAGTCATGCGGTTGGTGTCCAAAAAAAAACCTAAGAATTTACAGGTGGTATTCGGTTCCATAACACTCTTTTGAGTGTTTATTACAAAGCCTAAAGATTCCAATGTTTCTCTGGTTTTTGTGACGTTAAAAACACATTCAGTATATGAACTACCAATACATAGGACATCGTCTAAATACGCCACTGATATTAATCCTAATGAGCGCAAATATTGTAAAACTGGTTTCATCAGTTTTGTGAAAACATAAGGTGCGGTGCAAAGGCCGAACGGGAGAACATTAAATTGGTATAATTGAGATTTCCATTCAAAACGCAACATCTTTCTATCTTCTTTATCGACTGCAATTAAGAAATAAGCGTCTTGTAAATCAATAGAACTCATATAATAGTTATTTTGTAATAATTTTAGGGCGGTACGATAGTCCTCCATCTTAAAATGATCCGCCTTAATATACTTATTAAGCTGTTTTAAATTTAGAATAAATCTATGTGTCCCGTTCGGCTTAGGCACCGTGAAAATCGGTGAAAGAAATTGACCTTCACAATGTGTGCAAGGTGAAATGAAATTAGACTCTAATAAGTCACAAATACAATTATCGATGATAGCCATTTGAGACTTAGAATTACAGGCACTATTTTTTGGTTTAACTGTTTGCACTGATTCTTCTTTAAATGGTATTTTATAACCTTCGACCCAGCTTAGAATAGTACAGTCATCAGTAAACTCAGTCCACTTATTATAAAAATACTTCAAACGTCCGGCAATGATAATTACCTGTGTATCTTCTATCGTCTCCTCGTTTGCTGCCGGGAGTAGCCGGTGTGACGTTGTCGGCCTCGCGCTGCAGCCTGGCGGTTGTCCCGCGGCGGCGGCGGCGGGGGCGGCGGCGGCCGGCGGGGAGCGGGGGCCGTCCGGGGCTCCGTCGCCGCCGCACGCGGAGTCCCCCTCGAGTTTAAAGTTCCTCTCTGAGGCTGTACGACTACTGGAGTCCTGTATGGTGGGCGTGGCCTAGACTTCATCTCAGATGCAGTCTTCGTTATGGCTTTTGATGATTTTAGGTGCTCAGCTAGGTCAGAGCCAAAGAGATTTTCGTTGATCTTTGTGTCCTTAACGGTATCTCTAATATTCCTGTTTAGGACATTGAGAATCGCGTATCTACGAGATAATGACTCCCTGTAATGATTGTCGCAGAGAAGTCTCCCAGCGTCGCTCAAGGTTTTTATTATTTCGGGAGGGACAATATTATTAGATGTCCAAACCCAGTTGAGTACTTGTCCGAGGGCTGTGAGACCGGATCCCAGTTGGTTCTGTTTATTTTGGCGGTATAAGTCCTGTTTCACATTTAAATCAGACAGGGCAGCCTTAATTTCTGGGTTAAGTTTGGGCGCGCAGATATTTGTACAGTTGTCCGGCGGTAGGTAAAGTTTTAGTAAGTCCGCCACGGTCTCCTTCTGTAGCCCGTTAGTGAGGATATGTGCCCATCTTGGTACAATATCCTTATGTAAACCCTCACCATGACTTTTTTTATCAGCGGGATCTTCGCCTAAGAGGTTTAAAATTTCAGGTTCCAAGCTAGTCACCGCGTCCCCGTTACTAGCCTCTGGCTGTAGTTCTGGTAAGGTAAGTGACGGGGTAAGTGACGGGGCATCTGCCTCCATTAGGGTCGACACATTGTCTGGTATGACGACTACAGACTCCATCTGTGGGCGCTCCTCATCATTGTTAAGATCGTCCAAAGCTTCCTGATTTGGAAGGTCATCGACTAGAAGGGAAAATAAAACCCTGCTTAGTCTTAAGATACACCTAAATAGGAGGTAGAATAATAAACAGTAGCAGCGGGAGTAAAATATCGCGTATTACGTAATATGATTATTTGAATTCACTTAACGAATTCTATTTATAAAATTGTTTCTTTTGTTTAAATTTTATAACACTTTCGTGGAGTGTAATAGTTCAGGCCTGGGTCCAAGCTAGGCTACCCATAAACTTGTTTGGGTCCAAGATAGGTACCCAATATAAGCAACAGGTCCAAGATAGGTACCCGTGCATTTGTCTAGGTTCTAGAAAAACGCTAATAGAAGCAACGGGCCCAAGTTAGGTACCCATGTCCAACGGGGCTCAGTCTCGAATAAGTCCCGGCGCTGTGGCAGTTATCTGGCTCACAAAATATTATGTGTATATCATGCACTTAAATCATAGATTGGACCGTGGCTAGTCGACGTTTTGTTAACACTATTGTAACCACTATATCAGTTAAAATTATTAATGCATAAAGACAACGACATTTACAATTTTCGCCAATCAAATTTTTATTGAAGTAAGTAGGTAGTTAAAAATGTTGAACAGAAGACTAAATTTGCTACCTGGATAATAGCTATCGTATTCCGGTTCTGAAAAATCCGTCGAAGTGCTCGAGGAAACCGACGGGGAATGTTCTCGTTTTCTTCTTTTTTCTTTCAACTTATCTCTCAATCTTTTAACTTTTTTGGCCAACCTATTATAATCACTGTCCACGGAACGATCACGTTTTCTTTTCGACATAATCTACTGATCGTATAAAACCAAAAAAAAAATGAAAAATAACGATTAAAAAAAGAAAATTGTGTGACTCGGACGACACAAAATCACGTAATGAATTGTCACGCCACCCCCCACGGCCAGGTGGCGTGGGAGTGGTGGGATGAAACAGGTATGTTGTTTTCTCTTTCTAGCTCGTTACTTACTCTAAATGTGTGATAAGGATGGCACCTACTCATGTACTGCTGCAAGTAAATTATGTAATCGTCTTCGGTTAAGACCCGAAGTATAATTACTTCCCAGCAATTGTTATTACGACTTTGACTTGATTGACTTTTTTTTCAAAATTAACGGATTCGAATCCCAACCAAGGATGTTGACTTGGCGATAATTTGATAATGCAGTTATATTCGTCGTACACTGTGAAGTGAAGGAAAATTATGTCAGAGTAATTTCTTCCCAAAAATAGTGGATTTATAACTTTTTTATAGAAAATTTTCTATAGAGCCAATGAGAAAAATCCAATTATCTTCAAAACGGCGAGATAAATCCTCATATCCTTACACGTTATTATAGTACTATGTGATTTTTTGACATAGTTCATGAAACGTTTCTATTTGCCATTTCTTTAATTATCTACTAATTTTGAAAAAAAAACTCACCCTGTATTATTGCAGCATTCGATAGTCTTGCTAGTAAAGAATAATTGCTGGGAAGTAATTACATATGAGAAAGTTGAGGAAAGAACTAAATTTTAGCATTTTATATTATTTTTCATACATTTGTTCAAATTATAAAGAAGTTTATTGAAATTTAACACTTTCTTCAAGTTTGCCGTATACCATTACTTTCCAGAAATTGTTCTTTACTAGCAAGACCATCGAATGGTGCAATAATACAGGGTGACTTTTTTTCAAAATTAATATTTCGATAATTAAAAAAAATGGCAAATAGAAACGTTTCATGAACTATGTCAAAAAATCACGAATAAATAGTACTATAATAACGTGTAAGGATATGAGGATTTATCTCGCCGTTTTGAAGATAATTGGATTTTTCTCATTGGCTCTATAGAAAATTTTCTATAAAAAAGTTATAAATCCAGTATTTTTGGGAAGAAATTACTCTGACATAATTTTCCTTCACTTCACAGTGTACAACGAATATAACTGCATTATCAAATTATCGCCAAGTCAACATCCTTGGTTGGGATTCGAATCCGTTAATTTTGAAAAAAAAGTCACCCTGTATTATTGCAGCATTCGATAGTCTTGCTAGTAAATAACAATTGCTGGGAAGTAACTATATGTGAGAAAGTTAAGGAAAGTGCTAAATTTTAGCATTTTATATAATTGTTCATACATTTGTTCAAAATATGAAGGAGTTTATTAAAATTCAACACTTTCCTCAAATTTGCCGTATACCATTACTTTCCAGAAATTGTTCCTTAATAGTAACACTATCGAATCGTGCAATAATACAGGGTGACTTTTTTTCAAAAAATTTCGACGATTTTTAAAAAAAAAAGAGCAGCTAAAACCGTTATATGATGTATGCCAAAAAATCATGAATAATTAGTACTATAACCATCTGTCAGGATATTACGGTTAAACTTGCCGTTTTTGAAATAATTGAATTTTTCATGTTGGCTCCATACAAGTTTTTCGTAAATAAATTATTACTTCCTCATTTTTGGGCCAAATTATCTCAAACTTCATTTTCTATATAGTAATACTAAACTGAAGCAATATCCATCAAAAAATTTGTCACTTTCGAGATTTCATTTCTATGTCTATGAAAGCCGATTTTCGACCCACTGTGCGCCGGGCCAACAATGGATGACAAATTGCCGTTGACAAAGGAATCAGGTTTATTGGCGACGTTATGAGGGTACTTCGCGAGTTTGTCGCATATAGACATGAGTAGAGTCGTGTTTGTTCAAATATTTAGCGGGCATTGGTTCAGAATGTATTTAAATATAAAATACGTGACAGGTAAAAGAAAAAAAACAATTTTCTAATTCTTCTTTTTAACATATTTATTATCTGTATAGTTTTGTAGCATATTAATACAACAATACCTACGTACCTACATACGGCTTAAAGGCTGAGAAGTTTTAGTAATAAATAGACATTTTTACAACTTATAAGTTACTTCACCACACAATGACAATATAAAATTACCACAATTTTGTAACGTCTCTTTTCGTTTGATTCGTCTTTATGCGAATAAAAAAATAATTATGGATTACTTACATGAGTTTTAAGTATATTATATACGTAATTCATATTATCAGATTTCCGAATAGAATGCATTTTAATAAATTATGTGTTATAAATACTTAATTTTTTAACGTATAACTTTTTATCTTTAAAAATATATTTTGGTTCGACTCTATGCCTCTGGGACGCTGATTCAGTAGGCACGCGGCACATAATGAGATAGTGAGGTAGCGCGTAATATTGCCGCTGCCTGCCACGCCATTATGATCCCAGCCGCGTAGATACACCTACACATAAGGGCTATATTCCCGTGATTTATCTCGCACAAAATTTCACTAATATTCCTATGATGTTTGTGACTTTGTGCTTCAAGAGAATGGCGAATTAAAGTCTTTATTTGATGCTGATATTAAAGGCATATTGTAACAGTTTTAATAGGATTTAAACTACTTAAAACTACATACACAATACATAATAATTGGTTAAAGAACAATTCGTTTCAGGTAAATGTTACTAATTGTATCATAGTAGCATCTCAGATTAGGTATTTTATTTATAGTAAAGTTTTGAGAAATTTTGATATTATCAGTTGATGCTCTCTTGCTATACCTAAATAAGACTATTCCATATCAGTTCCAGTCATTTATTTTAGAGAAAGGACCTCATGGTTCTTTTACATAACTTTTCACTAAGCAGCGATATTATGTGATAATTTTACTATTAATAAAAATTCCTTATACAACCATTGTACAAAGAACTTTATCCCCCTTAGACAAGTGTACTATATTCGAACACCCCATCGGGGAGCAGTGAATAACACAAATATTAATGAAACACTTGTCAGTTCCGACGATTAGCGCTAATGTATGGGTTTGATATTAGATCGCGGAATTTTAATCTGTGCGCGGCCCTGCGCCCTGACAGAACACCCGCAGGGTTGTCACACGGTGGAAAAAAGTAATTCGCGAGTAAAGCGCCTCTCACGGCCAGGGCTTGATTAACGTTATTAAATTGCTAACGTTACCTGTGTTTCACAGAATAACGTTAGGAATAAATATTAACGTTAGGAAAAATAAATTTATTTTTATCGGTACATGAAAGTAACGTTAAGAAAAAGTATTGTTATTAATTAACGTTATTTTATATAACGTTACGTATTTCCCTGCCTGCGCCCCGCCTCGAAGTGACAGAACGAACATGCACTAGCTTCGTCGCGTCGGCTATTATATTGTTATATTCTTAAATATTATTGAACCTACCTACCTACCTCAAACATGGATAAAACCGCTGCGCTACCGACGCTCCCTATATTATAACGTTATACATACCATAAATACTGTTATTTACAAAATAAAATAACGTTAGTATATAACGTTAAAAATATTGTTAAGTATCAAATAACGTTAAAATTAATATCGTTACCAAAGTATTTTTATAAAATTACCGTTAATTAACGTAATTTTTTGGTGTTATTTGGTAACGTTAACAAGCCCTGCTCACGGCCCAGCCTCCAAATCCAGCAGCGATACTAATAGCTGTTATCACTGGTGTCAGTAGTGTCAATCATTATAATTTTGGCTACATGTCCGCGGCCTTACGTTTGCTGGACTGGCTGGACGGTGAGTAATGCGTTTATATAACACAAGTTCCTAACCACCTGGTAATATTTTGTACCAAGAATAAAAGAGGAAAGATCAAAGAATTGTCTCGTGCGCGGGGTTTGATGCTGCGTGCGAGTTGGGACTTCATTCTCGAATAGTAATCGCACTTATGGATACTGGTTAAACCGTCCAAGTACGAATCGGACTCACGCACTAAGGGTTCCCTACGAAATGTCAAAAATCACGATCGTCGTATGAGATCCCCCCTTAAATATTTATTTTATTATTTTTTTTTAGTATTTGTTGTTATAGCGGTAACATGAATACATAATTTGTCAAAATCGTAACTATCTTGCTATTGCACTTCACGAGATACACACAAACGGACGAACGACAGTGGGCCCAGTAATGGGGTCCCTTTTTACCCTTTGGGTACGGAACCATGGGTCTAAAGACGAATCATGTCGAGGCAGAAAGTGTCCACACTTAAACTGCCCTACTTTTAGGATTTTTTCGGGCAGTCTAGGTATAACATTTATCATCTTGACATTTGACATTTGCTTTCCGCAGTTTAAATAAGCAGTCCGTATTTAATTGACAAAATATTCTGAAATAAAGCTGGTGGAGAACTTTATCTTGTATGAAGATTTTGTCTGTCAAGTGTACATAGGGCCTCATAAGTTATCCCATCCTTAGTGTTGAAATCATTGTACGGAACCCTAAAAAGTAGCATAATCCAGGCTACAAGCTATAGAGGCTACTCGTAACGGTGCTACGACGTAACCGGACTATGTTTCTGGATTACACGTAGCAATATACAGCGTAGCTTGCTACACGTAACTGCTACGGCGTAACCAAACTACGCGATTCTGCGCTACACGTAGCAATACTACTGCGTAGCATGCTACACGTAACCGCTACGGCGTAACCAAACTACGCGATTCTGCGCTACACGTAGCAATACTACTGCGTAGCTTGCTACACGTAACTGCTACGGCGTAACCAAACTACGCGATTCTGCGCTACACGTAGCAATACTACTGCGTAGCTTGCTACACGTAACCGCTACGGCGTAACCAAACTACGCGATTCTGCGCTACACGTAGCAATACTACTGCGTAGCTTGCTACACGTAACTGCTACGGCGTAACCAAACTACGCGATTCTGCGCTACACGTAGCAATACTACGGCGTAGCTTGCTACACGTAACTGCTACGGCGTAACCAAACTACGCGATTCTGCGCTACACGTAGCAATACTACTGCGTAGCTTGCTACACGTAACTGCTACGGCGTAACCAAACTACGCGATTCTGCGCTACACGTAGCAATACTA
This sequence comes from Glaucopsyche alexis, assembly GCA_905404095.1. NCBI lineage: Eukaryota > Metazoa > Arthropoda > Insecta > Lepidoptera > Lycaenidae > Glaucopsyche > Glaucopsyche alexis. The sequence continues at coordinate 30,064,689 of FR990044.1, forward strand.
CGGCGTAGCTTGATACACGTAACTGCTACGGCGTAACCGGACTACGCGTTTCTGCGCTACACGTAGCAATATACTGCGTAGCGTGCTACACGTAACGGCGTAACCAAACTACGCGTTTCTGAGCTACACGTAGCAATACTACGGCGTAGCTTGCTACACGTAACTGCTACGGCGTAACAGTGCTCCTACGCCCTGTTACGAAATTATGACGCACGACTCCAACATAAATCTAAAAAAAAAAGAAACCGGCCAAGTGCGAGTCGGACTCCGAGGGTTCCGACAACCGAGGGTTCCGTACAAACTACAGCTTAATAATTGCATTAAATTCATAATTGTATTAAATTCAATTTAATACCTCTACGCGTTTATGAGGAAAACGATAGTGAGTTTAAAATTATTAAAAATATTTTTATTATATTATGATGTATCAAAAAATTTACGGTTTTTCTTTATTTGTGCTATATGACGTTGCTTCGTACCAAATTTCAAGATTCTGAGTTCACCGGAAGTACCCTGTAGGTTTTGATTCCCTTGTGAGTGACGAAAATTTGCGGCGTAAACGGCTGTATCTTTTGATTGCGTTGGCTCAGAAGTTTGATTTTTTTTGCAGCTCCAAGGGACAATAGATTTGATATTTCCAGCTCGATACCTCCACGCGTTCCTGAGAAAAAGGGTCTTGACACACAGACGGACGGACATCAAAGTGATCCTATAAGGGTTCTGTTTTTTCGTTTTGAGGTACGGAACCCTAAAAATAACCTTTCATTATGGCCGTAAATTTGAAAATTCCGCCTTGAAAATTCAAGTTCATATGTAACTTGATGCTACTAAGCAATAGTGCTTCAGAAAAATGCTGCGACAGTTTTTGGTAACTTAACACTGTATTTACGCGACATTTCACGTATTTACATTTCATTAATACAGCCAATTCATACAAAGCATACATTTTTTTGAACGTCCCAGCCCTGCGCGCTGTGCAGTTCACAAAAAAGCGCATCTCCGTGACCCCCGCCAATACACTCGCCCCACGTTATAAATGACGATAGCTGGAGAGGGGCGGGGGGACACTTGAGGGGGGGGGGGACTGTCGCAGTCTTGTTTGAAAATTAATTTTATACCGGCAATTATTTGTTTCAATATGCCGTTGTTGGAGTTGCTAGAGTTTTGTTTGTTTAATTTTGATGGTAAAGTGTAAAGTGGGGTCGGAATTTTGTACCTGTATAGGATATAGTGATAGGATATAATGATAAATAATAAGGGTTCACTATGGTTCTATGGTTTCTATGGTTAGAGCATTTTAGTATTAGATTTAGGTTATTTATTTGTATTGATACAAATAAATAACCTAAATGATCATCATCATCAGAATTATGGTCTGAGATCTTAGGCCCGCCTTACTACCCTTATATTATCCTTCTAAACAGCCTCCGTGATCTAGCGGTTAGAGCATTGGCTCTTGACTCGGAGGTCGTGGGTTCGATTCCCGCATTGGAACAACAAAAAATGTTGTTTCCAAGTTTGGTTAGGCTGATCACCTGATTGTCTGACAAGAAAGATGATGCATGCGTCGGATGGGCATGTAAAATGTCGGACCTGCGCCTAATTTCTCGTCAGTCGTGTAGGTTATCCGTCTCACTGGATTAAGAGAGTAAAGGAAGAGAGAGTGCTCTTGTGTACTGCGCACACGCTTGGGCACTATAACATTACTCCTGCGTAACTAGCCTGGTTTCAACGAAACCGGTCATTGTCACCGATATCGGTGTGGGGAGTTATTATTATTCTTCTGATAAAATGCATATCATAATATTGTATGTAGTACTAGTATGTAGAATAGTACTAGTGTGTACAATGAACGTAATTTTCATAAAAGTAAAAAAAGTAGAGGTAAAAATCATTAAACTTCTAACTTTTATATCTATGTTCATACTAAGTTTTAGAGAACATTTACTTTAAGAAGTTTTTGTTCCTTACGTTGCATTATAGATGAAGGATTCATTCAAGGTTTTCACAATTTTTAATTTTTGTTTTTTACGAATTACGAGAGCTTGAATAATAATAATAGGCTACTTGAACTCGTTTTTATTTATGTCCTAAACGCTTCATGACTGTTTCATTGTACAAAAATATAAGCATTATAACATTATTTTGAAACCTAAAAACCTAAAATAAAAAAATCGAACTTTGTATATACGCTTTTTAAAAACCGCCGAAAATATGTTGATTGGTAGATTATCTGTGCTGTGATGATAGCCGTGGGATGGCTGGATGGATATTATATTTAGGTGAGTTACGTAATTTTCGTAATTTAATTTTAATTTTTAATTATGTCTCTATAAAATGACAAAGAAAACAGGAGAGGTGAATTACCAAATAGCATTTCACTGACTGATCATAATAGAGTTCCTACTCTACTTTAAACGAGACAATCTTGTTTATATATAATCGGTTTCTCGAGTATTAACATGAAATTTAGTATGCAGGGAGTTTTAGGGGAGAAAAATCGATCTAGTTAGGTCTCCCTAATATTATAAATGTGAAAGTTTGTGAGGATGTATGGATGGATGTTTATTACTCTTTCACGCAAAAACTACTGAACAGATTTTGATGAAACTTGGTATGGTAGTATTTTAGGCTCTGGATTAAAACATAAGATGCTTTTTGTCCCGAAAAAGTACAGTGTTCCTGCGGGATACACGATAGTATATTTACGCGGGTGGAGCCGCGGGAAACAGCTAGTATTTCATAATTTCGTCTCTATTATATCAGGTAGGTACTTTTATTGGAATGAAAAAAATGTTTAATGACGTCGTCATAATGTAATTAAATAATTTTAATCTAAGTTGAAGACGACTTCAACAAAATATTAAAGACAATATTGTTATGTTTCGTTGCTTTAGTGCTAATTTCACCAGTCCCTGTAAAAGTTAATTGTAAATTAGATATCACGTTATCTCTCTTATTCATCGTATTAATAAAAGAGAAGGCTTGATATTTAGACAAACGACACGTTGGTGAAATTGGGACTTGGGCAGTAGACTCTTAAAAGAAAATAAAAAATGTTGGAAACATCTTAATGCTTAATAATAATTAATTTAAAATGTAACTTTCTCCTCCCACAAATATTAGATCACAAAATGTTACGCAACCATTAATAATAATTATAAGTAGATTAATTTTTTTTAATTAAAAATTCATAATATTTTTAATGTATAACTTAATAATAGAAACTGTTATCCTACTACTATTATAAATGTGAAAGTTTGTGAGGATGGATGTATGGATGGATGGATGTTTGTTATTCTTTCACGCAAACACTACGGAGCTGATTTCGATAGAATGGTAGTAGTTTAGGCTCTGGATTAAAACATAGGCTACTTTTTATCCCGAAAAGGTACAGTGTTCCTTTGGGATACTGTATTTACGCGGGCGGAGCCGCGGGCAAAAGCTAGTACGTTATATGCCTAGGTTGAAATGTGCCTTTATGACGAAGTGAATGTCCTTGAAACTACGAGTATATATTGTGGTTTTTAAATATTTTAAATTGGTCGTTGTAAAATGCAAAATATATAGCACTATGATTAATAACGTGAAAAAGTTAAACACTTTCCAAAAAAAACAGTTTTGTGAAAAGCACGTCTAAAGTTATAAATAGTTTTCCGCTTTTCAAGTAAAATTAGAGCCAAATTAAAAATAAAAATTGCCAATTCATCACAATGTAGGTCTTTTTTTGGAAATTACAACCATTCTTCAGATTTATTTTCAGTGTTTCACTGAAACAGGAAGTAAGAGTTTTATCTATGTTTTAGTAGATAGGTAAATAGGCAGGTAGCCGATGCTTGCCGATTAGCCGTCGGCAGTCGGCAACTCGGCACGCAGCTGTTGTGATTTGTGGATTGACTAACTATACCAATTCTGATTTAAAATCTCAGTTAGTACAATGGCAGTTAAATATGTAATAATGACAGTTAAATATATGTATTTAATAACCGGAGTTCTGATAAATTAAAAAAAAAGAAGAATCACAAAAATATACCTTAAAAATTCGCAGTTTTCCAGGGATTTCATTCATTCGTTCATTCCACCTATCTAGATCGGATTTCCTCTCCCAAGACTACCTGTACACTAAATTTCATGGTAATACTTGCAGTCGTTTTCGAGAAACCGACTATATTATACATATACTTATACAAGATTGTCTCGTTTAAAGTACGAGATGAAAGAAAAGTGAATAAAATAGTAATTTCACTGACTGTAATTTAAAATCAGAGCGTAAAAACAGAAGTGTTTTAAATAGTTATTAGAATCAGGCGTTTCGTGGGAAATTGCAAAGAATAACATTAATTAAATTGTAAGAAGTGGTTTAGGTTTGAGTTTAATATGTATATCCGGAAATATAGAGATAATACTTGATAAATGTAAAAAATATACAATGTGTATTTTTATAATTATATAAGTACATCTAAAATTACAAAAAAGTTTTAATATTTTTTGCTATATTAGTAAAAAAAACGACATAATTAGTTTACTTGGCTCCATCTCGTTTGGCAATTTTAACAAATTGGCAAAACCCGTTAACCCTTCACGAACAGCAACATTCATTACGTTTAATTTTCGAGCAATGTCAATTCTACGGGCTAGTAGACTTTCCTTTGCCGTTTTCAACTATACTTAATTCTACTTTCCTACATGTAACTACAATAGAAAAATCTTACATACGTTGTGCGCCCACTTAGGTAGAAGTTTTTACTAATATATTTCATCCAACGCCACATCCAAATAATAGTAATTCGCGGCTGCAGGTAGAGCAGATCCGAATTTCGTAGTTCGCTGCGTCTGATCGCCGATTATGATATTAAATTGTTTCGGCGGGCGGGCGGGCGGGCGCGGGCCGGACTTCGAGTTTTCACAAAATAATATACCACCTGGCTGAGTAACTATAATTAAATATAATCTATATCTATTTAATATACTATAAAGAGGAAAAGTTTGTTTATTTGTTTGCATTGAATAGGACCATCGAAACTACTGGACCGATTTTGATGAAATTTGGCACAGATGTAGAGTGCACAGAGCACAGACCACGGGCAAGGATAGGTATAGGCTATTCTTATTGCGGTAAAAGGTACGGTTTCTGTGAAATTAATTTTGCGCGCACGTCACGGGCAACATCTAGTTATCTATAATAATTTAAGAAACTTCAAATTAAAAGTCAGCTAAATGTCGAAATTTGAAAATAATACATAATATTATAATTTTTAATTCTTTCACGGTTCTTTTGCCTCTAAGATACGCAATAAAAATATGTGATTATTGTCTATGGAATATACCTAATAGAAAAAACCCACACCTACTGGTATTATAAAAGCCCATTGTAGTATGAGTGAGGTGGTCTATGTAACTTTATTTTTATTAAATATACCTATGTGTTTCTTAGTATTATTTAAAAATATTTCTGTACACCTTCCTCGATATATAAACTCTAACTGTGCCGTTCGCATAATTCTCGTAAAATTGTACTTAAAGTTTTTGCTTCACGTATCCTACTAATGTTATAAATGTGACAGTTTGTGAGGATGGATGAATGGATAGATGTTTGTTAGTCTTTCACGCAAAAATTACTGAACGGATTTTGATGAAATTTGGTATGTTTGGTATGATGATGAGCTTGAGCTCTGGATTAAAATATAAGCTAATGTTTATTCCGAAAAAATTGTGTTCCCGTGGGATACTGTATTTACGCGGGCGTAACCGCGAGCAACAGCTAGTAAATAATATATATGATACATAGTTTACTACCTACATGTTCCATGACCATAAGTTGTTCTCATCAAGAATTACCTAGAAAGATAACGGTTGCTTACAACTCCTACGTTCCGACTTCCGAATTTGTTTTTGACGATGCCCTCTAATGCTTTTATTAGTTACAGCAAGTATAGTTTATTATTAAAAATGCAGAAAGTTTAAGGGTTGTATAATTGTAAATAATACGCAGATACACCTGAAGCTGAAGGAATTATATTCAGTTAGATAATTTTATATTTATCAATATTATGTTTAAATTTTCCGGTAATGAGTTTTCAAATACGTGCCTGGTCCAATAAAAGGCTTCCCGACCGCAAATCACGGCGGGCTCCGCCCAGAGCCGCCCCGCCCCCCGCGCATGCGCGTCGCTCGCCAATCACAGCGCCCCTTTACCCGCCGCCCCCGCGCCGCACGATACGCAATAATCTACCCTCAATTGACCGCTTTATGCGATGTCATTTTTTTACCGCCAAACCGATCGTTTGACGTCTGGCCCCGCCCTTGTTCGAATTTTAAAATGTGCTTTTTAATCATAAACCGCAAGTCAATCGTCCCCCGACCGCCGCGCGGTGTGCCCGTTCATTTGCATGCCAATTAGCTAGTTAGCTCAATTAATAAATTAACTTTACCTAATCGAGTCGATAATTATGTTTTGATTACCGAATTACTGAAACAATTTAATAAATTTATAATGTGCAAGTGTAAAATTAAGTTTTATAAAGTGAATTGAATTGTAATCAAGATGATGGAGCAGAGACACAATCCAGGCGTGTACCCCAACCTGTCCGACCTGCTGTACCAGCAGAATATCGAACGTTTATCTATCAACGGGGACAAGTTTGAGACTTTCGGTGAAAACGATGCTCCTACGTCTCCCGTATCTACGGAGGAGGAGGACAGCAGCCAGTCAGCCTTCGGGGTGGATTTGACCGAGAAGGGAACGAACTTAGGCGGGAAATCGTTCACGATCGCCGCCATCTTGGGTCTGACGAGTGGGGAGGAGGACGTGATGAACCTCAGCGTGCAGGAGCGGCTGCAGGAGCGGCGCCAGCTCGGCTACTTGTACGGACACGACGTGCACAGACTGAACGACGGCTTCTGCCGGACCCTGGGAGTGCCGCCGGCATTGAGACAAGGTAAGGAACTTGTGATAGGAAGTAGACTGAATTTATTGGTTTGTTTCTTACACAAAATTATCAAGCATGATAAAAATAGGCGATGATTAACACCTGTTTAAAATTAAGTGGACTTTTCTACGACAACCCTAGAATATAAATAAACAATAATAAACATAATAAGTAGGTACCTAGCCCTGATTTCCTTGTAAGCGAGCTGATGATGCATTATGCTAATACAGTCCCATTTCAGTCACCTTACAAACAATATCACCGATTCGTCACCTTCCAAAAGATTGGTTAAGAAGCTACGACGCCACAGAGAGACATACCTATAGATAAGACACATACAACACACACAACTTATAAGTTGTAATATTGATCCTGTCTGATTTCGTCGGGGTTTAAAAATAAAGTATTGTGTGATAGTTTTATGTCAAGTTCTAATTAGACCAAGTCATAGCGTCATGCAGATTGGAGGATAGGCTATGGAGCTAATTGCCACTGTTAGACCTAGAATCTATCTATATGTAGAGAATATAAGGCAATATTATTTCTAAACAAAAAATTTAACCGACTTCCAAAGAAAAATACACAAAAAGTAGGTATGAAATAAAACTTATTTTCTAAATATTAGGTTGGGGAAAAAGTTTCTTCGCATTTTATATAAAAATTCAAAAGGTTTTTTTATAAAGTTTATTTACAAGTGACTAAAGTATATAGGTGCCATTTTGTTCGATAACTTTTTGCCATCTTGTTGGTAGGTACATGATCCCATTGCTATAAAATTTTTGGGGCTTCTGATGAAAAAACTGCGACAAGTGGTTTTGGCAGTCCTCTTGTGATGTCAACCTGACACTGCCTAAGGAATTCTGCAGCGACCGAAACAGGTGGAAATCTGAAGGTGCAAGGTCAGGACTATACGGCGGATGCATTAACACCTCCCAGCCAAACTCCCGTAATTTTTTCTGAGTGGCTAAAGATGTGTGAGGTCTAGCGTTATCATGGTGAAAAACCACACCCCTTCTGTTGATTAATTCCGGCCGCTTTCTCTCAACTTCTTGCTTTAATCTCATCAGTTGTTCGCAGTACAGTTCAGAATTGATGGTCCTGCCTGGCGGTAACAGCTCATAATGAATAATGTCCTTCCAATCCCACCACACACACAGCATCACCTTGTTGCGAGTTAACCCGGGTTTCGCCACAGTCTGTGAAGCCTGACCGGCCTTTGACCACGATCTTTTTCGCACGTTCTTGTCGTACGTGATCCACTTTTCATCACCAGTTATCAGCTTCTTCAAAAATGGTTCGGTTTCATTACGTCGTAATAAATAATCACAAATGAGTACACGGTTCATTAGGTTTCTTTCAGTGAGCTCATGAGGCACCCAAATATCGAGCTTTTTTGTGTACCCAGCTTTTTTCAAATGCGCCAAAACCGTTTTGTGGTCAATCCCCAGTTCTTCAGCTACATCGTAACTACTAATATGCCGATCTTGCTCCACTTTTTCAAAAATGGCAACAGTTTTGTCCGTAACAGGGCGACCAGAGCGACGTGCATCTTTGATATCAAAATTTCCGGATTGAAAACGCTTAAACCAAATTTGCGCTACTCTCACAGATACTGCATTAGGTCCATAAACATCACAATTTTTTTTCGCGGCTTGTGTTGCATTTTTACCTTTTTTGTAATAAAATTTTAAAATGTATCGAAATTCTTCATAAGAATCACTCATTTTAACAATAAGAAAAACAAATGAAAATCTCAAATTTACCTAATTTGAATTTGGAATTGTCTTCTGTAAAATTAAAACTTTTTAATGATACCAAAATCAGCCAGATACAATTGGTATAGCCCAAGATATTTTATGACAAGTTCATACATACTATAATGCGAAAAGACTTTTTCCCCAACCTATTAATACCCCTTTTAAATTTGGGTAAAATTTTAACTGTTTCTCTACTTACTTAATCTTCTTAATTTTGAAGTCGGTACCAGCCCAAACAATATCCTACAATATTTTATAAAACTCGACACGTTCAAATTTGATTGTACCGACTTCAAAATTAAGAAGATTGAGTAGAGAATTGCCCGGCCATCAGTGCAACTTCCCGCTAAGCGCTTAAATTTTATCTAATGCATCATTTTTGAGCTTAACGAGCTCAAAAATAAAAGTGTTTCTAAAAATTTTCACTGATAATAATTTTCTGATGAAAGTTTAATAAAACACTATTTTTTGAAATTTCAAACTGCCATAACTTTGGAATGAATCAACTGATTTTCATGCGATTAACGGCAATCGATGCAGTTTTTCATGTCCATTGAGAGAATAGACAATTTCGGAGTAATTCCAAAAAAATACTTTTTTCTGTTTTCTTTCTTTCACGATATTTCTCGAACGTTAAAGGTTCAAGGTTAAGACCTGATTAGTTTTTGGAGTTGATCGATAAAGCTGTTTAAAAGTTATTAAAAAAAAATATATATATTCACTGTTTTTTTTTTAAATTTCTTGAAATCTATCTGTCCGAATCGGTCCAAATTATATTCAAAATTTAAGTTTGGTCAAGCCCTTTCGAATGGCGCTAGCCGTAATAAAATCGATTAAACCGTTCAAAAGTTATAAAAGGTTTACATACTTACACATGTTACACACACACATACTGTTCACGACGAACGATTAGAAGGTAGCGAATCTATACTAATATTATAAAGCTGAAGAGTTTGTTTGTTTGTTTGTTTGTTTGTTTGTTTGAACGCGCTAATCTCAGGAACTACTGGTACGAATTGAAAAATTCTTTTTGTGTTGGATAGTCCACTTATCGAGGAAGGCTTTAGGCTATATAGCATCATGCTAAACTCAATACGAGCGGAGTACCAATCAAGAATGTTACAAAATCGGGGGTCTTTTTTTCCTTTTGAGAGCTTTCGCTACGTACGCTGCGGAAACGGTTAAAGTTTCGCTAAAATGATGTATGGCAGAATTGTTCCCCTTTAAAAGTTCTAAAAAAAAGTCCGCGACAGTATATGTCTATCTTTTAACGTTGGCTCACTATAACCTTTTTATACTTACCAAATTTGTTCTAAAAGTAAGCATTATTTGTGAAGGTGTTTTCATAAAGATTATATTAATCTTTATCCAAGTAAATACGTTATTCATTACAAGCATTTAATCTAGAAGAAATTTGCCGTTTACATCATTTGATTTCAATGAGTATTTTAGAAGATATCGCAGTAATAAAATAATCATGCGCGCTATAGTAAGGCGCGCGGAGCGGGCGGGCAGTCGTGAGGTGGAAGCGCTTCTTCTACGTAAATGAAGTCGCGGGTAAATTTTAGCGATATCCCAAAGTAACTATTCCACGCGGACGAAGTCGCGGGGAAAAGCTAGTTAGTTATAAAACCATGTAAATAGTTAATTTTAAAACCATAAAAATCTGTTATAACTTAGAGCCTAAAACGTAAAATAAAATAGTAAGAAACTCGTTGCGTAATACGTAACAATAGTTCATGTAAAGTCTTATTAGATACCATTGTTTAGTAAAAGCCATTGTTTTAACATTCTTATTAGACTCATACTTGTAATTATATAACTTTGTCCATTGTTCTAATTGTTGTGATAGTAATTAGTGAAATATTGTTAAAATTTGATAATATGACCTGGTTTAACGTAAGGGTATTAGCTGTGCGGGGGTTGAGTGAGTTATTTAGGAAGAAAATCCATAGTTGCGAATTTTTGTTACTAGGGAGCGCCTCGGTCTCGAGAGAGACTTGCTATTAGACAAGGACGGAGCGAACGACCGTTAAGTCAGGGGAGGACGAGGCAATATAAATATTAGGAAAACCTATTTTCCTCGCTCACTCAATCCTCGGCATTTTTCCAAGTTTTCTTTATGAAAAATTATATTGTAAATATGTATTAGAATATTAGGAAAAATGTGTTTTATGTAAATAATGTTGTCTTGATGTTAAATAAATGATATTTCGAGCTAAGGGGGTGAGGAACGGAATGTTCTAGAAGGTTGATTGTCAGACTGGTATAAAGATAGGGCCAATCGCCATATAAATCGTACTTCGCTCCGACAAGTCGACAAGTCAACAAGAAATCCCTGCCTCACCACAGCTCGAAGTAAATCGGTAAATTGTTTTCCTTCCTATATTCCTTTCTCTTTTCACTATTTTCCTACCTATTATTTCCGTGTATTTTCCGTGTATTTTTCCAGCTTTCCCTTCTACCCTTCTACTATCCCCTCATTTCCAACGTTCCAGATTTCGATCCCTTCCTTTGCCCTAGGTAATCTAGGCTTGTCCCCCTCATTTCATGGTCCTTCACGAACCGGATAAAGAAGCAGGACCATTTCATGGTCCTTAACGATCCAGATAGAAAAAATTGGTAAGTATAAATCCAGCGCGGGCAATCAAGATGTCGAAGTCTGGTACATCGAGCATCGTCGACGCGGCAGAGCGGGCGTACCACCAACAAGGAGTGCTGACGCGGAGCGGCGCACAAGCGACGCGCCTCGCGCCACCACCACCATCGGCAGAAGAGGCTGCTGAAGGGCCCACCACGGCATCCACCATGATAACGACAGAGAGGACGACCACGGCGACGTCCACCAGCGGAGAAACGGCGAGACACGAGGAGGACACGATTATAGAGAAGCGTGCGCCTCGTGCAAGGAAATACAAGAGGATAGCGGAGTCCGAAGAAAAGCTGGCGGAACTGAAGCTGGAGGAAGTCCGGGCGGCCCTCGCCCTGGCCCGTGCAAGGCTGGCCAAGGAGCGGGCGCTGGCTGCTGACGAAGATGGGGACAGTCAGTCTGGTGAAGAGGAAGACCAGACTAGCCGGGTGGAAGAATGGCTGGAAGGGCAGAAAACAAGCCCGCCGGCCGACGTACGACATAACAAGGAAAAGCTTCAGAAAAATGAAGAGAAGCTGAAGGACAACGAAGGAAAACCCAAGGAAAATGGGAAAAACCTTCCGGAAAAATGGCCGCAAGGGCGGGATATAGGTCCGCCGGCCGACGTACGACATAACGAAGAAAAGCTTCAGGAAAATAAGCGGAAGCTCGAAGAAAATGGGAAAATGCCGACAGGAGACATCGCCTCGCTGGCAGCGGCCCTCGCGCAGGCTGTGCGCATGTCCAGGGATGCTCCGAGGTTTCTTCAAGAGTTGCCCCTGTTCGCCGGACATTCTACAAGTTGGCTCGGCTTCAGGACGGCGTACGAAGAAACGGAAAACATGTTTTCAAGCACGGAAAACATTAGAGGCTTAGAAGAAGCCTTAAGGGTGCGGCCTTAGAAGCGGTCAATAGCCTATTAATTAGCCAGCCGGAGCCGCGAACTATTCTTCAAGCATTGGAGCGAAGATTTGGCCGCCCGGACACACTGGCGATGAACGATATACAAAAAATTAAGGCGCTACACAGACTTAACGACAGTCCGCGCGAATTGTGCGTGTTCGCAAACAAGATTGCGAATGTTGTAGCCACAATTGAAGCATTGAAAAAGGTGCACTACTTGTTCAACCCGGAATTGGTTAAGAACATTGTAGAGAAGCTGCCACCTATATTGAGAAATAAGTGGTATGATTATGCAGCGAAAATTCAAGATGATACGTCAGACCTGAAAAAGATGACGTCATTCCTCAATGAAGAGGCGGATAAGTGCGGCGCCTACGCACTACCCGAGGAAATAATTGATGAAAAGCCTTGCCAGAAAAGATTCGAACGTACTTATTCAACCGCGATTGTAAATAAAAAATCTTGTCCAGTTTGTCAACAGGAACACTACCTCGCCGACTGCAGACGCTTCGCCAACACATCCGTGAGGGAGCGCTGGGAGGTAGCGAAGAAGAACCGCATCTGCTACCAGTGTCTGCGGAGCACACACCGCCGCGGCAGCTGCAACGCGAAGAGGTGCGGCCAAGAAGGATGCAGCATGGCACATCACCGCCTGCTACACCACCCCAGGCCGCAAGCAGCGCCGACAGCACCAGCAGCGTCACCACCAGTCAGTCCAACAGAAGAAGTGGCGTCGGTCGAGGTAGTGAGTATAGCCAGCCACATCAAGGACAAGCGAGCCTTCCTGAAGGTCGCTCCAGTCACCTTCACGGGTAAAAACGACACCAGGGTGGACACCTACGCCCTCCTGGACGACGGCAGCACGGTGACGCTGATCGACGAGCAGCTTGCTGACCTGCTGGACCTCGACGGCCCCCGCGACAACATGTGGGTGAAAGGCGTCAGCGAGACTGTCAAGCATGAGGACAGCAAAAAGGTAGACGTCAGAATCAAAGGACGAGACAGCGGCAACGAGTACGTCATGAAAGGGGCGCGAACGATCAACAAGCTGACATTCGCCAGTCAAACGGTCGAAAGGAAGGATCTCAAGGACTGCGTACACCTGAGGGACATAGAAGACCAGCTGCTGTACCAAGATGCCCGCCCCAGGATACTCATCGGGCAGGACAACTGGGAGATGCTGGTAGCTCTCGAGGTAAGGACAGGAAAAAAGAACCAGCCGGTCGCCTCTTGCACACGGCTAGGATGGGTGCTGCACGGATATCGCACGTCCTACGACAAGCCAGTAGCATTCTGCGGTCACACTGTCGCGGCGAGTGAGGAACAAGGTATGGAGAACATGATGAAGAGGTTCTTCGACTTGGAAAGTCTAGGAATAGAGCCACGCAAACCCAGAAACGATCCTGAGGAGCGGGCCTTAGAAATCCTGAGGAAAAACAGCAAAAGGACTCCTGACGGCCGCTTCGAGACATCTCTCCTATGGAAAAATGAAGAGGAAGAGATCCCGAGCAACTACCATGATGCTGTGAAGCGACTGAAGTCCCTGGAGAAAAAGCTGGACCGTGACAGCGAATTGAAAAATAAATATGAAGAAAGGATAGAAAACCTGCTGAAGTCGGGGTATGCTGTGCCGGCGCCTGGAGCCCCGAAGTCTGGACGCACCTGGTACCTGCCTCACTTCCCGGTATGTAACCCGGCGAAACCGAAGATTCGCCTGGTACACGACGCTGCCGCCAGATCCCATGGCCGCAGCCTCAACGACATGCTGCTGTCCGGCCCAGACCTCCTGCAGTCGCTGCCGGGAGTAATTATGCGGTTCAGGAGGTACCCAGTAGCCGTAACAGCGGACATAAAGGAAATGTTCATGAGGATCAAAATACGCGAAGAGGACCGCGATGCGCTACGGTTCCTGTGGAGAGGCAATGAAAGGGAAAAAAGGCCTCAAGAATATCAAATGACATCGCTGGTTTTTGGTGCTACGTCGTCGCCGTGCACCGCACTCTATATTAAGAACCGAAATGCCGAAGATTTCGTTAAAGAGTACCCGAGGGCCGCGGAGGAGGTAAAGAAAAGCCACTATATGGATGACTATATAACTAGCTTTACAAACGAGGAGGAGGCACTAGAGGTGTCTAAGGGCGTGGACCGCATTCACCGCCGCGCCGGCTTCGAGCTACGAGGATGGGTGTCTAATAAGGAGGCACTACAACGGCACTTCGCGAGTGAAAATGAAGGCGCAGTCGTCCCTCTCGGAGAAGCCGGCTCAGAGAAAACCTTAGGAATAACGTGGGAGGTTCGGGAGGACAATTTAAGCTTCAAAATAAACCGCGACAAGGTACCCACATTTATCATAAATAACGAGCGAGTCCCGACCAAAAGAGAAGCCCTCAGTGTTATTATGTCCCTCTTCGATCCTCTCGGCTTGCTGGCGCCAGTTACGATGCCGGCGAAGAAATTTATGCAAGAAACCTGGAGGTACGGTACCGGGTGGGACGAGCCGATACCGGAGGAGCTCGCCCCGAGATGGACGACGTGGACGAAAACGCTAGCCGCAGTTGAAAAAATTAAGGTACCGCGCTGCTACGACACAAGCCCGTCTATCGCTACGAGAGAGCTACACACTTTCGTAGATGCCAGCGAAGAGGCCTACGCCGCGGCGGTCTACGTTAGAAGCCAGCGCTACGACGGAACAGTCAACGTCGCGCTTGTGACGGCCAAAAGCCGCGTAGCCCCTCTAAAACCGATTTCTATCCCCAGGTTGGAACTTCAAGCCGCGTTATTAGGAGCGCGCCTAGCGAAAACCGTGGAAAACGAACACGAGTGGAAATTCGTAAGAAAAACTTATTGGAGCGACTCGAGAACCGTGCTAGCCTGGATCAGAGCTGAGCCTCGGGCCTACAAGACGTTCGTGGCGCACCGCCTCGCCGAAATTGAGGACTTAACAAAGGTGAGTGAGTGGCGGTGGGTGCCTACAAAGGAAAACGTAGCCGACGACGCGACCCGAGCGACGCCGGCCGACTTCAACGGAGAAAACAGATGGTTTTACGGGCCTGCGTTCCTAAAATACGAAGAGGAACACTGGCCGACCGAGGAGAAAAGTGAAAAGATAATTACCGGCGAAGAAAAGTGCCACGCGACGTATGCGACGCGACTGCTTACCCGACATAACGCGTATACAAAAATGGCAAGTATTGTTGCGCGCCACCGGCCGAGTATTACAGTTTATAGATTTGTGTCGGCCGAGAAAACACATCGCGACCGCTACGAGAAAACGCACGCTGAAAAATAAGGAGCGCGACGCGACATGGGATCCTCGGCGCAAAAAACAAGGTAAAGAAAATACTGCATTCCCTACACGCAGCGAAAAAAGATACGTATGTCTTGACGCGGCGTACTTAGACCGCGCCGAGACGCTTTGGCTTCAAAGAATGCAAGCGGACTGCTATCACGCGGAGAAGAAAAGAATAGAAGACCATCGCACCCCACCGGCGGGAGATCGTCTCGCCTCGCTAAGCGTAAAGGTGGAAAACAACTTAATCAAGCTCCGAGGAAGAGTCGCGGCCGCGCAAAATGTAAGTAAAGAGGCCGTCTGCCCGATCATTATGGACGGCGGCCACGAATACACGAAGAAATACATACAACACGTGCACGAGCAACTACTACACGGCGGCGTCGAGGCGACGGTGAACGAGCTACGACAGCGGTTTTGGATAACCCGTATTCGCCCCACAGTTAAAGGCGTCATCCGTACCTGCCAAGTCTGCCGCCTGAGAAAGGCGAAACCGATCAGCCCAGCCACGGGCGATCTACCAGCGGCACGTCTGACACACCATGCGCGCCCGTTCTCCTTCACCGGCCTCGACTACTTCGGGCCGGTCGAAGTGACCGTCGGCCGCCACCGAGAGAAGCGGTGGGTGGCGCTATTCACCTGCCTCACCGTGCGAGCCGTCCACCTGGAGGTGGTGACCTCCCTCAGCGCAGATTCAGCCATAGCCGCGCTGCGGAGGTTCATCGCAAGAAGAGGACAACCAACGGAGCTCTGGACGGACAACGCAACGTGCTTCAAGGCGGCAGAAAAGGAGCTGAAAGAAGCCTGGCGAACATTAGAAGAGGAGGTCAACGCCCGTCGCATCAACTGGCGCTCCCTTCATGGGCGGCGCCTGGGAACGACTGGTGCGGAGCGTGAAAGAAGGCCTACGAGTCACGCTGCACGAGAAACATCCCAGCGACGAGACCCTCCACACCCTACTAGTGGAGGTCGAAAACGTCGTGAACTCGCGGCCTCTCACTCATGTGGCCGTGAGTCCCGAAGATCAAGAGGCACTGACCCCAAACCACATCCTTTTGGGGTCCAACTGCCACATCCCGGCGCCTGTTCGCTCAGAAGACGACGGCATCACTGCGCGCCAGCTATGGAAGCGCGTGCAGCACCTGGCGGACGAGTTCTGGCGGCGGTGGGTCAAGGAGTACCTGCCCCTGCTCCAACACCGGCGGGAGCCTCATTCCAATGGCTCCGCCCCCGAGGTCGGCGAGGTCGTGATAGTGTGCGACCCCAACCTGCCCCGCAACGTGTGGCCGAAAGGCCGCATTAAAAAGACGTATCCAGGACAAGACGGCGTGGTACGAGTAGTGGACGTCGAGACCAGCAACGGCCACGTGCTCCGGCGGCCCTGCAAGAAGATCGTCGTGCTGCCAGGAGTAGTGTCGCCTGCGCGACCGGCGGGAGAAATGTTCACGACGAACGATTAGAAGGTAGCGAATTAGTTATAAAACCATGTAAATAGTTAATTTTAAAAACATAAAAATCTGTTATAACTTAGAGCCTAAAACGTAAAATAAAATAGTAAGAAACTCGTTGCGTAATACGTAACAATAGTTCATGTAAAGTCTTATTAGATACCATTGTTTAGTAAAAGCCATTGTTTTAACATTCTTATTAGACTCATACTTGTAATTATATAACTTTGTCCATTGTTCTAATTGTTGTGATAGTAATTAGTGAAATATTGTTAAAATTTGATAATATGACCTGGTTTAATGTAAGGGTATTAGCTGTGCGGGGGTTGAGTGAGTTATTTAGGAAGAAAATCCATAGTTGCGAATTTTTGTTACTAGGGAGCGCCTCGGTCTCGAGAGAGACTTGCTATTAGACAAGGACGGAGCGAACGACCGTTAAGTCAGGGGAGGACGAGGCAATATAAATATTAGGAAAACCTATTTTCCTCGCTCACTCAATCCTCGGCATTTTTTCAAGTTTTCTTTATGTAAAATTATATTGTAAATATGTATTAGAATATTAAGAAAAATGTGTTTTAAGTAAATAATGTTGTCTTGATGTTAAATAAATGATATTTCGAGCTAAGGGGGTGAGGAACGGAATGTTCTAGAAGGTTGATTGTCAGACTGGTATAAAGATAGGGCCAATCGCCATACAAATCGTACTTCGCTCCGACAAGTCGACAAGTCAACAAGGAATCCCTGCCTCACCACAGCTCGGGTACATACATACAGACATAGTGATACCCTCGCGGGGGTAGTCAGGGAAGCTCCTCCTGTGACCTCAGAACGTCGAGATCTGATGAGAATAGATAGAGATACCCTGGATCCAAAAGTACAGAACAGACCTCCTGACTCCTTATAGATACATGTTTGGGGATTTCGACGTTGTTTAAACAACTGCAAGCATATGCCACTATGTCAATTAGAGTAATCATTATTAACACCACCATCATCACACCATACATCATCACATTATGATGGTATAAAAGGTATTTCTCATAGTATTTTACACCGACATGGATATCTTTGGACATTACTCTGCTATTTATGGACCTATTTGCAAAATTATTTTGTTGTTGTAAAGGCTAAATTAGTCCTTTAGTCACTAAAGTGGAAACCTGAGGATGCGATCCATGAGGAATCGAGGGAACTCCTCGAAATTTATATCGACACATATAGTGATTTTGACTCTTACTGGAGTAAAACAAGCATATGCTACCAATGTTGTATCAAGGTAGGCAAGCATATGCCACTTTGTAACTTACAGTAATCATCATCACCTTACTAACAATACCTAATGTAAGCTTGGCGCGTATTCAATTATACACTCGATCGTTTATTTTAGACGTTCTTAAGATGTATTAATAATAACTGAACAAAATATGTCACTAAAACGGGTGAAATTATTATTTTAAAACAAAAAATTAAACCGACTTCCAAAGTAAAAATTCACAAAAAAGTATGAAATAAAACTTATTTTCTAAATAATTCCTCTTTTAAATTTGGCTAAAATTTTAACTATTTCTCTACTCAATCTTCTTAATTTTGAAGTTCATGTGATGAACTTTGAAGGCTAAAACTATTAGGAAAACTATAACGGGTTCGATAAGTTTGTTATAGTTTTACTTGTAAAATACGCTTACTTGGAAAACTTCGTACAAAAATAACGAAAAAAAAGTTGACTACGGAACTCTATTTGTGTGTGCCTTTTATATCCTCCTCCTCCTTCGGTCACTCGAAGAGCATAGGCGGTAGCCTCGAGAGTTGTGCGGATTTGGTCAGACCAACGAATCGGGCTGCGGCCTCTTCTAGCTATGGTCCGAAGTATTCTAGGATACGTTTGAGACAGGTTGTAGAGAGCCCAGTTTTGATGTTGAGTTTAGCCAGTATGGATGCGTTGGATCGGAAATCAGTCTACGGTATTCGGAGTATTTTTCTCCAACACCACATCTCGAAGGCGTCGATGCGTCTGCGGTCTGCAGACTTCAGAGGCCATGTCTCAGATCCGTCAAGGAAAATGGAGAAGACGAGTGTGCGAACGAGTTTGGTCTTAGTCTTAAACGAATTTCTGTCTCTCCAGGTTTTATGAAGCTGAGACATGGCATTTTTCGTCATCCCAATTCTTCTCCGGACTTCAGGTTCGCAGGAGCCGTTGTTCGTGATTGTACCCAAGGTAAACGAATTCGTCGACAATTAATTCTAAGTTAATTGCGCCAGTAGGAGACTTAGGTGCTGCTTCTGTCTATCATCATGACTTTGGTCTTCTTCTAATTAATAGAAAGCCCCAATATGTTGCTGATTTGTTCCATTCTCTCGAACAGTGTGCGCATTTCAGCTTTATTTTCAGCTAGAAGCGTTGTGTCATCAGCGTATCGGGGGTTAATTAACTTCGTTCCACCGATGCTTACGCCTCCCTCCCACAGGTCACAGGTTTGCCTCATAATGTATTTGCCGTACGCGTTGAATAGGACTGGTGAGAGAATACAACCCTGGGCCCTGTCGCACTCCTTTTCCACTTGAAAAAACTTGAAGTGATGGGACATCATCTTCAATTCTCACTACACCGTGGCTATTACAGTACAGAGACTGGTTTTTAAGCTGTTCAGTGTCTTGGCAGGCCAAGTTCTCCTAGAAATTTCCATAAGTAGTTCCAGTTGACGCAGTCGAAGGCCTTGCTATAGTCTACAAAACATATGATAACAGATGTGTTGTACTCGTACTTCGTAGGCTTTTTGTGACGTTAAAATAGTACCATTTTGCTGTTAGATGAGTTTGAGCCTGTATCGATACTGTATTATTGTGAGATCGAAATAGCAGTATTGAATCGTATATAACAATAATATAACGTTATGTTTGCAGATGGCCCGCGGCCAGAGCTGCGGCCGCATGCGGGTGGCGCGCAGCTGAAGCCCCGCCCGCACCCCATGACGTGCTCCAGCAGGTAACTGCTATCTCCCTATTCCAGAGGGGTAAGCATGAGCAATTGACAAGTACGTATTCGTAACGTTATCGAAAGAGATTTCAGATTTGTATGAAAATTGTGACACCGAACATGACTGTGTTTGGCGGAAAAAAGGGCTCTTATGCGCTCGTAAGCAAAATGGCGACCGTTAAGCGGTATAAATAAGCAAAATGGCGGATTTTATTAGCGCTATTGAAGTCAGTAAACGTGTCCTGGCCGACAACTGTTTTTTTCAGCGCTATCAATTTTTGTCAAGCACTTTAAATAACGCTACAAATACGTAGGTGTAGGTATGTAGTTGTCAATTGTTCCTGCCGGGGTTACCTTAGAATACACTCGTATATACCTACTACTGACAGGAAAATTGAATGTTTCGAAGTTTAACATATAATTTCTGTAGGTCATGTCACTTTATTTTCCGACACTAACAGCTTGACTCATTAGTGATTAATTATTATTAAACTGCAAATCATTCGTTTTCCCTAGTTGTGTTTGATCTTAACTTACTGGTAACATTGCGATTTAATTTATGTAGGCGCTAAGTGCCAATATAGGTACTACTAAATTAAGTTTATTAATTGTGGTACAGTTATTTAAAATTAGGGCAATTATCTACGAATTAACAAAGAAATACCTAACCAAGAGTGTTTCAGCTCATTACATTTTGCATGTCTTAGGACCATAATAATCCATAATAGCGCAATATTTTTTTTAATTAAGTACCTAAGTAGTATGTACCTACTTAAAAAGTTATTGTCCAATTTCACTCAAAACATTTTTATTAAATAATTTTTAGCGTGATCTATCAGCATAGAAAGTTACAAGTCTATAGTTTTGACATGCGGGGTGGGACCAACTTATAAAGCACTTGGGAGGCGGATAACTCGAAAATGGTTGACTTTGTTAAAATATCATGTAGAAAATTTAAAGAGGCCTATTCGTCAACACCCCACATGACGGTATAGAATGAAAAAAAAACATCCCTACTTCACATCTACGGAGAGCCACCCCTAAATTATTATTATTTAATGATGCCAAAACTGAAATCTATACGCTATCTATAACTGTACTAAATTTCATCCATTTATATTAATAACCACAGAACTTAGAAGGGAACAGACATACAG
The DNA here is from genome assembly GCA_905404095.1 of Glaucopsyche alexis. Lineage (NCBI taxonomy): Eukaryota > Metazoa > Arthropoda > Insecta > Lepidoptera > Lycaenidae > Glaucopsyche > Glaucopsyche alexis. The sequence goes on from FR990044.1 coordinate 30,085,775, forward strand.
ACAGGCAGACGGACGGAGAGAGTTTAATTATAAATAATTCCTTGTATTATTACGGATCCTTAAAAATAACCTTGACTTTAAACCAGCCATAAGCAGTACTTACTAGAAAACACCAGCAATAACATGCTAGTCTGTGACTACTGGCATTCTGCTACCGTGAAAATTCGTGGAACTAATCACCCGTTAATAAAACTCAAGAGACATGCTGCCCCATCAAATTGCCCATGACAATAATCATGATAGGTATTAGGCACCCCTGACTATAAAAATAAATAAATGGAAATGTTTGTCGCAATATAAGCTGGGGCGTTAGTCAGGACGCATTCGATAATTACGACGGTGAAGTTCGTAAACAAAAAGTATGGGATTTGACATGAGTCATCGCTAAATGACATGTCGCTTGCGATGCCTTATATCAAATCTCATACAATTTGATTTCAAAGTTCGCCGTCGAAATTATCGAATGCATCTTGACTAAAGGCCCAGAGTATGAAATAGAGCAGTGGTCCCCAACCTTTTTTTTACGCGGGCCACAAACCCGTTGTACTCCTGGTGTCGCGGGCCGCAACCAAAATTTTTAGGGACAAAAAAATACGGTGTTTAAATTTAACGATTGAATAATAGAAAAACACAAGGTAGTTAACACAGTGAAACTAAACATTTAAGATGAGATAACGACACAAACTAAAATAAAATAACAAATATGTATTAGGTATAATAATTATGTTCACTCAGTGAGATTTTTGGAATTGTGAACGCCTTTTTACAACTTTATCTAGAGCTGGCTTGTCGCTGCATGCTATCCTTATTACATCGTAGGCTGTATTTCAAGAACCAGAACTTTAGCTAGAAAGCTGATATTTTCATAAGTCTTAATTCTGATGCCGCTATAACAACATCATATCTAAAAAACAAGATAAAACAAATAATATAAGGAGAAGCCCTTTTTATGATAACAAAACGCGATTTTTTGTCCTTTCTTTAGTCGATGGCAATACTTTAAATATTCACAAGATACTAAATTGATTTCTACTCCAATATATAATTCAAAATAAAAATTAATATAAAAGGGGTTTTCATAAAAAATACAATTTTTGTCTATTTTTTTCCTAAAATGGCTTTTCCTTGGCTGATTTTTAAGTTACAGATTTCACGCGGGCCGCAGATAAAGGCCAGGCGGGCCGCATGCGGCCCGCGGGCCGCGGGTTGGGGATAGCGGAAATAGAGGGTATGTTCCGATATGCACTGCGACCACTGTACTGTGTGACGTCAATTCAGTATAGTATACGTTCCTTTATAGCCAGTTATACTGCTGCCCTATTACCTAATTTTATGGACTTCAACTGACAACTAGGAATGGTTCTCATTTTGACGTTTGAACTTTTTAATCACGTGGTCAAAGTACTGAGAGTACCTAACCTCGAAAAAACCAGTGCTCACAGTAGAATATGGCGGCGATTTATGACGTCATAGGGTACTGCGGCAGTATGCTGCCTATAATGGCAGTCCATAACGGAACAAATTTTTCTACAGTGATAGCACTGTTCACTATGCAATCCCAATCGGCAGCTCAGGTCGGAGTAAGCGGATACGAACGATCTTCACGCCGGAGCAGCTGGAGCGGCTGGAGGCGGAGTTCGAGCGCCAACAGTACATGGTCGGCCCGGAGCGGCTCTACCTCGCCCACGCGCTGCAGCTCACCGAGGCGCAGGTGGAGTTCACATTGATTTTTTGGTGTTAATTGCAAAAATTAACAAGAACAATGAACAAAGAACAATTAAGATTTAGGCCTCCGTGGTCTACTGGTTAGAGATTGGCTCTCGACTCGGAGGTCGTGGGTTCGATTCCCGTATTGGAACAACAAAAAATGTTTCCAAGTTTGGTTAGGACAATGTTAGAAAAACAGTTATCCGTCCCACTGGATTACGAGAGTAGAGAGAGAGAGAGAGATAGTGCTCGTGTACTGCGCACACACTTGGGCACTATAAAATTACTCCTGCGTAACTGACCTGGTTTCAATGAAACCGGCCACCGTCACCGAGACCGGTGTGGGGAGTTATCATTTTAATTTAGGCGAGAGGCCTATTCGGAAATCTAATACTTACCTACTTTTTAAGATAATGATATAGTATGTGAAATTTTTCTGTAGCCAGCAATAACGAATGTTGAGAATAATAACGGAATATTGTCAATAAGGACGAACCTAGAGAAAATATTTATTACTCACACACATGCACACGCAAACATAAACTCACACACGTACACACAAACACACGTAACACACACGTGCAAGTGTGCACGCACGCACACGTGCAAGTGTACGTGCACGCAATGCGTATATACACACACTTGCACGAGCACAATCTCATGCACACGCAATCTTCAATTACAACGTGTTGACACACGTTACAGACACATACGTCATAACTCATACACAGGGCCGTGCCGCCCCTGTGTGCGATGTGTGCGGCGCACACAGGCGCCAAGACGATGAGGGCGCCGCGGGCCGCCACCGAAAAGTTAAAACATGAAGATTCTTACAATTAAGAGGCGCTTCGTGGGTTTCGCACACAGGCGCTGCCGGGGGTCTGATCGGTCCTGCTCATACACGACATGCACACACACACACACACACCCACGCTCTTACACAGGCACGCACACTCATACGCACATATTCTAACAGTCCGCTTGTTGCAGGTGAAGGTGTGGTTCCAAAACCGGCGCATTAAGTGGAGGAAGCATCACCTGGAAGTCACGCAACAACGGCTGGCGGTGCTGCAGAGGCACAGGCCTGATGGAGAGGACGTGTAGATAGAGTAGCCGCGAGAGAGAGAGAGAGAGAGAGAGAGAGAGAGAGAGAGAGAGAGAGAGTGTGTGCCGGCTCTAGACATCACCAATTCACCAAGTAGGGCTGTGTTAATGTTTCATCAAGGTACTGGGTAGCTGGTAGAGTCAATTGGGTATTTACCTATATTATGTAAAAATTTAGTTTCATAATTGAAAAAAAAATAGGTATTACAACCAGATAAATGTAAACATAAGATTTTACGTGTAGTTTTATAATTGTGTGAATTTCAAAGTTACAAAAAAGTTGGAATATTTTTCCAACATTATTGTAAATAATAATAATCATAAAAATAATATAATTATCCAAAATGGCGCCGATGTGGTTCGCCACCCATCACGTCTCCTTTCTCACGGAGTGTTTCTTCACTACGTTGGATGTAAGAGGAGGAATGTATGGTAAGAATGAAAGTGAACGAAGCAAAATAAGTATGTAAGGATCGTAGCAAGGGGAAAGAAGTGGTCTCTGCCTACCCCTACGGGAAAAAGGGGTGATTATATGTATGTATGTATTATTGTAAAAACCCTACTTAACTAGTTTACTTATATCAAATACAAAAAGATTTACTATGTTAAGTATGAAACTATGAATATTAACTTGCAAACTTCAGAATATCGGAAATTTTGTGCATGTGACCACACATTTCGTAGCAACTTAGAGGTCTGAATGTATCTAATTTTTTTTTTATATTTACTTCGTTAATTTTCAGATCACTATTAATTTAAGTAAAAAAAATTACAGGCACAAGCCAAGTTCAAGTATCCTATTATTTACAAATTACAATATGGTAATGTTTGTACAACTATAATTACAGCAACGAAAAAACGCAAGGATTAATTTTGTTGTTTTAGGTATAGTGGGAAACGACGCATGTTTAGTGATTTCTAGAAAAACAGAGTTAGCAACATTGTACCGAGACGTGAAGACCTAAGACGAAGTACACTGTTTCTTCTAAAAATATTAATTCATGTCACCCGATTCCTGTCAATTCACATGACCATAAAACTTTAAATTAATGTAATTTATGTCTCAAACATCAAAAATGTTGTCTTGCCAAAATAGATAGTAATGGCCTTTAAACATTGATATGTAATATTAAGTTATCACTGCCTTTAAACGAGCATTTTTTTGTAAATATGCGGGGGTCAAAATTGGGTGTTGCTCGCCAGTTTTGTTATCTTGAACTTGGCTTAATCTTGATATTATCAGAAACTCTGAAACGAATTAAAAATTTCCATGAAATTTTAATAATAAATGTTCAGAGCGTTTTGGGGGTGAAAAATCTAGATCTTATCTCATAGAAGACGCGAGTTTTTTTTTGTATTCAGATATTTTTTCTTTTGTTGCATAATAAGATATGACTTATTTCCCTTTATAATTGCCAAATCGCTTGGCTCAGCTATGTGAGCGCTAGAGTTTTTAACAAATTAGTGTCTCAATTTCGAGTTCCGGTCGGACTAACATTTTTGGGATTAATTTTTTAAATCTGTTAATCTTACCGTACTACTAGAACTCCGAGCAAAGCTCGGTGTCCCAGGTACCTAAGTAATAATTTATATAAATGATTTGACTTTGTCCGTTATCTATGTATAATTTTGTATCGAGCTGTAAGACCGGTTACGCCATGGCCCACTAACACACTTTGGCCTTTGCATTAGATCGTTGAACTTCTAAGAGTTACAAATCTATTTTTTTTTGTTTATAAAGGCCCTACATCTCTACTTTTAATATAAATGCAAAAGTGTATTTGTCTGTCTGTTACCTCTTAACGCTTTAGCCTCTGAACCGATTTAAATGTTTGGTATGGATAACTTTGTGTCTCGGGAAAGGACATACATATTAGGATAGATTTTATCGCGGCAAGATGTGCAGTTCCTCCGCTATATACGGATTTCTGCACGAACGAAGTTGCGGGCAACATTTACTTGTAAATAAATAAATAATTTTATAATTTTATGCGCACAATTACTGCGACCTTCTAAAGTAAACCTGTTTCATTTCTTATGAGTAGAAAACAGATTACAATTGTGTAATATAAATATATCTCGCAAATATAACAACTTCAACTAAGAATATCTGTCTACATAAGTAGCTTTAGATATTTAAGATTTACTTAAGACAAAAAATAGTGTACAGAAAATGCTCAAAAATACCTATCACTAAGATGGACGACCATTTTACCAATACTATGTAATAGATGTATTATTATTTATTATATTGAGTCCATCTTATGTCTTCATATCTCTAGGACGTTTTAGTTTTAAATTAAATCTAGTCTTACAATAGCATAAGTTATTAAATGTAATTAAAATAGATTAATATTAAATTGTAATTAAACGGTAAAATAAATACTACGAGCAATTATAAAGGTTTTGTTTTAAATCCTTCACCTACTAGCCGGTATTAGGATATTCTAACAGAAGTTAGACCGTTAACAAGAAGACATAATATAGCCTGATGGTCATCGTGAATTGATTATCTACAGCCGCTAATGAACACTAGAGGAGCCACAATAGCCCCTAGCCTAGACCCTTAGTTTTCCAATATTCTCGTGAAACACGAGACGTTATTTCACACTACGCTGGTTTTCTATGAGCCCCATGGTAGTTTTTTTCTGCGCATGATTCTTTAACTCTCATAACCGCTGAGAGGAACCTTCAGCATCATCTCAAATAACCCTGTTTACTTATACCATTGACAGGTCTAAGAGATAATAAGCTAGAAAGAAAGGTTATGTGTTTAACATAAAGACTTATGCGTGAATAACACAAAACTAACTTGTCTTAATCTGTTTTCACTCCCAATACATTTTCATATCCCTGGCTATATACACACATTAAAATATTTTTATTATTACATACAAATTGATTCATATGGTACAGTAAACTCTAAACATCCTGTCCCCTAGCAAACCTCCGTAGATATTTTCAGTAATTTTGGGGGGTACATCCCTAAGTTGGCAACACTGATACCGTTGTACGGCCTAACCACCGGACTGCTGTACACACACACGAATTTGGTACGGAGCGGACCAGATCCGCTGTACGCTCCGTACCAAATTCGTGTGTCTGTAGACACCATAACGCGAATCTATATCAATATTATAAATGCGAAAGTATGTCTGTCTGTCTGTCTGTCCGTCCGTCTGTTACCTCTTCAAGTCTTCACGCTTTAACCGCTGAACCGATTTTTATGAAATTTCGTATAGACATACTTTGGGTCCCAACTCCCAAGAAAGGACATAGGATATTTTTTATCCCGAAAAAGTAGTACTCCCGCGGGATAATGTATTTACGCGGGCGGAGCCGCGGGCCAAAGCTAGTAGACTATAATCACAAAGTAAAAATATATACTTAGTACCTACCACTATAAAGTCGCACTCATTACAACATAAGAATAGTATTCATAAACTTGCTCAGAGCTTCCTCGGTGTTAAGAGGATTATGGAGGGGGAGTTCAACATGATAGCCCACTATTAGCCCACTACGGCTTGGCAATAGGCATTTGGCACACTTTATTTCCTATTGCGAACGCGTTGCGCAGTTGTTGCACAAAACAGTCACGTAATAATGGTGTAACTGTTTTATTCGCGATTACGTTTAGATAACTCTCTAATCAGCTGATGGAAGGTGATATTAGCGCCAATGAGGTCCCTTTGTATAAAGGGTCGGAACTCGCGGCAGACTTTTGGGGATCGAATTAATTAAATTCTTAAGGTCAAATCAGGAGAAACCAATGCGTACATGAATACTGAATAGGCTCGTCGTGTGGATGGGACAAAAAAGTATGGGAGGGTCGCGTTGAGTAAAGTTCGGTCGTCTCTTTCTTTCTGTAAGATTCCACAATAAAATGACGCGACGTAATGAGGCTCCAGCACAGAGTAAAAGTTAAAAATATACAAACCAACAAATCTTTCCTCTATAATATTAGTACTAAGGTCTACTTAGTATATTGATAGAAAGTAGAAACCTTAATATTAAATATTTCTTGGCCTGTTCTCTTCTCCAGTATTACTCACACTTCTTCATATAAATTTGAATATTATGAAGAGGATGTGTATTTTTTTTTTAATTCAGTTTATCCTTTATTACGTATATACGTTTAACCTAGCGGGAGTGCGGTGAACAAATGTAACAAGAACTATGTGGTGGGGTGTGATCCACCCCAATACAAATTTGGCTATAAAACTTGTTCCTTAATAAAAATCACAATTTTTACGAAAATAAGTAATAACTATAATGTATCCAAAGTTCAAAGTTTTCGCTATTTTCACAATATTAATTAAAAAAACAATAGGTAAGAACAAAGTACCATGAATTTATTTAGAAAAAATTTACATTCCCTATTAAACATGAAATAAGCAGTTCCATACTAACTGCAAGAAATAACAGAAAATAATTGATTATGAACTGACATTAAAATCAGTGCAATTTTTGCTAATTAAAAGTAGGTACTCCATATTATAGATAGTTGTTCCACGGATATCGCATGCATATTTTCAGTTTCTACTTTCTAATAATTTTGTATGAACATTCTACACATCCAACAGAATAATTTAAAATATTTTGAGTTCAATCTATATATTATTAGTACCTACTTCAGGTTAAAGCTAAATTTTGAGCGAAATTCATTTGTTTTGCATATTTACCCTGAGTTACTTGTAAAATTGTGTTATTAAAACCAAATATATTAATTATCTCGCCATAAATGATTAAAACGAAAACAATTTAAAATTGCACAAAAAATATTTATTTTTGTTACGAAATTTGTTACACCAACTATGTGGTGGGGGTTAATCCACCCCAGCTCAGTTTGCAAATGTAAACCTCAAGCATAGGCTGGTGAAACTGCGATGATGCGATCATGTCACTATTTCGTTCAAAAGCTCTTTTACTCCAGCTACTCAAAGCAATAACAGATTTCAAGGTCACAAACAGAAAATACACGCAAATAAGTCAGGTCTGGGGTGTGATATACCCCGCAACACTTTCCGCGGGTTAAAGAAAAAACTGAATTAAAAACTTGTTTGCCCGAGTACATTGACAGCAAAAACCACAACAAAAACCTTCGCTACATAATGACCTTTGGTATACAAATATTATTGTTGATAACGAATTAGTGATGTCCGCTTTCTTCATGTGTTTATCGATACATTGTACATTCGAAAAAATGGCGTACCGAGTAAAAAGTATGATAATAATTAGATCAAAATATAATACCTACATTGGTAAAAATTGATAAAACTTTTTTTAAAACTAAGATTTAAGCTTTATTTGAGAAGAAATCTGCATTCAGCGCAGTATTTGTTGTTTATAAATAACAACTGTAAACTGTCACCTACGTGACATGGCGAACAACAAAACATTAAACTTAAGTTTACACGCTTAATTTTTTTTATGAATGGCTAATTTTTTTTGTGCTACCTCATTATAACATAACATTGTAAAGTAACATTAGTCTCTTTTTAAAAAATCTTTTTTACATAATATAATCCTGTGACCTTTGTTGCTGTAACGTTATTATAGAGATTAAAAGAATATTATGATAATAAAAATTTTGTAGGTACGTAATTTAATTACTAATTGCGCCATGGAACGTTATTCGTTATACAAGAATTGTTGAAGACACGAGCTATTTGAAAATGATAAATGTATGCAGATACGTGACTTTGTACGTATATAGTATCCTGTATGGCGAAATACTGTATCTAACTTGTAGTGTTGCACTTACCTACATACACTTTCGATAATTTATTTAATTTTTATTTGTTAAAAGTAATAACTTTAATTCATGTTTCTGAATAGTACTTAAATTAAGCCCAATGGATATGAAATGGCCAATCTAGCTTACTCTGATGCTCTCGCCTCTTATAAAACTTGGTTCATTCTCGCAATTGAAAATGTTCATTTTACGGTACGGTTTCAGAACCGTATGCGTATGCTGTCCCTGACACACGCATCAAATCGAATGTGCACGACAGCGATAGCATGCTCTGGCATTGGAAACTCAACTGCAAATTGAATTAAAATAATTACGTAAATGAATAACATAACTCACAAGGCATTTAATATTCCTTTGGAGTGCAATTGCAACTCTTGACGCCGTGTAGCCAATACATGCCAAATTAGCCAAGTTCGACACCAGAGGGGCAATTCTGCTAAATAAAACCTGCGTTACATACAATTACAATCAAGTCCCGACACGCTAAAACTCTCAAACGGTTTTTTTATGAACGTTAAACCAACGTGAAACGCAGAGCGTGTTTTTTTTGGTCGAAACGTCATAAAATCCATTCATAGTAACATGTCGCTTCACTTTCAATCCAAACAAAGTAAAACGAAGTCTAAATTATACGAGAATTGAGTTCTGAAGTTCATGACAATCACATCGTTTCTCCTCGGTGCAGTGTGGCCGTGCGTTATTCGAATGTCGATTAATATAAACAAGTTTTCCCGTCACTACGCGAAGGTTGGTGCGCGGGCGCAGTGTTTGTATACAGCTCGCGCGGGCCGCGTGCTATGTCGTGAGTTCGAGACTTAAGTCGTGACATGGCAAACAACACAGGTAAGGCAATTAACAATTATGTTTATTAATTAACCATTATTTCATGTAATTCTTGTTGCTAACTTACCCTCCGGACAAGTCTAGGTGGCTTATGGAGCGTAAAACAATCAATATTGTATGTTATTTGTTAATAATAAAAAAAAATTGTTGCACTTCACTGATATTTTTCCAAGCAATTGTCGACTACATGGAAAAATCTCAGCGCAGAGAAAAAATCTTATTCTGATTATTTCGTGTTTAAACCCTAAATTTTCAACCCCCGTCCTATGTAACGTACTCGTTGTAAGCACAAGTTTTTCTACTCCTGTCCATAAAAAGAGGTTACGTAGGACGGGGGTTGAAAATTTAGGGGTTGAAGACAGAATAAACAAAAGTGCTATAAGTTTTTGTTTGAAAAAAAAAACAATCTATTATAAAAATTAATTCGATTATCAATAAAATTTTGACGTACTTAGTACTTACCCAGTAATTTTGAGATATTTATACAATACAAGTATATCAACCTATTGTATGCAGAATTGCATCGCATTTAAAAAAGTAAAAACTACTTAGTTAATCCCAGTACCTATTTAAGAATATCTATGAATATTTGTGGTCGCTTTCACACCACGTCAATCTGGTCCCGTGTTAAGTTCTCGAAGAACTTGTGTTACGGCCGTCCCAGACAACGGACATATGTAGGTATATTAAATACTTTTATACAATTAAGATTTTTATTATATTATTCACATATAAAATTCACATCCATGACCCAAGAACGTGGAAATCTTTTTGTTCCTTTGGCGGGATTCGAACACGTCCTCCGGCTTGAGCACTGTCGCGCTCTACCACTGGGCCACAGAGGTCGTCATTTAATGTTTAATGTTGTTGAACGTTCACATTTAAATATTTAATATTGTTGGACATGATAATACAACAAAATAATAAGCTACTAATTATTTAATCTAATTAGTAGCTTCTACCCACTACAGCCATTGCTACTTGCTACATTCCCACTCCACGGTACCTACTGAAAACTCCTAAACAGTGCAAGTTAAGTACATATACTTAACCATATAACTATAGGTACCAAGAAGATGAATGGTGAGCGTCAGGACCCCTGGACCAATAGAGATATTAATGTTTAGAATATACCAAAATATTGTACTCTTTTGGTACTATTTGGTACCTAAAATAGGGATGGATTAATAAATAAATAATAGCTTTAACATAAAGCCGTTGCTAGTTTGCTATTTGTGTAAAATTTAGTATCCACTATAAAATATTATTTCGTGTATAAAAAAAACTGGTACCTATACCAAAAAAACCTGAAAAAAATATGTTTGAGGTACTAAACAGATACTAAATATTTACAAAGAGAACAATCAGTTGTGTTGTCTCGAAGTATAAAAAACAGAGGTGGTCCAGACAACCTGACGTCAGAAATCAGAATGTCTGACCACTTTCTTTACGCGATTTTTTGGCAACTTTCAAGGTACAAAATTTTGAAGTGAGGTACCAAATAGTACCAAAAGAGTACAATATTTTGGTATCTATATCTCTATTGGTCCAGGGGTCCTGACGCTCACAGATGAATGTCCTTTTACGTTACCTCATCTTATGCAAGACTAGTTGCGTTGAAAACTTTATTAAATATACCTCTACCAATAAATATTGTTATAAGATAAGATACAAAGTTTAATAACCCCAGCTGTTGACAGTCAATTACAAACAAACATGATAAACAAATTTTCCAATTGTACTAATCAGCTGATGCGAAAATATTTTCCCGTTTGAACTGAAATTGAACCGTATATAATCATGGCGTTAAAGTTCAAATTGCAGTCACATGATTTTTTAATGTAATGCACCAGGAAACGAGCAGATGGATGATGGTAAGCGATTATCGCCGCCCCTGGACACTCACAACACCAGTTATACTTATAAGTTATAACTCCTCTGGTGCTGCGACTTACGTTCCCGGTCCTTAAAATCTCCAATCCCCCGGACTCCGGTAACCTCACTCCCTCGGCGAAATACAACGCAAGCTTTTTTTCACGCCGGTTTTCTGTGAGGTCGTAGTATTTATCCGGTCGAGCCAGTCCATTCGTGCCGAAGCTGGCTCTCCCACAGATAAGCATTAGAGCGTGGAGAAAATACGAACTGTCTAAAAATTATCTTATATTGTTAGTTTTGGTAATTGTTGAGAAAATATCCCGGCAACCAAAATCACCCATGCGTCCTGTTAAATTCTTATTAAGCTTTTTAACAAATGCTTTCAGACGAAGACGGGAGAAGCAACATATGCGGACTCCAGGATATGTTCACGGACTTGGACGGCTGGCTGTGCAGATACAGGCAGCACTGCGTCAGGTACTGCAGAGTCTGCAGAAGCCCACTGCGGAGTACACTGTACTAAGTGCTAAGTGTGACTTTTTCACGATCGTAAACACGTCATAATTCAAATATTACGTTTACTGAGAATTTGTATGTGATTTGTACAGCGCCATCTAGTTGTCTCGTGTATAACTAGGTCAAATCACATACAAATTCCTAGAATATTGCGATTCAAATGAGAATAGGATCGAGTCGGCGCCATATTGTTTCTAGACTGATAAGATAGTTCAATTTATGTTTAGTTACCTAATTGATAACTATTTAGCGTTTTTATTTAAATTCGATGCAAGACTATTATTAGGGGCCCCATACATGATCCGGTCTGCCTTCAGTTCGGCCTGAACGGATGCAAAATCGTATCGTCTGTGTGCAATTTCGAGATCGCGTCAGTCGGCCGTACGGACTGAAGCGATTCGTTCCAGTGTTGCCAGCTCTGTTTTTGTGAAACTACTAAACTCGTATTGAATTCAAGTAAAAAGTACTAAATAACTACTAAAGAAGCTACTTAGGAATTCCTGAAGCCCCCCAAAAACCATTGCGTTTTAGGTTTTGTTATATTAAATTTTTTTCATTCATTGAATTTTACTATAAATTTTACCATTAAATTAAAATATACTAGCAAATATTAACTACGTATATAGTAATTAAACGGGTAGTTTTAAGAAAATTACGGACGAATGTATTATTATGATAGGTTTTTTTTTTGTGTTTAACCTAGGCCATTTTGCATATGATTACTGTATGGCTCTTTCCTACACTACTAACTAAATTTCTACCAAGGAGGGAATAAAATACTCAATTTAGTAAAATTTTGTAAAATAACTAAGTTGGCAACATTAATTCTGGCCTGACCGAGCGGCCTGAACGCGCGGCCTATCCTGACCGTGTGTGGACAAATCGCTTCAGTTCTTGCCCGAGCCGCGGCCGTGCGGGCGTGTATCGTGTACAAGCGTTGTATGAGTTTTCGCGGTGTTTAAATACAAAATTGATAAACACGACCGTAGCGCGCGGCAAACCAGAATGGACTGATGCGACTGTTCCGTGTGTGGGCCCGAATCAGATCAGGCCGAACTGACGTCAATTGGGTTGGATGCGATTTTTTCCGTGTGTGTGCTCGAATCCGTTCAGGCCGAACTGACGTCAGTTCTAACTGAAACGATCGGATTAAATTAATTAATATTATGTTTATAGCAGTTTTTCCGCTAAATAATACCCACAACCTGCAAGCAAATGTGTGAGTGCACGCATAAGCATGCGTAACGCACCTCCCTCCTCCCACACTGCTTATGCGTGCACTCAGATGCAAGATCGTGCAAACACCACCACCACACAAGCAACAATGTCGGCAAGAACGTGCAAAGCCCCACACCACCATGCAGGTTGCAAAACTCGACGCGCGTTGCGCCCCGAACCCGGAGCATCCTCAGGAAGTGGACCTGCGAACAAAGTTCGTTAGTAATGCTGCCAAGCAAACCGCCACCTTATATAGACTACTGGCTACTAGTACCCCCACCAAACATATTAATGAGCGGTGACGTAGTCAAGCAAGTTTGGTCATTCAACAATGCATGTCTATTGTTGTTCTTTTCTTTAATTATTTCTAATTGTTCCAACACGCTCAGTCGAAAGCCTTTGTTACATTTATGTAATATCTTATAGGAATGGCCATCGGGTACACTATGACCACTATCTAAAAGGTGTTTAGCAAAATGTGATTTATCACGATGACCATTTCTATAAGCCGCGATGTGTTCTTTGTACCGAGTCTCAAAGTTACGTCCAGTTTGACCTACGTATACACTATCGCATTCAGGACAATCGATTTTATAGACACCGGATTGGTACTTTAAGTCAATCCGGTCTTTATTATGACACAATTGATTTTTTAAAGTATTATTTGTCCTGAATGCGACGTGCATATCGTTATTTCTCATTATTTTAGATAAACGTGCAGATACCTCACCCATGTAGGTCAAACTGGACTTGTATCTAACCACTTCCTTATCAGGAGTCCCTGCGTACAAAAACTTAACCAATTCCTTTTTAATTTTATTATTTAAAATATTATTAATAATTTTGGGATTATACCCATTCGACTTAGCAATTTGGTAAATTATGTTTAACTCTTTCTGATAATTTTCTTTACTAAGAGGAATGGATATTAATCTGTGAACGTAACTATGAAAAGCCGCGAGTTTATGTTGCCAAGGATGACATGAGGATGCATGAATAGTAGTATTAGTATATGTCGGTTTGCGAAAGATTCCAAAACTGTGTTTATCGTTATCTCTAGTAATAGATAAATCAAGGAAATTAAGTGTTTTATTGTCTTCATATTGATTTATCTATTACTAGAGATAACGATAAACACAGTTTTGGAATCTTTCGCAAACCGACATATACTAATACTACTATTCATGCATCCTCATGTCATCCTTGGCAACATAAACTCGCGGCTTTTCATAGTTACGTTCACAGATTAATATCCATTCCTCTTAGTAAAGAAAATTATCAGAAAGAGTTAAACATAATTTACCAAATTGCTAAGTCGAATGGGTATAATCCCAAAATTATTAATAATATTTTAAATAATAAAATTAAAAAGGAATTGGTTAAGTTTTTGTACGCAGGGACTCCTGATAAGGAAGTGGTTAGATACAAGTCCAGTTTGACCTACATGGGTGAGGTATCTGCACGTTTATCTAAAATAATGAGAAATAACGATATGCACGTCGCATTCAGGACAAATAATACTTTAAAAAATCAATTGTGTCATAATAAAGACCGGATTGACTTAAAGTACCAATCCGGTGTCTATAAAATCGATTGTCCTGAATGCGATAGTGTATACGTAGGTCAAACTGGACGTAACTTTGAGACTCGGTACAAAGAACACATCGCGGCTTATAGAAATGGTCATCGTGATAAATCACATTTTGCTAAACACCTTTTAGATAGTGGTCATAGTGTACCCGATGGCCATTCCTATAAGATATTACATAAATGTAACAAAGGCTTTCGACTGAGCGTGTTGGAACAATTAGAAATAATTAAAGAAAAGAACAACAATAGACATGCATTGTTGAATGACCAAACTTGCTTGACTACGTCACCGCTCATTAATATGTTTGGTGGGGGTACTAGTAGCCAGTAGTCTATATAAGGTGGCGGTTTGCTTGGCAGCATTACTAACGAACTTTGTTCGCAGGTCCACTTCCTGAGGATGCTCCGGGTTCGGGGCGAAACGCGCGTCGAGTTTTGCAACCTGCATGGTGGTGTGGGGCTTTGCACGATCTTGCCGACATTGTTGCTTGTGTGGTGGTGGTGTTTGCACGATCTTGCATCTGAGTGCACGCATAAGCAGTGTGGGAGGAGGGAGGTGCGTTACGCATGCTTATGCGTGCACTCACACATTTGCTTGCAGGTTGTGGGTATTATTTAGCGGAAAAACTGCTATAAACATAATATTAATTAATTTAATGCTATGGATTTCCGCAAAGTAACGCCTGATTCTATTAACTATTTGAAACGATCGGCCTCTCGTCTGTGGGAGCCTTTTCATAAGTTTTTCTGAAAATCGCACTTTTCAAGTGATATTTGACAGAAAAAGGTCATTGACGTTCCTATTCTCATTTGAAACGCGTTATAAACCCCAACCGCGCTCACGATCGAATGCGAAAAGAAAAACTCACACTTAGTAGTTAGTACTCAGTACAGTCTCAGTACAGCGCTTATTGTATATAGCAGTTAGGGTTGCCAGATCTTTTGAGCCTTTAAGGGACAACTATTTAAATGCGCCACATAATACGTGATTTCAGTTTTTCACCCGGGACAGAAAAAAACAAAATTGCCTAATTAGTAACAATTTTTTTTTTGATAAATATTTTTCTTAGGGATCGAGCGAGTTTAAGCATAATATTTTTATTAGTTTTAGCGCGCCCGAGCTCATAAATTATTATGTATGTGTATGGAGTCCATATACATACCTACATAATATCGTGATATCCCATAGTACATACCTACTATGGACTATGGGATATAGCGAGCAATGTCTAGGTACGTGAATACCCACTGAGTACTTTTTAACCCTAGACCGCTCGATTTACGGGACAGCCCTAACCTTGTCCTGGCAGGCGGGACGTATTAAATATGTAATACCTAAAATACGGGACGTCCCGGGAAATACGAAACGTCTGGCATCCCTTATAGCAGTGGCGAAGGCTGGTTCTCCTTCATAGGGAAGCCCTAGCCTGCACAGGCGAGGCATGCATACAAGCCAGCTTCCCTTATGAATATTACTTTAAATCTATCATTTAATATGCATTAATTTTTTAAATATGGAATTGCTTCGTCGCATAGTGATAGCGCAAGTTTGTGGATGCATTGGACGCAAAATATTGTTAACTAGCTGTTGCCCGCGACTTCGTCCGCGTCAACTGATGGCGCAATAATGCATTAATTTCGACCAAATTTGATTACCATAAAAAAGGTTATGGGTAAAATTTTAAAATACGTCGCCATTTTAAGGGGTCGCGAGTGGTTGGGGGGGAGGGTGGGAGGGGTCGGATTCCCCCCTCACCATTTTCACCCGCCGGAAATACTTTATTTCCTTAGAAAAAATAAAAAACAGAATTTTTCAAAAATTGTTTATTACACTTTATAAGCAACATCGCCATTTTAAGGGGTTGCGAGTGGTTGGGGGGAGGGGGGAGGGGTCGGATTCCCCCCTCACCATTTTCACCCGCCGGAAATACTTGATTTCCTTAGAAAAAATAAAAAACAGATTTTTTTCAAAAATTGTTTATTCCAATTTATAAACATGTTTTATAGCTTTTATTAATTCCACGAATGGATCTTTTCTATATTTCATGTTATTTCGCCGCAACAAATATTCAAAAATAATATCTGCAAAATTGTCTATGTTATTAAAATTGTCTTTTTTAAAAAATCTTTTAACGGCCCCCCACTGGGACTCAATTCGTTGAGTATGAGTCCCATCTTCAGCTATGAATGGGTTGTCACAATCCGAGTGGTTGACTTTTCTGTGTATGTAGCCATGTTCTGACAAGCAATCATTTCCAAAAATCAGTGTGGATGGTGGTGCCATTTCCACATTCTTTAATATAAGTGGCATCAAAACCTCAGCAGAGCGAATATTGTCTGGACACACTTAATCCAACCTCAAATCTTCAGATCCATCCTCAATCATACCTAGAACCCAATGGCCCTCAATAACAACTGGCTTCAATTATTATGAGTCGACGGAGCCCCGCTACGCGGGGCTCCTACTTCTGGGTGGTTTACAAAAAAATAACCACGATGGTTAAGGCGGTAGCTTCGCTGCGCTACGCTCCCGCCTTAGCCATCTAACCTAACCCAATGAAGTCGTATTGGGCCAACTCGGAGTAATACATTGCTAATTTGCTATTAATTACCTAAGAATTATATACTGTTCTCATACATTTCCTATATCACATTATATTATACTAGCTGACCCCGACAGACGTTGTTCTGTCTTAAATATGAAAATATGTATTTAAGACAGAACAACAACAAAATACTCCTTAAAAAAGGTCCAATAACCTTCTCTGGCTCATGCACAACAACTTCGCTAAAAACCATCACATGCTTTAATCGAAGTACCTCCAAAATGAAATGACAACACTGAAAAAAGTTTCAATTTGACAGCAAAATCCCCATTAAAAAAAATGATCCGCCATTTATTGAATTCATTTGTTACAAAATAAGTGATAAATGAAGAACCGCTCGACCGATTTTGTGCAAACTTCACATAAACCATCTACTAAATAGTCCGAACAAAGCTTAAACATTTGGTTTGGATAGGTGAGCCCGTTCTTGAGTAATAAAATTACAACGAAAAGTTGCATTGATTTTTATATTATACTAGCGACCCGCCCCGGCTTCGCACGGGTACAATACTGATACTAATACTAAAGAATGTCTTTAAACCTGTAACAAAACGGACGAAATTTTGTCAAAACAAACAGAAACAAATTAATATAGGCACCTACTAAAACTCAATGAAATAAGTAGGTGGCTATACTTTTATCGTATGAAATACCTAGACTCTTCAGGACTAACAATACAACAAACACTAAATAAATAGGTATTCAAGTACCTATCCATCATCATCATAGTTACAACGAACACAAAACAAAAAATTTACTCATAGAAGTCATAGATCTAAACTCCCCCCCCGCACGCGCCTTGGTGACGCCCACTTCGCAACGGGCCTTGCCGTGCAGCAGAAATCGTAATATTTTAATTTCGCCATAACTTCAAAACCAAACGTCCAATTTTAAACATTCAAAGACCAAATATTATCTACATAAACTGTACTTAGTGATGAAATAATTTATTTTGATAAGGATTAATAGCATGAGTAAAATAAACGCGTTTAAATGTAATCCAAAAAAAATTCAAGATTTCTAAATAAAAAAATGTTTGTTGCGCCTCACTCGACATAGATAGGTATAGTGTGTCGCGGACTTTTTTGTAGATATTTATAAGATCTACAATTAATTAGAACATTTTATGGTTCTATCTTTTATAGTTTAGGCAGCGTACGCAAAATAAGTAACTTTTCTGGTTGATTTTTTACACCTTGTGTCCGAAAAACCCAAATATCTTACGGAACCCTATTTTTTTCCAAAATAAAATTTTGCCTATGTTACTCGTGGATAATGTAGCTTTCGAATGGTGAAAGAATTTTTGAAATCGGTCCAGTACTTTTTGAGCCTATTCACTACAAACAAACAAACAAACAAACAAACATACAAACAAAGTTTTCCTCTTTATAATATTAGTGTAGATGTTTAGTACCGTATTTAAAAATATATTCATTACCTATCATGGACGAATAAAACACTTTTTTATTCGTCCATGACATTATATAATACTAGCTTTTGCCCGCGACTTCGTCCGCGTGGAACAATACTTTGGAATATCGCTGAAATTTACCCACGACTTTATTTATGACTAACGAAAGCGGAATCCAATTTTTTTAAACGGAACCCTAAAATAAAAGTAGCCTATGTTAGACCCTATAACATCAGCTATCTGCTAGTGAAAGTCCTGTGAAAATCGGTCCAGCCGTTTCAGAGATTAGTCGGAACAAACAGACAGACAGACCGACTGACAGACAGACAGACGGACAGACAAAAATTCAAAAAAAATTTATTTTATTGTAAGTACCGAATATACTTTCAGATTCATTATGTAAAAAGCTGTTAATTTGAAGTTACAAACAGACACTTAAATTGTATTTAACTGTATAGATGTATAGATATTATAATGTATTATATTTTAAGATATTATCAATTTGATGTTTATAAAATAACTAAACTATTTAACTAAACTAAACTAAACATTAACCCGCACGCGCACCCCGCCTTGGTGACGCCCACTTCGCAACGGGCCGTGCAGCAGAAATCGTAATATTTTAATTTCGCCATAACTTCAAAGCCAAACGTCCAATTTTAATAATTCAAAGACCAAATATTATCTACATAAACTGTACTTAGTGATGAAATAATTTATTTTGATAAGGATTAATAACATGAGTAAAATAAACGCGTTTAAATGTAGTCCAAAAAAAATTCAAGATTTCTAAATAAAAAAAAAGGTTGTTGTGCCTCACTCGACATAGATAGGTATAGTGTGTCGCGGGCTTTTTTGTAGATATTTATAAGATCTACAATTAATTAGAACATTTTATGGTTCTATCTTTTATAGTTTAGGCAGCGTACGCAAAATAAGTAACTTTTCTGGTTGATTTTTTACACCTTGTGTCCGAAAAACCCAAATATCTTACGGAACCCTATTTTATTCCAAAATAAAATTTAGCCTATGTTACTCGTGGATAATGTAGCTTTCGAATGGTGAAAGAATTTTTGAAATCGGTCCAGTACTTTTTGAGCCTATTCATTACAAACAAACAAACAAACAAACAAACAAACAAACAAACAAACAAACAAACAAACAAACAAACAAACAAACATACAAACAAAGTTTTCCTCTTTATAATATTAGTGTAGATACATAAGGGAAGCCGGCTTGTATGGACGCCTCGCCTGTGCTAGCCTGTATTATAGGTAGAGATGGTGGTCTTCAAAAGGTAAGTGGTAAGCGAAGCCGACAGGAGTTAAATGAACCCCACGCCACTGGTATACAGAGTGGTGTTGTTTACATTTTATTGAAAACTTTGGACGTGTACATTCTAGCGCTCGTGACTATACGTGACAATCCGCTACTACGAGAATCGAAATAATTTAAAAAGACTCGTACGAAACTCGGAAGTAAAAGTGTTTTCGTGTAAGCTGCAAAGCAAGGTGATCCACTAGTAAAATAAGGTATTGCAGTAATAAAGGTAAAAGATCACGTAGGTAATCAGGTGTAGATTGTAGGTAATACTAAATACAGGGTGTATTTTTATCCCGAAGAATTAATTTACAGTACAATTTCTGTCATTTTGCGATTGCGTCATTTTGAGAATATGTCCACTTGAGAGTAGGTATGTGGTTTTGCGCCGGAGGCAATCAGAATTAGGTAAATAGGTAGGCTAAAGTTGGTACTACCTATACGATGACTTCGAGCGCGAATCCCCCTAAGAACCGTACGTTTTTCCGTGATAAAAAGTAGCCTTACCTATTTCCTTCCACATGGTGTACTCTATAACAGTGTCAATATTCATCAAAATTGGACCAGTAGCTTCTAACTTCGAGCCTATTCAATGCAAACTGACAAAGAATCATTCCTCTTTATATTATTAGTCTAGATTTGAATCATGAATATTAAAGAATTATCAAGTAAACTCAAAAATGGAATATCATAAATCCTTTTTTGCTATCTTTAGGTTTTCTTTGGACACAGATTTAAGTGGTCTTACAGAATCGATCGAAAACATATTTTAAGCTTTTAGCTAACAGATAATAATCGATTAATATCTAGTATTAATATAATAAATGCACATTGCAGAATAATGTTTTAAAACATTCATTTGTTATCAATTGCATTGTAGTTGACGCATTATTAGATACAATTAATTTCGGATATGGTACCTAACTTTTTGAAAAATCGGCCAAGTGCGAGTCGGAGTCGTACGTGAAGACGTCTAGCACATAGGGTTCCGTACCATTATACCTACCCATATCTTACATGTTTACCTAAGTACTTGTTTCATTATTTTGTACTAAGTTTTCCAAGTAAGTGCATTTTACAAGTTAAATCTCTATAACTCCTGAACTAACAAAGTTATATAAGCTGTTATAGTTTTCCTTTAAAGTTCATGACATGTACTACTATCACGAATTTTTTTCAGATTTTTCGAGGCAGCCATTTAGCTTGTTAAGGGGGGAGGGGTTTAGGTACGCCCTATTTTAACAAAAAACGTGCTTTTAAGTTAAATATTTCGCAAACTGATGCATAAATAATAAAATTGTCTTAACAACCTCTCAATATTTTTAAAATGCATATCTAATGATAGCCCACAACTTAGGGTAGACGCGAGAAAAAAAATCATCCCCACTTTACGGGTATTCCGAAAAAGAATAACTATATTTTTTATTTTAGCACATTGCTCATGCAAAGTTTCATCTTTTTACACGGAAGGACATGACGATACCATAGGGTTCCGAGACGACAACGGAGCCCTAAAACTGGAAATGCTGGCCTGCTAACTTTGAGTTTTTTTTTTCAGGTCCTCTAACGTATCAGCGAGAACAGACGACACGTCAGTCACAAAACGCGTCCAGCCGGGTCAACAGCGGGAACTGTACCTACACAGCTTGTTAGTTAAGGGCTACATCCACGACAAGCTGAACCAACTGGACCGAGACTGCCATAAACATCAGTCAGCGAGAGATTTGTGCAAGAACGATCTAGGTTTCATATTATTATTTACTTATTTTGAAGATAAAATTTATAATTATACAAGATCAAAACTTTTGTTTTGTTTCATTATCACTGGTTGTCCTCAGTACTTTTAAATCCGTACTAATCCTACTAGTACTTATTCAAAACAGCCTCCGTGGTCTAGTGGTTACAGCATTGGCTCTCGACTCGGAGGTCGTGGGTTCCCACATGGGAATCGAACCCACGACCTCCGAGTGGGAGTTCCCCGAGTGTGGAACAACAAAAAAAATGTTGTTTTCAAGTACTTTGGTTAGGACAATGCAGGCTGATCACCAGCTGATTGTCTGACAAGATTGATTATCCATGCGTCGGATGGGCATGTAAAAAGTCGGACCTGCGCCTGATATCTCGTCAGTGGTGTCGGTTATCCGTTCCACTGGATTATAAGAGTTAAGGAAGAGAGAG
Organism: Glaucopsyche alexis; assembly: GCA_905404095.1. Classification (NCBI taxonomy): domain Eukaryota; kingdom Metazoa; phylum Arthropoda; class Insecta; order Lepidoptera; family Lycaenidae; genus Glaucopsyche; species Glaucopsyche alexis. The sequence continues at coordinate 30,107,898 of FR990044.1, forward strand.
TGTTCTTGTGTACTGCGCACACACTTGGGCACTATAAAATTCCTCCTACGTATCTTGCCTGGTTTCAATGAAACCGGCCACCGTCACCGATATCGGTGTGGGGAGTTATTATTCTAAAGTGTGTAAGGATGGATGGATACATGTGACTCTTTCGCGCAAAACTGCTGAACGGATTATGTTGAATTTGGTATGTTAGGGGCCGTGCATTAATGACGTGATGTTTTTAACAACTTTTTAGACCCCTCCCCTCCCCCTGGTGATACGTGGTGAGGTTTTATACTACCCCCCCTCCCCCACCTAAGATCACGTGTATTTTTTTTACATAGTAAGCAGGTCATGTATGGAGAAAAACTTTAACTTAAAAAACAATTTAATCGAATAATTTTTTAGATCATTTAGTAATTCAAGCAATTAAAAACTATATGAGTCATTTGTCCTGTAAGTATTTAAACAACAGTACGAATCTACAACCGAAAATAATTTCGGTATGCATAGACTAGATTCCAAAATTAATACACGTGATGTCTCCTTATACCCCCTCCTCCCCTTGGTGATACTTGGTGATTTTTTTCGGACCCCCCCCCCCCCCCCCTCCCCCTTTAGGTATCACGTGATTAATGGACAACCCCTTAGTAGTTTAGACTCTGGATTAAAATAAAGGGAATATCTTATTCCGAAAAAGTACAGTGTTTCTGAATTCTGTGTAATATGTATCTACTGTATTTACTATTTACGCGAGCTAGTATTTCACGCAGTGGCGTAGCTATCGTAGGGCTAGGTGGTGCAGTGCACCAGGGCCCCGGAGCTCAAGGGGCCCTCTAGCCTCAACTTTAAATAGAGAGGAGCATATAAGAAAAAAGAAAAAAAAACAAATTTTGTGAGCAGGCTCGAGACTCGAGGCTCTAATTTTTTTTTTATGTTGTTAAATGAACACCAACAATTACAAGACTTCTGATTTAAGATTCTCAACACATGCGCTAAGCGTCCTCGATAAGCATGTGCTGTTTGCTATTGTTATTTCAGTTATTTGGTATTTGATAGTTTGGATGAGTACGCCCGTAGCACATTGGATCAGCGATAAGCTCACGTGCTTGACGGTCGTGAGATCAATTCGACAATTCCATACTCCACCCATATGGGAATGAAAACTTGACGAAAAAGTTAATATTAACTTTTTCGTCAAGTTTTCATTCCCTCTTGCCTTGCATCAGTTCTCATTTACGATATTCATTGCGACGTTTTTAACTTTCTGGGGTCTGGATGCACTATAGTCTATAATAGTTGACGCTAGGTCGACTAGGTGTGTCACTGACCGTTTCAATTAGTTTTCCCTACTACCAGCACCAGCCTTATTTCATCTTTCATCAAGTATCGCCACTAATGCAAATGCTACTATTTTTACTCCGCACATTCATCCATCTGGCACCATATTCTGCTAGAACTCATTTTCGCTAAAAAATTCCGATGACAAAACATGTATGATACAGGATACAGGTTGCAGCACAACAGTATTCGTATAATCTATAATAACTCTCAAACTTTTAATTTGATCGACAACGAAAAATATGTCATGTCTATGAATATGAATAAATATGTCATGGGATACTCATCCCCACTTACCTGTCCGGTAGTTGTGGTATAGTATACGGGTACGCGACCCCGGCTTCCCTAGCTATTACTGTCCTATCCCTTGCCCTCCTGGGCGGTAATATCCTACATTTCCTATTTCCCACTCTAACTTACCAATCTTCCTTTCCACACCACCTATCCTTCCCTTTTCCTATTCCTATCCTCTCCGCAAATCCGTGGGAACGCAATGGATTATTATAAAAATAATTTAATTATCCAAAATGGCGGCGATGTGGTTCGCCACCCATCACGTCTCGTTCTCGCGAAAGCGAAAAGTGGCCCATGGAGAGCCGCTTCGCTACGTTGAATGTAAGAGGAGGAATGGATGGTAAGAATGAAAGTGGATGAAGCGAAACAAATATGTAAGGATCGTAGCAAGTGGAAAGAAGTGGTCTCTGCCTATCCCTACGGGAAAGAGGCGGTCTCTGCCTACCCCTACGGGAAAGAGGCGTGATTATATGTATGTATGTACGAAAAATAAAAAACGTTTTTCTAAACTCAATTTCAAATTGAAAAATGAGCTACTATCTCAGACCAAATAAAAAGTATAGACGGCCTTCTACGAACAACAAAGTGACGCCGGTTTTTACCCGACTGCGCAACGCAAAGGAGTGGTAATGTGTTTATCAGCCTATGTATGTATGTATGTATGTATGTATGTATGTATGTTCCTTTGAAGCACTATAGAGACCAAACGCCTGGGCCGATTTTAATGATTCACACGTCAATCGATTCCACTTAGTCCGGCGAGTGTCACTAAAGACATGACGTTAGTGAAATTTCAATATGGCGACTACTGGACGCCATATTGTGAAAATGAAAAAAATGAAAGTCAACAAACTATATCAAGTGGGGTATCGTTGAATAGGTATTTAAAAATAATGTTTAGTTTTCTCTCAACTTTTTCGATTTGACTGACCGTTTAGGGTCTAAATCGATTTAAAGTTGCGTAACAACCATTTTCACATTCCAGTGCAATTGTGATGTAGTATTGATGCTGATAAGAAATCCAGCCCGGTAAATAGCTAGCTAGGTACTCATAACTAAAAAGTATAAAATAAAAAATAATAATTAAAAATATTTAAAAACCCGACTGCGTAAAAAGTGAAGCAAACTAAGTAGTACATAATGAAAAACTGAAAAGAAAAAAACAAGCACTTAGATGTCCGGTGGTCTAGAATTCTATAGTATATTATTGAATGAATACTATTGAAGAAAATAAAATATAATCTATTATTGGAACATAACAACTGAACAGTCGGGATCCATTATTCGACAGCCAATCTAATTTTTCAATGGATCCTGACTGTTTAGTTGTTATATTCCAATAATAGATTATATTTTATTTTCTTCAATAGTATTCATTCAATAATATACTATAGAATTCTAGACCACCGGACATCTAAGTGCTTGTTTTTTTCTTTTCAGTTTTTCATTATGTACTACTTAGTTTGCTTCACTTTTTACGCAGTCGGGTTTTTAAATATTTTTAATTATTATTTTTTTTATGCATTGTGTGCGTGTCGCGTGAACCGGTGTTGCCATACAAAATTTTTATTTTCCTAGGCATGTTGGCTTAACTTTAGAAAAATATCCCACATTTGTACTATTAATTGGTTTATGGTATTTTTACCGCTTAAAGTTCTTTTATTGTCGCAGTAATTTCGCAAGTTTTCAAAATTATTAGATCCGTAGTTTTCGAGATAAAAATATAATAAAATTTCGAAAATTGTAGAGGAATTCGGCCATGTTAACGTTTCTGTGACATTTACGTTTCGTTTTCTATAGCTTTATGTCAAAAAACTTTGCAGAGCTCTATTTTACGTAAAAGTTCACACGGCCTCACAAAAACCTGGCGCGAAATAACGTTGTCACAACTCTCCCTAACTATGGAATTCTAAAAATGGGTTACATTAGAACATTTTTATTGCGTAAAATGTCTTCAAATATGAAAAAACAGAAAGTGATAATTCTGTTTATTATTTATTTATAGATAAATTTAGATATAGGATAGGTAAAGATGAAAAGTTTAAAGAAAAAAGTAAAAACTTTATTATTTAGCAACAAACCTTATTTTTGGCATCAACATACAAAATATGTAATAAGTACACTTAACTCTAAAATCAACTCCCTTTGTTCAGTAGCGATATTAGTAAGGTAAATGCCCCCTATGTTCGGAATCGTAAGGCTCTTCGGATTTTAACATTTTTTATTACAACACTATCGAGAAATAGCGTCCAAGAACTCATGAATTAAAGCGCGCAAGAGATTGTGAATTGGACGGGAAATTCTATTAAAAATCGTTTTTTCCCTTTATTGATCTCATCAGTCATCTGTATAATAAATATTCTATATCGTCATGTATGTGCGTTGTTGTTTATTTATTCCCATTTTCCTCCATTTAACACATAGAGATTCTACCCCTCATAGAGACGACGTATGGATTTAACCTACTAGGGATAAGTTTAACTCACTGTTTCCTATTCTTATTCCTATGACTAATTTTAAAGGTCAACATAAGTTCAAGCTACGCGGAACGAGAGAATGAGGGGCATGAGGGCCCGATTCTTCCCTTATGCACCGGGGCCCTTGTCCACCTAGCTACGCCACTGATTTCACGCATTAACTTCTGAACGAATTTTCATGAAATTTGGTAAGGTATAGATCCAGGGCTCTGGATTAAACACATAGGCAACATTTCATCGCAGCAAAATGAACGGTTCCCTTGGAATTCTTTTTGCGCGCATGGAGTCGCGGATAACTATAGTATCTTTTAATATTGGACGTTTAAGTTGATGAAAAAATTTTTTTTTGCATATCTTTCTCTCGACCACTTTAAAAATGTTGCTAGTTACTTTGATCAATAATACAACACTGCAGGTTATCAGAGCGTGCTTAACCGGTTAGATAAAACTGTATAATTATGAACCCCTGAATTTTTCATTTAGGTTTTAATTTTCGTATAAAAACTTCGTATAAAAACGTAGTAGACGTAAAAACAAAAATGTTTTTCTCATTATTTATCAGAAGTAGAATCAAAGTCCGAATATAAAATACACATTTTCCGTCTAGTGATAACTGTAATCTCAACGATAACAATAGGCAATTAGTTTCCTAATATTATTTTTCCATAAAAAGAAAGATCTTATAAAACAGTGTTCTAGTGAAATATATAAAAATTAGAACAATTCGAAATGGATTTTACTGTTGAAGCGCCTTGGGGAAAAATAGCCTGTAAGTATTTTGCTTTTATGTTTCTTTACTAAGCTTATTACCTGGAAAACCTAGCTTAGCTCGGAGTTCTAGTACCTACCTACACAGTACGAAAATAACGGATTACAATATATAAATAGGTACCTATAGCTATGCATCCGAGTAATTTTATAAATTTGGCAGAACTTACTTCTGATTTAGTTCTTAAAGATATTACTAATCTTGTAAATCTTCTTTTGTTGGTAATAAAAAAAAAAGAATCCACAATATTACCCATAGATTCGAACCCGAGACATCAATTTGGCAAAAATGCACAAATTATTTACTCATACGCATAGTCGCTTTTGAGAAGCGACTGTCATTCGAACTGACATTAAGGCTGGGACTATAAATGACCCGGAATCCGTCGGGCCCTGAAAAAGTTCTAGCACTGAAAATAGAACTCGGCGATAATATTATTATAATAACTGAAACACGAAGTGTCGCTGACAGTTAACTCGGCACCATTGTGTTCGATTTTCAGCTCCGAGTTCTAATTTCATTGCTCTGAATTTTTCCGGGCCCGACAGATTCCAGTTCATTTATACTGGGACTAAAAAGGAAATATATACTGGGACTATTAGGGGCGATCCATAAATTACGTCACACGAATTTCATGATTTTTGACCCCCTCCCTTTACGTAACCGTACCCGATCCTTGTCACAGCTGGACACATTTGTGAGACCCCCAGCCCCTCCCTAGTGTGACGTTACATATTTTACAATTTACATCTAGAAATAATGATTGAATTAAAACAGCAGTTCTACAATTTGTTTTATTTCATATTTAAATTATTTATTACTTAAAACTTACATTAAAATTGATTTTGAAATGTGACGTCACAAAATTTAGGACCCCTCCTACCCCCTTGTCACACAATGTCACACTTCGTCGACCCCTCCCTCCCCCTTAACGTGTGACGTAATTTATGGATGGCCCCTTAGGAACAAGCATCCAAAGAATTTGTCACGGGCCTCAGATGGTACAGTTAGGTACGGCACTGGCGGTTAGAAAAGGTTTTATTAGACTAGGCACCTGCTACTTAAGTGTTCCTTTGTTACACGTGTTCCCTAGTCCTTGTGTTCCTTTTTTTGTATAAAACTAGGGGGCAAACGAGCAAACGGATCATCTAATGGCTAGCCGCACACGTGCAATATTATTGACAGAATAAATTTGTCAATACTAGTCAACACATACAAAAAAAACGGCAATATGGCCCGCACACAAGGAATATTATTGTCAATATGAGCTTTATTGTCAATAATATGGTGTGTGTGCGGCTAGCCATTGGAAAACGATTACCGCCGCCCATGGGCACCCGCAACATCAACGAGTTGCAAGTGCGTTGTCGGCATTTTAAGAGGGAATACGCTCCCTCTTGAAGGTTTGCAGGTCGTAATGTTCCGGAGTTTTACTCTGCGCAGCAGAAATCATAAGGCAGAAAGCCTACTTCTGCGTTATTAGGTTATCTTATTAAATACTAATAATGTGTTAGAATTTTCTAGAATCTTGTAGAATCTTTGAAAATTGAAGGATCCCGTAAACGAGCTTTATGAAAGCTAGCGAGGCGATCTTAGGAGGCGATAATAAACGATTTAACTATTTACTATAAGTTAAAACTAAGTATTAGGTACTTTTGTATTTTTCCTTTAAAATATTGTGGGCAAACGAGCAGTTAACGCTTGGCTGAAATATACATACATATAATCACGCCTCTTTCCCGTAGGGGTAGGCAGAGACCACTTATTTCCACTTGCTACGATCCTTACATACTTGTTTCGCTTTATCCACTTTCATTCTTACCATCCATTCCTTCCCTTACATTCAACGTAGCGAAGCGTCTCTCCATGGTCCGCTTTTCTCCTCCGCGAGAAACGAGACGTGATGGGTGGCGAACCACATCGCCATTCGCCGCCATTTTGGATAATTAAATTATTTTTATGATTATCCATTGCGTTCCCACGTATTCGCGGAGAGGGTAGGAATAGGGAAATAATAATAATAATAATATAATTTATTTGCAAAATATGGTACAATAAGCTGATACAGTTTTATAGCGTCTCACATATTTTTGTCGAAATTTTCTCGACGTGCAAATGTTGTTGGTTATATTTTGTTTCTTTAGTCAACATTAGTTAGTCAATACATCATAATTAATAATCATTACAACATTACAAAATAATAATACCCTTATACCTAATTTATCAATACATTATTAGTCATATTATTATTAGTCATACATACATTATTTAGCCAACATTAGTTAGTCAATACATCATAATCAATAATCATTACAACATTACAAAATAATAATACCCTTATACCTAATTTATCAATACATTAATAATTTTACCTAAGTCAATTCAATATGTTAATATAAATAATACAATTTAAATGAATTCATATTTTTTAAAATCTATACATATAAAATCCTTTGTCCTGAATGACTGACGGATCAACGCACAGCCTAAACCGCTGATCGTGGAGACCTGAAACTTGCAGGGATTGCTCTTTGTAATGCGTAGGGATCCGATAAGAAGGGATTTTTCGAAATTCAACTCCTAAGGGGGTGAAAAGGGGGAAAACAGTTTGTATGGGGCAACGTGATTCCTTGGTCCAATCAACTTCATATTTTGCACAAACATTATGTAACAGAATTGATGGAATTCGTGTATCATAGTTTATTGAAATTCGTCCTCTAACGGGAATAAAAAGGGAAAGAAAGTTGTTTGGGAGCGATTTGCTTTAAAGTTGATATAAATACTCCTTAGTGCTTTTGATTTAAAGCTCCCACTCACAAGCGATCGATCGATTTAGTCTTTACAATTTAAACATTTACTGGATTCGTAGTTGCAAGTAAATCGGTTTAGATAAAAATTAAATATAGTCTGAGATCCTAGGACCACCTTAGTATACTTTTTATATGAAATTCGTATATATACGCGTAAATTTTGTTCCAACTTTTGACCCCCACCGCAAAAACTAGCTGGTAGGTCTTACACTAATCATTTTGTGTAATAGTTTGTCGTTAGCAATTTACTTTCAAATACGAATTAATTTCCAATTTGATCGAAGCAATCGATAGCCCGTGAGTGGGGAGCTTTATTTTTATTTTGACAGAATATATTGTCATCATGTTGAAAAATAAATCTGACAAGAATATGCGAAAATTAAAGATGAAAATCTTACTCTTTGAAAAACTAGGCACCTAAATATTTGCGATTGCTGCATGAATTATATTCATAATACTTAATTACATACTATTTCAGTAGAATATTTTAACCCAAGGCAATGACTTTTAAGATTTTCCTAAAAGATTTTTGATCTGTACGTTTGTGCGCGCTAATCTCAGAAACTGCGGAACGGATTTTTATAAAATTTGTTACCGTTGTAGTAAAAGCCCTTTGATAAATACATGGAACTTACTTTTTTATCGCGGAAAATTTTTGGGTACCTAACTACCTATGGGTTTCACGCGGTTAGGAATTAGGATAGCTCTGCTTATAATTTTGTGTGGGTATTTCAATTCAATCGGTTCATACCTACAAAAATTTTTATCAGTCTAAAGAATAACATAGTATAAAATGCTATAAAATAACCAGATATTTGAATTAATTAAAACTACCTAGGTATTACCTAATCATTAATGTGTATGATTATTTATTATAATAATATGAGGAATAAATTAGAAGCTAGATGGCTTCGTGGTCATACTGCTAACTCATATCTACTCTCAAACTCTTGGCGATCACAATCCAAATTATTTTTATTAAGTTCAAAGTCCAAAACGTCTTCCCGTTCAAAAGATTTTCGAAATCGTTAAAATACCAATTAATATTATACCTAAACGCGAAATAATGTATGTAGGTACATAGTAATATGTTTAGTTTTTCATGCAATAAGGTGCAGTAAAGAAAACACGTAAATAATTTTGATGAAATTTGGTATGGTAGTAGTTTATCCAGAATTAACACAGAATAATTTTTGCAGATTATTAAATTTTATGTCTGGTACAGTTCCCGGTAGATTTCTTGAATGAACCTACGAAGTTGCAGGAAACATTCAAATAAAAGACAACTGATACGGCTGTGCAGTGCCTACACCATTATGTATTCAATTTTGGTATTGGTATTTTCCCGAGCAAGATTTCCCTCTTCCTTAAACCCAATTTCACGCGAGCGAAGCTGCGGGCAAAAGCTAGTAGTTACATAAAATTATAATTTAACTGTCACAATTACATAAGCCAAACTTTTTTCCATTTTGCCTGTCTTCAAAGTATTCTTTATTTGAGTAAAAACATTTTTCTAATAGCCAGGAGAATAGCTCATTTTTAAATTTATTGTATATTAATATATCTTTTATATTTTTTGGTAACATATTATATATTTTTATTGACATACAAAATGAATTTCTACGATATATTTCAAAATTTTGTTTAGGTACCCAAATTTTATTTCTATGTCTACTTGTTCCTTGGTTATGTATATCTTGATTGATTGGGAAGAGATATTTGTGCTTTCTAATAAATAGACAGACCTCAAATATATAAAGACATGGGAGTGGAAGTATTTTAAATTTTTTAAATAGGGGTTTACAATGATCTAAATAACCAGCTCCTGCTATAGATCTGATGCATTTTTTTTGAACAATAAATGCTTTTGAGACATCAGAAGAATTCCCCCATAGTATTAACCCATATCTCAGTATCGCTGCCACATAACCATGATATGCCATTAATGCTGTGTTGACAGAAGTTATAGTTTTAATTCTCCTTAATGCAAATATAAACCGATTTAATTTATTACACACATTCTCAACGTGTTCTCTCCACTTAATACCACTGTCAATAGTAAATCCTAAAAAATTTGCTGTAGTAACACACTGTATTGGGTCTAAATCATGATCATTCTTATCAATATTTTTGTTAAATTTAATAATTTTTGTTTTATCTAAATTAACTTTTAAATTATTCCTATTTAGCCAATTTATTATATTATTTAATTCATTTTTAATCTCTTGATTTAGTTGTCCTTTTTTACATTTAATTAATAGAGTAGTGTCATCAGCGAACATTATACATTCATGTTTTGTCGATTGTGGGATGTCGTTAATATACACTAAGAACAGGGTAGGACCAAGTATGCTGCCCTGCGGAACTCCACTATTATTTAATTTAAATTGAGAACTATATTTAATAACTCTGTTATTGGATATGTTAGTTATTTCTGTGCATTGTGTTCTATTTTCCAAATAAGATTTAAACCAGTTGTAAGCATTACCTCTTATACCACATTTATTTAATTTATAAAGTAGTCGTTTATGTTCGACAAAATCAAATGCCTTACTCATGTCCAAAAATACCGCTGCAGCCGCTAAACCTTTGTCAATATTCTCACTAACTTGTTTTATAAGAGAAAAACATGCTAATGTCGTTGAACTTCCTTTTGTGAATCCAAATTGTTGCTTCGTTAATATATTATTTTTGCTAAGAAAATTTATTAGTTTAGTTTGCATAGCTTTTTCGAAAACTTTAGAAAATATAGGTATAATTGTAACGGGTCTGTAGTTCGACATATCCTCTCTATCTCCCTTTTTGAAGAGAGGTTTTACGATAGATTTTTTTAATTGATTTGGGAAATGTCCTTGTTCAAAAGATTTATTTACAATGTGACTAACAGGAAAGGGAAGGATAGGTGGCGTGGAAAGTGTGAATTGGTAAGTTAGAGTGGGAAATAGGACATGTAGGATATTACCGCCCAGGAGGGTAAGGGATAGGACAGTAATAGCTAGGGAAGTCGGGGTCGCATACCCGTATACTATAAACAACTACCGGACAGGTAAGTTGGGATGAGTAGGTATCCCATGACAGCTTGGCTGATAGTAAGTAATAACCTCCGTTAAATACCCAAGGAGTCACAGATGCGTTGTCGTTAGGTGTGTCATGGGGCGACCCCCGCGGCCCGGCGGTTCTGCTGGTGCACGGCTACATGGACAGCGCGGCCACCTTCTTGCCCCTGGTCAAGTTACTGCCACAAGATCACTACTATGTGGCAATTGACATGCCAGGTAAGGTCTTCTTATAATGATGTGTATTTGTGCTTCAAGGACATACTTAGTTCAGTATTATCTGGTAAATTAGTAGGTATCTATATCTTACATACCTAGTTAGTTACCTACAACTACAAAGTTACCAAGTTACCAACTACAAATAAACAAAATTGAAGTTTCTGTTTTCAATTTCAAACTAACAGCTTTGCACTAAATGCATAATACCTACCTACCTACACCAAAAAATTGAATTTTAAAATTGTTCGTTCCGGATAATTTCGGAAATGGCTGGACCGATTTGGACCGAACTTTCATGATACATATTACATACGAGTACATAGTCAATCACATTTGTATATGTACGCAGAGCAGACGAGAGGTCTCTCACCACCGGCACCGCTCGTCGTCTGCCCACGCCGTTGTGAACAAGCCCTAGTACCTATTTGTGATTGACAGAATTATGATCACAAATATTTACAAGATAATGGGCTTCAGCCTTCAAGTTGATTTAATTGTACGCAAAGTGCAAACAATTAACAATCTCGCCGCTGCCGCCCAGCCCACAATATTCCTCCTCCCCAGTCCCCACACCGCTCCTTCGCCGCTCGCCGCGAAGTTCGAGGCAGCAGCGTTAAGGATCAATTATTAGTGCCCCTATCTTGGGGAAGCAGAGGACGTCCCTCTCCACCTGTTATATTTTCAGGTCACGGTAGATCAGACCCGTTCCCCGTGGGTCCGGCCGTGTCCCACGCGCACCAGCTGGAAGCCGCGAGAAGAGTGGTGGACCATCTCGGCTGGACCAGCTTCATCTATATTTCGCATTCCGTTGGCTTCATTATCGGTAAAAAATCATTATTAAAAAAATGTTTCTACATTTTTTTAATAATGATTATAATTGATATATTAATTAAAAAAACAAAAACCCGACTGCGTCAAATAACTTTGATGTATCTACCCAGTGTCACTCTCACAGTAAATACCTTTGGTAAATACGAATCTAACGACACACCTCTCAAGCTAAAATCCATTAAGCCTTTCAGGCTGCAGAGCGTGCCAAACAATTATACATACATACATAATTACATACATACATACATACTCTCGAAAAACATAACCCTCCTGGCGCAGTCGGGTAAAAAGATAAAAAGATGGAGATGGTGTTGTCTTTTCAAACTACGTTACGACAACGTCACATCCGGCAATAAAACTTTTTATTACAATATGGCGCCCAGTAGTCGCCATATTGAATTTTCACTAACGTCATGACGTATTTAGTGACACTCGCCGGATTAAGAGGAATCGATTGACGTGTGAATCATAAAAATCGGCCCAGGCGTTTGGTCTGTATAGTGCTTCAAAGGAACATACATACATACATACATACATACATACATACATACATACATACATAGGCTGATAAACACATTACCACTCCTTTGCGTCGCGCAGTCGGGTAAAAAATGAAAATGGTCTAAGAGATATATTTGCCTCTGGAATTTCCAGGGGTCCTCTACAACGTGGTGTACCCGGGGCGGATCAAGCGCATGGTGCACTTAGACCCCGTCCCCCCACTCACCACCTACTGCTACTACCAGTACGACCCCACGGTGTGGTTCACCTTTACGCATGAAGAATACTACGAACACAAGTTAGTTTTCTAACTGAAAAAACGATGAACATGGGGTAATGACCGTAATGTATGATATTGTAAGTAATTACCAATCAAATTTGTTACTTTATGCTGTTCTAGATGGGATGTCCAAAGAAATAAAACTTTTAGCTACGAGAAAGCAGTTAATTTAGTGATGACAAAAAGAAAATTTAATCGTGAACAAGCGGAGGTGCTGCTTTCCAGATGTCTCGTTAACGTCGGAGAAGGAATTTACAGGTGAAGTACCTACTTACTTCAAATTTGCATAGTTTTTTGTGTGAAGATTATACAATTTAATACACATCTTATAAACTCTACTCTCTCTAACTCACACCCTACAACAAAGAAAACTTTTTTACTCCTTTGGCAGGATTCAAACCCGTGACCTGTGGCTTGAGCAATAACGCGCTCTACCACTGAGCCACAGAGGTCGTCAAAATAAGATATTTATTTCAGGTTTTCTTGGGAACCGACCATGAAAAAAGTTGCCGGTCTTCCGATAACGGAAGAAACTTTTTATAGTCTAATGAAACAATCCCCGCCTACACTAAACATAGTTGCACAAGACAGCGTCGAAATGGAAAACGTAATTGGAGTTGAACTTATCAAAAAATTTGCAAACACAATAAATGAGTTTCAGATATTCAATGTAATTGGCACTCACGATGTCCACGCTACAAATCCCGAAAGATTTTCTGATGTTATTATTGATTTTATGAAAAAAGATTCTATTAAAAAATCATTGCCTTGTAAATTGTGATAGATTTTTAGTTTCTTTTTACTGCATTTTACCAATACCCACGATATCAGATCACGAATACTAGCAGAAGGTATTGATTTTACCCACTTTATACATAACCCCCTTGCTAATAAAAATAAAAATAATAATTAACACAGCGGAGCTTTATAATGTTGCTGTATTTGTGTGTCAAGTGACTTTCCTAACGTATCAGAAGAAGACAGACATTGAAATAATGTTAACTATATATAATTGCTTATCCGTTGTGTTGTTACCAGTTATTACCTACTTTTGTTATTTATTTATAAAAAAATAACCTAGTGGAGAAGTTATTGGAGAAGTTATTTTATTTAAGAATGATTTCATTACAGTACTAAGGCCTAAGAGCTCCGTGGCCTAGTGGGTAGACCGTTTGGGTAGACCGACTCTCTTCCAACCTCTCGCTCGGCTCGTTCTTTTTGCTCACAGTACTCGGTCCTGTTTTTATTCATAGGTCCATGAATATTGGTAGAATAAATCCATTTATTGACGTGCACAACTGTGGGCGAGTGAAGTACAAATTGCATAGGTACTATTTTAAGTTTCCTCCAAACCCCGCTAGGAAGTTTCAGTAAAGCGTCTACCACTTTACTGAATCGACTGACTTGACTTACTGACTATAATTGGACTTTGACTGGACTTTGGACTTGACGATAACGCCTTTCCACTTTAACATGATACTGGCCAACAAGGCTAATGGTTTTAAGTCGCAATGCCATTAAAAAATAAGAACGTCAATGTCAAAACTCACAAAGAAGAAAAAGAAGAAGAAGTAGATAAAGATCAAAACTCCAAAGAATTTCTGAATTTCTATAAAAGTTCATGAAAAGTTCAACAGAAATTAATTATGTATAAAAAAATAGACATTTTTTGGAATTAGAATAAAAACAACCAGTTATATTAATAACTGATAACAGCAAAATTTTCACAAGTGTGGCGCACAATAATTTAATAAACAAAGAAAGCATATTTTGAAACTTGTACTCATACCATAATAATTGTCAGACTCAACACTTATTTCTGATTCAATATAACTCTGTGAATATAACATTTGTCAAACACATAGGAGCAAAGGTTTTATTTGATACCAATACCATTATGAAGGTAATAAAGGAATGGTACATAGATGCTCCTTGGGGAAAAATAGCATGTAAGTATACATAGACAAACCATTTTAAATAATATGTTATATACATAATTTTTAGTAATGTTATTTTGTGTACACCACTGTTAAATTTGCTAAAATTGAATTGTGAATTAATTGAATTGTTTTTAAATGTTTCAGTAATGTCATGGGGAAACCCAAGTGGGGAGCCTGTTTTACTGGTCCACGGGCGCCAAGACAGCTTAGTAACTTTTGAACCTCTGTTGAAGTTGTTACCAGATACATATCATTATGTTGCCTTTGATCTGCCTGGTCATGGGAAGTCTGATGGATTTCCAAAAGGTTATAAAAAATTAATTTCTAATAGTTTGGACCAAACCATGAGTATAGTTTAAAAGTTTACTTAAAAATCGGAAAATCCCTAAATGTTCAAAGGTTATTATTAAGGTTATTATTATTATTAATATAATGTCTCATATTAATTACCTAAATGCTTTTTCTCAGTTTAAGGAATTTATTAGTGTAAATAAAATTATGTAGTGTAAACATAACATTAAAATGTAATGTCCTATGTTAAGTATTTCTTAGCTGTGGGAGAGCCACACTTTAAATGCTTTGGCATGAGTCGGCTCGACCAGATAAATACCACAACCTCACAGAAAACCAGTGTGAATTGAACACTTGCGATGTGTTTCGCCGAGTGAGGATACCGGAGGTCCAAGGGAGGGATTAGAAATTTTAAGGACTGGAAACGCAAGTCACAACACGTTACGTTATTAAGTAAGTTAACTCCTCTGGTGTTGAGAGTGTCCATGGGTGTCAGTAATTGCTTACCATCAGGTGATCGGTCTGCTCGTTTCCTGGTTCATTACATTAAAAAAAAAACAATTTACAGGCTCTCAAATTCAAAGAGTCTCATTTACGGTAGCAGTGGAATTAGCAGTCAACCACCTCAGCTGGCAACAGTTTATTTACATTGGACATTCCATGGCGTCTGAACTGGGTCTATTCTACAACATAGTACACCCCAACAGGATACAAAAAATGGTGCTCCTAGATCCAGGTCCGTCTTTCCAGTTCCTAGTTGCATACAACCCCAGGAGGAACTTTGAAGATTTGTGTGCTAGTTACTATGACAACTATAAATACTTTAACAAGGACGATCAAGTTTACAGCAAAAAGAGTGCCTCGGAAGCTATTATGAGAAACAGAGGCATGACCAAAGGTCAGGCCGAGATGCTGCTGTCCAGGAACTTGGTGCAAGTTGGTGAAGATAAGTACAAGTGAGTTTTATATAATTTTTTTACGAATTTATTGACAAAGATTACATGTAGGTATGGATAAGTGGATTGATCAATTTAAGTCAAATTTTAATCTTATAATATTCACATTGTGATAGATTTCGGCGTTTCATGTTTATGAGAATACCACAGTACAGTTTTGCACCATTCTGCCAGTGTCGAATATGTAAAGAAATTTTTCCGATTTTAATTAAAATTTTACATTATACGAATTATTTGAGTATCAAAGAATTTTATTTAATGTAAGATTTAATTAGCTTGATCTTATGACGTTTGATATTTAAATATTTTCAATTCAATTAAATTATGTATTTAAATGAAAAATATATAAATAAAATATATAAAAAAAGATTAATAACGAGCATCAGTAATAAATAAAACATGTATAATAAATTACTAATTTAATTTTAGATTGTCCTGGGAGAGGCGTTTGAAAATACTGCTCCCTTTACAAAATACATTGGAATACCAGAAGGAATTTTACATTAGGAACCTACCTCCCACATTCATAGTGGCATGCACCCGGAGTCACAACAAGTTTGTCTACCGTGACACCTGGGCGGAGTCACAGGAGCTACTGCAGTTTATTAGCCAACAGAAGAATTGCACAATGGTCACCAAAGACGGAGATCATGATTTACACTTCAAGAATCCGGAGCTTTTTATCAATGATCTAAGAAGCTTTCTAAAGAAATCCTTTGTTACTAGTAAAATTTAAAGAAATTAATTTGCATTTATTAGTTATTATGATGTTGATGCATTTATTAGTTGTGCTATTTCTATGTAAGATAGATAACAGGTGCTGGTTCATATTTTGCATGTGGTTCTTGTTGAGTACTAAAATACTTTTAGACCAGCATAATGTGTAATTTTTATAGGCTAATATGTAAAAGGGATTGAAGTTACATAATTGGGTTATTGTACTGGTTAGGCTTAAATATCGTACCTCAGTTTTAGCATATAAGCTCAGTTACCAACCATAACACTTAAAACTTGTGATATTTTAGAAAATATTCTAGAAAATGTGACTATTTCCATTGTTCTGAATAACTTTAAACATTACAAATGTTGACTACAATTAGTATATTTCATACGGGTTTTTATATTTTATAATTATTAACAAATAAAGTTTATGGAAATGTTTGTATTTTTTTCTTTTCTTTTTACATAATGTTCGCGCCAAAACGCGACGTTAATAAACTGGTCACACAGACCGCTTAAATCAGCCAATCACGCACGAGTATTGGCTGTCAGTCCACAAGCCGCTGTTCCAGAGAGTGACAGACTTGCTCCTGAGATTTCGCCCGCGTCGGAAGCATCCCGAATTATAAGTACTCGTGACGCGTCAGCACATATTGTGCATTCGAATATACAAAACTCAGCTCGCTAGCGACACGCGATAAAACTACCGAAAACCCTGCTCAGCTGTGTAGTGCCTGCAGGAGAAGAATCCGCCCATTTCTGGAACCACAGCTTCAGCCAGCTCACCATCAAAGGTCAGTGCCAGTTCTAGTTTCTCTAGACAATCCTTAAATTCTCAGTCCCAAAACTCCCATTCTCCGCGTTTACCTATACCTACTTTCAGCTCATAGTCGTGTGCGCACACACTTGCGCATACACATAATATACATATTTACGTACTTCCTGACCTTAATTTTTTAAATCTCATCTTCAATTTCATCTACAATTTTGGTGTATAGGGTTTAATAAAAGAAATCTTATCCAATGAATATATTTTATTTAATAATTATAAGTACAAAATCATAATACTAATGAATAGGTGCGTTACTGTCAGCTGTTTACTATGTTAAGATATTTAATGATAATAATTAATAATAATAGGTGCGTTAATTTTAGCTATTTTGATATTGATCACCGTGGTGCTCGCACACAACGAACATTAGTGTACCACATTCATGTCAAGATAATGAATAAGGCTAGCAACACATATCTAAGGCGATCCACCCGAAGGTACGAAACATTCGAAGACATTAATTTTAGCGCTAAGTACTATAAAAACATACTTTTTTTAATTATTATGATCAGAAAAAAGGGGATTCGGGTCGCGCATTAAAAGTGTGTTTAGACTTAGAATGCTTACACACGTAGAGATCATCTAAGCTGAAATGACGCGCCCCACCTCCACATTTACTCACACAAGCAAATTACAAAATACACATAAAATGCAATTATTATTGGTCGTTCAGTTGCCAGTTATCAAACGTAGGAGGCACGCATCGTTCTCGGATTTGTTGTCCAACTAGTTTAGTAAATCGTGAACTTGCGACAGGAGAGGACGTCTTGTTCTATACAATGTGACGGCGCTGCTCCATAGAGCGAGCGTTGTCGGATTTATCACCCGACTAGTCGGCCGTCATGTGCACATACAAATCATACTTCACCGAATAATGACACTCCCACACAGATGCAGTGCCGTTATTAATATTCGCACTCACACTTATAAATAAAGTAATTGAGTAGTGGGGCGCGTCATTTTAGTTTAGACAATCTCTACTGATTGGTTTGGAGCAGACCATTATGACAGCACGACACTCGTGTGTGATTTTATCTCTATTGTATTAGCACCGAGTTTTATTTACAGTGCATTCCGATTTTTGTGCTCCAACCCTCAAGAATACTTCTTCGCAAACTTACATAAACTGATAAATAAATAAAAAAAAAAATACCGTTCTGTAATATTATTGTCCTTGATACATTGAAATATGTTTCCAAAAGTTTTTTTCTACAGGTTAACTTTACAAATTGCTTGTCGATAAATATCGATCAAAAGCTTAATTTAATTAGAAACAAGAAAATATAAACCTCTAAAATAAACTTAAAAACGAGGATTTTTTTCCCTAATTTTAGGTAGAAACCCCTAAATTGGCAAACCATGGTCTGCTCCGGACCAAATCCGTACGTGTGTTATTTACTATTAGTGACCTAGTTTATATTTATTTTATTTTTAGTACAATTATTTTTGGCGCATTCGTAGTATGTACGTGCGCAAAACTTCAGTACATAATTTTTCGAATGTCAAAAATTTCGGCGTCATATTAATGCGCATGCGTTAAAAACAATTTCCAAAGAATAGAACCAATATTTTTCATACCTACCCATTTATAACCTATGCACAGATTCTTGGCGTTACAACATTAATTTTCTATCAAAGAAATATTATGATATCACAAGAAATTCTAGGTTTAAACAAATTCTAGTAGTGGACTATTATAAGATAACTTTGAAATTGAAAAAGTTTACTTACACATTAATTAATGCAACGTTGAGCTGTATTGAATTTTTGGTGAAAATGCTCAGGAGGTATAAGTATTTAGTATTTTATTCAACATGTGATTTTAGAACATAATAATTATCGTCCATATAAATCTCAATTTAAAAAAGGTCACTTAACGAATGTCAGCCGAGTTTCATCTTAATTTATATAACATAGGTTATATTGTAAGCTTGCTTATATACAAAATATCTCTTAATAATAAACAATAAATACAAATCCTTATCACTAGTATTAGCCTATGGCTCTCTTTAGACGTTATATGAAAAGAGTTATGAGATAGAAATTACATTTTAAAATTTTATTTAAAATAAATTATTCCATTTAATAGTACCGAAATCGAATTATTGTACTCAGTACTCACCTCTTAAGCTTTCCATTTATTAGTATCGTAAAATAGCATATGTACGACATATAGTTGGTGTTATTGGGAGTATATAAGGTTTGGTAAAATCAACTAAGGATATTTTGGGCATATGATCTACTGCTTATGTAAAGACGTTTTAGCAGAAAAATAATTATTGTTATAGTAAAAAAAAATGTTTTTCTTTATATGGGCGAGTTTGCGTTTTGCGGAGAGTCACCCATACATTAGATGATTTTTACTTTGAGTATGACAAATACACGTGCCCGAAGTATCCGTAATTGACTTTCGAAGACGTTATATAGTATTTGTATTTTCATAAACTGTTAGATTCCGATGGTATTCATGATATACATATTATGTAGTTCATAGAAAACTATTTCGTCTCAGATCCTTATAGTTTCTTATATATTATGGTAGCTCGACCATTTCGAATAACGATTATCCGTAGAACGTGTAATTTAAACTGTATTTTTTTTTTAAAAAGCGTTAGATTCACATATTCTGGTTATTTGTAAGTGGTTTCTATTCGTCATAATATACAAGTTTACATTTTCCGTACGGGTTTACACGAGACCTTGTGCAGCCCTCAGGCAGCGCAGACGGTGTGGTCCAGCGGCTTGAGGTCCAACTCCACTTCATCCGACTGCAACTCCGACACTATCTCGCGAAGTCTGAAACATGGTATAGTGTAAATAAAATAAAAAAATGACACTGCTGTCATTGCACACCTGCGTGTGACGTGCGCAGGCGGGCACCATAGTCACCGATTGTCAGAAATGCACTCCTGTCAAGCAGCAGGGGCGTAGCTACCGCTGTATCAGCCGTATCAATTATATAGGGCCCCCGGGCTACAGGGGCTCCCGAACGTGATCGAAGCGAGCGTCTATAGCGACAGTGTGTATGTAATGCATATGTAATGCCATCTCTAAATTTATTAGTTGGATGACCTACAAAAATCGGTGGAGCCGTTTAGAAGGAGTTTGGTAACATACACAGTGTCACGAGAATTTTATATTATACTAGCTGTTGCCCGCGGCTCCGCCCGCGTTAATATAGTTTTTTTGCGGTCGCGGATATGTGACTGATGCAAAATATAAATAAAAATAATCCTTGATGCGGATTGTATATCATGCTAAAATTTCAGCTCGATCGATGCAGAACTTTTTGAGTTTCTGAAGCGTACACAAAACAACATAACATATATATACACTAGCTGTTGCCTGCGGCTCCACCCGCGTAAATATAGTTTTTTCGCGGTAACGGATTTGTGACTGATGCAAAAAATAGATAAAAACAACCCTTGATGCGGATTATTATATATCATGCTAAAATTTCAGCTCCATCGGTGCAGAACTTTTTGAAGCGTACAAAAACCAACATAACATTTTTATATATATAGATAGAAAACGGTGTTACCTGGCGAGCTGCGAGGGTGTGACGTACACGGTGTCGGCGCGCACGTCGGCGCTGGCCGGGTACTTCAGCGTGCCGATGTCCACCGTCTGCGGGTTCAGAGCCTAAAACGTTTGGAAAGAAACGACCGATGATGAATATATTAAGTTACATGATAACAAATTATTGTTGCTATTTATTTTCTAAACACAAGTATGTAAGGATCGTAGCAAGTGGAAAGAAGTGGTCTCTGCCTACCCCTACGGGAAAGAGGCGTGATTATATATTTTATGGTATGTATGTATTTATTTTCTACAGGCATAATTATTCATAATTTTTATAAGAAAATATCTCACCACCGACATTATAATTTCTCACCTCGGCATTCGCACTATGACGCGTTAAACCTTTGTAAAAAATTCACAATATATCTGCTTAATCTAAGTACAAGTTTCTTTTGGAAATTCCACGTGTTTTCGTCCACTACTAGACAAAACAAACATGTTTTTTAATTTCATTCTACACACATTTCAGAATTTTTATGTCACGGGCCAATTCTCGTAACATTTTTATATACAATCTCGTTTGGATTGACATGCTGCACCGCTCACACATGCAGTATTTGACACGTGTGCGAATGTGTGCCAGCCGAGACGAGATCATATCGAAAACAGTTGCGAAAATAGGCCCACTGGAATCCGTGACCTAAAAACTTGAAGAAAGTTAAGAATAGGGTGTTATCCTATGATGAAAATATACATCAGATTGTTGATATTTTATCGCTAAACATTAATTTAAACCACTTTAACCAACTTTTTACATAAAAATATGTATGATTTTTATAAAATATCAAAAATAAAATTATGCATTTTTCACGTTTGACCACGTGACTAAAAACGCACGAGATTGGAATGTGACGTCATATTCTTGTACTTCTTCTTTTTTTTTTTTTAATGGCCTCCCGATTTCCATATAGAATGGCCAGCATCAGAATCATTAACGTCATGCGTCAGCGAGTAATAGCCACTTTTTCCCATTTCAGTGTTCTTTGGTATGGTTACAGAGATTTTCCCCGGTGTTTTAATAGACGTATTAGTGCACTTTGGCACTGCGCACCATTTATAAGGCATTTTTTAAAGGGCTTAAAACATTTATTTACAACGTAAACAGTAGGTATTTGGCATTTTCAGTGTAATTTAACACTTTACACTTGACAGTTACAATGTTACAAGAATGTGACGTCATGACACAGTAATAAAGCGTTTTCGCGCCTATAATATTAATTTAAACTTTTAGGCTAATTTGCAAGGAAAAGAAAGAAATTCACGAAGAATGGTTCAAACTGCCAATGTATTTTAGTATTAGGAACGATTTGACATACCTTTTAAAAACTTGGAAAATACCCTATTGGGCACGTGGCGTCGAAGTTTTCTAAGATCGGCGGTATATATACAACATCTGCAAACCACTGCAGCGGACTTCGGCCTGACCGAGCATACCATCTCGGTCGGATCTCCTTTTGGGGCTTTCACTATACCGTATAATATACCGCAGGCAGGAGTTCTGAGTAAAAACTAAAAAGCTACTGGTGGGCTGACCTTAGTGAGCTCCGGCGCGGGGAAGTCAGCGAGGTCGGCCTCCACGCAGCGCCACGGCCGGTGCAGCGCCACCAGCGCCCGCACCTCTCCCTGCAGCGCCACCAGACGCTCCTGAAATGGAATATTTCAAATGGTTAATATAATCAGGCGTTACTTTGCGGAACACCGTAAAATACAATTTGATTAATATTATATCAAGCCAGCGACCACACAGCATAATAGACGCCTAATGCTAGACGAACACTTTCTGGCAACACGTTAGACTTATACGTCTTACTTAAGACACCGATCGCAAAATCTGCTTCAGTATCGACCACATCCGTGACCCGTGTATACATCTCGTGCGAAAGAGCAGAAACAAGGGGCCACCCTGTACAATAAAATGATGTGGAAATGTAGCCAATCACCTAATTTAAAAAAAGACGGCATAACTTTTTATAGGTAAACCAATTTCAAGATTATAATTTTCAAGAATCAATTTATTCAGAGCTCAAATTACGCTGGTCCGAATCCGTAAAGAAAGCATATGTTTATCAGTTCATCCCTTTCTTTCAAATACAAATAAGTACTGCTTATCCTTTCTTCCATTATCAGTCAATCAGCATGCATTTCTTCCTTCTCCCCCCACCTCAACGCATTGACACAATTATTTGTTTCGAGAAATGAAAACATTAGGCGTCTATTAGGCTGTGTGATCGCTGTATCTAGCAATATCCCACGAAATATCCCTACAACCTGCAAGCAAATGTGTGAGAGTTTTACGCATGCTTATGCGTGCACCGCAGGTTGTGGGTATTTTTTCGCAGGATATTGCTAGATATATTATTACTTAAATTGTACGGAACATTTCATTATTTAAAAACTTTAATTTACGGTTTAGATATAAAAATATACCTATTCTCGCCCGAACTCCCCGACTGCGAGCAAAACTGAAACTTATAACCGCGCGTGATACGGGAACGTTACGCGCTGCATTGTATGACTTTCACTCGAGATTTTTTTAACTACTCTAGCCAGCGTGTAATGTAATGATATGATTTATCGTAATTTGAAAAAGTATATTAAAATTATCATTCATTTTCAAAATGTTGACATCTATTAATTATTTGTCAGAAATTCATTCCACTTTTATTATCTATTAATACTTGTGTGTTAATTGACGAAACATTCTGAAACCTAATTTATTTTTAGCCAATACAACTGTTATGTACAATGTTTCATATGAATAAATGAATTATGCATTATGGGCGTGTTATATAATTCGGCCATTTCGTGCGTCGCCACCCACCCATTACTAGTCGTGCTCGGCAGAGTCGACAGCTACAAATACCTCTGCGCAGGGGGTCTAAAAAGGCGACTTTAGATGTTTCATATTGTGTCATATTTTATATTATCATACAAATATCGTGAAATGGTAAAATGGCTACATGATTCATCTGATTTCATGACATTAAAAAATATCAATTATATAATAAAAAATTTGAAACGCGTAAAATGGCGCACATGATATGAGTTGAAAAAAGTTAAAGTGCCCTTTTTAGACCCTGCTTCTGGCCATGCTCGATACGTAGAGTATTTAGATTGAATCCGCCAAATAACGGCAGGTCACTCACCTCCAGCTGCCGGCGAACCTCCCGCTGGCGGTCGCGGTGCTGCTGCAGCGCGCGCGCGTACTTGCCCGGCTCCTCCGGGAACTTCACCAGCCCCGACCGCGCCACGAACAGCGTCCACTCCTGCGCACACATCAGCATTTGTAAACGTTTAGATTGCAAACGTGAATATTTAGTGCCGCTTTTATTGCGGAGTGTCACGCAATTTACCTACTATTGGTACAAACTCCAATTAAAACCTCTGTATTGCTTATAAAAAGAGAATCTAGCACTTCGACTTCATTATTTTTTTATATTTCGAGCTAGATACAACTTAGTGAAATGCAAAAAGTATACTAAAATTCATGTCTGTATAAATCAAATATGTCATAAATATAACATATAACAATAAACTATTGTTTATGATACTTAAAAAAGTGTATAACTTGTTTAAATGAAGATTTACTAAGGAAGAAAACGACCGTGTCACGAGGCGTCAACAACTCAACATATTATTATGATTTCTTGGTAAAAGAGCTATAATTATGATGGCCCTCGTCCTATGTCTCACCGTCTGCAGTTTAGCGAGGTCCTTTTCTAACTGCGCGGCGGCGGCGCGACGGGCGCGTGCTGCGGGCGCGGCGGGTGCGGCCAGCGGGCGCAGTCGCCGCAGCGCCGCGCGGGACTCTCGCGCCTGCGCCTCCAGACGCGCCGCGCGCTCGCGTTCCACACGCCTTGGAAGTGGTAATATAATATTTTAGCCTTATTACTACTGTATGTGGGAAAGAAAGTATAAAATATTAGCTGATGTCCGCGGCCCGCGTAAGTACAGTAACCCACGGGAACCGTAATGTCCCGCGTTAAAAGTAGCCTATGTCCTGTGTCTATCTGTGTAACAAATTTCATTTAAATCGGTTCAGCAGTTTTGGCGTGAAAGACGGACAAACAGACACACACACTTTACCATTTATGTTTGCTTAATTTTGATAGTAAAAGAAACAATTAAAATGTTTATGATCTGATATTTGGAAAGAAAGAATAAAATATAATTTTAAATGGTTCTCCACAGATATGTATTGTCAAAAGTTGGGCGAATAATAATTAACGCCTTTCTATTATTATTATGAACTTACAGTTGTTTCTTAATGTAGCTTACTAAATGACCTAAAGTTTTTAATATTGAAAATAAACCCAATAAAATGTATCTTAGAATTTATTTACTGCTGATAATCCAACTTACCAGCTCAGCACCTTAAGCTGATGCTGCATGGCCTCGTTGACCTCCCCGGCCGCGAGACCCGGCGTCACCTTCACGGGTTGTTCTTCTGGAACGTTCCGGAAAGATCTCTTAATGTTTGGTAGACACACAAGCAGTTTAGGGTTAAAGCAGTGACGAGTGTTCGCTAGCGTCTCCGTAATATTCATACTCAATTAGAATGGAATTAGACCTTGTATTTATTGTGTTTTAAAATTTTTATAGAAAACAAAGGATATAAAGAATCTTACAGAGTCGTTAACGATCCGGTAAGTTATGATTTAGCACGAGAAAAACATTGACTGAAGTATTTGATTTCACATAGGCATCTTAAGCAAGCTAAGAACATGAAGGAAAAAGCTAAGGTTTATAAGTTGTTTTTTTTTTTATTATTATTAGTTTAGAGTTATTTTAAGTTATTTTACATTTAAGACAAATGTGAGGCATGATTTGGCTACCTGATTGATAGAATGTTGGCATTACTAATAAAAAAAAAAATTGAAAACATTAAACGTAAATGTCCTATTTTTAATTATTATGTTTTATGTTTAACATTACACTTTTATATGATGAATCTAAATAGTTTCTAGGTTTCTTTTATCTATTTTATTGAATTATATGCAAAGATTTAAGAGAATGTAATAGTAAAAAAATCTAAATCAAATGTTTGGAATTATTAACATTAAACACAGTTGAGCATGCAGAAAAAAAAAGTTAGACACATTTTAAAATATTCAGGTTCACTCGCAACTAAAATGCTGAAAATCTTATAAACCCTGACACAAAACATCAGAGTCAGTCTTGTGTATATTTTTAACACATATTATAGTATTATCTGTTTAGATGCAAATAAAATGTTAAATTAGACCAAATTAACGTAATCACACGATAATTTTTCTTAATTTTTTATTAGACTGTAAATATGTGACATTTAAATTAGTAGCATTATAGTGTGCTGATGTTTTTTGTTTGAAAAAGTATAATATTGGATCTGTACAGAATATAACAACATTAAGTGCGAGTGAATCCAATACACCATTCGCCTTATGAAGTAGAGAGCAAGGCGAACTTGCTAGAAGGCCCTGAGCTAGAGTAATACTTTATTAAAATAAATAAAGGGTGTCGCAAATGAAAACATCGACATGCTGAGTGATACATCCGTATGTCCTTACGCGGCAGCGGCGCGGGCGCGGGCGACGGCGTCACCAGCGCTAGAAAGCGTCGTCGGTTTAATATCAAGCGTAGTGTTGCCAGTTGAGAAATTTCGTTCGTTTGAGTATATTATATTTTTACCCCCTTAGTAATAAAAGTATTTATACAGTCCTTGTCTAAAAATGACAAAACATTGTATTGCTAATCCACTGCATAAATATTTTTATTAGTAGGGGGTTAGAAGATTTATAGGGCGTTATAACAAATTAGTTACACTATTTAATGTGTACATATTTTGTGAAGTAATATCTTGTATTATACAAATTGGTTCACTAATAATATTTTTTTATAAAAAGCAATAATAAAATAGAACAGGCGATAAAACAAATGTGGCGTAAATCGTCGTTTCATGTAAGTGCGTACGTCGATATTTTTAAAGTACTTCGTCAATTTCGACGACTGAAACGAGATAGAAACACTACTTGACACTATTGACAACGTTACGTTACGTTTTAAATTCACCGATCGATCCACCGTGAATGAGATTTTCCTTCCGTTCCCAAAACAAACCTTTTTTACTAACCAAAAGAAACATTTTTACACTATATTATACTGCGATTACACTGCAGCAATTCATGCGAATTTTTTTATACAAATCGCTGTACCTTTGAAAATATTGACTTTTGATATACGGTTTCTTCTGAGAAGTTACTCATATTTAAGAGAACTATTCATTTATGCAATAAAAAAAAATCAGTCCGCTTGCCTATTGCAGTGGCGAGGGGTTCCTATAACTCCATTCCTATCGGCTTCCCTTACCGCTTACCTTTTGACGACCCTCAACCAAATCCCTACCTAATACAGGCTACGGCTTCCCTATGAAGGAGAACCAGCCTTCGCCACTGGTGAATTGTAATATAAGACATCTCTACAGGGTTTAGGTGTGTGTACTGTAACAGCTATATAGTATAATATAAAAGCTTAAGCGATATCGAACGAAATTCCTCCGACTGGGTCGTTAATAAGTTTTAATTGTGTTTAGACACATGCAGACATCTATTGCGGCGCTTACGTGAGAAGTCCCGAGCGGCCGGCGGAGTCACCGCTGCGTACACAGGTACACGTTAGGTACATTTGTTTATATACTAACCCCCTTACTAATAATCGCTGTATAAGCTTTGAATAGTTATACAGTGTTTTGTCTCCTTCTATCTAATTAAAAATGTCACTTGTGTGACGTGAACAAAACACTGTATAGCTATTCAAAGCTTATACAGCGTTTATTAGTAAGTGGGTTATAATATAATATACTGGTATACAATATAAAGGAACATACCCATATTACGTGACCTGTTGAGGGGAGAGGGGGTGTCTTCAAAGTAGTGGGGGGAGGTGGTTTGTTGTTACGTCACATAGTGTACACATTATTGTTTGGACGTAGTTAAAAATGAGGTTTTTACTCATGGTCACGTAGTATGGGCCGTTCCCTAATAAATATTCTATTGCAATGAATGTCACCGTAAAATTGTAAAAATCGTTAGATTGTAATAAAACTAGTGAAATTGTAAAATGTAGACTTCCGACGCGAATATGTTGCCTATAATTTAACACATTATTCTTCGTTAAATTATAAACATATAGTTTTTAATATTTCAACATATTTTTACAATCTCGTCAGTTATTTTACAATCTAAACGGTTTTTACAATTTTACGGTGACAAATACATAAAATCATTTATAGACAAATTGTGGTCTTTTTCTATTTATAGAACAAACCCATAATACTGTAGTTTCTTTTACTGTGCATTGGCCCGCAACACAATATCACCACCAGCCCGGATCTACTGAGATAACCACCAATGAGACCTTTTATATGATGTCAGGAACATCCGAGGAACAAGCGTATTAGCTATAGAAAGTACTGGGCGTAGATGTACTGCTGTAGACGGTCTTTCGTCAGCTGGACCGGCTGCAGACGTAGATGGTCCGTCGACTGCTGGACCTGCTGCAAGCGGCCAATCGTCTGCTGGATACACTGCGGACGATCCGTCGTCTGCCGGACCTGCTGTGAGCTAGTGCCGGACGTACCGTGGTGCGCGCCGCGCTTGGCGTACAGCTTGAGTTTGTCCCGCAGCGCGCCGCGCTCGCTCTCCAGCGAGTCGATGTCCTGCTGCAGGTGGTCCATCGTCTCCTCGAACTCCTTCTCTTTCCTGTGAACATTTCATTATTTTATTTTGATTTAAAAAAACAGGAAATTACAGCGCAAACATACAAAATAACAACCACTTAAACAAATTATAACCTGCGTCTGCGCTAAATATAAGAGGAGAAAAGCTCACTTGTATTTAAAAATAGGAAATTAATTCGATCAAACGTAATGTTGGTATAACCGTTGTGGACAAATTTATGTAAAAAGCTTGTGCGCGTGGTGGACAGCCGAAAAGACTCACGTACACCTCAGAAATTCATAACGAGAGTAGGCTTGTTGACCAAAAGAATATTTTTCGTCTATTCAATGCTAGACAACATGATAATAAACAATTTAAAACCCAAATTTATAAATTTAAAAAATCACGAAGATACAAACAATTTAAATTTACAATAAGAAAGAGAGCGATATATCGGCCTGTGACGTCACAAATCATTTTGCGAGAAAGAGATGGGCAATAATAATTATTTATTGCGTCAACCTTAATAACTTTTTCTTTTAGATTTGTGTATCGCTATTCAACAATTTTCAAATTAAATTTGTATGAATGTGATATTCGACACTAGGACACAACCCTGTTATCGGCTACTTTTGTTGCAATAATCAATGTACCTCTTGAGCTGGTTGTGCGCGTCGTCGAGGCGCCGCTGCAGCTGCTCGGCGCGCAGCTCGGCGTCGCGCGCGGCGGTGGACAGCTTGCGCTCGCCCAGCTCCCGCCGGATCTGCATCTCCGACAGCTCCTCCTGCTTCGCCTGGAACGCACATACATAATATAATCATTATAAATGTTTGTAGAGAATTTAATTCTCTACAACTATTACAGTTTGCATGTACAAAGGTTGATTGAAGATAGGGAAAACGAGATATTTTCCAAAAACTGTTTTGACATTGGAAATGTCTTTTCGTTCGCTTCCGTATAGGGGCTGAATTCACGAAAAAGTGCGATTCCCTTAAATCTCGTCTGGAACGCACATACATAATGTAATCACGCTTCTTTCCCGTAGGGGTAGGCCACTTCTTTCCACTTGCTACGATCCTTACATACTTGTTTCGCTTCGTCCACTTTCATTCTTACCATCCATACCTCCTCTTACATTCAACGTAGCGAAGCGGCTCTCCGTGGTCCGCTTTTCGCCTCCGCGAGAAACTTATTTTTATGATTATCCATTGCGTCCCCACGCATTGGCGGAGAGGGTAGGAATAGGGAAAGGAAAGGATATGTGGTGTGGAAAGGAATATTGGTAAGTCAGGAAATGTAGGATATTACCGCCCAGGAGGGCATGGTCCTATTCCTATAGTAATAGCTAGGGAAGCCGGGGTCGCATACCCGTATACTATACCACAACTACCGGACAGGTAAGTTGGGATGAGTAGTCCATGACATGGAACGCACGCGCTCGATTAAATCGAATCGCGTATTTTCCGTCGACCTTCTAGATGGAGAAGTTCTGGCCGATGGGTGTGGTCTACCGGAGGTTTCGGGGAGGCTCCGGAACGAAGCGCGCATCACGTCGCCGACAACACGTGACAAAGTGTAGTTTTTAAGTATATAATAATATAGAATTTTACCTTCCAATAAAATTGATATTATGTTCTTAGACGTCCAAAGTCCTTTATGGGAGAGAGTACATCGTCTTCTTTCCGCATGTGAGCCGCTAGATGTCGTTTACCGTCACAGATCAGCTCCCTGCGCAGCTCCCTCTTACGGTAAGTCTGTGAACTAGATAAGCCACAAGCCGCCATATTTGATATAACTGATCATTGTTAGTCTCATAATTATGAGGCTGAACACCAGGAAGCCCTTACCAGGACTTTGGACGTCTAAGAACATAATATCAATTTTATTGGAAGGTAAAATTCTATATTATGGTTCCGTTTGACGTCCAAAGTCCTTTATGAGAGACGTGTTTGTTATCTCCTGGTGGCTTGTAAATAATGCAACAATGTGATAATGCTTTTAGTAACAAGAATCACAAAAACGACTCAAGTAATACTTTGAGTACAATAGTTTATCAGCTATGAAATGTGTATCTGTAAACTGTTTGAGCTTTCAATTCTTTAAGATGAAATTTTGTTGATGTGAACCATCTTAGCCGTTGACTAATTTGAATAAGTTCACAAAAATGAATGCTGATCTTAAGCTTTCAAGGCGTACTGTTAATATAAATATAGCTTTACATAAGACACAATTATTGTAATCGTGTATGCTTCCCCATATCAGCCTAGTTGGTGCAGTAATTCTGTTCTGAGAGCACCACAATTGAATCGCCTTTTTAAATTTATTCTATAGAATTATAATAACTTCCTATTACAACTGATACTAGTTTCGTGTAAGAGAATTGCACTCCAAAGTGTGTGTTCTCGCCAGTCAACAAAGTGACAACAATTAACACTTATTATTTGCAGTTTGGTTTAATGTAATACGAGCAAAAATTTAGATGCTTGAAAAACAATTTATTACGACGCGTTATGCGTTTTTTTTAAATACAAATTCATACATGCCCTAGGAATTCATCAAGAAACAAATATTCTACATGTACCGTATTGCGGTTCATTTTAATTCCCTGCCACTGGGGTAAATAATAAAAAATGCCACATTCGATTCTATGAACAAATAACAGCTCGATAGTATAGGTACTATGTACTAGGGTACCTAGACGAACCTCAGCAACTCTGGACCAACTCCTGAGAATAAATGAGAAAAAGAAAAGTTCATGTTTATATTACCGATCGTGTCGCATTGGTACCTTTCCAGGAGTGTGAGACCTGGTTATGTGACCAACCAGCAACTGGAGAATAGATGTCCATAGGCTGCATTCCGTCTTCAGTATGTTACTTTTTGACAGGAACTTCGTTTTGCGATAAGTGTTCACTTTCTCTGAAGCTGTAGCGTGCGAGCGTTCGGCAAGCAACCTTCCCCGCAGGGTGGGTGATGAAAGTCGCGAAGTTGATAAACCCTAAGAGGCGAGACCTGCTTGAGGGACCAACCGCCAGCTGCACCGGAGACTATATGCTTTAGCACGTATACAGTGCATATGTGCACGTAAAATACATATTACCCTAAGAGGCAAGGCCTGCTTGAGGGACCAACCGCCGCCTGCACAGAAGACTCCATAAGCTGTAGCACGTATACAGTGCATAGTGCACGTGAATACGTGTATCTTACTTTTCAATAGGAAATTTGTGTTTTGATAATCCTAACAATAATTCCTTATAATAATCCTTAAAATAAGCTGCAAAATGCATTACGTCCTCAGTATCTCAGTAGCTTTTGGGACCAACTGTCGACTGCAGAGGGATTACATCTGTATGGCATAGAACGTATTCGATATCTTCGTTTTCAATAGGAAATTCGTAATAGGACGTGTGTTGTGCACCATAAATTTCTTGACTATGTATGTAATCGTCGTTAAGTTATCATTCCCATCATTCTATCTTACTTTTCAAAAGGAACTTCGTGTTGTGATAATCCTAATAAAAATCTCGTAAGCTGCAAAATACATTACGTTCTCAGTATCTTAGTTTTTGGCAAGAACTTCGTATTGCGAAGTAAGTTCGTAAGTTTAATTTCTCTGAAGCTTTAGTGTGCGAACGTCCGAGTAACCTTAACAGTCTGGACCTGCTTTTGGGGCCAACTGCCGACTGCAGAGAGAACATATGTATAGCATAGCACGTATTCGATATCATGGTTTTCAATAGGAACTTCGTAATAAAAAGTGTGCCATAAACCTCTTGACTTTGTATGTAAGCGTCGTTAAGTTATCATTCCCAAAGTAAGATGACGGTTGAAGTATAACATTATGAGGCTGGACCAGTTTGAACGATTAACTGCTGACTGCACTGACTTCCATAGGCCCTAGTAAATCTACAGTGTCTTACGGATGGTAATGTTATGTCAATATAATGTAGCGCGCAGTATGTCCGCGTCTTCGATACTCGCGATGTGAGAAATGCCGAATAGCGTACTTCTACGGTATCTTTTTTTGGTTTTAATTCTGTCTTATGTAAATTGAGAGAAAACCAAATAGCATGAAAACTCACGGGTTGAAAGCCTGGCGTTGCAGACTACGGCAATGCTACTATACCAGAAGTTGTCGCGAATGCTGCTGATATTATACTCCAAGAGGCGTAAGACCTGCTTGAAGAACCAGCTACTGACTGCAGAGTCCGTAAATTGTAATTAATTTTCCGTACTTATTGACTTTCAACAGGGAATTTGTATAGTAAACTGTATCCCATAAAATTTGCTCTCGAGGCGTGCGAGTGTACGGCGAAACAACCTTCCTCGGCGGGGGATGAAGGTCACGAAGCTAATTGTATGGCCTTGAACTATTGTAGTGAGTATATGTGCAAACCAAGATCTGTCTGTCTGGACAATGGCCAACAAATGCTTACAAATTTCAATACGCTAAGCGCGGTAAGCTACTGACAATTGTAATTAATTTTCCGTACTTATTGACTTTAAACAGGGACTTTGTATAGTAAACTGTATCCCATAAAATTGCTCTAGGGGCGTGTGAGTGTACGGTCAAACAACCTTCCTCGGCGGGGGATGAAGGTTACGAAGCTAATCGTATGGCCTTGAACTATTGTAGTGAGTACTGTGTGGACAATAGCCAAACAAATGCTAACAAAATTTAATACGCTAAGCGCGGTAAGCTACTTACTTTTGTAATTGACACCCAGCATAAGATCTCCTCAAAATCTTTAGAATTATTTAAGCCATCTTTAGAATTATTTTGTATTGGTCAGATGTACTGTTCCAAAAGGAAATGTATTGTATCGTCTAGATCAATGGTTAAGTAATAAGGTGTATGTACTGTCCATTTTATGTTCATAATACAGTTTAAGCCTTCCAGTTCAAAAGAAACAAGATTGGAAACTCGTGAGGGCACCGACTGTACATATTCTAACTTTCTTTAAAAAAGAACGAGATTGTTAAGAGAGAAAGCAGGCGTCGACTGTACATAGTATTGTAACCTCTTTAAAAAGAAAGGTAATGGTAATTATCGTGAGGGCGTCAACTGTACAATAGTAAAAAGAGGTAGAATTTTCAAAAAGAATAAGATTTGTCAATATAGGCTAATTTCTGTGAGGGTACCGACTGTACACATTATTCAATCATTTGTCTAAATATGAATAATATAGGTACTGTGTCTAAAGATATAATGTATCGTAAGTTTTATTATAAACCGTTGAGTAATCAGTCTAATAAAAAAAACATCAAAAAAAAATCTGTAGTCTCGATCTCCTGGATATGTTGTTATATCTATTTTATCCCCTCCCCCTCTTCCTCGACTTTGAGAAGTGAGGATGGTTCGGGAAATCCCTTGGATCGCTACTTTTATTTTTATTCGAGTACCCACTTTATATTTGCCTACTTTTTATCTACCTAACAATAGCTTGTTAAGTATTCGATATCTATGACCAACATGTATTTTAGAGCTTTCTCTTTGCATTAGGTATGTGTCGCAAAAGTATTTCAGGCGTACTTAACTATTGTTGGAATCGAACAGTCAAGACGCTAATGTATTGAAGGTGTCTGGAAAATTTGAACCTCGAATGCAAACATCGATCTAATTTTCGATCAAATATGTAATAAGTATATTGTATTTTGAATTATATATCTACAGAACTGTACGTACAGGTTCATTTTGCAGTAGAAAAGCGACAACTCTGCTTTGTTATGCTTTAATTTTTAACTACCTGCGTTTAACTAGCATGCGTCTGCAGGCTCTGCACACAACATTCTATATAACGGACGGAAATCCGATTTAAGAATGAAATCGTTGTATAAATACATTGCATGACTATTCGAAATATATAAAGATAGCGGTTTCTTGAAGAGATACGTCTAAATTTAAATAATACGTCTACGTTCGAAAAAAATGGCGGTAGTCGTAAAAAGTTTAAAAATAGTTTTTAATTACTTCTAAACTATTCGGGTTTCTCACAATGTAATAGGAGGTCACCGAATCAGGTTTTTTAAGTCACGATCACATGCAATTGATCATTATTACCGCATATGAAATGACATGACTCACCAAATGTTGCGGCAAACCTTTTCTTCGGTCCAAATCTTCTTATAAACGCTTCTTACCGCGAACGCGCTTCTGAAGTATGCCGCCGCGTAGCGCCGCCAATGAGTTCAAACGACGAACTTTTTACCCGATCGCGTGATTTTCATCTACCCGATGCTACGACCGCGATAAAGAATACTATAAATGAACTCCAATGACGAAATGTGACGGTTTCACGACTATAATAGACTCAAAAAGAAATTTTAAAAGTATTTTTAAAATAAAAGTTAAGTTATAATTGAACTTAAATAAGTCTGTTTTTAGCGACTGCATGGTAGCAAAAACGACGCAACAATGATCAGTTATATCAAATATGGCGGCTTGTGGCTTATCTAGTTCACAGACTTACCGTAAGAGGGAGCTGCGCAGGGAGCTGATCTGTGACGGTAAACGACATCTAGCGGCTCACATGCGGAAAGAAGACGATGTACTCTCTCCCATAAAGGACTTTGGACGTCAAACGGAACCATAATATGTATGTTATTCAGTAAGGTATATATAATATGGGCCTATGCAGTCTAAAAAGTAATATTATATTATTAAAACAATGTACCACTAGCAAGGTGGCATTGATGCCTATATCACAGAGTGTAAAATATTGAAATATCCTGCACACGTGACAATGTACCACTAGCAAGGTGGCATTGATGCCTATATCAAAGAGTGTAAAATATTGAAATATCCTGCACACGTGACAATACATAACCCCAAATGTCAGTTTAGGATTATCTTTCCGTATAGTACACGTCGTATCGTATCGTACTTAATTTTTTTACCAATCAATAACGTCACCTTACCTTTAACACCTTTCGGAGCTCCTTGATATCTGCCTCTTTGTTCTCCAGCCTGATGGTGAGTGTCTTGGTCTCCTCCAGCTGTTTCTTTACGTGTTGCGCTCGGAGGACTATCGGCGGCGTCGGCTGAAACATTGGACTTCATCATCCGTGTATGTGTCATCAAAACTGACTCAATGGAGCCTGTTCACTCGTAAAATTCGGTATTTGCCTATTTTTATAACATTCAGAAATGAGTAGGTATTACAACTTGATAAAAGTAAAAAGAATTAAGATTTTATGTGTAGTTTTATAGTTATGTGCATTTCAAAGTTCCAAAAAGCTGGAATGTTTTTTAGTGTTACATAGTTAGTTTACATATTATATCAGATACAAAATGATTTACTAAGTATAAACATAAATACACAAACGTCTGTGAAAACGGCAAACATTTTGGGGCGTTTTCACAAGACTCCTAAATGCGCTTCAAGCAATCCGCAGCTTCTTTGGAAATATTGAAACTATCTTATTTTTCCAGAGGACTACTCAATTATGTAATTAAAAATTACAGTCGTGTGTCACGTAAAGCCGAGGGTTCGATTAGCTCATATCGATCATATCTTTAGTTTCATAATCATTATGTGACTAAAGAGGGGTACTCGTTTGTCGAATAGAAATAAACTTGATCCCAATCGCTATTGGATAAGTTTCTTTATCTTTCATCGTAACCGATCACTATCGACGGGAGCTACTTTTTATACCATTCTCAACTATGTATTCCTGAACTATTGTTGTAACGCGGATATATTCGAGGATTGACCAATAGTTTAACTTTAAGGTATTGCCGGCCGTACCTTCTCCACGGCGACGTTGGTGAGCGCCATGGCGTCGTACTCCCTGTCCTGGGCGAACGTCGCCAGCTGTCCGACGTCCGCTGCCACCGTCGCCAGCGCCGCGCGGATCGTCTTCACCGGGCCTTGCTCGTCCTGGGGACACAAATGGTTATTGGCCATCCTACTATCCCACTGTTGTTAGTCTTTCACGCAAAAACTACTAAACAGATTTTAATGAAATTTGGTATGGTAGTCGTTAAGGCTCTAGATTAAAACATAAGCTACTTTCTATTCCGGAAAAGTACAGTATTTTTGCGGGATACTCTATAGAATATAAATGCGGGCGTAGCCGCGGGAAACAGCTAGTTATTATTATAGAACATAGGATCTTTCCGGGAAACACTGATTTGAATATTTGAGCTTGTGTAGCCAACTCCAGTGAGCTTGTGATAAGGATGGAGGCGAGGCGAAGAATATAGTGTAACAATACCAATCGTGAGTACACTAACAAAGCGTAATTATTTACGTGTCTTTAAAGTGCTATGATTGCGTTGAGTTTGCTGCAACTCTTAGGGTCAGCTGACACTAAGACTGGACAAGACGCGACGCGAAACTGCATTTTTAAGATAGCTATTTAAAATTGAACTGTATTCACTACACAAGAGGGTACACGTTTCATTGCAAGAGCACACGCCGCGTCACGTCACAGCTAGGTGTGAACTAACGCTTATTCACCATTATAATGAACAAGTCTAACGGCCGAATATTGAAATGCTAATCAAAATGAATAGCCCTCCTATTCACAGGTTGTCGCTGTCTCTGCTGAGCGAAATGACAAAGATAGGTTTATCCTAGTTCAAGCGCTATTGTTAACTTTATGTAGATTAAGTATAAATTGTTACCTACTTTTAACCTACCTGTAATTTACAATATTATATTTTTACTGAATAAATTATTATTATTATTTAACTTTCGTTTCAGCATCTTTCGAACTTCCATTTTTTTTTTTGCATGCGTATTTCTACCTGATGGTAGGCGCGGTCGATGGCGGCCGGCCAGAGCGCGGCGAGCGAGGAGTGCGGCAGCGCCGCCGCGTCCCCGCGTGGGCCCGCCGTTGCCGCCAGGGCCAGCGCCGCGCGCGCAGCTAGTCCCACTGCGCGTGCGCACTTCCACAGCGCGCCCGCACTCGACCCGCGCAAACGCTCCACCAGCTGATTAAATTATACAGTTATTAAAAAATATAATTATTTGCCATTCAATCACAATTTACACCCGAACAAAGTGTACGTACGCAAAGAAAGTTGAGGGCAAAATTAGTAAATGTAAGTTTGTTTTGTTGAGAAACTACTCAACTGATTTTGAAAATTCTTACAGAATTAGAATCCTAGATTATCCCTGTTGAACGAAAACTATAGAATATTTTCAAAAAGTTAGGGGTCTGTATAAAAAAATCCAAATAATGCGTCCTAAGGCGTAGAAAAGTACCAAAAAATTCTAATATTGCGTACGCTGGGTGAAATATAGACAATAGAGCATACTACAGTTACAAATATTACAGTTTTATAGAGGACATCCATTTCCCCGAAACAAGTCCGCGATACCACTATTACAGTTATGCCACAATAGCTATGTATGTTTGTGATAAAATATGCAATAAGTAAGACGGTACAAACTACCTAATGAGGGTTTTTGATATTTTTTCTGTCCTTTCTTAGGGGGCAGACGCAACTCACACAAAACGTCATCTGGTGGGGTAAGTGGTATCAAAAAACTGTCAATAAGAATTTCCGATTCTTTTTCTGTCACCAGGCGGCGCTCGGTAGCCCGCCGGTCCTTGTCGTGTCAAAAAGCTTCAGATGTCACGAATTTAAAAACGCTCATTAATTTAACGAGAGCGAAGACGCTGACAAAAGCTAGTCCATTTATTATAGTAACGGCTTTTTGCGCTGAAAAACTACTATAAAGCTGCGCGTCCACTGCATCGGAATCGGAGCGTACGGAGCGTACGGATTTGTTGCTTTGTATGGATTTCTATGGGACTGCGTCCACTGGATCGGCATTTCTGCGCCTGCGACCGGTATTTATGCCGATGACGTCATCGGCAGTGAACCCGTCATTCGGATTCCGAACGTTTCAAGTTCTGACGTGTTTGCGACGACGCGACGGCTATACATAAATACTTATTCACGATGAATGACGATATTTTAATTACTTTACTGGAAAAATATGATGAACTTTACAATCTAAAACATCAACATTATCATAACCAACTGAGGAGAGACGATATTTGGGATGAAATTGGGCAAATAATAAATAAAAATTGTAGAATATAGTGAAGTTCAAAAAACTTTTTTCGAGTCATATGAATGTACCCAAAAAATCTATTTTCATTTTCTAATAAATCAGAATATAATGTATGAAATTCTCCAAAAATTAATCTTTTTGAATTTATGATTTATGAACCCATATCTTTCGTTTCCTCTTGTTTCTCTTTTCCTCTTCTTATAAAATACAGCTAATTACAACCTATTCGGTCTGAGATTACAACAATATATCTCGTCACTATCTCCATAATGCAAGTGCACGTTCAGGCTGACGGACTAAAAATAACTAAATTGCCGATGCTGAATCCGGATGCAGTGGAGGCACCCCATCGGCATTTTGTAAATGCCGACGCTCCGTCCGCTCCGTACGCTACGATTCCGATGCAGTGGACGCGCAGCTTAAGATAAATTCTCAGCTTATAAGACTTATTTCACATGGAGGAATGAGGAGGAGAAAGGACCTGCTGGTCTATGTTGAGCGCGTGTAGCCGCACGCCGGGCGGCAGGCGGCGGCGTACGTTCTTGAGCTGCTGCTGCAGCGCCGCGCAACTCTCCTGGATCGCCGCGTGCAGCTGCCCCAGCTCCAGCTGGTGGTCCGACGACTGAAATGACAATTATTTAAGTCACAATCAGTCGCATACGACGTAGTTGCACTTCCACAGTAGCACAGCAGTAGTAGGGTGAACATAGAAAACCATGGTTATCAACTGCATAACATAATTTTTCTAGCTGTCATCGGTGTCATTTTAAAAATGTGCGTTAAAAGTTAGCTGCATTGTGTTGTGTCAAGGCTGGGAGTATATGATCCGGAATTCGGCAAGCCCGGGAAATTTTTGAGCACTAAAAAGAGAACTCTGCGCTAATTAAACGGAGTTGAAAATCTAAGTGTCAAGTGTCGAGCCGTCAAATGACATTAACATTTGACTCGACGCTTGTGTGTTCGATTTTCAGCTCTATTATACTAGCGCAGAGTTCCATTTTCAACGCTCTGAATATCCCCCGGCCTTCCGGATTCCGAATCATAATACAGTCCCAACCTTAACGGTGAGATGTCAGAAAGGCTTATTATTTTCCACTTTAAGCAAAGTTCTCAAGGGGCCGTGCATTAATCACGTGATGTTTTTAACAACTTTTTAGACCCCTCCCCTCCCCCTGGTGATACGTGGTGAGGTTTTATACTACCCCCCCTCCCCCACCTAAGATCACGTGTATTTTTTTTTACATAGTAAGCGGGTCATGTTTGAAGAAAAACTTTAACTTAAAAAACCGTTTAATCGAATAATTTAAGCAATTAAAAACTATACGAGTCATTTGTCTTGTAAGTATTTAAACAACACTACGAATCTACAGCCGATAGTAAAAAGGTATGCATAGACTAGATTCGAAAATTAATACACGTGATGTCTCCTTATACCCCCTCCTCCCCTTGGTGATACTTGGTGATTTTTTTTCGGAGCCCCCTCCCCCTTTAGGCATCACGTGATTAATGGACGACCCCCAAGTACAAAGTCAACAAAGTATAGTTGTTTCGAAGGTGGTATTGACCTGCAGCACGTTATGCAGTGCGCTGCTGTCGGCGTACAGCGCGCGCGCGAGTGCGTCCAGCGCGCCGCACGCGTGCAGCACCACGTCGCGCGAGCACGCAGCGCCCTCCACGCTGTTCATGCCCAGCGCCGCCCACATCGCCGCCAGGTACGTCCAGCACCGCTCGATACCTGTACCATGGCATTTGGTGGTCAATGTCTGCCTGTACTATATTAAGTTTCTATGTAAGTAAATTTTACAGTCAAAGTTACCTACTTTATGAACTATTTTGTTGTGGTACGCTAAGTGCGTATACATTTAATCTACTATAAACACACCCAGTCGATTAAAAATTTTAACGAACAGGGGCGTAGCTACCGCTTTATCACTAGTTTCGACGACAAGGGCGACACTCTCTACAAATGACAGCTCGAGCACCAGCGAATGTTGACACAGTTAGTTTCAAACGACGCGTCAGATAAATCTATCATAAATATAATGAAATAACATTGTCAAATAAGTCACAGCACGAAACAAGCTTGTGAATGATTAGCCCTGGCTTTAAAAAACTCACATCCCGGTGAGATACAGAGCCCCCAAAAAGTTTTAATATGGAGCCTCCCTAAGGCTCGCTACGCCACTGATAACGAATATCTTTTCCACATTAAATAGTTACTCCTAGCCTCGAATAACGTGGACGTGCTGGTGTGTACTTGGCACTGCATCCTGTGTAGCCACGATACGTACCCTCCAGCGAGCAGTTCTCGTCCAGCTCGTTGCTCTTAAGCAGGTGCGCGGCGGCGTCCAGCGCGCGCTCCTGCGTCAACGCGTCCGGCAGCGCTGACGCCGCGCGCAGCAGCCGCTCCGGCGAGCACGACTCCAGCGCGCCACTCCACATGCACACCATGCACTAAGCACAAGAAAAAAAAGTAGAGTGTGTGCTTAAGATCGCACGGTAGAAGTGAAAACTTCATTGGCAATCATAATCAATTTAAGTGTATATAATTATATTTTTCGCTCGGGTACACGCGGCAGTCCCGAGCTCACCCGATCGAGCCTTTCACCTCAGAGCGTGACGGATCAGCCTCACTCACAGCCTACAAAGAAATGTGTGCGGTGCTTTCTCTCTCGGGTACACTCGGTGGTCCCGAGCTCACCCGATCGAACCTTTCACGTATCGTACACGTAGACAGTATCCTAGTAGTGGACTAGGTGGTCTAGCGATCAGAACCTCAATTCTCGTAT
Source organism: Glaucopsyche alexis (assembly GCA_905404095.1). Lineage (NCBI taxonomy): Eukaryota > Metazoa > Arthropoda > Insecta > Lepidoptera > Lycaenidae > Glaucopsyche > Glaucopsyche alexis. Next base: position 30,149,296 of record FR990044.1, read on the forward strand.
TTAAAGTAGACTTCATTTTACTTTGTTTGGATTGAAAGTGAAGCGACATATTATGAACGGATTTTATGACGTTTCGACAAATAAGAGCGGGTTTCACGTTGGTTTAAAGTTCATAAAAACACAGTTTGAGAGTTTTAGCGTATCGGGACTTGATTGTAACTGTATTAATGCAGGTTTTACTTAGCAGAATTGCCCCTCAGATCATTTCGCAGCAAAGTGAACACAAGCCGCGGGTCGCCGCTCGTTTTATCAAACTGTCAGGCTTGAAATGCCGACAAAACCGACTAATGACGAGTAACGTGTAACGCATGTCCTAGTACATCGCTACGCTAGTGCACTTCCAACAAATTATTAAATTGATCATCACCTGTATCATCTGCAGCTGGTACTCGAGCTGGCAGCGGAAGCTGTACTGCACGGACGTGTGCGTTTTGGTGATCACCTCGCGGTCCCACACGCTCACCGCCGGGAACCTGACAGCATAGTGAACAAATCGTTATTTTGATATGTAAAAAGTTTTTTCCCATAAGGAGTTTGTGTGTTTTAGGGGTCCAAAAACTGTAAAGGTGGTTTAACCAAAACAACAAAATAAACGATAACGAACTTAGAAAACAATATTTCGTCGCTAAATGATGTGGTCATTTCCACATTTTATTATTGCCTAACTACTAGTACTATGACACTTTTGACATTGACATTGATTTAAGTTTTGACATTGTAATTTATTTGATCTCTTTTTTGGCTATTAACATGAATTCCAGTAATAGTTTGATCACTCACCTCTCTCTGATTTGACCCAGTATGATCTCGGCCTTCGTGTTGAGTCGCTGCAGTAGCAGAATGAACATGATCGCGTCGTGGTCACCTGAATATCGTAAACGTTTGGTTAACTATCGTTAGCAAAGGTCCTTTTTTTAAGGTCAACACTTGATGTAGCTTGACACATTATGCTAGTGAGTGTACTTGACCTTTGTCCATCAGAGGAACAATATAAGCATGAACATGACTTAGATTGTTTACATTGGATAGTCTCCGTTACTACTGGAGCGATTATGATGAAAACACAGGAAATTAAATAAGTCTACTTTTTATCGCGGAATAATGGACCATTTCCGCTACATTTCCTTCTGCATGCACAAAGTTACTTTGACACGTGTTTTAGGCATCATCACGACGTGGGGTAGAGGTGTACAAAGATATTGATATAATTATTATTTCAGTTACCTCCCGGCGCCATGAAGTGGTCGGGCAGGCAAGCGGCCAGCAGGTCGGCCCTGGCCCGCGCCTGCGTCAGCTCCAGCGCGCGCAGCTGCAGGTCGATGCTGCGGGTGGACGCGCGCGACGCCGCCACCAGCGACCCCAGCTCGGCGGCCGGCGAGCCGCGGCCCTCCGCTGACGTCACGTTAGCCTCCTCTGCGCGTGCGCCGCCAGCTAGTACACAATAACAGACATTAGAAAAGAAAGGCAAAGAAAATGGCAGCTTTAGTGCAATGCAAACATAAAACATATTTATATTTTATCTCTTATCGTAAAGACCTTGACATATATTTTGATTTTATTATTAGTTTTTTTATAGGTCCCTGTTATGTCTGTGGTATTTATATAGGGGAGAGCCTAGCAGAGAACACAAGTGAATGACCCGAGTGCTCATTAAAATAACTTCAAACAAACTCCACCACACACATATCTTACACACACAATTAATTCTCGCACGCGTCAGCATTCACACACTCTCGCGGAACTTGACGATGGTCGCTTCGCGGTCCATGATCGTCTCCAGCGCCGCCTTGCGCTCCCGCATACCTGCGTACCTTGTATGGAGTCGAGCTGCGCGCGCAGGTCGACATGCTGCTCGGTCATCTTCTGCACGAGCTCGCGGAACTTGACGATGGTCGCGTCGCGGTCCATGATCGTCTCCAGCGCCGCCTCGCGCTCGGGCACGCCTGCGTACCTTGTATGGAGTCGAGCTGCGCGCGCAGGTCGACGTGCTGCTCGGTCATCTTCTGCACGAGCTCGCGGAACTTGACGATGGTCGCGTCGCGGTCCATGGTCGTCTCCAGCGCCGCCTCGCGCTCGGGCACGCCTGCGTACCTTGTATGGAGTCGAGCTGCGCGCGCAGGTCGACGTGCTGCTCGGTCATCTTCTGCACGAGCTCGCGGAACTTGACGATGGTCGCGTCGCGGTCCATGATCGTCTCCAGCGCCGCCTCGCGCTCGGGCACGCCTGCGTACCTTGTATGGAGTCGAGCTGCGCGCACAGGTCGACGTGCTGCTCGGTCATCTTCTGCACGAGCTCGCGGAACTTGACGATGGTCGCGTCGCGGTCCATGATCGTCTCCAGCGCCGCCTCGCGCTCGGGCACGCCTGCGTACCTTGTATGGAGTCGAGCTGCGCGCGCAGGTCGACGTGCTGCTCGGTCATCTTCTGCACGAGCTCGCGGAACTTAACGATGGTCGCGTCGCGGTCCATGATCGTCTCCAACGCCGCCTCGCGCTCGCGCACCGCCTGCGAACACAACACCCTCACTGTATGCTTCGGTATCGTTGAGTCGACTCTACTGGCGATACCACGGCCTTATGGAAAATCAACGTGAATGCCATATAAATTAATGAAGCTTATTTTTATCAATTGTTCTTGATTAAAATAATAATTTTTGTTTATATTTTAGTTTTATTTTCCTATGCTATCTTATTTTTCGTAAATAAGATGTTTTAATTGTAATGTAATTCTAAAAATAAGAATAAAATATTATGATTTATTTATTTCTTAGCAATATTGTGTTGTATTTTGGAATGCTTATAGCTGCGCGTCCACTGCATCGGAATCGGAGCGTACGCAGCGTACGGAGCGTCGTCATTTACGAAATGCCGATGGGGTGCGTCCACTGCATTCGGATTCATCATCGGCAATTTAGTTATTTTTAGTCCGTCAGCCTGAACGTGCATTTGCATTATGGAGGATAGTGACGAGATATATTGTTGTAATTAGCTGTATTTTATCAGAAGAGGAAAAGAGAAACAAGAGGAAACGAAAGATATGGGTTCATAAAACATAATATAAACTCAAAAAGATTAATTTTCGGAGAATTTCATACATTATATTCTGATTTATTAGAAGATGAAAATAGATTTTTTGGGTAGTACATTCATATGACTCGAAAAAAGTTTTTTGAACTTCACTATATTCTAAAATTTTTATTTATTATTTGCCCAATTTCATCCCAAATATCGTCTCTCCTCAGTTGGTTATGATAATGTTGATGTTTTAGATTGTAAAGTTCATCATATTTTTCCACTAAAGTAATTAAAATATCGTCATTCATCGTGAATAAGTATTTATGTATAGCCGTCGCGTCGTCGCAAACACGTCAGAACTTGAAACGTTCGGAATCCGAATGAAGGGTTCACTGCCGATGACGTCATCGGCATAAATACCGGTTTCAGGCGCAGAAATGCCGATCCAGTGGACGCAGTACCATAGAAATCAATACAAAGCAACAAATCCGTACGCTGCGTACGCTCCGATTCCGATCCAGTGGACGCGCAGCTTAAGGGAATGGTTACTATAGGCGATGGTAACCGCTTACTATCAAGCTATTTGTTTCGTTTTACAGCTGTGTACCCAAAGATTTCAAGACTCAAAATGGGCTATGACATACATTCGACAGAACAAATCTTCATACAATAAAAAGTTACGCCATCTTGGTTTTCACCATATTTCAAATGTCTTATTTGCACCGTACTTCGACTGTCAAAATGGCCCCAAAAATCTCACATAATTTAATTTAACACTTTTTGCCTCAACATACCTCCTCTATAATATCTAGTCTATGTGTGTACCGCAGTGCTCATACCTCGCGTGTGGCAGCGTGCGCCATCTCCAGCTCCTCGCGCAGGTCCATCTCCAGCTCGCGGTTGGACTCCACCAGCTGCTCGTGCACCTCCTGTAGCGCCTCCAGCTCCTGCACGTCCTGCTTCAGCTGCTCCACCTGGAAAACATAACTCATCATATTATATCGTGTTCAAAATATTGAATATACCTACATAATATAAACGGAAGTTTGGTAGAACGTAGTCAACTGTGAATTGGAGAAAACGGTTCTACCATACACCCTGTATATTCGTGACTATAAAGTAATTGATTAAAGTCACTAGAGCAGCTGCCATATTATGAACTTCAACTTAAAATATCAACATTGGGTCCTCACCTGGTCCTCCAGCGCCATCTTCTTCTCGGCCAGCTGCTCGACCATCTCCTCGGCGCCGAGCGCGGCGTCCACCTGCTCGCGCAGGTCCGCCACCTGCGCCTCCAACTCCTCCACGCGAGCCGACAGCTTCTCCTTCGTCCGGCTCAGCTCGGCGATCTCAGACTTGTACTGCTCCAGGTCCTACGTCATACGAGTTAAGCATAAAATAGGTCCATAGAAAGGCAAGTACATAGCACACTGTCAAATAAGAAATATAAATATTGTAAAAATACAAATCTTGTTTTGTACCGGTTCACATTTCTTTGTGACTAAACTTTCGTACCGAAGTTATTCAGGTATTGAACAATCAACATCCGTTCACACTTTCGCTTCATTTTCGCCAGCGACAGTGTAATAAATTCGAAAGTCACTGGTTTTTTATTCGCGTAATACCTTGAGGTAAGCCAAACGTACAATACTCCGTCCTTAAACAAGATGAACACACGTTACCTTCTGCATCTTCTGCATGGCGTGCTTGTCGTGCGCGGACAGGTCGCGCAGGCGCACGAGCGTGTCGCGCAGGCGCACGTTCTGCTGCTGCAGCTGCCGCACCTCGTAGCCGGTGGCGCCCTCGCTCGCTGCGTACGGGTGCTCTATTCAACGCCACCCCAAATACATGCATGGCCCGAACTACGACCGGCTAGTGCCGGATGTATGAGTCTGTACGGTCACTAGAGTTGGACCGACAGCTACTACCAACTTTAGAGCTCAAAACTTGGTCCCTACCTCTCCTATTATACCCTGGCTGGTCAGTAGCTGGGCTAAATCAATACCATTTTTTATGTGACAAAAATATGATATGTATAGAACAAGTTGCTCTAAAATTGGTAGTAGCTCTCGGGCTATGAATAATCTGTCAGTACAGTCAGTCATTTGGTCTGGTAATAAAATTATTGATACAAAATTTATGCTTAAGTCAGTCACCTCACAAGTCAGTCGGGCCGCGACACAAACACATACATGTAGCATGCTTTAGTCACACAACTTCACACATACATATTTCAAAGAAACTATAATTATCATAATGTCATGTGATAGAAAATGTATTGATCTGTCAGTTGAGAAATTAAAAAAAGAAGAGAAACTTACGAGAGTAAGTTCTTCTTGTATGTATTACAATTTAACTCCTTAAAGTTACATCAAACTTATGAGAAGGAATGAGAGGGACCTATATAACACGTAATCATACTATAGACTTGTTTTTTCCATCATAAAATTATATCCCACAAAATAAATATAAACAGACAGACCAATTTTCAATGAATGTACAATGTATGCGTGAAATTAATATGTGCGAAAACTATATGAATAAAAAAGTTAATTACAGTAAATAAATAAATAATACGTACACATTTGAATTTCTTTAACATATTCTCTATAATGTGAAATAGTATAAATTAATATCGTGTTTTGTCAGAGGTAGTATCTTTTAATATTGTGTTATTTTTAACATCTACCATGAGGAAAGGAAATTTTGAACTTCTTTAAAGTATAAATTATAATAAGATTAACAAAAATGTAACATAACAGTCAAAATGCTTAAATGTTACTAAAATATACTAACTAGAAAATATCCAGGAATTATATTACTCGTAACTTATTTCATTTCTAGCTACAGTCACAACTTACAACGTAAAGTATACAATAGCACACGAAAATATTCTGATAATAATAGAATTCCTCCAGTTATTCAAATTATTTATAGAAAAAAAAAAATACTGCCCTAGTGTACCTGTCTATGACATAAATAAAAAAATCCAGCCAGACCTTGGAATGCTTTTGAAAAGGAAAAAAATGCAATGAGAATTTTGGCAACATAATATAATAAGGTGGCTCATGGCTGTCTAAATTTTAAAAGAACAGTGTATTTTACATAAAACAAAATAAGTTGTGGATTATTTATTATAAGAGCCCTTCTGTGCATTAGAATATCACGTGTGACTCCACCAGTGACGCTAGTCGCTACCAATAAAATGTATGTAGCTAATGCAATATCTATACATTGTAGCAACCAATTTGATGTAGGCTACAGTTACCGAGCGGCGCCACCGTGATGTCCTAATGCATTTAACAGGTGCCCAAGATTAGACTACATTAAGATTTCTTCGAGTGCTATTAGGCTTCCCCCACATTAGGCTAGCGCGTTCCTCGGGAGTGTCAGTGATGCGGGCGCTGCTCGCGCCACTCACACATCCGAGGAACGCGCAAGCCTAATGTGTGATCAGCCTTAGATTCTGTAATTTATCCCATAATCTTTGATTCGACTTCTGTGCTACAACTTCCATAAAATAAAAACAACAAAACGAAATAAAATTTGTAAACAAACAAACGCAAGTCGCTCTTTCTCATCTTTGGATCAAATAAAAAAACAGTTTCGTTAACTTGAAGACTAAATTTGCCAAATGTTTACGTTTTTACAGATAGATTCAGATAACCCGACCGAAACTGAAATTGTTTATTAGTTTCGAATGCTACGTATGATTACTTTGAGATTATTGAATTTAGGATTATTTACACTTTACCAGTTCATTGTTTACGACATTTATTTCTTCTCGTAGTTTAGTCTATAGTAAACATTATAGTACCGGAGTCAACGTCTACAATACTCACGTATGTTCCCGCCCGCCTCCATCTCGGCGCGCATGAGCTGCAGGTCGAGCGTGGCCTCCTCCAGCTTCTCCCGGCACTGCTCCAGCTCCAGCTGCAGCGCCTCCGCGCGCTCCTCCGCCATCTCCTTGTCCAGCGCCGCCATCTCCGCCGCTTCGGCCAGCTCGGCCGTCTCATCGGAGTGGACTTCGAGCGCCTCCTGAGCCTCCCGGGTCTGGAAATTTTGTTGTTTTAGACATGGACTGTATATTCCGGAATTCAACGGTCCCGGGAAAAAACAAAACAATGAAAAAATAACGTCTGCGCTAATAGAATAGAGTTGAAAATTGAAGCGTCGAGTGTCGAGTCAAATGTCAATCATATATGACAGCAGTAATTAATAAAGTACATATTACATTTTGAAAAATATACAGCCACGCGGACAGTTAAGATAGATTTGAGATTCATTTGATTTTAGGTGTCAGTACTGTACAATTTAAATGACAACCATAGACAAACACGCTTTTCGGCCGTTTGTACTAAGTTCTGTAAACTGTATCTAAAAGTACCAAATTCTTTCTTGCTTTCTTTTTTTTTAACTTCAGTACATCTGTTAACAGTACAGTACCTCCTTCTTGGCCCGCTCGAGGTCGCGCTGCAGCTGCGCCTGCGACTCCATGATCTTGGCCTTGAACTCGTTGGCCTGGTCTAGCTGCAGGCGCAGGCGCTCCAGCTCGCGGATCTTGTCGCGGTCCTCCGCCCGCCTGATCTTGAGTGTCTCCAGCTTCTCGCGCAGGTCCTCGTTGTCCGTCTTCAGCTGCGCGATCTGTCGGAAATGTTGGCATTCTATAATCACAAGTTAAAGGGCCATACTGACCATCCAGCCTACAAGCTCAAGGCCGCAGACTTGTAGGCAAAAATTTAAACTTAGGCCTTTACATCCGTTTATGGATGATTTATACAGTATTCTTCGAGCGAAGTTACCACTCTTGAAATACTGTAGTGCCTGGGACAGTTGGTTTTTAAATATCGTACGGTTGCCCAAGCACATACGGCATCCTCACAACACAGTCAGCCTAGTCCAGAGGAATGAACCGGTCAATACGTCTGGGGCCAACTATGTGCGGGTTTCCTCACGATGTTTTCTTTCACCGTTAGAGCGTCCGTATAATTTGAACCTGCACTCTCTCGAGTGCGAACCAAACGATCTACCCACTAGGCCACGGAGCTCATAAAATTTAAAATGATAGACAATAATATTAACACTCATGACGGCTATTAGTGCCGGTGCTAGATTTGCTGGATGCGCCGGATTTTAAGACAGGACCTGTTAATTTGTAATGAGGGCTTTCGATACTTTCTTTGCCGCCAGGCGGGAGACCCGACGCCCACGCCGTCTGGTAGCAGAAGATTATCAACTCTCAATAGGGCTATCAGATGGTACGACCTAAAAACCCTCATTCTATTAAAATGTATAGTGCGATTCAAATGAGAATAGGATCGAGTCAGCGCCATATTGTTTCGAATTTAGACTGTTATGATAGTTAAATTTATGATTAGATAATTGATTACTATTTAACATTTTTATTTAAAATCGATGCAAGACTATTAATATTTATATGCACATAAGTTTTTCTGAAAAACGCACTTGTCGAGTGATATTTGACAGAAAAAGGTCATTGACGTTCCTATTCTCATTTGAAATGCATTATAACCAGTTTGAATAAGGAGAGGAACTTACCTCCTGCTGCGCCTGGATGTTGGCCAGCCTGTCCTCGACGGCGGCGGCGCTGGGCTGCGGCGACGTCAGGCTCTGCCCCGGCGTGTACTGCGGCGTAAGCGTCTCCACGAACCCAGTCTGAATACAGTTGTGATTTTCGTCAGTATTATCAACGTACTGTTGACGATTTAACCAAAAATTTACCCAAAACGAAACAGTTTTAGTGATATTAACATATGACCCATTTGTTATGTATTTTTTGAAATCGATATTGATTTTAAGAGGCCAGTGTAATCGACTATAGGGGTTGTGTTAATCCGATGTTGCCACAAGTTGGGCACCCCTGCATACCTCGACGAAGGAGGCTCTCTTGCTGAGGTCGGGGGAGGAGGCGCGCTCGGCCGTCGGCGACACGTACGACGTCAGCGACTGGCGGCTGCTCGCCAGCGACGTCCTGGAACTGATGTCGCACGGTTATAGAATACACCCTAAGCCCTCGTTCCCACGAGCGTTTTTAGTGGTCCGCAACACGTGACATAAAAAACAACACTGTAAATAGAACTGTGCGCTATTACAATAGCGCGGAAAATCGTGTAGAGTTTTTAACAGCCTCCGTGCTTACAGCTTGGCTCTCGACTCGGAGGTCGTGGGTTCGAACCCCGCATTGGGACAACAAAAAATGTTGGTTCCAAGTTTAGTTAGGACAATGTAGGCTGATCACCTGATTGTTTGACAAGATTGATGATCCATGCGTCGGATGGGCATGTAAAAAGTCGGACCTGCGCCTGATCTCTCGTCAGTCGTGTCGGTTATTCGTCCCACTATGAGAGTAAAGGAAGAGATAATGCTCTTGTGTACTTCGCACACACTTGGGCACTATAAAATTACTCCTGCGTAACTGGCCTGGTTTCAATGAAACCGGCCACCGTCACCAAAATCGGTGTGGGGAGTTAAAGTTGTCAAATCTGACATTTAACATCTGACACATTGTATTAGCGCAGAGTTCTATCAGTGCGGTTTTTTCTTTCGCGGCCACAGAAAAACTCTCGTGGGAACGGGGAATAAGTGAGCAATATTCGAGTCGGGCATTTATATGATACCCTTAAAAATTTACGATTGTAGACATAGTGAATGAACAAAGCGTTCTTAAATATGATAAGAGAAAGCTAAGGGAATTGACAGCCAATAATTGTATTATGGTCGTAATAAGTTTCTTTGTCGTCGTTATGGAGGGTAGAGGAAAGGAGAACTGTCTCATATGGAGGCATCTTGATAGTGTCCAGCTGTACGCAGTGAATAGCAGAATAGCAGTTGAAAAATGCTCCATCAGTGCAGCGGCAAAGGGTATGGAATGGCTGTGTTCCTTGAAAAAAAAAACGCTTGTTAGCGCTAGAGAAAAAAAAACAGATTATAGGCCAGGACACGTTTGCTAACTTCAATACTGCTAACATAATCCGCCATTTTGCTTATTTAACTCCAGCGGTCGCCATTTTGCTTACGTTTTTCTGTTAGCGCTATTTTCCGCGGAACACAGCCAATGTATTTAGGCGTTTTGCCCGAGTTAAAGAATTTAGTTTTTTCGTAACTTAAGTAGTCAGAATTTTTAATTTTAGTTTATTTAATTACATAGAAAACTTAAAGATAAATTTATTCTATAGCTATAATTCTAGTATCCAGTCAGCCAAATGTTCAATATATGAAAAAAAATTTGGGTTTAAAGGGTAAAAACGGGACCCTATATAACTGGGACTTCGCTGTCTGTCTGTCCGTCTGTCACCAGGCTGTATCTCCATAACCGTGATAGCTAGACAGTTGAAATTTCACACAGACACACCACACACACACACACAGACGATATATTTCAGTTGTCCCTATAAAAAAATAATTATAATAATAATAAGTCCCTATAATATAAGTACTAAAATCAGAATTAAAAAAATATTGAAGGGGGCTCATATACAACAAACGTGATTTTTTTTGCCACAAACTTTACTCCTTTTGCTACTGTGGCGCTACCCTAATTTAACGGACATTTCAGCAGAGACTCTTCACATACAGAGACAGTTCTACTTACTCTAGCCTTCATAGTCGTCATGATATATCAATAATGCTACTGGTTCATTCTTTATGTCTCCTTAGACATTACCATTACCGAACGAATACATACGCCTTAGATAGTTTAGCACAATTTACAGGTTTCTTAATAATCAAGCATAAAGATAACATAATTATCTATGAGAGAAAGACCAATGTACAATATCTACATTAAAAGGCTATGTTTAGTTAAAATCACAAGTAATGGTGGAGTTATCTAAATAATTGGCTGTAAATGCAATAATTGTACAAATTAGCACAAGAAAGACACATTATAAAGAAGAGTAGTGTAGCATTTAATAAACCTATTATATACAAGGTTTGGTCAAATCAAATACGGATACTTCGGAACATATGATCTGCTGCTTAGGGGCCGTGCATTAATCACGTGATGTTTTTAACAACATTTTAGACGCCTCCCCTCCCCCTGGTGATACGTGGTGAGGTTTTATACAACCCCCCCCCTCCCCCACCTAAGATCACGTGTATTTTTTTTACATAGTAAGCAGGTCATGTTTGAAGAAAAAATTTACCTTAAAAAACCGTTTAATCGAATAATTTAATTTTAAGCAATTAAAAACTATACAAGTCATTTGTATTGTAAGTATTTAAACAACACTACGAATCTACAGCCGATAATAATTTCGGTATGCATAGACTAGGTTCGAAAATTAATACACGTGATGTCTCCTTATACCCCCTCCTCCCCTTGGTGATACTTGGTGATTTTTTTTCGGACCCCCCCTCCCCCTTCAGGCATCACGTGATTAATGGACGACCCCTTATGTAGGTAAAGACGTTTATGCAGAAAAATAATAGGCAAGCGGACAGATTTTTTTTTATTGCATAAATGAATAGTACTCTTAATTATATGAGTAACTTCTCAGAAGAAACCGTATATCAAAAGTCAATATTTTCAAAGGTACAGCGATTTGTATACAAAATTTCGCGAGTCTTTATACCAAAAAAAAAAAATATATTTTTTTGCGAAATTGGTAAACAAAACCTACATCATTAGTTTACTCACATCTTATACAAAAACATTCATTATGGTAAGTATGAACTTAAACGCACAAATATCGGAGATATTTACAAATATATTCCTGCGGCCATATACTTCATATACTACTTCATATACTATAACCTACAAGTGACGTCATTTGTAGGTCGACTATGGAGCGTTTTTAGGAGGCTCACTAAATTTTTTTATACAAATCGCTGTACCTTTGAAAATATTACTATTCATATAGAGTACTATTCATTTATGCAATAAAAAAAATAGTCCGATTGCCTATTGTCATACTCGAAATAAAATTTTTGTCTTTATAAGGGCGAGTTTGCGTTTTGCGGAGAGTCGCCCATACATTAGATGATATTTTTAGTTTGAGTATGACAATAGGGATGTTGCCTAGTGTGGAATATCACAGTTTTACAAATTAAATTTTAAAATTGTTGATTAAATATACATAAATCTGAAAGAAATAGGTATTTAGAGTGACGGGATTAAAAATATAAGCATATAAAATATTTCTCGCAAAACGATTCGTGACGTCACAACCTGCTACCGCCATACATTTTGTAATGACAAATGTATGGCGGTAGCAAGCTGTGACGTCACAGGCCGATATATCGCTCTCTTTCATACTGTAAAATTCAATGGTTTGTATCTACGTTATTTTTTCAGATATACAAAAATGGGTTCTGGATTGTTTATTAATATGTTGTCTAACATCGAATAGACGAAAAAAAATTATTTCGGCAACATGCCTATTATTTTTCTGCCTAAACATTTTTACTTAAGCAGTAGATCACGTGCTTGAAGTATCCGTGATTAATTTTTTGGAGATCTTATATATAATATTATTATAATATATTAAATAGGTTATACTGTAGTATGTACTGAACACTTGATCGTGTCGTCCATTTCAAGAGTTGCAATATAAGTTACTTCTTATGCCCGGTTTTTAAAGATTGTACATAAACTCTAGATAAACTAAGTTTAACTGGCACCGACTTTCCAAATCCTAAGAGATCCATCTAGTGGTCACTAGATGAATCTTTTTCAACGTTATTTTGTTACGCTATAATCCGTCAACGTTACGTTACATCGCCATCTGTCAGAAGCGATGTCAATTACGAGTTATGGAAACGATAAACGAACCACATTGGAAGTTAAACTTAGTTTTTATTGTGGCTTTTTTGTTCAGAAACGCAATAAACAAATTATCGAAATAAAAGCACTAATGAATAGATAAAGTACCGTCAAATTCACCTTAGAAACCGAGCAGCAATCCATATTCCATTATCTACATCTACAAACACATATACAAAAGGAAAACGTAAATAGGTAAAAGAATAACACATATGAGGCAAGCAATACCATAGCATAAACATTCATCTTGAGCATTCGCGTGTAATGTAACGTTATAGTTTCGACTTTGAGCACCTTTAAGTATACTAAAGAAGAAATAAACACATTCGATAACGATTATTGCTGTCCTTATTAAAAATAATAATCATTTTAATTTTCTCCATCTATATATATAAAAATGTTATGTTGGTTTGTGCACGCTTCAAAAACTCAGAAAGTTCTGCACCGATCGAGCTGAAATTTTAGCATGATATATAATCCGCATCAAGGATTGTTTTTATATCTATTTTTTGCATCAGTCACATATCCGCGACCGCGAAAAAACTATATTTACGCGGGCGGAGCCGCGAACAACAGCTAGTTATTATATATTTAACATGAATTCTCTACCCCACCTAGAACTGATCACTCAAAGGATATTTTATAATCTTTTAAAAAAATAGTAAAACTATTCTTAAATCAAGATATCTTGACTTTTGCAGTGTATAATTTAAAAAATATATTTAAGTAGTACATAAATATATGACAAACTCTAGTCATACTTATTACGTAGGATGTAGATTTTAATAATAATATTTTGAAAAATACAAAGCTTATCGTGCGCTGAATTTGCTAGGTTGATCAAATACCAAACAGCCTCGGAAAACAATTAAGTATTGACAGACTAGAAAAAACAGCTCAACCACAGCATAGAGTCTAAGCAACACTCTCATAGAGTCAACCATTCTCAAGATTCAAGATTATTCTAGAACGTGCTGCTAATCTGTGTCTTTCTTGCAGGTACTCGCAATAAGCAATAAAGGCCACGAAATGCCGCACAATAGCTTCTATCTAGAGTGGTCAATTCTATGGAAGCATTGCTTTAGTTAAGTTGACTTGCTCAACTCGTCCTCTATGACTGTGCTAAATTTGGAGTGGTAGCTTAAACATAAGTAGGCGTAACAGCTGCTAGAAAGTGCAATAATATACAGTGCTGAAACATGTTCTTTACCTCGACATCGACAATGTCCCTTTCGTCTGCGCCGGAGAAGTCTTACGCCGGACCCTTGTGGTGCATTGGGTTAGGAATTAGACACAAACATACAATGTTAAAACTAAATAAAAATATACATTTTAGTGATACTATTAGAGTACAATTACGTACTTAATGTCCTTCAGCGGTCATAGTATTTCTATGGCAGAGACACGCGAACGCGATGTACGGAAAACTAAGTTACCCGAAAGTCATTAAGAATGTACTATGTGTATAGTGAAGTTATTTATCATTGGTAATGTTACCTTACATTTTAATGACCTTTGTGGAGTTCAAAAACATAGTAAAATGTTTTAAAAATTTACTTAACATCACATTGCACGCATTTTTGATCTGCTGACAGATAGTTTATTCATCATCATCATTCTCAGCTCTGATGATCTCAGTTTTGTGGTCAGTTTTAATTACTATTATCTTAGTTGTTTGACCACAGTCCACATCTCTTCACAATCAGCATGACATATCCAGGGGGTTTACACGGGGACTAAAAACGCACGATTTTTGCCGAATAGAGAAATCAATCGTCTAATTGGCAATTTTGCATGGTCGCAAGTGACTAAATTGCAAGACTAAATAGGTATAATTAATATAACATTTACTTACAATTGTCCACAATAACAAGCTAGTACAAACACAGTTTTAAAACAATTTACTTTCAAGTTTGTTGTGGGCGCAGTTATGCGTTAAATTAACGTAATATGGATATTTCTATTGCGTATTTGTTTCTCCATACTCAGTCGATAGCGCGAGCGTGGTAAACATATTTAGTTGTAATTGTCACGTGAAGACTGTAAGACTATACATATTTTTTTAAGTGAAAACTTCTTTAGTGGCTTTATGCACTTTTTTGGGATGGGTAAAAAATGTTAAACTCGCGTCAGGAGTCAGGACAGACGACGAGTAACCTGATAAAAAATTCGTAAGACGAAGGGAGAGTAGGCCGCCGGCGCGGCGTAGGAGAGGAAGTAATGTATGCCTGCTTCTGTTGTTTCGTTTAAGCGGCGCAGGGCGCTTGCGCGAGTGTTAACTTATATAAATAACTTAAATGCACAACGTTAATGTTTTTTTTTTTTTTTTTTTTTTAATAAAATAAGGGGGCAAACGAGCAAACGGGTCACCTGATGGAAAGCAACTACCGTCGCCCATGGACACTCGCAACATCAGAAGAGCTGCAGGTGCGTTGCCGGCCTTTTAAGAGGGAATACGCTCTCTTCTTGAAGGTTTGTAGGTCGTATAGGTCCGGAAATACTGCTGGTGACAGTTCGTTCCAGAGTTTTACAGTGCGCGGCAGAAAGTTACGCGAGAAACGCACGGTGGAAGACTGCCACTCATCAAGGTGATGAGGATGGAATATTTTTCGCGTGGGACGATGGCGAAAAGTTGCAGGTGGTATGATTCCGAACAATTCCTCAGAGCACTCCCCGTGATACAACCGATAGAGGATGCAGAGCGAAGCCACATCTCGGCGTAATTCCAAGGGGTCCAAGCTGTTTGAAACACAATGACAGTCAACAATTCGAGCGGCCCTTCGTTGGATACGATCCAGAGGGAGCAGTTGGTATTTTGGTGCTCCTGCCCAGAGATGAGAACAATATTCCATATGAGGCCGAACCTGCGCCTTGTAGAGTTGTAGGCGTTGGTCCGGACCGAAGTACTGTCTCGCTCTGTTGAGAACACCAAGCTTTTTCGAGGCTAACTTGGCCTTACCCTCTAGATGATAACGGAATTGGACTTCGCTCGATATGCTAACGCCAAGTATTTCAATGCTAGGGGAGATGGTTAAAGATGTGCCCTCAAAACGAGGATGTACGACCATAGGTGACTTTTTAGCGGTGAACGCGCAGACTTGTGTCTTGGCGGGGTTAAATTGGACTAAGTTACGTCTACCCCATTCAGAGACTTTCTCCAATGAATTCTCTATTTTAAACACAAGTTCGTTTCGACTCTCGATGACGTTTAGCCGAGAAATATTAGGGGAGCCGGTATATACAGCATCACCTGTACTATCATCCGCATAGCAATGAATGCCGTTGGTCTGTAACATGTCATTGATATGCAGTATGAATAGGGTAGGCGATAGCACACAGCCCTGAGGGACACCAGCATCAACTGACTGAGTTTCCGAGCATTCGCCGTCAACTACGACCTTTATGCTTCTGTCTGCTAAGAAACTTGTGACCCACTTGCATAATTTCTCGGGCAGCCCGTATGATGGAAGCTTTGAAAGCAGCGCTTTATGCCAAACCCGATCAAAGGCCTTCGCAATGTCCAAACTAACAGCCAATGGGGCAGCCAAAACAGTTGGGCTCAGGCAATTGAGTCGAAGGGAGAAGCCCTTCGACTCAATTGCCTGAGCCCAACGATGAGTTAGGTACGCCAAGAGATCACCAGCCGAGCGACCCTTACGGAACCCGTATTGTTTGTCACTTAGTAATCCCTGGCCGTCCAAGTATCGAAGAAGCTGGCCATTGATAATGGATTCCATTATCTTTGAGAAGAGAGAGGTTATGGCGATTGGTCTATAGTTTGAAGGATTTGAGCGATCACCTTTTTTGGGGATCGGGTGCACCAAGGCTGTCTTCCAAGAAGCCGGGACGATGCCAGAGGAATAGGAGAGCCGAAAAAGGCGCGTCAAGACCGGAGCCAACTCTGGAGCACACTTTCTCAACACAATAGGAGGGATTCCGTCAGGCCCACTCGACTTTTGGATATCAAGGGAACGGAGGGCTTTTCGCACTGAGCGCTGATGAAACCGAATATCCGACATGAAGCTCGTGCATCGCGGTATGGTCGGCGGTTTCTGCCCCCCGTCATCTAGGGTCGAGTTAGACGCAAAGAGCTTGCCCAGAAGATCGGCTTTGTCTTTTGCGTCCTGGGCTAACAATCCATTTCCTACGTGTAGGGATGGTAGGGTTGGCTTGCAGAAATTTCCCTCAATAGCTTTGGCCAGAGACCAGAATGCACGGGTTCCCGAGGGGAGGCGCTCGAGTCTCTTGCCAATTCTATTGACGTGCTGTTTCTTTGACCAAATGATCTCTTTCTTGAGGGACCTAGAGGCATGGTTGTACTCCATTTTATATGTGCTGGTATTTAAATCCCGAGTAGACACTGCGTTGGCCCAGGATTGGTAAGCCTCCTGCTTCCGGCGAGAAGCTTTTTTGGAGGATGAACCAAACCAGGGACGAAATCTGCCGCCAGTTGGCACTACAGAGGACGGAATGAAAAGTTCCATCCCCTGCATTACCACATCGGCAACAGAGTTGGCAGTGTTGTCGGGATCATCCGGCGAGAAGCACACGTGCCCCCAAGGATAGGATGCAAAAAACGACCGCATCCCATCCCAGTCTGCTAACTTGTAGTGCCACACACGACGGTATTTAAGAGCACGCTGTCGTAACACCGTCGTGAGTGGCACAGAACTCCTGACAAGGCAATGATCCGATGAACCAAGTGGAGCGGTTACGGATATTTGGTAGCCATCAGGATTTGAAGTCAGCAGAAGGTCCAACAAGGAAGGATTCTGACCGTCCACATCTGGGATTCGCGTAGGCGTAGTAACCAGTTGTGTTAGGTCGTTCGCAAGGGCAAAGTCGCATACAGATCTCCCCGCATGATCGGTTTTACTGGAATTGAGCCAGTCGGCGTGGTGGGCATTAAAGTCGCCAAGTATTATGATCTCTGCGGATGGGATCTGCCGCTGTACAAAATCTGAAGCAGCTTGCAGGTGTTCCAAGAGTCGGTCCGTCTCGGTGTCACCACTATGGGACCTATATAAGCACGCATAGACGCGAGGGTGGTCGTCGCAATCTATGCGGAGCCATAATGTTGACAGGTCCATTGTCCTCAAGATTGCTGAGGCGGCGAGAGCTGATATCATCTCTGATATACACACACACTCCAGCTTTGGGCAGAAAGGAGTGCTCGAGATAATACCCTGGGTGGGAAAGGTATGATGTGTCACTCGAAGATGATATCTGCGTCTCAGTTAAAAAGAGCAAAGCCGGCTTTGCCGTCTCGAGGTGGTAATGAAAGGCATTAAGGTTGGAGTGTAATCCCCTGATATTACAGAAGTCCATGCCTAATATCGAGGGGGGTGCCTTTGTGTGTTTGCTCTTGCCCCGAGCAGATTGTAGCGCAGTTTTGCCCTCCCCAGAATACGAGGGGCAGCCTGGACGTCCACGCTCAGTTCCAGGGGTCCCTGAGCATGGACGTCCAGAAAGGGATTCTCCAACGCAGTTGGTACCCTCCTGGGGTAACAAATTGTTTTTCAACTGCGGCATTTCTAGGGGGGTAGGGGATTGGGCCTCCGGTAAACTCACTCACTCGACGGAACACAGCGCAAGCGCTGTTTCACGCCGGTTTTCTGTGAGCCCGTGGTATTTCTCCGGTCGAGCCGGCCCATTCGTGCCGAAGCATGGCTCTCCCACGTATAATGTTCAAGTTTTCACTTCTGCCGGCACTACCGGAGTGCAACCCGTATTAGTGCAACCCGTTTTTTTTTAAAGAGCAACAGCTTTCTTACATAAGAGCGTAAGAGTGGAACTTATGGCATAACAAAATTCTTTAAGACAATGTCTATACCATTTTAGAGTTATGATGTTATTTAAAACTTTTAACATAACCTAGGGCTAGGAGTAGTCACTAAAATGTAAAGATACATTCATTCAGTTACAAAAATATTCTTATTATTAATTTATAGTGAAAAACTAAGAAATATATATAAGATATTTAAGAGTAGATGAAAAACAAGATCCTTGATTATTACATATATCTAAGTACTAAAAATAAAAATTACAAATCTGGAGATGTCTCAATTCTAAAATATGTTGTTATCATTTTTTTTTTAATTAAAACATTTAGCTTGAGACATCTCATGTTGCTTAGAACAAATAAAAAGTATATGGTAAATAATAATTATTTTTAAAGCATTGGTGCAAAGCCTTTATATTGGTGCACTCTACAATAATCTAGTACTTACGTAGTTGGTCTAGACCTCTGGGCCACAGTTATACTAGCGAGAAAGAAACACACTATCAATTAGAAAAAACTAAATGGTTCAAAATAAACTTAATTATCAGCTAGTTTGTGTTATAAGCACAGAATACAGAAAACATCCAGAAACCGTCAAGTGAAGCACGACTACTCCAAATTGGAGTGGCTATCCACACAAAATAAGTTGCCATATAATAACAGAATATTTTACCTAATGTTTTTGCAATTAATTTTTATTAAATACCGCAATTATTAATTATTAATTATAATAACGCAATTTGTTTTGAAGAGTAAAGTAAGAGAGGGCGGAGCGGTGTTTCACCATAGTTTTGGTTACAGTGCGCTGCGTACAAATGTGATCGAACACTCATTCTGGATGTTCTGTATTCTGTGGTTATAAGTTATAACCAAATACAACGTCATCTGTTGATATGGAACTATAATAATAAGTAGCACTAAGTCTTGTTATATTACATCTCTATTTTAAAGAAAATTGAAGTATGAGAAAGACACCTTATTTCTAATTAATATTAAACATATTATAATGTTACAATCATATTTTCATAAGACAAAATCTAAGTACCTAGTAAAGAATACTAATCAATATACTAATTATTTTTCATCATTATAATAGTATAAGACTAACAATTAGATGAAAAATGTATTGGAAAATAAAAGCTGAGTCTTACCTGCTGAGTCTCCTGTTGGACGCGGAAGACTTAGGCTCTTCCGTAGATGTTGTCATTTCCTTTGGATTGTCATCCTTGTCCAGCAGCTGTATTTGCGATTGACGCACAAACACACCATAGTTCTCTTCACACTGAAATTATTAGTTTTACAATGTTAAACTGTGAAAGTAATCCTACATATTATGTGAAATAATTTAATGTTTAATTATAATGTATGTTTTAAAAACCTTTGTTACTCAAGCAAAAATCTAAATCATTTTTTAATTCATCATGGGGAATATAGACTGCCTGTTGTAATATTACATTCATTATTCATTTGTAATATTATTCTTATTTTTATTATTAACAAAACATTTATTACTCTCTTATTAGAGACCATTCATAAATTACGTCACACGAATTTCATGATTTTTGACCCCTCCCCTGTCCTTGTCACAGTTGGTTACATGAGACCCCTCCCTCCCTAGTGTGACATCTAGAAATAATTATTGAATTAAAACAGCAGTTCCAGAATTTGTTTTATTTCAATTTAAATTGATTTTTAATAAAATTAACATCAAATCAAACATTGCAAGAAATTAACAAAACAAAATGTTTAATTATAATAATTAGAGATCAAACTTATTCATCTTGAGTCCATGGACTTGGGACCCGTTCCTTAAAATTATTGTAACTGGCATAGCAGACACTTCATTTTTGTTTGGGTTGTTAATGCCAGGAGCATTTGTGTCAATATCTTTTTCATCAAACTATACAACATCATCATCATCGTCCAATCAGAATTTCTCTGCACTTCTAGCATCACTTCTTTGAGGAGGATCGACGCTTTGTGATGAGCAAACTACTTGTTTCTTATGTAATTGCTTGTGTTGATTAGTGTTTTTTTATGATACAAAATATAAAGCACAGATGCCACATGATCACTTAAACAAGTATGCCTCGACTATCATAACATAGCTATTACTTTTTAACACCTTAGATTAAAATAGATTTTGAAATGTGACGATACGAAATTTAGGACCCTCCCACCCCCTTGTCACACTTCCTTGACCCCCTCGACGTGTGACATAATTTATGGATGGTAATAAAAGTTTTTTTAATGTTATAAATCAAAGAATAGAAAAAGTTTACTTACGCGAAAATAGGCGTGACCACGAACTGTGCCATTGTTTTTACCCTTGGGTTCATCCAGGATAACACCAATCCATTTTCCAGTGGCAAAAGTTGGATGACCTAAGTAAGCCACAGTGCCTTTTACGTCTTTGCCTGTGACAATCACTCTTTGCCCAATAGATAGCCCCTTGTCCGACATCTTCAATTACTTAACTCTACTAAAATTTATTAAGAAAACCTCATGAAAAGTGGTTACATTCTCTTGGTATTTAAGATGACAAAATAACTGCATAATTTTTAGAAACCTACCCTATAGTCCTTTTATTTAGTACCGACTTTAAACCAAAGAGTTAAAAATATTTTTTGTATTCCATTATACACAACGAACTATTTTTTTTGTACAATTATAATTCTTATTAATAAATAAATAACTGAATAAATCGAAAAATTTATTTAGTTTTTCAGTTTTTCTAGGGCCCTGGGCCTTTGGCTACAGTTTGACAGTTATCCAGCCAACCAATGTCAATGTCAATTGTCTTGCTTTTTTTTTAAATCAATGGTGTCGGCTTGTAACCATTTGCCAGTGTCAAGTTAAAAAAGCCGCCTTTTTAACTTGAAAGGCGGGGAATACAATATTCGTAAAAAATTTCATCACCGTATTTCTAAATCGTCAAGTCTAAAGTCTAGTCAAAGTCCAAATAAATAGTCAGGGTAGTCAATGAGTCAAGTCAGTCGATTCAGTAAAGTGGTAGACGATTTTCGGAAACTTCCTAGGCGGCGGTACCCAAAATAGCAAATATTTTGGGTTTTGGCAAACCCAAAATAGCACGCATTTTTTAGTTATAACACTTGCCCACACTTATGCACATCAACGAATATCTAATGGTTAATATTCTACCAATATTACACATTAAAAACCTTAAGAACACAAATTTTGAAGGAAACACGCTGGTGGAGAGAAAAAAGAAAAGGAAGCCCGCCGCAACCACCGCGGCACCGCACCCTATGTACCAGAGCTGCGCCTGCGGTGTGAAGTACCAGCGACGCGAAAAAGGGAAAAATAATAACTTCTGTTAACGAGTGTACGCTACAAGCGAGTTTGTTGTTATTATTAGCTATTCGGGCAATTTATTTTACTTTCTCTACGTTTTCCCGGTTTTTCACAGAAACCTAGATACTTGTAAAATCTCTACTTGTACTTAATATACTTACGAAAAATATTAGCTACTTCATCATAGAAATAATAATATTTTTTAGTACATAGCATATTAAATTGGATGACTATTTTTGTACCATAGCACAAAACAAAAAACTTGAGAGGTGTCAAAGGACACCCGGATGGAACGAAGTTCCGGATGAAAATATCTGGCTTGCTTTCTATAAGAGAGAGAGAGACAGACAGAGAAACATGCGACGCCGCACAGCTTACAATAGCTTAGGTACTATAGCAAAAAAAAAAAAGATATACAGACAGACAATTGTACATGTATATATAAAATAAATAATAATACAATATCCGAACCGATATTATCCATACATACATTACATACATACATATATACATACATACATACATACAAACATACATACATACATACATACACACATACATACATCAATATAATAAATGTATACGCGTAAATATTTAATTTTTATAAAAAATAAAATTATCTTTTGTAATTAAAAAAGTGTCGTGACAACTTTTCGTAAGAATTTTTTCCGTCTAGCCCCCTTTCACAACGCGCGATAAGGAACTTCGTTCCAATTATTATTTTTAAACAAAAAATTAAACCGACTTCCAAAGTAAAAATGCACAAAAAAGTACCTATGAAATAAAACTTATTTTTCTAAATAATTCCCATTTCGGCTAAAATTTTAATTATTTATCTACTCAATCTTCATAATTTTGAAGTTGGTACCAGCCAGCTTACAGCGGCAGCAGGTAACTTGATAGTTCTATTTTAATTTTTAAATATTGTTTTAACAGGATGTTGTTCGGGCTGGTACCGACTTCAAAATTATTATGAATATTGAATAGTACCTAGTTAACATTTTAGCCAAATTTTAAAGGAGAATTATTTAGAAAATAAGTTTTATTTCATGCTTTTTTGTGTATTTTTACTTTGGTAGTCGCTTTTTTAATTTAATTTGACGACCTCTGTGGCTCAGTTGGTTGAGTGTGTTGGTGCTCAAGCCGGAGGTCGCGGGTTCAAATCCCGCCGAAGGAACAAAAAGTTTTTCTGTGTTCCTGGGTCATGGATGTGTATTAAATATGTGTATAATATAATAAAAATCTTAAATATGTGTATAGTATAAAATTATTAAATATATTTCCGCTGTCTGGTACCCGTAACACAAGTTCTTCGAGAACTTACCACGGGATCAGATTGACGTGGTGTGAAGCGTCCATAGATATATTATATTATATTATAATTTATTTTATTATAAAATAGGTACATGGAAAACTTACAGCTAGATAAAATAGAGTTAAAAACAGATTTGAGATTACACAATTACTAAGCCAATTAAAAGTTTTCGCTAGTTTTTTCGCTAGTTTTTATATAATATAGTTTCAAAATATTGAAAACCGGTTTTCGGTTTTTTCGAGCTTTTTTTCATTATGAAATTCTACAACAGTTTATAACAGTTACAGTCACAAACCGAACGTTATAGTGGCTTGTGATTGTCAATGTAGAATTTTAGAATAATAGTTATAATGTTTCCATGTTGTATGTAGTACATTTGGGGGCACGGTAGTGCCCCCGCCCCGCTAGGACGAGTGAGCGAAGAGCAAGGGCACTACAAGACTACCAGTGGCAAAGGCTGGTTCTACTTCATAGGGAAGCCGTAGCATGTATAATAGGTTGGGATTTATATAAAGGTCTTCAAAAGGTAAGCGGTAAGGGAAGCCGATAGGAATGGAGTTATAGGAACCCCTCGCCACTGCAGGCTACCTTTTCTCGAAGCAATTCGTCGATTTTTTGTACCTTAATAACTTGGTATAATATAATATTCGGTTCCATCAGCGCTCAGCGCGAATTGCTCTCCGTTCCCATTATCATGGGAACGGAGAGTCGAGTGAAAGTCGAGTGGGCCTAACGGAATCCGTCCCATTGTGTTGAAAATGTATGCTCCAGAGTTGGCACCGGTCTTAACGCATCTTTTTCGGCTCACCTGCTTATGGCACAGTCCTGGCATCTTGGTAGACAGCTTTGGTGTGCTATCGCCTGCCCTGTTCATACTGCATATCAATGATAATATGTGATGACGACAGTACGGGTGATGCCATACACAGGTCGCCCGAACATCTCTCGACAAAACGTCATTGAGAGTCGAAACGAACTTGTCTCTCAAATTAAGATTTCATTGGAGAAGATCTATGAATGGGGTAGACTTAACTTAGTCCAATTCAACACCTCTAAGATATATGTTTGCGCGTTCATCGCTAATAAGTTACCGATGGTCGTATGTCCTCGTTTTGAAAGCATACCCATAACTGTCTCCTCCAACATTGGAAATTGGAATACTTGGTGTTAGCATATCGAGCAAGGTCTAGTTCCGATATCATCAGGAGGGCAAGGCCAAGTTAGCCTCCAAGAAGCTTGGTGTTCTAAACAGGTCAAAGCAGTATTTCAGTCCGGTCCCACGCCTACAACTCTATTAAGGCGCAGGTTCGGCCTCACATGGAATATTGTTCTCATCTCTGGGCAGGAGCGCCAAAGTACCAGCTTCTCCCTCTGGATCGTATCCAACGAACGGCAGCTCGAATTGTCGACTGCCATAGTATTTCAAACAGGCTTTACTTCTAGAGATGAGCATCGCTCTGCATCCTATATCTATTATATTAGGTTGGGGAAAAAGTTTCTTCGCATTTTATATAAAAATTCAAAAGGTTTTTTTATAAAGTTTATTTACAAGTGACTAAAGTATATAGGTGCCATTTTGTTCGATAACTTTTTGCCATCTTGTTGGTAGGTACATGATCCCATTGCTATAAAATTGTTGGGGCTTCTGATGAAAAAACTGCGACAAGTGGTTTTGGCAGTCCTCTTGTGATGTCAACCTGACACTGCCTAAGGAATTCTGCAGCGACCGAAACAGGTGGAAATCTGAAGGTGCAAGGTCAGGACTATACGGCGGATGCATTAACACCTCCCAGCCAAACTCCCGTAATTTTTTCTGAGTGGCTAAAGATGTGTGAGGTCTAGCGTTATCATGGTGAAAAACCACACCCCTTCTGTTGATTAATTCCGGCCGCTTTCTCTCAACTTCTTGCTTTAATCTCATCAGTTGTTCGCAGTACAGTTCAGAATTGATGGTCCTGCCTGGCGGTAACAGCTCATAATGAATAATGCCCTTCCAATCCCACCACACACACAGCATCACCTTGTTGCGAGTTAACCCGGGTTTCGCCACAGTCTGTGAAGCCTGACCGGCCTTTGACCACGATCTTTTTCGCACGTTCTTGTCGTACGTGATCCACTTTTCATCACCAGTTATCAGCTTCTTCAAAAATGGTTCGGTTTCATTACGTCGTAATAAAGAATCACAAATGAGTACACGGTTCATTAGGTTTCTTTCAGTGAGCTCATGAGGCACCCAAATATCGAGCTTTTTTGTGTACCCAGCTTTTTTCAAATGCGCCAAAACCGTTTTGTGGTCAATCCCCAGTTCTTCAGCTACATCGTAACTACTAATATGCCGATCTTGCTCCACTTTTTCAAAAATGGCAACAGTTTTGTCCGTAACAGGGCGACCAGAGCGACGTGCATCTTTGATATCAAAATTTCCGGATTGAAAACGCTTAAACCAAATTTGCGCTACTCTCACAGATACTGCATTAGGTCCATAAACATCACAAATTTTTTTCGCGGCTTGTGTTGCATTTTTACCTTTTTTGTAATAAAATTTTAAAATGTATCGAAATTCTTCATAAGAATCACTCATTTTAACAATAAGAAAAACAAATGAAAATCTCAAATTTACCTAATTTGAATTTGGAATTGTCTTCTGTAAAATTAAAACTTTTTAATGATACCAAAATCAGCCAGATACAATTGGTATAGCCCAAGATATTTTATGACAAGTTCATACATACTATAATGCGAAAAGACTTTTTCCCCAACCTATTATTACGGGGAGTGCTCCGAGGAATTGTTCGGACTTCTACCTGCTGCAACTTTTCGCCACCGCTCCAAGGGACAAAATATTTATCATCCTCATCACCTTGATGAGTGGCGGTCCTCCACCGTGCACTTTACCCGAAGCTTTCTGCCGCGCACTGTAAAACTCTGGAATGAACTGTCGCCAACAGTATTTCCGGACTATTAGGACCTGCACACCTTCAAGAAGGCAGCGTATTCCCCCCTAAAAGGCCGGCAAGGCACTTCTGTTTCTACACGCCTTAACTCTACAAGCCTAACTTTACAAACTCTACACTTTAGTCAAATTATGTGGCTTGGCCATTTCGTCAGGCAACGTATTTTGACTAAGGTGTAGAGTTTGTGAAGTTATTAATTACTTTACATGAAAATGTTTATGGTGGGGTCACATTTTACCAGTATTACCTTGTAACAACAGAAAGCAGCTGATAAAAGTAAATTTTAGGATATTCCTAACAAAATTCTATAAAATCAACAAAAAACCCGAAATACCCGAAAAAACCCGGGTACCCGGTTTTGAAGATGGCTGGGACTGAAAAACCCGGTTTTTTTAAATATGACCGGTCTTCGATCCCCTAATCTTACCATGAACGGATTTTATGACGTTTCGACCAATCAGAGCGCGTTTCACTTTGGTTTAACGTTCATAATAACACGGTTTGAGAGTTTTAGTGTTTCCGAGTTAGCGTCTCGGAGACACTAAAACTCTCAAACGCCGCCGCGCCGTCTCGGGACTTAATTGTAATTGCATTCATGCAGGTTTTATTTAGCAGAATTGTCCCTCTGGTCCCGTGGTAAGTTCTCGAAGAACTTGTGCTACGGGTACCAGAAAACGGAAATATATATTTAATACTTTTATATTATACATATATTTAAGATTTTTATTACATAATACACATATTTAATACACATTCATGACCGAGGAATACAGAAAGAGTTTTTTTTGTTCCTTGGCAGGATTCGAACCCGCGACCTCCGGCTTTAGCACCAACGCGCTAACCACTGAGCCACGGAGGTCGTTAAATACGTCGTCGTCGTTCGTCGGTGGTCTGCGCCGTCGTCACGGAGGTTAATTTTTTTGTATAAAAAAGTAAAATTAAAAATTTTAAAAACCCCCCGACACAAAAAATAAACTCCAAAAAATAATAAATAATATTTTAAACCTATTATAATTATATTATCACATATCATATTATGTAAGTTGAAATATTTTTATTTTCCAATCGTCGCCTCGTCGGGGTCCGCTAAAGTTTATAAAGTATTTTTACAACAACAGCTAATTAATTATTACGAATTACATTTAGGTATGAGCGAATTTTTTTCGGTGTAAATTCTTTTGTTCCTTCTGCGACTACACCTGTTTTTCGCACATAGCGGTCCCCCGACGAGACGACTATTGGAAAATAAAATTATTTCAACTTACATAATATGATATGTGATAATATAATTATAATAGGTTTAAAATATTATTTATTATTTTTTGGAGTTTATTTTTTGTGTCGGGGGGTTTTTAAAATTTTTAATTTTACGTTTTTATACAAAAAAATTAACCTCCGTGACGACGGCGCAGACGACCGACGAACGACGACGACGTATTTAACGACCTCCGTGGCTCAGTGGTTAGCGCGTTGGTGCTAAAGCCGGAGGTCGCGGGTTCGAATCCTGCCAAGGAACAAAAAAAACTCTTTCTGTATTCCTCGGTCATGAATGTGTATTAAATATGTGTATTATGTAATAAAAATCTTAAATATATGTATAATATAAAAGTATTAAATATATATTTCCGTTTTCTGGTACCCGTAGCACAAGTTCTTCGAGAACTTACCACGGGACCAGAGGGACAATTCTGCTAAATAAAACCTGCATGAATGCAATTACAATTAAGTCCCGAGACGGCGCGGCGGCGTTTGAGAGTTTTAGTGTCTCCGAGACGCTAACTCGGAAACACTAAAACTCTCAAACCGTGTTATTATGAACGTTAAACCAAAGTGAAACGCGCTCTGATTGGTCGAAACGTCATAAAATCCGTTCATGGTAAGATTAGGGGATCGAAGACCGGTCATATTTAAAAAAACCGGGTTTTTCAGTCCCAGCCATCTTCAAAACCGGGTACCCGGGTTTTTTCGGGTATTTCGGGTTTTTTGTTGATTTTATAGAATTTTGTTAGGAATATCCTAAAATTTACTTTTATCAGCTGCTTTCTGTTGTTACAAGGTAATACTGGTAAAATGTGACCCCACCATAAACATTTTCATGTAAAGTAATTAATAACTTCACAAACTCTACACCTTAGTCAAAATACGTTGCCTGACGAAATGGCCAAGCCACATAATTTGACTAAAGTGTAGAGTTTGTAAAGTTAGGCTTGTAGAGTTAAGGCGTGTAGAAACAGAAGTGCCTTGCCGGCCTTTTAGGGGGGAATACGCTGCCTTCTTGAAGGTGTGCAGGTCCTAATAGTCCGGAAATACTGTTGGCGACAGTTCATTCCAGAGTTTTACAGTGCGCGGCAGAAAGCTTCGGGTAAAGTGCACGGTGGAGGACCGCCACTCATCAAGGTGATGAGGATGATAAATATTTTGTCCCTTGGAGCGGTGGCGAAAAGTTGCAGCAGGTAGAAGTCCGAACAATTCCTCGGAGCACTCCCCGTAATATAATCGATATAGGATGCAGAGCGATGCTCATCTCTAGAAGTAAAGCCTGTTTGAAATACTATGGCAGTCGACAATTCGAGCGGCCGTTCGTTGGATACGATCCAGAGGGAGAAGCTGGTACTTTGGCGCTCCTGCCCAGAGATGAGAACAATATTCCATGTGAGGCCGAACCTGCGCCTTAATAGAGTTGTAGGCGTGGGACCGGACTGAAATACTGCTTTGACCTGTTTAGAACACCAAGCTTCTTGGAGGCTAACTTGGCCTTGCCCTCCTGATGATATCGGAACTAGACCTTGCTCGATATGCTAACACCAAGTATTCCAATTTCCAATGTTGGAGGAGACAGTTATGGGTATGCTTTCAAAACGAGGACATACGACCATCGGTAACTTATTAGCGATGAACGCGCAAACATATATCTTAGAGGTGTTGAATTGGACTAAGTTAAGTCTACCCCATTCATAGATCTTCTCCAATGAAATCTTAATTTGAGAGACAAGTTCGTTTCGACTCTCAATGACGTTTTGTCGAGAGATGTTCGGGCGACCTGTGTATGGCATCACCCGTACTGTCGTCATCACATATTATCATTGATATGCAGTATGAACAGGGCAGGCGATAGCACACCAAAGCTGTCTACCAAGATGCCAGGACTGTGCCATAAGCAGGTGAGCCGAAAAAGATGCGTTAAGACCGGTGCCAACTCTGGAGCATACATTTTCAACACAATGGGACGGATTCCGTTAGGCCCACTCGACTTTCACTCGACTCTCCGTTCCCATGATAATGGGAACGGAGAGCAATTCGCGCTGAGCGCTGATGGAACCGAATATTATATATTATACCAAGTTATTAAGGTACAAAAAATCGACGAATTGCTTCGAGAAAAGGTAGCCTGCAGTGGCGAGGGGTTCCTATAACTCCATTCCTATCGGCTTCCCTTACCGCTTACCTTTTGAAGACCTTTATATAAATCCCAACCTATTATACATGCTATGGCTTCCCTATGAAGTAGAACCAGCCTTTGCCACTGGTAGTCTTGTAGTGCCCTTGCTCTTCGCTCACTCGTCCTAGCGGGGCGGGGGCACTACCGTGCCCCCAAATGTACTACATACAACATGGAAACATTATAACTATTATTCTAAAATTCTACATTGACAATCACAAGCCACTATAACGTTATTTTATCCTTTTTAAAGTAGGTATAAATAATGGTTACCTTACCATATACATACTTTCAACATCATTGAATTATAACATGGTACCAAATTTCGAATCGATAGGACATGTGGACGATAGTCAGATCCGCTCATCAACTAATAAAGAAAAGATGATCTTCAAACGGCTAATCAGGTCATGGTTACTTTACCATGTTCTTTGAATATCGTTGAAGTAACACGGTACCAAATTTTGAATCGATCGGACATTGGTAAGTTAGTCAGATCCCCTCATCAACTAGAAAAGAGCTGATCATCTTCAAACGGCTGATCTTCCTACCACCAATTTTCTCATCAAACGAAGCTACAAACACTCTCGATTAAGTCATCAATATTCTCTTTCAGTGCGCTTTCATTTGAGACCTTACTCGAGTATATTTGCACATTCGGTTTTTCTTCCCCGCTTTCACCCCCCACAACTTTTAAACGGCTCAACCGATTTTCATCAAACATGTCTAAGAACACTCGCATGTAAGTCACCTTTAATACAAAAGACACTAAATTGAAATCGCTTCATCCGTTCGGGAGCTATGGTCTGTCTGTCTGTCTGTGGCAGACAGACAGACAGACACACCCACAGACAGACAGACAGACTGACAGACTGACAGACAGACAGACACGTCAAACTTATAACACCCCTCTTTTTGCGTCGGGGGTTAAAAATAATAATTAATTTAAGTAATTCTTTATAGTTCATTTAGGCATACCCCTATGGACTCACAGCTCACAGGGAAAGATTATGCTTAGGGGGCATCAAGTTACCTTCATCCGGCACTATAAAAATATGATAATAATATAATAAGCTAAAAAAGCTCAGTAATTAATATTTACTACCCTTTAAATACTATCCTTTGTACTGCATTCTTGTGCATAAATAAATTATGAATTATGATAATATTACCTAATAATTAACATATCTAATCCTAATTATTATAAAATGTATTTCTATTTTCTATGTAATATATTGTATGTTTATTAAAATGATTAATTACCATCAAAAGTAGATAAAAACATATTATAAGCATAATATATCATGTTTATCTTTAATTTTATTATTACCTACTTATTTTATGAGGCATATTTTTATGAGTTTTGTTTTGTGTTTGTATGTAATTAAATGTAAGTAAGTAGGTATGCATTTTTATAGATAGTAATGCACAAAAAACTTCCGTTGTCTGGCAGAAAGGACTATAACTTATTAACTAAATTTCCATAATCAAACATTCGCAAATCGCTATTTATTTCAGCATAGTTAAATTGACCTTTCGAGATTCCATGCACTATTATAAATAACTAATAAGTACAAATCATTTATCATAGAGCTTTTGTCACCGCTCACCGCGATTCGGAATTTAAATCGAATAACACCGCGACATCTAATATTCTTTTTCAAAAACCGGATGCACGGGTTCGAATCCCACCGAAGGGACAAAAAGTTTTCTGTGTTCCTGGGTCTTGGATGTGTATTAAATATAATTATGTATAATATATATTATAAATCTTATATTAAGTAAGTATATTTATAGCAAGTATCGTATTAAATAATTATAATTCCGTTGTCTAGTACCTATGATACAAGTTCTTCGGATACTTAGTACAGGACCAGATTGACGTGGTGTGGAAGCGTATTATAGATATTAATATTACTTAAACATTATTGTATGTAATTAAGTACTTAATTTAAGATTTATGAAACCAATTTTAATATAAAATATTTTGAAACATTCTTTTAACTCATTAACCATCAACAATGTAACTAAAGGCAGCAATTTCAAATGAATAAAATTTACATTTTCTCATTAAATATAAACCACAATAAACGCAATAATAAAAAAATCTCAAAAGAAATATTTATCCCCCTTACAAGGGTGTGTACTCATTTGTGTACAATGGCGCCTTAAAGGTGCAAGATTGTAATTTTTATAAAAAAAAAATATATTTTACTAACAGACCCGGCAAACATTGTTTTACCATATATACAAAATAGATTACGAACGATTCTCAGTCCTACCGAAAATGAAAAAAAAAAATCATAAGTATCGGTCAAGCCGTTTCGGAGGATTGTGTGATCAACAACTACTAATAACATAAATATTAGTAGAAATAGAAACACGGTGCCATCTACCGGATATCTGTGCAGCTTAAGGCTCCCACAGACGAGAGGCCGATCGTTTCAGTTAGAACTGACGTCAGTTCGGCCTGAACCTTAGATCTTAGTATATAATCTAAGGCCTGAACGGATTGGACCGGACCATGTATGGGGCCCCTTAGATGCCAAACCGCCCTCT
Source organism: Glaucopsyche alexis (assembly GCA_905404095.1). NCBI lineage: Eukaryota > Metazoa > Arthropoda > Insecta > Lepidoptera > Lycaenidae > Glaucopsyche > Glaucopsyche alexis. Next base: position 30,181,457 of record FR990044.1, read on the forward strand.
ATTAGGATTTTATAGAACTAACCGATAAATACACACTAAAGTCGTATAAAAATATAATTTGCAATCATTGTCATCATCATTACATAGTATTAAACAAAGTCCCTTTTTGTCTGTCCCTATGTCAGAATTTGATGCGGTTTTTTTAATAGATAGAGTGATTCAATAGGAAGGTTTTTAAGTATAACATGTATAATTGCGCTTACATTGCAAATGCTAGCTGAACCCTTCGAGATGATCAAAATAATGTAGTACACTTTAAAAAAATCTACAAAAAAGTCCGCGACAAGAAAAATATAAAAACTGAGTTAGCGGTTTTTGCCTTATGGTCCTCAAATTAATAATTACAGCCATAGAAGAAACAGCCGTAAAATAAGAATTCTTGTGATTTTATTATTTTTAGATTTGCCCTATTCATGTATATATAAAGATGGTTAAAGAAGCAGTTAAGCAGATATAGCAGGAGGAGCACAGCTTCCGACTTCTGTGATTCGGGTGATTGGCGTTGTATTGTTCTTCTTCATACAAATTACAAACGTAAGTACTTAAAATGAATGTGTTTTCAATTCTTAACAAGTTAAAATATAAACTGGTGCTACATAATAATAATATCTATGGACACCCGACACTCTCACACCACGTCAATCTGGGCTCGTGCTAAGAAATTGTGTTACGACTTACGGGTATGTATTTAACGTGAAGGTAGGTACTAGTATCGAAGGCTGGTTCTCCATCAAAGGGAAGCCCTAACCTGTAGATGTACTTAGAGCTAGTTCCAGAACTTACTTTAAATATCTATCTTATGAAATTTTGTACCTGTAAAAAAATGTCATGCCCGTAAGTACAAGTATTCGATCTATATGTCAATGTTGTATTTAATAAGTTACAACGTTATATTAAATAGATAAAAGTTAATTAAATTTAAACTGTGCTGTCATAGGGATTGTATCTTGAATCTTGATTAAACGTGAAGCCAATGTGAATCGTGTTTATATATTATAGTATACACGATATATGTATTATATATAATACTAATATAATAAAGAGGAAAAGTTTGTTTTTTTTGTTCGTTTTTTGCTTGTTTGTTTACATTGAATAGGCTCCGAAACTACTCGACAGATTTTGGTGAAATTTGGTACAAATGTAGATTTGACCACGGGGAAGGACATAGTCATAGGCTACTTTTTATCGCGACAAAATGTATGGTTACCGCGTGATTTCCTTTTGCGCGCAAGAAGTCACGTGCAATATCTAGTATTTTTAACCCCCGACGCAAAAAGAGGGGTGTTATAAGTTTGACGTGTCTGTCTGTCTGTCTGTCTGTCTGTCTGTCTGTCTGTGGGTGTGTCTGTCTGTCTGTGGCATCATAGCTCCCGAACGGATGAAGCGATTTCAATTTAGTTTCTTTTGTATTAAAGGTGACTTACATGTAGGGTTACCAGATGAAAAAATCAAAAGTCCGGTGGAAAGGCCTGATTTCGATGGAAAAGTCCTGAGATTTTCTACAGCTTGAGAATTTTCTCTCAAAAACGTATTATTATCTTGCGCACGCGTTTTACGCGACTTTTTTGATTTTATCTGCAATTGTTACCAAAAGAAGATTATTTTTAGTAGTTTAATAAGAGAGATCTTTAAAATGTAACCTGTGTTTTATTGAAAATCCTGAGCTATCACTAGATTTGCTAAATCCGGCTGGAATCCTGAGAAGAGTCGAAAAATCCTGAAATTTCAGGACAAATCTTGAGATATGGTAACCCTACTTACATGCGAGTGTTCTTAGACATGTTTGATGAAAATCGGTTGAGCCGTTTAAAAGTTAATAATAATAATAATATCTATGGACGCTTCACACCACGTCAATCTGATCCCGTAATTCGTAATAATTAATTAGCTGTTGTTGTAAAAATACTTTATAAACTTTAGCGGTCCCCCGACGAGGCGACGATTGGAAAATAAAAATAGTTCAACTTACATAATATTATATGTGATAATATAATTATAATAGGTTTAAAATATTATTTATTATTTTTTAGAGTTTATTTTTTGTGTCGGGGGGTTTTTAAAATTTTTAATTTTACTTTTATAATTATAACTTATGCACACGTTGCTACTGATAAGTACAGCTTGACGAAAAAGTGTAGGCCTATGCTGTATGACGCGGCGACAGCAGGAAGTAGGAACCTTAGTTTTTGAATTACTTCCTGCTATCCCCGCGTCATACTCTATTTTGCCAAGCTGTACCTAGCTGTAGGTAATATTTAATGGGAAATTAGTACAGCCACAGAATTTTCTTTTTGGCCACGTGTTATCAAACTTTTAATTTTATATCTAAGCAACGGGAAAATGAATTAGCCTTTAATAAATTATTTCGTCTTTTTTACAACGCCAACTTATATTAAGTTTATTTTAAAGAAAGCGTATTTTTACTCGTCCTTCTGAACTATCTCAGTGTAGGGTCAAGGAGGCAACAGTGACTCGGATTTTTTCAGAAGATTGAAAAATGGTGAAATTGTCATAGATTGGGCCTAAAATTTGCACACATTGTAGTTATTCTATTCTATTTTAATTTAGCATATATGATTCTTTTTTATTTACTACATAAATGAAACTAAGGACCTAAAACAAAAAAATGGGAATTGAGTCACTGTGTACCACTAGGTGTACACACTGACTCACTACTGTAGTACCACAGCCTATGAACTTACCTACAGTCGTCTAACGGACACGTCTAGACAGAGCAATCGTGCGGGGCGTGCGGGGTGAGAGAGCTGCCATACACTCGCTTGGGACACGTCAGCCGGGGTTGACGCTTTTTAATTTGATTGTTTTAAGTGGTTTGCGATAGTGTTTCGTTTGAGTTGTATGTAGGTACTTATTTACAATGGTCAATTATATGAACAGCTATAGAAGATTAATTTTAATACAAAACCATGCGCCTGTTTCCCGTCAGAATTTGTAATAAAATTGTATCTACATATGAGAATTTACTAACTACATCGTAAATTCAACAATCGCAATCTAAAAACTAGTAAATCCAAATGTCGAAAATACCTTTCAGTTTCGCATTTGTAGCTTTTGCAGGGTTCGAAAATATCCGATATTTATAATAAATAATAAAAATATCAGATATCTTTGATATATATACGATATTTTTGATTTTTTGATATTTTTGATATTTTCAAAATTACATACAAATTTCATACTCTGATATGTTTTTTCGTAATAGTTGAATCGAAATAATTTGTATCTCCGATAATTTGAAGATAGGGAAGTAAAATTAAACTCATTTATTTATTATTGATATTCAAAATTTTCAAATAAATTAAAAATCAACGATAGATACTTTTGAGTATCAATATCAGTCTTAAATCCATAAAATGACTTTTGTTTATAACCAGAAGAAAAAAAAAGTGTATGAATTTTATCAGTCGAATTAATTTGACACATGGTATACTTAAATGGTATAACAATAGTATAATAACAAACAAGGAATTTTCTTCCGAAAAACAGGGGGTCACGTGGGTGTCATAAGCCTAATGATTAGTTAATGTCGTGTCAAATAGCAAGTTTTTGATGACCTAGGCTTGTGAAACTCTCGGAAAATAAGACCTGTGTATTTAGACTATGACTTGATGTAAGATTTTTTACATTTAAAACATTATTTTACATTTTTAAATATAAATATCAATTTTGATATATATCAAGCATAAATATCAATTGATATATCATGATATATATCCGATATATATCAATTGATATATATCATGCGAACCCTGACCTTTTGTATACGCATTTGTATTTTTTATAATAAAACTCTTCATTAATACTTCTATGTATATTTTTTGTTTTATTCCTAGTACTCTACATACACATACTACGAATACACAAAATGTAGAACAGATTATAATAAAACACATTATTGTGACAACCCTGCAGCAATGACGAATACCTACACAAAAGCGGCATTTCGCGCGACTTCAAACGCGTTGGACCACTGTATCTCTTTATTACACTGTGGTAGTACACAGTGACTCTAATAGTACACAGTGACTCAGGAGTATTTAAAATAAAGTAAAATGTCGAAAAACTTTGTTTTATTACAAAGAAAAAAATAAACATAAAAAACATTCTAAAAATATAAACACTTTAATCTAAAAATCTTGTTACGTGGTAGAGCCATGCTTCGGCACGAATGGGCCGGCTCGACCGGAGAAATACCACGGGCTCACAGAAAACCGGCGTGAAACAGCGTTTGCGCTGTGTTTCGCCGAGTGAGTGAGTTTACCGGAGGCCCAATCCCCTACCCTATTCCCTTCCCTACCCTCCCCTATTACCATATTCCCTCTTTAAAGGCCGGCAACGCACTTGCAGCTCTTCTGATGCTGCGAGTGTCCATGGGCGATGGAAGTTGCTTTCCATCAGGTGACCCGTTTGCTCGTTTGCCCCCATATTTCATAAAAAAAAAAAAAAAAAAAAAAAAATCACCAAATTCCTTGACTTTCATAGCGAAACAATAATAGCAGTCTCTTGATTAACACTTTTAGTTTTTTCAATTTTTATCAGCCTTTAAGACCTTTTTGAGAGATTTGATATAATCCGTTACTCTTAGAAAATATTATATAACTACCCTCATTTTGTGTGCAAGTTAGAAACTTTATTAATCACTTATCTTAATGACACTCTCTGATGCCTTTCTTATGGATTCACCTCTCCTTATTAACCGTAAATCTTCTTTGATTTTTTAATGTGGAGTGTTCCCTATTTTTCGATCCGTCTTCTGTCGCGACATTTTACGAATATAATAATTAAATTCAAATTATTGAGCGTTACACTCCAAAGGTACGTTAGTAATATATATTCTTTGCCAAAGGTACACAGTGGCTCATGAGCCACTGTGTACCTTTCAAAAATGAGTCACTGTAGACTTCTACACCATTTTAAAAATATTTCATCTCAACAATCGAAATTTAAATCAAATGTGACCAAACATGCATTCAAATTAAACACCGCTTCATATTTCAATAGGGCGCACGATCTGCGAGTGGGTTGGTTTGAACGCGTCGGGGTACCAACCGCTTCGAATCACTAAGCGAGACAGCTGTATATTGCCATTCCTTCAGGTCGAAATGAGACTGAGCCACTGTTACGTTAGTAATATATATTCTTTGCCACTGTAGTCGACTGAGTCACTGTTACCTACTTGACCCTACTCATTTTATTGAATGCCGGCGTATAATGAAAGAGCTACTTGGATAATAACGCCGCTCCGCCTCACACTCTAATTAAAATAATATTATTATAATACTTATTCTTTCAGGCTAAAATGAAGTGTGTTGTGATTTTGTTGCTGGTTGCGGGAGTGTTCGCTTACGAAGACATACCCGCTTCTTACAACTTCGATCAAATCCTAAACGACAAAACCAAGTTGCACGACTTCTTCGGGTGTTTCCTTGATAAGAACCCATGTACGGACACCACAGCGCATATCAAGAGTAAGTCACAATTGCCAATATTAAATAGGGCCGCGAGAGATATATTAGTTCTTTAGCAGTGGCGGCGCTAGGCGACGTCAGCCACCGCCGGCCGACCGCCTCGCGCCTGCGCGGCGGGGGCTTCGCAAAAGTTTTATTTTTGTTTCGCCAATCATTCTGGCTGCCGACCCCGAACAATACGAGAAAAAAGCTAAGCATATTATGATAATGACTTTTATTATTTTCGAACACGTGCGTGATCGAAGTGAGTGAGATGTACTTTACGGGTATATATAATCATCCAATACATTTTAGAAAATAATTTAGAAGAAGTATATCTAAATATATACATTACAAATAGAATCATGATCACAGTTCCGGTCAGTAAGTACAGCTTCCGCTGGGAGAAGCGTCTCAAAGTTGAAATTAATAAAGACCTACCTACTTATTTGAGAAGCACGATGAGCCAAGGCAGACTATCCGCGTTATCAGTTCTGTCAATTGAAGCTGAAATAGTGGCTGTATAGGTACGACACAATCCTGAAAAAATTCAGTGAGACTAAAAGCCAAAAAGTTCGAATATTTTAATTTATATGTGTGTAATTTGACTATTAACAATAAAACTCGTTTACTTATACATTATTTTATAATTTGGCTCACTTAATTTTACGTTGTTTTACTGCGAAGTAAGAGGCCTCGCAAACTTGATGTCGCCGTCCACGTATGGTCTAGCGCCGCCACTGTTCTTTAGTCCTTGTTTTGACAAAAGAGTGGGAGGTTACACTTCTATTACTTAGGTTATTTCGGTTTTATTTTGGACTCCCTGCATCCCCACTAAGAACAAGGACATTTTTTATGGAGCCCGTCCCCACCACTGTAACGCCAAAAGGTAATATCAAATGAAAGGGCTTGAAAAGTGTGTAATTTTATTTTTGACGAAAGGTTTATGAAAGTTTTTAAAAAAACATTATACCTATATTATTGCACGATTTCATAGTGTTGCTAGTATATGTCTTTTAGTGCTACAAGGCTGGGGACGTTTTGCCTCTTCTTTAAAAACAAGCACGAGAACACGCTCCATGAGATGATGGGCGGTAGTACCTAATCGCATAGTTTGGCGATCCGTGGACTTGTATTTTTTTTATTCCATAAAAATATCTTTCAGATCATTTAAAGGAGCTAATCCTGGACGGGTGCCGGGAGTGCGACCTCCGGCAGCGGCACTACGCGCACGTGCTCACCAGCGCCCTCAAGGACAAGTATCCCCAGGACTACAAGGAGTACAGGAACAAGTACGACCCGGAGGGGAAGTACTTTTCTAAGTTCGAGGAGGCGTTGGTCCCCTACTAGTGGACCTGTGACTAGAGGTCGTACATTTAGAGGTCATACATGTAGTCGTACATTTTTTTAATGTTTTATTACACAGGCATTGGTCTTATACTGGAAAAAAATTTATTCCGTTTCAAGAGAAACGGGGCATGCTTTGTATCAAAAATAGAATACAAAAGCATATTTTGTATCAAAGCTCAAGTACTTACCTATTTAAAAGTTGAAAAATCTTAAAACTATTTATTTATCTACCGCGGGGGCGACGGAGCGCCGTATCACGCGCTGTTGTCAACATTATTTATGGAGAATACCTTGATTCAGTTCTACAGAATCAAGGTATTCTCAATAAAGCGGGTTAAAAACGCCCAGTGTCTTTTAGTGCCACTAATTGCTACGGGACTTCTTTTGTGATAAAGCACTCTACAAATAAATCACGCGCTAAGATGAAAGATCACGCGCAACGTCAGGGTTAACAAGGGTCAATAGGATGACAATTATTTGTAATTTAAATATATTTTTTTTTTTTTAATACTGTTTAAATGTATAAATTTTAAATTAAGTAGTATGTTGTAAAACAATTTCCACCAAAGTTAGAAAAAAGAACATAGAAATCTATTATGTAAGTATGCATCATAGTAGTACTATATTTCATGTACCTATTAGGTATAAAACAGAAAAAAATGACCCATTAAATAAGTAGGTACTTAGGTAGGTAAGTATATTATATAAATTCTCGTATTACGAAGTTTTGCTTTTGTGTCCGTACTGTAGATGATAATACCACCACACCAAAAAGTAATTAATATCACAAGTACTACAATAATTACATAAATTGTTATTTTATTATTTGGCAATAAAAAATATAAATAATCCTCAATTTTCCTTGCAACACCAACCCCTATTGTTTATAACCCCTATTTTTGTCTTATGTGGGATCATTTACATACCTAGCTGTTATATGATTATGATTTATGTACTTACCTCTACCTCCATTGTATTTATTTGATTTGAATTTTGAATTGGTGGCGAGCAAATTTCCCTAGTAGCGGATTTCGGGACTATCCTATAACTAACTAGATGTCGCCCTCGACTTCGTGCGTGAAAAAGTTAATTTCGTAGAAATCATACATTTTTCGCAATCAAAAGTAGCCTATGTCTTTCCTCATAGTCTACTCTACATCTGTGCCAAATTTCATCAAATTCGGGCCAGTAGTTTCGGAGCCTCTTCAATGCAAACAAACAAACAAACTTTTCATCTTTATTATATTATATTAGTTTATAGATATTTCAATCTGTAATAAGTAGTAAACGTGAGGAAAAGTATAGTTTTTGAGAAAAGTGCATTTGAAAATTTACAAATTTTCTTGCAATTCTTTAGTATTTTGTGAAAATATTTATTCAATATTGAGGGAGGAGTGACGTATTTTTCACATCGGGTTTTTTAAAGCCATGTTGCACTCCGAAGACGTTTTGAACGTGATTAAAAAGTTGTAACCTAACCTAACCCAAAACTAAAAAATGTTTTTTTCACGCCGAGTTTTTGCGAGACCTTGTAACCACTCCGAAGACGTTTTGAACGTGATAAAAATGTTCTAACCTTATCTAACCCAAAACTACACAATTGTTATTTCACGCCGGGTTTTTGTAAGGCCGTGTTCCAATCCGAAGACGTTTTGAACGTGATAAAAAAGTTCAAACCTAACCTAACCCAAAACTACAAAACGTTATTTCACGCCGAGTTTTTGCGAGACTATGTAACCATTCCGAAGTAGTTTTGATCGTAATAAAAATATTCTAACCAAACCTAACCTAAAACTTCACAAACGTTATTTCACGCTAAGTTTTTGTAAGGCCGTGTTCCAATCCGAAGACGTTTTGAACATGATAAAAAAGTTCTAACCTAACCTAACCCAAAACAACACAAAGGTTATTTCACACCGGGTTTTTGTGAGGCCGTGCTACTATGCTGCCATCTCTTACATATGACTCCCCGGACAAGACGCGTGAAAACCCCGGATTTTGGAGTACGAAACCCGGACATAGTTAGACAGTTAGACATAGTTTTTACCCAACTACGGCAATGTCAAAAAGAAAGGAAGATTTATTATTGCTGCAAATAAAAACTTAGGCCTTCCTAATTCTGCCTACAAAAACCCGGATAGCAAATAAAATCCGGCCCGGACGCTCCCCGGACGCCCTTTAAACTAGGACAAATCCGGGGAAACCCGGACGGATGGCAGCCCTACCTTAGTGGATCGTACGTCATAATATGAGGAATACGTGTGCTAAATTTTAAATTTCTAGCCTTACAGTGGGTACCTGTGCCAACTGCGATAATACATTAGTCAATCAGCTTTGCCCTTTGAGTATCCAATATGGTTGGATACTCGCTTTGCCTTCTTTGCCTTATAAACTGGGTGCAATTGGAAACCGTCGGGAAACTTTCAGAAGTGAATCTAATAAGTAGTCAACTTTCCTACCTGAAAAAAAAAATCCGGCGAGCTCAGCTCCATCTAGCCGTAGATGTGATAATTATTGTTTTGCAGTTTATATAAAACACCGCTAGATGGCGTGTTACGTACAATTTTATTGTATTTAAAAAATAACAGGCAACACAGAGCGGATGTGACGTCTATTTGTTCAAAAATATGGACAATGGACAACCAATGGACATTTTATTGCAATATCTGTTAAAAATTAATTTAGTCGTGCTCGATTATATACCTATTCAGACCGAATAAAAAGTAACCTATTTATAATAAGCACATAATGACATTGTTGGGACTACGAAGTGCACTTTGATTTCAAAATATATTTAGGTATAATGACTTAAATCATTATTACTCATAGACGATGACCTCAAGAATGAATAAATAACGAAACTATTATTCGTGCCTAGTTGTTAATAGGTTGATTTCATTGAATAAGTATACACATGTTGATTTCATTTAACTCATAATTAACTACCTATTTATATTAGTTGACTTCTTATTAGTCATTGAAATTCCTTGAAGCAAACCTTGAAGCTTCAACTAGATACTTCGTTTACTTATCTAGATATTTCTATTGCGTTATGGTAAGTATTTAATTTTGTTCTAGTATCATCCAGAGTATATATGACTAATGGATCATCCTAGATCCATCATCATCATGGATTAACCTTAGATCTTCAGGTTGACATTTTCGTAAAGCAAAACTAACTTTTAGTAAAAAAGAAATCAAGTTTCACTGCAATATTACGTCACGATGATTTTAATATTGTATTTAAAGTAAGACACATGTTATACTAAATTATTCGCAAAAACAAATCACGAATCTCAGAAACTTTCACTATATCCCATTATAGGACCATAATATATACCACTGAGGTGTGAAATAAAACGAGCACATATAAAAACATGTTTTTTAATAATTGAGACATCATATTTATAATTACAGCAATTTGTATTTGTCGTACAAAAAAAAGTGATTATTGACTATTTCGATTCGCGTTGATAACAACTAAGCTGTCCGAGATGTAGGAGACGGCGTCGATTATTAAAAATACATTAATATAGTAATTACATTCATGGGAGACAGCAAGGCACAGGGCACAGACGGCCAGGTGGCCTAGGTTCTCTGCTCTCTGTAAACGTCGGTGCTTTCTAAATACATAATTATTCGATAGGTTTATAACGCGCACGTTCTCATAATATTAAAAAACTATGATGATGTCACGACGATGGACATGTTACGTGTCGATGAGGCAGCTTAGAAACCGTGCACTTTGAGTTGCTCGGGTTTCACCAGTCCCGACTTAGTGAGCCACTGACAAATGTTCTCGCGCTGGTCGCCCTGCAGCTGCAGCACCTCGCCGTACTCCGGGTGCTCCACGACGGTTCCGTTGCACGCGAACTCCTTCTTGCATGCCCGCACGATCTTTTTCAAGTCATATTCTGACGAGAGGCCTTGAATTGTAGTCAGCGTCTTACGCCCGTTCCGCTGCTGAATTCGGACGTGGACTAGTCCATCTTGTACGTCGTCTTCCGAGCTTTTGATAGCATCGGCGAATGGGTCGAATGTGTTGAGATTCTGGATGGACATACGATTGAACGTCTCTACTCTTTGTTCTAATAAAACTCTGCGATATGACGCAAGTACACGTTACAACTGTCACTGATTGCACTGTGGCTATTGAACACAGTCGTCAAACGACTAATTTTACGTAAACTCCAAAATGTAATGGCGGATAATATGGCGACAGCGGACAGGAGCAAAAAATGAGAATGTCACGCGGAGGCGGAAATAATTATCGATTGCACCATAGACAAAACATGGAGCATAGACAAATATATTTTTTTATATTAATTAGAAGTTATGATAGACGATAGTACTTCACCAAAGAAATACTCTATGTACTTCACAAACGTGGTTCATAAAACATAGAACAAAATGATTTCATTTTTTTCTATGTTTTATGAACCTTTTTTTCTAGGATTTTAAAAGTTAGGATAATAATAATACATTTTGATATTTTATTCTGTTAAAATCTTGTTTTATATTATATTTAAAGAGGAGCATTAGCCTATAATAATTATTTCACGTTTATCAAAAATAATAGCTTATATGTACTCCAACTTGGGTTTAATCAGTTCAGTTCAAATAGTATTGGCGGTGACTGGTGAGCGGCGCGGCGCGGGAGCAGTAAGCAGATTCCCTAGCGGAAAGTTGCAGAACTAACGTATGACTGATAAAAGTACGGCTAGACATATGATTTTAAATGATTTTGAAAATAATTTAGAATCCTTTAATCTTTAAGAATATACAATAAAGTATAAACTGTGATATAAATTTTATTTTAAAATTACCACAAACGTTAATAAAAAAAAGAGACTGTTGTGTTCACGAAGTATGTTGTGTTCCTAAATGTTATAAATAATATTATAAGCTGCTGACTGCTGTATAGGTACTGTAGTCTATAAGGCCGATTTTTTGTATAGTTCCTATGTGTTGTTATGTGTATTTTGTTTGCAAATAAAGAGTTTTCTATTCTATTCTATAAGTTTTTTTTTTTTATAAAACAAGGGGGCAAACGAGCAAACGGATCACCTGATGGAAAGCGATTACCGTCGCCCATGGACACCCGCAACATCAGAGAAGTTGCAAGTGCGTTGCCGGCCTTTTAGGAGGGAATACGCTCCCTTCTTGAAGATTTGCAGGTCATAGTGGTCCGGAAATACTGCTGGCGACAGTTCATTCCAGAGTTTTACAGTGCGCGGCAGAAAGCGCACGGTGGAGGACTGCTACTCATCAAGGTGATGAGGATGATAAATATTTTGTCGCATGGAACGGTGGCGAAAAGTTTTCATATTTTACCTACAGTATAGGTAGATACAGTATCAGGTGGTCTATAAGTAGTTTTACTTAAAGACAAGGCATGTTAAGGTAAAAAGTGTCTCCAGTTAAATGGCCCCATTTTTGAGATTTTGGGGCCATTTTGACATTTGATGCACGGTGAAAACAAGATGGCTGACATTTGAAGTATGGTGAAAACATGGTGAAAACCAAGAGAACTTTTTCACTTTTCAACGTCAAAAAACACGTTTTAGCCCTATTTATCGACTTCTCCCGCGCATTTGATAGGTACTCTAAATCACGTTAAACTGCTCAAAAAAATTAGAAAACATGTATACGAGGCCCACTGCTAAGTTGGTGTGGGCGGGATTACTTGCAAGGAAGATCTTAGTATCCAAAGAAAATATAATCACTACGTTTTATTAGTATCGTGTAAGCTTAGGTGTAAGCATTAACCACGAAGTATAAACGATGACCTTAGTGACAAGGTGTCAGTTAAAGAAGGGACGGCTCAAGGCTCAGTAATGGGGCCACTCCATTTTATTGCATACGTCACCGATCGCGATATGCATAATGTCTTAAAATACAGTTTAGCCTATCAATTCGCGGATGATACCAGTCTTCTGATAATCCGACTTTGATCCTGTCTCGGCAATGTCTAGATTGCAAGAAGATCTCAACAACATAAGCATGTGGTGACTGGTGTCACGACAATGGGCTTGTCCTAAATTCAGACAATACAAAATTAATTCATATATGTTCACCTTACAATAACAAGAAACTCACTGCTGAAACAAGACTAGTGAGCCATGATCACCACTGCCTTCATAACTACAATTATAGCACATGTAATTGTTCTGAAATTAAAATAGTTGATAATCATACTTACCTTGGTCTCATCGTCGATAATAAAAAATAAAATACATTTTAGGATTAGAATAATGTTATACAAGGCACTCGCCGACTCCATTATAACCATTATTAATTACATAATAACCAGCTACGGAAGAACCTACAAAACATACCTTATTAAAATTCAAAACCTCCAAACCAGAATCCTGAAAAATATTGTGCCAACCAATAGTAAAGGAAAATATAAAAAAATTATATAGAATTATTTAAATATTGTAAAGTACTTCCGATCACATTTAAAGTCAACTACTACATTCTAAAAGAAAATTTCTTTGATGACAATCTACAAAAACATAACATAACTCACAACATCCAGACGCGATAAAAAACGAACTAGCTATATCAAGGGCAAATAATGCTTATGGAGAGAGAACAACTGATTATATAGTACCTCACTCAACTAACAAATTGGACCCAATAATTGTAAGCAAAATTAGTGTAAAAATATTAAATATAAGCATAAAGCACTTTACTTAGACAAGGTGTCAAATGAATGGGATTAAGATTTTTTGTTGTTTTTTGTATTTATGTTCAAGTTCATATAATTATTATGTTTTTGTTAAATTACTTCGGAATTGCTTATAAGCTACCTTGCATGTTATGTTTACAATCATAAACATACATTTCATAAAATTGTATGTTTCTTTATGAAAATAAATAAATAAATTAAAAAAAATTAACATTACCAATTTTTTTGGTTATACCTTCACACTTTGGTACTTTTCACTAATTTAACTTTGATATGCAAAATTTAAAAACAATTTTCATGTTTCCATAGAACTTAAAAAGGAACCCATAGTTTTCCTCTGTTCATTCTTGTTAGAAGAATGAACAGAGGAAAGTTTAGTTCTGTAATAATTAATGATTGTAAATGGATAAAATCTGGTGTTGCAGATTACATATAGTTTTTACTTTTCGGAATTAAAAAGAATAATTTTATATTTTAAGGGTCTCTTCCCATACAACAAACTGTGAACTGTGGGGATTTTAAATAAAGGTAAGGTTTCATACATAATTTAAAGATTAAACTGTGCTTGTACAATAAAACTACTTTATTTTATTTCTAGCTGATGACAACATTTCTTCAGTAGTAAGAGGAGCCTTTAACTTCTCGCCAATTCTATCTGCTTTCAACTGTAACACAATATTTTGTGTGTTTTTCACTTCTCTATCTAGCTTCTCCATTCTCCGTTGTTTGTGATTAATTTCATCAGCAAACTGCTCTAATTCTTTAAGAATCTCCTCAGTATCTTGTTGAGGCAGTTGTACTTTAGATTTAAAGCGGTAATTTGCAATTGTTTCAATTTGGAGATTAAGCATTTTGTTTTCAACTAATGATGTCTTCTGCTCATATTCTGTGCACATTTTACCAAACCTTTTTCTAGATTCAACTACAATGTTCATTAAATGTTCACATTTTTCTTCTAAAGTCATGTTTTCATCATCTTAAACAAATAGAATTACATTAGGGACTCATCTGGAAATATCTCATAACATAGAAGAATTTTCAATAAGAAATTATTGTTACCAAATACTTAGTTGTGGAAGTTCAGGAAAGCTTTAAACGGTGAGAAATATTGGAAAAGCTACACGGTTGTAAGAGTAGGTGTAGACCTAGGACGTAGGTTGTAGGTGTAGACATTTATTCATTCATGTTTAAGACAGAACAATGTGTCGGGACAGCTAGTGTTAATATAAACACTATTCCGATATAATAGGCATACTATGTTCCTTTTATGTATTTTCCTATATTAAGATTTTGATAAGCATACTAGATATGCCCATGACTTCGTCCGCATGGAGTTCGGTTTCTATACAAAAGTTCAACCCCTTTTCACCCCCGTAGGGGCCGAACTTTTTTAGCGGATGCCTACGTTAGTACAACTATCTGTTCAGTAGTTTCGGCTGTGCGTTGATAGATGAGTCAGTCAGGTTTGCCTTTTATATATTTAGAAGATTAGCTAAAAGGAAAGGAAAGTAGGAATCTGAACGAAAACAATGAAATGACCGATCCTATTGTTTTGTGATCTGAGTGACCATTAATAAACTCCATAAACCATTCCCAAATTTCTGGGTTTACGAATCATATGGTCCAACTTTTACTTACCCATTATGAATTGTGTTATTATTGTGTAATTTTTGTTATATTATCAACTGGACTACCTGAAAGATAAATATTTTGTTTCACTTTAAACAAAACTTTATGATTTGTACATAATTTGTAACGGCTTCAATGTTTTTTGTTTGTTTTCGAAAACGTAAATTTGAAATTGACATGTCCCTGACGTAACTGAGTTTTTTTTTTAATTTTATATGGCGTCGGCTTATAACCATTTGCCAGTGTCAAGTATATTTTTTATCACCGTATTTCTAAAGGGCCATACGCACCATCCAGCCTGCAAGCCCAAGGCTATCCAGCGCCGGTACTAATATGCCGTCATTAGTGTCAATAGTGTCAATCATTAAAAATAATTTTGCCTTCAAATCCGCGGCCTTGAGCTTGCAGGCTGGATGGTCAGTATGGCCCTTAAATCATCAAGTCCAAAGTCTAGTCAAAGTCCAAATAAATAGTCAGGGTAGTCAATCAGTCAAGTCAGTCGATTCAGTAAAGTGGTAGACGCTTTACTGAAACTTCCTAGGGAGTTTTGGTGGGAAACCCAATTTAGCACGCATTTTGTAGTTGTATCACTTTTCCACACTAGTGCACGTCAACGAATAAATTTACTAATGGTTAATATTCCACCAATATTACGTATTCAGGGCCGTGCCGACCCCCGGCAGCGCCTGTGTGCGAAACCCATGAAGCGCCTTTTATTTTTACGAATCTTCATGTTTTAGCCGCCCGCGGCGCCCTCATCGTCTTGGCGCCTGTGTGCGCCGCACATATCGCACATAGGGGCGGCTCGGCCCTGTACGTATTAAAAACCGAAATAACGCGAATTTAGAAAAATAACACAAAAAACACAACATTGCTGATTGACATTCCCGGCGAAACTCCCGAGTTTAGTTTTAGAGAACACAAAATAGCACGCTTTTTGAAGTTGTACCACTTCCCACACTTGTGTTACTTAAATTATCGAATATATAATAGTTAATATTCTACCAAGATAACATTAAGAACCGAAATAACATAAACGTATGGAGGAAATACAAAAACAACAACGCCACTCTTCTACCTCCCACCAGAACACCCTATAATGCCCCGTCCAGAGTCCAGACTGCTCGCGAAGTAGGCCGAGGAAGTGCTCAACGAAGTAATCCGAGGTACGAATAGGCGAAGCGAAGTGCGTGCCCAGTTCCCACACTGTCTTATTCGGCCTTCGCGAGTAGTCTGCTGTCTGGTCGAGGTGTGACCCTATTATGCCCCGGCGTCCAGACTGCTCTCGAAGTAGGCCGAGGAAGTGCTCTTCCTGCGTGCACTTCGCTTCCCCTTTTCATACTTCGGGTTACTTCTTGGAGCACTTCCTCTGCCTACATCGCGAGCAGTCTGGTCGGGGCATTATAGGGTAATAAATATTATCATTGTAATAAATATTATCAATACTTTGTTAATAGGTCCTTACATATGAAATTGGCGTTTTGTCGTACTGGCCACTTTGATCTCAAATAAAATAATATCTTTTTTGGTTATGAATTCCAATTTCAAATTTATACCGCTATCTATTTACTCATGCATTTGTTTCGAAGACTCTTTCATTTGTTTCAAAGATTCTTTCATTTGTTTTTTTCCTCTTTTGGTTTTTCTCTTTGCGTCACTCTGTTTACAAAATGGAAAACTTTAAATATCGTATTTGGATATAACTTCTTGCAAGTGAAAAATTCAAATCCGATGGGGCAGTCCGAAGCGCCTTCAAAGATTCTATTGATTCCTGTCCGAATGGTTTTTTAGCAAAGATTTCAACTCAAGATAGGCTATCACGTACATTTAGCAGAAAAAAAAATTCATACAAGAAAAAGTAGAGAAAAAGTTACGCCATCTTGGTTTTCACCATAACTCAAATGTCAGCCATCTTGTTTTCACCATACTTCGAATTTCAAAATGGCCCCAAAATTTAAAAATTGGGGCCATTTTACTGGAGACACTTTTTGCCTCAACATGCCTCGTCTATAATATACGTCTATGTTTTATAGTAAAGGAATCAATGAACTACCTATGAGGCTATGAGATGGCAAAAGTGCATAGATAGCAATGGTATATACTTTGATTTAACCATGATTAATGATTATACATAATATTATGTTTAAGTAAAAAATACCTTATGTTCCTCCTTTACAAAACGCCAATTTCATGTGTAATGAATAATTACCTATTCACAGCTATTACTTGGTACCCAGGCCAAGGGCGTACCCAGGATTTCAGCTAGGGGGGGGGGGGGCAGCTCATACCTATTTCAAGAACTTGACGTTAAGTTTTAGGGAAAATTGACGTTTATTTTATCTTCTAGGGGGGGGGGGGGCAGCTGCCCCTACCTGGGTACGCCCATGCTGTACCTATAATTTTGTACGGTTAATACATACATTTAAATTAATTTAAGGAGTTATAAAGTGTACGGCGTTTTTTAAAATTTTCTTAAATTCTTGTTCAGACACCTGAAAAAATATTAATCATATTACCTAATTAAATATGTTAAAATTAAGTATATTATAAAATGTTATTTAGGGAAACTTTTCACTATTCTAAAATGAACAGTGAAAACGTTTCCCTCAATAACATTTAGATCTAAGATTTAATGCTTACAAAACCATCAAAATCTTTATCAGCATCCTCTATCATTTCTTCGATTTCTTGATCAGTCAAATGTACATCCAGAATTTCGGTCACTCTTTTCAAATTTTCGAAACTTATCAAACCTGAAATATTCGATCTTAGTTTTAAAAGATACACATTCTACTACTATTAAAAAGGTGAAAGTTTGTGAGGTGTATGGATGGAAGGATGGATGTTACTTTTTCACGCAAAAACTACTGGATGGATTTTGATGAAATTTGTTATGGTACTTGGCAGTGGCGAAGGCTGCTTCTCCTTCATAGAGAAGCCGGAGCCTGTATAATAAGTAGGGATTTCTATGAAGGTTTGCAAAAGGTAAGTGACAAGGGAAGCCGATAGGAATGGAGTTATAGGAAAGGAAGTTATAGGAAGGAACAGTGATAGAGGCATGAATAAAGGCAATGAACATAGAGCCTCACACAGCTGGCCTCAACTAAATCTGTACAGCGCGCAGCTAACGCTGGGACTATAATATGCTCCGGAATTCGGAACGCCCGCGCCGGTGAAAATTCAGAGCACTGAAAATAGATCTCTGTGCTAATATAATACAGTTGGAAATGGAAGTTTCGTGTGTCGAGCTGTTATATATTACGTTAACATTTGACTCGACACTCATGTATTCGAAATTTCAACTCTATTGTATTAGCGCAAGGTTTTATTTTCAGCAATGCTCTAAATTTACACCGGCGCGGTGCGGCGTTCTGCATTTCGGACCATATATTATATAAGGTCTCCAAAAATCAATTACGGATATTTCGGGTACCTATATGATCTACTGCTTATGTAGGTATAGACATTTAGGCAGAAAAATAATTGTCATACTTAAACTAAAAAAAATATCTCATGTGTGGGTGCCTAATGACTATCCACAAAACGCAAACTCTGACAATTATTTTTCTGCTCAAACGTAGGTATATACATGAGCAGTAGATCTATGCCCAAAATATCCGTAGTTGATTTTACCGAACCTTATAGTCCCAGCCATAGAGTTTCGCGTGGATTGGAATTTATAAGTATTAAATTATTAAAATAATGCAAGCACCTGTATTATCGGTGTCGAAAAGACGAAAGCTTTTCATAATATTGTCATCGCTGTCTAAAGACATTATTTTGCGCATAATAGCTGTTTCGAAATTTTCGTAACTAAGTTTGCCAGTTTTGCCTTTGTCAACAGAATTAATCATTAACAATAACTCTTCTTTAGTGGGCTCATAACCTGTTAAAATGTGATTCAATTAGTTTAAGTAGGCAACGAAAGATATATGATCCGGAATCCGGAAGGCCGTATCGAATTATGAGCAATGATAATAGAACTCTGCGCTAATAATAGGTTGGGGAAAAAGTCTTTTCGCATTATAGTATGTATGAACTTGTCATAAAATATCTTGGGCTATACCAATTGTATCTGGCTGATTTTGGTATCATTAAAAAGTTTTAATTTTACAGAAGACAATTCCAAATTCAAATTAGGTAAATTTGAGATTTTCATTTGTTTTTCTTATTGTTAAAATGAGTGATTCTTATGAAGAATTTCGATACATTTTAAAGTTTTATTACAAAAAAGGTAAAAATGCAACACAAGCCGCGAAAAAAATTTGTGATGTTTATGGACCTAATGCAGTATCTGTGAGAGTAGCGCAAATTTGGTTTAAGCGTTTTCAATCCGGAAATTTTGATATCAAAGATGCACGTCGCTCTGGTCGCCCTGTTACGGACAAAACTGTTGCCATTTTTGAAAAAGTGGAGCAAGATCGGCATATTAGTAGTTACGATGTAGCTGAAGAACTGGGGATTGACCACAAAACGGTTTTGGCGCATTTGAAAAAAGCTGGGCACACAAAAAAGCTCGATATTTGGGTGCCTCATGAGCTCACTGAAAGAAACCTAATGAACCGTGTACTCATTTGTGATTCTTTATTACGACGTAATGAAACCGAACCATTTTTGAAGAAGCTGATAACTGGTGATGAAAAGTGGATCACGTACGACAAGAACGTGCGAAAAAGATCGTGGTCAAAGGCCAGTCAGGCTTCACAGACTGTGGCGAAACCCGGGTTAACTCGCAACAAGGTGATGCTGTGTGTGTGGTGGGATTGGAAGGGCATTATTCATTATGAGCTGTTACCGCCAGGCAGGACCATCAATTCTGAACTGTACTGCGAACAACTGATGAGATTAAAGCAAGAAGTTGAGAGAAAGCGGCCGGAATTAATCAACAGAAGGGGTGTGGTTTTTCACCATGATAACGCTAGACCTCACACATCTTTAGCCACTCAGAAAAAATTACGGGAGTTTGGCTGGGAGGTGTTAATGCATCCGCCGTATAGTCCTGACCTTGCACCTTCAGATTTCCACCTGTTTCGGTCGCTGCAGAATTCCTTAGGCAGTGTCAGGTTGACATCACAAGAGGACTGCCAAAACCACTTGTCGCAGTTTTTTCATCAGAAGCCCCAAAAATTTTATAGCAGTGGGATCATGTACCTACCAACAAGATGGCAAAAAGTTATCGAACAAAATGGCACCTATATACTTTAGTCACTTGTAAATAAACTTTATAAAAAAACCTTTTGAATTTTTATATAAAATGCGAAGAAACTTTTTCCCCAACCTAATACATTAGAGTCGAATATCGGACACACGAGTGTCGAGTCAAATATCAATGTCATATATGACAGCTCGACACTTCCATTTTCAACTCTATTGTATTAGCGCAGAGTTCTCTATTTTCAGTGCGCTGAGTTTTCACCGGCCGCGACCGCGGCGCGCGGCGCGGGCGTTCCGAATTCCGGAGCATAATATAGTCCCAGCCTAAATAAGTAAGGAGCAGGCGGTTTGAAAGGAACCTAAAATAGATGTTACATCCTACTAATATTATAAATGTGAAAGTTTGTGAGGATGGATAGATGGATGGACGTTTGTTACTCTTTCACGCAAAAACTACTGAAGTCTGAACGGAATTTGATGAAATTTGGTATGGTAGTAGTTTAAACTCTGGATTAAAACATAGGCTACATTTTATCCTGAAAAGTACAGTTATCCCAAGGGATATGCGGGCGAAGCCGCGGGAAAAGTTAGTAATCAATAAATAGGTATTCCAAAGAAAATTAGACCGTAAAATAGATGTTTACCAAGAGCTTTTACAGCCACGCGAAAATCTTCCGCTTTGATTTTTCCCTCGCCAGCGAAGTCGAGCAGGTTGAAAGCTTTACGAAGATCTCGTTTCTTAAAATAAAATATAAATTAGTAATAATTTAACAGCGGTCATGTCTTATCCACTAATCCTACTTACTATGTATTATAAATATGAAAGTTTGTGAGAATGGATTAATGCATGTTTCATGTTTGTTACCCTTTCACACAAAAACTACGGAACGGATTTTGATGAATTTTGGTATCGGTATGGAAATAGTTTATGATCTGGATTAACATAATATAGGCTACTTTTTATCCTGAAACGGTACAGTGAGAAAACACTGTCTTTACGCGGGCAGAACTGCAGGCAAAAGCTAGTACAACATGTACGTGTTAAATTGTGCACTAATATTCTATGTCTAGCACCTAGCAAAGTTATTTAGGTACGACTATGCAATGGGGTCTCGTGTTACCTGGTCTTCCGTTAAAATCAAATGGGCTGCAAATGAATTTTCGGAACAAAAATCGCCCTTAATTTTACTAGAAACAATGTTACATGCCATTCTGCAAATATTAACTAGACCTTCTTAGATACCAAATACCAATGTATTGACTTGTAGTTGTTGTAGTTCCAAATTTCAATACTTATATTGATCAAACATGTCAAAAGTCTGTAGCATTTTATAAAACAGTTTATACTGACTAGGCTTCCTACTGTAGGTATGTCTCTCTCTTTAGCAGGTTTGCTCAAAGATGTTAAAGCTAAATAGGTGTATGGGTTTGCCTTGTTTTCTATACATTATAACACACTTTTTATTACCGTCACGCTTATTCTTTATAATCTATACCAGAGGCGGCTCGTGACCTTTTTTTTTGGGTGTTCAGAAACAAAAAGAGTTGCTTACCATTTATTTCTATAAAAAATCCATTCGCCGGTCTTGAGCGAAGACCTCTATCACTTTCTCGTGAAAATCGGATATGGAATTTATATAGCGTTTTTCTATGCTTATCAATTTATCATACACAATGCATGCAAACAATTTATTGGTTTCTTCACAACCACACATCCAAGGTGTTTATAAATACTGTTCGGGTTTAAACACACGCGTAAAAGTTTGTTTTTTAGCACATTTTGGACCTTTTGCTTTTAGTTCGAGACGCTTTTCTATAGTCTTTTCACAGTATTTAATAAAATATACATTGTATTGTTGCATTTTTACAAATAACGCACATAAACTATTTTTTTAATAACGGAATATCACAAAACTGCCGTATTCGCGCGAGTACCTAGTGTAGTGACCGGTGACGATGAGACGCAATGTTTGTTTACATAAGATAGGCAACAGCGCATAATTAGCCACACGGCACACCATGATAATTGTCATCTCGCCGCGATCTGGCAACGTCGCGTCGAGGAGCGGCGCTCCAAGTTAGGCTAATTTCTCATACGAAATCTTTTGTTTCACGTACCGGGCCGTGTCGATGTTTCTCTTTCGCACTCATTGATTTCAGTACTAGGCGTTGTATTGAAATTTTTCTCATAGGAGCGCAATCGCGAGCGCTCCCGTGAGTAACGACTTAGCAAATCTTGAAATATGCTTGAAAACATTTTAACTTCTTACGTAGTTAATTAATTCTAGTAATTAATAAATACTATTATGTGTGCATGTGTATGGTTAAAAATATATAAGTGGGTAGCAGATTAAAAAATACATTTTTATTATGTACTTAGTAACTATTTTGCAAAGTGGGAGGAGTGGGAGTGCAATGCACCAGCGCTCTTTAGGACGAGCCGCCTCTGATCTATACTAATATTATAAGTCTGAAGAGTTTGTTTGTTTGTTTGAACGCGCTAATCTCAGGAACTACTGGTTCGAATAGAAAAATTATTTTTGTGTTGGATAGTCCATTTATCGAGGAAGGCTTTAGGCTATATAACATCATGCTAAGCTCAATACGAGCGAAGCATCAATCAAGAATGTTTCAAATCTACGTAAAAGAAGTTGCGGGTAAATTTTAGCGATATCCCAAAGTAAATGTTCCACGCGGACGAAGTCGCGGACAAAGCTAGTGACCTGATAATGACGAACAAGAACAACCCTGTCTTTATAAGCCCCGACGATAAAAGAGGGGTGTTTTAAGTTTCGTATCTGTCTGTCTATGTATTTGTTCGTGGCATTGTAGCTCAAAACGAGATTGTTCTTATCTAGGTATAATTTATCATTATCATCACAGCTCGCTCACTGCTTGACAATTATGGTGTTAATATTATATCGAATAGTTTTTGGTTCATACTTCATATGAAGTTTTAAGGAGGTTTGATAATTATAATATGTAGGTAAGTACTGTATTATACTGAAGGTATCAATAATAGCTAGGTATACATATTACATACTTAGTTAATACAATATAATATACGTAATAGGTACGTACTTGTTCTTTTGTGAGAGTTAGTTGGGCAACTACATTTTTTTCTTTATCAGTTAATTCTGTTTCAGGACCTGCAGATGCTGAAACATCTGGTAAATTATAAGATGCCATATCTATAATAATTAATGAAGACACTACGTTTCAAATGCAATGAACACCTTCAAACATAGATTTTTATGCAATTGATATGCAACCTATCAAACCATAACAAATATTTAATGTCAAAATGAAGTCTTTGGTCAAAATAGGTATTTATTTTTTAATGGAGATTACTCCTGGGAGTCATGGGTAGTCATAATATTATCAAATCACTCCGAAAGGAGACGTGACGTAAGACGATCACACCTCGGTCGCAGAGGATAGGGCAAGCGGCGCACCGCAATACCGACATGCCTCTTCCTCTGCGGCCCCACCAACGCCGTTTCGACGGAACGGCCCCGACAGCTCGCAGGGGGTAGGGAGAGTGGCGTACCGTAATACCATCACACCTCTCCCCCTGCGATCCCTCCACGGCCGCAGAAGATAGGGAGAACGGCGCACCGTAATACCGGCACTCCTCTTCTTCTGCGGTCCCACCTCCACGCGCGTCCTCAGCGGACATGTTCAGCCCGCTGGGAGCGCCCTCCTCGGGCCAGCCGGCGGTAAACAGGCCGGCCCCGGTTGCCACGTCCACGGTTACTAAGCCCCACCGCCACGACAAGGCGTGCAACTATCGGATGGAACTATTCATCAAGTACCTACACAAGAAACATAATATGTTTCTGCTCCGGGCTGCGTAGTGCTAGCTCTTTCACGCAAAAACAACTGAACGGATTTTGATGAAATATTTTGGTAAGGTAGCAGTGTAGTTTAGGCTCTGGAATAAAACATAGGCTACTTTTTATCCCTTAAAAGTACAGTATTCCTGCGGGATACCCGATAGTATATTTACGCAAACGGAACCGCTGGAAACACCTAGTCTTAAAAATACAGCGCCGCGTTGCTTAGAGCATCCGCGTTGTGTCAAGTCTCATTTCAGAGTGATCGGTAATGAATTATTTCTCCAGTGATCTCTAGAGAATCTCCTCCAGACTACTTGCGTTTACTTCAGGTTGGGTTACTTCACGGAGCACTTCCTCTGCCTACTTCGAGAGCAGTCTGGACGCCGGGGCATAATAGGGTCACACCTCGACCAGACAGCAGACTACTCGCGAAGGCCGAATAAGACAGTGTGGGAACTGGGCACGCACTTCGCTTCGCCTATTCGTACCTCGGATTACTTCGTTGAGCACTTCCTCGGCCTACTTCGCGAGCAGTCTGGACGGGGCATTAGAAGATGATACAATCGAAAATGTTTTTAGTTCCTGCTATCACCGCATCATACTCTTTTTTGCCTAGTTGTACCTACTTAATATTATTATACAGAGATGTTTCCTAGAGTCACAAGGGCCATACTGGCCATCCAGCCTGCAAGCTCAAGCCCGCGGATTTGTAGGCAAAAATTTAAAATGATTGACACTATTGACACTAATGACGGTAAATTAGTAGCGGTGCTGGATTTGCTGGATGCGCCGTGCACGTATGGCCCTTGTATGGCCCTTTATCAAATTATTATTTTCAAACATAAGACATTAGTTTTGCGACTTTCCGATAGGGAATCTGCTTTTTATTTCTGCAGGTTGCCAGTTTTTTAAATACCATAGAGCATAGAGTATTGAGTACTGTCAATAGTAATGTCAAAATCCCGCAATTGAAAATCCGCCATATTATTGTCAAAATTTTAGGTTATAAAAATAAAACCGACGCTTTATCTATTTTCGTGGAAATAAGCATTTAAAATTTAATATAAAAATGAAATTGGTACGCTTTTTGATGAAGCTGAGTCATGAGACTGTGACAATTGAATTGAAAAACGGTAGCGTAGTCCATGGCACGATTACCGGTGTCGATGTCGCTATGAACACGCATTTAAAGGCTGTTAAAGTAACGCTTAAAAACAAAGAAGAATTGCAATTGGAAACTCTGAGTATACGAGGTAATAACATAAGGTACTATTTGCTACCTGACAGTTTGCCTTTAGAGACCTTGTTGATTGACGATGCTCCTAAAGGAAAGGGCAAGCGAGAAGGTTTCCAAAGAGGTGGTAGCAGAGGCGGCAGAGGAAGAGGTCGCGGAGGTCGCGGTGGGCCCAGAGGAGGTCGCGGTGGCCGCGGAAGAGGCCGTCGATAAAACCAGTATAAAGTTTTAAGATCCATTTTGTGATTACATTCGTCTCAATCTATCGTGTTTTTTTTTTCGTGCGTTCCCGCTGGCAATTCCATCTTCAAAGTTAACTATAAGTTTGTTAGATTTAAGGTAATCTTATAATATCTTAATACATTTGTAAAAAGTAAAAAAAAACTTTTATTTTCAGCCCACACATGAATGCATTTTTGAATATAAATACCATGAGTTTAAAAAAAGTTCTGAATTTATAGACTTATTAATTAATTTACACAATATTTTATTATATATCAGATCAGATTTATTCAATAGCAGCAAATATTGATAAGTAAAAAATATTATAGCTACTTTAAACTATTCTCAAACAAAATAAGAATAATTAGAAATACTAATATTACAAATTAGCTACATAATATAAAAGAAATTCCCTAAGTTGTCTCCATCAGATGAGAATAGTAAGAAGCTTCCTACTAGAATCTAGATATTTTTTTAAAATTTAAGATAATTACCTATATTAGAGATATTACACAAGCGAACAAGATTAAACTTTCTTTGTAGCATGGTATTATGACTTGTGCCTATTTTTTACTAATTCAAGATAGCCAGTTACAGATCTGTACTCAGATTTTTGTATCAGTTCTTAAGTTTTGAGTGATTTCAAAGAAAAATAAAGCCCCTTTATATAAAGCATTCAATTAATATTATATCTAGCAATATCCCATGACAAATACTCACACTCATAAATACCAGCGACCACACAACCTAAAGTGTGGTCGCTGCATTATACCCACAATTTGAAAGCAAATGTGTGAGTGCACTTATAAGCATACAAAAGCAGGGGTGCTTTACACATGCTTCTCCAATACTGCTTAAGCGTGTACTTAAAACATGATTGTGAAATATAAACTAAGTATTATAAAACATTAATTTACCTGAAATATTTTTTTTGCTTGCTTCGGTTTATAGGAGCTTTTCTTAAAGCTTCTCAGTATTCTGAAATCATGCGACAAACCATGTGGTACTTAGTATGTTTATGTTGCAGGTGTCCAAAAACTATATGAAAACCTCACCACATTTTAAATCAGTACCGCAAAAACAATATAAGCCATAACATTTCTTGCAACAACAATGCTTGTGTTATGATAAGTGGTCTGTATTATTTAGGAATTGTTGTAGAAATGTTTTAAAATTAGTTAAAAATTACTTTATAAAAATAATATTATTTCATAAAAAAAATTGTTAGTTATGTTTATTTGAATGTATAAATATTTTAACATAGGTATTATCTATGTTTAGTAATGTTAGTTACTTAGTACTATATTATAACATATTCTTTGACTTATGGCTTTGTGAATAACTTTGTATTTTAGTTTTTACAAAGCTTCAAAGACAATAACCATTATATTAATGTGCTTCAGTATGGCGTCAGTACTTTTTCTAATTTAATTTATTAAAAATTATAAAAATTAAGAAGTATTTGTATTAAGTTGGTAGGTATGTGAATTGAGACTTAAGTACTTAATGGTTAAAAATTTGTATAATTCTGTCTGGATGCTGTTTAAAATGCCTGAATGTTATAAAACTAATAATACTATGAATAAGCCACTGTGTATTCTGTGGATTAAGCACCTTTCAAATTAACTAAACGTTGTCAAAAATCAATATTGATAAAGTAAACTAATCCATAAAAATGTTCAATTAACATAATGAAATGCCTCCTGAGTCCTGGATAACTTGTAAGTAAACTAACTCTCAATCTATTCCGACCTCATTGCATAATATTTGGCATGGGTGGCCACTGGCCATATTTATTAAGTTGACATTAGTGATTAATTAATAGTCAAATTATGCTAGACAATTGAAAAGAAAATAAAAATTTTAAGTAGAAAATTCTCCAAAAAATATATTTTATAAATACTTTTAAGCTTTACTTAGCTCCATGAGAATACAACAATAAGAAGCAGATAACATAATAACACAATATGGATAAAATTCCAAAACCAATGAAAGATTTCAAACCAGTAGAGGTGAGGTTTCAACTTTCATGTAACTTTAACAAAGAAGAAACAATAATTATTGAGTATATACTTAAAGTCTTCTATTAAATCTTTCTTGTAAATGAGAAGCTGATGGTGAACTACAACCACCACCTGTAGACACTCGTTATAACTGATGCCAGGAGGAGATACAAGGATGTGGCAGATCAATCAGCTCTACAATCCTGTATTTGGTGCTTTTTATACAACAGATGAAATTACTAAAGAGGGCTTCGGCCTGATCGAGCATTACATAGTTACCACTCTCTCGGTCGGAAATCTCCCTTTGGAGTAATCTACCATTCCCACATTGGTGACCCTCGATACAACCTCACCTCCGCTCCGCCTCCTGGACATCATCATCATCAACCCCATCCGTTCACACCACACCAGCAAGATTCAGCCTCATCGGCCGTGCCGGTTTTAGCATTGAGTAACTCAATTTAGAGAATGTACGAGTATATAGGTCTCACTCATTGAGCGAGGGCCTGCGGCATCCCTTTTTACCAGGCGCCTCGGGCGGTCACCCAACTTCGTCCCCCCCCTAACGCCGCTACTGCTCATCGACCCTCGGTACCTCGACCACGGCCTCAATGCGACGCGACCTTGTCGAACCCCTCATTGGCTTCAAAGGGCACTCTTACTACAACGACCAGTCAACATGTAGCATCGGCCCCATATGGCAATTGGCAATCCTCCGACTCACTGGAGCCCGTGAATCAGCTTTACAATTGACTCACTGGGACTCTGGCACTGGCAACGCGGCGAACTAATTAGCGCCACAATCTTGAATCGCGCTGTCGAAGTTTCTGTAGTTCGGCGACTCTTCACTCGAGTCTACACTCTACAGTCTACTCATTAGAAAAGGTGAACTTTAAATTGTTACCCTAAAATTTCTAGATAGTAGATAATGCTGCGGACCAGTTTAGGAAGACCCATCAGGCTCAATATGAAGCCAGGGCAAAGCCCAGCCCGGACAGAGTGCAGACTGTTGAAAACCACAATAGGGCGTGTCCGAAGCTTGAAGATGAGCTACAGAAACGCCGCTCTATTTCAAAGGTTGGTGGTAAAACATTACTGTTAAAACACTAACATTCACACCTAAGTACTTACTCTACATGCTACCGGTTACTCGGCTTATGGTCTTAGTATGCAAGTGCAACAGATTTTAATGTTGTTTCATAAGCAAAGAAATTCCTGTTTAGTCCCTAGAATCTAGATTCTAGATCATTCAGTAGTTAGGCTTAGATGATGACAATCTTTGTGAGTTTGTGAGTCATATTATGTGATATGGGCCAATGGAGTGTCCCGACTTCCGCGGAAAATAGCGATAACAAAAAAACGTAAGCAAAATGGCGACCGCTGGCGTTAAGCAAAATGGCGGATTTTGTTAGCAGTATTGAAGTCAAACGTGTCCTGGATAACAATCTGTTTATTTTTCTTTAGCGCTAGCAAGCGCTAACAAGCACTTAGTTCCATGGAACACCGCCAATAAGGCGTATGTTAATTGTTAGTCGAGGTAACCAAGACCCATTCTATACTGACAATTCTCTAACCAACCAAGCGATCACTGGTTCTGGCGGGTGGTAAAATAAAGATAAGTGTTTTACGAAATTAATTTTTAGGTAACACCAGACAATGCTACAAGAAGTGCCCCAAAATTTGGCGCCTGCAGAAAATCAACGAGCCGCTATCAGCCACAAAATATCACCAATTATAATTCAAGGCGAAAAGACAAAACATTAAAGAATAGCAACAATAGAACAAAATATGAAAAAGGAACGCATAAGAAATATAGAAA
This sequence comes from Glaucopsyche alexis, assembly GCA_905404095.1. Taxonomy (NCBI): domain Eukaryota; kingdom Metazoa; phylum Arthropoda; class Insecta; order Lepidoptera; family Lycaenidae; genus Glaucopsyche; species Glaucopsyche alexis. Next base: position 30,210,869 of record FR990044.1, read on the forward strand.
TAGGAGAAAAAAACTAAAGAGTATGATTGGCACCTGCCCAAGATGCCTTTCAGCGCTAAGAAGAGAAAAACAAATGCCCTTTCGAATTAAACGTTCCATAGAAAATATATTTACGGCGAAGCAATTCGATAAGTCGCAATCTGAAGATGACACAGTGTCACTGAGGGTTGCTAAAAAGGAGAGAAGGCCCAAGGACTCAGCCAAGGAGGATCGAATATCGATCGCGTCTTCTAACTATCCCGACACCAGTAACCAGACTTTTGTCAGCTACCACTCTTTCGCTTCGATGGATAAGGAACCAATGGTCGAATAAAAATGTTTTGTTTAATAGACGGATAATTTGTGCAGTAAATTACTTTTGTTTCTATAATTGTTTTAAAATTTAATCAAAAACCAAGGTCAGTCGAGTCCACAAGGCACTAGGCAGCTTTCTATCAGGCGCTGCGTCTTTTCGTATTCCAAAAAATAAAGGTAGCTTGGCAAAAAAGAACAGGATACGGTGTCAGGAGGAACTAAAATTGTATCATTTTATATCCTGGATATTATAGACTGGATTGGAATGATATATTTAATTTAATTAAATTAGGTAAATATTGAATAAATATAAGATTATTTATAATGTGCCCAATCTAAAATGATACATGCCAATAATAAAAGAAAAGCGCCCTCATTTATTACAGTCTCTAGACTCTTTTTTGTCAGGTTGTAAACAGATGACAGAACCATAAAATATTCTGACAGAACTCAGAAGTCGTTTACTACTTGCCTAATGGCATCTACAGACACACGAATTTGGTACGGAGCGTACAGCGGATCTGGTACGCTCCGTACCAAATCCTGCCGTGTGTAGGTACGTTAGTAATATATATTCTTTGGTGTAGGGCAGTCTGGCGAACATAAGAAGAAGGCGAAGAGTTCGCCGCTGTCCGCATCGAATTTGGTCCGCTCCGTACCAAGTCCGGGCGTGTGTAGGGCAGTCCGACGGTTAGGCCGTACAACGGTGTCAGTGTTGCCAACTTAGGAATTTTCCCCTCAAAATTAGGGAAAATATCTACGGAGGTTTACTAGAGAGCAGGATGTTTAGAGTTTATTCCTTATGAATCGATTTTAGTGTAATAATAATAATATTTTTACGTGTGTATATAGCCAGGGATACGAAAATGTATTGGGAGTGAAATCAGATTAAGACACATTAGTTTGATGTTATTCACGCGTTAAATGCATAACCATTCTTTCTAGCTTATTATCTCTTAGACCTGTCAATGGTATAATTAACCCATTTACCACCGCCGTACGCAATTGGGTACACCTACAAATTTAAGTGTAGAGTAAAAATGTTCATAAACAGAGTGATTATTTACAAGTTGCTTAATAAAATGATAATCTTTTACTTTAACTTTAACAATAAAACAGGAATATATTTATAATTATTGTCACTAGCCACAAACAAAGTTGATAGATTTTAAGCTTGCACGTGTAAGGTTACTGTTTCGTATTTTTCGGTGCCTAATTTTCAATATACGTTAATTTTACTATTTAAATTTATGAAATACACCTGAATCTGTAAAATAAACATAAATTGATAGCTTTCAAACTTATATCTGCAACGATATTGTTTGTAATACTCTGCCATACTCAATTGAGTACAACGGCCGAATACGTACAGATTTTTTTTTTTAATATTTTTGTTAATATTTTATATAATATTGTAATTTATAATATAAAATAGCTAAAATAAGCTGTAACAAATATTATTTAATAATACTAGGTAAGTGTTGGCAGTAAAACTACCGAATTTTGATTGTGTTCCATACAAATCAATACATTTTCGCAAAAGAAGGTAGGTTTTTGACATATACATAATAGTAAGCTTGTCCAAAAGCCTGGCTCTCATGTGCCATGAGTTGAGGCATACGTCAAGGGAAATAATAAGAATATTAACACGCTTTTCGAATTTTTCTTCAAATTGAATGGATAAGATCGACTAATTTCAGTACAAATTTTACTTAAAACATGCTTAATTTACTTTTTAAAGCTTTGAAATCAATTGAACAGTGTTTTATTTCTTTAAAAGAATCTATATTGATAGTAAAATAATGATAAAAAATATTTTTTTACAAAAATGGAGTAAATTGCTTGCACCCACAAGGCACCATTGTACACAAATGAGTACACCCCCCTATAGGGGGGAGGAATAATGTTTTTGAGATTTTTTATTATTATTGCGTTTATGTGGTTTATATTAAATAAGAAGATGTACATTTTATTAATTTTACTTTGCTGCCTTTAATTTGGCGGTAAATGGGTTAATCAGTGGTAAAGTTTGGAGAGAAATGTTTTTGAGAGTTGGTATCACTGCCCGTTATCAATGAATAGCGGGAATCATCGTCGTAGTTGAAAAACAGTGCTGTAAATAGGACTCTGTGCTGATATAATAGAGTTAAAAATCGAACACACGAGTGTCGAGCTTTTCGCTCCACTGCACCGTACCAAATCCGTGCGTGTGTAGCGCCACCGGATTCGGTCCGCGGATATGGTCCGCTGTACGCTCCGTACCAAATTCGTGTGTCTGTAGACACCATAATGAAAAACATCAGTAGGTAGGTATAATCTGTTGCACAGTGTTTTATTTATATTTTATTTTACACCTACTTATCAGAAATGCAATAAGTATAATATCATTGGCGGTCATTTCCAAGGACTTCAACTTTGGAGGATTCTATTAAGTCCACCTACCTATATTATCTTTTTACGAGTCAATATATTATATGTATAATATATAGCTTTTCGTTCAATTTTCGTTGCAGTTTTCCTGGCTGTAATCGCGTCATTTTAACCGACTTCCAAAAAAAGGAGGAGGTTATATACTTTCGGCTGTATAATATATACTTTACGGTGACATATACATATATTTATATACTAGCTGTTGCCCGCGACTTCGTCCGCGTCAACTGATGGCGCAATAATATTTTTTTTATTAATTTCGACCAAATTTGATTACTATAAAAAAAGGTTATAGTGAATAAAGAAAGGTTAAAAGATAGACATATACTGTCGCGGACATTTTCTAGATCATTTAAAGAGGAATAATTCTTTCATACATATTTTTGGGTAACTTGAACCGTTTACGCAGTGCACGCAACGGAAGCCCTCAAATGTGAATAATTTTCCCTGTTTTTGCAATATTTTTCACTGATGCTTCGCTCCTATTGGTCGCAGCGTAATGTTATATAGCTTAAAGCCTTCCTCGACAAATGGACTATCCAACACAAAAATATTTTTTCAATTCGATCTAGCAGTTCCTGAGATCAGTGCGTTCAAACAAACCACGGAAGCCCTCGAATATGAATAATTTTCCCCGTTTTTTCCACAGTTTCCCCTGATTCATCGCTCCTATTGGTCACAGCGAGATGGTATATAGCCTAAAGCCTTCCGCGATAAATGGACTATCCAACACAAAAATAATTTTTCAATTCGAACCAGTAGTTTCTGAGATTAGCGCGTTCAAACAAACAAACCAACTCTTCAGCTTTATAATAATATTAGCACAGCCTATAGAACTATTACTAGTATAGATTTTTTTATGGTTCAACGATAACTCCGCCGTCTGTTCACCGATTTTCAAAATTCTTTTTTTGATGTAAAAGTATTATTTATAATCCGAAGTTGGTCCCGTTTTCACCAAAGTGGTAACCTGATGATGGCATCCATGAGAAATCGAGGGAACTCCTCGAAATTTATATGGACACATAGGTATAGTGAATTTGACTTTTTCTGAAGTAACCCAAGCATACCCTTCCAACCTATACGAACTATTTTCTTTTCCTCATTCATTCTTGCAGATCTTTATGATGCACTCTTCTTCAAATTCCTTCTCACGGCTCACCATACCGGTTTTTTTTCCTACTCTTTCACAATTCACTCTGACAGACTTTGGAATTCCTTGCCAACAAAGATTCGCAAATGTAAAACTTTTAACATTATTTAAAAAGAGAGTCTTACGGCCGCACTCAGAGTCATTTAATTGTTACTTAAACCATTACTTAGTATAGATTTAAAAAAACTCACTCTCAGAGTCAGTTAACGGATCGTTAACGTGACTTAATGGTCATTAAATTTAAGTACCGCAAAACCACTATTTAACTTGCTAATTGTGGATTAAGTCGATCGAATTTGAGGTTATTTATTTGTTTTTGTAAATAATTTACATTTGAATTTTACTAATACGCTATTACTAGTTATTGTAGTTATTACCTCAGTTACTACTACGTTGTTTTTAGCATTTTTATGCAAAATGTCTAATCGGATGTACTTTATAGATTTAGAAAAATTTTCTTTAAGATTCAGAAATGTGAGACCAAGATGACCAAGACGCTATAGAAGACATTATTCGGATCCTTTCACTAAAATATTCAATCCAAGAATTCCATATTAGATATAGATTCACTCCGAAGTCCTATGTTGTAAAAAACTTAATAATAATATGAAGTAGAAATCAGATTTAAATAGATCAGATACCTATTAGAAGAGGATTACCATTTACCTACTCCCAAAATAATGCTTCTGTTTACTGTAAGATATTTAGCTACAGGCAGTTTTCAGGTTAGTTTCTAAATTATAGTACTTACCTAAAATAATAAACAAAACTAGAATCATGAGAGTTTACTATGTGCTTGTAATAATATTATTTGTATGTTGCTATCTTATTTTTATATTAATATCTGTCAGTAATCGGTCTCACGAATTGTCAGCAAAGTTAATTGCTATGAAAATGCAAGATTTTGTCAAGTTCCCGGCTACTGTACAGGTACTGATACTACTACTGATATATTTTATTCGTTTTGAACTAAATGTATGCCAAGATAATGTATTATTATAATATTAATTAAACTACATCTAATGATTATATTATAATTATGTAATTTAAATAGTAATTTAAATAATAATTATTATATTATATTCTTGTTACAGACAACAATTCTATGAAATTGCACACTTTCCTGGGGTGATTGGGTGTATTGAATTAAATATCATTAATAAAATAAAAAGTCCTGGAGGAATCACTTCAAAAGTGTACAGAAATAGAATACAATATTTGTGCTACAGATGCAAGCTATACCTATGTTCTATTTATAAGATGTCATCATTCTTTCCATTCTGAGCTACCAAATCATGAATTTCCTTTGAATCTCTGAGAGATAAGTTTAAAGAAATAGGTATTCTGACCATCGCTTCACAATACATTTGGACAAATACACAATTCAATGGACAATGTGTTGTATATCAGAAAGAATCTACTTATCTACATTATATAGGAATACAAGAAATAGAAATTAGTTAGATATACCTGTGATGAGTGATCAGACTAATTTTTAAAGGTGTATACAATAGAATCCCAGAAAACGTTCAGATTCTTTCCATTAATAAATTAAAAAAGGTTGTTAAAGAATGTTTGTGTGCCAAAGCTTCATAAATAGAATAAGATGCTCCTTGCAAGGCTGTTTCTATGTATGTTATTATTATCTATATTGACTTTTGTCTTAGATTAAGTTACTATAATATTGTAATAAAATATTTTTTGAAAAGAACAATTTTTCTTCTCGCCGAGCATCATGATTCATGTAGCACAATTTGGATTTGATTAATAAAAGACAATACATATAAAATAATTTCTTTTATTTATTACTATTTTGTAACTTTTCTAATATTTTTCCGCTTCTTGTTTTATTTCTTCAATCTTCCTTCACAAATTTCAATTTTGGTAATCATATATTCACCATAGACGGATATTCACCTTAATATTAATATTAAAATTTGAAACACAATTCAAAATTACATTATTACAGAATACTAAAAATGTAGAGTGCAATAAACTTTAAACTTTAGATTTTTTGTTTGTTTTGTTTGAACTTTGAACTGAAGATTTGACAGTTAGCAACTGTAATGCCATATTAAAAAATTTAAATTATTTTACCAAAATATTCGATAAATAGCTATTTTGGATGATTTTTTGTCGATTTTCTTTGTTAATTAAATAAATTCTAACTATATTACTACTTTACATGATTTCTGATGTTTATCAAAGACAAACTTTACAGTTTCATATTAATTAATTTTAAGTATGGCTACATCTTCTCCAAGTTTTTAAGTAATCGACAACTTATTTCGAAGATGCACCGCCCTACGAATGATTAAATTTGTCATTAGCTAACGATCCATTAAATGTTGACTCTGGGAGACACGCTTCATTAAGATATTTAATGTTCATTAGTTAAATACTGATTAGGGCTAATTTAATGAACGTCTCTGAGTGCGGCCGTTACAGCCGCACTCAGAGACGTTCATTAAATTAGCCCTAATCAGTATTTAACTAATGAACATTAAATATCTTAATGAAGCGTGTCTCCCAGAGTCAACATTTAATGGATCGTTAGCTAATGACAAATTTAATCATTCGTAGGGCGGTGCATCTTCGAAATAAGTTGTCGATTACTTAAAAACTTGGAGAAGATGTAGCCATACTTAAAATTAATTAATATGAAACTGTTAAGTTTGGCTTTAATAAACATCAGAAATCATGTAAAGTAGTAATATAGTTAGAATTTATTTAATTAACAAAGAAAATCGACAAAAAAATATCCAAAATAGCAATTTTTCGAATATTTTGGTAAAATAATTTCAATTTTCTAATATGGCATTACAGTTGCTGTCAAATCTTCGCGGGCGGCGAGCGTGAATAGGTACCTGCCTAATACAAAAAATCTAAAGTTTATAGTTTATAAAACGTAGTGATTATATTCTCTTTGAAGTTTATTGCACTCTACATTTTAGTATTAGTGTAATTTTGAATTGTGTTTCAAATTATAATATTAATATTAAGGTGAATATCCGTCTATGGTGAATATATGATTACCAAAATTGAAATTCGTTGTTGTTGTGAAGGAAGATTGAAGAAATAAAACAAGAAGCGGAAAAATATTAGAAAAGTTACAAAATAGTAATAAATAAAAGAAATTATTTTATATGTATTGTCTTTTATTAATCAAATCCAAATTCTGCTACATTATGCTTACCACCGGCGAGAAGAAAAATTGTTCTTTTCAAAAAATATTTTTTTACAATATAGTGACATAATCTAAGACAAAAGTCAATATACATATAATAAGTACATACATAGAAGCAGCCTTGCAAGGAGCATATTATTCCCAAGGTGGTAAAATGATGAAACCATTGACCTTATATTAAGCTTTGGCACACAAACACTCTTTAAAACCTTTTTTAATTTATTAATGGAAAGAATCTGAACGTTTTCTGGGATTCTATTGTATACACCTTTAAAAATTAGTCTGATCACTCATCACAGGTATATCTAACTTATTTCTATTTCTTGTATTCCTTAGATATAATATGATAGTCGCTTTTTTTGTAATTATTTAAGTATATTCTTTCTGATATACATTGTCCATTGAATTGTGTATTTTTTCAAATGTATTGTGAAGCGATGGTCAGAATACCTATTTCTTTAAACTTATCTCTCAGAGATTCAAAGGAAATTCATGATTTGGTAGCTCGGAATGGAAAGAATGATGACATCTTATAAATAGAACATAAGTATAGCTTGCCTCTATAGCACAAATATTGTGTATTCTATTTCTGTACACTTCTGAAGTGATTCCTCCAGGACTTTTTATTTTAATAATGATATTTAACTCAATACACCCAATCACCCCAGGAAAGTGTGCAATTTCATAGAACTGTCATCTGTAACAAGAATATAATATTTAAATTACATAATTATAATATAATCATTAGATGTAGTTTTTTTTTTTTTTTTTTTATAAAATAAGGGGGCAAACGAGCAAACGGGTCACCTGATGGAAAGCAACTACCGTCGCCCATGGACACTCGCAACATCAGAAGAGCTGCAGGTGCGTTGCCGGCCTTTTTAGTTTTAGTTTAATTAATATTATAATAATTCATTACCTTGGCATACATTTAGTTCAAAACGAATAAAATATATCAGTAGTAGTATCGGTACCTGTACAGTAGCCGGGGAACTTGACAAAATCTTGCTTTTTCATAGCAATTAATGCAGAAACTTTGCTGACAATTTGTGAGACCGATTACTGACAGATATTAATATAAAAATAAAATAGCAACATACAAATAATATTACTTATTACAAGCACATAGTAAACTCTCATGATTCTAGTTTTGTTTATTATTTTAGGTACTATAATTTAGAAACTAACCTGAAAACTGCCTGTAGCTAAATATCTTACAGTAAACAGAAGCATTATTTTGGGGGTAAATGGTAATCCTCTTCTAATAGGTATCTGATCTATTTAAATCTGATTTCTACATACCTATTATTATTAAGTTTTTTTACAACATAGGACTTCGGAGTGAATCTATATCTAACATGGAATTCTTGGATTGAATATTTTAGTGAAAGGATCCGAATAATGTCTTCTATAGCGTCTTGGTCATCCTGGTCCCACATTTCTCAATCTTAAAGAAAAATTTTCAAAATCTATAAAGTCCATCTGATTAGACATTTTGCATAAAAATTGTAAAAACAACGTAGTACCTAGTAACTGAGATAATACCTAACTACAATAACTAGTAGTCTAGTAATAGCGTATTAGTAAAATTTAAATGTATTTTTTTTTACAAAAACAAATAAATAACCTCAAATTCGATCGATTTAATCCACAATTAGCAAGTTAAATAGAGGTTTTGCAGTACTTAAATTTAATCATCATTAAGTCACGTTAACGATCCGTTAACTGACTCTGAGAGTGAGTTTTTTTAAATCTATACTAAGTAATGGTTTAAGTAACAATTAAATGACTCTGAGTGCGGCGGCTCTCTTTTTAAATAATGTTAAATTTTTAGGTTCATCTACATCTGAACATTATCTCAGACAAAACATAGATAATCTAAAAATATTTTTTGATTATGTTTTTTTCTGAGACTGTATACTAATAAGTATGTTTATTTATTAGGTTTTATTATATATATTACGTATTTAAAATAATTAATTATTATTATGTATTTAAGTTTTATAAAGTATGCAAGTATATTTAGTAAGTAGTTATTTTAAGTTGTAATTTGAAATAGCACGTAGGTAAGTACACTAATTTTAGCTTTTCGCTATTCACCTATTCACATAGGTCTTCTGGAAGACATTTCATTTTGGAATAAGATGTGCCTTTGTACAAAATGTATTTCTAGTTTTAAGTAAGTAAGTAGGTAGTATTTTAACATTTATATCGTGTGTATACTAGCTTCGTGGCCGAGTGGGTAGACCGTTTGGTTCGCACTTGAGAGAGTGCAGGTTCGAATCCCAGGTTTTGGCGTGTACCAATGAGACTTTCAGATCTCAAGTACAATAAACGGACGCTCGAACGGTGAAGGAAAACATCGTGAGGAAACCCGCACATGGTTGGCCCCAGACGTATTGACCAGTCATTCCTCTGGAACTCTGGACTAGGCTGACTATGTTGTGAGAATGCCGTATGTGAAGTTTTTAACAACTTTTTAGACCCTTCCCCTCCCCTGGTGATACATGGTGAGGTTTTATACTACCCCCCCCCCTCTCCCCCACCTAAGATCACGTGTATTTTTTTGTACATAAAAAGCAGGTCATGTTTTAAGAAAAACTTTAACTTAAAAAACAATTTAATCGAATAATTTAAGCAGTTACAAAGCTATACGAGTCATTTGTCTTGTAAGCATTTAAACAACAATCTACAACCGATTAGAATTTCGGTACGCATAGACTAGATTAAAAAATTAATAATTGGTGATTTTTTTCGAACCCCCCCTCCCCCTTTAGGCATCACGTGATTAATGGACGACCCCTTAACGGATGAAATGGCCTTAGTTCATGTGTACATAAATAGTAAAATGAAGGCACATAGAATTCTCCTAGTAGGCCTAGTTATGTGTTAATATGTGCATTTTCTGGAGGTAGGCATTGGTCCTTGTTTAGTTTACATACAGTACATTTACATTTACCTCTTTTAGTTTTGTAAAAGCTACCTCTTGTTGTAACTCCTAAACTTGTAAGTATTATTACGCACCTAGATGATAGAATATTCAATTTACACTTTGATACTAAGTAGGTTTAAGTATATTTGTCACTGTTTACGCTGTTAATAATTTAGAGAATGTCTCTAGTCTGAATAATGAACAGATAACAGAACATTACTTAATGGCATAGGCCCTAGTCATTAGGTCAGGTTGCCTTACATTTTTATAGATGCTTTTTATGTCAAATAATACTATTAATTATTGTCTTCTGTTGTCACTTGTCGCAGTTGTGGTTGCTGGTGTCCATCAAAGAGAATATAATTACTACGTTTTAGTGTCCATGTCGATGGTAATGACATCAAGCGACCCGTTTGCTCGTTTACCTCCTATTTAAAGAAAATATATAATAATAATAATAATAATATAATACCTATGGACGCTTCACACCACGTCAATCTGATCCCGTGGTAAGTTCTCGAAGAACTTGTGTTACGGGTACCAGACAACGAAAATATATTTAATACTTTTATACTATACACATATTTAAGATTTTTTATATATTATACACATATTTAATACACATCCATGACCCAGGAACACAGAAAAACTTTTTGTTCCTTCGGCGGGATTAGAACCCGCGACCTCTGGCTTGAGCACCAACACGCTCAACCAACTGACACAACCAACCACAGAGGTCGTCATATAACCAAAATAATATTCTGGTAATGTAAACAAGTTACCATAAGCTAGGGTTGCCATCCGTCCGGGTTTCCCCGGATTTGTCCTAGTTTAAAGGGCGTCCGGGGAGCATCCGGGCCGGATTTTATTTGCTATCCGAATTTTTGTAGGCAGAATTAGGAAGGCCTAAGTTTTTTTTTGATTTGCAGCAATAATAAATCTTCCTTTTTTTGACATTGCCGTAGTCGGGTAAAAACTGTTGTATGTCCGGGTTTCGTACTCCAAAATCCGGGGTTTTCATGCGTCTTGTCCGGGGAGTCATATGTAAGAGATGGCAACCCTACCATAAGCTAGTTACACTATAGTTCGAGAATAGGGTAGATTATTATTTATATCGGTAACGGCTAACGCCTAGCTTCATCTACCTTCAACATTTTTCCTACTATAAACCAAGCAAGTTTACTCCAATACTAAAATAATTTTCGTTATTATTTATTAGCCATCGCAATTTGCGAGTAAAAAAAAGCGTCCAAACAGGTCGGGTTATTCCGAGTGATCAAGTATATGCTATTAAAGTTATTTACCTTGACGCATCAGTATTCAGTACGGACTTGTTGTATTCACACATAAGACGTTGGCATTGAAAATTAAATGAGAACTCAGCCAACGTCGAAAAAAAATCAATTTTAATAAAATGTGGCTTTGTATGATTTTATTTTGTTTGTGGAATTTTGTTTATACGCAAGACACTGGCGCAGGATCCGGAACTAATGGAAATTGTAAGTAGTTTTTTTGAATTTTTTGGAAATTTGAATTTGGTAAGAACGCAGTTTAAATTAATTAGTGGATGAGGTTGCAGGTAAGTTTGTTCTAATGTGGTTAGATAATACATAATTATTCATTCTGGACTTAGCATATAGGATTTTAACTTTATTAACCTCTATCGTGATTTTTACATAAAATAGATGTAGGTAGTTCAACAAAATTGGGCTAAAAATTGGACAAAGGAAAAATGAAAAAAAAATATTATTACGTAGGTACATATCTACTTATTTTTTTTTATAATATTTTAAAATTGCGCATAAGAATTAACTTAGGACCTAGGTAGACCTTAAAAATTCTCGCAGTTAGGGTCTGAGGGATTAAAATTTCAAGCCCTAATTGGCCCAATAAAAAATGAAGTGTCTAGTCGTCCGATAACCGGATGAATAAGATATATTAATCGTCCGGTTATCGGATGAATAAAATCGACTAGCAACAGCCAATAAAAAATCATTACCTAAATCAAAGATTTTTCTATAAGTACTCTATAGTTAGTTGATGGTCGCCAGTTTGCCATTGCCACTCGCCTCCTATTATGTAATTTCGGCTACTTAACAATAACATGACAACTTTTCGTAAGAACTTTAATAATTATTTTAGGTAGGTCATGGTTTAGACTTAGACTTTAGACTCGACTTCTACAGAATTCACAGCTGCCTGCAGCGCTAAACAAGTGCCCGTTTCTGGCATAAATTCACTGCCTCAATACTTTATTCTAGAATCACACGATGAATCCAACGGGCATTTATCACAATCTATATCGGGTGAAAAATACACTCAAAATAAAGACCATGGGACAGCCATGCTTTGGTGTTTGACACCTATAGGCGTGATTATTACAATAATGGCCTTACAGTAAACCGTCGTAAAAAAAATCGCGAGAACCTTTTTGTGAGTGGCCTAATTGTACTAACTGCCAACTACCAAGTAGGTATCGGATCGTATCGGTACTACCGGATAGTATCCAATAGGATCCAATATCCGGCGGATACACACAGGCGGTGTTGATTTTTAGGCGACGCGTCGCGTCGTACCCAATAAGCCAACATGACCACTTTTTACCCATTCCTATCTAATTTATTAAATCCAGGTGATCAACTATACGGTCACCAACTCACCAAGCGTAGTATTTTAAAGGGAGGAAGCTCCCCCCGAAACAGGTCACGTAATTTGGGTATGTTCCTTTATAAGATTGGCAACGTAATTTTAAGCCCTCTAGTCACAAGTGTTATGGTTGTAAATGGGCGGTGCCTGGTAATCGTTTATTTAAATAATAACATTCATTTTAACATTCATAACATCTAGTTAATTAACCTACCATTTCCCAAAAAAAAAAAAAACAAAAAGTAAAAGGTATTTCCCTCTTTATTTGTAGCAAAGAATATACATTACTAACGTATTGTAGTGGGTATTTCATATCGAGGGTATTCCCCATCCTCCGTAGTCAGACTTTTTGTGACGTCACTTCAGAACTTATTTTTAGCCGACTTCCAAAAAAATGGAGGCGGCGATACATTCGGCTGTATATAATATAACTTTCTTTTTGTATGTGTTCAACGATAATTCCTTTGATAATTCTGCTGTCTGTGGATCGATTTTTTTAAATTCTTTTTCTGATGTAAAGGGTATAATATGTAATCCCAAGTTGGTCCCGTTTTCTAAAAAATGGTGACCTGATGATGGGATCCATGAGGAATCTAGGGAACTCTTCGAAATGTATATTACACATTTACATAGGACATATGGATTTTGGCGTTGTTTAAAGAACTGCAAGCATGGCATATGCTTGCAGTTCTCATACCATCATCATATATAAAGTTTATGTCATACTTTTTTGTGCTGCATTTTTACTTTGGTAAGTAGTCGGTTTTAATTTTTTGTTTAAAAATAATGTCTTTTCCTCTTGCCTTAGCTTCAGGAATCGGGCAATGGGCAACCCCAATGACACATTCTATTCGAATATGAATTCATAACACATGAAATTTGTTGAGATTGCGTATTTGGTGCTTCGAGATACTGACGTGTACTAAACTTTGAACCTAAAATTGTAGGTAGGTACTTACAAGGTATCAAATTTACAATTACACAGCTGACTGCGGGGATCTTACCCTGAGTGCCCTGAGGTCTTAAAGCAGTATAACCTTCAGTAATTAACAACCTTAACAGTTTGCATTTCGTATATAAACAATGATGATATCTATAGGTATAAGTATTAATAAAACCTCGTGGTAAATCTATAAATTATAATATCCTACTTACTATATTATAAATGTGAAAGTTTGTGAGGATGGATGTTTGTTCCTCTTTCACGCAAAAACTACTGAACGGATTTCGATGAAATTTGGTATGGTAGTAGTTAAGGCCCTAGATTAAAACATAGGATACTTTTTATCCCGAAAAAGTAGTGTTACCGGGGGATACTTTATTTACGCGGGCGAAGCCGCGGGCAACAGCTAGTATTAAAATATAGGTATTAATAACCCTGTACTTATATTTATATTAGGGGTCGTCCATTAATCACGTGATGCCTAAACGGGTCCGAAAAAAAATCACCAAGTATCACAAGGGGAGGAGGGGGTTTAAGGAGACATCACGTGTATTAATTTTTGAATCTATAGTCTATGCATATTGCATACCGAAATTCTTGTCGGTTGTAGATTCGTAATGTTGTTTAAATGCTTACAAGACAAATGACTCGTATAGTTAAATTATTGCTTAAATTATTCGATTAAATTGTTTTTTAAGTTAAAGTTTTTCTTCAGACATGACTATTGCTTACTATGTACAAAATAATACACGTGATCTTAGGTGGGGGGAGGGGGGGGGGGGGGGAGTATAAAACCTCACCACGTATCACCAGGATCCCCTCACCCTGGTGATACGTGGTGAGGTTTTATCTAAGGGGTCTAAAAAGGTGTTAAAAACATCACGTGATTAATGGACGGCCCCTTATATGAAAGTCGTGTTAGTTACACTATGTATTTATAACTCAAGAACGGCTAAACCGATTTGGCTGAAAATTAGTGGGCAGGTAGCTTAAATCAGACGATGGACATATCACATAGGATACTTTTATCCTGTTCCCGAGGGACTCGAAACTCGAGAACGGCTGGGCCGATTTCGCTAATTTTGTTCTTAAAATGGAAGTTCAGGGAAGGTTTAAACGGTGAGAAATATTGGAAAAGGTGTAGGTTGTACGAGTAGGTGTAGGACTAGGACGTAGGTTGCATTGTAGGTGTAGTCATTTATTAATTTAGTTCATATTTAAGGCAGAACGACGTGTGTCGGGACAGCTAGTACATTATAATAATATTATGCTGCAACGAACAGTTTTGAGTGCAGATTTATTCATAATTTCATACTATGAATACCTATATTTGACGTTTAACGATATTATTTAGTGATGAAGCCACAAGCCAGTCGGTCACTCTCAAGGTCTCTAAACCGGACGGCCAACACTTCAAGTTTTTTTTCGAAATAAATCATTGCATGATGTAAAAGTATATTGTTGATGTTATTCTCAGTGACTTGAGATGTATAATCATCATTTGTTTAATGTCGGCTGTTTTTTTTTTTTTAATCTGAACATTATATTGACTACCTAGTAATTACAATAAATTACATTTAAGACCGGTAATGAAACCGAAGTCATTAATTTACATTGTCTCATCTATTATGAAATACATACTATTCACCTAGTTACATACGGCCGATGTATCTTGGCGAGTCTGAACTTCGCGCAGAAGGTTGCGCAATAACTCTTTTTTTTTTGTTTTCGTATTTATTTTATTTGTACTAATTGGTCAACTTTATTAGGGAAATTTTATTAGTATAGTGCGATTCAAATGAGAATAGGATCGAGTCGGCGCCATATTTTTTCGAATTTAGACTGTTATGATAGTTAAATTTATGTTTAGTTAATTGATTACTGTTTTATTTATTTGTACTAATTGGTCAACTGTAGTCTGTATTAGGGAAATTTTATTAGTATAGTGCGATTCAAATGAGAATAGGATCGAGTCGGCGCCATATTTTTTCGAATTTAGACTGTTATGATAATTAAATTTATGTTCTATGCAATTACTTGAGCTACTAAATTAATGCAAGACTAATAATTTTTATAATTATACATACATACATACATATAATCACGCCTCTTTCCCGTAGGGGTAGGCAGAGACCGCCTCTTTCCCGTAGGGGTAGGCAGAGACCACTTCTTTCCACTTACTACGATCCTTACATACTTGTTTCGCTTCATCCACTTTCATTCTTACCATCTATTCCTTCTCTTACATTCAACGTAGCGAAGCGGCTCGCCATCGGCCACTTTTCGCCTCCGCGAGAACGAGACGTGATGGGTGGCGAACTGGCGAACCACATCGCCGCCATTTTGGATAATTAAATTATTTTTATAATTATCCATTGCGTTCCGACGGATTTGCGGAGAGGATAGGAAAAGGGAAGGATAAGTTGTGTGGAAAGGAAGATTGGTAAGTTAGAGTGGGAAATAGGAAATGTTCCTGATATTACCGCCCAGGAGGGCAAGGGATAGGACAGTAGGTAATAGCTAGGGAAGCCGGGGTCGCGTACCCTATACCAACCACACCACAACTACACGTATACTATACCACAACTACCGGACAGGTAAGTTGGGATGAGTATCCCATGACATTTATAATTATGCACATAAGTTTTTCTGAAAATCGCACTTTTCAAGTGATATTTGACAGAAAAAGGTACGTGGTAGAGCCATGCTTCGGCAAGAATGGGCCGGCTCGACCGGAGAAATACCACGGGCTCACAGAAAACCGGCGTGAAACAGCGTTTGCGCTGTGTTTCGCCGAGTGAGTGAGTTTACCGGAGGCCCAATCCCCTACCCTATTCCCTTCCCTACCCTCCCCTATTACCCTATTGAATAGGGTAATAGGGCCTATTCCCTCTTAAAAGGCCGGCAACGCACTTGCAGCTCTTCTGATGCTGCGAGTGTCCATGGGCGACGGAAGTTGCTTTCCATCAGGTGACCCGTTTGCTCGTTTGCCCCCATATTTCATTAAAAAAAAAAATAGACGTTCCTATTCTCATTTGAAACGCGTTATACATAGGTATATAAAAAAATACAATATAACAGTTTTCTTCACGAGTTGTACATGCGCTAAAGTTCGCAGAGCCTATGTTCAGACTTCAGACCCACCAAGATACAGCGGCCGTAGTTGTACTATGTATTGGCATTGCAAAGAGAGTTTATTCGAAAATCGAACTGGCCACCTATAACAAAATAAATTGATTGAAAAATCGATTGCGATTGCGATTGCAAAAAATCAAAACAAAAGCCAGTGTTTGGTGCTATTTTCAGAAAGTAAAATACTGTAGGTACTTACCTAAGTACGTTATTATAATTCCGTGTTTTAACATTCTCACGTGTCAAAATGTCGTCGAGCGATAGTGATTTGACTCCGGAGCTTATTAAATTAGAGCTTTAGGGATTATTATGTTTTATTTATGTAGCCCTGGGTTTCTATTGCCTCGCAGTAGGTATGAAAAGTAGAGTATGCACCTCTGGGATAAAGCCTGTCTTCGTCTTGGGCAGCTTGAACCCCTCGCTTCACTCAGGACTCTACATAACTCCCTCGCTACGCTCGGGAGTTAACTCTAGAGTTCCAATAGGCAATATGCTGCCCGTGACGTAAGACACTGCTTTATCCCCTTGGTGCATAATCTATTATTATATACGAGTAATACATCTACGCTTATCTAATATATAAAATTTCCATGTCACAATGTTAGTTACCGTACTCCTCCGAAACGGCTTTACCGATTTTTACCAAATTTTATATGCGTATTCAGTAGGTCTGAGAATCGGCTACTATCTATTTTCCATACCCCTAAGTGATAAGAGTTGTTCACCCTTAAATTTTTTTTTTAATTTTTGGACGACATGCAACCGCAAAACAACGTTGCCGGGTCAGCTAGTAAACCTATAAATACTTATGTATCAAATTATTATTGGTAGACTAACTGAAAAGTATATCTTAGCACGTATGACTATTTTGTCTCATCCTTCCTTGTAAAGTAATAAATATACGAGTAATTTAATATTTAAATACTTGACCGCCATAATTTTCCTTGTAAATATAAACGAACAATAAGATGTAGGTAAACTGTAAACAGGTAAATGCAGGAAAATGACCAAAGATTTTCGCAGAATTGTGCGAGTCTCAAGTAGTTTGCCTTGCTTTATCCAATTTTCCTATAACTAATGAATGAATTCATTAGCAGATAAATTTGGAATCAAGTTATCCCACCAAAAACATTTTCATGTAAAGTGATGCCAAAACGATACCATATAACTCGCACTGTCAAAAAGCTATTAGATCTCATTTGAAACCAAGCTTCTGACTCTACCAAACTTCTAACTCTACACGCCTTAACTCTACGGCGTGTAGAGTTAGAAGTTTGGTAGAGTCAGAAGCTTGGTTTCAAATGAGATCTAATAGCTTTTTGACAGTGCGAGTTATATGGTATCGTCTTGGCATCACTTTACATGAAAATGTTTTGGTGGGATTTCACTTCTTTTTGAAAGACAATTTTTAGATCTCTAGAGTAAACATTTACATAGGTAGAGTCTCTTACAAATTTTCATTCCCTAGTTTAAGGGTTGGAGGATAAAAGTTCCAAGTTTTTCAATTTTTATGTTGGTTATGTGCTAAAACTAGCTTACATACCAAATTTCAGCTTTCTATGACATCCGAAAGTACCCTATAATTTTGTTGATCATCAGTGAGTCAGTGACGAAATCAGGGGTTTTTAGATATCAATAAAATCTAAATTATTAGATTGATATTATCAAAACTTTACATGTTTCATTAGTCCGTTCATTAGTACTGGGAACATATCCTAAAAATTTTGTGTATCTGGTATAATCCAAACCCAAGTTATGAGGGTTCAAAATATCGACGAAACGCTTCGAGAAAAGGTAGTCTGGTAGTGCCCTTGCGCTTCGCTTAGCTCGTCTTGGCGGGGCACTACCGTGCTCCCAGATTTCATACTTGTATTTGTTTGTGAAATCCGTTTAGTAGTTTCTGCTGTGCGTTGATAGATGAGTCAGTCAGGTTTGCCTTTTATATACTTACTTATTTAGATTAAAGAGAATTGCGAGTGGACTCCGAGATTAGAAAGAAAGAAGAACATGGACTCCTTATCTCTCGAATCTCGGAACTTCGTAGAGTCAAAGACAAAGACTTCTACGTGGTTATATACATAGTTTAAGCTGTCACAAAACATCAATGTCAAAAACCCTTAAGAGTAAAAGAGACAGCAAATCCTTGTCTTTTCGTTATTTATCTAAGGTTGTCTCGGTTTTGGAGATCTTTTGGAGTCCACTTTTACGACTTTATGACACTCATTAGTTAATAGCCTTAGCTGAGTTTGAGAAGTTATAGCGCAGGTGGATGGAGAGAATGTTGGTTGTAAATTGTATTCAAGATAGATTAAGTGTACTGTGTAGAGTTGGCACTTGATGATTTAGTTTAGTTGGCTCCTGCAGCCTCCGTTGCTGTATTTTGATACTCAAAGATTTTGGGGGTAATTTTTACGTCGATCCTATTCAAAGATTGATTCTCCATTGCTTTTTAGTACCTACACATACACAATGATCAATACTCTTAATAATCGTTACACTACAATAGTTAAAAGTACGATTATACTATATTATTATATCAATTAATCATATTTAAATTCCTCGACTAAGAATACATTGCGTAAGCAGAACATAATTTAGCTTACTAATAGTAGCTATTACAGCAATTTCGCTAAACTATCTGATTCAGTCGTAATGCTTTGTCATAATAATTAATAAATTATCATGTCTAATTATTATTGTCACCTTTTCACTCTGCCTGTGGTGGAAATTTGCCCAAAATAATTAATATTATGTTTGGCCTACCTACTTAATTTTATGTTTGAACTTTATGGGGTACTTAGTTTTAAGTTTTGACTTTTGGCGGAATGTAAATGTGTGACGTTATTGTTTTTGTATTTCCTCCATAAAGTAATTTTTCGGTTCTTAATCTATCTATACCTTAGATTAGAGCATGGATCTAACTAAAATCTATACTAAATAAAGAAGAAAAGTTTGTTTGTTTGTCTGCATTGAAGAGGCTCCGAAACTACTGGACTGATTTTGATGTTTGGCACAGATGTAGAGTAGATCACGGGATGGACATAGGCTACTTTTTATGGCGGAAACTGTACTGTTTCGGCGAAAATAACTTTTGCGCGCACAAGACACGGGCAACATCTAACGTGTAATATTAGTAAGGACGCGAGCACACGATGCGTTGCGGCGGCGCCGCGCCGCAGCCGGCTTACCATACAAATTGCTGCTGCCGATGCCGGCCGCTACAAAAAAATGTATGTCGTTTGTAATGCGCTGCAAGTGCTCCAGCACTTGCGCCGCAACACACCGTGTGCTCGCGCCCTAAGTCCTAACGTGCTCAAGTATAGGCAAGTGGTAGAACTTCAGTCTTCAACAAGCATTTGTGTTTTCTACACAAATGCTTGTTGAAGACTGAAGTTCTATTTTATGTATTTCTAAGTAATATTCTCAGAATACAGAAAAATACAGAATGAGTGTTCGATCACATTTGTATGCAGCGCACTGAGTCCAAAACCATGGCGAAATACCGGCCCGCCCGCACTTTTTAATTTTTACTCTTTACACTTACAAAACAAATCGCGGTGTTATATTACGACAATTAGGTATTCAATAAATATTAAGTGACAAAAAGTTGGGTAAAATATTCCATTACTCTGTGCCAACATATTATGTGTCGATAACCATTCCAATTTGGAGTGGTTGTGACGGCCTCACTTTCATGCGTGTTGACGGTTTCTGGATTTTTCAGTAATTCTGTGGTAATATTATGTGTTAAAAAAATATAAGATTTCTGCACACCTTCCTCCACGTAAACTTTAATTAGCAAATTCATACTCTTCCATTCGCATTTCGCACAATTCTCGTAAAACTGCACTGAAAGGTAGAACATTCAGTCAGTGGCTGAACTACGAAAACTTGATATTTTTCCCGAGTTTTTCGAATCGGGGCAAAAATGTTAGGTATATGTCACTTGACGACGCGTCTACTTTGACTGTTTGAATTTGTTCGTATAGATGTGACGGGATTCCCCTGGCAGAAAGATCACCCACACTACGCACGCCTTCAAAAACAAATTTACTTGATCTGTTAAGATTCATTCATTCATTCATTCATATAATCACGATTCTTTCCCATAGGGGTAGGCAGAGACCGCCTCTTTCCCGTAGGGGTAGGCAGAGACCACTTCTTTCCACTTGCTACGATCCTTACATACTTGTTTCGCTTCGTCCACTTTCATTCATACCATCCATTCCTCCTCTTACATTCATCGTAGCGAAGCGGCTCTCCATGGGCCACTTTTCGCCTCCGCGAGAACGAGACGTGATGGGTGGCGAACCGCATCGCCGCCATTTTGGATAATTAAATTATTTTTATGATTATCCATTGCGTTCCCACGGATTGGTGGAGAGGGTAGGAATAGGGAAAGGGAAGGATAGGTGGTGTGGAAAGGAAGATTGGTAAGTTAGAGTGGGAAATAGGAATGTAGGATATTACCGCCCAGGAGGGCACGGGATAGGACGGTAATAGCTAGGGAGCCGGGGTCGCATACCCGTATAATATACCACAACCACCGGACAGGTAAGTTGGGATGAGTATCCCTGACATGTTAAGATGCGATCATATTTATTTAGTTTTTGAACACATACTATTAGTATGTGTTCAAAAACTAACTGGGCGTATAGAAATAGAAAAGTTCGTTTTTCAAACATAATAATATTATTATGATTCGATTAAGTACTTGATAAAACCAATAAGATTGTAGGTAAAGAGGCTTCATATTGGATATTTGTTCGATATTTATAATTCTTGTCTCAAGGATTTGGCCGATTTGGCGCCCCCATAAAACTGCCGCCCAGGGCAAGTGCCCCCATTGCCCCCCCCCCCCCCCCCCCCCATAGATCCGGGGCTGTAGTATAGATAAATATACATAGTATATGACTATAATAATCACTTAGGTAGTCATTTAAACAGAAAACCTGATCTCTAAAGTAATTTATGATGGTTTATGAGTTATTACTTACTAGATTTTTCCCGCGGCTCCGCCCGCGTAAATATAATATCGGGTATCTCATGGGAATACTGGATTTTATTGGGATAAAAAGTAGCCTATGTTTTAATCCAGAGCCTAAACTACCATCGTTTTGGATTGATTATCAAATTATACTTAGTTGGTTTAGAACGAGTAGATTATTAAGTACCTACCTACCTAAATAACTACAAAATATACAATAATGGAGGTTCATTTTAAATTGTCTACCTACTTCTTTCAGTGCGACTGTGTATCGTGGAGGGGAAGGGGGCGTACAAGCGCGGCGCCAAATACTGCCCCGTCCTCGACGATGAGAATTCTGGGATAGAATGTGTCCTCGGCATAGACAGGTTAGTAATTAGTTTAATATACTGGCTGTATTGGGCTGTACCCAACAGACGTTGTTCTGTTGTAACTTTGAACACAGAACACTTAAATAAATTAATATCTACCTACATACACCTACTGCAGTTTCTATAATTGTTCTTATTATCTACTAGCTGATGCCCGCAACTTCGTTTGCGCAGAACTAACGGAAGCGGAACCCTAAAATTAAAGTAGCCTATATTAGACCTTATAACATCAGCTATCTCCCAGTGAAAGTCCCGTGAAAATCGGTCCAGCCGTTTCAGAGATTAGCCGGAACAAACAGACAGACAGACAGACAGACGGACAGACAAAAAACTTATAAATTGGTATTTTATTGTAAGGACCGAATATACTTTCAGATTCACTATGTGAAAAGCTAAATATTTGAAGTTACAAACAGACACTTCAATTTTATTTATCTGTATAGACTAATAGCCAATAGGTACTTGTCTCTTCAATTCCGGTATTCTATAAAGTTTAACAGACTCCATGCTCCAGGAGTACTTTATGGTTAACCGTTACTCTTGCTTTATCGTATTAAAATATTATCGTATTATTTTTCAGGATAGATTGCCTGCGCCGCATCAGCAAAGGCACCGTCGACTTCGGTGTGTTCAGTCCGGAAGACCTGATCGCCGCCAAGTGGGCGAACATTGACGTTCTAGTCACTAATGAGTTAAGAAATAGGCCAAGTGAGTTCATTTAGATTTTTTTTATCTATGGACGTGTCACACCACGTCGATCTGGTCCCGTGGTAAGTTCTCGAAGAACTTGTGTTACGAGGCCAAGTAAGTTAATTTTGAAATTGTTGGTGTAATTTTTGAAGGAGAGAGTGGAAGATATCTATAGACTTGGCATTGATCATAATCCTGATTAAATAGAATGTATGATGAGAGTTTTAAACAGCCAATATTATTTGCCAAAAGGGTGATCTTCCTTGATCTGGGTATTTGCACTACACCTTCTACATTTTCAGGACCATACGAAAGAAGCGTGGTAGCTGTAGTCAATCGTCGTATCTTGCCGGCCAATCCCTGGTCTTTGGAAGCTGTGCTCCGCAACACCACTCTGTGCCACCCTGGCAACGGCATCACCGACCTACGGCCACTTTCCGATACTCTGGCGGGGGTGAGTTTCAATATTACTTAGCAGTGGTGAAGGCTGGTTCTTCTTCGTGGGGAAACCCTAGCCTGTATTATAGGTAAGGATTTAGATGTGGGTCTTCAAAAGTAAAGTGTTAAGTGAAACCGGTAGGAATGGAGTTATAGGAACCCCACGCCAATTACTTAGTGTTGTTTATAAATATTATCTAGGAAACTAGGAATAAGTTAATGTAATTTAATGCGTAATCCTTCCTAAAGGCCGGCAACGCACTTGCAATTCCTCTAATGATGCGGGTGTCTATGGACGACGGTAATCGCATTCCATCAGGTGATCCGTCGTTTGACCCTAGTTTCATAAAAAAACTTACGGAGAAGCTGGAAGACTGGTGTCACTTGCAAAATTAGAACCCCAGACGCGTGCCCAATAATAACAAAACCTCTAACGGGTAACCAATTGCTATCCGTCGCTGAAGGGGGGCGACACAAATATTTTAGCCAAGACACATTTTTTCAATCGACCAGTCTTGTAGCCTGTATCATAGGGGCAAGATATATATACGATAGACAGTCAATTTAAATACTTAACGCCTTCTTTTATGTAACGAACCAGGAAACGAGCAGACGGATCGCCTGATGGTAAGCGATTACCGCCGCCCATGGACACTCGCAACACCAGAGGAGTTACACTTGTAACTTCTTAAAATCCCTAATCCCCTCCGGGCCTCCGGTAACCTCACTCACTCGGTGAAACACAACGCAAGCTTTATTTCACGCCGGTTCTCTGTGAGGCCGTGGTATTTATCCGGTCGAGCTGGCCCATTCATACCGAAGCGTGGTTCTCCCACAGTTGCACTTTACTTGAAAAATTTTCTTTCATAAACCAACGTTTTACCTATAACTTACAATTAAACACATTAAAGACCTGTTAGTCTTACATAAACCAACATTTTATGAACCTACAATGAATCACGATTGACTCTGTTTCAGTACTTGGAGTCACTGATCATCACACGGTCGTGCGACCCACAGCTGTCGCTCACGGAGAACAGGATCAAGGCGATGGCGGCGTACTTCAACAAGGCGTGTAAGGCTGGACCGTGGGTGCCCAACGTCGCCAGAGACGCGGACTTGAGTGAGTATTGTTAAATAACATTTGCGGTCATTGTCTTGTTCAAAGAGGTGGTCATCATCGCTGGGAACGATCTGCGGATTAAATATACTGCGTGCAAGACATGTGACAAAAGCTGGATCCTGCACATGACCTTTTGCTAACCTTGTTAATCATCTCTCCAACTTTAATTGGAGTTAATCATCTTTAACAGCCTCCGTGGTCTAGTGGTTAGAGCATTGGCTCTCGACTCTGAGGTCGAGGGTTCGATTCCCGCATTGGAACAACAAAAAATGTTTACAAGTTTGGTTAGGACAATGCAGGCTGATCATCTGATTGCTGCATCTGCCTGACAAAAAAGATGATCCATGCGTCGGATGGACATGTAAAAAGTCGGTCCTGCGCCTGATCTCTCGTCAGTCGTGTCGGTTATCCGGCCCACTGGATTATGAGAGAAAAGGAAGAGAGAGTGCTCTTGTGTACTGCGCACACACTTGGGCACTATAAAATTACTCCTGCGTAACTGGCCTGGTTCCAATGAAACCGGCCACCGTCACCGAAAATCGGTGGGGAGTTATTATTTCATCTCTCCAACGGGCTATAAAGTAAATCCTACGTCTGCCCTTCTATCAAAATGGGAGCACTCCTTCAATAGTTAGTTTCTGAAGTTGTGACTACTGATAATTCGAACTTTGGATCATCGTTTCCGATATTAGGATAGGTAACAAATAGGCCAATGTGGCATCATAACTGACCTTCACATTTCACAGAGAAGCGCTACCCGTCTCTCTGTGATGCGTGCAACTCTCGCACCTGCTCCGAGCATGACCGCTACTGGGGCACCGCCGGCGCCACCAACTGCCTGGTCGAGGAGGCCGGCGACGTCATGTGGGGCGAGCTGGATGACGTCGCTTCCTATTTCGGGGTAAGTTCCCTGTATAAGTTGACAACTCTAGGGCGAATTTATGATAGAACCTTAAGTTTATGTAGGTAGTGTCTTTTAGATTTTAGTAATTTGTGCTTGAGTGCTTATATTTTACCAACGCCTTTTAAAAGGAAGAGTAATGATTTAATACATTATTAGCCGTTAGTGTCCCACTGCTGGGCAAAGGCCTCCCCTCTCTCTTTCCACAAGTCCCGATCTTTAGCTCTTTCTGGCCACTCTTTGTCGAACGCGTCCAACTCGTCGCGCCACCTTTTTTTTGGGTCGGCCTCTGTTTCGCCAACATACATAATCTGTATAACTATATGTTTGTTTGTTTGTTCTATCGTAGCGTCTAACCGACTTTGATGAATGATATGTCAATAAATTTGTATATCCAGCTTGGTTATCCAGGGCAAATTTTAATGCCACTTATAGCTAATGTTACCATTGCCTACAATTTTCGTAGTGGGGTCATGATATTTTTGATTATTTCCAGCTGAATACCAACACGTCAGCACGGTACGGCTCGCCGGACAACTTCGCGTACCTGTGCCGCGACGGCACCTGGCAGCCGCTCAAGAACAACCCCGAGCCCTGCATCTGGCTGAACAGGCCCTGGCCAATCGTGGTCGCTAAAAGGTTTGTACTTCACCAAGAAAACAAAATATCTACAGACTCCATTTATTTGCTTTTAAATTGGCTGGTTCAATTGCGTATGGACTAGAACAGAAAACTATTTAAATATTTTTATTGGGGTACCTCCCCTAAATGTAAAGTGGGGATGATCTTTTTTCTCGCGTCTATCCCATATAGTGTGGGCTATCATTAGATAGGCCTTTAAAAATCATTGAGAGGTTGCTAAGACGACCATTTGCTAGATATTAGTAGATTATGCACCAAGGGGATAAAGCAGTGTCTTACGTCACGGGCAGCATATTGGACCCTGAGCGTAACTCGTAGTAGGGACTCTAGAGTTAACTCCCGAGCGTAGCGAAGGAGTTATGTAGAGTCCTGGGCGCCTAGACAAATTACCTTCGTTAAAATTCGGAAAGATCTGTCGTATCGACTTCTCTTTTGAGATCACGACATTTTGTGCCTAGCCAAACGCACACTGTTGTTCGAATCGCAACAACGAATTGCTCAAACGTTAGTTGTTTATGATTTCAAGAATTTAGCCGTCAGTTGTGAAGTTGTCAAATGTCATATATATTTTTTTTTAATTATTGATGGCGTTACGGCATAAAACTATTTGTCAGTGTCAAGTTAAAAAGGCAGACAACTAGATTTAATGTAGTATGATTTCAACACCGTATTATTTTCAAGTCTAATGTCTAGTCAAAGTTCAAAATACAAATAGTCAGTGCAAGTCAGTCGATTCAGTAAAACGGTACCTAGAAGTTTTATTGAAAATTCCTGGAGTGTTTTGTATAAAATGGAATCAAATTTCAAGTGTAGAAATTTACAAAAAGAATAAAGTAGGTACTTATTTAACAAGGCCGATTATTACGGTTGTAAGGCTGGAACATGAAGCATAGATACCAGGAGTCCGAACGGTATAGGCTTTTTAATAATAATTATGTACACAATAATAGGACCAGATCTTAGTTCTCTTTTCTGCCGCTAGGCGTGCGAGACCGACGAGTACCAAGTGTTGCCAATCCTATTATACCGAGTGTTGCCAATACTATTATTTATTACAATTATTTTTAAATTACCGTTAGGCAATTACCGTGTTCTACGGTATCTTTTTTTCGAGAACAGTTTCTAAGAATTTCCTAAAACTTTTATATAATAAGATTTCAATCTTTCCAGAGCTGTCAATAGCAACTTTAAACTTCCCGCGTAATTTCAAACGAGTGCATGTCGAACCGTCGCGCGCTCTACCGGCAAAAATCTGTCCCCGTAATTGAGACCATTATTTTAACATTACGTTCGGACTCCTTGTTATCTATACTTCGTGGGCTGGAACTTCAATATGCACCGAAATCCGAAACACCGGGAAAAATTCAGAGGATTATAAATTAGACACACAATTGGATAACTGTTTATCTATTGTATGACTCCAGAGTTCTATTTTGAATAATTATATTATATAATACATTATTTAATTAATTATCTTCTAGTTTTCATTGATAATACAGATTTTATACAGATTTCTTGCCAAATGGTCATAGGACACACATTATAAACAGATTTTAAGAGATTACACTTAAGGCCATACTCACGGTGCGTCCAGCAAATCCAGCACCGGTACTATTATGAATTTTAATATTATCCGGTGTTCAGCATAAAATATGTGTACAGTCTGACAAGGATCTTTTGGCACGTGGACAAAATCAGAACTAACATCGCCGTCTTGTAAAATGTCACTTTTAGTATTATATTGTATTGTTTTGTAGTTGCGACACTTACCTTTTAGCACGTGGATAAAATCAGTAATAACATCGCCGTCTTGTAAAATTTCACTTTTAGTAATAAGTATTGTCCTTATTTGCGACACTCACGCCCCCATCCAAGTGCCAAAAGATCCTTGTCCGACTGTAATGGCGTACTATTCTATTGTCTTGCGAATGATACCATCTAATAAAAAAGAAAGAAAAGGTTTTAATGTAAACTGCATTTTTATTTAGTATTAAATGACTATTACTAACTGTTTTAATTAGAATATGATATAGTTATAAACATTTGTTAAAATAATAATAAAGTACACTCGTTTTATCTAAGATTTTTCAAGTTACTTTTTAAAAATACCAACATTTTTCTGGTTGGCAACATGCAAGAACGAGACACACGGCCTCCCTTATGGCTATCTCGCTCGGCTCGGATTTGCCTCTATGATACGTGCATTGTGAAATATACTCTATTACCAAAGCAATACAGTTCTTTTTAGCAATTACAAAATACGGAGTCTTCTATCCTTAGGACTATATCCATGTCCTGGTAACACTTTAAACTGGCCAGAAGAAGAAGAAGAAGAAGATGAAGTACAATAACTTTTGTTTGTTAACAAAATAACAATTTACCTAACTTAGGCCTTTACATCCGATGATGGATGATTTATACAGTATTCTCCGAGCGAAGTAACCACTCTTGAAATACTGTAGTGCCTGGGACAGTTGGTTTTTAAATATCGTATGATTGCCCAAGCGCATACGGCATTCTCACAACATAGCCACCCTAGTCCAGAGGAATGACTAGTCAATACGTCTGGGGCAAACTATGTGCGGGTTTCCTCACGATGTTTTCCTTCACCGGTAGAGCGTCCGTATAATGTACTTGAGATCTGCTGGCCGATTCTGTATCTGTGCAGTGGCATAGGGTTCCTATAACTCCATTCCTATCGGCTTCCCTTGTCACATACCTTTTGCAAACCTTCATAGAAATCCCTACCTATGATACAGGTTCCGGCTTCCCTTTGAAGGAGAAGCAGCCTTCGCCACTGATAGTGAGAAGTGATATAAATCATAATGTAATTATTAATGTATCTAAACCGCTACCAACCTAAGTTAATTTGTATTCATTCTGTGACAGGCTCTAACTAGTTTGTATAAATAATAATTATTATTAGCTGTGTTGATTTTTAAATTGTATAATGTTATTATTGGTTATGTGACTTCAAGATTATTTAAAGAAATCTGCATTATGTAATTCCTTTGCAAGAAATAAAAATATTTTTACATTTTAAGTTTATTTTCTTACTAAAACCATGTAAAACTTACTTAAAAAAGTAAAATAAAATGTAGATACTCTTGTATTGTTATTATTTAATCAATCCTAATACGGACACTTGATACGGCACAACAACTTTATTAGAGGAATAATTGAAGGGATGGTAGTAGAAAACATGGAAGGCCGAGAAGAACTTTTATGGACAGGTGTAGGCGAATGTGATGGTCGTGTCGTATCAGGAGGTCAAGAGAAGGGCGGAGTGTAGAGAGGAATGGAGAAAGCATCACTGACAAGAGCAAAGCTCTTAAATTAGAATGAATGAATAATTCTAGCAAGACAATGCTTATAACAAATTCAAAGTGCTATGGCCGCATTGTAATATTTTGTCTACAATATGTGGTAAGTGTTAGGTTTACTTATTTATTGCAATAGTACCCTGTACAGTCAAGGTACTTTAATAACACTTCCTTTAACGTTATAGTTCTGTAAAATTGTAAAGACTTTCAATTATTTAGTCACAAATATACTATAGAGATTAAATATTAAGTATTTAATTGGTTAACACTACTTGACTGTTGTCTGTTTATAATAGGTGTAGGTATAATAGCATAGATATATAATATTAAATTTGTAATAATTAATCAAAGTATAATAGCAAATATTTCAAAACTTTTATGAGGTGTTTGTGTCCTTCTTACCCATTTATAAGACGAAGGTGTTGAGCATCGATGACAATAAAATATCATTACATTGAAAAACTTATAAATTTTAACTACTAAATACAAATCTTTATTTCTAAGGAAGTTTCAGAGAAACTTGCTTAATTATGAACTCCATTTGTTACCTACTATAATTTAGGTACCTACTATACACCTAAAGATTGCTTTCAGCTGATATAGTAGCGTGTAAAGATTAAAAACTGCAAGTAAGCTACAAATTAAGAAATTTATATTTTAACAAAGTGTTGAATTATACTTGAATACAATGAATTACATATTAGGTATTGACAATAATTGTGATTTATTGAATACTTTAGATTGAATTCTTTTGACTTTATGCAATATAGACTACTAGCAGAAGGTGTTGTATAGACCCTTTAGGCAACTTTAGGCAAATCATTATTATTTACAAATAACAGCTGATCAATAAAAATCCGCCATATTGTTCGTTGAGGCGATAAAGGTAGCCCCCTGGGTATCTTTATCGTTAGGTCGATAAAGATAAAGATCACGATCTACTAAATGTCACTTACGGCCGCTTGTCTAGGCATTGTATGGAGAAACACGTTAGAGCAATAGAGAATATGCATGTATTTTTTTATTTTTTTTAAACGTTTCTACTGGTTATAACATTATCAAAAATATATATAACACATCAAAAACATTATCCATTATGCTGGAAAAAATGTTTAAAAATCACTATAATTTTTGCGCGGTTTAAACACGCCATTTTCGCGGGCTTGGGTTGTGACGTCATCGTACACGAAAAAGACAGTTGACAGATAAAATCATAGACGAGTCAGGGCATAAAATTCAATTTAACGTCAGTCATGTCATTGTCACGAAAGACAGCGTCGTGTAGCGTGACGTCACATGCGCGTCACCATTGGTCGCGACTCGCGGCCAATGGTGACGCGTTTCGCAATTTTAAATATCCCGGGCTGATTTTGAATTTTTTATATATTTTTTTTTCGGCTTAAATAGGAACTAAATTTAAAAAATTCCTTTTAGTTATAATGTGACGACAATAAAGAACAGGGAAAAAAATATTTCAGGCAAATTAAATTTTTATGCATATTCCCTATTCGTTATATGAGTGCATCGTTAGCGTATTCGTTCAAAGTGGCTGCTTGGCTACCAATTTTTTTAACGATACGACTGAATATGTCATTTAACGCACGCTTATGTCAATCCCATACATTTTTTATTCACGAAGTTCGCCGTCGATATTATTTAATGCATCTTGTCTAGCCCTCCTGCTGGCCGATTCTGTATCGTACATTTTGTGAGTTAATCACTGAGTTAGTAACGAAACGGAGGAGTGAGTAACGGAAAGTCTCACTTTTGTATTATAGTGAATACAAAAGTTAGACTTTCCCTCACTCCTCCGTTTCGTTACTAACTCAGTGATTAACTCACAAAATGTACGATACAGAATCGGCCAGCTGAGTGAAGCGAGGGGTTCAAGTTGCCCAAGACGAAGACAGGCTTTATCCTAGAGGTACATACTCTACTTTTCATACCTACTGCGAGGCAATAAAAACCCAGGGCTACATAAATAAAACATTAATTTTGTTAAAAGTTAATATTGATATTGGACACATTTGTCCAGTTATGGAGGGGCAGAGTAATATTTTTATTAGGAACATTTATGGAAGTTATGGTGGAGTTATAGGAGTAAGTTATTTGAGCAGTACTTAAAGATTCAGGAAACTTGT
This sequence comes from Glaucopsyche alexis, assembly GCA_905404095.1. Lineage (NCBI taxonomy): Eukaryota > Metazoa > Arthropoda > Insecta > Lepidoptera > Lycaenidae > Glaucopsyche > Glaucopsyche alexis. Next base: position 30,242,202 of record FR990044.1, read on the forward strand.
GACTGATCCTCATTTTGGAATGTGAATGTTGGTGACGTTGCTTGAGGCGTGATTGTGATTCGGACACAGCCTTGACTCCTTTTGTTTCTCTCCATGTGTTGAAATCTTCATACACTTTTTCATACTTATTTTTTTATTTTTCTGGTAAGAGATTGATAATAATCCATAAAGCGTCTAATTTAATAAGCTCCAGAGTCAAATCACTATCGCTCGACGAGGACGACATTTTGACACGTGAGAATGTTAAAACACTGAACTGCAGTGTTATTCTCTAAGATATAATATATAACTTTGTTAGTTCATGAATTTCTTTATCTCCTAAGTCTTAACTCCTAACCTAACATATAAAATGCGCTTACTTGTAAAACTTCGTACAAAAATAACTAACTAATAAGTAAATATGGATGTGAGTAACTATTATCGGAACTCTTCGTTCGCGAGGCCGACTCGCACTTGGCCACTTTATTTAAGTGGTACCTACTGTCATTATTAATTGAAAATGGAACTATTGTTTTTTAAACGTAACTTTTACAGGAAAGCTGCGGAGTCGGTGGGCAAGCTGCTGTCGTCGCTGCAGGACGGCGCGCTGCTGGACGGGCACTGGCATGGCGCGCTGGCCGCGCTGCTGGAGGTGCGCGAGCTGCCGACCGTGTTGCTGCCGCCGCGCGCGCCTATCGACCACCTCGCCACCGCGCGCGGCTTCCAGGAGGCTTACAGCCAGACAGGGTGCAATCCGCCCAGGTAGGAGACTACATTTTAATTGTACTTTTTATGACATCGAGGGAGTCTTGTATCTTGAGATGAAGCGCTACACACAACTCGCTACGGCGAAAGTCTACAATGTTGCTTGCGGTGTATTCACACCTCCAGCATCACTTTATGTTTGGTACGTAGGTACACACTATCACAACATTATCTGTTTTGTGTACTGAACAGACAGTGTTACAAAGTCATACTTAGTACGTACCTACAAGTATGAACTATGGCTTCTATGCCCCTAGCACAAGCAAATTTTGAACACCGAAAGTTAAAGTTTGCTTGTGTTCTCAGTGTTACTCAAACTCATACCGTCTAAGATCGCTCTAGAGCTAGACTCTAGAGCGATCTTAGACGGTATGACGGTACTCTAGAAGTCAAGACCATGATTATGTCCGTATTTCATAAAATCCGATATTTATTTTTAACATTGTACCTGTTTGGTGATTCTTTAAAGAGCGTGTTTCTTACACAGGCACATAACCATCTGCACGACTTCGCTGCTGGAGAAGAACAAGTGCGAGTGGATGAGCGAGGCGGCGGCGGTGTACGGCGTGGCGCCGCCGCTGCAGTGTCGCGTGGCGAGCGACGCACGCGCGTGCCTCGACAGCGTCCGAACCGCGGGCAGTGACGTCACCGTGCTGGGCAGCGACTGGCTCGTGTCCGCAACCAGGTTGTTACATAAATATGGGGACTGAGACATGATAAAAAGTCTACATACGATACGTCATGGACGTAGAAAAAAGACGCACGGAAGGTGAGCTAAGCATTGAGTGAAGCCCAACAATGGCGGCGACTTACGTTTGTGTGAGATTACGGATAATTGCCATTGGCGTACTGGCGGCCGATCATCTCACTTTGCTGTGAATGTGTGCGTGCGGCACGTGTCGCTACGATACGGCCGGCTTACTTTGATTGCTTCACTATGCAATATTACTGAAGTCTGCCTTTTTTTCTACGTCTATGCGATACGTCTACTGATTATAATTATTACGTTGATTTCATATATTTCATTCCTAATTCTCATTTATTTTGTATACACGGTAGATAAGCTTCAGATCAGAAAAACTGATTTATCAAATCAGTATCTAAATACATAGCACAAAAAATATTTTTCGAATTTTTACATGCTTTCATATTGTATTGTAATACGTTTGTCTCTGACCTATGAGTATGATCGCTCTAGTTAGATTACTAAGTTTCCTAATGATTTTATTTTTAGGGATTACAACCTGAAGTCCCTTTTATACGAGACAACGCCGATCGTCGAAAAAATGGATACAGTGATGGCGTACGTCAAAAAAGATTCCAACATTGAGAGCATCGAGGGTTTGCGCGGGAAGAGAGCCGCTTTCCCCATAGTCGACGGACTCGCGTGGCATGCCGCTCTACAATATTTGAGGAAAATGGAAGCGACAAGCTGTGGGGAAGTCATGCATGGGTTCTTCAGTGAGATTTGTGCTCCGGGCATGGAGCTCAGGAACGTGAGCAGTGAGATCGCGGAGAGATTCACCAAATCCTGCTACAAAGATGGCGAACTGACAGTGACAGGAGAGATGGCCGCGCTGCGTTCCCTTTTGGAGGGAAAAAGCGATGTTGCGTTTATTAGTATGAAAACAATCGCTATGTACCAAAGTAAGTGCTATAGTGTATAAAGATTTTCTTATTGAGATGATTAAGAAATTTAAGTTTAAAGAAGTAGAGCCTACTTATTTTTAAAGCCTGGCCAAAAATATTTTTATTTGCAGCAAGTGAAGCAACTGCATTTGATTGGTTATATCTAAAGATTTGACATTTCAGTAAAGGCTGGGAGTTGGGACTATATGCTCCGGAATCCGGAACGCCGGTGAAAATTTAGAGCACTGAAAATAAAACTCTTCGCTAATACAATAGATTTGAAAATGGAAGTTTCGAGTTCGACACTAGAAACTTCCATTTTAAATTACTGTGTCATAAATGACATTGACATTTGACTCGACACTCATGTGTTCGATTTTCAAGTCTATTGTATTAGCGCAGAGTTCTATTTTCAATGCTCAGAAATTTCTAGGGCCTTCCGGATTCCGGGGCTTGTGCTTATAGTCCCAGCCCTAGTGGCGTGATTTCCCGTAGGCCGCAACATGGCGAGGTTTTTTTTAATTTTCGGACAAGAAAATTAAATTTCATTTGTGTGTGTGTGTATTATTAGCTTCATTATATATAGTGAGGCTATATTATTAATTTCATTTTTTATTATTGAATTAGGTAGGTATGTAAAACGATTAAGAATATTTCCATTTTGTCTGGTATTCAAAATATTTATTTTTTACAGACAAACAGATTGTTGAGTCGTGGGCGAATGTGGACGTCGAGATAGTGCCAGTGTGTCCCGAAGAAAACAAAAAGTTCTGCTACCTGTCGTGGGCTCACATTGGCCACGTGTATGCCTCTAAAAACCTCACTGATATGAGAAGGAACGAGATAATAACAGTGTTCACCAAACTAGACCAGCTGTTCGGCAAGCATCAGCCCTTCCATACGCCCATGTTCACGATGTACGGTCCATACAATTTCCAACTTGATATCCTATTCCATAACAACACAAAAAGCCTAGCGACTGAGTATATTTTCGAAACACATCCCTACGACACAATGCCGTTCAATTTCGAACGCTCCCTGTCGAATGTAACTCGCGGTTGCAACATTGAAGATATTTCGCTTAGTTCCGCCTTGAATTTTTCACCTAGCCTTATGGTACTGCTTTCTAGTCTAGTCTTTTTATACTTATAATAGTGTGAATAATGTGATAGTTATATTTTTAATAAAGTTAATATTTTTTACGTTTTCTGTTCATTATTTAATAACGACACCCTTTTGCAAGTCTTTATAGCAATGGTCGTCAGTCGTCACACTTTATAACAATGATGGCCACTCAGATCAAATAAAAAACGATGGCCATTAGTACCGGTGCTGATTTGTAGGCTGGTCCGTAAACCATTGAGTATATAAGGCGCTATAAACAATATGTTGATTATTATAATTTACGACATGAACATCATACTTTTTACGAGTGAGTAAAAAGTGTGGTAAATTTCAGTAGGTACTTCTTTAATCTGAGGTCCATTTAAGGGCCATACACCACCCAGCTTGTAATGCCAATGCCACGGCCTTGTTCACAGCGGACTTGTAGGCAAAAAGTAAAAATTATTGACACAGCCCAAGCGCGCACTGGTGGCCAAGCCATGGCGACCACCGAAATGTATGCAAGCGGCCGCTAGCCGCTTGTTGCCAAGTGCGCGCACTTTGGCGCGCACAGATGACTATAGATCATATAAATATTACTATTGCGACCTAGAAGCATAAATGCTGCGACTGCCGCATCCAGCAACTGGATTTGCTGGCACTAATAGCCGTCATTAGTGTCAATAATTTTTATCAGGCCTACAAGCCCGCTTGGGGACGTCCATTAATCACGTGATGTTTTTAACAACTTTTTAGACCCCTCCCCTCCCCCTGGTGATACGTGGTGATGTTTTATACTACCCCCCCTCCCCCACCTAAGATCACGTGTATTTTTTTTTACATAGTAAGCAGGTCATGTTTGAAGAAAAACTTTAACTTAAAAAACAATTTAATCGAATAATTTAAGCAATTAAAAACTATACGAGTCATTTGTCTTGTAAGTATTTAAACAACACTACGAATCTACAACCGATAATAATTTCGGTATGCATAGACTAGATTCGAAAATTAATACACGTGATGTCTCCTTATACCCCCTCCTCCCCTTGGTGATACTTGGTGATTTTTTTTCGGCCCCTCCCTCCCCCTTTAGGCATCACGTGATTAATGGACGACCCCCTTCAAGGCCGTAAAATTAGATTTACAGGCTGCACTAGACCGTGACTCGTGAGTCTGGCCCTTAATTGGACTTTGGACTTTTTGGAAAAATTTGGAACGATGGAATTTTGAAAATGGACGATTTGGAACAAAAATAGAAAATCATAAACGAAAATTCTTTTTTCCACCTTTAACTTTCTTCACACTGGCAAGGGGTTGGCATCGACCGGGCTCGTGGCTTCCGCGCATACGATGTTGGTGGCTCTTCTGTGAACTTACTAGATAAAATTACAGCGGAGCGCGGGGGGACAGTTAGGGTTGCCAACTTTGTTTACAAGAAATAAAGTATATTCAGGTCTATGAAGATTAACAAACAATATTTTAGAAAAACGAACAGTATTTTATTTAGGTATTTATTGTTTTAAATACATATTTTTTGTCACTGACACACTGACAGTGACAGATTTGTCGGGCATTAACCAATTAGCAAATTTTACGTGTCCGGGCTTGTTTATTCCGTAATATTATCATATTCAATCATGCATTTATTTTTATGTATATATAGCATCCGTATCTATCTGCAAACAAAATCATTGTCTTCTGTTTTAAGTTATTATGACTAAATTAATTTAACTTATGTTCATAGAACCTCTATTCTCTAATTACCGTGGCGTGTCCGCACACCAACATAATCTTAAAACTTGCTTGTAATTTTTATAATGTACAGATTTACTTTGATCCATTCACCTTTATAAACGATATTAAGTAACGTGTATCGCATAACAAAATATCGACTCAATAGAACCAGTCTATAATTAATTATCATTAAGTAATCGCATGTCCAATCGAAAGTTATAATTGCCGTAACATTTGATGTTCTCGGGTGCACATCTACACTAATAAGTAATATTATAAAGAGGAAAACTTTGTTTGTATGTTTGTTTGTTTGTAATGAATAGGCTCAAAAAGTACTGGACCGATTTTAAAAATTCTTTCACCATTCGAAAGCTACATTATCCACGAGTAACATAGGCTAAATTTTATTTTGGAAAAAAATAGGGTTCCGTAAGATATTTGGGTTTTTCGGACACAAGGTGTAAAAAAACAACCAGAAAAGTTACTTATTTTGCGTACGCTGCCTAAACTATAAAAGATAGAACCATATAATGTTCTAATTAATTGTAGATCTTATAAATATCTACAAAAAAGTCCGCGACACACTATACCTATCTATGTCGAGTGAGGCACAACAACCATTTTTTTATTTAGAAATCTTGAATTTTTTTTGGACTACATTTAAACGAGTTTATTTTACTCATGCTATCAATCCTTATCAAAATAAATTATTTCATCACTAAGTACAGTTTATGTAGATAACATTTGGTCTTTGAATGATTAAAATTGGGCGTTTGGTTTTGAAGTAATGGTGAAATTAAAATATTACGATTTCTGCTGCACGGCCCATTGCGAAGTGGGCGACATTCTTTAGTATTAGTATCAGTATTATACCCGTGCGAAGCCGGGGCGGGTCGCTAGTCCCTAAATAAAAGTATTTAACACATCACTACCGTAGGAGTCGCGTCTCCTCCGTGTGTACCGAGGACCATCAGCAGTTGCACGTCTCTAACGTTAGTGTACCGCCAATGAAGCACGTGAGTATATAATTATAGTGCGTTTCATCAAATAGTTCCTTTGCCGTTATGTTGGTAATAGTGTTTTCCAGTGTTGCTAATTCCATATTTAATCTTACCTATAATATTTAGGGAAACGCATATTTGAAATTTTTAATTATAGGTGTACCAGAATCTCATGGCAAATAGGGAAAAAAAAATTTGTAGTGTGCAATACTGGGGAAATTGGATTAAACGATCTTGATACTGGTTAATATTTAATTATGTCTTTAGTATTATTGAACATGAATTATAATAAGACTGTATGAAGAATGTTCGGTGTATAATATAGAAAACTAGCTTTGCCCGCGGCTTCGCCCGCGTGGAATAGTGTTCTTGGAGAAAAAACTACTTCGGCGAATAATTCTCTACCTACTTACAGCAATATACTACTGATACAATATTGAACATGTTTTTAGGTTTGCCCAATGCAAATTGTTAAAAATGGGACCCTATCACCTCGATACGACATGCGCGACCACTTGATAATATACTTACATAATAAGTATTTTATTTATCGCACTTGAATATAAATTTTACCATAATCTTATAATATCTTAAAGACTATTAAATACTTAAAGACTATTATTTTAAAAACTCGCATCAAAATCCGTTGCGTAGTTTTAAAGATTTAGGCATACATAGGGACAGACAAAAAAGGGACTTTGTTTTATACTATGTAATATAATGATATTTCATGAAAAATAAATCAATCGTGAATTACTTTATATACTTATTTATTACGAATAACATACAATTAAATTGGCAACAGTTTATTTAATGTTGGAATTTCCTTCCGAACTGTATAGAACTCGTTTACTTTATTCCTAATCAACTATAAATCGAAACTGTCTTATGTTGATTTTCTTTTTTCCTCCTCTCCTCCTTTTACCAGGCATGGAAAACAAACCATCATTCGATATGCCATCAGCTACGATTCACCTTATAGTAGTACTGGAAACACATTTAAAGAAGTCACAATAATTACCTAAGAAAATATAAAAAAACTAAAAGTATCAAAACAACTCACTCTAACTTACCGGTCAACTCTACCACGAACTTTAAATTATAAGATTGAGTTCGATTTACACCTTCTTCATTCTGTATTTTACTATAGACATAGAAAACAATATTTCTCGCTTGAGATCGAATTGCCTTTTTGGATATTTTCACAAAAACAACAAATTCCAAGAACATAATCACAAAATTTTAGCAGCGGTTGACAGATCACGTACTTTGATTTGACGGGTCATACTTGACATTGCCATATGAAAATCACATTTTTTATTTTTTTTAAAATGCCATCAGATTCTGGTAGAGCTATACTACTTTGATTTATTAAAATTCCTAACAAATATTAATCAATACATAGTATAAAACAAAGTCGCTTTTTCTGTCTATCTTTATGTATGATTTTTTAAAACTACGCAACGGATTTCGATGCGGGTTTATTAATAGATAGAGTGATTCAAGAGAAATTATCAGTGTATCTCTACTATATTGTGCATCTTATATACTATATTATATGTATATAACATGCATATTATAGTAGAGATACACTGATAATTTTAGAGGTTTGTAATGTCGTAAATAAACACATTTTTTGCGCTTGCATTGCAAACGCTGGCTGAACTCTACGAGATAGATCAAAATAACATTAATTTGATCTATCAGGAAAAGGTCTATAAAAAGTCTGCGATGGTATTTATGCCTATTGTCTATCTCTTAGGGATGTCCCACAATAGCCATTTTTTAACCTTTAGTTTTTACGAGAAATAATGGCTTATTTCCGAAGTGATTTTAAGCAATACAGCATTAATCCTTATCCAATTAAGTACCTTAAATTCATTGTAAATTATAATTAAGATATTACAGATTTAAAATGCAGGGACATAGTAAGTACAATGCGCGGCACTATTGGCCTCCCAAGTTAATTGCTAAAGAAGTTTTTTCTCCAAGAACACTATTCCACGCGGGCGAAGCCGCGGGCAAAAGCTGGTTAATAATAAACAACAATAATATATAATATTAGAGGAAGGGTACCTACTGCATATGTATGTGTCAAAACTACTGCACCAATTTTGATGAAATTTGGTGCAGTTATAAAGTAGACCACGGAGAAGGACATAGGCTACTTTTTATCGCGGGAAAATGTACGGTTCCCGCGTGATACTATATTTACCCAGGTAGAACCGCGGGCAAAAACTAGTTTCATACAAACTAACATCTCAAAAGTTTTTTTTAATTGACAGGAGAGTAATAAATACTAAATAATTTTAGTAACATTTTATTAAGTAATGGTATTATAAGGTACTGAACGAGTAATTATTCTCTGCAGCTGGTAACCCTATTTAAAAGCGGCAACACGAGCTTGAACACATCTAAACGGAATTATCAGCGACATATTACGTTTTTCACGTTCACAAAAGTCTTTCACCTTCAACACCATTCTTCTTTCACCACTTTTCAACGTTTTGGGCATGATTAACGGTTAGAAAACAAAGTAAAATCGCTAAAAACAGGAGGAGCTCCTTCGCGTGTTTATATCTTTGACAGACAGTGGTGCCAACCTTACGGCAAAGGAACTATTCGATGAAACGCACTTTACCGGAGCCTTGGTTAAAAACTTTTCTAATTACCGTTGTTCTTATTTTAATACTTGATTTTTTAAGATAGACTCAAGTTGATCATGTAAATGGAGACAGTACTTTGGCCTCCGTACTTTGTAATAAGCTAGTATTTGCATACTGTGTCGGATTTCAAAAATTTTAAGAAAATCTATCGTTTTATAAATACCGTATACTAATTACCATATGTTTATAATTACCGTTGTATGAAAAATTAATACTTGTTTAATATCTGAAGCCACGATTTCGTACCAATGGAAAGTTTTCCCGCGGTTTTCGTAGATTATTATTATAATTGTCCGTAAATATGTCTATATTATATGCTGGCCATTCATTAAATTATTTAATTATAGGATGCGAAAACCCAAAAAGACCAAAGAGGAAGTTAAAGAAAAGAGAAGGCTTGCCGCTCGACAACGCCGAGAACGAATTAAATATTGTCATCCAAACTAAACGTGTGTACAAAATTTCAGCTCAATCGGTGGAAGATATCTGCTTCAAAATTGAGTAGCAAGATTCCACCCGAACTAACATACATTGCAATTTAAATAAAATATGCTTTTAAAATAACCCTGTTTTGTATCAGCAACCAAAAGAAATGTCAAAAAAGTGTCTAATTTTTATTTAATTATAGCAATGATAAAGTGTCTGTTTTTAATATTGGTAGGTTATAGTTATGAGAGACATCGTTAATTCTATCGCTTCAATTATAATTATATGTGTACAAAATATTAATGTGTGTTATTATCATTTCATTATATCATATTTTACATAGACTTGATGATATTTTCTAATTACATTAAATATTATCTTTTTCTAATTACCATACCCATAAATTTTTTAAGTCTCATTATCTAGAAAACAACAATTAATTGTTACATGCCTCATTAATAATTGAATTCGTATCTTTGATTTGCGTCATATTTTAATGTGTTTAAGTCAAATCAGAGACAAATAAAAAAGGTTACGGTAATTAGACAAAGAACGCCGAATCGGAGAATGACCGTTGTTCAGAAACTTAGTGTGATTTGTTTGTGGCTGCACTGCATTAAGCAGTGAGCGCCCTCTGACTAAATAAAAAAAATTTTTGAGCGTCTAAGCGTAACACATAATAATGTGTCTGCATTTCGATGCTGAAAACAGTATTTTTAACCGACTTCCAAAAAAAGGAGGCGGTTATACGTTCGGCTGTATATATTTTGTTTTTTTTTTGTTTTTTTTTTTTTTGTATGTTCGCGGATAACTCCGCCGTCTGTTTGCCGATTTTCAAAATTCTTTTTTTGATGTAAAAGGTATAATCCGAAGTTGGTCCCATTTTCAGAAAATTGGTGACCTGATGATGGGATCCATGAGGAAACGAGGGAACTCCTCAAAATTTATATGGACACATATGGTGATTTCGACTTTTTCTGAAGTACTCCAAGCATATGCTACCAAAAAGTAAGATTTTGCTCCAAGGTATACCCTGGATCCAAAAGTACAGAACAGAACTCCTGACTCCTTATAGATACATGTTTGGGGATTTTGGCGTTGTTTAAAGGACTGCAAGCATATGCCACTTTGTCAATTAGAGTAATCATCATCATCACCACCACTATCACAGCATACATCATCACATTATGATGATAAAGAAGGTACTTCTCATAGTATTTTACACTAACACGGAGATCTTTGAACATTACTCTGCCGTTTATGGACCTATTTGCAAAATTCTTTTGCTGTTGTGCAGGGTTTACTTTGAAATTGGCCCTTTAGTCACTAAAGTGGAAACGTGATGATGCGATCCATGAGGAATCGAGGGAACTCCTCGAAATTTATATCGACACATATAGTGATTTTGACTTTTACTGAAGTAATACAAGCATATGCTACCAAAGAATAAGATGCTGTACCAAGTTATACCCTGAATCCAAAAGCACTGAACAGAACTCCTCAGTCTTTAAAGATATGCGTTAGGAAATTTCGGAATTGTTTAAAGAACTGCAAGCATATGCCACTTTGTTACTTACAGTAATCTTCATCATCATCTTAATAACAATACCTAATGAAAGACTGGCGCGTATTCAATTATACATTCGATCGTTTAGTTTAGACGTTCTTAAGACGTATTAATAATAACTTAACAAGATATATCACTAAAAAGGGTGAAATTATTATTTTTAAACAAAAAATTAAACCGACTTCCAAAGTAAAAATACACAAAAAAGTATGAAATAAAACTTATTTTAAAAATAATTCCCCTTTTAAATTTGTCTATTTCTCTACATAATCTTCTTAATTTTGAAGTCGTACCAGCAAATATGAAAGTGAGTAATTCTATAAAATATTGTAGGATATCGTTTGGGCTGGTAGCGACTTCAAAATTAAGAAGATTATGTAGAGAAATAGACAAATTTAAAAGGGGAATTATTTTTAAAATAAGTTTTATTTCATACTTTTTTGTGTATTTTTACTTTGGAAGTCGGTTTAATTTTTTTTCCTTAACAGCAACTTATCGAATGGTGTAATAATACAGGAAACAGGGTGAGTGCGTTTTTTTTTTTTTCATATTTTGCCGGTCTGTCGGTGACCGTACGCTCGTGATTGGTTGATGGCATGATATTGATTTTATGTAACCGCGACCACACGTCCGCGTCACGAGTGTCCGCCGACATCACAGCATTGAGGAAAACGTGACAAACCGCCAACTTACTTTACCAACTTACGTAATAATCATATAGTAAGATAAGCAGTACCTACCTATCATTTAAGTAAGACGTAACATTTTAATTTTATCGCATTCTCGGTAGGTAGGTACCTAAAGATCAACCTTCAAGAGCCTGAAAACTACGAACAAGAAATTATTAAAAATCTATTGTCACCTCGTTTATTAAAATCGGTTCAATACTTAGTCTAAAGTCTAAACTAAGCGCCTAAGCGCCAAGAGCTATGACCAACGATGTAAGAAAATACAAACATACTACATATATGTAACATGATACGTACATAATATAAAGACTGATAAAATCATAATACTATTCAGATGTATACTAGTGCCTTCCTTTTGGCTTCGCCGTAGTAAGTAGTTGCCTAAAAAATATAACAAGACCGACCTTCAAATTTTTTGTACACTTTACCTACCTACACGGTAGGTTAGTTGTAGGTCACGTGCGTAGCTTAGTAGTCACTAGTCACGAGTGTCTGCCTAGTAGTGCCTATAATCATAAGTCGGTAAGTAATTTGTTATTAGTAATTATTACATCGTATTCGGTACCCACTCGGTATTCGGTAGGTACCGAATACCGATGTAATAACTAATAACAAATTAATTAAAATTCAGGACAAGTTCAAATTAGATTTTTTAGCTTTTAATACTTTAAAAGGAGTACTTCCCGAATTTCTTAGGAAATCAAAACATTTGCACTTGATATAAAAATTATAATCGTGTTGCAACTTGCACGGTAGCATAACTAACGGCGTACGAGTTATCGCAAAAGAAGATTTCAGGTTATTAGTGGTATATATCTTACTAGCTTTTGCCCGCGGCTCCGCCCGCGAGAAATGGGGTTTTTTGGCCACTTACGACTGTACTCTAAGTTAAATCTGTATCTTCCTTATCTTACGTTCTCTCTTTAATTACTAATTGTTTGTCCGAAGCACCATCATACCATATTTCATTTCAATGGTTTAAACACTTAAGCCATGAAAGACATTAAAAAAATATACACAATAGTACATTATCTCTCGGGAACAATATTATATATCTTTTTGGGATAAAAAGTAAAAATACACAAAAAAGTATGAAATAAAACTTAATCTCTAAATAATTCCCCTTTCAAATTCGGATAAAATTTTTACTATTTCTCTACTCAATCTTATTAATTTTGAAATCGATACCAGCCCAAACAATATTCTACAATATTTTATAGAACTTACGTTCATATTTGCTGGTACCGACTTCAAAATTAATAAGATTGAGTAGAGAAATAGTAAAAATTTTAGCCGAATTTGAAAGGGGAATTATTTAGATATTAAGTTTTATTTCATACTTTTTTGTGTATTTTTACTTTGGAAGTCGGTTTATGTATACTTTAAATGTATACTTTGTAAAACAGTAAAACTTTCCTATAAAAGGATGCCGTAGGACATTCTACTATAAAAGTACCTAACTAAAGTAAACTAGTCGCGCCGTGTCTTCGTCAGAAATTTCCCTAATTTTTCTGACTGCTTATGCTGCAGAACTGACCCTGTCTGCAAGATTAGCAATATGAGGACCCCACTGTAATTTACTATCTAGTGTTATACCTAAAAATACAGTGGTGTCCACAAAATTCATTTTCTCATCATTTAATAGTATATTGGTTTGAACTTGCCTAACATTGGGCAATGTAAACTTTAAACATTTTGTTTTTTTGGAATTTTTAAAGTAAGTTATTAACATTAAACCAATGTACTATTTTTGAGAGAGCACTATGTACCTCGTCGTAGTCTGACTGCTGTCGCTTCACATTAAAAATTAGTGAAGTGTCATCGGCAAAAAGTACTATCTCGTTATCATCTTTAACAAATAATTTATATAGATGAGAAAAAGAAACGGGCCTAAAACGGATCCCTGTAGGACACCTAATTCTATTTTGGTCCTTTTACTATTTATCTCCACCCTCTGAGTTCTATTTTTAAGGTAAGAACTCAAAATTTCAGTGCAGAGAAATTTCAATACCATAGTGGTGCAATTTTCTGATTAATGTAGCATACTCAACACAATTAAAGGCCTTGGAGAGATCGCAAAACACACCTAATGCATCCTGTAACGGGTAACCCCTCCCAAGCTTCAAAGATACTACAAATAAGACCTATACCAGCATCCGTTGTGGATCGACCCTTAGTAAAACCGTATTGATTATTATGTAATAATTTGTTTAAATTAAAATGCACTAATAACTGCCTTAAAATATATTTTCAAATATTTTACTAAGAGTCGGTAGAATCGATATTGAATGAATGTATAAAGGTGTATATGGTGCGGGGTTGGTACCCCGCTGTACTGGTGTACACCCCCGCGAGAATGCCGAAGACGGCTCGGGGCGGGCGGTGTCCTCTCCGCACAAGCTAGGTTCGACGGTCGGGCGGAGGTACGCGCGGCTCTGCTCTTAGCCTCCCAGCGGAAGGCCAAAAGCAGAGCAACTCCCCAGCAAGGCGGCAATTTAAACTCTTTAATAATGAATAAGAGTGTAAACGATCGCTATAGGGATTGTAAAAAAAGGCACTGCACTTGTGGTGGGATCGGCACGTAGGCGGCTCGTAGGCTGTAACACTGGAATCGTTTCGATCGTGCGCGCGCTACGGGAGTCAGGACGATCCAATTGATGACGACGATGATTTGACTCACTGACTACCCCGACTATTTATTTGGACTTTGGACAAGTTGACGACTTAGAAATGCCGTGATGAACATTTGAACGATTAATGTATTTCCCGCCTTTTTAGTTGACACTGGCAAATGGTTATAATCCGACGCCATATTTAAAAAAAACTCTAAAAAAAATTCGCACCGAATTTCCGAATTTCATGCAAATTTCGCACACAAGTAGGGATGTTCGATGTTGCAAAAACATCGATGTTGGCATCGATAATGACATCGATAGCTTATCATCGATGTTCGATATTTATCGAGCTCTAAACATCGATGTCAGGCAACATCGATGTTTTTTTGCAAAAGTCTTCACGGCCGTCCGTCATCAATACATCTATACTACAGGTCGCGCAACGAATTAAGATCTTTCGACAAAAGTAGAGGGGGTATGCGCAGAAGTCAGTTTTTGGGTGTGTTTGGCGGTAGCGGGCTCGGGCGGGGAGGTGTGGATGCGCCGAACGCATGCCGAACGTGGCTGCCGACACGCTATTGGTTCGTTAGTAATATATATTCTTTGCTATTGGTCACATGCGCGAACGATCCCCTCCACTTTCACTGAGCGCTCATAAACCGTCGCGCGACCTATACTAATATTATAAATGAAAAAGTGTTTGTCCTCCTTTCACGCCAAAACTGAGGCACAAAGGACATAGGATACTTTTTATCGCAGGGAAATGTACGGTTCCTGTGGGATACTTTATTTACAGTTTGACGTAAAAACTACTAGGCCGATTATCATGAAATTTGGCACTGTATATATAAAGTAGAACATGGAGAAAGACATTAGCTACTTTTTATCGCGGGACATATTATAAGGTTCCCGTGGGTTACTGTCTCCGATGGCGTTGATATCATAATAGTGGTTAAATATTTTACCGCAAGTTTTTTCAATTGAGTTTCCGATTGTGTGTGTCCGTGACATCGATGTTACGTTTTGAATAATGCAACATCGATGTTAAAACATCGATGTTTTATCGTCTAACATCGATGATCATTGAAAATCGATGATCATCGAGCATCCCTACACACAAGTCATAACAAACTTTAGCGGCGTTTTATTTTTTGTAATACCTAATTAAAAAGTAAGGTTTTGCAACCAAACCACGATTAAAAAAATATGTGTTATTAAAATACGTGCTGTGTAAGTGGAATCGGACGTTATTTTTACTGTGCGTATTGTAAATTCAGCTATGTCTACGGAGAAATTGAATATATTCCTCAAAGCTCTTGACGCAGTGAAAGAGGATTATACTTGTGGATTTTGTAATGAACTGTGTAAAAATCCCGTTACTTTGCCTTCCTGCTATCACATGATTTGCTCCAAACATTTTGAGAGTCTGTCTGCCTGTCCCACCTGTAACGTCCCACTTGTGGACTCTACAGTAAAAACGGATGCTCGTTTAGAATCCTGCGTCAACTCTGCAAAACAACTGTGTGATATATTCGAAAAATTCAAAACTAAAAATGTCTTGCAAGAATCCAAAGCTGAGAGTGCTATGGAACCCGGCAAAAAACGATCTAAGCAAAACCCAAGCACTAGTGCTAACATAACAGATAAAGAAAATAGATCTGCTACAAAAACAAGACATCCAAAACAGAACCTTACATCCAAAGCAAATCAGGTGAGAAATATTGACAATCACAACAACACTACCATTACATCTTTATCTAGTTTTAAAATTAATAAAGGGATAGAAAACAGAAATAACAAGGGAGAGACAGCCCTCCATGTCGCCTGTCGGCAGGGTAAAGTTGACAATGTTATAGAGTTACTGAAGCAAGGTGCAAACACAAACACAAAAGATAATGCAGGCTGGACTCCACTGCATGAAGTAGTGCAGAATGGCCGTCTGGATCTGGTGAAAATACTGTTACAGTACAATACCTTGATAGATGTTCCCGGCCAAGGTAACGAAACACCTCTACATGAGGCAGTAAGATACAATCACAAAGAGATTGCAGAGGAGCTTGTCAAACATGGTGCCGATCTGAACGCTAGAAACTGTAAAGGAGAGACACCTATGGCACTAGCATCAGATGACATGAAAAAATTCCTAAATACAGCTGCTGAAAACCTCATTCAGACACAAGGCGTTAATATTACGTTTATATCGGAGTTGTACACTGAACTTGATTTCGATGATATAAGAATATACTGTATATCCCAATACAGGACTATACATAATAAAATAAAATTGTTGAGTAAACATCATTCCAATGTTCATATTGAAACCAAGCTCACTAAAAAAGTAACACACATGGTGGTCGACGATGATGATGGTGTTTGTTCTTCTAGTTTGGATATTCTACAGGGAGTAGTGTATGGTATTTGGATACTGTCTTCACAATGGGCCACTAAGTCCACCGAGCAGAAGTTGGAGCCGTTCAAAGATCATGAAGTACAGGGGGTAGGTAGCAAATCATACCAGGGCCCGAAGAACTCCCGATACAACAAATATAAACAGTTGCCTGGCATTTTTAATGGTTGTCACTTCTATTTACACAACTTTAATGTTAAGTACGAGATAACAAAGACCCTGGTCGTTACAAAGGCCACACTTTCAAAGCTGATAGTTGATGCCGGAGGTGTTGTATTACGACGAGTGCCGAACCCAGAGCTGATACCAGAGAATGAGAGACTTGTGCCATACCATGCTAAAAAGGGTGGTAAATTAGCAGAATGTTCACATTACATCATTTTCAAAGATATTTATGAACCTATGTACAATATGTCACATATAAAAGCCTTGCCAATCGGCTGGCTCATTGAATGTTTGGAAAAATATGAGCTTTGTGAGCCTTGGTAAAGAAGTATTATTACTTGCAATAGGGGATGAAGTATCAGAAACTTATCAGAAGTTTTTGATTTTAAACCTGCAGTCTGTTTGTAAATATGTATAGTACAGGGGTCGGCAACCTATGGCTCGCGAGCCACATGCGGCTCAATGTGGAGTTGCGGCTCTTTAGTACTATACACAAATATGGTTTATTTTATAAGAAAAAAGTTTTAAAATATTTCTGAATCAACAAACAAAGATAAAGACACCTTATCATCTTCACTAGTTCTTATGAACAAATAGATTCGTTTTTTAATAACAACTTAATTACTGCTAGAATTTATTTAATAAAGAAAAAATTTGTGGCTCTTCAAAAACTTAGAAATAATTGTAATTTTTGACTCTTCCGACTCAAAAGTTTGCCGACCCCTGGTATAGTACTTTGTAATACTTATCTTGGATATGATTTTATAGAACTTATTGGCAATATTTATTCTTAAATGCACAATTCTTTGAAATTTAAAGAGGATATATTTTTTATAATTAATCTGCTGTAAGCAGCTTTTTGGTTTGTACAAAATACACAGTAAATATTTTGAAATGATGTAATTATTATAATATTATATTAAAACTTAAATAATCTATTGTATTTTCTTCTTTTCCATTATGTATTTTTTAAGAATCTCAAAGTTGGGTATAAAAATAAAACCATTATATTTGCAAACAGATAATAAATATCTATACTTTGTATTGATACAAATATAAAAATTATGTCTTATCTAATAATACGTCTAGTATTATTCTAACTATAAATTGATTGATTTTATACAGTCAGGGATGGTAAAACCTTAACAAAAACTTACAACAAAGGCTATTCAATGGAGACTCTTCAATTGGCATTCATAGGAAATAGTTCCTAATTCCTATATGTTTTTCATTAATGTTTATAATAGGCTTGTTGACTATTTTTTTTTAAATTAATTACATAAATGAATAGTACTCTAAAATATGAGCAAGTTCTTAGAAGACACAGTATATTAATAACAATTCAAAGGTACAGTAATTTGTCAATTTCACAATTCTCATATAAATGCTCCATACAAAAGCTGCCAAACCTATGACATCATGTGTCAAGTTGTGTAAAAGAAGGGTCACAGAAACATAATTAAGATACTCTGAAATTTGTGGATTTAAGCTCATACTTTACAATTAATATTTTTTATGATATAACTAAAATAATGATGTAGGTTTTTTTTACTAATATAGCAAATTATGATTAACTTTTTTGTAATTTTTATATGTACTCATTTATGATACCTCAAAATTTCTAAATATATAAATTAAACTAAACATTTTACATGTAGCCAACACCTCTATTAAAATCTATATATATAAAAATGTTATGTTGGTTTGTGTACACTTCAAAAACTCAAAAAGTTCTGCACTGATCAAGCTGAAATTTTAGCATGATATATAATCCGCATCAAGGATTGTTTTTATTTATTTTTTGCATTAGTCACATATCTGAGACCACGAAAAAACTATATTTACGCGGGTGGAGCCACTGGCAACAGCTAGTATATTATATAACAAGTAGCCTGCTGCCTTACATTTGAGGATTTATAAATAAATTTAAAGTGTGTAAAAAGACAATAATTAATTTAATTTATAAAATATACAGATGACCCAAATCCCAATACTTACACCCCTGACCTCTTGCCAAAAGAAAATTGGTACTAGTTTAGACGGTTTACCAGTAACTAGTGTTTAAATATAATTATCCATTTTCACATCTTTAAAACAAGTATTTTATCTAAATTCAGTTAATCGATGCACTTTGTCAACTTCTTGCATCATGTACACTTTCTGGGACCTTGATTTCCAATCCATCCATTTCCTTGGTGAGGGTGATTTGACATCCCAGGCGAGAAGTGTCTGTTAGTCCGTATGCTAAATCCAACATATCTCTCTCTTCATCTGTCACTTCATCTGGTATCCTGAAATACAGAAACATAAGTGTATAAATAACATTAAATCATTCCTATGACTATAAAAACAATTTGTAAATATAATTCTTACGAATGATTGAACAACTTTTTCGTAAAAAAAATAACTCTGTTGAGAAATTGAGATTGTTTTACCTGTCATAGTCATGTTTCTTTAGCACTACATGACACGTGGAGCATGTGACGGTGCCCTCACATGCACCATACCCATCAATGTCCAGGTCATTATTCACCACAACATCCAGAAGAGTGTCTCCCACCTTTCCTTCAGCTTCCAAGGTTCTCCCATCGTATAGGTGGAACGTTACTTTAACTCTGAAAAGGAAAGGGATTTATAAGAAATAACTAACTGTTTCCCATGGCTCGGCCCACATAAATATACTATCGAGTATGGAACACTACTTTTTCGAGATAAAAAGCAGCCTATGTTTTAATCCAGAGCCTAACCTACTAATTTTATCAAAATCCATTCAATAGTTTTTGTGTGAGTGTGCCTGAAAGAACATACATCCATACATCCTCACAAACTTTCACATAAAACATAGGCTAATTTTTATCCTGAAAAAGTACAGTTTTCTCGTGGGAGAGGTGCCGATACTATATTAACGTGGGCGGAACTGCGGGAGACAGCTAGTCCAATGTAATGTAAATTTGTGAAATTATAAACTTTTGAAACAAATGTAAAATAAGAAAATTGAAATTGGTACATTGGGATTTGGCAGATTTTCTTTTATGCGATGAGGACGGAAGACGGTCTATCGACTTAAAAGTACGGCTTAATCTTTAAAATTCTTAACCGTAAAAAAAAAACTGAATTTTTCAAAGGTTATGATAAAGATACTGATAAGGAAGATAATTATTGTAGTGTATCAATAACTTACTTATCGTCCTTTAAACATGGTCTCGTCGTAGATAACGGTACAAAGCATTTGTAATTTCCAAAAGCAGAAGCGCCACTATTTTTTATTAGATAAATGGAACGAGGATTGGTGAAAGTTTTTAAAATGTGTCTGTAAAACATTTCAACAATATTTTTCTTCGTCTATATATTATGAACGCACTAGAACCTTCTTTATGGTGAAAATAGCTGGCACTCAAATATATGTAAATATATTATCTGAGATAATACATTGCAATATTTTAGTCTTGACCCTGATAAAAATGTAAAACGAAACAGTTTGAACTATTCTTCTGGAGATGTAGAAATAAATTAATAACGAATGACGAGTGACGACTGACAATTGACAAGTGTCCGTGAAGTGTCAAGTGATGACAATTTTATTCTATTTAATGGCGTCGGCATATAACCATTTGCCAGTGTCAAGTATATTTTCATCTCCGTATTTCTATCGTCAAGTTCAAAGTCTAGTCAAAGTCCAAATAAATCAAAAAATAAATAGTCACGGTAGTCAATGAGTCAAGTCAGTCGATTCAGTAAAGTGGAAGATGCTTTATTGAAACTTCCTAGGGAGTTTTGACGGGAAACCCAATTATACACGAATGTTCTAGTTGTATCATTTGCCCACACTTGTGCACGGCAACAAATAACTAATGGTTAGAATTCTAATATTCTACCAATATAACCCATGAATGTTAACTGGACCGAGTACTGTGAGCCAAAAAACGAGTCGAGCGAGAGGTTGGAGGAGAGGCCGTGTGTCCCTTTTTAGTAGGGTGACAATAATAGTTTCTGCTGTGTGAGACAAACTACAAAGCCAATATTGTGAAACACTAAATGACATATAGCTGAGGCTATTAAAAGTCGAAGAGATTGAATAGTGTAAAATCATGAAGGTTTGAAGTGACGGGTGCATATATGTAACAGATTTTTATGTAATTAACATTATTGAGCCTTTTTTGTCGCATTTCTTCATTGTTGGGAAATCTATAAAAATTGTATAATATTATCATTATAAGGGCCTTACTCGACTACACACGTTTTTTTCTCAGTACTTACTACGATTTTAGGCGAGTCGCTACTCACTAGTTTATAACAAAACGTAGTACAGTTATAACTCTTAATAACGTCAGTTGCTTTAATGTTTACACTTTTATACTAAAAAACTAGACTAACATTACATTTAACTTACTAATGTTACTAATGAACAAAATATGGCAACCAGCATAACTTTCACTAATTCGACAAGACGAATATACACAACATTTTTTCGCCATTTTGACTGTTAAATCATCAATTAAATAATAAAAACAAAGTTACGGAGATACAGGAAGGAAGAAATAAAACTGTTTTCAATTTTAATACTATCCGGTGTTCAGCGTAAAATATGTGTATTATAATGCCGTGTCTATTGTCTTGCGATTTGCGAATGATACCACCTAATAAAAAAAAGAAGGAAGAGGATTTAATATAAATTGCATTGATATTTAGTATTAAATGACTAGGTCTGACTTTTTAATTAGAATAAAATATAGTAATAAACATTTGTTAAAATAATAATAAACTACACTACACTCGTTTTATCTAATATTTCTCAACTTACTTTTTATAAATATCAACATTTTTCTGGTTGGCAACATGAAAGAACGAGACACACGGCCTCCCTTCTGGCTATCTCGCTTGGCTCGGATTTGCCTCTATGATACGTGCATTGTGAAATACACTCTATTACCAAGGTAATACAGTTCCTTTGAGCTCCGTGGCCTAGTGGGTAGAACGTTTGTTTCGCACTCGAGAGTGTGCAGGTTCGAATCCCAAGTTGTGGCGTGTACCAATGAGTCCTTTTCAGATCTCAAGTAGGTACATTATACTGACGCTCTTACGGTGAAGGAAAACATCGTGAGGAAAGCCGCACATTTTTGGCCCCAGACGTATTGACCAGTCATTCCTCTGGACTAGGCTGACAGTTTTGCGAGAATGACGTATGACGTATGTGCTTGGGTAACCATACGGTATTTAAAAACCAGCTGTCCCAGGCACTACACTCTACAGTATTTCAAGAGTGGTTACTTCGCTCGGAGAATACTGTATAAATCATTCATTAACGGATGAAAAGGCCTAAGTAACAGTTCCTTTTAGAAAGTACAAAATACGGAGTTTTCTATCCATAGGTACTAGATCCATTACATAAATAACCAAAATAACCAAGTCGCAGAACTAACGTATGACTGACAAAAGTACGGTCAGAAGTAAGTTTAAATACCTACGTATTTAAATGATATATTTCAATGATTTTGAATATAATTTCTAATTCTTCAAGAATATAAAATATAAATATTGTAAACTGTGTTAAAAAATTTAATTTTAAAAGCACTACAAACGTTATATAAAAAAAGAACTGAATGTTGTGTTTCTAAGACGTATTCTATAGAAATATATGGAAAACTGTGCGTTCCAGTAATATAATATATCTATGGTGCGTTCTTTTCATAAGCCAGTGACATAATATTAAGAACGTGTTTTGTATGGAAACTTTGCCTTCGACCGAAACCTTCTGCTAGTATTCTGATATCGTGGGTATTGCTTCGACCCATGCAGCATGCTTCGACCTGAATTTGGCGTTCTTAAAGAATGTCAAATTGAGCGTCTGTGGCCAGGCATAGAAATACGGTGCTTCTCTAAAAATGGCTCCATAATGAATTCAAAGACTTCTAAGTGAATCGCTAATTAGAAATACGGTGTTGAAATTTTAACAAAAAATCTATTTCCCGCATTTTTAACTTGACATAGCAAATGGTTTTTAAATATACCTACCTCAATGTTTTAAGTCATCTAAAAAATTTTTCAAAGGCTGTCAGTAAAACGTACCTAGTGATTATATTCTCTTTGGCTGTCAGTGTCAAGTGTCAACTGTCAAACTGTATTTTGCCATTGTGTTTTGCCTTTACCAATAATTACCATTACCTTCATATTTTATTAATACCACTATTTACTTCTATTTGTAATCATAAATCAAGATAAATTTATGTTATTCAAATAACACGTAAAATAAATTACGTGAATTGATCAGCTTTTGACCTGAGAATTGAATTTCATAAACATGTCAGACAGATTGAAGAGTACGAACAACATTTGTAACGAAGAAGTTATAGATGATTTAACAAAAGATTTGGAGTTTTCCCTACGCACGGAGAGTGAAAATGACATCCCAGTTAACCCAAGCCATAGTTTAAGTGACTTTGAACCACCGAGAGGAGATGCACCTACTAGTAATCAAGCAGGTATGTACCCCACAATGAACCGATAGTTCTATATTATAAATATTCTACTTGTTGGGATATTAAGCCTTTAAAATATATAAATACATAAGAGGAAACTTCTATATAATATTGTGATAGTATTCAAAAGTAGCAGATGTAGGTAAGTATGTCTCCTTACTTATATATTTCCATTCTACATTAATATTATTTTAAATACAAAAATTTGTGTGCATGATTCTATGTTTATATCTTACTTAACTTTAATGTTCTCTAATCTTAAATGTAAGCTTTCTGTATTCTCTATCGAAAAATTAAAAAAAAAACTTGTGAAATAATTAATTTATGCCATTTCCGAGATTGAATTTTGAAGTGTGTCGACTGGGTGTGCCGACCTGTGTTCAGTAGGCAGTGCAGATCAGTGATGTTATCACTCTCTCTAAACCCCTTCCCCCTTTTTGTTTTAAAATGTTTGTTTAAAAATTTTCTTTAATTACATTTATTTTAACTACAACTGTATGTTTAGATAAATATAAATTAATGAAGTTTGGTACAATTGGTTTTGACCATGCAAATGTTTACACGTCAGCAAGTGGGGACATCTCCTTTTATGTATATTGATGTCAAAAATAAAATCTATGTCCTATTACTGTATCCAATTTATTATTTTTAATTTACTATGCATGACTGCAGAACAAAAGAGAGAGAATGGGCTTAGAGAGAGTAATATTGGGATGTCACTGCCTATTAATGCAGGTCGGCACGCCCAGTGGACAACACACAAACAGTCACATGACATGTCTTTTATATAATTCCAGCTTCACAATACAGTGATGACGAAACTGAGATAGACAAGAAATTTGAAGCCAGCGACAAGGAGGAAACTGATGATGATTCCATTGATGAGGTGTCGTTGAAGGATGCAGAGATGGACTTGACCGATGACCAGAAGGCGGAGAGGCAAATTATTGCGGAACAGTTGAAAGTGGCAGGAAATGAGTCTTTCAAGGTCGGAGAGTACGAGAGGAGTATAGAGAAATATACGGAAGGTATGAGTTGTTAATGCCCAGCATCCTGTGTACATCTCAGTTTCTACTTTAGTTTTTTTGTTTTTTGTTCTTGCTAACAATTGAAAGAAAGAAATTTCATACCTACAAAATAATTAGTTTCTTAGTTGCAACTTGCTGGAATTACAATTTATTTGCATTATCAATATGTGGTAGGTAAAAATTTAAAATATGTCGAAAGATTAAAAACTATGACTGAAGGACTGTAGTAGTATGCGTGTGTTTATATATAGTTGTGCCTCGACTCATATATATAGTTGTGCCTCGACTCATATATATAGTTGTGCCTCGACTCATATATATAGTTGTGCCTCGACTCATATATATAGTTGTGCCTCGACTCATATATATAGTTGTGCCTCGACTCATATATATAGTTGTGCCTCGACTCATATATATAGTTGTGCCTCGACTCATATATATAGTTGTGCCTCGACTCATATATATAGTTGTGCCTCGACTCATATATATAGTTGTGCCTCGACTCATATATATAGTTGTGCCTCGACTCATATATATAGTTGTGCCTCGACTCATATATATAGTTGTGCCTCGACTCATATATATAGTTGTGCCTCGACTCATATATATAGTTGTGCCTCGACTCATATATATAGTTGTGCCTCGACTCATATATATAGTTGTGCCTCGACTCATATATATAGTTGTGCCTCGACTCATATATATAGTTGTGCCTCGACTCATATATATAGTTGTGCCTCGACTCATATATATAGTTGTGCCTCGACTCATTTTTCAAGAGCTGTTTGTATGCATAAGGCATGTCTATAACTACTTAATAATGTCGATGTATGGACTATGCTGAGCTTTTAATATCATGTTGTCACTAAAAAGAGAATTAATTTCTTAGTTGCAACTTGGTGGAATTAAAATTTATTTGCATTATCAATAGGTGAATGTTAAATTGCTAATGAACAACTACTAAGATTAAGCGAAGACAATAAAATTGAAATAAAGCTTGTTTGTTTTGTATTTTTCAGCACTGAAGGTTTGTCCTCTGCAGTTCGCACAACAGCGTTCGGTACTCTACTGTAACAGAAGTGCTGCCAAAATGAAATTGGAGAAATACAAACAGGCCATCAAAGACTGCAGTAAAGCCATTGAACTGGATGACAAATATCTTAAAGCATATTACAGGTTATTCCATAGTGTTTATTATAAAACTAGCTGTTGCCCGCGGCTCCACCCGCGTAAATACAGTATCCCACGGGAATACTGTATTTTTTCGGGATAAAAAGTAGCCTATGTTTTAATCCAGAGTCCAAACTACTAAGATACATAAATTTCAGCAAAATCCGTTCAGTAGTTTTTCCGTGAAAGAGTAACAAACATCCATCCGTCCATCCTCACAAACTTTCATATTTATAATATTACTAGCTGTTGCCCGCGGCTCCGCCCGCGTAAATACAGTGTCCCTCGGGAACACTGTATTTTTTCGGGATAAAAAGTAGCCTATGTTTTAATCCAGAGTCCAAACTACTAAGATACAAAAATTTCAGCAAAATCCGTTCAGTAGTTTTTCCGTGAAAGAGTAACAAACATCCTTTCATCCATCCATACATCCTCACAAACTTTAACATTTATTATTACTAGGACTAGGATTTATTATATAAGTAGGATATTTTTTCAGAAGATTTATGTATAATTTTGAGACTAGAGTTATTTTACATTTGGCAACAAGAGGTAATCCTTGAGTTGTCAATATAAAATTGACAACTCTAGGATTACTCTCATAGAGTAATTTTTTATGTAAAATAACTCGGAACAGACTTAATACCATTTTATTATCTCTTTGTCTTTTTGACAATTTCTTAACAAAAATTTTTGAACAATTTCAGGCGAGCTCAATCTTACGAAGCAACAGAGAAATTAGATGAGTGTCTGGCAGACTACAAGAAAATTCTAGAACTAGATCCCTCGCACAAAGAAGCCGCCAGTGCTGTAGTACGTCTCCCACCCTTAATAGAGGAGAGAAACGAAAAACTAAAAACAGAAATGCTTGGAAAGCTTAAAGACTTGGGAAACATGATTCTGAAGCCGTTTGGACTTTCGACAGAAAACTTCAAATTGGAACAAGATCCAGAATCAAAAGGCTACAAAATAAATTTTAAACAATAGTTATGTTGCTTACTCTCTAAGGTTATTTGTGATATTATAATATATTTAAGCTTATATGTAATGTTTTGTTTTCTTGCTCAATTTCTTAATAAGTATATAATATCTATACTTCTATACTAATATTATAAAGAGGAAAACTTTGTTTGTATGTTTGTTTGTTTGTTTGTAATGAATAGGCTCAAAAAGTACTGGACCGATTTCAAAAATTCTTTCACCATTCGAAAGCTACATTATCCACGAGTAACATAGGCTAAATTTTATTTTGGAAAAAAATAGGGTTCCGTAAGATATTTGGGTTTTTCGGACACAAGGTGTAAAAAATTAACCAGAAAAGTTACTTATTTTGCGTACGCTGCCTAAACTATAAAAGATAGAACCGTATAATGTTCTAATTAATTGTAGATCTTATAAATATCTACAAAAAAGTCCGCGACACACTATACCTATCTATGTCGAGTGAGGCCCAACAACTATTTTTTTATTTAGAAATTTTGAATTTTTTTGGACTACATTTAAACGCGTTTATTTTACTCATGCTATTAATCCTTATCAAAATAAATAATTTCATCACTAAGTACAGTTTATGTAGATACTATTTGGTCTTTGAATAATTAAAATTGGACGTTTGGTTTTGAAGTTATGGCGAAATTAAAATATTACGATTTCTGCTGCACGGCCCGTTGCGAAGTGGGTGACATTCTGTAGTATTAGTATCAGTATTGTACCCGTGCGAAGCCGGGGCGGGTCGCTAGTTGACAATATTTTGAATCAATGAATTCAATGTTATAGATTTAGATAATGACAGACAGTTTTGTATCTCTATTCTAAGCTTTATAGGAAGGACATTATTGTGTAAATTAATAAAAAAAGGTTTATAGGCTCTTCGATCAATATAAGTAGGTATGGATGGGCCGTACCGAACAAGTGTTTTAATCCGCGCAAGGAGAGCCCCGGCGAGTGACCATGCTCAGTCGGCTTTGCGCCGCCTAACGAGTAACGAGTTGCGGCGCGTCTATTGAAGCTCAGTAATTATCATAAAGATGCCGTCTTGTGCGTATTTTTTGTATTAAATTTTAATAAATCGGAAGGATCGGAAGAGTTCGGACACATTCGGGAGATGCTGTGCAAGAAGCTCTGTACTTGATCGTGTATACACATAATTAGAATGACTAGTTGTACGTGTGTGTTTATATGTAGTTGTGCCTCGACTAATTTTTCAAGAGCTGTTTGTATGCGTAAGGCATGTCTATAACTACTTAATAATGTCGATGTCCCATACATACAAGCTGAGCTTTTAATATCATGTATTGGTCACTAAAAAGCTTTGAGTATCCAACTGGATACTCAAAGCTAAAAAGAGAAAAACTTTCGGCTCTAGAGTACAGATTCTGTTTAGAAGATTGGACTACAAAACCTCTTTGGTTTGTCTTTAAAAATAAATAACTACTTAGTTTAGAAAAAGAATGTTTCTGGTTGTCACTCCAAATTTGACATAGTTACTTTTAGATATTTTTACAAAATGTTTGCTCGTTTTTTTTTAATATTTTAAATTGAAAGTGTAAAACTTCGGACAAGTAAGTAATTTCATGATTTTACTGTTTTGGCATTTCTATGTGAAATACGTTACTAACTGTCCATAGTTGGACATCATCATCAGTGTCCTCACAATGCATTTATACCGCGTTAACATAAAGAGGGGATAGATACTACTGTCTACATACTCTCTGTCCCAGCGATATAGCTCTAGCGATATTACCACGCCGAAGCTCATTTCAGACAACGCTATAATATTGTTTTAAAGTATAGCAAAATAAATACCACGGCCTCATAGAAAACCGACGTGAAATAACGCTTGCGTTGTGTTTCGCCGAGTGAGTGAGGTTACCGGAGGCCCAAGGAGGGTTGGGTAAGGACTGGGAACGCAAGTCGCAACACCAGAGGAGTTACAATTAGTATCCATTGGGGGCGGTAATCGCTTACCATCTAGCAATCCGTCTGCTCGTGTCTTGGTTCATTTCATAAAAAAAGGACATTAATGCATCTATATAGCATGGCGTTCACATTACTCGATACCATCGCAAGCATTTATAGTATATAGAAAGCTCAGTGTGGTTGTGTCGCTCGTTTCGCTTGCGGGACGGTCGGGGGTGAGGGAGGAGGAAGAGGGCGGCGCGCGATATAGCACAGCGTGAACTCGGCGCATCGCATCATTTTATAGCTTACTATATAAGCCAATAATATATTATTACAGTACCTACACTGAACGTGTCCTTATCAATGTATTATAGTGCTCGATATTTATATTATAGCGTAGTCTGAGAGCCGCTTTATAACTCATCTTATTAATATGTTGTTTTCATTTTTAAAGTCACTTTCTTTTTGTTATAGCGTTATACAAAGTCAATGTTGCCCTGAAATTTTGTCATACCTACTATTAATTGTCTTTTGTCTTTGTCTTTTTTTAGATAATATGGCGCCCGCAGCCTGCGGCTGTCGTCGGAAGTAAGAGTAACAATATACCTAATTATGTATTTGCTTCTTATTATTCTTTGACGATCTCTGTGGCACAGTCGTTAGCGTGTCGGCGCTGAAGCTGGAGGTCGCGGGTGCAAATCCCGCCGAAGGGACAAAACGTTTTTCGTCTTGTTGGTCTTGGATGTGTATTAAATACTAGTTGCTGCCCGCAACTTCGTGCGCGCAAAAGTTAATTTCGCAGAAAACGTATAAAAAGCCGCGATAAAAAGCTTATGTCCTTCCCCGTGGTCTATTCTACATCTGTGCCAAAGTTCATTAAAATCGGTCCAGTAGTTTTGGAGCCTATTCAATGCGTACAAACACAAACAAACAAACAAACTTTTCCTCTTTATTATATTATTAGTGTATGCATACAGTAATATGCATAGTATAAAATAATCTAATATAATTCTGTTGTCTGGACTACCTGTGATACATGTTCTTAGATACTTAGTACAGGACCAGATTGACGTGATGTGGAAGCGGCCATGGATGTTATTTATTATACTTATACTAGCTAAGTTGTGCTGTTCAATTCTTGGTTGTAACAGCTAAAAACCTTAGAGGTGTTGAACTTAATTCGCGTATCATACTGTTATGTAATTATCAGGTTTATGGACCTCCGATGTGAACATACAAACATCCAAAATTACGTGTAAAAGACAAAATGAAAATAGCTAATATTTTATTAAATTTATTTCAGGAGAAAAATGCGGTAAGTGTTTCGTGCATTAAGAAAAACGCGTGTTGGTAAATACTGCTACTTTCCTACTCAACCACTATATCTACAGGGGTAAGGTATGGAAATAAACATAGGTAGGTAAGCATTAGGACATGTATTTATTTATGGTAGGTACTTATCCAGATTCCTACCAATGTCCTAGTTAATGACCTTCCAACGACGGAGGTAGAATTCGACCAAATTAACATTTAATTTGGTAAATTAGTAGCATAACAATGCGCCATTATTAGCTAATCTCTTGTGAGTCAGCTGTCAGCCTAGTAAAGTCGTTAATCCCTGTACAGTAAGACACGGTGTCGCACACGCACCGGCCGTTTCAAGCGCTGCCGCTGCGGCGACCGCCGCTACCCCATCCGCCGCGTCAGCCGCCGGCGCTCGCGCTGCAGGAGTCGCCGCCGGGGACGGTAAGCTTACAGCCAGCATACGAGCAGAAGGCACCTTATGGTGAGGGATTACCGCCAAGTCACTGCGAATCAATGCTACGTAGCCCCTCGTCCAGTCCAGACCCAGAGGGTCAACCTGGACCTCCTTGGGAATCGATGATGTAGGGGAATCTCAGACCAAATAAGGTTTTTTATTTGATCTGAGAGGGGAATCTGTTGTACGTCGAAGCCAGTTGTACCTGGCCATTTGGCTTTTTCTAGGTACGTAATCCTGAGGCTCAGGAATAACTAGAAAAGGCCAACTGGCATTAGAATGCAAAAGCTCAGGACCTGAGCTTTTGCATTCTTTTGGCTTTTGCATTCATTGTAGGTAAGCGTGTCACGCGCGTTGACACCGACGCGTGCGGACGTGTCTCAGCT
Source organism: Glaucopsyche alexis (assembly GCA_905404095.1). Taxonomy (NCBI): domain Eukaryota; kingdom Metazoa; phylum Arthropoda; class Insecta; order Lepidoptera; family Lycaenidae; genus Glaucopsyche; species Glaucopsyche alexis. The sequence continues at coordinate 30,272,669 of FR990044.1, forward strand.
GTATCGAGTGTTCGTTGTAAAATGCTGTGTGTGGTACAAGTTAAGAACGATGACGAATATCATCATAAATGAATTTTTGACGTTTGTCCAAAACAAGATAGACGTTTTGGACGAGAATAGTATTCTACAAATCTGTTCCACGAATTATACGGATGCTGAAGTTGAAGATGGTAAAAATACATTGTACAGCGCATGTAGTGGAAGTGCAAGTAGGATTATCCAAAGAAAAGGAGATGATAAAAGGAAGAAGAATATAAAAGACGTCATCAAACTTTTCAAGGAGGTAGACCCTGACCAGCAACCAACCTTTGTGGCGAAAGACCTCAACCGGTTACCACCTGTTTCCTTCGATCACGTCGACGTGACTCGTCTTCTCAAGGATATGTCGATAATGATGAGCGAACTAGCGGATTTTAAGACGAAAGTTAGTCTGGAGATTGGGGATCTTCGTAACTCCCTAGACTCGGCAAAGGAACGTAATACGTCGTGTACACCCCAAAAACGTTCAAGTTATAAAACAAAAAATGTATCTCCTCTAACTCCGCGGCCGCCTGTGAATGTACCACACGCTACACTCACACAACCGCAACGCTGTACAACTGCACATGTTGAAGTCGCGCAGGCATTGCTTACGCCTACCTATCGAGACATCGTGTACGATCAAATGCGCCAAGCGAAAAGCACCCGTTTGCGCGCAGTCGATTCGGGCGATAATTCCACGATTGTGATCAATGCATCGCAAATATCTAAGTCAACGTGTCATGACGATAATGAATTTCAAATTGTTGAACGTAAGAAACGCAAACACAAAAACATGAATATGAGGGGAACTTCAGTGGGCCAGTGTAAGATACAAGTTGCAGATCCTGTATGCTCCATTTACATCTCGCGCGCTTTAAAAACCGTATCAGAATACAATATCGAGGAACATATAAAGGACATGGGAGAGGAATGTATCGGTGTCGAGCGACTTACGCAAAACAGGGAGACTGCTTTTAACTCGTTTAAAGTTAAAATACACGCAAGTAAAATTAATACATTTTTGGATGCAAAGTTCTGGCCTACAGGACTGGTTTATCGCCGTTTTAAGGAACGCTATTCTAAAACCGCTGCTGCTAACGAAAAACAATTATAATACTATGGGTAGTACAGACATAACATTAGGTACTTTTAACTGCCGATCCGCCAAGCGCTCGGCTGAACAAATACGCACATTGACTGAGCAGGTAGATATTCTTGCTCTGCAAGAGACGTGGCTCCTTCCCCACGATTTGGGGTTTATAAATAAGCTTAACAAAAACTTCGGTAGTTACGCAAAATCTGCAGTGGATACGTCGATAGGTATTTTGACAGGTCGACCATATGGAGGTGTCGCGCTGATGTGGCGTAAATCACTGTTCCCCAACGTTTCTATCATAGACTGCGTCAGTGATAGATTGGCAGCCATACTGATCAAGTTAGATGGCCGGAACTTACTCGTGATGAGTGCCTATTTACCGTATGACGAAGGCACCGAGGAGAGCCTGGCGGACTTCATAAGTTGCTTAGGAGGCATCGAAGCAGTCATCAGTGACAACGACATTGAAGCAGTCTTTGTACTGGGTGATTTTAACGCTCATGGAAACTCCAGGTTTGGACATGAGTTATTGGCTTTTTGTGTGGACCACTCTCTCACTTGTATCGATGCTGAGCTGCTGCCCGCAGATTCTTTTACGCACATTAATGATGGTAGTGGGGCGAAACGTTGGTTAGACCACTGTATCGTGACGGCTGCCGCGCAAGCGACGGTAACATCAGCTTCTATCAACTATGAGGTGTACTGGTCTGACCACTTTCCCCTCCTAATTATGTGTAAGTTATTTAAAATACAAAGAAAACATAGTTTTACTAAAGTAAAAAACCCACTATCTGGTGTCTACTGGGGTAATAGATCTATTGATGAAATTAGTCTGTATAAGAAGTTATGCTGTGATAAATTAACTAAATTGAATTTGCGGTCTAGTCAGGTTTTAAATTGTACAAAATGTGATATTTTAAATTACTTTATTTGTAAGAAACATGTTTTTGTGTTAGACGAATTTTATAATAAATTAGTTAAAAATTTACAAGATGCTGCAATACAAAGTATATGTCGCGATGTACCTGCTAGGGGTAAAAAGATTATAGGGTGGAATTATCATGTCCGCGAATGTCACCAAAAGGCTAGATTTGATTTTAATTGTTGGCTTTGGAACGGGAAGCCTAAATCCGGTAGTCTCTATAATAATATGGTGAATAGTAGAAGGATTTTTAAGAACAAATTGAAATGGTGCCAAAATAATGAAGAGCAAATAAAGATGGATATAATAGCGACACATCAGTCGGACGGTAACTTTGCCAAATTTTGGAAGGCGACAAAGCGCCTCAATCTTAAGCAAGGTTTACCGGTTTGTATCAACGATGTTCAGGACCAAACACAGATTGCCGAACTATTTGCACATCATTTTAAAGTGAATCCGTTGCCCGTATCTACCAATACTAGTGCCACTGCCACTGGGGACAAAGTTGGAACTACTAGTTATTCTGGCTTCTCTCCTGATGACATAACTAAAGTTATATTAAAAATGAAAAAAGGTAAGGCATCTGGCTTTGATGGGCTTAGTTTAGAACACATTTTGTTCGCTAGTGATTATGTGACTCCTATGTTGGCAGATCTCTTTACAATCTGCGTTAACATAGGTTATTTGCCAAAAAATTTAATGAAGACTATGGTGGTTCCCGTGCCAAAAAATAGAACTGGTGATCTCTCTAACCCTAAAAATTATAGACCTATTTCCCTAGGATCTGTTATAGGAAAAGTTTTAGAAACATTAATTTACCCTGACATAAACAATAATATTAAGATTGATGATGCACAGTTTGGTTTTCGTCCTGGTCTCTCAACGGACTCGGCGATCTTTGCGCTTAAATCGACGGTCTTATACTATACAAAAAGAAATACATGTATATATGCATGCTTCTTAGATCTCAGCCGAGCTTTCGACTTGGTAAATTACAACTTACTTTGGCGAAAGCTCTACGAATCTAATGTACCTAATAAAACTGTGGATCTGTTGAGATTCTGGTACGAGAACCAAACCAATTTTGTGAAATGGGGCGACGCCACCTCTAATGATTTTAGATTAGAGTGTGGGGTGCGCCAAGGAGGGCTCACATCTCCGGACCTGTTTAGCCTGTACGTCAATGATCTGATTGAGGAGCTCAGAAGCACAAGAGTAGGTTGTCACGTAGGTGCGACATGCATGAACAACCTAAGCTACGCCGACGATATGGTTCTTCTGAGTCCCTCAATCAGAGGCTTAAGGCGGCTACTCGGCATTTGTGAGACCTATGCTAGTAAGCATGGTCTCAAATACAATGTCGCAAAAACGCAGATGATGGTGTTTCGGGCTGATAAGGGCCCGGAGAGGGTCCCGTCGGTTTATTTGGATGGTCAAGTAGTGGAAAGAGTTGGGCGTTTCAGATACTTGGGACACATCTTGACTGAGGATCTTTCTGACAATGAGGACATAGTCCGCGAAAGACGAGCACTGGCTGTTCGGTGTAACATGCTCGCGCGCCGGTTTGCGCGGTGTAGCGCAAGGCTGACACTATTTAGGGCATACTGTCAATGCTTCTACACGTGTCAGCTTTGGGTCAAATGCTCTAAAACCGTGAGGAGCAGTATCAGGGTGCAGTACAATAATGCATACCGCATTCTGATGAAACTGCCAAAGTACTGCAGTGCATCGGGCATGTTCGCCGACGCCAGAGTCCCCGATTACTTCGCCATTATTAGGGCACGTGTCGCAGCGTTTTGGCATCGCGTTCGTTCTTCTGGGAACGAGATCCTCAGTGTGTGTGCCGGGTGTCTGGAAAACCCGATTCTAACATACTGGCTGACGGTACATCGCGACAAAAACAAAAAAGGCTGATTTATTTTTTTTGAAATGTTAATTTTATATGCCTACTTTTTATCTTTTAACCTTTTTAACTGAATGTTTACCTATATTATGTTATCCGAAAAATTTTAATGATCTTTTGTTATTTATATATATATACTTAAAGAATATGTAGTTTTATGGGTTTTTTGCCTGAAATAAATGTGATTTGATTTGATTTGGGGTATAATAGGAGAGTTATAGGACAAGTTGCCAGCTTGCTTCAAATACCTGCTCTATAATTGCCAGCTATTAGGTATTACTTGTGAAGTATTTGTGAATGATCTGAATATTATGTGTTTTTTGTCCAGCTACCAATGGAGATGTCGTTCTCGCTCGGGCTCTTTCAAGAAATGCCGCTACTGTGACAGACGGTACAAAATCCGTCGATAAACCAGTATTGGTTAGTTGCATAATTATACGATTGATTTACATAATTAGGTATTTACCTACCAATTGTTCTTACTTACGTACGCACTTAGTAACTAACTACTAACGTAGGTACACAGTTACACACGCAAGCGGATATCAATGTACGCGCCAAATACCCGAGCAAATGTAGGTAAAGTACCTACGGCCGAATACTGAAATGCTAATCAAAAGCCATCCTGTTCACAGGCTGTCGCTGTCTCTGCTAGCCGAAATAACAAGAACAGCATCAAGCATGTGACTTGAGCGTCACCTAATTTAACTATCAATGATAATAATCAATCCAGTATTCGGCCGTTAAAGTAGGAGAAAATTAATGACTAATGTGAAGTAGTTTAATCATCCCGCAATTTGGTATCATCATCAAAAGCATGTATTAAGTTACCCATCTCTTTATATGGCAGTTTACTATAGTATGGTTCCTCCATGCTAGTACATAATATAGCGAAATTTTATCAGTGCCGTAAGTACCTAAGTATTTGCTCCACTACAAGTTCACATTTATCATTTAGGGGAGGTACCTACTTGTAACTAGCTCCTTGATTTAAGATTTAACCATCTAACATGTTTTTCAGTCCGAGTCCGCTTCAAAATCGCGCGCCACTCGCGCTGGACATAAGACTACAAATTCAAAATATTATATACTCTTATTATCATAAGACGTAACTATAGTGCAGATGCTGAACATTATTCGTAAAATTTACTAATGTATTGTTTTTTTTTGTAAAAGTTTCGGTTCTTTAAGTGCGTGTTTGTTTAAATTATAGTGTTATTTGAATATAAAATTACCTTACATACCTTTGTTTTAATTGATCTCAAAATTTTTGTTTATTTCTATAAATCCTTTAAAAAAATTCTTGCTTGTTTCTCACAAATTGATTTCTTTTTACTTCCTTTGCTTCCGTCCCTTTCATTCTAAGATTGCGATATTATGGGCGTGAAATGGATCTCGTTGCACATGGTCTATTTTATATCTGTGCCAAATTTCATGATAATAGGTTTTTACCTGAACCTGTAAATAAAGTATCCCACGGGAACCGTACGTTTCCTCGCGATAAAAAGTAGCCTATATTCTTCCTCATGGTCTATTTTATATATGTGCCAAATTTCATGATAATCTGTTTAGTAGTTTTTACCTGAAACTGTAAATAAAGTATCCCACGGGAACCGTACATTTCCCCGCGATAAAAAGTAGCTTATATGTCCTTTCTCAGGCTCTAGACTATCTGTGTACCAAATTTAATTTAAATCGGATAAGTAGTTTTGGCGTGAAAGACGGACAAACAGACACACACATTTTCCCATACTAGTTAGTACTACTAATATTATAAATGTGAAAGTTTGTGAGGATGTATGGATGGATGTTTCTCTTTCACGCAAAAACTACTGAACGTATTTTGATGAAATGTGGTATCTTAGTAGTTTAGGCTCAGATTTAAAACAGGCTACTTTTTATCCCGAAAAAATACAGTGTTCCCGTGGGATACTGTATTTACGGGGGCGGAGCCGCGGGCAACAGCTAGTTTATAATCTAATACCTATATAAGGATTGGTAAAATCAATTACAAATACTTCGGGCACATGATCTTCTGCTTATGCATATGTAAAGACGTTTGGGCAGAAAAATAATTGTCATACTCAAACTAAAAAATCATCTCATGTATAGGAGACTCGTCGCAAAACGCAAACTCGGGCGAGTTTGCGTTTTTTTCTTTATATGGGCGATTATTTTTCTGCTTAAACGTCTTTACATAAGCAGTAGATCATGTGCCCAAAGTATTCGTAATTGATTTTACCAAACCTTATATAAAATTTCCATATCACAATGTTAGTTACCGTACTCCTCCGAAACAGCTTTACCGATTTTTACCAATTTTCACGCAAAAAGTACTAAATCTTAATGTAATGTAGTCGTGTAATGTCCAAACTTTCTGTGAATAAATGTCATATTATTACTATTATTAAACGGTTGTTGATGAAATTTGGTATAGTAGTAGTAAAGGCTCTGGATTAAAACATAGGCTACACAGTATTCCCGCGGGATGCATAAGTATATTTACGCGGGCGGAGCCGCGGTAAACAACTAGTACAGTATAAAATATTGCTAATTCTATTGTAGAAAATAATGCAATTTGCAAATGAAAAGTGAAAATAAATAAGTATATATTTAAAAAAAGGCAGTAAACAATAAATTGTGGTCCCATGATTTCCTTAATATCTCACATTTTATACCATCCATATTCCACTTAACCATAAGAAGCAAAGCTTCGGCTATATACATACTATGTTTGTGTATCTATAATTTATATATATCTATGTTATCTGCATTGTGATTTGTGTAGCCTCCAGTGGGCATTAGAATGTTAATAATAATACTTATACCCCATGTCTTAATGCTTAATATTTATTACACATTTCAAATAAGAATAGGAACGTCAATGACCTTTTTCTGTCAAATATCACTTGAAAAGTGAGATTTTCAGAAAAACTTAAGTGCATATAAATATGAATAGTCTTGAATTGAATTTAAATAAAAACGATAAATAGAAATCAATTAACTAAACATAAATTTAACTATCATAAGTCTAAATTTGAAACAATATGGCGGCGACTCGATCCTATTCTCATTTGAATCACACTATACCAACTTTTTTTTTATGAACATTTGACACTAATAAAGCATTAACTTGTGAAACAAATTATTCATCCTTCCAAATATATCCACCCAATCTGTATGCCCGTCTCAGGTCCCACTTGAATATTCGACTGCCCTGTCTGTTACCACCGGCCCCTGCTATTACAATAAGGGGCATTAAGTGTTCAGCGGCATTGTGCGGATGAGCCTCTCTCGCTCCGGGCTGTTTATCCCACGAGAGTAACTTCTGTTTTCGTTCCTCATTCTCTGACGTACATGCACTTTCTAAGAAGCTATCAAATTCCTCATTTATAACAGAGTCTCGAGGTCTGGCATACATAAACTCGCGCATATTATGATAGGACATCCCCGAGCCGAACACTGCAACACCTTCTTTACGGAATTGATACAGTACCTCCCCAATTTTGTAATGCTCTTCTGCATTTTGATTTTCCAAAACTGAAATTTGAATTATCGGTACATCTGCTGCTGGATTGATAAGTAACATAGGAACAAACACACCATGGTCCCAGCCTCGTTTTGGATCTAGTTTAGCATCAATACCGGCTTTCTTTAATGAGTCTTGTATGCGTTTAGCGAGCTCAGGATCTCCAGGTGCATCGTATTTGTACTTGTAAGTTTCTGGTGGAAAGCCGTAGTAATCGAAATACAAATCGTGGTGTTCAGCTGATGATATTGTAACTTTGCTTTCTTCCCAATGTGCTGTCACCAGTATAATGGCTTTTAATTCCTTTAGATTTACGTGTTTCTTTACCTCGTCCCGAAGGAACTGCGTGAGACCAGCACTTTCCTTGTCGCCCATGAGCGGCATGGGACCGCCTCCGTGGTTGACGAACACGGCCGGCGCGAGAACTGCCATCCTCTTTGCGGTATTGGTAAACTGACGTATTAAATTCATAGAAAGCAGAGTCATAAAAACTATAAAACCGACATGAATGAGGACTGTTAATGTATTAAGAATGATCATTAAGGCCGATCTTTTATTTAAACAATAGTAATTATCTCATTACTTGACTCATACAAGCCACGACCTTGCATTCGCAATTCGCATAAATAATTATAGACTAGCTTGTACTTATGTTAGCTGGTTTATTTTCAATCTTATTTACTATAGACTAAAACAGGAAAACCATATAAATATTATTAGTAGACAGAGAATAGTTTCGTAACAAGATTTTTTACAAAATAAAACTTGGATAAAAACCAATGACTAAAGAATTCAAAGGACAGGCCCTACCTATGACAAAAACGTGTCCAATTTATCAGCTGATTATGAGCAAAAAATGGCTGCCGAACTAGAGTTGCAATTATGGGTATCGACAGTATCGATATTTTAAATTTTCATAAGTTTTACAATAACTTACATGTATACGTAAATAAAAAACTTATTTTACTAATGACATTGTACATTTAACTACTTTTATTAATCGATAATATCTTTTAACGGACATCCAAAAAAGTATTCGATGCTGACGATATATTTATATACCACATTCTATTTGTTCTAACTGGACCACTTTCAAAAAAGTTTTTGTAATATCTTTATTAATCATGTAAGACTTACCTTTATTTACCATGGGACAGAAGTGCCATTTCTTTATTGAAGTCAACACGCTTAAGTATAATTATTAGTTAAGGATCTTTTAACTCCTAGGTAAGGACCTAGGAGTTAAAAGATCCTTATACTTATAGGTTATAATATTATAACCTCTAAGGACCTAGGAGTTAAAAGATCCTTAAATATTTATTTGTATACGAGCTGAGCCAACTGTATAAATTGGTTTATGACATGAAATTATACTTTTTTTATTCTTAATTTATGCATACGTAAGTAAAAAAACTTATTTTACTAATGACATTGTACATTTAACTACTTTTATTAATCGATAATATATTTTAACCGACATCCTGAGATTCTATGCTGATTGCTGAGGATAGTTTTATTCTATTTGTTCTAACTGGACCATTTTTTCAAAAAAAATACCTTTATTAATCAAGTAAGACTTAACTTTATTTACCATGGGAAAGAAGTGACATTTCTTTATTGAAGTCAACACGTTTATCTTTTATTATTTAAGGATACTTTAACTCCTAGGTCCTTAGAGGTTATAATATTATGGTTAAATATTTTCATACGAGCTGAGCCAACTGTATAAATTGGTATATGAAATGAAATGGTTTTTATTCTTTATTTAGGGACTTTTGATGTACAGCGTAAGTCAGTCCCATCGTAACCTAATCTTATACATAATGACAAGATGCTTTATTTGGTGAAAATATGGTTACAATTAATAGGTGTTACATTTCTACAGCTTGGCAAATAATTAGTCCTTGTGGCATCGACAGGTGGAACTAAAAACTTTTTGAACTATCTAAGGTGGAATAGAAATAAAAGACAAAGGAATATATCCACTTATATTAAAATGAATAAGTCTATCCATTTCTAAATAAAATTAAGTTTGTTCAAAAACTGGCTATGCTATTCTCTTGACTGGGTCCGGGGATTAATATTTTCTTCTCCAGCTTTCAACCATAATTTGCTTATTGTATCACTTTTCGGAAACCTATAAAAAACAAGTATTATTAGTTTTATCATTTGTCAAATAATTTTGGTCACAACAATATTATTAAAAGCTATCAAACTTATATTTTTAAAACCACATCGAATACATTCAGATTGCTTTTTGAGACATAACACAAATGTAATTATTATGTTTTTATCGATGTAATTATTATTTGTACCTTTATCGATAACTATTACAAACGGTAGGTACAACACTTTTCAATTACGTAAATAAATCTAATGACTTAAAATGCAATTTAAAGGACTGTTCTAATGAAATTTAAGTGGATATGAATATAATAAATGAAAAAATCAAATTCCAACGCAATTATTTCATGAAATGTTTATAGTATTGCATAAAACCGGCTACTAACCTGCGTAAATACAATTGAGGTTGATTTATACTCTTTAATGCATTGCACCTTGCAATATAACATTTAGGCATGTTAATTATCACATTTACAACATTCAAATAAAATTTTAAAGAATAAGTCCTTATAATCTCTTGGAAATTCATAATTAAACAAAACATAAACAACCTTTTGACAGAAGACCTACCACAGTTAATTGACAGTTAATGAGCAAATAATGGCGGATCGTTCCACATTTCGTTAATTGTCAAAGTTTTGAAGTCTAATGTTTCTAAAATGAGCAAAAACAAAAATATTGCTGTTTCTTCTAACATGAAAATTATTGCATTAGATAGAAAGAGACCAAATGATATTTCACCGTCTGTCTCATATTTCCATCATATTTGTATAAGCGCTAGTATGTATAGAACTGTAAGGGCCCCTCCATGTATATACCTCAATGATAAAAACTAATTTTAAAAATGACAATTGACATTTTTTTTTTGTATAATTCGTCCCGAAATGGAACAGGTAAGGTCTTAGACCATACTGCCTCGTCTGTCGTTTGAGGTATTTCTTTGTCTTATTTCTAAATCGTCAAGTCCAAAGTCTAGTCAAAGTCCAAATAAGTAACCAGGGTAGTCAATTAGTCAAGTCAGTTGATTCAGTAAAGTGGTAGACGCTTTACTGAAACTTCTTAGGGAGTTTTGGCGGGAAACCCAATTTAGCACGCATTTTGTAGAATGTATCACTTTTCCACACTAATGCACCTCAACGAATAATTAATGGTTAATATTCCACCACTATCACCATTAAAAACCGAATTAACACGAATTTAGAAAAATAATACAGAAACACAACATTGCTGATCGACTTTTCCGGCTTTGTTCCCGGCAAAACTCTGACAATTGACAAGATAGAATAGACACGTTGATTTTTTGTCATGGCGGTATAGCAGTATAGCACACTACCATTGCCAGTGTCAAGTTAAAGAGGCGGGAAATACAATTTTTATTGCAGTTTTCAACACTGTTTTTAAGTATTTTTAACCCTCAACTAACATACGTAGTGATTTTTTTATATAGGTAACTAACATCGCAGGGTAAATTTTATTTTATCCAAAATAAAAACTTAAAAAAAAGAATGGAAGGTTAAAAATTGCTTCGGTAGGTTTCGGTATGTTGGTAATGATTTTTATTAATTATGATACCATTTTAGTTTTCATTTAAACAAAATCTTTTATATAGTTTAGACACAGAATACAGAACAAGTTTAGTTATTTTACTATTATAGTTCTTAATTTTTTTTTGAATAATTGTACCTACTTTTTTTCATCCTGTAATATGAATCTTTTATGTTTTCTTGACATAAAATTCGTTTATATAGGTAGTGGTTAGCACAGTCATGCTGCATAACACAATATTATGCTCACGGTTTACTTTTTTGAACGAAAAGCGACCTTGAAAAAGGTTTATGATTTATGAACGATTTTGTGAGAAAGCTATGGCAGTAGACAAAGATAGAAATATTTTGTTCGTGTCTTCGTGATTTAGAAATGGCGTCTCTGTGAGTTGTCCTTTTCGCACAAATATTACGATTTTATTCAAACCAAAACAAGAAATATCTGTTTACAAACGGTGTAATATAATTTTCTGTATGATTTTAAAGCAGTATTTATTATCATAACGATCCAATGTGTTAAAATGTGACAATGACTGATATTGGGCGAGGCGTTTCGGTATTAGTCCCCAAAATTTCCGAATTTTGTAATAAATCTTGGGTCAAATTTAATTTGGGCCCACTTTAGTGCACAGTATTACGTTCATTTGGTAAAAATGGATAAAAAGGGTAAGAAGAAAACTGTCATAAAACGGAAAGCTGACGACTCGGCCGAAGGTGAGAAAAAGCCGAAAATGGTAAACCGAGCGAAAGTAGAAGAAGAGAAAGACAAGGTAGAGGTAGTCAATCAAGTAGTCGAAGTTCCTGTGGAGCAGGGACAGCAGATAGTCCACACGGGGCAGTTGGTGGAGGGAAACTTTGAGCAGCCAGTTTTCGTCAATATGAAAGGGGAGCCAGTGCAACTCGGCCCCAACACAGTGATCTTGTATGAGCAGAGTGGTAATCCATCGAACTTCGCGTTCGGTGGCATGTGGACTATGGACTCCTCGGGCCGGATTGTGATGGCAGAAACAATATATGATGTGAAAGGGGAGCCAGAAGAGGAGAGTGCTACTTTTGTCCAAAATACCACAGAAGTTAGCAGTGTAAGTTTTATTTTTTATTTGGATAATTTATGAGACCTATACCTAACCTATAGTTATTAACCAAATAGCCTATGTTTCAGTTATTGCGGATGTACCTTACCTAATACCTAATAATATTAATTAATATTTTTAAAAGTTTTTAACATTATTGACCACTGTATCTGCAGTGAGCTTTAAATTATAATTACCAATTATTAATCATTAAATTTTCATAAGTATTTGATGTTCAAAACAGTGCTTTTGTATTGAAATTTGGAAGCCAACTTTCTTTATATATTGTGTTGTTTGATAATTTTTATATTATGTACATAAGATTCTAGTTTTGGAAAGGAGCATTATGATTAAAATTATATTATAAGTAAAAACCTAATATTTCAGCAACCGGTAGAAGAGACGAGTACTACATATCAGCAGTTTGAACTGAGTAACAATGGACAGGTAGAAGGCCAGGAGTATGAGGTGGCCATCATTGAAAATTCCGAAGATGCATCCAACAGGTAAGAGCATATATTTAATTGTATGCTGTGTTCTATTAGATACTTGAAACAATTTTTGTTATTTCCTTCACTTTCAATTCCTTTAACATCACTTTGATAATTTTCACCCTTGTTCCACATTATAGAGTAAATATTCTATTATAGGTCAAAATAGAAAGGAGTAAACTTTTGTCTAGTCTATTGTTAATATATATGCATGTGTGTGTGTGTGCATATGGGCGAATCAACTTTTACGAGGCCAATTTGAAAGAGGTTTCAAAAAAGTTTTTAAAATTATTTTGTCAAATTACTGATTATTAAATAACAGTGGCGTACGGATAATTGATTAAATTAATTTATTTTAATATCAACAGCGATATCAGATTGCTATTATGTGAGTTTTAACCACATTTTGTTGTTCATAGTTGGAAATTCTCTTGCATTACGTTGTCTAGATTTTATAATTTAACATAGGAATCAAAATTTGAAAGCCCATTGAAATCGATATAGATATTTTCCACAATTAAGGAGCTCAGTATGAGAGGTTTTTTTAAACAAAATCCACATTATTACGGTAATAACTGGACTTTGCAAGTCCCCTGCGTTACTATAGTAATTTAAGGAGTCGTATTTTTCGAATATTTCTTGTTTTGTTAGGATTTGGCTTAAACATTAAATATCTATAACAGGGGAAAGTTAATACAATTATAACTCACCGAGTCATATCCATCAAAAACGATCCTGGTAAACAAAAAAACTAAAATTTGTTTCTATCGGGAACAAGGAAATTGGCCTCATAAAAGTTGATTCGCCCATATGCATGCTTGCATCTTGCGTGCATGCATGTGTTTGTGTCTCCCAAATGGATGAACTGATTTCAAAGGTGATGTAAATCTAGAGTGTTTTTAGTTTACTGCTACTTTATTAGTTACTTAAATTATAAACAACATGTTTGCTGTTAGTATACAATAGGCTGTGTATATTTCAGGCCTACAGAACCACAGCTCATCACAAATGAAGCCCAGCTTGTGGCTCTCGGAGCGGCGGCTGTGCGCTGGTTGAACCAGAAATATGACTATGTTGTGAGAAAACTACAACTGAATTATGGTAATAACTTGTAATTATAACTAGTGATGTGCCGGATCGTTAAAAATGTATATCTGCGGATACGGATCTGAATACGGATATTTGGTGTCAAGATCCACAGATACGGATACGGATATTAACTTTCTTACGCAGTCGGTGTCGGTGCGCGCGACCTTCACACATGTTTCAACTTGCATTGCACGGAGGTTCTTTCTTTTGTTTTGTTTATAGTTTAGTGTGACACTGGACAGTATAGATAACCTTTGTTTAGTATTGGTACATGAGTTTGAAAAAATGTCTACAAAGAAGTAGTGTAATTTGGAATTATTTTGTGTAATTATTGCTGTAAGGGTAAAGGCACAACTGCTTTAAGAAAATCATTTACAAAGAAAACATCCTCAAGAATATTATCTCTATTGAATTTAATAGTTTTTTATTGCTAGTTGTCACGTTAATCAGTAATCACCTATTTAAAGAATTCATCTATAATTTTAAAATTAAAAAGCTAAATAGATCCGTAGAAGATCCGCCAAACTGTAATGGATACGGACACGGATACGGATATTTCTTCTGTCTCGGTATCCGCGGATACTGATATCCGGCACATCACTAATTATAACTATTAAATCTTCATGTCTATTTACTTGTCTTTAACTTGTAGTATAAATAGATTTACATTTAAGATTACAATTTTTTATTGTAAATAATGTTCTAAATACTTAATTTACTAAACTATTTTTAAAATTTTAATTTTACTTTAAAACAGTTATTATATGTATATCATGGTATTTGTAGATGCTGGTGTGAAGCTTCTACACTCGCAGTCGGGGTGTATACAGTGCGTGTACCTCACCACTCCCAGCATGCAAATGGCTTTCAATGCTGTGCCACAATTTTTGTGTATTGAGACAGGTATGTTCTGTTTATTCTGTTTACCCAACATACTACAGTGGAAACCCGATTAATAGGATTATTAGGCATTCGTATGATCGAAGAAAATTGTTCACATGTAATACATAATATTATGTGTTTATTAAAAACAACAAATACATATCAACGAAAATCAATCTGTATGACATTAAGATACACATTTCCAACCTACGATGTATGCACTTATTTAAGTACATACATATTTATATAAATACATATGTAGTACTTAAATAAGTCTCATAATAATCATACTAGCCAACAAAACAAAGCGTCTTCTAAAAGTTATTTTTTTCAACTTTTCCACTCTTACTTACTCCACTATCTAGTTTGCAGGTGTACAGATTTATTAGCACCAGTAATATTATTTACGGTGGATGTCCAGTCGCCGAATCCAATGTACCACTTATCAATGATAAGATATCGGTCGTAAGTTAGGTAGCTGATAAGTTACCAGCTAACTTGCGATCGGTTTCCCGTATAGGATAAGTCATTCATTACTCATTTGGTAATAGTTGGCATGAGCAACACATTGACATGTTTTGTTGTATGCTGTGTATGAATTAAGCATGACGTGACATGGTACTGCTTTACCGGTCGTGATGTCCCTGTTAAAATGTCCCTGAAAATTATAGTGTAAAATACCGTTTATATGTGCCGAGTGCTAATTTTTTCACTAGGCACTTGCAGTGAAGAAGTTCAATTTGTATGGCATACATGAATTAAAAACTTTTTTCAATATTTTACGAGAATTATGCGAACGAAATGGTGTATGAAATTTGACACTGTTAAAGTTTATGTGGAGAAAGGTGTTGAGAAAGCATAGACAAAAATTACATATTTTTATGGGGTATGAGGCAAAAAACCTTAAAAGAGGGATGTTAAAAATTATAGTCCAATTTCGACCACAGGGTGACCTCAAGTACGTTATACAATTATGTATAAAGACAAATTTTTTATAACTATATTTATTGCTAGTAGTAATATTGAATTCTAAGTATAATAGAAATTTTATTATTTTGTTTGTAAAATGTAAATTACAGGTATAGAATTCAATAGTCCCATGACGGGTGTGGTGGGGTCTCCCACGCCGCTGGTCAAGCACAACGTCACTCTGTTCCTAGCCGAGGACGGCAACGGCAAGTCTGTTATAGTTAGCGCAGGTATGTATATTTGAACTACTTTTGCTTTAAATAGGGACTTGTTGAACACATGTTGTTTGACCATGTAGAAGAACAAAATATATTTCACAGGTACCGCAGATAGATAGATAGATAATGTTTATTTGCTCAAAATAAGGTACAATAGGGAATATGCATAAAATATAAAAATAGCTTAAACATAATAATATGATACTAGACTGAAGAATAAAGAAAATGGCGAAAAAAATTTCAATATCTGTTGATAAATGAGCAAGATATGAGCGGTCAAAGTTTGTAATCTATCTCTTTCTAGCAAAACGAAATTTAGTATGAACTTTCTATGAATGTCGTGTTATGTGACGTCACGACACACGTCCGATCTCTCTGTCTAATAGACTACTTTAAACGTTCATATCTTCGGTATTTTTAATGATATCCAAAAACTGATGTTACCATACGGTTTACCAAACAAGATAGATCTATATAAAAAAATAAAAAAAATACGTGCATATTCCCTATTTCCAGGTGTTACAATTATAAATTCTGTTCTTGCTTATTCTGCCTTTGATAAGGTGTGCAAATGTTCATAATATTATTATTTTACAACTTAAATAATAATTAATTAAAACAAAAACATATATTATAACATTATAAGGTATTTTAGTCACAGTATGAAAACAATTTATTGTAAGTTTTAAATAAAAAAAATAAAAAAACTTAACTTAAAAAATTATATTTATTCTTCAGTTTATTTTATGTCTGTCATAATTATTATTTTTTAAATTAGAATGTTGTTGTTATAATGTTATATTTATTATGTCAGTCGTTAAAAATATAATAATAATAGGGAATATGCACGTATCTTTTTTATTTTTTTATATAGATCTATCTTTTTTGGTAAATCGTATGGTAAAATCAGTTTTTTGATATCATTAAAACTAACTAAGATATGAACGTTTAAAGTAGTCTATTAGACAGAGAGATCGGACGTGTATCGTGACGTCACATAACACGACTTTCATAGAAAGTTCATACTAAATTTCGTTTTGCTAGAAAGAGATAGATTACAAACTTTGACCGCTCATATCTTACTCATTTATCAACATATTAAATTTTTTTTCGCCATTTCCTTTATTTTTCAGTCTAGTGTCATATTATTATGTTTTAAGCTATTTTTATATTTTATGCATATTCCCTATTGTCTACACTAATATTATAAAGAGGAAAACTTTGTTTGTATGTTTGTTTGTTTGTTTGTAATGAATAGGTTCAAAAAGTACTGGACCGATTTCAAAAATTCGTTCACCATTCGAAAGCTACATTACCCACGAGTAACATAGGTTATATTTTATTTTGGAAAAAAATAGGGTTCCGTAAAATATTTGGGTTTTTCGGACACAAGGTGTAAAAAATCAACCAGAAAAGTTACTTATTTTGCGTACGCTGCCTAAACTATAAAAGATAGAACCATAAAATGTTCTAATTAATTGTAGATCTTATAAATATCTACAAAAAAGTCCGCGACACACTATACCTATCTATGTCGAGTGAGGCACAACAACCATTTTTTTATTTAGAAATCTTGAATTTTTTTTGGACTACATTTAAACGCGTTTATTTTACTCATGCTATTAATCCTTATCCAAATAAATTATTTCATAACTAAGTACAGTTTATGTAGGTAATATTTGGTCTCTGAATGATTGAAATTGGACGTGTGGTTTTGAAGTTATGGCGAAATTAAAATATGACGATTTCTGCTGCACGGCCCGTTACGAAGTGGGCGTCGCCAAGGCAGGGGTGTGCGTGCGGGGGGAGTTTAGATCTATGGTATTTCATACGATAAAAGTATACCCACCTACTTACTTATTTCATTGAGTTTTAGTAGGTACCTATATTAATTTGTTTCTGTTTGTTTTGACTAGATTTCGCCCGTTTTGTTAGTGGTTTAAAGACATTCTGTAGTATTAGTATCAGTATTGTACCCGTGCGAAGCTGGGGCGGGTCGCTAGTAATGAATATAAGGGTATTCAAAATCAATTTCGGATATTTTGAGCATAATACGATCTACTGCTATGTCAAGATGTTTAGACTAGTGATGTGCCGGATCGTTAAAAATGTATATTCGCGGATACGGATCTGAATACGGATATTTGGTGTCAAGATCCGCGGATACGGATACGGATCTTAACTTTCTTACGCAGTAGGTGTCGGTGCGCGCGATCTTCACACATGTTTCGACTTGCATTGCACGGAGGTTCTTTCTTTTGTTTTGTTTATAGTTAAGCGTGACACTGGACAGCATAGATAACGTTTGTTTGGTATTTATGAGTTTGAAAAAAATGTCTACAAAGAAGTTTAGTAGTGTAATTTGGAATTATTTTTTGTTAGTAAATGATGAATGTGCAAAGTGTAAAATTTGTAATGGAAAGTATTCCCATACGGATAAAGGCACAACTTCTTTAATAATTCATTAACAACGTAAAGATCCTCAAGAATATTATCTGTATTGAATTAAATAGTTTTTATTGCTAGTGGCTACCTTAATCAGTAATCACCTATTTAAAGAATTCATATATAATTTTAAAATTAATAAGGTAAATAGATCCGTAAAAGATCCGCCAAAAAGTAACGGATACGGACACGGATACGGATCTTTCTTCTGCCTCGGATATCCGCGGATACGGATATCCGGCACATCACTAGTTTAGACAGGAAAATAATTACAGGCAAAGTCTTTGCTCCCTCTTCAAAAAACCTGTTTCTGTGATGTTAATGACCTCAGCGCCTTGGAGTACGCCATGTAATAATTTCATTTAGTAATTTTATATATCTTTATAGGTATATCGACGTTGATCGGGGACGACTTGACGTGGCTCCTGGAGACGTTCAAGTCGTGCAACCCCGCGTGGAAGCAGGTGCGCTGCGTCGTCAGCGACCCCACCCGCTGCCAGCATGTGAGTACACTAGCCGTCCATGTTTTTTATAAGGTAAGCCATTACCGCCGCCCATGGACACTCGCAACACCAGAGGAGTTACACTTGTAACTCCTCTGGTGTTGCGACTTGCGTTCCTGGTCCTTAAAATCCCCAATCCCCCTCATGGGCCTCTGTGTCATACGTTTTACCTAATGTTCATACGTATGTTATACGTATAAAGATCCTAATTATGTATCTGTAATTGGTGTCTGTTAAGTGTAACCTACAGCAGTACAAAAGCCCTCATGATAAAAATAAGAAAATAATTTTTTGGCGTAAACGTAGTACGTCCTACACTACGGCCGCTGTATCTTGACGGGTCTGAACATAGGCTCTGCGAACTTTAGCGCATGTACAACTCGTGAAGAAAATTGTTATTGTATTATTTTTATATACCTATGTACTAATAAAATTTCCCTAATACAGTTGACCAATTAGTACAAATAAAATAAATACGAAAACACTTAGAAACAGTTATTGCGCAACCTTCTGCGCGAAGTTCAGACTCGCCAAGATACATCGGCCGTATTGTATGGGGTGTGTACAGTGGGCCTATCACGAACAATGGATAAAAACGTATACGTAACGTTAGGCCCTGTCATGATTTTCATGAAATTCTCGTTCGATAATGGATAACGTTATGAAAACGTTTGTGCTAAGCTCACAGAACGACCACTACGACTGTCATTTCCATAGAAAAACGAAGATTACCAATGGCCATTAGCAACATGGTTTTACTGTTCGTCTTGTATTATAGGTACTTTTCGTCATATTCGTCCAACATTTTAATCATCATAAGACAACAATAGTTACAAAGGACGTGATCTTCCAGAGCGTGTGCAGCGCGTTCCCCGCGGCGCACGTGTCGTGCAGCGTGTGGCAGGCGTCGCGCGCCGCCGCCGCCCGCGTCGCCGCCGACAGCCGCGACCACGGCGCCGCCGTCGCCGCGCTCGCCGCCGACGACGTCGCCGCGCGCTGCAAGACGTACGCGCTCGCGCTGCTGCGCGGCGACCACACGCCCGCGCAGCTGCAGGTGAGACGGCCCTGACATTTTTATATCCACAATTGGGTAATTGATAACATTTAAAGAAAATAGTTTTTGAAGTGAAAACTTTTTTAGCGGCGTTGTGCACTTTTATTGGGATGGGTAAAAACTGTTAAACTCGCGACAATTCACGTGTCCTGATCGAAAATTCGTAAGGACCTTTGACAAGCCGGCGGGCCGGCGTCGTTGTGCACTAAGCATGTGTCGTTCGTTCAATTTCCTCGAACGAGATCAGTACTGATATATTGAGTTATTGACTCGTTCAATCGAACCGTTCAATGAACTGAATATAACTTCAGTTCCATCACATTATACCCAAAGTTATAAAAATATTCACACCATACCTTTCCTACTGTATGACGTCACATTGTAGCAAACGACTTTTGCTTGAAAATAATGATTTTATTTTAATTTGATCACAAAAAAATTCAGTCAAGTGGGAATAGGGTTATACCATAATTTACCAGGAAGATTTATATTGTATTAGCGTGACAACTCTATAATCATGTGTCATAAAACCTGAATTTTTTGTTGTTATATAAGGTATAACATTCTCAAACATTGTAGGTTCTGAAACGCAGCATAATTGGCACGGGCGCCGGCACACTGCGGCTGTGGGAGGTGCTGACGCGGTCGGGCGGCGCCATCGCGCGCCTCGACACCTGGCTCGAGGCCGACAACTACACCAACATCCTGCACAAGGTGTGTGTCGTGTACCGTAGGTGCTGCAGCGCTGGACAATGGCACGGGCGCGCGCACGCCGCGGCTGTGGGAGGTGCTGATCGCGCCATCGCGCGATATAAACCATTGTTTTATTTATTGCCATCACAAAGAATGCTTTCATCAACTTCATTTACAATGTTATAGTTTTATTTGTTGGCCTGCAATTTGAATTTAGGGCTTGAACTTGAAAAAATTGTCTCCTTTACCGGCATCTTCTCACCTCCAGGGTCTCGAGCGGCTGGTGGGCAAGTTCACGGGTCTGGTGCGCACGCAGCTGCAGCCGGAGGACTTCGTGTCTCTGTTCTTCAACGTTGCCAACCAGCTCGAGGATGAGAGGCGGAGTTTTGCCATCAGCAAGTTGAGGGTACGTTGCTTTGATTCGCGTGATAACATATACCTAATTTTAATACATGGAGCAAAATAATTGTGTTCAGTTTTACGAAAATTATGCAACCAGAGGAGTGTGAATTTTGCCACAGTTTATGTGGAGGAAGGTGTGCACAAAGATTATATTTTACACACTACCTCCGATTAAACACACAGTACTGTGCGTTTGAGAGATACAATTTTGTTAGACATTGACATTTGTCAACGTGTTACAAAATTGTACAATTGAACGGATCGCGTTGAATATTGGCACGCAGATAGTTATTATGACGCAGAAGTCATAAAAAAGGACTTTCCGAAATACGTACCGCATGGGACTGCAATGCGGTAATCCTTATTGCATTCCCGTGGAGTATGTATCACAGAGTCGCGCGCAAAAGTTAGTACAAACATAAATAGCAAAATATATTTGTTCCTTACAGGATACAGAGACGTTGAAGCAGTCACCAACTGATACGATCACGCAATACGCATACAACCTCATGAGCCATCAGACGAAGCTCGCTCAGCGGTCACTGGACGATCGAGCTGGCAGGTAACCACATTTATACTTATTAAAACAAAACTGTAGTGTCTAAATTAATGTTATTGGTTGTTTGGCGGAAAAAAGCGCTTGATAAAAATTGCTAGCGCTGAAAAAAAAAACGGTCGTCGAATCGGACACTAACGTCAATTATTGAAGCTATTATAGCGCTAATAAAAATGGCGTGTTTACGAGTGCTTTCTAGCGCTTTATTCCGCCAAACCCAGCCAATATATTATGTAGTTCGGTTTTAAGGTTACCTTCAATTGACAATAGAAGATATTTAAAAGTACAATGTTGTTATTTTAATTTTCTATACACAATATTCAAGATTATGCTTGTAATAGGCTACTTGACACATTTAATTTCATACATTGAAGGAAGTACTTCCTTTAGTACTTGGCTTAGGAAAATGTATTCTAGCGATATCATAAACTAAAAGCCTAAGATTGATAAATAAAGTTGATTTAAAAATACGTATACGTAATATGTATTTTTTTATTTTTACTGATGAAAACACCTCGAAGTAACATCCAGCAAGGATGTGACGACACAAACACACTAAACACATACATAGTAGTGAAACGGAATGGCACACCGCCATTTTGTCTGAGTGGACGGCGGTAATAGTACGAGTATGACGTCACAGCACAGATAATCTATCAACCAACATGGCGAATAGTGTTTTCGGCGATTTTTAGAAAGTGAATTTATAAAATACTTTTTTGTGTAATGGACATAAATGGACATAAAACAGCCTATGAAAGTAATATATTATTAATTATATAAATATATAGAATTATTTATCCTTGTCAACGGCGTGCAATATTTACCTCGCGTCGCGTCTTCAAGAGTCATACGATATCAGGGTATATAAGGGCTGCGACACGATATCAGGGTTGTGGGAAAGTGTGGTGGCAAGCCCCAAAGGGAGATCTCCGACCGAGCGAGGTGCTATGCTCGGTCAGGCCGAAGCCCACTGTAGTGGTTTTCAGGTGTCGTATATATGTCGCCGATCGTAGAAAACTTCGATAGCGCGATTCAGGACTGTGCGCTGATTGGTCCGCCACAGGGTCGTAACTCATTGTTACTATGTACCATATTGAAACAATAAATTAGACGCCCTCTGTGGCTCAGTTGGTTGAGCGTGTTGGTGCTCAAGCCGGGGGTCGCAGGTTCAAATCCCGCCGAAGGAACAAAAAGTTTTTCTGTGTTCCTAGGTATGTGTATTAAATATGTGTATAAAATAATAAAAATCTTAAATATGTGTATAATATAAAAGTATTAAATATATTTCGTTGTCTGGTACCCGTAACACAAGTTCTTCGAGAACTTACCACGGGATCAGATTGACGTGGTGTGAAGCGTCCATAGATATTATTATTATATTATTATTATTATAAATTAGACGCCTTAAATACTGTAATAAGCATACCTGTAAACGTCTCGTCAACAGACGGCACAGCAACGCGGCAATCTGCAAGTACGGCACGTCGACGCAGGAGTGCTCGTGTCTGTTCAGCAAGGTGTTCCGCCTGCCCTGCCGACACATACTGATGCTGACCACCGAGCTTAAGGTACGATCCTCGACGTTTTTCCTACAGTATTGTGGAGTATGTTCAGTTCACTGAATGAAAGTCCAATACCACCATAATACGATGTCACATCTAATATAGTGTTGGAACTTGGTAGGAAATAAACTAGTCGCAAACTTAGAAACACTGTTTATTCGGGCAGAGTGACACCCTCTTAACAACCGTTACAATAATGCCCCAATAATAGATCTGCGCGGCCTTTTATACTAAAAGTAATCAGTTGACATCCTCTTAATTACAATTTACAATAATTTATAATTAAATTATAGTAATGTATATTTTACATATTTATAAGAACTAAATAAAGAATAATATATTTAAATAATTATCCAAATTAAATCAGCAGTTATATCGGTAAGCAATAATTATAAGTGTGGTCAATAATGTCCATCTCAGATCCGCTTAGTATTTCCAGAAGTTGGTAACAATATAAAATTCCCGTGCCATAGTGTTCGACGACACCATAGGCGTAGCCAGGGGTTGGTTTAGGGGGTTCAAACCCTTCCGGAAATGGGCCGGCTGGTATACTATATATACAGAGATCTGACCCATATATAGAGGCGTCGTTAGAAATGTTGTTATTAGTTTGGCTTAAGGACATATTATAAAATTCAGCACCGACATTCATCTTTAGGCTATTGATAGTATTTTTTCGCATTACAGTCTTTCAGGGTTTAAGGCTGAAAGGGATAAAAACGTAAGAAAAATGAGGGCCCTTTAATCAACCCCCCCCCCCCCCCCTCGCGAAAGTAATGTACTTTTAGTCGTTTTATTTCCTTGAACACCCCCGAAACTAAAACCTGGCTACGCCCATGGACGACACACTCCTCCAAAAAAAAAAAAAAAAGACGGCCGATTCTTATGGATTTTTTTTTTGCATATTCGATAGGTCTGTGAATCGGTCGTAAACTATGTTTTCAACCTAAAATGATAAAAAGAATATATATGGGAAAACGTTTGCCGGGTCAGCTAGAATTATATATTAATTGCGGGTGCATGTGTAGCATATATTGCGGTTTTGGACACACTACCTTATCCTAACATATCCAAAATTGCCACCAGCAAGGTGGTATAATTTGGTATAATGATTTCGTCGTGGTTGATACTAAGATGTTATGGGGGTTGCAACGATGTGAACTAAACAAAAATAGGGGCAAGCTCAGATAGCTCTGATTTTAAAAAAAATAATAAGTAAATTTTAGAGTAAAAATGTTATAAAAATTTAGGACAGTGAGAGTTTTTATAAAATATATTATTAAAGTGTAAAAAATAATTAGTACTAAATCATTCCATCGTATTTTTTAAAATAATTATTAAAATGTAATATTTGATAAGATATTATAATATTTGACAGTTTTTTTAACCTAAAGTACTTCGTCATGGCCCGAAAATGTTATGTATAATATATTCCTATAGGTGAAGACCCACATCCCGTTCGAGCCGCGGTGGACGGTGCAGCACTGCCTGTTCGGCTGCGAGAACAACCCCGCCGCCGGCGCCGCCAACGCCACAGGTCTGTTGTGCTCCTAGTAAATAATATACATGTATTATATTAAAAAGAGGTAGATATGGTATTGCCCGTAAAAAGTGAAGTGGCCCGCTGTTGGCCAATTTTTGTGTCAGTGTGTGTCGAGCCGGTCGACAAGTAGCCTGGCTTAGCCTGCGGTTTGTCCTGAGGGGCAATTCTGCTAAATAATACCTGCATTAATACAATTACAATCAAGTCCCGATACGCTTACACTCTCAAAAGGTGTTTTTATGAACGTTAAACCAACGTGAAACACGCTCTGATTGGTCGAAACGTCATAAAATCCGTTCATAGTAACATGTCGCTACACTTTAAATCCAAACAAAGTAAAATTAAGTGTACTTTAAATACGAGAATTGAGGTTCTGCTTAATATTCTTTTTCAATTTGCGCCCAACAAAGAACAAATAATGTATAAAGCATTTTATCAACATACTACCTTTTTCTCACATTTTCCGTATACCATTACTTTACGGAAATTGTTTCTCACTAGCCACACAAATCACTATCGTGCAGTCAAATAAATATTACTGTATTTAAACTCTGTTTATATCGAGCTTAGAGAAAAATGGCCGTAACAAGTTTTATACTCACACTAGAATCTACTGACTAAGGAGTTTCGTGCGCTAAAGTGAATCCCAAGGGACTCGCGATGAAGGGAAGCTATTCCCTGCAAACAAACAAATAATTCAACATACAAACAAATAAATGTTTCCCCTTTATAATATTGGCATAGAGTATAGATTGATAGCCACTCTAATGCTGGGGCCGCACCTGCGCCTATCGTCCGAATGTTATGCGTGGCGAAGCTTCGTACGTTTTGTACACTAAAAAGTTATCGCGATAAACCTATGGTCATATTAGCGGCTTCGTTATTTTTCACGATATATCGTGCAATAATCCAAGATGGCGTCATCTAGGCGTTTAAATATGGGCGACGACGACATTCTTTACTTTTACATGTGTGCTAACAATTACATAATGCATTTATTGAAATCTAAAAAGAAACCCAGATTCCATTCCAGATTTTTTACTATTTTTAATTTTATTCAGATGAATTCTGTAATACGCCGTCAAGGAATCTTCTTCTTCAATTCTTCGATAGTCGTTGAGTTTTCTTAACTTAAATTACTTTTCAAACGACGCCATGCGTCAGCCACCAAATGCTTTTTTATGATTAATATTCTTTGGATCCCATATGATAGGCTCATTTTCATTCACATAACACATCCCAACAAGCAAAATCAGTACTTGAAGTATTCTCCAACACTACTTTTTCTTGTGCTTATAAGATACTTATAGTTTACTACATTGCTGGATTTGGGTGCAGTTATAGGAGCATTGTTTTCTTATAACTCTCTTATGCCGCGTCCGCACGTTTGCCAAACCTCGACAAGCTCTCACAAATTCAAACGTGCGGATAGAGCGTTTGCCTTGGTTTGTGTAGGTTTGCAAGAGCTTGCAGCCGTTCCGATCGAGTGTCGGTTTTTTGACACAAATCAAAGGGAATTTGTCGCAAGCGCTTGCGATGCATCCACACGTTTGCGCGCGCTCAGTCTGGTTTGTGTACTGGAGACGGGCAGACGTGCCTACGCTCGCACAAAATGCGTGGTGATTGGTCAAATAAGACATCTTGTTTTTTCTCGAATGTTATCAGTCTGAACCATGCATTTGGGACCCGAAAAACAAGCATAATTATTGTATCTAAGTGTATAATACACTTAGATACAATAAAAATCTTAAATATGTATATGTCACCATAAAATTGTAAAAACCGTTAGATTGTAATAAAACTAGTGAAATTGTAAAATTCCGATGGACTTTGGACGCGAATATTCTGCCTATAATTTAACACATTATTTTTCGTAAGATTATTTAAATATATAGTTATAAATATTTCGACATATTTTTACAATGTCGTTAGTTATTTTACAATCTAACGGTTTTTACAATTTTACGGTGACATGTATAATATAAAAGTATTAAATATATTTCTGTTGTCTGGTACCCGTAACACAAGTTCTTCGAGAACTTACCACGGGACCAGATTGACGTGGTGTGAAACGTCCATAGATATTATTATTATTATTATGAGAAAAAAGTAGCCGATGCGTGGCTAAGTACATTATTGAATAAGCCACTATTAGGTTTTTATGAATTTGTAACTTAATCCACCATCTTCTTTGCCGTTTTTTTTGTTTGTTTTTATTTATGTATTTTTTTACAATAATAATAATAATAATAACTCCTCACACCGATTTCGGTGACGGTGGCTGCTTTTATTGAAACCAGGCCAGTTACGCAGGAGTATTTTTATAGTGCCCGAGTGTGTGCGCAGTACAAAAAAGCACACTCTCTTTTACTCTCATAATCCCAGTGCGGGAATCGAACCTTCGACCTCCGAGTCGAGAGCCAAGCTCTAAGCACAAGACCACGGAGGCTGTTGTTTTTACAATAAAAATAACTCAAAGCAAATGCTATAGCCGATACCTACGAGCTCAACGTCCGTCATGCTTGCCTGTTCAGAACACACTAACTCACTCGCAAGCGTGCGGATGGCGACGTTTGATTCCCTTTTTCAAGTCAAGCGTTTGTGGAGGTTTGGAGTTTGCGGCAAATGGCAAACGTGCGGACGCGGCATTATAATCAACTTATAGAATGTCAATTAGCCCTATAGTATACTTAAGGAAGCGCAATTATTTCTGTAATGTTCTGAGACTACTCATTTTTAAGTACAAACTCTCTTATTAGTCTCTGACATAAATATCTTACTCAAGCAATCTTGTTTGTAATGCTCTATTAATATACTTAGTTAAGTTATTAGTTATAAGGATATTTTATAAACTTTGGTTATTGCTTGTGATAAAACGAAATATTAAATATGTAAGTATTCTTCATTCTAATTTATAGTAACTGCATAACGTTAACACTCGTAATAATATATATACGATGTGGGAACTCTACGGGGAAGTCATTTTTATTGTAAATGTGGGCTAAGATTTGATTAATTTTACAACGCGCTTTGAAAACTAGCAGTTATAGTATTTACAGTTATAATTTTTCAATGATTTTTACAAACATTCGCCATTTTCTTTAAATACTCTGCGTTGAGTATGTTAAGGCGTGACTCCTGTTCGAAACATTACACAGAAAACATGAAACAAAAACATTTGTTTTCATACACAAGCTGTCTCCAGCTACAGAAAATGTTTTTGATCGAAACAAAACATTTTGTCCAGACACGATCTAAGTTCCGACGAGGAAGACGTATTAGCGCTCGCAGTTTTAGTGATTGTAGGTGTAGAATCTAGGAGAAAAGAGGGGTTCTGAAAAGGCCACTTTAGGTGTTTCATAAAAGTATTTTTTTAACTCATAAATATGTGCGCCATTTTACGCATTTCTATTGAAAACTGACAAAATTGGTGTTTTTTAATTAAGTCAGCCATATATTATGAGCGATCACAAAAACAAACACAAAAAACACAACAAGCAAAACTATAACCCTAAAAAACCTGTACCTAGCTGTCATGTGAACGATGTGAACACTAGGTAAGAAATAAAACATTTCTTCCCCTCTCTACCCGCGCGGGAATGTTTTCCGTCCGTCTCCGAAAACAAAAACATTGTCTATTCCTAGACAAATGTGTATAGCCACGCCCCAATGTTTCGTGTTTTCTGTGTAATGTTTCGAACAGGAGTCACGCCTTTATAGAACAATTTTAAGTAAATTAGTACTTATAGTAGTTTCGATTAAGATACATTTCCTCCATATTTAAACAAGTTTAGGGTTCCTCATGTATTCGGACTACTTACTAATTTTTCAATTTAATTGCTAGAAAACAATTCCATATCTATAATAAACTGATAATAAACTATTTTCTCAGGACAAATTAGAACAGCTAGAAGTATAATATTTATTAATGTGTGTAATGTGTCGAGCTCGCGAACGGACGCGCTCCGCGTTATACACATGCAGCAAATATTAATTATTTAATTAATATTTTCGCGAATCGCGCGGCTGATTGCCGCTGCACGTGATCATGGCGCTCGTGGTCAATGAGTTGCTGGCGTTTATCCAGCATGCCATCGACACCATGGACGAAGTCAGCATAATGCAGATCTGCAAGTCTTCTTTCACCAGCGAGGAGATTTGCGAAGGCAAGCACTTGCTGTACGAGACGCTCGGCCAGAGCGCGAACATGCCATCGCGACGGAGAGATGGAACCGAAAGAAGCGTGCAGGACATCATCTCCCTGCTGAAGCAGACGGATCCGGATGAGGTGCCAGCTTTTGTAGCGAAAAATCTGCATAAGCTGCCGCCTGTGACACTGGACCACGTCGACGTCGTCAGCCTACTGAAGGACATCATGTTCCTGAAGGAAGAACTGGCCGGAGTTCGAGGTAGATTGCATGCATCAGAGTCTACCATAAGTGATCTACGTAGTGAATTATCACAGCTAAAAAATGTTAATTCAATATGTAGGTCACCTGACGCAGCAAACGTCACTCGTCGTCGAGGCGCGCAGGCGGTCACGTTTAGCCCGTCAGCATTATCCGACGGGTCAACGAACATCGTTGCTGCCGCCCCCGCTGCCCGCTCCCCGCCCGCTAAGGAGCCGGTGCCGAGTTACGCAAGTGTCGCCGCTAGCGAACCCCCGCCACCTCCCCCGCGTTCGAAAAACAAAGGGAAGAAGGAGGCCCCTTCAAAAGAGCGTCCTCTTTCTAAAAAGGACCGAACGTGCGATGATGACGGGTTCATCAAGGTCGAGAGGAAGAAGAAGAAACCCGTCGTCCGCAACCATCGCGGCACCGCACCCGGAGGACCCGAGCAGCTGTTGCGGTGTGAGACTCCCGCGACACCACTGTACGTGTCCCGGCTGCATTGGTCCACGACGGTCGAGCAGGTCGTGGACTACATCAGGAGCAGAACCAATTTCGCCTTGAGGGTCGAGCGGTTGGAATCTCGTCATAGAGTGAATTTTAGTTCTTTTGTGGTGAGAGTTCCAACCCATCATTTACCGACCTTCGAGAAGGAGGAGTTCTGGCCGATTGGAGTCGCCTACAGAAGATTCAGAGGACGACTCCCGAACACTTTGCGCCCCACGTCGCAGACAATACGTGTTTAGTGTTGTGTTAGTTATATAATATAATATAGTAATATGTATGTTAGTCTATAAGGTATTTATAATATGGGCCTATGCAGCCCGAAATAAATGGTATTTAATTTAATTTAATTTAATTATCTGATTGATCAAGTAGCTTATAAGGTTGTTTGATTTTATAACGCTCTGATTAAGCACTATTACGTTTAAAAGAGTCTTAAACAAGACAGTAACGAGACTAACTTATAATTATCTTCGATAAGAGTGTTATAACATAATCCTTTCTTACAAAATGCTACTATAAGATTTCAAGACTATTTAATCTTTCTGCAGACAATTATAGGATACATATTCCTATTAGTGGTTTATAAGGTAATCTTGTAGTTAACTATAAGATTGAGTAATAAAAACAAATGCTCTTGAGAATATATACGCTTGTGAAATGTTATTATAAGTAAAAAAGTCCTATAACTGTTTTGTAAGTGGTCGTGTAGCAAACTATAAGACTGAGATATAAATCCTAATGCTCTTGAGTATGTTAGAGCTTATCTTATGCTATTATAAGAGACACAGTCTGCACCAATGCCTTAATAAGAACATTATAAGAAGAGGTAGACTTATAATCTTTCGTTATAGGATTACTTTGCTTGTTGGGATAACACCATTTCATCGCTCCACTCAATTTTTACGCATTAAAAACAGTCGCACAGCGCGCGTCTTAACGAGTTGAAAACAAACACGAAAATGAACGACGCTAATGCGACCACGCAGGGCGAATTGTTAGCGCGCTAAAACCCTTTGACGTACCGCCACCCGCGCGATAACGAAGACGCAACCCGAATATTCGCCACGATACCCGATAACGGCCGGTCAGATTTGCGTGTATCGTGTCATAGCACGAAGTTTCGTGACGATAGACGCAGGTGCGGCCCCAGCATAAACGAAAAGTCTTCGAATTCAGTTATTGTCTTTTATTTTTCTTTCATCCTTCTAGGGGTAGATTAAATACACCATATTGTTAAATTTACAATTTAATTAATGTGAGTGCACTCACACATTTGCTTGCAGGTTGTGGGTACTTTTTCGCAGGTTATTGCTAGATATAATACTAATTAAATTGTATGTTATGGATTTCCGCAAAGCGATGCCTGATTCTATTAACAATATTAAATGTTTAAGTTGCATCACTGAGCCTCAATTTCGTCAATGCAACGTATTGATACGAACGTTTAATGCTGAGCTTCGGTTTAAGGTCTATCTGTCCTGTTCTAACGTTGAATGAGAGAGGGAGATCAAATGTGAGTTTAGCGATAAGCGCGCTTAAAGAAGTTTGGTGAAATCGGGGCTTAGTAACTGTGATGTTTATGTAGTTTATGTAGTAATGTAATGCGACTTCCAGGCAACAGCGGCGGGTTCATGGAGCAGGTGGTGATGGAGACCGCGGACGGCCACCGGCAGGCAATACAGCAGGCGCCGCAGATACACCAGGTAAGGTCAAAACCAGAGGCGTATTTACCACCTCGTTTGGTCGAAGCGCCTCTATGTACCCTCGCGCCCCTAGGCACATGCCTAGTTTGCCTTTAGGATAATCCGCCACTGGCAAAACTGAGCAGTGACAGCAGCGAGGTACAGCGATGTTGGCTGTGTTTGGCGGAAAGCGCTCGGATGCGCTCATAAGCAAAATGGCGGATTGTGTCAGCGATATTGAAGTTAGTAAACGTGTCCTGACTGACAATTTATATTTCAGCGCTAGCGTGTGTTGTCAAGCGCTTTTTTCCGCCAATGTTAGGACCTATCCACATCACC
This sequence comes from Glaucopsyche alexis, assembly GCA_905404095.1. Classification (NCBI taxonomy): domain Eukaryota; kingdom Metazoa; phylum Arthropoda; class Insecta; order Lepidoptera; family Lycaenidae; genus Glaucopsyche; species Glaucopsyche alexis. The sequence goes on from FR990044.1 coordinate 30,304,207, forward strand.
ATACCGCCAATTTGACTTACTTTACATAAGTTATGTTTGCATATTTGGGTATGAAGTTTACCCAAAATATCAGAAATGTACATACCATATTTTACATTCACTTTTCAAGACCGGAACTTGTAAATGATCAACTTTTGTTTGTTTATGGCAACGGTAATCGCTTAAAAATTTAATAGAAAATCGGGGATAGTGTTTTAAGTTATAAGTAATTAATCAAAAATTATATATTTCAGGTGAGCGGCGTACGGCAGCAACAGTACGTGCTGACGGCCGCTGGTCAGCCCGCCACGCCCGTCTCACAGGTCATTCCGTACTCTTCTCAATACATACCGTACAGGTTATCGGCGTGCGGCAGCAACAGTACGTGCTGACAGCCCGCCACGCCCGTCTCACAGGTCATTCCGTACTCTTCTCGATACATACCGTACAGGTTATCGGCGTGCGGCAGCAGCAGTACGTGCTGACGGCCGTGAGGCAGCCCGCCACGCCCGTCTCACAGGTCATTCCGTATTCTTCTCAATACATAACGTACGCAAGGGAAAGATTGTTCGCAATACAATGATGTGGGCTTTTTTACAATGCAAAGGTGTTGAAAGCAATACAATGATGGTATGTGCTTGTGCAACCTACATTTATTATTCCAAAAATGATTTTTTGTATTTGTTCTTAAAAATAGCACACAATTCTTTGTTTATATAAACAGCATACAATAGGCTACTTGACCTTGTTTTTATTTTTATTTAGGTCCTAAACGCTTCATAATTGTTTAATTACCCACAAAAACCTACAAAAAATATTTTAAAAATACACTTTTTAAAAACCGCCGAAAACACAATTTGACATGTTGGTTGATAGATTATTATCAGTGCTGTGCCGTCATACTTACATCCGTACTATTTGTAATCTGTGCTAAAGTCCGTAGTAGTAAAATGGCGGTGTGGCGTTCCGTTTGACGTTTTGACATAAAATTGAGTAATTATTAGAAAGTTAAGAATTTTAGAACAAGCATGGAAAAGAATACAGGAAAACCATTTTGAGCTAATTCAATAGGTATAGCATGGAATTAGAGGAAACAAAATATATAAATAATGATTTTATAAGATGTCATGAACTATTAATTTATAGAAACGCGTTCCATTTTCCTACTACATATGTGCTTAGCGTATTTGTGTCGTCACATCCTTTCCGGAAGTTTATACTTTGATGTGTTTTCATCAGTAGAAATTAAAAATCAAAAACGCATTTTAAAATCAACTTTGTTTATCAATCTTAAGTTTTTAATTTATGTTATCGCTAGAATACGTTTTCCTAAGCCAAGTACTAAAGGAAATACTCCTTCAATGTATGAAATTAAATATGAGTCAAGTAGCCTATTCCTTGTTTACATTTGGATCAATTTGGTCTGAACAGGTTATAACTATCTATATTTGTGCAGGTAATATTCTGCGGCGGTGGCGTGGGCGGCGTCGGTGGCGTGGGCGGCGTGGGGGCGGTAGGCGGCGGCGCGCCTGTCATCACCTCCGTGCTGCCCGCCGGCGGCGCCGTGCTCACGCCGCACCACGCGATGCACCACTAAATGGAGAACCGATACAGCCAGACACTGACAGACTTCGGCAGACCCCGGCAACACCAGAGCAGACAGCAGCAGTCACCACAAGACACCCAGAGATTTCCAGACTGCTCCAGATACCGGCTGACAACACCTGACATTCTAACGCTATAAGACACCACCAGAGATTGCCAGACTGCTCCAGACACCGGCTGACAACACCAGGCATTCTAACGCTACAAGACACCACCAGAGATTGCCAGACTGCTCCAGACACCGGCTGACAACACCAGGCATTCTAACGCTACAAGACACCACCAGAGATTGCCAGACTGCTCCAGACACCGGCTGACAACACCTGACATTCTAACGCTATAAGACACCACTAGAGACTGCCAGATAAGCTCAGACGTCGGCTGACAACACCAGGCATTCTAACGCTACAAGACACCACCAGAGATTGCCAGACTGCTCCAGACACCGGCTGACAACACCAGGCATTCTAACGCTACAAGACACCACCAGAGATTGCCAGACTGCTCCAGACACCGGCTGACAACACCTGACATTCTAACGCTATAAGACACCACTAGAGACTGCCAGATAAGCTCAGACGTCGGCTGACAACACCAGGCATTCTAACGCTACAAGACACCACCAGAGATTGCCAGACTGCTCCAGACACCGGCTGACAACACCTGACATTCTAACGCTATAAGACACCACTAGAGACTGCCAGATAAGCTCAGACGTCGGCTGACAACACCAGGCATTCTAACGCTACAAGACACCACCAGAGATTGCCAGACTGCTCCAGACACCGGCTGACAACACCAGGCATTCTAACGCTACAAGACACCACCAGAGATTGCCAGACTGCTCCAGACACCGGCTGACAACACCTGACATTCTAACGCTATAAGACACCACTAGAGACTGCCAGATAAGCTCAGACGTCGGCTGACAACACCAGGCATTCTAACGCTACAAGACACCGCCAGACACTGCCAGATCGGCTCAGACGCTAGCTGATAATATCAGGCATTCAAACACTCTAACAGATACTCTTCTACACATCGCCAGGCACCACCAGATACTGCAAAAATCTGCTTATTCACAGCCGCAACTTACAATAAGTTGTCATTGTGTTGGAGTTTAATGTTTGAAAATAATGTGGGTTTGTAAGTTGAAATGAAATTGATGCATAACAATACTGCTCTATACAGCAAAAGAGAGACTTTCAGAAATTTGATTCATGACAAATCTGTAAAACTCTTATACACTAGTATATTTTGTACAGTTTTATTAGTTAATAAGAAGTGTAAACTCGTAAAGGAAGTTTTTAAATTGAGTTTTAATGAGGCATAATGTAACGTTTTTAATTTAAAAACTGTACCTAACTACCTAGGACACTCAATATATCAATGTATATTTGTTGAAATCAATTTTTAAGGCTGATTTACACTCGCCATGCGAGTAGATCATGGGCGGATGGGTATGCAGTTGGCGTACAGTTTCAACTCTGCGTGCACCAACTGCAATCTGTTCTTCTTTCTAGGCTCGACCCCATTTAAGATCTTGTCCAGAAAAGGCGAATTTGGTACCTCGAGCCATAGAATTGCCGCGTAAAGAGGCCGGATAGCAAGCAATGATATTATGTATAAGAGTGTATGGACGTTGGAGAGACGTGCAGGCTGACTCACATAACCTAACGTAACGGAATAGTAAATAGCTAATAAAGTAATTTAGCGTAGCGAGTGTATGGGATTATGCTATAGGTGACTTTTGTAAATACTATCTCACTATAGTACAGTCAGATACAAAAATGTGTGAAATGTGTATGAATTGTGAAATGATCTGGCCTGTAAAATGTTAGTCTATAGTCTATACTAATATTATAAAGAGGAAAAGTTTGTTTGATTGCATTGAATAGGCTCCTAAAGGACTGGACCGATTTTCATGAAATTTAGCACAGACAGTAGACCACGGGGAAGGACGTAGGCTACTTTTTATTGCGGAAAAATTTACGGTTTCCGCGAGAGACTTCCTTTTGCGTGCACGAAACATCTAGTGAAATATAATTATTGCAATTTTTTCTTCTCATATTAATTTCTTATCGATTTATGACAATGTATTTTCCTATAAGATTAATCCCAATGTTGTATTATTTTGAACATGTAAATTTTGAAATGAATATAGAATGATTTACATACATGTAATATTATACTCTATACATGTGTCGTATACACAATGTTTTGGCGCGTATATGGTAGAATGTAGTAATGGTGATCAAAACATTCACTTGGTTCGAAATATAGGTATACTTGTTTACGTCGTTTGGGTCCGAAGGTATGATTGTTTTGTATTTTATATTATAAATCAATTTTGTATCCGACTGTACCATAAAGTATTTAAGAAATATATTGTTTTTTATTTATAACAACATTTGTTATTATTAATTGTATTTCGTCATCCCTTATAAATTACGATATTGGTAAGTGCAAAAAAAGGTTTTATTTCCATATATAGGTTACAAAGTAACACTTATGGACGTCTTAAAATAGCCTTCCGATCTATGCGGACCCGCAACCGCGACCAACAAACCAGCCAATCAGGTTCTTTGGCCACGCTGAAGTACCGGTTGCCGGGTAGTCGGTCGCGAAGTGTGTGGACATGTACACCTGTACGTGTGAGCTTTCGTATCGTACCACCAATGATGATAGAAACTCCTGACGCGTAACTAATAATAATCCATGCACACGAGAATTTACACACACACTTATTAATCTAGCAATAGGTGATTAATAATTTCTTTGGTTTTTTAATTGTCCCTACTTGATGCCTACCACCGGTGCGAAATGAGATCATGTTTCATAGTGTGCGTTACCGCAGCCAGATCTTGTGGATTTTGTTAAAATCTTACCTATGCTCAATTAGAGCGTTGTCTCCTGTAATTGAGCGTTGCATTTTCATAATTTGCTCCTTTGTAGTTTTCGAGAAAAACTCGAAAAACAGATATGAAAACGTTACTACAGCCAGAGATTTTTTTTCTAAAGGATATTTTAAGAAAAATAATATGCAGATAATTAGAGCGTTGCATGGTGTAATTGAGCGTACCAAAATTTCATTTGTAGCTTGATCCGTTATTTATTGAAAATCCTGCTGGAGTAACGTTTGGCGATTTCTTAAATCTCGAAGACTGTTGGGTGCAGATGTACAATTTTTGGCACACGACTTCTCCCAAATGTGCTTAAATTTGCTCGGCAATAAAAAATAATACACCCTTTAAAAGTTTGTTGATATTTTATAAAAACTACTTAGCACGTTCTAGCACTTTTTAACAGGTCTAGAGACCTGTTTCAAATTGCATATTATAGTTTACATCAGTCTTCAATTGAGCGTAAAGTCTTATCAAGACCCTTAAGGTAGTTATCTAATTATGACGAAAATTAATTCAGAAAAGTGCATAATACCAGCAAGATCCTATAAAATCGGTATCTTGTGTGTTTCCTATTTCATAAGATTCTGAGTTCACGGGAAGTAAACTGCTGTGTCTTTTGATTGCGTTGGCGTAGAAGTTTGATGTTTTCACATCTATAAGGGGCCGTCCATTAATCACGTGATGTTTTAACAACTTTTTAGACCCCTCCCCTCCTGTGGGAATGGATAATTATAAAAATAATTTAATAATCCAAAATGGCGGCGATGTGCTTCGCCACCCATCACGTCTCGTACTCGCGGAGGCAAAAAGTGGCCCGCTTCGCTACGTTGAATGTAAGAGGAGGAATAGAAGGTAGGAATGAAAGTGGATGAAGCGAAACAAGTATGTAAGGATCGTAGCAAGTGGAAAGAAGTTGTCTCTGCCTACGGGAAAGAGGCGGTCTCTGCCTACCCCTACGGGAAAGAGGCGTGATTATAATATGATGATGATGACCTACTATTAATTTATGCAATTAAAAAAAATAGTCGTGTAGCCTATTATTGGCCCAAGTACACTGTGTTAGCCACCCATCATTTATACACAAAAATATAATTATGTATCTAGGAGTATAAAAAAAATAAACAAAACTCGTCGAAGAATACGCAACCCGAATTTTATATGAATGTGTAGACAATAATTGAGGTAGGGGGCCAACAATTGCCTGTTCGGGGCCAACAATAGGCAATCGGACTAATTTTTTTTATTGCATAAATGAATAGTACTCTTAAATATGAGTAACTTCTCAGAAGAAACCGTATATCAAAAATCAATATTTTCAAAGGTACAGCGATTTGTATAAAAAATTTCGCGAGCCTCCTAAAAACGCTCCATACTAAAGTCGACCTACAAATGACGTCACTTGTAGGTTATAGTATATGAAGTAGTATATGAAGTATATGGCCGCAGGAATATATTTGTAAATATCTCCGATATTTGTGCGTTTAAGTTCATACTTACCATAATGAATGTTTTTGTATATGATGTGAGTAAACTAATGATGAAGGTTTTGTTTACCAATTTCACAAAAAAAAAATTTTTTTTGGTACTTTTTAAATGTATTTTATTAGTAAACTACACATAAAATAATATATTTTTTTACATTTACCAAGTAGTAATGCCTCAATATTTCTGAATATATTCATGAAACTAAATATTTCAGATGTAGTCCGATCCCGTATTGGTTGTTTATAGTGTCCGACCGAAAGTTCGGTTTCGGTTTCGGTTTCGGCCGAGTTTCGGCCAAAAATCAAGTTTCGGCGGCAGTTTCGGTTTCGGCCAAAAGTGGCCGAAACTTTTGCCGAAACCGAAACTGATTTCGGAAGTTTTCGTGCACGCTCGCCTAACTTCGTTTCTTGCGGCAACGCTTTGACAACGCAACTGAATTTGAAAACATAATTAAAATCCCACCAAAAACATTCTGTAAAAAACTAGCCAAGTCTCGATGGAGCTGCTTGTTTATCTCTAAATAGTAATGAAATCTAGACTAAGTCGTGCCAAGTCTTACACCCGTATCATTAGTTGTTTCCTCAGATCCGCCTCGACTCAACCTCATATGAGGTATCCTTGAGAAGTTCCTCGAGTTTGGTATTCTTAAACATAATTTCTACCTCAGCTGTTTTCTCCTCCAGTAAGGTTGAGTGGAGATATGACATCATGGAAAAATATATTTTTTTATGTTAACACCAACAGTAACCATTAAAACTCGATCCAAATTTTACAGAATGATGAATATCTATGCGCTATATAAATTATACGGAATTTCGTAAAGGCAGTGGCGGATTTTCGTAAAGTAAAGATCCAAAAAATTTTCAATGCTTATCTTTAAATAAGTATGCCTCTGTAATTACGTAATTGCTTCAAATAATTCCACTCAGTTTGTAAAAAGAATTGATATAAATGTCGGAAATAGACGCTCGAGGGAGCCTTAAGGTACGTCCTGAGGTTCCTTATGTTTGACAGTTGATTCCTCGACTCGCGTAAGGAAATTCCTCAAGTCGAGGGAATTTTGTTGAACTAATGATACAACTTTCGTGGATTGAGGTTGAGTCGAGTGGAGGAAATCTCGAGGTAACAACTAATGATATGGGTGTAAGGGTCCTTACTGCGATTTATTTATTATTATAGTTAATGTTGTGTGACTTGGCCCTTGAAAATTCTTTATACGTTAGAAGTCAATTTTGTTTACACGTAATGTTATATCAGATTCTGTTGTAACTACCTATGTTTGTTAAGCGAGATAATAGCCCATACTGGTATTGGTAATTGGACGCTAGTGTCTTATTTTAGGCTGTTGTTGATTGTATAACACATGTATTGGAGCAATGGTGTCATGGAGCCCCTTTTGTACCCTTGTGTACTCTTCAACGGCCAAGTCACACAACATTAACTATAATAATAAATAAATCGCAGTAAGGATCCTTAGACTTGGCACGACTTAGTCTAGATTTCATTACTTTTTAGAGATAAACAAGCAGCTCCATCGAGACTTGGCTAGTTTTTTACAGAATGTTTTTGGTGGGATTTCACTTCTTTTTGTAGAAACGTAGGAATATTGATTTATTTTACTAGATTTTAGTGTAATTTGTTTATTTAATTTGTGTAATGTTCGAGTAGAATAAAGTTAATTGTTCGACTATTTCTTGTTGTAAACTTGTAAGTATAAGCATAAAAGCCAGTCTAGTCTTATCCAGAGTTTTCCTTTAATTTTATTTTTATGCGTATTAAAAGCAGAAGGGGAGGCATTCGCCCAGCAGTGGGACGCTACCGGCTAGATTAAATTAGAAGATGTGTCCCACTTCACTGGATTTTTGCAATGACAGTCAATTTTTTTATGTACCAATAGTAGAAGGGGACATTGCCATATCTCTAATCAGCTGAGACCAGCTGAGGGTTCTTCATCAGATAATTCAGACCTTCGATTTTTGACATCAAATGAAGTGGCCCACCAAGTTGAATATTTTTTGTAAAGGCAGTATGTCGATCTCTAATAGTTTGGTTGGGCTCTTGTGTTTTCTAATAAGGGTCACCAGGTACTCCAGATCTTCGATTATCCTAGTTTTTATAGTTTTTCCTTTATGTGGCCATTAAACCCTACCTCTTTACCAAATTTCAGCTCTCTGAGTTTATGGGAAGTACTAGTTCCATTCTGATGATCATGAGTGAGTGACTGGGTGAGTGTCATAAATGCGAAACTTTGCTTTCGTTTAACTTCGGAACTAAATGACCTACAGACATAAAATTTTGGATTTTAAGTATGTGATTATACTTTACTGGATGACGAAAATTTCTGCGTTCTGGTCTTATCCAGAGGTTATCAAATAGGGGCCTGAAAATGCGGCGAAATGGTTCCAGTAAATAATGGTACGGCAGTGTTTGCTTCGCGCTCGACTTGGCGGGGGCACTGCCGTGCCTCCAGATCAACGTTCTGGTCTTATCCAGAGGTTCTCAAATAGAGGCCTGAAAATGCGGCGAAATGGTTCCCGTAAATAAAGTGGTACGGCAGTGTTTGCTTCGCGCTTGACTTGGCGGAGGCACTGCCGTGCCCCCAAATCTATTATCCTAGTTTTTATAGTTTTCCCTTTATGTGGCCATTAAACCCTAACTCTGTACCAAATTTCAGCTCTCTGAGTTTATGGGAAGTACTAGTTCTATTATGATGATCATGAGTGAGTGAGTGAATGAGTGAGTGTAATAAATGCGAAACTTTGCTTTCGCTTAACTTCGGAACTAAATGACCTACAGACTTGAAATTTTGGATTTTAAGTATGTGATTATAGCTTACTGGATGACGAAAATTTCTGCGTTCTGGTCTTATCCAGAGGTTCTCAAATAGGGGCCTGAAAATGCGGCGAAATGGTTCCAGTAAAGGATGGTACGGCAGTGTTTGCTTCGCGCTCGACTTGGCGGGTGCACTACCGTGCCCCCAGATATAATTAATATTTTTTAATATTACATTAAATAAATGATTACAACAAAATTAATATACCGTGTTTCCATTTCATGTCCTAATTAATGCAGAGTAATGGATAAAATGCACCAAATTTCAGTATTTTAAGGAATTTTCTACTTGACCACGTGAGTTTCGGTTTCGGTTTCGGTTTCGGCCGAAACTGAAGCCACAGCCGAATGTTCGGTTTCGGTTTCGGTTTCGGCCGGAAAACCAGTTTCGGTCGGACTCTATGTTTTACCCTATAATATTATATTCTTTGATGCTACTGCTCTACAGCTACGGTCTGCAAGACTGCTACGGCTGTCTACTACGGCGTAGCCGCTACGCAGGTGCTACGGTTCTCAACCAACTTAAGGGTCCCACGGATGGTCGAGCTCCCATACAAACGTAGTTTCGTTTTCATTTTAAAACGGTACAACCAAACTTCACCAAACTTTGTACACATAATTCAATGCATCATATCTAGTCTTATAATTAGGTTTGGTTAGAAAATACTAACCAAGAACGAAATAAGAGCGAATTTAATTTCTGTAGGCAAAAATTAAATTCGCTCTTATTTCGTTCTTGGTTAACATTTTCTAACCAAACCTAATTATAAGACTAGATAGTATGCCTTAAATTATGTGTACAAAGTTTGATGAAGTTTGGTTGTACCGTTTTAAAATTAAAACGAAACTACGTTTGTATGGGATGTCGACCGTCCGTGGGACCCTTAAGGCTACGCAGGTGCTACGGTTCTCAACCAACTTAAGGGTCCCACGGACGGTCGACATCCCATACAAACGTAGTTTCGTTTTAATTTTAAAACGGTACAACCAAACTTCATCAAACTTTGTACACATAATTTAAGGCATACTATCTAGTCTTATAATTAGGTTTGGTTAGAAAATATTAACCAAGAACAAAATAAGAGCGAATTTATTAATTTAACGAAATAAGCCTCCAGCCTCCTCCTTATTTCCGTGGGACCCTTCCAAATTAATGTATCATTGTAATTCTTAAGTGCACGGTAGTCGGTAAACAATTAAGTTTTAAATAAATAGCATTATGTGTATATGTTTCTATTTGTATAATATTATGTATAAATTGAATTTGATTTTTGTCCGGCGACACCCGTGACCCTTCACCCGCATTATCCTACAGCTATATTAATATTATAATTGTGAAGTTGGTGAGAATGGATGGATGGATGGATGGATGTTTGTTACTCTTTCACCCAAAAACTACTGAACGCATTTCGATAAAATTTATGGTATGGTAGTAGTTTAATTTCAGCAGGGCAATTCTGCTAAATAAATCCTGCATTAATACAATTACAATCAAGTCCCGATACGCCAAAACTCTCAAACGGTGTTTTATAAACGTTACACCAACGTGAAACGCGCTCTGATTGATCGAAACGTCATAAAATCTGTTCATGGTAACATGTCGCTTCACTTTCAATCCAATCTAAGTAAAATGCAAGTCTACTTTAAATACGAGAATTGAGGTTCTGGATTAAAACATAGGATACTTTTTATCCCGAAAAAGTACGGTAATCCCGTGGGATACAGTATTTACATGGGCGGAGCCGCGGGCAACAGCTAGTTATAGAATATAGCAGCATTTCCCGGCGAGCCGACCACGCTGCGGTGTCCGCTGCACGCTTGTTGCCTTCTTGCTGCACGCCACCGCCGCGCCGCGGCCCACACACCGACACGCCAACGTAATTGGGTCAGAGATCAATACATGACACTATTACAGCTTTGTTACAGTTTTTGTTAAATAATAAAGGCCGTTTAAATTATGAATGATGAAATTGTTTATTTCTTAAATGGCACACACATTTTACGTGAAAAAAAGCCGTCGCTTTTAGCAGACGCGAAGCAGGTTTTAGTTATGTAATATGTATGTTCTAAAATACTTCTGTTATAAAGCTGCTGGTGCGAGCCTCGTGTGGTCGCGAAGCGTTTTCTGTAAGAAATAAAATATACTGATTTAATTACTCGTACTTAAATAAATAAAATAAATAAATAAATAAATAAATACTTTATTCCCATTTTAATTCATACACTACCATTACATTTTAATTAAGAAAAAGAAAAGAGAGAAAAAAAAAATAACAAAAAAGAATGAATTAAACTAAATTAAACTCTAATAAATATCAATTATTATGGCAGTGCAATGACTCAAAATAAGGAAAAGGGGATCACTCAGGTTATGACAGCAACAGTCGCCGCTATCCCTGGTCTTCCGTGATCCCCTGCCCCCATCTTATGTTAAAAAAAAAAGGTACAAAATATACAAAATAAGACAGTAAACAGCTTAACAAAGAAAAATAAGAATAAAAAATTCTACTGATCATTACTGTTATGATAGATGTAGTTCATAATTATGTATAAGTATGAGTATGGCGCCTAAAATTTTGACCCTTCCAACATCAACCCCCATTTTTTTGTTAACCCCCATTTTTGTTCTATCTTAATAGAACAACCTCTGTCGGGAACAGCTAGCAGTAAACTATTTAATATATGTCAAGGAATGCTCAATAATTTAATTATAGTAATGTTTATATTTGCATCTGTAACAAGTAATGCTTATATTTGAGCTTAAAGTTGGTAATATACCTTAAAGCTCGTAGCGGCGGTGAAAGATTGTTCCAAACCTTGCTAGCAACATGTCTAAAACTTCCTCTAAACGCGGCGGAGTGGTGAGGTTGAGTGATTAGCAGATAGCTCGAGCCCCTAGTAGTCATGGACAGTTTTTTGTCTCCAGCCCACTGCAGTTTACCGTAAAGGTAGGGAGGTGTTTGAAGCTTTATGACCCCAAAAAGAAGCGCAGCAAAATGTAGCTGTCGGCGATAATCCATGGTGAGCCATCGCTCGTTATTTATGTACGGAGAAACATGAGTTCTAGGGGGGATGGTCAAACAATATCTGGCGCATGCATTTTGAACTTTTTGAATTAATTTTTTAGATCTAGACAGAAGACATGGCCCAGTCACAACATCCGCATAATTTAATTTAGAAAGGACCAAAGATTCACAGATCTTTACGCGTAATTCTTTAGGCAAGAAATTTCTTATTTTGTACAAAAGTTTTAATCTATAAAAGCAATTGCTAACTGACTTTACCGTGTGCTTCTCAAATCGTAAATTTTCATCCATAGTAATTCCTAAATTTCGTGCTTCACTGACTCTTTTAATTTCCTCATTTTTGATATTAATAGTTAAGTGATTATCACAGATCTTTTTTACCTGATTTTTTGAGCCAAGAACCATATATTTAGTTTTGGATGGATTTATTACCAATGCATTAGCTTCAGACCATTCAACTATTCGTCTCAAATCATCATTTAGCCAGCCTAAGGCTTTGTTTAGATTACGTAGTTTAAATGACAGGTATAATTGAATATCATCAGCGTATATATGAAATTTACAGTGTTTTATGTGTTGGGTGATGTCAGCGCAGTATAAGCTAAATGTTTTAGGCCCAAGAACAGAACCTTGCGGCACTCCTCTGTCGACACTACAAGGTTCCGACTGTAAGGGGACACCATGGATATTCCGAATTTCAACGACTTGAGATCTATTTGTGAGGTAACTAGAAAACCAGGAAACTGCACTATCATCAAACCCGTAATATCTTAGCTTGGAAAGTAGCAAGGGAACATTTATGGTGTCGAAAGCGCGCGAGTAATCAAGTAAAACCAGAATAGTTCCCTCGCCTTCATCCTGGGCACTGAGTATATTGTCAACAACGTCAAGAAGTGCAGTTGTCGTACTATGGTTTTTACGAAAACCTGATTGTACCGATGGTAGGATATTATTATTTTCAAGGTACTCAGTTATTTGTCCGCAAACCACCTTCTCAAGTATTTTAGACATACAAGGTAGTATGCTTATGGGTCTAAGTTCTTTTAATTCAGTCACGTTGTCTTTTTTTGGTATCGGTTTCACTATTGCACGATGCCTTACTGACTATCCTTTAGTTCATCTTTAATTAGGGCGTCACAGACAGCTAAGATACTATAATATTTAATCTTAAGATACCCCAATGTATGAAACTATATATAGTAGATATTTCTTAGCCATCTGTGATAGTTTATACAAACTGTATGTAGCAAGCGATATATTTTATCTTAACATAAAATATCGCTTGGTTTATCGCTCTGTCCGTCCGTTTGTCTGTCTGTCCGTCCGTCCGTTTGTCTGCTTATTCCGGCAGTTTGTTTGAAACGGCTGGACCGATTTTCACGGGACTTTCCCTGGCTGATAGCTGATGTTTTAAGTTGTAACTTAGCTACTTTATCTTAAGGTTCCGTTTAAAAGGGTTCCGTTTCCGACTTCCGTTAGTTCTACACAAACGAAGTTGCGGGCACCAGCTATTTATACACAACCGGACCGGTCACCGGACGTAATTTAAAGTAGCTTTTGAATTAGTAATTTAAAGAAAATCTATTGCTAGTTGATAGCTACGGAAAACTTCTTTATGACATATCCCGACATGCTTTTGGTTAGATTATTTTAATAATATATATTAGGTTGGGGAAAAAGTTTATTTGCATTTTATATAAAAATTCAAAAGGTTTTTTTATAAAGTTTATTTACAAGTGACTAAAGTATATAGGTGCCATTTTGTTCGATAACTTTTTGCCATCTTGTTGGTAGGTACATGATCCCATTGCTATAAAATTTTTGGGGCTTCTGATGAAAAAACTGCGACAAGTGGTTTTGGCAGTCCTCTTGTGATGTCAACCTGACACTGCCTAAGGAATTCTGCAGCGACCGAAACAGGTGGAAATCTGAAGGTGCAAGGTCAGGACTATACGACGGATGCATTAACACCTCCCAGCCAAACTCCCGTAATTTTTTCTGAGTGGCTAAAGATGTGTGAGGTCTAGCGTTATCATGGTGAAAAACCACACCCCTTCTGTTGATTAATTCCGGCCGCTTTCTCTCAACTTCTTGCTTTAATCTCATCAGTTGTTCGCAGTACAGTTCAGAATTGATGGTCCTGCCTGGCGGTAACAGCTCATAATGAATAATGCCCTTCCAATCCCACCACACACACAGCATCACCTTGTTGCGAGTTAACCCGGGTTTCGCCACAGTCTGTGAAGCCTGACCGGCCTTTGACCACGATTTTTTTCGCACGTTCTTGTCGTACGTGATCCACTTTTCATCACCAGTTATCAGCTTCTTCAAAAATGGTTCGGTTTCATTACGTCGTAATAAAGAATCACAAATGAGTACACGGTTCATTAGGTTTCTTTCAGTGAGCTCATGAGGCACCCAAATATCGAGCTTTTTTGTGTACCCAGCTTTTTTCAAATGCGCCAAAACCGTTTTGTGGTCAATCCCCAGTTCTTCAGCTACATCGTAACTACTAATATGCCGATCTTGCTCCACTTTTTCAAAAATGGCAACAGTTTTGTCCGTAACAGGGCGACCAGAACGACGTGCATCTTTGATATCAAAATTTCCGGATTGAAAACGCTTAAACCAAATTTGCGCTACTCTCACAGATACTGCATTAGGTCCATAAACATCACAAATTTTTTTCGCGGCTTGTGTTGCATTTTTACCTTTTTTGTAATAAAATTTTAAAATGTATCGAAATTCTTCATAAGAATCACTCATTTTAACAATAAGAAAAACAAATGAAAATCTCAAATTTACCTAATTTGAATTTGGAATTGTCTTCTGTAAAATTAAAACTTTTTAATGATACCAAAATCAGCCAGATACAATTGGTATAGCCCAAGATATTTTATGACAAGTTCATACATACTATAATGCGAAAAGACTTTTTCCCCAACCTATTATAACTAAGTACTTACTTAGATAACTAATGTAAAAACTGATCACATTGCATAAAACCAATGATGTGATGTTTGAATGAAAATGTCTGGACTGGTTTGACTGAAATTTTAGGATCGTTCAAGGGCTAAATGAATAATTATCTAGTTATTATAGAAGCTTTTATAAGTGTTACTTACCGCTGCCTTTTTTTTGCAATGAGTTAATATTGAGTAAGTATTCGACGAGGAAATACACAATTTCGACGAAACTGACGAGACTCGCGCCGAGGAAAAGACCAGCCGCGCCGCCGAAGGACACTGCAACAAAATCCGTTTTTTAAAGCGTCTGCGAAGTGCGTGTATGTTTAGCAATTTTATGTGCAATATGTATCGGTTCAGCCGTTTCAGAGATTCAGACAGACAGACGTCTGTCTGTTTGTTCTAGCTAATCTCTGAAACTGCTGGACCGATTTTCACGGAACTTCACTGGCAAATAACTGATGTTATAAGGAGTACGAGTAACTTAGGCTGCTTTTTTCTTAGGGTTCCGTTAAAGAAATAATGTTCCGTTCCAGTTATTTATCCGTTTAGTATCAGCTAGTGTTCCATAATAATAGGTCGTCTACTTTTACTAGTATAGGTCGCGCAACGAATAAGATCTTTCGACAAAAGTAGAGGGGGTATGCGCAGAAGTCAGTTTTTGGTTGTGTTTGGCGGTAGCGGGCTCGGGCGGGGAGGTGTGGATGCGCCGAACGTATGCCGAACTGGCTGCCGACACGCTATTGGTACGTTAGTAGTATATTCTTTGCTATTGGTCACATGCGCGAACGATCCCCTCCACTTTCACTGAGCGCTCAAAAACCGTTGCGCGACCTGTAGGTAAATGTATGCCTAATAAATCTATGCCTGTTTATTTGACTGTCATATTTGTGTCACATTTCATGCGAATACATTAAATATAGAGTTTTTGCCTTGTTCGCGGTGGAGAGGCAACGATATCTGGTGTTAAGTGGTTGGAAGATCAGCCACTCACCGACCAGGTCCTGGAAGTGGAAGACGATCTCGCGGGTGTAGCGAGTGCGCGGCGCCTGCACCGTCACCCTCAGCGCGCCGCGGTTCTTCAGCGGGCCGCGCTCCCTGCACAGGTCACAGACGCATTATTAACAGGGCCTCTAGTCAAGATGCATTCGATAATATCGACGAAGTTCGAAAACACAATATATGCGATTTGACTTAAATAACACATCGCAAGCGATATGTCACCTGGCGATGACATAATATGTCAAATCCCATACATTTTTGATTTTTTAGATTTCGAAGTTCGCCGTCGAAATTATCGAATGAATCTTGACTAGAGGCCCAGATGTTTTTATACTCGTATCACCTTTTATTGGTAAAAAATTTACACCACGGATACGCTAAACCATGCTGCTGTCTTTGTCTAATACGTTGGAAAAGCCACTTGATAGTCATATACATGGATTATTATCGTATTCGTGGTGTAAATACTTTTATTAACATCAAATCAAATCAAATTATTCATTTAATAAGGGATCGTGCGAATATAAAGTATATTGCGGTCTTTTTAATATTATACATCTATGATTGCGGCATATTTAGAACCTCATATAGATGGTAGATAGAAAAGAACTCGGATATGTAATATTACGTCGATCTTGCTGTTAATGAACATACATAGGCCGTAGGTTCATCTACAGGAGTATTTCCCAAAGTGGGCGATAACGCCCCCTTCTGGGCGCTGGAGGCCTAGAGGTAAGGGCCCAGAAAAAATTAGGTGGCGCTGATGTGAGTAGTATTATTATTGCTCAATGTTGGTTATTATTGGTTAATTTTGAATAGATAAAATATACTCTACAGGCGAGACTAATATGTTATTAAGGTTTTTAAGGTGAACAAAAAAATGGGGGAACCTCTTATCTATAGCAAGGTCGGCCCTATGTCCTAGGTTCTTGGTCCTAGAGCTCGGGGCTAAGACCATTCACAATAAGGATCTCCGTCTGTTATTCCGTAGCCGGGGATTGAGATTAAGCGTCGTTATGCCTCTCGTATGCCTACCTTATATGCCTTACTTACTCCCCGCGTATGCCTGCCTTATGCTTCCCATATTCATCGCTAATGGCTATAACAATTTCATCAGTAGTTTATAGATATGTTTACGGTAGGTATGACTTCTTAATTAGTCTTTGATATAAGCTAGGCTTAACCTAGCGGCTAGCCACCAATGATAATTATTATTTTAGGATTCCGTAACCCTTGCATTGGGTAAAAACGGGACCCTATTACTGAGACTTATCGCTTTATTTTAGGTATAGGAGATACAGCATGGTGACAGACACGCCGTATCTTCTTAACCGCGATAGACAGTTGAAATTATCACAGGTGATGTATTTCTCTTGCCTCTATAACAATAACTACTAAAAACAGAATAAAATAAATATCTAAGAGGGGCTCCCATACAACAAACCTAAGTTTTTGCGTTCCTTCATGCGTCAGTCCGACTCGCATTTGGCCGGTTTTGTAAGTAGCTAAAGTTATTATTAGGCATAGGTACTTATATATCAATTTCCATGTCTTTAGCTGTAGTAGGTAAATTGTGTTAGGTACTCATTATGTTAATCGATACCTATTAGTAACAAATTAATCGAACTCGTTATCTTGTGGAGAGTATCTTATCACTACTATGATTGTTATCTATCTAGTACACATGTATTTTAAAATGTCTGGTGCTTTAATGTAGCTGTACTTATCTAAGAATATTACTATTTACTACATCTTGGGGTTTTATAAAGCTCAAATTTTTTGTTCCACTCTGAAATGCTGAATTTACCTATTACTCTTAGGGCCGATTTTTCAATAATAATTGTCAGATAACTCTTACCTGAGGAATAATGTGACTTTGACAGATTTTTTATGAATAATCTGTCAGTCATATATTTATTCCTCAAGTAAGAGTTATCTGACGATTGAAAAATCGAGCCCTACAAAGTAGAATGTAGATCTAAGACTCGAAAACTAGGAGTCAAATTTTAGAAATCAGAAACTAAGTATAATTTATCGTGTAGGTATAAATAATTAGGTACCTACAGGTTTCTTACGAAATAGAATTATATTAAATTACTAGCTGACCCGGCAAACGTTGTTTTACCATAATATATATACCTATAAAAAAAAATAGATTAAGAGTTATGAAAGATTCTCAGACCTACCGAATATGCAAAAAGATTTCATTAGAATTGGTCAAGCCGTTTCGGAGGAGTGTGTCCCCGAACACTAAGAATTTTATATTAAGTTATATGTACCAAATTAGACAGGTAATATATAAAGGTAAATTAGTTGTAATATGAATAAGACGCTTCCTGAGTCTGGACTCAGTACTCACAGGATCTGGTCATCATTGGAGGTCTCGTGGTAGACGGAGTCGAGGCACTGCTGTGCGCAGGCGCAGCGCACGCCGTCGAATGTGGCGAGCCGGTGCGCGTGCGAGGACAGACACCACATTCCCGCCGCGCCGCACGACGGTTCCGCGGGGGAGAAACCTCAACACCGAACACGTGGGTATCATACGATGGTAGGCCAATCATCATCAATGATAGGACTTATAACTCTCCTTGGTTAAGCTTATTCTGATGAGGCTAGTCTGCTCAGACACGCTGTTTTTCTCAGCTACTTCACTGTTAGAGCGTCTGTATTAAAGTTGGTGTGTAGTAAGTAGGCTGTAGGAGCTTTGTGGACTGTGGCGGTGATTTAACACGTCAAGTCAATACTATTGTATAATATTATAACGTCATACACAAAAGTAACTAAATATAGCAGTGGCGAAGGCTGGTTCTTTTTCAAATGGAAGCCCTAGCCTGGGTAATAGGTAGGGATTTGGATGAGGGTCTTCAAAGATAAATTGTAAGTGAAGAATCGGCTTCACTTCACGGAATGGAGTTGTAGGAACTCCACGCCACTAAAATATAGGCCTCTTATTATAAAACTACTTGTGGGTGCTAGCTACGATACCTTCGTAGAAGTAGTAGAAGGGTTTGCAGCCACACAGGCGCAGCGCCAGACGTGCGCGGCAGTCCCTCTGGCACGCATTAGTGCTGTATACCTGTAAGTCGATTCTGCTAATTACTTTAACCTTTCATTAACATACTTATTTTAAATGCAATCTCCATGTGTTAAAACAGCAAAATGGTATTCTGTGTACAGTATTTGTGCATTTTAGAGAGGAAAACGTGATGGTGCAATGTTTTGGTGGGGAATTGGGGATTAGAAGAACTTAGCTATAAAAAAATTTAACATTATACAAATTAAAGATAAGTGAGATAACTCCCCCACACCGATTTCAGTGACGGTGGCCGGTTTCATTGAAAACCAGGTCAGTTACGCAGGAGTATATTTTATAGTGACCAAGTGTGTGTTGCGCAGTAGGTACACAAGAGCACTCTGCTCTTCCTTTACTCTCATAATCCAGTGGGACGGATAACCGACACGACTGGCGAGAGATCCGACTTTTTACATGCCCATCCGACGATCCTTTCTTGTCAGACAATCAGGTGATCAGCCTGCATTGTCCTAACCAAACTTAGAAACACTTTTTTGTTGTTTCAATGCGGGAAACTAGTCGAGAGCCAAACCACGGAGGCTGTTAACAGATAAGTGAGAACACAATATTGGAAAGTAATACATGAAAATGTAACAAAACCTAGTTGAACTAATTTACTAGCGCTATATTCTTAACCTCTGTATGATGTTATATGGCCGTGGCAGACCACCCTTCACCTGTCTCCCGGGGCTGGTAGGCTCGTCGGTGTAGAGGCAGCTGCGCCGGGACGACGGGAGGTCCCGGACTCCGGGGCCAGCCCTGGTCTCCGTGAGGGTCAGCTCCGTGAACCGGCTGAGCGAGGGGAAGATGTAGGCCGCGGGTGTTGCCACGTCAGCCGTGTCGTAAGGCGAGTGCACATAGTACTGAAATCGTCAGTTTTATTTCAAATTCAAAAAGTTTTATTTCCATATAGGAATATCTTAACATTTTTAATTGCCCGATGGGTGAACCGGTGTAAAACTCTTGCACGGGGCCATTTTTTTGAAAAATGGAAAATTGTTATTTAAAAAAATATTTCAACAATGTAAATTAATATAATAAACCTTATCTATATAATATTAACTAAAGTCAGTTAACACTTTAACTAAGTAAGCCTACCTACTGGGTCTCGTGGTTGCGGGAATTTTTTTTGGAATAATTGTAACTTAATGCTTAGATACAATAGTAATTATAGCGCTAGTCTTTTAGCAATCAAGCTAAGTCCTAACCAAATGGCGGTGGTTAAAAGGCGATCGTTTAAATATTATGTTAATTGCTAACTCAGCTAGGTTGATAACCGACCTGATTTTCCAGGATATGTCCTGGATTTTACAGTGTCCTGGGCTGTCCTGGACAGTTTTAAAGCTACGTCCTGGGTTTTTAAAGCGCCGCGCCCTGATCAAGTCGTCTATTTTAAAATTTGCGCGCCACTTTTACAAAATAAATATTCTTTGTAACTTAATTTTATTCAAATACTTTTATGAAAAAATATGATTATTAGCATTACAATATGTATTTCATTTAACTTATCAAATGAACTGTTCCAACCCTTCTACTGCATCCTGTTTTTAAACTGAATTTGAAAACTTCAAATCCTGGTTTTTTAACTTTGGGATTGGCAACCCTAGTAAAAATTATCAATTTATCACAGAATGCTACTTTTGCTCACATTAACGACTTTACTTGTCTCGAACACGAGGTAGCAGCCCTGCGCGGAGTAGGTGCACGTGTAGGGCAGGGCTGTGCTGCTCGACTGTTTACTGAAACAATGTACTAAGTAAGCGGAAGTAAGGCAAGTGACTTGCCAAGCGTAGATAGGTCGGGAAACTGGGAAGCTCGGGAGGGCCCCGGAGAACGAAAGACTTGCCAAGGGCCATGCTAATTACTTGACCGGCGAGCAATCTTTTTGTGAATGTAGCATCAAGTGGCGTACAGTCCACCTGGAGGTTGATTCTGCTAATTAAAGCGAGCTAGTTTTCGAACCGGAGGTAGGCATCATGTAGGACAATTCTATAAGCGTTATATTTTTTATGGAAATTAAAAAAAAATGAGTTTGAGTTTAAATCCGACAGTAAATCAGTTACGAATCAGCCCGATATGTAAATAACTGCAAAATTGAATTCTTATAAACGTCAAACTAACTCCAAACGCGTTTTGAATTGTCCAAACTCCAAAAATCAGTTTATGATATCAAAACGATTCATTTTTAATTCAATAAAAGTAATTTAAAGTCTAAGTTATATACGAGAATTGGGGTTCAGAACTTTAATTAGATAATAGATAAAAATATTATAATTTTGGCAAAAGTGCAAACGGATCACAAGTTAAGCGTTTATACACAAGTGTATGTAGTTATTTAAAATAAGTTATTTTATCCTGTTATAATTCTAATTATTATCCTCTAAAAGTAACACCAACATGGCGATATCGTCTGTGGCCAGCGAGTTGGTGGTGTGGCAGACGCCGGCCTCCGTCACCACCACCACCCACTGCGGACTGATCTTCTCCGACGAACCCGTCTTCATCACCAGCTCCCCTGACACCTGATAAGAAAGTATAATATTAATTAATCATAATACCTATAATATAATACATTTACGAGAAATATTTGTTTAAATTATACAATTTACATAGAGCATGTAATGCAGCTAGAAAAAACCATGTAGGCTCATCTTTTTTCCTAGGTGGCAGCTACTGCCCTGGCAAGGGAACAGCCTTGGGAGGAATAGAGGCGGTTCCAAAGGCTGGTAGAGCAGTGGTTGCTGAGGAGGTGAGGTGAGGTTCTGGAGCACTCGCCGTACGGCCAACATACGGCCGCGGCACTGCGTCCAGTTCTTGCAGCGTTGATGCGCCGTAAGCGAAAACCTCTCACCTTCCGCCTTACACAGGTGCTCACCGGGCACGGATGCTTCAGTGCGTACCTGTGTAAGGTCACCAGGAGGGAGCCTACGCCAGCCTGCCACCAATGTGGCGCTGCGGAGGACACGGCCCACGGCACTTTAGGCTGGTTTTAGTGTCGCGCTGACCGTTCGCTGACCGTCAGCGTGGACATCGAAATGTATGAAATGTCCGCGCTGACCGCTACGCGTTATAAGAAAACGCTTCCTAGAATTACATATATTTCGCCCAGTCAGCGCTGACCGACAGCGCGCGGTCAGCGCGACACTAAAACCCGCCTTAGAGGTGTGCGACCGATGGGCCGTGCAGCGCCACGATCTCGTGGCAGTGCTTGGGCGGGACCTCTCGCTCTCGAGTGTGGTTCGCTGCATGCTCGAGAGCGATGAGGCCTGGCAGGCGGCGGTCTCTTTCTGCGAAGCCGTCATTTCGCAGAAAGAGGCCGCGGAGCGGGACAGAGAGATAGATCCATCCTCTGTTCCGCTTCGCTGACGTAGGACAGACCTCAGGAGTATGGAGGCGTCGCTTTACGAACCTCCAATCTCCTGTCTAACGGGGCTCCGGGAGAGGATGGGAACCTCCCTGGCGTAGCTAGTCCCGGCGCCGAGGGGGACGGTCCAGTTTGCCGGAGTGGCCCCTAATTGTGTTGGAAGTCCGGTCCCTATAAGAGGTAGACCGGCCGGTCGCGGGAGTGTCCTGTGTTAGACAGATCCGGGACACTCCCCTTATAGTGGCTGAGGGCAATCCGCAGGTTCAGTTTTAGTGGGTACATCGGCGAGTCGCGTCGGGACTCGGGAGTCCCACATACCCCTGGGTCCCCAACCCGGGAAGGGCGTAACGACCTGCGAGATCAAAAAAAAAAAAAAAGGCTCATCTTGTTGCTGGTTCACTCTCGTTGAAAATATTTAAAAATATAAAAATAAGTAGCAAATTTACAGCAGGCGCCTGAGACAAGTCGAAACCTTGTCCTATACTTGTCCTATTGTAGCCCAACACGAGACTGCAGGGCCGACGAGTCAGAAGAGGGGTTGAGAATTTGTAACTTTAATTAGTAAGTAAGACAATAAGGACGTACTAAATATTCTGTGCCAAAGGGTTTTTGTGGTTGGTTAGGTTAGGTTAGCCTGGCTCACAGGAGTTGCAGTGGTGTCAATGTGTGGCGGGCCAATGCTTGTTAAAAATAATATTTACACAGTGATAAGCTATACAATGTTTTATTCTTGTCTACGTATACAGAACATTGCATAGCTAAAGGGGTAAGTTATAGGTAAACAACGAGTGATTTTTTAACACGCTTATATTAACTTCACCTGTATGTAAGCTTATGTTTGCTTGTATGTAACTCTCTCTTGCGCGCCTGCTGCCTTCCTCGGCTCTGGTAGCTTTAAAACACGCTTTTAAAGAATATCGAACTATAAAGTTGAAAATAAATTTAAAATTTTTAAAAATAATCTTAAAGCAGTAGTTAGTATATAAAAATACTAGTATTTTTTATATACTACTGTTTTAAGTTTATTTTTAAAAATTTTAAAATTATTTTCAACTTTTTAGTTCGATATTCTTTAAAAGCGTGTTTTTTTAGTTTTTTAAACTATATTTATTTAGATTATAAAGTGTATGTAACACAGTTGTTACTTTATGTAGGGTATTGTGCTATTGTGGTTTATTATACTCATAGATATATAATATTAAAAAGAGGATTATACTTAGATTATTTATAGATGCTGTGATGCATGTAGGTATTAATGTAGTAGTATTAGTTCTAGCATGATAGACCTTCAGAGCTATCTGCAACAGGTCCACATCCAGGGTGGAGTCGTTCTGGAAGTCCCCGTAGCCCTGCAGGTGGTAGAGGTCGGAGTTGGCGACGGTGGTCACGAATTTGGTGTAGTACTTGTATTTGGAATCCGCAGCTGTTAAGTTCCAGATCGACTTGATTATGCTCGGTAGAGAATCGGCAGTCACTTTATTCTGAAAAGGAAAATTGATTGAAGGAATTGAAATATGAAACGAAATACGAGTTACGAAATACGTGTTTCATAATGTTCTTTCCTGTTATTAAAAGTGAAATAGGTATTAATAAAAACATACTAAAATGGATTACTAATTTATTAGTTCTTTATCTGTAAAAATTACTTGTTACTAACTAGATTACTATCTAATGCTTATGGATGTACAATATCCGAGATAAAATTTTATTTATTTTATAAATAGCAATTTTATAAATAGCTATATATTAAACAGAACCTACGAAGCCTCAGGAGGAAAGCCCACCCCGCAGCGTACCGGGCTCAAATGATACCATGGCGTTTATTTTATTTATTTATTATTAACATGGACCAATAAAATGATTCCTT
Source organism: Glaucopsyche alexis (assembly GCA_905404095.1). Lineage (NCBI taxonomy): Eukaryota > Metazoa > Arthropoda > Insecta > Lepidoptera > Lycaenidae > Glaucopsyche > Glaucopsyche alexis. The sequence goes on from FR990044.1 coordinate 30,328,312, forward strand.
CATGTTATTAATAATGTGGCGTAACGCGTCACTCGAGTAGGTGATACCTACCTAATGCATCTCTACATTAATGTTTTAGAGTAGGTAGACATTATTATGTTCGTATAAAATTCCCAATTTGCCAGTCGCCCTTTGAAAGCTGATCAGTTTCAACATTCCGAGTATTTTCAAGTATTGAGGTGACTAGTTAATTAGTTTTTAGTGTTGATTTGACAGAAAATAGGCAACTAGCCTGCTCGCACACGGTGACCGCCGGCAGGGTATAGCTCCAGGTGCGAAAGTCCTTCTCCAGGGTGACGACGGTGGGGCTCTGCAGGAACCGCAGCAGCTGTCCCCGGCTGATGTCCACCACGCCCCAGATAGCGCCCCCCACGATACCCATCCAGAGCAATCTACCAACGAGATTATCAACTAAAAGTTAAAACTCATTTTACTCATCCTTTTAGTAAAAAATTAAATAAATGACGATCAGTTAAAAATTTTCCACATTTTATTATGAAATTTTCGTATCACAGTGGTTGTCATTCCTTACGAACCGATTATTTTATTTATTTTGCAGGACGTGTAATCGGTTGGTATGACAATAGGTTGTTAGCTATTACCTACATATTATATTACAACTACTAAGTGATGACTTGATGAGGGTGGCCCGAGTCCGACCCATTTTTTTTTATTTCTATTAAGTCCTACTAATATTATAAATGTGAAAGTTTGTAAGGATGTTTGGATGTTTGTTACTCCGTTACGCAAAAACTACTGAACGGATTTTGATGAAATTTGGTATGGTAGTAGTTTAGGCTCTGGATTAAAACATAGGCCACTTTTTATCCCGAAAAAATACAGTGTTCTTGAGGGATACTGTAGATACAGTATCCCTCAAGAACACTGCTGGCTGTTGCCCGCGGCTCCGCCCTCGTAGATACGAGGGCGGAGCCGCGGGCAACAGCCAGTACTTTATAATTTGGCATTAAATCTAACACCAAGCCCATTGTTTAATAGATATATTTGTAGGTAGTGTAATAATTTTCAAACTTTCAGTCGTTGATAATTCTTTCATACATCACCTGTAGGTTGTAGGGGTAGGTGTAGATTTAGGTTGTAGATGTAGGTAGTAGGTGTTGGTAGGTAGGTAAGGGGAACTGCGGCGCATATGTAAGCATACTTAGGCTACAGAGGGGCAATTCTGCTAAATAAAACCAGCATTAATACAATTACAATCAAGTCCGGATACGCTAAAAGTCTCAAACGGTGTTTTTATAAACGTTTAACCAAGCGAAACGCGCTCTGATTGGTCGAAACGTCATAAAATACATTCATAGTAACATCGCTTCACTTTCAATTAGAGATGTCACGAATATTCGGCAACTATTCGGTATTCGGCCACTTTTTTTGCTATTCGGTATTCGGCCGAATAATACGTACTATTCGGCAGAATACCGAATACCAAATCATGTAAAAAAGACACGTTATATTACTCAAAATTATATATTTATTTCCAAATTACAACACTTTAATAATTAAAATTGATCAGTGGTAAGTTGTGATGGATAAAAACAAGCTTTTCAGCATTTTTTGGTAGCAAACGATTACGCTTTTCATTTTAAATGTTACCAGCCTCAGAAAATAACCTCTCACTATACACGCTAGTCGTCGCCTGCTGCGCCAACGCAACGAGGAAAACAGGTTGAAATAGGAAAACTTGTCTTAACCCAGCTAACGCGCTCCCAACAAGTACGTATTTCGTGCCGAATATTCGGCGCTTCGGCCGACAGCGTTGCCGAATATTCGGTATTCGGTATTCGGCCAATTCACTATTCGTGGCATCTCTACTTTCAATCCAATCAATGTAAAATGAAAGTCTACTTTAAATACGAGAATTGAGGTTCTGATTACAGCTAGTCAAACCTTTCCACCCAATGGCGGCGCGGTACCGCGATATGACTAAACCCATGTATACTCGTCTGAAGGCAGAAGGTTTTACAGCAGACCAGCACTGCCTGAATCACACCATGTCCCAAATTTGTCTGATCGGACATTTTTTCAGTCTCAAAGTCGTTTATTTCTTCAGCGCTGTGTTGTATTATATCTTTGATTGCGTTTTTATCAGTTGCACATTTATTTATTTCACTTTGGTGCCCAGGAGGAAAAAGAGGTCACGTGGGTCTTTCGTCGTTCACTTCACGTATCGTATTTACAAAGAAATTCAATTTCCTAGCATCAAAATCGATGTAATTGCAAACAGTAATTATTGCTTTAATGTAAAAGTCTTGTATAATACACGACAAGCTACCAGAACTCACACGACATGTTTTCCGTGCCATGCCAAAGAGTAATTAATATCACAAGTGGCCATGCCTAGGTATATTATGAATTTATAAAACCGTTACAAAGATTTGTACCTATCTACCAAGTACCATAGTTGTATGGCAAAAAAATACTATCAAAGTAAATACTACAAAAGTAGTAGAATAATATTACCTAGCCCAATTTTAGATAAAGTAATCAGATTATGGAGAAATTAAGCTAAGACATAAGAGTAGAATTGCTGAGCATCTATCTGCAATCTGCTACTTTTGAATTAGATATACGAATAGAAGAATTAGAAGACAAGATAAGAGCTATAAATCTAAATTAAAATGTGCGGTACCTGTAGTGAAAAACGAAAGTTATTGACCGTCCCATGAATAGTACCAAAATTAATTAAGTACCTTTAACAATTGACCTCATAATAGAGGTCAATATGTAATGAATGAATCGTCATTTTATAGACACTGTGGACTGATTCATAATTCATGTCCGGATATGAATTTGAACAGTAACCGTATAGATAACACTGAGTCAGGTGAAATGTTGCACGGAAAAATGTAAAATTTATCAGAAATATGTGACTAAGTATTTACGAGAATTTTTCTTTGGTCCTGTAGCGCTATTCCAATGCACTAGCGTTGTTTATTACTAGTTACTATTAATAAGAAAATATACTTCTCTTAACTATAAGCGAAGTATATTTTCTTATTATATCATGGTCAGAATTAGTAGAGTTAAAAATAACCTAACCAAGTATGACAAGGTTTCCGTAACTAATAGGTTGGGGAAAAAGTATTTTCGCATTATAGTATGTATGAACTTGTCATAAAATATCTTGGGCTATACCAATTGTATCTGGCTGATTTTGGTATCATTAAAAAGTTTTAATTTTACACAAGACAATCCCAAATTCAAATTAGGTAAATTTGAAATTTTCATTTGTTTTTCTTATTGTTAAAATGAGTGATTCTTATGAAGAATTTCGATACATTTTAAAATTTGATTACAAAAAAGGTAAAAATGCAACATAAGCCGCGAAAAAAATTTGTGATGTTTATGGACCTAATGCAGTATCTGTGAGAGTAGCGCAAATTTGGTTTAAGCGTTTTCAATCCGGAAATTTTGATATCAAAGATGCACGTCGCTCTGGTCGCCCTGTTACGGACAAAACTGTTGCCATTTTTGAAAAAGTGGAGCAAGATCGGCATATTAGTAGTTACGATGTAGCTGAAGAACTGGGGATTGACCACAAAACGGTTTTGGCGCATTTGAAAAAAGCTGGGTACACAAAAAAGCTCGATATTTGGGTGCCTCATGAGCTCACTGAAAGAAACCTAATGAACCGTGTACTCATTTGTGATTCTTTATTACGACGTAATGAAACCGAACCATTTTTGAAGAAGCTGATAACTGGTGATGAAAAGTGGATCACGTACGACAAGAACGTGCGAAAAAGATTGTGGTCAAAGGCCGGTCAGGCTTCACAGACTGTGGCGAAACCCGGGTTAACTCGCAACAAGGTGATGCTGTGTGTGTGGTGGGATTGGAAGGGCATTATTCATTATGAGCTGTTACCGCCAGGCAGGACCATCAATTCTGAACTGTACTGCGAACAACTGATGAGATTAAAGCAAGAAGTTGAGAGAAAGCGGCCGGAATTAATCAACAGAAGGGGTGTGGTTTTTCACCATGATAACGCTAGACCTCACACATCTTTAGCCACTCAGAAAAAAATACGGGAGTTTGGCTGGGAGGTGTTAATGCATCCGCCGTATAGTCCTGACCTTGCACCTTCAGATTTCCACCTGTTTCGGTCGCTGCAGAATTCCTTAGGCAGTGTCAGGTTGACATCACAAGAGGACTGCCAAAACCACTTGTCGCAGTTTTTTCATCAGAAGCCCCAAAAATTTTATAGCAATGGGATCATGTACCTACCAACAAGATGGCAAAAAGTTATCGAACAAAATGGCACCTATATACTTTAGTCACTTATAAATAAACTTTATAAAAAAACCTTTTGAATTTTTATATAAAATGCGAAGAAACTTTTTCCTCAACCTAATATTTACGTGCAATAAGCTTTTTTCAAATCACTTTAAATGTTATTGTCCGATTTCGCTCAAAATAATTTTCCTAAAGAGTAAATAGCAAGACCTATCAGCATAGAAAATTGTAAGTTTCTAATTCTCATAGTTTAGCAATTCCAAGAGGACGAAATAACTTGTAAACCACTTTGGGGGTCGATTACTCAAAACTGGTTCGTATTATAAAAAGTCATGTATGAAACCTCGCCTTTATTTAAATACCTTATCGACGATACACGGAGTAGAATGTAAAAATAATCATTACCATATCACATGACTCCTAAAATGTTTATTTTAAGAGTTACATTACGAGACTTATGATTATTTCATGATACCAAAAATAAGTCCATATTCAGTCTACAACTATAAAACATTTCGTCTACATAATTACATATTATATTTATAATTACCGAAGTTAGCAAGGGAGGACGGATGGACAGGCGGACAGACGGATGGACAAAGCGAATCTATAAGGGTTCCTTGTAATTTACGGTACCTTAAAAATACATTTTCTTTACATTTAAAGTATATTAAGGAGAGACTCGAAAGTCCTGAAACAAGAATTTTAAGAAGCGATTATAAACCATGAAGCGATTATATGTCATGGGATACTCATCCCAACTTACCTGTCCGGTAGTTGTGGTATAGTAGACGGGTACGCGACCCCGGCTTCCCTAGCTATTGCTGTCCTATCCCTTGCCCTCCTGGGCGGTAATATCCTACATTCCTTATTTCCCACTCTAACTTACCAATCTTCCTTTCCACACCACCTATCCTTACCTTTCCCTATTCCTACCCTCTCCACCAATCCGTGGAAACGCAATGGATAATCAAGAATAATTTAATTATCCAAAATGGCGGCGATGTGGTTCGCCACCCATCACGTCTCGTTTCTCGCGGAGGCGAAAAGCGGACCATGGAGAGACGCTTGGCTACGTTGAATGTAAGAGGAGGAATGGATGGTAAGAATGAAAGTGGACGAAGCGAAAGATGTATGTAAGGATCGTAGCAAGTGGAAAGAAGTGGTCTCTGCCTACCCCTACGGGAAAAAGGCGGTCCTACCTACCCCTACGGGAAAAAGGCGTGATTATATGTATGTATGTATGTATTATAAGCCGCAGGCCGCAGTAAGTTCTACATCAAACCTCAGGGCTAAGTAGGCGAGGATTTATGATTGTCGAGCAAATAAATCGATGAATCCCTTCCCAGAACCTTATCAGGAGATAACACCGCCGATACCATAACCCATTCACCGTTAGCGGTAAATACTTATGACATAATTTAATTTAAACTTTTCGAATTATGTGTTAGGTGCTTAAAATATAGTTTTTAAAGCAAATATAAAAAGATTAACCCCCTTACTAATAAACGCTATATAAGCTTTGAATATTTATACAGTGTTTTGTCTTCTTTAATCGAATTAAAAATGTCACTTGTGTGACGGGAATAAAATACTGTATAACTTCAAAGCTTATACAGCGTTTATTAGTAAGAGGGTAAAGATATATTAAATTGAATTTCTTAGAATTTAAAAGGGTGTTATATAATTACCTATTAATCAATTAATTCATGAATAAAATAAAAACATACTTCTATATGTTTTATCTACCATATCTATTTCATATTTAATCGATATAAGTAAACGTACATATTTCATTAAATTGCAACCGTGCATAGCGAATTTTATTTTATTGCAACCGCAAACTACGAAAAACACGGGGCCCAGCATAGAGCCCTGAGGTATCCGGTGCCGTTATCACGTTATCAGTCATATTATCGCCCACCTTTACACTGAATTTCAACACTGATAAGATTTCACGACTCCGCATAGTCCGCACAGAACGGTTTTAAATAAGCGATATTGATAGCGCATTATTGAACAGTATTAGTGTACGGGCGTGGCAGAGGACGCCGGTGTTGTGTGTGAAAAATGGGGTTCAATTATTTTATATTTGTTTTAGTGATTGGGTATGCGTCTGCGCAAAGCTGTGAGTGTTTCAAACTATTTTTATTGTTTTTGCTGTGATTACTTAGTAAAACAAAATTGTGAAGGTTAAGACGCGGCTAGTAACGGAAAATTAGATAACTTTGATAAGGCTTTTCACATCGTATTATGTGTACAAATAGGAGTACCTAATATTAATTGTTTTAAGAGATTGATGGGATGGTCATTATTAATATTTATTTCACCAGGAAATGATCTCAAAAAGTTTCCACAAGATACACTTTTCGCATAGCAGCAGGCCTATGTGATTTTTTCAGTACCTACCTAACTGTAATCTATTGATTTTGTAACACATTAACTTTTTTAGTTAAAAAAGTAAATTATTCCTAACTTAGCCGGCTTTATAGCTTATTTTGTTTACTAAGTTTTAGTTTGATCTTAAATTTTCTATCGCTCAAGATAACTCCGTTTACAGAAAATATTTTAAAGCGTGTTTTGTCTTTCTTTCACGATTTTTCTGATATAATAATATATTATAATATAATATCTATGGAGTATGGACGCTTCACACCACGTCAATCTGGCCCCGTGGTAAGTATCCGAAGAACTTGTGTTACGGGGGCCAGACAACGGGAATTATATTTAATACTTTTATTATACTATACCTATTACCTACCTACAAATTATACATGTATTATGTTATTTATGTTATTTGTATTTAAGATTTTTATTATAATAATAAACATATTTAATAATCATCCATGACCCAGGAACATTGGTAATGCCTCTTCCAGCTTGAGCACCGACGTGCTAACCACTGAGCCAAAGAGGATCAATTTGATGATCTTTAGTTAACAGTGTGACCATATGTGGGATTTCTGGTTGGTAAGTTAAGAGTGTGAAATAGAAAATGTAGGATATTACTGCCCGGGAGGGCAAGGGATAGGACGAAAATTCGGAGACAAATATTGATACTTAGGCTAGGACTATAATTATGTTCCGGAATCTGGAAGGCCGTAGAAAATTTTGAGCATTGAAAATAGAACTCTGCGCTAAGTACCTATTAAGTACAATAGAGTTGATTAGATTAGAATTTTCTACGCCCTACCGGTTTCCGGAACTATAATAGGTTTGGGTCCAGAATCCAGAAGGGTGAAGAAAATTCAGAGCATTGAAAATAGAACTCTGCGCTAAGTACCTATTAAGTACAATAGAGTTGATTAGATTAGAATTTTCTACGCCCTACCGGTTTCCGGAACTATAATAGGTTTGGGTCCAGAATCCAGAAGGGCGAAGAAAATTCAGAGCATTGAAAATAGAACTCTGCGCTAAGTACCTATTAAGTACAATAGAGTTGATTAGATTAGAATTTTCTACGCCCTACCGGTTTCCGGAACTATAATAGGTTTGGGTCCAGAATCCAGAAGGGCGAAGAAAATTCAGAGCATTGAAAATAGAACTCTGCGCTTAGTACCTATTAAGTACAATAGAGTTGATTAGATTAGAATTTTCTACGCCCTACCGGTTTCCGGAACTATAATAGGTTTGGTCCAGAATCCAGAAGGGCGAAGAAAATTCAGAGCATTGAAAATAGAACTCTGCGCTGAATGCTAATGCAATAGAGCTGGAAATCGAACACACAAGTGTCGAGCCAAATGTCAATGTCATGTATATGACAGCTTGACTCGATGACTCGATACTTCGACTTTAAACTCTATTGTGCATTCAGTGCTGTAAATTTTCCTCAGCCTTACGGATTCCTGGGCCTCTAGTCAAGATGCATTCGATAATTTCGACGGCGAACGTCGAAATAAAAAATGTATAGGATTTGACATAAAGCATCGAAAGTGTCTTGTCAATTGTCATTTATCGATGACTTATGTCAAAACCCATACATTTTATTTTCGAACTTCGCCGTCGAAATTAATGAATCATAATATAATTATATACGGATCATAATATAGTAGTCCCAGCCTTGAAGTAAGTTTAACAAAATTGTGTTTTTAATTAGAATTTTAATTAAAATGGTTGTTACATATTATTTTTGTTACCATGAAGGCATATTTTTGGCATCAAGTATGGCAGAATACGGCAGGTTTATTGCCCTGTTGTTGGCAGATCTCCATTTTGGTAATGGGTGACAGTAGGGAATTATTGGGCATTCTGTCCCACCTCCGTTTGCTCGCGGTGCATAAACGAACAGGAGTTATGGGCATTCTGACACCGAACCGAACCTCCGTTCGCTCGCGCCCTCGCTCACTTCGGTGTGTCAGAATGCCCATAACTCCTGTTCGTTTATGCACCGCGAGCGAACGGAGGTGGGACAGAATGCCCAATAACTCCTGTTCGTTTATGCATCTGCATGCTGTTTATGCAACTGATGGTAAATGAAATGACATGCTCATGACATGCACCTCTGTTCGCTCGCGCCCTCGCTCTCTTCGGTGTGTCAGAATGCCCAATAACTCCTGTTCGTTCATGCATCAACTGATTAAAAATCGCTTCTCATCGATGATTGGATGGCTGAAAGATCTAGCGAGCTATTATAGGAACATTGAATTTCGTATGTTTGAAGTTATCTGTTTATATGAGTCAACACACTGCATGATTATCATTTTGTCATAATCCACTAATCACAGTGGTCGATTGGATTAAACAGCTATGAAATTTCTGAAACAAAAAGAATCACTTAAATTAGAATGTGTCTGTCCTGCAGTTAAAAATGAAGTTAAGCGACATGGAAATTTACTACCAAATACCATTCGCAGTATTGTTTGTGGTCCGTCAAACTGTGGGAAAACAAACTTAGTAATTAGTTTGTTACTACACCCGAATGGTCCACGATTCAGAAACCTTTATGTGTATTCAAAGTCTTTGTATCAACCTAAATACGTCTTTTTAGAAAAAGTATTGGAAAAAGTTGTGGATACATCGTATCACAAGTATAATCATAACAGTGAAATTTTAAGTCCACAAGAAGCCTTACCTAATTCTATCATCATATTTGACGATGTTGCATGTGAAAATCAAAATAATATACGTGATTATTTTGCTATGGGTCGTCACAAAAATATTGATTGCTTTTATCTTAACCAAACTTATACTAAAATACCCAAACAACTAGTAAGAGATAATGCCAATCTCATCATATTGTTTAAACAAGACGAGATTAATCTAAGACACATCTACGATGAACATGTAGGGTCTGATATGACGTGGTCGCAATTCCGTGAAATGTGTTCAACTGTGTGGAGTGAACCATACAGTTATGTGGTAATCAATAAGGATTGTGAACGAAATAATGGTTGTTACAGAATGAAATTTGATACATTTATAATAGTGGATTAATTTATTCTATAAAGCTTATACGTACCCCACTACGTAGTAGTATAACTTGAGACATCAATCAGAGTAGAATTCTTAACATGGAGCGGAATCTTAAGGAACAAATTGTGAAATCAGCGTCTGCAGTGAAAAGAAAGGTAGAAATGATAAAAAATACTAAAAACACAAATGACATGGCACTGGAGACGATATTTCAACCGATCGTCAGTCCGCTAAAATTATTAGCAAGCAAAACTGAAAAAAAACGTCATGAAGAAGACGAAGAAGAATCTTCAAAATATGGTTCACATGAAAAATTTGAAGAATCTGAGACGGATCTTGATGATGAAGAAAATTCAGATAATGACGACTTTAGTTCTAAAACACCTGACAAAACGCTTACTACATCACCTTCTGAGGATTATGATATCCATGAGAACTCATTTAAATCTATTCAATCATCACCGAGTATCGCAAACGATTCTTTGTCTTGGTCTGTATCGTCTGAAGCGCTGAAAGAAGATATACCATATGGAGCAAGAAGTGAACGAGGAAAACTGTGGCTAGGCAAAACCCGTTTACACGATGATGGAAAAGTTCTGAAAATTAGAAGCCGCTCTTTAAAAAAAACTTCTGGTCTGGCGGAATTGTTGTACAAGAAAAAACCTAATTTAAATATTATTACAGAGGAAGACTTGCAAAATTATAAATTGCTACTCATCGACACTAATGCACATAAACGTAACTGGAAACGATCGAACCAAATAAATGGTAATAAAGGGTTCAAATATACTCACGTGATAAAGCCACTATTTAAATTCGCTAGAAATAATACCAGTAGCGTAGAAAGTCTTCAGCGAGGTGAAGGAATCGACATTTTGAAAGAAGTTAAGAAAGACACTGATTTAGTATACTGGAATGATCCTAATGAGTTAGTTGAGAGACTGAAAATATTATGTGCATCTCAGGCAGCTGGTAATACGGGATTAGATAATGAAGTTAATGCCATACTTGAAGAAATGAAAGAAGCTGGTATCATTAAAAAAATGAAATATATAAGGCTGCCATCAGGAAAATTTAGCAGTACTATTACACTACAGAACCTAGCAAGACGGCAATGAATATAGACAAATTTGGTCATCATGTTCATAAGCGTTTACGATTATCTGAATTTTCTGAAATTCTTAGCGATACATTGGTAAGGTCCGATACAGGAGAATTCGATTTAAAGTCATCTAAATTAAAAGGGGTGCAAATTCCAGAAAAAGACGACGAGGCTGTGAATAAAGAATACGTAGATAAAAGTGTCCAAGCCCTTAAAAATGAAATGATGAAAATCCAAAGTAATGTCAGAAACTTTCTCCATAGTTTAGAAAAAGTTACTACTACAAATTTTAGTAAAATGTACTACACAAAACAAGAAATCGATAACATGATTGCAGCAAAATCTGTTCAGAATGAGTAAACAAGATATAGTGAATGAACTACACAGAGGAGCGAGACGAAACTTCGTTCGTCGACATACGGTCATTAAAGGTCTGGATGATTTATGGCAAGCTGACCTAGTGGACTTACAAAAATATTCGTCGATTAATAAAGGATTTAAATATGTTCTCATAGTGATTGATGTTTTATCAAAATACGTGTGGGTTAGGCCGTTAAAATCAAAATCTAAAAAAATTGTATCAAGTGCTATGTGCAGTATATTATCAGAATCCACACGAAAACCTAAAAACTTACAAACAGATCTAGGTAAAGAGTTTTATAACGATTCTTTTAAGCATTTAATGAAAACTTATAACATAAATCATTATTCCACATGTTCTGTAAAAAAAGCTTCTATCGTCGAACGAGTAATAAGAACTATAAAATCACGTCTTTACAAATTATTTAGTTTATGCGGAAAATATGAATGGTATAAAAATAATTTAAAGTCCGTTGTGCAGAATTATAACAATACTGTGCACCGCATTACAAAACATAAACCAATAGACGTTAACAGTTCAAATCAAAATACAGTTCGATTGAATATTATCAAAAGCCAACAGCCAAAAAAAGTACGCAAAGAATCGTCTTTTCGTGTTGGCGATTTTGTTCGTATAAGTAAATACAAAGGAGATTTTTATAAAGGCTACACCCCTAATTGGTCAACGGAAATATTTCGCATCATAAAAGTCAACGAAACTAGTCCTCAAACGTATCAATTACAAGACAAACATAAACAAAACATTGTTGGTTGTTTTTATGGAAAAGAATTACAAAAAACTAAATTTCCTGATATTTATCTTATCGAAAAAGTTCTAAAGAAAAGAGGCAACAAACTTTTTGTGAAGTGGTTAGGATTGGGTGCCGAAGAAAACAGTTGGATAGATAAAAGTGAATTAGTTATTTAGATAATATATAAAGCACATAATCAGTGCTATATCACAATACATACTTATCAATGAAGGAAGGCAGTGGTGTAATCAATAACTTGATAGACCATTTACCGTTTGAGTTGCATTTACCTGGATATCAATTTTGCGGTCCTGGGACGAAACTTCAAAAACGAATACTACAAGGCGATCGAGGAGTTAACAAATTGGATGAAGCTTGCATGCATCACGATATTGCTTATATAAATAAAGATCCTAGTGCTCGACGTAAAGCTGATTTAGAACTTTTGAGTATGGCAAAGAAGAGGTTGAAATCAAAAGATGCTGGTAAGGGAGAAAAGATTGCCTCGTGGATAGTAAAAAATGCTATGAAAACAAAAATCAGAGCTGGAAGTGGTATTAAATCATTTAAGAAAGGTATTAAAAAAATACATGCCCATTTAAAAAAACTTAAATCCAAGGATCATCACTCTGCTATAAAATATGCGTATGCAGCTGCGAAAAAACTGTTCAGCAAAAAGAAAGGAATATGTTTACCACGTATAATTCCACTTCCAAAATGTGGTGGACTTTTACCACTTATTCCTATTTTTGCGGGATTGTCGGCGTTAGGTTCATTAGCAGGAGGTGCGGCAGGTATAGCCAAAGCCGTAAACGATTCTAAAGCGGCACAAAAGAGTCTCCAAGAATCTGAAAGACACAACAGAATGATGGAAGCGGTCGCTCTTGGAAAAGGATTATATATTAAACCTCATAAAAAAGGAGCAGGGTTATATTTGAACCCATCAAAAAACTAATTAGGCGGCTGCCCAGGCGTGCGCTCACGAATTTAGACATATTGGAGTATGCTGGTGATATTCCATACTTTCGCGGAGTTTACATGAGAGATAATTTGCCTTTAAAACCTAGAAAAATAGAATGTGGAATTGTAAATTTAGATAGTAACGTGAATCCTGGCACACATTGGGTAGCCTATGTAAAACAAAACAGCTACGTAGAATACTATGATAGCTTTGGTAATTTAAAACCACCATTAGAACTGATGAAATATATGTATAATTTGCCCATAAACTATAATTACAACAGACATCAAGCATTTGGAACAACAAACTGTGGTCATCTATGTATTAAATTTTTAAAAAAATATTGGAAGAAACATTTAAATAATATTAAAAATAAATAAACGTGTCAGTATCAAAATGTCTTTCACTGTATCTATAACCGGGAGCGGAGCCTCTTTGACGACAAACTATTCTCCGACGTTGGAACTTCTTGGAGACTATGAATGTGGTCTTTTGTACTTTTCAACTTTCAACTCTATACCTAATATTGATGGACGAAACAACAAGTTTTATTACGGTGACAATGAAATGATCGAAATTCCTGAAGGGTCCTACGAGCTTCAAGATATTTGTGATTATTTGAAAACTAACATAAAAAATACACTGCTTAAACTAAGATGCAATAATAACACATTGAAAACAAATATATTTTGTTCTAAAGACGTTCATTTTAATAAAGATGATTCAATTGGGAACATACTAGGCTTTGGAATGGAAACAATAAAAGCTAATATAAGCACTGATTCACAGTATCCTGTCAGCATTCTATCAACAACTATCGTGAGGATTGAATGTGATGTAGTTAGTGGTTCATTTGTAAACGGAAAAGCAAGCCATATTATTTACGAATTTGTACCTAATGTACCTCCTGGTTATCGAATAATAGAAATACCAAAAAATTTAATTTATTTTCCAGTCAATCAAACTTCTATTAGTTCCATCAATATAAGACTGTTAGACGCTGATAACAAAGAAATAAATTTAAGAGGTGAAGAGGTCCAATTGTATTTACATTTTAGAAAAAAATGATAAATTTCCATAAAACCCCTACCATATCAAATGTCCAAGTCAGTCCTAAAAGATCTTCTCACAAAGACACACGACAGCAGATAAAAAAGAAGCTTACTAAAAGCAATAAAGAATACCTCAAGCTAATTGGTTTAATAAAATGAATATTTTAAACATATCTCAACAGCATCGAAAGTTTTGAGTATCATTCATACAGACCGTACGTAACAAGTTTCAACAAGAATGATGAAATACGAATCCCCATCAATCAACAAGACCTATATGTGCTGCCTTCGCTCAGCAGTTTGTATATCGAAGGCAAAGTAATTGTATACAACAGGACAACTAAAGAAAAGGTTTCAAATGTACATTTCGTTAATAATCCAGCGTTATTTCTATTTCAAGACATAAGATATGAATTAAATGGAGTAGAAATAGATAAAATAAAAAACGCAGGTGTTACTACGACCATAAAGTCTTATCTGTCCTTAAATGAAAACGAATCAAAATATGCTCGAGTTTGGGGGTGGTCGCCAGAAGGTATAAATAATACAAGTGGTGGAGAATTTTCTGTATCCATTCCTCTAAACAAGATTTTAGGATTTGCGGAAGATTATGAAAAAATTATCATTAACTGCAAACATGAGTTAGTGTTGCTTAGATGTAACACTAACCTTAATGCAATCAAGTTGAAAACAGGAGAAGTTTTGGAAGATATTGTTATAAGTAAAATTATCTGGAGAGTACCTCATATTAAAGTATCTGATCGCGAAAGAATAAATTTACTAAAACAATTAGAAAAAGATCGAACTATTCCATTAGCATATCGTAACTGGGATTTATACGAGTATCCATTATTACCCAAAACTCGTAAACATACTTGGTCCATTAAAACTTCATCTCAAATAGAAAAACCACGATTTGTTGTATTAGCTTTACAAACCAACCGCAAACACAACAGTGAATTGTCGATGGCGGAGTTTGATCACTGTCACGTACGTGATGTAAGAGTGTTTTTAAATTCATCATACTATCCATATGAGGGATTAAACGTCAGTTTTACAGAAGACAAATTTACTTTATTATACGAACAGTATGCTAGATTTCAACAGTCGTATCACGGACGTCGGTCAGAGCCGTTGATGAGTTTGAAAGAATTCAGAGACGTTGCTCCCTTATTCGTTATCGACTGTTCGCGACAGCACGAAACGTTAAAAGGCTCAATCGACGTGAGAGTAGAAATCGAAACAGACCAAGAAATACCTGATCAGACAGCTGCATATTGCCTGATTTTAAACGACTGCATATTTGAGTATAAGCCTTTGAGTAATATCGTTAAGAAAATATCATGAATAGTAATACAATAATCGTTGACTTACAAGGATTTAAAAATAAAAATAACGACTTTTTAGTAAAAGAATTATGTATAGCCACTCGACAACATACACATACATTTTATGTTAAACCACCATACCCATTCTCAGCGCTAACCGATGATGAAAAAAAGAATGTTCGGTGGTTAGAAAGAAATAGAGGGTTTCGATGGAGCGAAGGCTATATTGATTACAGAGAATTCAGAAGAATTATTAAACCTTACTTAAAAGACCGAAACATTATCGTAAAAGGTGAAGAGAAAGTGAAATGGGTGAAAGAATTATGTGATCATAATAATATTGTAGATATAAGTTACAAAGACATTCCAAGATTTAACATTCTGTTCGATTTGTATTGTAAGGAAGAATCGTATAACTGTTTTATTCATAAGAAGTATTGTGCATTAAAAAATGTATTATGTTTAAAAAAATGGTGTTTAGAAAATAATGTACACTTTCAATAAAAAATACCTTATATCTATTGCTTTTTATTTAAATAATTAAAGTTGAATGAAATAGAAATAAAACAAATATATTCACATCATACATACAATTTATTTAAGCAATAATTACGTACACATTAATTTACAAAACAAACCATAGCTTATATTATTTTCATACAAATATATCTTACAATTTTATCGACTTATTCATTCTAGTCTTGCGACCCTACAGCTAAAACAAATACTTAATACCAAAGTAAACTAAAACCAACTCGTATAACTGTAATTACATATTTTTTTTGATATATTACTGACTAACTTCTCGGTTTGGTCCATTATTTCATCACCGTTTTCATTCACAACATATTGTGCGGATAACATAAAATTATCATCGTCTATACTGTCACAATGTTGCTGGGATCCATCTAAATCAAACACTGAGATCTTTATCAGACGGAAACCTTTTTTGGGAACGCTGTTTACCACAAACGAATGAACTGGGATATGCAGTTTACTTAGTGCACTTTTAGAAACACATTTTTTTCTTAATTTTGCTGGACGACGTTCCCGAATCTTAGCGTTCGGCTTTTGCTGAGCTTTCATTTTTAAAAACTCTTCAGTAAATCCTTCCAAAGGATCTTGAGCATACTGGAAAGTATCCCCATATTTATGTAGGTAGACATTGTCTTCGGATGTAGCAGTCAAATCTTCTACGCGTTCCATTATCTGTAAAAAAAGAAAATATTTAACACCAAATCAGCAATCTTTGGAATTAACGATTACTTTTATGTATTTTAATGACTTAAATCAATAATAAATCAACTTACCGTTGTGTAGTCAGGTCCAAGACCCTATTACCAAAAAATACGTAAATTATGTACACGTGAGTAACTATAATATAAGTTAAGGTTTGTTTTGTAAATTATGTAGACGTGAGTAACTAATTACAGTGCTTATCGACGCAAGAATGAATACTAAAACAAAGTCTTCACATTATTATAGTGATTGCAACATGTAGGTGGGATTATTATGAATGAGGACTCATGTTACAAACAGTACCACGCATGCGCGCGCGGCACGTGTGGATTCAGATTATGTCGGCACTACATATAGGCGAACGCGTTGGCCGACGCGTTGGCCGGCGCGCTGGCCCAATGCTGCCTCCCCACAAGACGGTATTTAGATACCTACCGCCAACGCGTGAACGCCCGTTCTACACATTGGGTCAGCGCGCCGGCCAACACGTCGGCCAACGCGTTCGCCTATATGTAGTGCCGACATTACTCAAGTAAAGCATGTTTCAACTTGATAAAACTTTACGTTACTTGAATTTAGCATCAGCCTGCAGGTTTGCTTGCAAAATCTATGTAGTTGTGAAATAATAAATAAAACAAATGTATTTAATAAATGATTTTTATTTCTAAATCTACTTAATTATATACATACTAAATACACAGGTTATGCTACGAAAGTAAATAATACAAAGAATTTCTTAATTAGGTACAGCTTATTAAATCTAGTTAAAAATTAAATATACTAGTGTGTCCCCATGCTCTAGTTGAAATTTTATCTTTAGATATGACTCTCTTGTCATCATCACCAGACAGAGCAACTTTCTTCACAGCACATGTGTACAACTCGTGTTTTATTGACTTAAATAAAACATTTGTTTTATGAACAATGTTGCCTTCGTACAGAGTTTTTTGGTAATCAGTAACATTGAAATTGCTGACAATATTTTTCTTAATTCCTTTCGCTTTTTTTATTGTGCTATTTATGGTTTTAATACAATATAACTTTGAACGAAGGCCTACAAATTCACTTATGATTTTACCCGCCATTTCATCCTTGAACAAACCAGGAACTTTTTTATTTTGAATGGGTAAATCATATTGATTAGTATTACAAAAATTACTAGTATCAAAGTAAGGCAAAAAATGTCTTTTTATGTCATCATAAAAATCATGGGTCCGTATATGATATACAAAACTATCAGTGTCCGTGTAACACATTTGTACATTATTTTTATAAAAAGGTTTAATAACAGAGTAATGAAAGTTATACATATGACTTTTTGACAATTCTAGTACGGTAAAACCAATGTATATTGGTTTATCCAAAATTATTTGATCAGGGTTTAATTGTACCGCAACTAGATTTTCAGTAAAAATCGTCGCGCTATGGAAATTTGGACGAGCAATAAGCTTTTGTGCACATTGCCTTTTCTTAGTCACATTATTATTATCAACCCACTGATTAACTAAATGCACATTGACCCTCTTCTCATTATTTTCTAAAGTTTTTCCAAACACACTGTTATTCAAGAGTTTGAAAAAGTCTTGTTCAAATGTTGAGGAACTTTTTTGCCTCAGAGCAGTATTCAAATCAATGTATTGTTTCAAATACGGGCTTTGTCGAAAACTAATCACTCGATGAATTTTCTTTAATATTAAACCATGTTTTAAACATGTTTGCAAGTGAATGTAATGTATAACATACTTAAATTTATCATATAAATTTGGAACTAGTTTGAAAGTTTTCCCCCCGGGTGGAATGCATTTTTCAGAACAAAATGGTAAATCATTATGTAAGTTATGTAAATGTTTAGGATATTGTAAATCCACTTCTAGAATATAACCACACTCTGCATCAATCGGTATTTCGGTTATATTTAATTTGTTGATTTCTTGTTCATTGAGAAATCTGAAATCTGATAATGGTAAATATTGACACATACTATATCCATATAAATTATTACAATCAATATAAGTGACGTAGGAAGGAGATGCTGATGGTTTGTAATTTTCTAAGTAAGGATTATTTGCTTTTGCATGTCTATGAGAGCACAGACATACTCCTCCCCTGATACCACTCTGTAACATGCGCACCATCGACAAGTCATCGATAAGTTCCAATTGTATTCCTGTTTTTAATAACATCGCATCAAAAGATAAACTGGGTGCTGTTAAGTAAAAAGCTGGGTCTAATTGATAGTGTTGCTTGCAAGTCTGTCTAAAATTTTCAAAGATATCTGCCAGTAAAAGCACATCAGTTTTTAGATATAAATCCGTATAACTACCTAAATCTTTGATTTGAAATGTAGACCAAATTAAGCACGCGTGCTGGTAATCCTCATCAGAAATATCATGATCAGTTAGGGAACTATAAAAGCATTCTTTTGGGGGTAGACTTTTTTCGTTATACCGCTTCCACGAGTTCATATATTCGTATGGATAAATGCCTTTACGAGTGAGTAACTGAAATTTATCTTCATCGGGGAAATGATTTTGTAAGTTTTTAAACATTTCCGGTTTTAATGTCTCTGACAATTTGCTTAAGCTTGTTCCCAAAAACTTAAATGAATCAACGAATCGAAGTTGAAAAAATTGATTATTCGTAACTGGTACAAATTTGGTAAACGAGATGTAGTTTTCTTTTGTTTTAGGTATTATTTTAATATTACCAGGAACCTCACCTAACGCTTTTATAAAAAGATGACAATCATAACCAGCTAAGTTATGAAAAAAAATGGGGACGAATGAAGGGCGTTTATACTGTAAATTACAAAACGGATGCGCAGCTCCGCGGTAACGACCAGTAATGTGACAATGGTCACGGACTTTGTCCGAAAAAATAAAATTTTCACAAATATGACAACGTGTGGCATTATCAAAATCAGACTTATCCGCCGTAGAAAATATCATAGGGACTGGTGTACTAAGTATATCAAATATTTTTTGTACGTCTTTAAGAATCGAATCTACAAACTGCTTATCACAACCAGGTCCTCGATATGATACGTACCGATTGTAACTAGGGTCATCACGACAAACAATATAATAACCAAAAGCTATAGGTAAATGTTGGTGCAATGTAGTCGTATTTTTGCTAGAGGAACAGTTAGCTTCAGTATTGGTTTGTAGCATCGATTCAAAATCTGCGTAAATACAAAAAGGCATGTTTTGTTTTCGAGCATAGTTTTTAAATTTAATTACTGAGCCCTTATTTGGGAGGACAGTTACAACGCCTCCACATAAATGGTTTTCAACTTCTTTAGAAGTACTGAAAAATATCAAGCACAAATCACAGAAGTACAATTTGCTGTGATGAGATGTAACTTGGCTTCTAAACAGTCTAGAAGGTTCTTTGATCAAACAATAATGAGAAGTGTTATTATTTTCTAGATACAACAAATGTATAATTTTCTCGTTGCATGTTTTATTAATGTCTGATTTATACAACGGCCCAACAATAGTTTTACTTTTTTTTAAACCATAAATTATGAATTTAATATTAGGATTATTTTTTTCAAAAATTTTAATGTCATGGAAAGTTACAGGAAAAAACATTCCATTTATATTAAATAATTCACGAAAATTAGGATATGATGAAATTCTTTCAGGGTGATTTTTAGCTGGATATAAGGCTGCTGTCACACTCCATAGAAAGCAATGCTGATCTTTATTCATAATATTTAAACACGCCTTTTTAGCCTGAATTGATTTGGGTAAACTGATAAAACTCGAACCGCTAAGTGGTTGATATTTATTGATATTAATCTCAATGTATAAATTATTTAAAAATGTCCACCCACTGTCACGATCCTCAAATTCCTCTATACTAGTTTTTAAATAACTAACTGTTTCCAAATATATTTTTTCAAAATCATAATTACCATGTAATATTTTATTTTTGGTTCCAAAAGATTTTATTTCTTGTGAATTATCGTTGAACTTCAAAAACGTCCCAAATAGTTCGAAATTAACCTTAACACATGAATGTTTAATAAGGTTTTCATCTAAAAGAGATTTTAACTTGTTACGAATTTCGAAAAAAAATATATCTACTGAAGCTAACTGAAGTTGATCAAGAGGTAATATCTTATAAGTTACAATACGATTACGAAATGCAGAGCTGACGATTTCTACACCATCACTGTATTCTATTGTCTGACTACTTTTTCTATGTGAATTACTTCGCAAATGACCTACCCATGATTTACTATGTACAGATATGTTACACGTCGAACAGAAAGGCATTTTATTCTATTAAAAAAGGCAATGCTATCAAAACAATAATACAGTAACCGATACTAATGTAAAAAAAATAAAAAGGTTATAAATCTATTCTAGTATATTAAAAAGAAAATTAATTCTACTATAAATTGATTAACTGTAAACCTACTTAATAAAATTTATTTTTTGTCACTATAATGGACGGGCTCCGACCCCTCAAACTCGGTAAAAGCTTGTCCTAAGAAGCCTTGCAGTGCCTCCCAAGACGATGATGACTCGTCGCACTGGAGCTTCACACTTACCAGCGCCGTCTTGTATCGCACATTAGCAGCGTGAGACACGTAGTCCGATTTTTTGTAGATCTTGAGGTCCACAAAATATTCGCCACCGGTCTTCGCAGTCCGACGAGACGTTCCCGTAGAAACTCGGCTGGAGAAGCTTGATATTATTTCCCCGCCACGAGATTTGGGTTCACTGCAACTAGCTTCCTCAGCCCGCAAGATATTGAATAAGTCCGGTCTCCCTGTTCTGTAAAAATACAAAATTAACATATCATTAAAATAAAATAATCGAGAAAAAATATTAGTAAGAAAACAAACAAAATAGGAATAAGTATATTGCACATTCACTTTTGGCTGTAAACAATTAGGTGCCTAGTTTTATCAGACTTCAATAGGATACTGAACTAAGTTTTGATAAATAATAAAAAGTAGGAAATCATTGTATGCAAATTGAATTATGGTGGTTGGGACTGTGTTGACAGTTGACTATTACAAAGACACTTTGTAAGTAGTTAAAAACCAGCAGAAACAGAAATAGAATTTCAGCAAACGTAAAGTAGATAATAATCGAACATACCGTGTAGTGATAAATTCGTGCGGCGAGGAGTATTTTCGCTTTCGTTGAGCACTTTTGTCTGATGAGGTGCGGGTCAACTCCAGCGGAGGCGATGAGTCGCGTTGCTTTTCGGGGCCGGCCTTGCGTTTGCTGCTTGACGCCTTTGACTTCTTTTTCGGTGCTACCGACACCACAGATGGGGCCTCAAACTCTGAATCGGACCTATTAAAGAAGAAATATAAATTATTTTCCCATCTTGATGAATTAATCACAAAAAAAATAATAATATTAATTCTATACTCACTAACATTTTATATTCTTTTATTTCTCGTTGAAGTTGAAGACTGGTGCGAAGCCACTTGAAAAATTGTGACTTGTTCCAACGTGCATCGACTTTTATGTTGGAAAAGGGTCTTTGTCATCAAAAAATGTGTAAAAGTTTTCAAGCGTGAGTTGATTAATGTAATGTATGTGCGTATGTTTGTCCGTTTTAATGTTAACAATTACACCATAGCAGTCATTCAGATTGAAATCCATCATCAATGATTGATCATTGCTATGTAAAACATATAAAATATATAAATGTAAAAGACTTAAATAAGATAAATATAATATACGTTTCTTAATAGATATAATTTCCCTCGATTTTGACATAAATTTAATGTTATATAATTTTGCTTGATTTTAAATAATAATTAATAATATGGAATGTAAATTTTCTGAAATAAATGGTTTGATTTGATTTGACTGATCATACATCCAAATTTTCAAAATCTAGGTATCTTTATACATCTGTGCATTTTTTAAGCATGTTAAATGTTGCATACTTTTATAGCGAATTTAATCTTGAACCAATACCTAATTCCCAAGAAGAGATTAAAATTAAATAAATTATTTTGTTTAAATAAGCAAGTAAATCCGAATATTTAATGTGTATGTGAATTGTGATGATATTATGGTAAATATGAAATATAAACGTTATTTAAACTAATGATGCCTTACTACAACTTTCGACCTTATTATTGATCAATGTAGCTGAATATGAAATAAAATTGAATAAAGAAGAATCTACGTTGCGCGCTCGCTGCGGCGTTCCATTGAAATGCTTTGTAATTGTATCTCTGCCGCTGTTCATAGTAGGGGAGGCGAGTAAGCTAATTTTGTAGTTACTCGAGTGTCATGGGGACCTAGTATATTTCGTAGATTAAGTAATGAGGAGAAAAAAATATTAAGAGCATATCTTATGACAGTGGGGCAGTGAGAAACTGCAGCTATTTAGAAGTTAAAAAAAGTAATTATATATAAAAATTGTCTTTAAAGGTAATTTATCATTCAATTTAAGGAAACAAGCATGTAATCGTCAAGCAGGATTAAAAAAATATATCAAGAAGGCTTTGTTTTTAAAATATGGACTTTAGTTTTTGAAAATTTCAAAGAGTCTTTATATCTTTCCCTTTACTTTAAGTCGTCTGTGCTTTAAATAAAAGCTTCTTTGGGGTCTACACAACGTTCTCTATTTTAATCTAACAATTTGATACTTAAAAATATATTTTTTTAACGCCCCACTCAGATAAGCTGATTTCTATACCACGTTAACTAGAGACATGTGGGAAGCATACACAAGCTTAATCTGACGCGCTCGAGTCACTGCAGAAATCCCCTCTTCGGCTCCCCTACTATAAAGCGAGTGTTGGTTTTACAATACGTATGTGCAATATTATATTCTTGTTTGACAGCTTGCAGTTTTTTCCAGATCAGGGATGTGAACTAGAAGCGAGAACTCGATTAAAGAAATAATTTAAGAGGCGATCAGTTTTTACCCTATAAATCCAATAAATTATAAATGAATATTGTGTGTATTAAACACGATTATATTACCTCCAATCAAATTATGAAAATTATCATCCTTTAAATTCATTTACTCACATATAATATGTATAACAACATCAATGTGACAATTATTTATTTCAAAAATTATTTACAAGCACGGTCTATCGATGTTTTAAATAATTCCTTATTTTACTTAATTATGAATTTGACGCATGGTTTAATTTGTAATGGATAAATCTTATCGAATTTATTCATGTCTTACTGATTATTATTTGTATAACTATTAATTTGAATTATCGCAACACTATGTTGGGATGGATAACTTCACGTTTCAACACAGGAACATCGTGTGTGCATGTATTTGCGTGCGACTAATAGAGTTACCAACTTTTTTTCTATCATATATAATACTTATTTATCAATTAAAAAATATAGTAGATGGCAAAAAAAGAAAAAATAAAATAATCACGTCGCACGCACACAACACAATACAACGTTATCGGAATAAGATTCATTTTAGCTTGGCTGCATTCTGCTTTACGCAAAATATAGTAGTTTCGCCTACTAATTTTTTTAGAAACATAGTATTTGATCCCTTAAAATAGTAGGATACTATAATGTATAGTAGGTTTGACAACCCTAGCGACTCAGTCGGTCTGTTCGTATGATTTCCCGTCTTGGCTCGTTCATTTGCAACGCGGTGCGCGGTGGTTACATCGTGATTTCAGTACATCAAAAGTGTAAGTATGGGAAGATAAAGGAATAGTTAAAAGTAAGTGTAGTAGTTATTGTATTCATTATAGATTTAATTTATTACATAATTATTTAAGTTTTGATTTAAATTGATAATATTTTAGTTTTTGAACACGATTCATAATTTATTATATTGATACATTTTAAAATTAAATAATTACCAATATATTAAATTTATTCGTTACCCATCAAATATTTAAATCTAATGTGTTACTCTTATTGAATAGTATTTTCCTATATTAGCTTCATGATTTACAAAGAAAAGTTAATGCAATTAGACCAGGCGTACCATGGTATGGCAGGGATGAGTTATAAATTTAATTGAATAATGTAATATAATATGAATATCTACCTTATTCATAAAACACTATTACACTTTTACGTGTGTTGTTTGATGGAAAAAAATATATTTATTTTTTCAGATGCTTGAAAATTAGAGAAGTTCATCAAAAATTACAGCGGAACGCAGAAAAAGGATTAGACCAGGCATTATTTAATTGTAAGTAAATTTGAATCTAAATGTATCTAGTTTATTGAATGAGCTTTATGTAGTAGATACATATTAGAGGTAATTATTTAATCAGAATAATAATTAATAACCAATAGTTATTTTAATAATAACAAATTTAAATATAAAAATTCATAATATATTTCCTGTAAAACTGTTATTGCATAATATAACGTTAATATTTTCGAGATTATTTGAATGCCAACAAGTCAAAGTTATTACTAGAAACATAATTAATCCATAATTTTTAGATGAAACATTACTCAAACACCCTCAATCGTCGTCGTAGTTTTAAAGTACTCGTGACTCTAAATGGTGATTATTATGTAAGTGAGGATGTACATAACATTCGGTTTTCTTTTTCAGATCGGATGATCAATGACGAAGAATTCTACATGACACAAACGAAGACATTATTTTGTTTATTTGTATAAATGCATAAAAACTGGTGTTTATTATTTACTAATAAGATCCTAAATTCCTATCCCCTGAAATGTAAGCTTAAACATACTAAACATCATAGTGTGTTAGTATATTTAAGCCGAGGTATGTTTTTTGGTAAAAAAGTAGGTGATCTTACCATGGGCCGTAACCGATCACGAGTTAGGAGTATGATCGGTGCGTGATCTTACCCACGGTAAGTGGCACACTGACACACCGAAGTGACCGAGGGCGCGAGCGAACAGAGGTGCATGTCATGAGCATGTCATTTCATTTACCATCAGTTGATGCATAAACGAACAGGAGTTATTGGGCATTCTGTCCCACCTCCGTTCGCTCGCGGTGCATAAACGAACAGGAGTTATTGGGCATTCTGACACACCGAAGTGAGCGAGGGCGCGAGCGAACGGAGGTTCGGTTCGGTGTGTCAGAATGCCCAATAACTCCTGTTCGTTTATGCACCGCGAGCGAACGGAGGTGGGACAGAATGCCCAATAATTCCCTACTGGTGACCAGTGAGCTATCAGTGTGAACTGATAGCTAACCAAAAAGAAATATATTTCGTTTATCATTATCATCATATTATCATATGACTATGTTCGAAGATAACATACTTATAGGGCGGGTCGTATTAGTCACTCTATGAATACTATATTTTATTATACTATTCGTAATAGTGATATGATGAAGTCGGTTAAAAATACATCGATTGCTTGTAAACGGAACGCTAGCTTTTCTGAATACAAATGCAGGAAACAAAATCGTTACAAGTCTATGCCGTAGGAATCACAGATCGAAAGGAAAATTTCAAAATTAAACACATTACTTGATAAATTCCAAGGTCCAAGGTAGTAGCTAAGTACTATTGGAAAACACAAATTTACGAATTATTTCAAAATTTAAGAATCCCAATATTCTATCAGTAGACGTACTATTGTTTTCTATTTGAGGTAGGTATACCAAATTAATATCAAGTTGTAAATCCAGTAGACAAACTTATAGTTGCTAAAAACGTTAGTTGCTAAAAACGTTCGTGATTTTTCTGCAGTTGTTTTAGTTACAGTCCGTATATAATTTATACTAATATAATAAAGAGGAATGGTTTGTTTGCATCGAATAGGCTCCGAAACTACTGGGCCGATTTAGATGAAATTTGGTACAGATATAGATTAGACCACGGGGAAGGACATAGGCTTACTTTTTACATAGGGAAAATGTAAGGTTCCGGTGGGATTGCCTTTTGCGCGTACAAAGTCGTAAGCAACATTTAGTATAATATGTTATTCCGCTGATTGCTTGCAAATGATGTATTTATTTGTTTCAGTGCGAGTATGTATGCCCTCCACCAGCACGGTCGTGTGTCAGAGTTTGGACAGAGATGACAGCCAAGTAGTATGTGATCCAGTAGAATCAAGGTACTTTTCCCAATACTCTTAACATTTTAATCCTTCTAATATTATAAATCCTACTAATATTATAAATGTGAACGGATTTTGATAAAATTTGGTATGGTAGTAGTTTAGGCTCTGGATTAAAACATAGGCTACTTTTTATCCCGAAAAATAGTGTCTCCGAGGGATACTGGTACTGTATTTACGCCGCGGGCAACGGCTAGTGAATTATGAAACTTCATATTTCATCGTTTGATAGAATCGAAATATGTATTACTTAAGTAACGTAAGTACAATATAATTTACTAATGGAAATCTTGTCGGCAACGTAATTAATTATCCCTTAAAGATTTCTTTAGATACGTTAGAGAAATTGTGTGCTAAGAAAATATTGGCCAATCCAATGATCTATTTCTTCAAGAATCGACTGCGCAATCAAGCTGGCGCGAGGAACGGCTGACTTCGGAATATTCTCAGAGGAGGAGACGATGCTCCTGTCCCAGCAGCAGCCCAACGAAAACAGGATCGTCGCATCCATCAGAGATGTACAAAGAACCGGTAAGTTGATATTGAATTGATAAGAAAATAAAGTCAAATTCCAATCATAGATACGTGAATCATAAATGAGTAAATCTATATTATTAATTATATCGATGCAGTATTTAGGTAGGTAATGTTTAACGTACATATAACACTCATGTTATTGTAGAGCTACAGCATCCGTGGTCCAGTGGTTTAGAGCTTGGCTCTCTACTCGGCAGACGTCGGTTCGATTCCGGCGTTGGAACAACAAAAAATGTTGTTTCCAAGTTTGGTTAGGACAATGCAGGCTGATCACCTCATTGTCTGACAAGAAAGTTGATCCATGCGTCGGATGGGCATGTAAAAATTCGGTCCTGCGCCTGATCTCTCACCAGTCGTGTAGGTCATGCGTTCCACTGGGTGACGAGAGTAAAGGAAGAGAGAGTGCTCTTAATATGTACTGTTCATACACTTAGGCAGTATCATGGACCAATAAAACGAATGATTCTTCGATGGCAGTATAAAAATAGCTCCTGTGTAGCTGGCTTGATTTCAATGAAACCGGCCACCGTCACCGAAATCGGCCACCGTTACCGAAAGCTATTATTATTATTATTGTAGAGCCCTATGCGTTTGAGGCGGTGGCTGTAGTTCCCGCCAACCACAACGGGGGCTTGGAAGGTCTGCGTGGGGCTCGCTACTGCCACCCGGGCCTGGACCAGACTGATCTCCGGTGGTCTCCACGGGTGTTGAAGACCTTCGAACGAGTTGTAAGTTCTTAACATTTTTTAAAGCTAAATAAATTGAAATAAGTAATAGTGGAGTTCTGCTGTTTATGTGTTTTATCGCGTTTAGCCCAGGAATTATAAAGAAAGAGGAAAACATGTGGTGATATGTTTTGGACACATTTGACACAGTGTCGAATGGAGATTTGGAGACAGAAGGAAAGGAACCTGTGGCCAGCAATGGAACATAAATGGCCATTAATAATTTGAAAAATACTCATTAAATACGTATGCTGATGAGAAACAAACATTTCAGGTCGCACGCACCGACCGCTGTCCAGACGTGAACACAGACCGGAAGACGGCCGAAGAGGTGGAGGTGGAGACCTTGAACAACTTCTTCGGCAGCGGATGCCGGCCCGGACCCTGGAGCGCTAACGTCACTGTCGATGCTGATCTCAGTAAGTCTGCTTAAGAAAAAGATTAAGTATGTCTTTTGTCCAGGAAAATATCGCAAGAAGCTATTTATGTGATTACATTTCACGAGATTGCAGCCCAACAAATCTTCTGAAATTGTTCCTTGCATTAACTATAAATTGACATAAATACCTACCTACCAGTGGCGTGGGGTACCTATAGCTCCATTCCTATCGACTTCACTTAACACTTGCCTTTTGAATACCCTCATCCTATCAAACCTAGCCTATCTATTAAACAGGCTAGGTCTTCCCTATGGAGGAGAACCAGCCACTGATACCTACTATAGGTATATTTTTATAAATTAGACAGCTCAAAGTTTTATAATAATAAATTTTAGTCGTGATTCAAAACTTATGATTTAGAAGAGCAATATTAATCACAAATACTAATAAAGAGAACAGATTCCCGAAACTCTGCTCGAGCTGCGGCGACGGTGCGAACTGCAACCGGTACACCCTGGACATGGGCGTCGCCATCTCCGGCGTCAACAGCAACAACCGCCACATCCAGGCGCTGGAGTGTCTCCGCAGAGCCAACTCCTCCGTCGCTTACGTCGCGTGGCAGCACGTTCGGGAATTCTTTACTGTGAGTTTCTACGATTTTTTTTAAAAACTTTGGGATTACTTTATCTGAATTTAAATGTTTTTAGTGTTTGCTTGTGAAATGTTTTTCCTAAAAAAAAAAAAGTTTAATTCTCAAGCAGGTTTTCCTTTAGGAAATACAGTTGCATCGTCCACGATCGAAAAGAGCTTTCCTTTTTTAAGGTTTTAATTTGTGTTATAATTATTAAGTTGCAACTTGTAAGCTATATGTTAAAGTCATAAATATGAAATATAATAGTTTTATTGGCAATATTTTAACTAAGTAGCTCTAATATTGTGCAGATCCGCAACCCACAAGACGCGACGTCATACGCTCTGATGTGCGAGGATGGCACCCTGCGCATTCTCACTGCTGAGGTGCTGGCGTCCAGCACGGCTCCCTGTTCCTTCGTCAAACAACCCTGGGCTACTGTCGTCGCTTCTACGTAAGGACAATTCATTACTACTTGCATTTGGCTATACACGTGTAAAGCCATAGGCCTCAAATGTGAATCTATGTAGATTATAGTGGCAAACCTAATGTTGCTTACCAAATTGCATGTATTTTAAGCATCAACTGTTGTGTTATATTACCTAATAGAATTTTGTTTATCATTTTTACGATGAAAGTCGATGCCGTATTCCGTGTAATTACCTATAGCAAAATGTTTGATGTTTCTAGAGCTAAGTCAGCTGAAGTCCTAACTAAACTCCGCGAGTGGTGGCCCAATGGTGTTAGCCCAGGCGACAACAGCTGGAGGTCGCTGTTGTACTCCAACATCATCGGTGGTACCAACGCACGAGTTCACTTCGAAACCACCCCAATGACTACCAGCAACTACACATCTTTTGGTAAGTTTATTTTCCAATGATAGTTTCACTCCTTTAATGTATTTGTCTGAATCAAGTACTTACTAGATCTAAGAAATAAGGTATTCAAAGGCAAAAATGTATTGTTTTCAGTTCGCAACCTCACCGACATTAGTTCTTCATCATCGTGCTTCGCCGCACGTCGCTGGTGCACGATCTCTGCGCAAGAGCAGACCAAGTGCCAGTGGCTGCGCAGTGCCGCCTACGTGCTGGGCCTCGAGCCCTACATCACCTGCCAGCAGCGGAACAACATGTTCGAGTGTCTTTCCGACATCAGGGACCGCAACGCCGATCTCATCGCAGCCCCGTCCAACTACGGATATTTATCCAGACAGTGCGTTTCAGTTTTACATTATCCAGTTTTATCTCTCATATAAAAACAAAGACTAGCTGAGATATTAGGTTTAGTATTTCCTATATACCCACAGAAGTAAATAATACCTAACGTAAACCAAAATGTTGGATTACAATGGTATCCCTCCGATTAAGGTTGTAAACTCTGTGTTTAAAGTTGATAGTTGATACAGCCACTAAATTGACGTATATTTTTAAGACATTACAAGCTCTCCTCGGTGAAGCTGGTTCAGAACTCGAGGAACAACCCCGCAGCCTTCTCTCGCGTCGCCGCACTTCTAAAGGAAACCACAGCCCTGACTAACGTCACCAGATTCGAAAACCTCCGAGGCAGAAGAGCTTGCTTCCCCGAATATGGCGGTATCGGTAAGTGCTCGTTAAAATTACTTGAGATAAAAATGATGTTAACCGACGGTACTTAATTCAATGCTGATAAGAAAACTATTGGTAAAAGTAGTTCTATTTTTGAACTCTAAATATGGGAATTAATGCAGTAATTTAGGTCTTAAAGTTCAGGTATTTGTGTTTAGCGTACGTGGCTTTCGTGAGCGTTGCCCATGAGAGGGGAGTGATCAGCTCGTCAGAGTGCGATTACGCCAAGGCCGTCGGGGAGTTCTTCGACGGCGCCTGCGCACCAGGAGCCGAAGCTGCCTCACACGCCATTGGAGACAGCGTAAGTGGCAGATTTTACATGGAAGTGGGAACGACTTACTTGATGGTTATAATAATATATCTTCTATAGATGTGGGATGAGATAAATTGTAGTACGAGCGGGCTCGCAAAAAAAAACAAATTAATCATAATTATGCGAAGTGCTATTTTCCTGGGTTCCATAGTGTATATACACGGAGCGCTACTACTTTTAACAACTTATCCATAATATTATCACTTAAGTAATAATAATCTTTGTTACAGAGCTTCAATGTGACCAACCTATGCACTGCCTGCCGTCCGTCATTCATGAACAACAACATTTCATGTGAGTCCGCTTTCTATCATCAATAGTCTTATTATCTATATTAATTATATAATATTTTGCACGTTTTACTTTGCGTTTCCAGACACCTGCGCCTACGATTACTCCAACCTGTACTACGGCAACAACGGCAGCATGTCCTGCTTGGCTGACAGCTCCAATGATGTCGCCTTCGTCGAGATCCAGAATATTCAAGGTATAAGGAATCCAACTACTTATTATAAATGTGAAAGATTGTGAGGGTTACCATGTAACCCTCACAATCTTTCTGCTGGATGGATCGATGTTTGTTAGTTAAAACTACTGAACAGATTTTGATGAAATGGCAGTAGTTAAGGATCTGGATTAACACAAAGGTTACTTTTTATCTCGGAAAATCCGCGGAACCGCGGGCAAAAGCTAGTGATATAATACTGATCAAATATGGAAATAAAAACTACAAATATGAAGGAATAAATAATAATCAATTATGTATGTACAATGTAAGGCTAAGCAATGTATGGCTAGCATTTTTTTTCAAGTGGTAGATATTCCTAAACCACCACTAATACTAATGAGACGATAGTAGTGTGATCATAGGTTCTAAAACACTATTGTGATAGGTGCAAAATTTTCAGATAACAGAACCTCAATTCTCGTATTTAAAGTAGACTTCATTTTACTTTGTTAGGATTGAAAGTGTAGCGACATGTTACCGTGAACGGATTTTATGACGTTTCGACCAATCAGAGCGCGTTTCACGTTGGTTTAACGTTCATAAAAACACCTTTTGAGAATTTTAGCGTATCGGGACTTGATTGTAATTGTATTAATGCAGGTTTTATTTAGCAGAATTGCCCCTGATAGAATGCAACTTATGAATCCCTGTTATTAAGAGACTGGTCTTCACGACACAGGGAATTCTACTTAGCTTAAAGACCAGTGATAGACTTGAAATTTCATGTACTTTTTGGCCAATAAAGTTTTTATTCATTTATTTATATATTTCAGCCCACCTGACGGCCGCGGGACTTCAGGCGTCGCAGGTGCGCGCGCTGTGCCGCAACAACACGCTGGCTGTCACCACCGGCGTCAACATCGACCAGAACTGCCTGCTCGCCTACGTCGTCGACTCCGAAGTGCTTGCCAGGCGGTGAGTCTCGAGTTGTGGCTTTATTCTTCGATTTGAAATCTTTAACTCGCCTAGTTCCTAGTTCGTTGTCAATGATCGTCAGAGCAAGATCGCGAGTAAGGAACAGGCTAAGCGCCTTTACACGCGCCGCAGCTCTGCTGGATTTTGTAATGGTTTCGCCATCGCCACCGTAGGAGCTGTAGGAGTAGGAGGCGTTCACCGCCGGCGCTGCGGCAACAAAACCACATACAAATACTAGTACAACGGCGCAGGCGCGACGGTGAGAGGTCCATTTTGGATCCATTATTACGTCTTAATTTGTCAATAAATAATGTTACTTACCTGTAATTCGCCTACAATTTTTGCCAAAGTACAAATGTGATGCATCAGTGTTTTCATTAATTCTACTGTTTTTATTTTAGGGACGATCCTCTCCTGAACGCTTTGAACACTCTTCTGGACTCCCTGGACTCTCACTTCGGCTACAACGCGGCGACTTCTGCCCAGCTCATCAACCTCGAGATCTACTCTCCCTTCGACGGCACCAGCGATCTCCTGTTCAAGGACACCGCTGTTGGCCTGGCCGAACCCTCGGCTACCACCAACGAGGCGGCCAAGAACTACTACGACCTCTTCAGCCATCTGGAGTCCTGCAACGCCGCCGCTCCCACCCCGGGCATGGCTTCCAGGAGCATCTACTCCGGCCTCACCATCATATTTATGTGGCTCCTGGCGCGCGTGGCCATGGATTAGGCTTAAGACCCATCTTTAGATAAGTTTTTGTTTTGTCAATTATGAAATTTTTTTTCCAAACCCAGTATTAACTTGGTTTCATGTAGAATTATAGACAAATTAAAGAATTTACCACACAGTAATAGTACTTGTACATAATATTTCATAGGTTAACTATAAAATAGGAATAACAGTATTTAATAGCATGTTTGCAAACATTCTTCCTTTCTGTTCGTATCAAAACCTTCGTTCTGTTCAGTGATACACTAATTTGTCAAAGTAGATTTGACTTATACTTAATCACGTACTATGGTACCTACTTACATTATTTAATAACATATTAAATTAATCAATACTTACGATTTTTATTCTAAAAGTGTCCCTATTTGTGTTTATTGATGTCTGTAAATTGTAAGCTCTTGGTGCGGAAATGTTTGTATGAATTTAATAAAATTTTGTTATGTATTTATGGATTTTTTAACCCAACCACGGACCAGCTTTTCCAAGAAATAATCTTGTATATATCTTTGATTCTATAATTTACATACAAGACATAGGTACAATATTTCATTTTGCTTTTGACTTTTTCAGTAAAACATAATAGTTATTAAAACGTCTAAAATATTTATTCATAAATTATATTAATATTATAAAGATACAAAGTCTTTGGTGGATAGCTCAAATTAAGAATTCGACGTGTAAAGGTTAAAAAGCTACTTACAAAGAAAAATAAAAAGAACTACAAATTTTTAAATTACTACCTAAGTACCTGCTAGTTATTTAGAATGAAATAAATCTTAGAAGATGATTATTAGTGAGCTACAGTTTATGTAGATAGTAGATACAAAGTATCAGTCTTTATTTTTGCAAATATTTTGTTTTCGTCCGTTTTTTCAACTTTGGAAAGTTCATCGTCATTCATTTCATCTATTGTGCCATCTAACTATAGTCCGTTTCAATTGTTCATTC
Organism: Glaucopsyche alexis; assembly: GCA_905404095.1. NCBI lineage: Eukaryota > Metazoa > Arthropoda > Insecta > Lepidoptera > Lycaenidae > Glaucopsyche > Glaucopsyche alexis. The sequence continues at coordinate 30,362,108 of FR990044.1, forward strand.
CAACAGTGCAAACCTGGAATGTGTTGTTTATCTGCAGAAAAGAATAATTCCACGTTTAATTTATGCTTATTATTAAGATAGGATAGAATTCTGTAACAGTAATGTTTACAAGTTTGTTTTTAAAACGCTTTCCGCCGTCGTCGTCTTATGTACTAAGTACCTAAGTATTCAATATTCATCCCTATCTTTTACATTTTAGATAGATAGTTAGCAGTCCACAATTTACAGTCTCTCAAAAACCTATTTCCTTGTGTAACAATACAGTGGTCATAGATAAATCATTGGTCTATGACAGTGGTATACAATATGTTGCATGTAGTTAAATTAGCCAATCAATTCGACGCCTAGCCAGACCGTTCATTTTATATTCCCGAAGCCCAATTCTCGTAATTATTTGTGGTCACAATCCAGTTCGGTCCGCGCGCTGCTTCGGTCGTTCACGCGCGATAGCTATGCGACATGCGATGCGATAGCTATGAATGTGACACCACGCGAACGAAAGATTATGATCACAAATAAGTAATTATGAAAATTGGGAATTTGGGATTCTGAACCAATAATAAAGATGGTCTTAAAATTCCGTTAACACCTTTTTACCTCCTTTTACGCATTTTAACGCATACCGCATCTCAACCAGTATCGGGCAACGGATATCGCTTGCCATTGGAGGATTTGTTCGTTGCCCATCTCTCGTTAGTTGATTGGTTCATTGGTCGGTATACCATAAAATACATACTTATTTCTGCTTCCTGATCCATCCAAGCCGACTTTTGCCGACAACTACCATCAGCACGTCGTCGGAGCCGCCGGGAGACACGCGCGCTGATCGCGCTGACCGCCATTTCGCCGATTTGGGTGCTACAAGATAATACGTGGAGCCTATGAATGACTTATGACTTTATGAGACACGAATTGAGAATATTAAGCAATAGATGTCTGCCACTTCGTGCGCGCAACAAAAACATCCAGCGCGAACCGTACATTTTGCCGCGATGTCCTTTTTTCCCATTGTCTACTCTAGGGTTGCTAACTCCAAATAAAAAAAACTGAGAGTTGAAGTTGGAAAAAACCAAGACAATTCAGTTTAAAAACAGGACGCAGTAACAGATTTAATAGCAATTGATATAAAGTGAAAATAGGTGAAATGAAATACTAGTGATTAAAATAATCGCATCTTTCAATAAAAGTATTTAAAAAAATTAATACCTACTTAATATGAGTTAAAAACTAGTTACTAAAAGTCGGCTATCCGTCTTTTAGTAACTAAGGACTCACGAGTCACGCACGAAGGTAATGCGCTCCGTACAAAGCGGTAAAATTTATTGTATTATGGAGTTTCACTAAAATACTTATTTTATTCTGTTATTAGCATTTGTTGTTAAAGCGGCAACAGAAAATATACATCATCTGTGAAATTTTCGCTGTCTGGTGACAGACGGACGGACAGACAGCGAAGTTTCAGTAATCGGGTGGGATCCTAGTCCCTACTCTTTGACTACCGATAAACTTACCGCCACTATGGCGCTGCGTTCGCTATGAGTGCGAATGAGATGCACTGAGTGACCGCCTGGTGAGGGAGCAGGATGACAGCAGCAGGTGGAACGCTGCGAGGGTCGCGTAGACCGCCACCTGGTACTGCTGCAGCCATTCCACCACGGACCGCTGGCAGTCCTGAAAAGCAACAAATTTTATAGTGCCAACTGCCATTTGCCAAGACATCCTGAGAGTGGAAATGAGCTAGAGATTGAGGTTGATCTGAGAGCTGAGATTGAAAAAATAAAGAACGAAATTGCTGAGCTATTTTGCGCTTGGTTCATATTTTCGTATGACAAAACCAAGGCCTATTATAAATAGCTCCTAAAATATATTAATATGTTCGTGTCAAATAAGTTATTTAGAGAATATGAACAAAAGTATCCAAAAAAAAAACTACCTTTTTATAGATATTATCAGCGGTACAGTTCTTGGGGAAAGTGTCGGCACCGCAGCACGACCACGGAGGTGTCACCGGCTCAGAGATAGACCTGGAATTAATTACGTTCAACATTTTAAAACTTACGGCTTACATTTTTTATACAAATGATTTAAGATAAACAAATTAGATCAAAAAATTCCTACTGGATATCATTGTTACCTACTAGCAACTTTGTTCGCCAGAAAGATGTCTTGCTTATTGTCCTATTGATTGTCCCAAAGACTAATCCAACTTTTAATAAAGATGTTTTTGCGTGAAAGAGTAAAACATCCTTACAAACTTTTGCATTTATTATATTAAATAGGATAACACAGAGACACGGGTCGATAAGTCCCTGCCGATGTCATTTAAAATTAAAACAATCAGCGGTCACGCCTGTGGATGAATAAAATAATGCCTGCCATGTTTGTAATATCGCAAGCAAAAAGCAATCGCAAATCCAGGTCGTAGTTAGAAACTAAGACTGTGTGAACATATGTAGTCGTCATTTGTCTGAATCCCTGTCTTTATTTATCCTAAGCATGTTATAGATACGAATTACGATATATTTCTTACGTGTAGTTTTTGTCGCAGCATTCGAAGACGAGTCTAAGAGCGTGTGTCCACTGGCCGTCGTCTTGGATGCCTTTCTAGAGATAAAAAAATCCCGCATTAGCAGGAAAACCAATGCAGGAAAAAATTGGTAAGTCAGAAAAAAAAATTGAAGAGCAGAAGCGAACTGAGAGGTTTGAACCAAGATTTTACTGAAGAGATGATTAGTGATAAAAATTCAGAAGCGACTGACCTCGACGATGTTGGAGGAGAAGTAGAACATGAGGGCACACTCCAACAGCAGCAGCAGGAACACCAGAGCAGCGTACTGAAACAAACACTGCCATAAACAAAACTATAGTCACAGTCTTTTGTAAGACATTTCTTGCATACTGATTTTGACAAATGGTTCAAATGGCCTGTTTCATTTTGGCAGTGTATCACAAAATCGTTATCTCAGGGGAACCTTAGAGAGAAACAGCAGCACAGGCCACATATAACTAAATAGTTATTTCGTGTCAGTAAATATAGGATCAGTAGGTATTTGTTGAACGTACATACCATAAACAACAAGAATTGCGAGGTAGACAAGGCACCGTAGACGCCCATGAGTGAGATACAGAAGAAGAACGCGGACAGCATCGCCGCGCTTACGCCCACCTGCACGCCCACAGACTCCTCCGTCACCAACGCCTGGAACATGGTATGCCTGTATATAGCCTTTACGACTCGTGGAATATGTTTCTCTAGCTTTTTGCACCACGTAGCCCTGCACGTGGAGCAAAAATTCAAAGTTCGTTGATGGTAACGAACCCCGAATTAATTACCATTTCACCCCCCTCTAGAAAAAAATAGATTTGACGTTTGATCCTGAAAATTGATAGGAAGATGGCGAAATTTTATATCAGAATAAAATAATCCGGTTCTTTGAAATAGTCCTAGGATTTTCGCAATGATCCTAATTTTACAATTATCCTACAATAATTATATATATGTCGCAGTCATCTAGTTGAATTTGCTATTTGATTAAATGACTTGTTAATTGAATGATGACATCCAATTGAATGACTAAAGGACAACTCGTCAAGTTGTTTAATATAACGTTCAATGTCTTGACTGAACGTCATTTAGCATAGTCGTTGAATGGGATGTAGCCGACTTTGTAATGTTTGGTTAGGGTGACTATAAGTTCGTAACATGATTTTATATTGTATTTTAAGTCTTAAGATAGGCCATACTGACTATTTTTACCAACTAATTCAAGGAATTCAAAGAATCAAAGACTAGGATTACCATTTAATATTTTATTTGTAAACCTTTAAATCTCCGAAAGTAGGTATACTGTTTTCGACAATTTATCATAGAATATTTTCTATCATAAATTGTTTTGGTGACTACTAGCGCCACAGTGGGACAAAAATAAACTAAACTTCAATCACCTGACTGATTTTATGTCTACTCTGTTCAAAGGGCTATGTTATAATCCGCTAACTAGTTGGATGTTGAGTGACGCTTGTTCAATTAACGTTCGGCCAGGTCATTCAATTGAATGTCGCCATTCAATGAACGCGCAAGTCATTCGTTCAAATAGCAAATTCAACCAGATGACTGCGACATCTATAGATACCAATATTATAAAGCTGAAAATTTGTTTGTTTGTTTTAACGCGCTAATCTCAGGAACTACTGGTTCGAAATGAAAAATTATTTTTGTGTTGGGTAGTCCATTTATCGAGGAAGGCTTTAGGCTATATAACATCACGCTACGACTAACAGAGAGAAGAATCAGTGGAAAATGTGGAAAAAAACGGGGAAAATTATTCATCTTTGAGGGCTTCCGTTGCGTGCGCTGCGTAAACTATTCAAGTTACCAAAAAAATATGTATGAAATAATTAATCACTATTAAATGATCTAAAAACCGATACCTATTACTATTATGCCACGACTGCTGTTACAATTATGGTCGAAATTAATGCATTATTGCGCCATCAGTCGACGCGGACGAAGTCACGGGCAACTGCAGTCGCGGCATAATTGTAATAGGTATTTGGTGTAGACGGGTACTGTATCACAAAAATTATAAAGAATTAATCTATTTCGGTAATACAGTACGTAATTTAATGGACAAAGAACGTTAATAACTGGTAATAGTCCCATGGTTTAATCTTTCATTCGTAGATATCATTCACCGAAATGAGTCCAAATGAATTATGAAAGCTGAAATTGTCCCGCCCCCGATCGCGGTGGTAACGTAATGGTGTAACGACGGGGTTGGTATCCGGGTTATTATGGGTAATAGGGCTCATCAACACGATATTGACAAACTTCTACCATAGAATATAAATATAGAGGCAGAAGACAAGTTACATTTCGTGCTCGAGAAACACAGACATCCATACTCCTCTCAGGGGGTCTTGCTTACTGCAATGGATATATGGATGGATGGATATTTGTTACTCTTTCACGCAAAAACTACGGAACGGATTTTGATGAAATTTGGTAGATATGGTAGTAGTTTAGGCTCTGAATGAAAACATAGGCAAATTTTTATCACAAAAAGTAGAGTATTCCCGTGGGATACTATATTTACGCGGGCGGAGTCGCGGGAAAAAGCTAGTTACACACCTTATTCTTGAATTACTTTATCTATTGCTGAAAACCGCATTAAAATCCGTTAAGTAGTTTAAAAGAACTAAGACAGCGAAAGCGACTCCATTGTAATATCTAAGACCGGGGCTATACGATACGGAATCTGGTAGGCCGGAGAAAAATCAGAGCATTGAAAATAGAACTCTGCGCTAATACAATAGAGCTGAAAATCGAACACACGAGCGTCGAGTAAAAAATGGCAGCCCGACACTCGACACATCGCTTTTCAACTCTATTGTATAAGCGTAGAGTTCTATTTTTAATGCTATGAATTTTCCCTAACTTTCCGGATTCCGGAACATATTATAGTCTCAGCCTAAAGATTTACAGCGGTGATGATTCTCGCCACACAATACAAAGTTACTAGAACCAAAACCCTAACTGGCTGATCTAATAATAGCTTCATCATTTCATCTTTAACGTTTACAGTAAAACGTCGTTGCTTCGGCAATCTTAGTTTTTCTATGAAAACGACCGACGATGTATGAAAAACGACAATTGCCAAAAGCATTGGGACCTTGGTGGAATTATTAAATATCTCTTGAACTCTACATTCTATGTACTTTACAAAATAACAAAGAAATTTTATAATTTGTTATTTCTTAGATTGACACTAGAATAGAATAGAATAGAAATCTTTATTTGCAAAAATATGGTACAGTAAGATGGTACAGTATTGATTGTCACACATATTCTGTCGCATTTATCTCGACGTGCAAATGTTCAATTCATGAATTTAAAATTAAACTAGAGTTATCATTTAAAAACAAATTATTTTACAATTAAAATTAAATTAATCAGATATTTAAAACATGCTTATTTATTTAAAATAGTATAAAGTCATTATCCGTCATACATATCTACATAATTTTTATGTCAATAGTATTCATTTCATATTTAAATAAGTAAAAACACAATAACATTAATTGGACATCAGGTACATAATATTAGCTCATTTTATTGGAATGTCAATTTCATTAAATTATTATATTGTCAGATAAGTAATCATTCACGTCATAATACATTTTGGATAGTAACAACAAGGAATTTGTAAGTATTATATATACAACTACTTACAAATTCCTTGAGTAACAATTATCAATTTTCAATTTTTTTAACGTAAAGTCCTTGAGTCTTGTTGGTAGTTTATTATAAATTTTTATAGCGAAGCAATAAGCATTTTTACTACACATATTTATTCTTTGTTCAGGTATACAAATTTTGTTTCGGTGCCTGCAGCTTTTAGTAGCTGTGTCGGTTTTCCTAGAATAGAAGTCATTACAGTATTTATGGACAAAGATGCAGATTTCTAGTATATAGAGGCAAGGTAAGGGAAGTATGCAATATTTTTTAAATAATGGTTTACAGCTATCTAGGACATTAACTCCACAGGCGGAACGAATACATTTTTTTGTGCCCGAAAAGCGCGTATAAAGTCAGTAGAATTACCCCATATTATTAATTATCAGGCCATACCGTAAGACAGACGCAACGTAACCATGGTATCTTTGAGTATATAACCACCATGGTATGCTAACAATGCAGCTTTCTCAGACACATATTGTCTGACATTTCTCAGCACGTAAATATTTTTTTCTAATTTGAGGCATATTTTGTCAATATGCTCTTTCCAAGTGCAATGACGATCGACAAATAAGCCCAGGAATGTAGTGGAACTTACTTCTTCTATGTCTTTTTTATTTATGGAAATATTTAAGTTGTTATGTTTGCTATTATGAGCTTGAAATTGGATTATTTTGGTTTTAGTAGCGTTTACCATCAGGTTTTTAGAGTTAAGCCAGTTTATTGTTCTTTTTAATGTGCTATTTATTTCAGTTTCATGGTCATCTTTGTTTGTATTATCAACTAATATAGTAGTATCGTCTGCGAAAAGTATACATTTATGTATTATTACGTCAGGTAAGTCGTTTATATAGCTTAAAAATAATAGTGGACCTAAAATTGAGCCCTGAGGTACACCATAAGAGTTGAGAATATAGGAGGACTTGTAAATTACTTTATGCTTACCCTTTACTTCGTTTAATTGAACACATTGATACCTACTCGTGAGGTAGCTTCTAAACCAATCATTTGCTACGCCTCTGATTCCCTGATTATGTAATGTGTCTAGTAGAATATCGTGTGAGACAAAGTCAAATGCTTTTGTAAGGTCTAAAAAAATAGCAGTAACAGGATGTTTATCGTTAAGGCTTTCCGTGATATATTTTATCATGCTGAAGCAGCCCAATGTTGTAGAGCTATTTTTACGAAAACCAAACTGTTCTGGCTTAAGAATTTTGTGTAAAGTGAGAAAGCTATATACTTTTTGAAACAGTACTCGCTCAAATACTTTAGATAATACAGGAATTAATGTTATGGGTCTATAATTATTCATGTCTGTTTTTTTACCTTTTTTGTAGACTGGCTTAATTATTGACCACCATTGAGAATTTTAGTCTCGTTGGAAAAATTCCTTCACTCAATGAGAGGTTTATGATATGAGTCAAAGGTATAGCAAGACTTTTGTTACATTTTTTTAATATGTTTGTTTGAATTCCGTCATATCCCACCGAATTTGTGTTTTTGAGATTTAGTATGATTTTTTGTATTTCAGAGTAAGTTACCGGCGTTAAATAAATAGACTTATTATTAATATTATTTTTGATATTTTTATTGTTAAATTTATTGAATTTATTGCTTATGCTTTTTATGTTAGATTTATTTGTTGTTTTTATAAAATGTGCATTAAAGTTTTCAGCTATTTCTTTAGTATTTATAATTTCTTTATCCTCTACTTGTATCTTTGTTATACCATAAGTTATTTTAGAAGCATTATTATTTTTAATAACATCCCATGATGCTCTGCATTTATTTTGTGAGTTTTGTATATATTTAATATTATTTATTCTTTGAGATACGTGGATGCATTTCTGTAATATTCTAGAGTATGTCTTATATTTCTTTTTATTTATTAATTTATTTGACTTAGTGAAGCGATAATTTAGATAAAGTATTCTTTTTCTCAAGCAACATCGTTTTATTCCTCTCGTGAGCCATTTATTTTTTATTGGTTTCTTGAGCTTTTTTATTGTAATAATAGGAAAGCAAAGGTTGTAGTATAGAATCAAATCATCGTAAAATGTATTAAATGCCTCTTCAGTGTTATGTATTTGCATGACTTCAGAAAAAGATAAGGATTCATGTAGTTGCCAATTTTTTTAATATTATCTTCGCTAAAATCTCTTATCTTTCCAAAAAAAAGGATGTTTTATTGTTGATTGCTGTTTTTTTATTTAAATCAAAAGATACAGTTTGACCTGTTTCGTGGTCCGAAAGCGCGAGATAATGGGTATCACAGTATATTTCTCCTGAGATATTGCTGCAAATAAGGTCAATACATGACTCCTTGCGAGTTGGACGTGAAACGTGATTTTTAAAGTTATAATTGGCCAAAAGTGCAAGTAAGTCTTTACAATATGAGTTATTTTTTAATATATCAATATTCCAATCCCCGCTTAAAATAGTATTCTTCGATTTTAATTTAGTAACATTTTTCAAGAGGTTGTTTAACTTGTTTAGAAAAATGTTTACACTTGAGTTTGGGGTCCGATAGATGCAAACTATATTCTAACTATATAACTATATACAAGCTAGGTATGGAAGCAGCACAATATTCAAAATTATTTAATAAAGGTGTAATTTTTAAATCTAGTTTATAATGTTCAAAGTCTTTGTGTATTAGTATGCAAGAGCCACCTCGTTTATGGTGAATGCGCGAGAAGTGACTAAGCAAGCCGATAGTTTTCAAGGTTCAGATTCGATTCACATCCAAATTTTATAAAGGTCTCAGTTAGACATATGACGTGTATTTCACCAATTTTTTTGCGTAAATCCTGTAACGAAGCTTGGAGAATGTGTATTTTATTTAGGATGCCAGCAATGTTTTGGTGTAGTATATTCATATTATGTTGTAGGTTACAATTTAAGAAAAAGCTGATTGTTGGTCCTATGAGTACTTTTCCTAAAATAATATGGGATAGTTCATTTTTCGGGACTTATTGGAGTTATAATATGCGGAGTATTACTATTACAAATAAGGTCATTGCTATATTTAATTTTAGACACTTTGGGAAAAAACGATGAAATAGTTTTTTGTTTAAGATAGTTAAGTTTTTTTTTGTTATTATCTATCACAAAAATTTGGGTATTTTTATTTTGAGTGTATTCTGTTCTAGGCACTATTTTTCTATTTTTGATGAATGTATTGTAATAAGCAAAGCTGTCTATTTCAATGTTCAGTTTTAGACATAAAAGTTCTAAGTAATTATGGTGAAAGTTTAGCTTACTTTTAGATATATTCAATTTATTTGATGTTTCAATAAACTTACAATTTGAGTATTTACTACATAATAATTTTATATGATAATTTAGAAATCTTACATTTAGATTCTTATTGTTCTTTATGCTAATTACAAATATTTTATTAGATTGAAATTGAAATAATGTATTACATAAATTAGCAAAATAAGCGTAAAAGGATTGACTGTCGTTCGTACCTAATCCTAAGATAATTATGTCATTTTGATTAATATTTTCATGTAAGTTTGTTGTGCTCTGAAGTATGTGGGAAGATGATGCACCCGGCTTGATGATTGATGTTACGGAGTAGTTGTCATTCCACTTATTTTCCCTAGCGTTAATTAATGTTGAAGATAAGCCACGGATTTGTTCATCTCCATATATATTCTTATTTTATGTATAGAAGTTTCAGCGCCATCTATATTTTGGCCATACGGAATAGCCTGAGGAGTTCGTATTTTGTTGTGATTTGTAGCGACATCTGTTGTCAGCGATGGTAGATTGTTTGAACGTTTTTTATTTAGGATTAAATTATTTGATGTTTTTTTATTTTCGTTATTCGTTTTATCTTTATTTTCGTCTTTAGCATTAGTAGTTTTATTTGTAAGTGGGGTCTCTAAAGAGGACAGTGCTCTAGGTGTGTTGTCATATTGCAAGAGATTCTTTCTTTTCGATTTCTTATTAGTCCTGGGAGTTGCTGTTATACAGGTGCTGCTATCAAAATTTACTTTTTTTAATAGGTTGATTATTTTATCCTTTTAAACTTTAGAGCCACTAATTATAGAGAGATGAAAGATAAGGAACAAATAAACAGGTACATAGTTACTACTACTAAAAATCAGCTGTTTCCTACAAAAGGGCCACGACATAGATAGCATTTTGTAGGAAACAGCAGATTTGTTTTTTAGTCGTTGTTGATTCCATAATAAAAGTTGCTTTAAATATTCAAGAGTATTTGGACAGTGACTGAAAAAACCCCTGTATATATTTTCTACTCCGTGCCTGAGCTGAATAGTATATCACTCGCGCTGAGTGTGTCACGGTACCTGGTACACACTGGTGCCAACCGCCGAGTGCCAGTCGGGCACAGCTTTAGCAAGTTTGATGGAATGTTCGTTGCAAGCCGGTGTAGTGTATAATGGGGATCGCTCAAGGATTTCAAAACTAAAGATAGGCTATGAGCTATGACGTACATTTGACATAACAAATCTTCATACAAGAAAGAGTTACGCCATCTTGTTTTCACGATACCTCAAATGTAGCCATCTTGAATTCACCATACCTCAAACGTCAAAACGGCCCCAAACAACTCAAAATGGGGCCATTGTGGGGACAGTTTTTGCCTCAACATGGCTAGTCTATAATAATATTTGCATGTATGGAATTGCTACTTTACTAAACACTAGAAGTTGCTCGCGACTTTGTGCGCACAAAAGTTGATCTCGCGGAAACCGTACATTTTTCCGCGATAAAACTAGCCTATGTCCTTCCCCGTGGTCTACTCTATATCTTAGCTAAACATCAAAATCAGTCCAGTAGTTTTGGACCCTATTCAATGGAAGCAAACAAATATACATGCAAATAAACTTTTCCTCTTTATAATATTAGTATAGAAAACGGTACCTTCTTCCATTCATAAAAATAATCTCTAAACATGCTCAGACCGATAAAAGTGAAGATAGAGCTTTGTTAAACAAATCTGAGGCTGGTAGCTGTACTCTTCATATGTTTTAAGTGTAATTATGCATATTAAATGCCATCATTATATTGTAATCTGTCATCAGCCAGTCCTAGACAGCTTCGCAGGCTAGCGAGGCGGATCGCAGATTTCCTCCTTTACATTCCGAGAGGGCTAGGGCCCTAGTTGCGGAAACATTAGTTATTTGTAATGAAATGATGCAGCTAACCTTCAAAGCCGGCGTGCCGAAGACCTGCACGACGTGCACCAGGGTCCGCGGGGAGGCGATCGCCCACAAGCTCACCGCGAACGCCAGCAGGCAGCAAAGCTGGAATAAAGTATGAACTTGACAGCATGGATGGTATATTAGGCTGGGACTACGTTATGCTCCGGAATCTAGCACGCCGGTTTCAGAGTTTTAAGTTTTAATCAGAGAACCCTGGACATATTATCATATTAGAGTAGAAAATCGAACACATTAGTGTTGAGTCGAATGTCAATGTCATAAATGACAGTTCGACACTCGAAACTTCCATTTTCAACTCTACTGTATTAGCGCAGAGTTCTTTTTTCAGTGCACTGAATTTACACCGGCGTTCAGTATTCCGGAGCACATAGTCCCAGCCTAAGGTATCGCAAAATCATTTACAAAAAGTTTGGGTACATTATTTACTGCTGCAGCTGATGTAAAGATACATATATTTATGTAAAGGCGAAACTCTGAAAAATTATAATTACTTACCTCCAACTGAACTAACTAACATGAAACCAATCTACACAGCTGATTTCAAAATAAACTTCATTTTACCAAAACCTTACGTTTTAAAACAAATGAAGACGTAATGATGAAATAACCTCTGGATGAATACAAGATGCTTAGTGATGGTAAAGACCAACATTTTACGACAATGGTGCAGAATGGGTAGAGACAACTCGTAAGTCGTAGGTGAGGAAGAGTAGCAAAGACTTTATGAAGTCTTTATCCCACCAAAAACATTTTCATGTAAATTGATGCCAAGACGATACCATACGACTCGTACTATCAAAAAGCTATCGGGGCCTTTAGTCAAGACGCATTCGATAATTTCAACGCAGAAGTATGAAATCAAAAATGTATGGGATTTGACTTATGTCTTCGCTAAGTGACATGTCGCTTGCGATGCCTTATGTCAAATCCAATACATTTTATTTTTGAACTTCACCGTCGAAATTATCGAATGCATCTTGACTAGAGGCACAGATCTCATGTAAAACTAATCTATTTAATCCAAACCCAAGTTATGAGGGTTCAAAAATTCGACGAAACGCTTCGAGAATAGGTGGTCTGGTAGTGCCCTTGCGATTCGCTTAGCTCATCTTGACGAGGGTACTGCCATGCCCCCAGATAAATACGATTAAGTAAGAACCATAATATGGCATATGTCATGGGATACTCATCCCAACTTACCTGTCCGGTAGTTGTGGTATGCGACCCCGGCTTCCCTAGCTATTACTGTCCTATCCCTTGCCCTCCTGGGCGGTAATATCCTACATTTCCTATTTCCCACTCTAACTTACCAATCTTCCCTTCCACACCACCTATCCTTCCCTTTCCCTATTCCTACCCTCCCCACCAATCCGTGGAAACGTAACGGATAATCATAAAAATAATTCAATTATCCAAAATGGCGGCGATGTGGTTCACCACCCATCACGTCTCGTTTCTTGCGGAGGTGAAAAGCGGATCATGGAGAGCCGCTTCGCTACGTTGAATGTAAGAGGAGGAATGGATGGTAAGAATGAAAGTGAACGAAGCGAAACGAGTATGTAAGGATCGTAGCAAGTGGCAAAAAGTGGTCTCTGCCTACCCCTTTACGGGAAAAAGGCGTGATTATATGTATGTATGTATAATATGGCAATAAGTCAAAAATGGTACTCGAATTTCATTTCGCTAAGATGAAAACGAAACAAAAGCTGTGTTTAAATTTTGCAATATCTTTTACAAAAATTTAAACTCAGTCCGCGGTTCCAAATTCCAAATCGAACCAATAAATATATTGTATATTCTAGATCTAGATTGTAGACCTTGACACGGGGATGTAACCTAAATCGTGTTCGGTCAAGGATGTCTGTTGTTTGTAGACAGCTAAATTAGGTGTCAGTACACAGTATGTTGACTATGTGCAGGTGAGTTATTCGAACTTTCAAATGTGGGTCATCGTAAAACGTTTTTCAGTAACGTGTTGTGTAATGTGTTAACTGTTAGTAGAATGAACTGTAGCTCGTAAGATCTTAAAAATATATATTATTATGTCCCCGTAAAATTGTAAAAACCGTTAGATTGTAAAATAACTAACGGGAATGTAAAAATATGTCGAAAGATTAAAAATTATATATTTATAATCTAACGAAAAATAATGTGTGAAATTATAGGTGGCATATTCGCGTCGGAAGTCAATCAACATTTTACAATTTCACTAGTTTTATTACAATCTAACGGTTTTTACAATTTTACGGTGACATTTACATCCTGATTCCTGATTCTCCGTTTTTCCCGATGCTGTGCTTAAAAATCTTAAAATATTATTAAGATGTGTTTTTTAACCTTTTGTTCTTTAATCCTTAAATCCTAAGTATGCACTATGCATTCTTAGTTAATAACTATACTTACCATAATAATAAAGTTGAATGCTATAACGATAACTGCAGCCACTCTCGAAATATTACTAGATTTCTTGGCCATTTTTTATTTCTGAAACAAAATAATGAATGAATATAAATGATAATAAAACGGGTACTACTGTCTACAACGCAAGTAAGACAGTAATTGGTATAGGTTTTTATTTATGAGTTGGCGCCTACAACATAATTAGATACATGTTAGTTCTGTGCTGTATATATGAATATAAGCATTACATGACTTGGCACGTCATGATTATTCATAGACAGCACACAATGTAACATGTATGCATGTTGTAGGTGCCAACTCTCATCTTACGGCCTATAGTAAGGTATTTGAAATAAGTAGAGTAATCTCCGTCTTATAGTGTTTTATAGTGTTACGAAGCACTTGTATATAGTCTATACTCTATACCTACTACTTAATTAATATTTTAAGAGGACATCAGATTCGTTTGTTTGTATGTTTAATTGTTTGTTTGCACCGAATGGGCTCCGATGCTGAAATTGATTTTGATGAAATTTGTCACATACCTATTATATAGAACCACGGGGAAGGCAAAGGCTACTTTATATCGCGGAAAAATGCACAGTTCCTCAGGATTTCCTTTTTTATAAAAAGCGGAATTATAAACTAGATGTACGCACACATCTAGTTTATAATTCCGCTCGATTTCTGGCACAGAGCTACACAGAGCTGTAATACAATCCATACTAATATTATAAATGCGAAAGTGTGTCTGTCTGTCTGTCTGTCTGTCTGTCTGTCTGTCTGTCTGTTACCTCTTCACGCCCAAACCGCTGAACCGATTTTGATGAAATTTGGTATAGGGATACTTTGAGACCCGAGAAAGGACATAGGATACTTTTTATCCCGGAAAAATGTACGTTCCGCCGCGATAAACGAATTTTGGCGCAACGGAGTTGCGGGCGTCATCTAGTCCATACTAATATTATAAATGCGAAAGTGTGTCTGTCTGTCTGTCTGTCTGTCTGTCTGTCTGTTACCTCTTCACGCCCAAACCGCTGAACCGATTTTGATGAAATTTGGTATAGGGATACTTTGAGACCCGAGAAAGGACATAGGATACTTTTTATCCCGGAAAAATGTACGTTCCGCCGCGATAAACGAATTTTGGCGCAACGGAGTTGCGGGCGTCATCTAGTTATTTATAAAACAGTGAAATCATTATTTACAATAATACTTTATGTTAAAATATCTAATGATTTAACATTTCTTAATATTATTATTATTTGGTAAATTCTACTGTTGTCTTTTAATTAAATATCAAATGATAAGGGGTTCTATGAAATAAAAGGTATTTGGTAAGTGTTAATTAACTTTAAAGTTTAGAAATTAGGAACCCCTGCATTATAAGGTAGATAAAATAGGTACCTGTACACACAAACCAGCAATTTCGATTATATGTTTTAACTTATAACAATAGCAGTCATAACAATTGACAATTGACTTGATAAAGAACAGGTTTAACGTCTTTTGTTTTGTTACATAATGAAATGAAAATGTAATTAAAATATTTTATTTTCAAATGAAACTTAACAAGCTGTTTTCGGACAGTCAACAGAAAAAAAGCTACCATCGTTCGCAGGTTCAACCCTATAAGTCCCTAAACCGCCGAGAAGAACCTGCGTCGCGCGGCGCGGCGCGGGCGTAAGAAACTTTTCATACCACCTGCTCGACAATGTCCGATTATATATCACGCAATCTCAACGTAAAGCATGTCATTGACTCCCAAGGGAGATAATGTTGTATGAAACTCCCAAGGGATTAAAGTGATTTGAATTCGGAACGTTAAAATTCGTATGAAAACTCCTAATAGATACGTATCTATCATAGAGTTTTTCAATAATAATATGGTATTGCTGACAGTTTATTCGAAAATCGAACTGGCCACCTATAATTTTAACATTCTCACATGTCAAAATCGTCAGTCACAAGTTCCTGAATCTTTAACTACTGCTCAAATAAACTCCACCACAACTTCCATAGATGTTCCTAATAAAATATTACTCTGTCCCTCCATAACTGGACAAATGTGTCCAATATCAGTATTAATTTTTAACAAAATAAATGTTATATTTTTGTAGCCCTGGGTTTTGATTGCCTCGCAGTAAGTATGAAAAGTAGAGTATGCACCTCTGGGATAAAGCCTGTCTTCGTCTTGGGCAGCTTGAACACCTCGCTTCACTCAGGACTCTACATAACTCCCTCGCTTCACTCGGGAGTTAAGTTTTAACTCCCTCGCTACGCTCGGGAGTTAACTCTAGAGTCCCTCGTTACGCTCAGGGTTCAATATGCTGCCCGTAACGTAAGACACTGCTTTATCCCCTTGGTGCATAATCTACTATTTCATCCCGCCTGCTCGACAATGTATCGGATATATATCACGCAATCTCAACGTAAAGCATGTCATTGCCTCCAAGGGAGATAATGTTGTATGAAACTCCCAAGGGATTAAAGTGATTTGAATTTGGAACGTTAAAATTCCTATGAAAACTTCTAATAGATACGCATCTATCATAGAGTTTTGCAATAATGATATGGTATTGGTAAGAGTTTATTCGAAAATCGAACTGTATACCTATAACAAAAGAAAAATGCGATTCAAAAAATTCAGAGCAAAAGCCAGTGTTTGGTGCTAAATATCAGTATTAATTTTTAACAAAATAAATGTTATATTTTTGTAGCCCTGGGTTTTTATTGCCTCGCAGTAGGTATGAAAAGTAGAGTATGCACCTCTGGGATAAAGCCTGTCTTCGTCTTGGGCAGCTTGAACCCCTCGCTTCACTCAGGACTCTACATAACTCCCTCGCTTCACTCGGGAGTTAAGTTTTAACTCCCTCGCTGCGCTCGGGAGTTAACTCTAGAGTCCCTTGTTACGCTCAGGATCCAATATGCTGCCCGTGACATAAGACACTGCTTTATCCCCTTGGTGCATAATCTACTATAACTAAAATCCAAGAATTAATTGTAAGTATTATCAGGGTACAATTTACAAAACTTGTTTACATATATTATATATTATTATGCGCACAATTATAGTCGATACTAGCTGTTGCCCGCAGCTCCGCCCCCGTAAATACAGTAGGTATCCCTCGGGAACACTGTATTTTTTGGAATAAAAAGTAGCCTATGTTTTAATCCAGAGCCTAAACTACTAAGATACTAAATTTCATCAAAATCCGTTCAGTAGTTTTTGCGTGAAAGAGTAACAAACATCCATCCATACATCCTCACAAACTTTCACATTTATAATATTAGTAGGATTATTCTATGCTAGGTGATGTAAGTGCTTAAGTTCTTGATCACATCTACACTAATATTATAAAGAGGAAAACTTTGTTTGTATGTTTGTTTGTTTGTTTGTTTGTTTGTTTGTTTGTTTGTTTGTTTGTTTGTTTGTAATGAATAGGCTCAAAAAGTACTGGACCGATTTCAAAAATTCTTTCACCATTCGAAAGCTACATTATCCACGAGTAACATAGGATATATTTTATTTTGGAAAAAAATAGGGTTCCGTAAAATATTTGGGTTTTTCGGACACAAGGTGTAAAAAATCAACCAGAAAAGTTACTTATTTTGCGTACGCTGCCTAAACTATAAAAGATAGAACCATAAAATGTTCTAATTAATTGTAGATCTTATAAATATCTACAAAAAAGTCCGCGACACACTATACCTATCTATGTCGAGTGAGGCACAACAACCATTTTTTTATTTAGAAATCTTGAATTTTTTTTGGACTACATTTAAACGCGTTTATTTTACTCATGCTATTAATCCTTATCAAAATAAATTATTTCATCACTAAGTACAGTTTATGTAGATAATATTTTGTTTTTGAATGATTGAAATTGGACGTGTGGTTTTGAAGTTATGGCGAAATTAAAATATGACGATTTCTGCTGCACGGCCCGTTACGAAGTGGGCGTCGCCAAGGCAGGGGTGCGTGTGCGGGGGGAGTTTAGATCTATGGTATTTCATACAATAAAAGTATACCCACCTACTTATTTCATTGAGTTTTAGTAGGTACCTATATTAATTTGTTTCTGTTTGTTTTGACTAGATTTCGCCCGTTTTGTTAGTGGTTTAAAGACATTCTGTAGTATTAGTATCAGTATTGTACCCGTGCGAAGCTGGGGCGGGTCGCTAGTTTTTTATAAAGAGATATAGGTACTTACTTATCTAACTATAACTGTACGTTACAAGATATTCTCGTTACTATAAGTACAATATTACTTTACTACGCAATTTAAGTATGTACCTACAAATTATAAATATTTTGAGTTTTGACTACAGTACCTAAGCAAGCCACAAAAATACGGCCCAAATTCCAATATCTCAGTATTTTGAAATTATTAACTTGGCACAAGTCAAAACTAAACGTATGTTTAAAACCGTCATTTAAATCGATTTTCTGCTTTTAAACGTACCTAGTTATACTTTGAATGTTTTAGTTATGATTCTGCCGTCCCGTGGGAAAGGCGGGGGTGGCCATTGCATGTTTTAAACGTATATTTACGTCTTCTTTGAAAAGTTACAAGTACATAGACTATGTATTATTATTTAACCACTAGCTAAGTACCAGCTACCAGCGTAAGTACGGGAACCGAATATGTCCCGCGATAAAAAGTATCCTATGTCCTATCCCGTGGTCTACTTTATATCTGTGCCAAATTTCATGATAATCGGTTTAGTAGTTTTTACGTGAAACTGTAAATGAAGTATCCCACGGGTACCGTATATTTTCCCGAGATAAAAAGAATAGCCTATGTCCTTTTTCAGGCTCTAGACTACACAGATAGTCTAGTGTGTACCAAATTTCATTTTAATCGGTTCAGTTTTGGTGTGAAAGACGGACAAATATACACACTTTCCCATTTATAATACTCGTATTAGTATGGATGTCATTGTTCTTATACAGAAAGAGGGCAAACAATCTGGCTTTAGCTGATGGTAAGTGAATTGTCGCGACCACAGATTTCTAATATACCTAGTGACTTGCAGGTGCGTTGCTGCTCTTGATAGCAATTATAAAGACAAGCTTCGAATAACAAGACAAGTAACGCACATACAAGTCACACTTTTAAGTAATAACTAAGTACCTACATAATATTTTAAACTCACCTACTAAAAATTGTAACAGCTGTTTTGCACAACACAAAATAAAAATTAACAATTTTTGTTCAACAAATTAATAAAAGTTAATTCAACAAAATTAATTCAAAAATACAAGAAACATCGAAATTGTAACGTCTAAGTGATCGAAATGAACGTGCTACGTCTAACGAGTAACGAGTCCACCCTACGACAGCACGCAGCGGTATTCGAATAGAGACTGGAAAGTGAAAACATTATGCCATGCAAGCGGTAAGCCCTCAACAAATGGTGAACGAATTGGATGTAATCATATCAAATATAGGTCAAGTGACACAATTTTCCATATCCACTCGTAAATCTAATGATTACTCGACAGTTTTTTCTTCTTTGTTTGTTATTAGGGTTTCGTTCTAAGGGTAATAAACGGGACCCTAATAAGAAGGGGGACCGTCTGTCTGACACGGGACACCAGGTTGTATCTCATGAACCGTGATAGACATTTTCACAGATGTATCTCTGTTGCTGCTAATTAACGATATACTAAAAACAGATTAAATTATAGAACTTTGCCTAAATTGTACATTGTAACATACATACATACATATGATCACGCCTTTTTCCCGTAGGGGTAAGCAGGACCGCCTCTTTCCCGTAGGGGTAGGCAGAGACCACTTATTTCCACTTGCTACGATCCTTACATACTTCTTTCGCTTCGTCCACTTTCATTCTTACCATCCATTCCTCCTCTTACATTCAACGTAGCCAAGCGTCTCTCCATGGTCCGCTTTTCGCCTCCGCGAGAGACGAGACGTGATGGGTGGCGAACCACATCGCCGCCATTTTGGATAATTATTTTTTTTTGATTATCCATTGCGTTTCCACGGATTGGTGGAGAGGGTAGGAATAGGGAAAGGGAAGGATAGGTGGTGTGGAAAGGAAGATTGGTAAGTTATAGTGGGAAATAGGGAATGTAGGATATTACCGCCCAGGAGGGCAAGGGATAGGACAGTAATAGCTAGGGAAGCCGGGGTCGCATACCCGTATACTATACCACAACTACCGGACAGGTAAGTTGGGAAGAGTATCCCATGACATCATTAACAGTACATTGTAAGGTCTGTAGATACTATCAGGGAATCTAATCCTTATGCAGGTTGACCGTTGTCATACATTTTTTGTATTTTAATAATATAATGATGGTGACTGCATGTCATCGTATTTAATACTAATAAATTATGAGAACACTACATACTTATGAAATAGATTCCCTGATAGTACATTATACAATGCAAAGCCGACGAGTATAACAGCAGGGCCTTTAGTCAAGATGCATTCGTTAATTTCGACGGCTAAGTTTGAAAAGAAAATGTATGGGATTTGACATAAGACATCGTAAGCGAGATGTCACTTAGCGACGACTTATGTCAAATCCCATACTTTTTTTATTTCGAACTTCGCCATCGAAATTATCGAATGCATCTTGACTCTCTAGTCCCAGCTTCGTTCAAAGCGTTCGATGAATACTAATATTGTTACTTTTCTCAGACAGGTAGCTTCCTCATGATGTTTTCCTTTACAATTTCCGTCTTTACAATTGGCGTCCGCGTGAATTTATTTAAAAATCATCTCTACTTGGGATCGAACTTGCACGCATTTCAATGTAACTCACGCGGTCTCTTTGCTTGGCTCACGCATGGTCATCTAATGCTCTGTTTAGGGAATGTGTGTCGGATGTAGAGACAGTGTCTCCCGAAGATCCTTCATTAATTACACTGTTCAAATTTGATTTATTTGGACATAGATTTGTCGATCCATCATCTCTATCGAAATGGGGTTCATTTGGTTAAATTAGTAATTTTTATAAGACATTGAATAAAATAGTTTGTAAGACCTTTATGTATACCACATTCATGCAATAAATGATTTGATTGATTGATTGAGGTATTTTAACCCACTTCAAAATAGGAGATTCTCAATTCGACTGTATTTTTTTGTTTGTCACCTCAGAACTTTTGACTGAGTGAACCGATTTTGATTCTTTTTATTTATTTATTTGAAATGCTTCCCGAGTGGTTCCATTTCAATTTGATTCAGTTCTACTTTCGTTTTTCATTGTATGTTAAAAAAATAATTATTATGTTTAGTTGTCACTTGTTACTTATACCTAATCCTAGTGCAGCGGCGTCGCGGGGGCTGCGGCGTGTGTGTAAGCGTACCTATTTGTTCGGTCGACTCTTTATGTTCAGTTGGTGTAACAACAGATAACAGGGTCTTCGGAAATTAATCGGCCATTAAAGTGTGTGACGTAAACACAACAATATCCGACACCACTTCACGTCGCGAATCGGCTGCGTCACACATCGTCTTGTAATATAATAACCTCCCGATAACCTGTTTGACGGTCAACATCGCTGAGTTGCCAGTGAAAGAATTTGCCACATCCATTGGGAAAATTATTTTCTTATATACGTGACGGTGATACTGGCAATTGCACTCGAGTTATGGAATATTAGGTAATAACTAATAAGTATTTTAAATAAAAATGTGCAAAATGGAGATCTTACCGCTTAAAGCGGTGTTTCTTCCAAACATGACAAAGTAGTATGTAAAAAGTAAGCCACGTACTGATGTTGTTTTAGTTCTAAATGTGTCAAACTGAAAACTATCACACAGTCAAATGCAACTTAAATCTGTTTGCAGCTAATTTAAATATTGAAAAACAGTTATAATTCTGACTTCTATAACAACTTACTAGTATTATCAATAGGTAGAATAGCAGTATGATTCTAGAATCATAATAATGACATATTACCCTGGGAGAAGCTAGCTAGGCTCTATCTTATACCTACTTTAAACGAGACAATCTTGTATAGGTATACAATGGGTAAACGGCTCCAAGTATTATCATAAAATTTAGTATGCAGAGAGTAAGATAAAGAAAAATCGATTTAGCTAGGTCTTTTTCGACTCTATTATGTCTGTACAATTGGCAATTTGGTATGCGTATTCATCGGAAAATTCGGAATCTGCTGGGTAATTATAATCCCGGTCAGATAAATATTTTGTGATTCTTTTTTATTAGGGTTCCGTAATACTTAAGGAACCCTTATAGTTTCGCTCTGTCCGTCTGTCTGTCTGTCTGTCCGCGCCTCTAGCTCCTGTAATTATGAATATAAATTGATGAAATTTGGTGAAGTTATAGATTGTGAATAGATCACGGTTTCGGGATCATAAAAAAATAATAATTTTATATTTTAGGGGTGGCTCTCCATACATGTGAAGTGGGGATGAAAAATATTTTTTCACTCTACCCCATCGTGTGGGTTATCGTAGAATAGGTCTTTTAAAATAAAGGTAAGGTTTCATACGTTACTTTTTTATAAAGTTGACCATTTTCAAGTAATCGGCCTCCAAAGTACTTTGTAAGTTGGTCCCCCCCCCCCTAGCATTTTTAAACTATAGGAGATAGAAAGTTGCAAATTACCATGCTGATAGATCATGCTAAAAACTCTTAAGGAAAATTATTGTGAACCAAATCGGACAGTAACTTTTGGAGTAACATATTACGTATAAACGCGTAATATGCTTTTTAACCGACTTCCCAAAAAAGGAGGCGGTTATACGTTCGGCTGTATATATTTTTTTATTTTTTATTTTTTTTGTATGTTCAACGATTACTCCGCCGCCTGTGGACCGATTTTCAAAATTTTTTCTGTGATGTATAGGGTGTAATCCCAAATTGGTCCTTTTGATATCAAAGTGGTGACCTGATGATGGGATCCATGAGGAATCGAGGGAACTCCTCGAAATTTATATGGACACATATGGTGATTTTGACTTTTTCTGAAGTAGTTCAAGCATATGCTACCAAATAGTAAGATTTTGCTCCAAGGTATACCCTGGATCCAAAAGTACAGAATAGAACTCCTGACTCCTTATAGATACATGTTTGGGAATTTCGGCGTTGTTTAAAGAACTGCAAGCATATGCCACCTTGTCAGTTAGAGTAATCATCATCATCATCACCACTATCACACCATACGTCATCAGATTATGATGATATAAAAGGTATTTCTCATGGTATTTTACACTAACACGGAGATCATTGAACATTACTCTGCCGTTTATGGACCTATTTGCAAAATTATTTTGTTGTTGTATAGGGTTTAATTCGAAATTAGTCCTTTAGTCACTAAAGTGGAAACCTGATGATGCGAGCCATGAGGAATCGAGGGAACTCCTCAAAATTTATATCCACACATATAGTGATTTTGACTTTTACTGAAGTAACACAAGCATATACTACCAAAAAAATAAGATATTGCACCAAGGTATACCCTGGATCCAAAAGCACTGTACAGAACTCCTCAGTCTTTAAAGATATGCGTTTGGAAATTTCGGCATTGTTTAAAGAACTGCAAGCATATGCCACTTTATAACTTACAGTAATCATCATCATCATCTTAATAGCAATACCTAATGGAAGCTTGGCGAGTATTTAATTATACATTCGATCGTTTAGTTTAGACGTTCTTAAGACGTATTAATAATAACTTAACAAAATATATCACTAAAAAGGGTGAAATTATTATTTTTAAACAAAAAATTAAACCGACTTCCAAAGTAAAAATACACAAAAAAGTATGAAATAAAACTTAATCTCTAAATAATTCCCCTTTCAAATTCGGCTAAAATTTTTACTATTTCTCTACTCAATCTTATTAATTTTGAAGTCGGTACCAGCAAATATGAACGTAAGTTGTATAAAATATTGTAGAATATTGTTTGGGCTGGTGCCGAATTCAAAATTAAGAAGATTGAGTAGAGAAATAGTAAAAATTTTAGCCGAATTTGAAAGGGGAATTATTTAGAGATTAAGTTTTATTTCATACTTTTTTGTGTATTTTTACTTTGGAAGTCGGTTTAATTTTTTGTTTAAAAATAATAATTTTTAACGGTTACGGAACCCTCCTTAGACATGTCCTGACATGCTCTTGGTTAGGTTATTTATTTATTTACTAGAGCTCCGAGCAAAGCTCGGTTACTGGGTAACCGTAGTACCTACATAATAATTTATCAGTATAAGAAGAGAACAGGACATGCTTCCATAGACAAGCAAAATTATTATTTTACTGATGACATTAATACCTAATGTAAAGGTAATTGAAGAGCTAGTTAAAATGCTAAATTACACAAATGATAAATATGATACAAGTAATGATTTTGTTATTGGTCATAATACTTTAAGAGGAAAATATTTAGTGACGCTGGCAGACCGGTCAGTAGCACGGGTTTCCCGAGGCGAGCACTCGTTATACATGTAGTCACTGTATATAACTCATTAGATACACATATCATTACTCTAGCGTTATATTGTTTAATAATGACTGTCAATAAATAAAAGTGTTGATAAATTTGTGACCTCTCAATAATGGTTTCGTGTATATTCTTGTTGTTAATAGGTAAGTTTTTGTGTCTTAAATGCGATCCATTTTCCTTATGATGTTTACTGAGTAACATCGATGTATGTTATCAAGTATCATTTAATTTATTATTTTAAAATTAATTGCTATTAGGTATTAATATTATCAATAACGTTCAATATACTAAGCTGTTGTAATATAAATGAAGACTTGAACTAGATGCATAAATTAACTATCCAAAAACTAAGTGAGAAAACTTGATCTTCACCTGTAAGCTTAAAATTAGATATCAAATTACAAATAACATTTGCGTCATAATATCTGTAATTAGAGTAAAAATATAAAAAAGAAGTAATATAAGAGAAATATGAGCAGAATAAAGATAAAAAAGTCTCGCAAATTGGTTTGTTTATGGTGGTCAAGAGTTATTGAATTCACTGTAGACTTTTTAGAAGCCAGATTAATAATAACAGTCAGATTTCAGAGCAAAAGCTGATAGAGTCAGAGTCAGTAATGAATAGATTCCGTACAGTATCAATTACAGTCAGACACACAATATCTTTTGTTTTTATTAATTAGGTTTGAGCCAGTAGGAGAGGATCTATATCTATCAACACGATGACGATAATATGCTCCTAGTGATCAGATTCTAGCCCAATATCTGTGGGTATTTTGTTTACGACTTACTTCTGTTTGTTAAAATTCAATCGTGGACATTTTGTATGACAAAAAACTTTATGTTCCGGGTAATCCCCATTATCTATCGTTCTTGCGTACTGGTCTTTCCGAACAATCATATCAATAAAAATCGTACTTCCTCCAAACTTGAATATTTATGGCCTACTTTTAGAAAATATATATTTGCTTATTGTATTGAAACTGACACCGTTATATTAATATCTCTTACGGTATAAGAGAGAATTGCCAATCCGGTTCCGGCGATGATGTTTGTCAAGTAGCAGTTAGTAAAGGATAAACTGGTCAAAGTGGAGCGGAGTATTGAGCACAAATAATGGCATACAGACGTAAACTTAGATTAAGCTTGTAAAAAAAAAACTAAATAATTAGTGCAATAGATATTATAGGTAATATTTTGTCAGTGCTAATGGTGCTAATATAGAGGAATCATGTATGATTGCCGATTGCTCTATAATAACTCCCCCACCGATTTTCGGTGACAGTGGCCGGTTTCATTGAAACCAGGCCAGTTACGCAGAAGTAATTTTATAGTGCCCAAGTGTGTGCGCAGCACACAAGAGCACTCTCTCTTCCTTTACTCTCATAATCCAGTGGGACGGATAACCGACACGACTGACGAGAGATCAGGCGCAGGGCCGACTTTTTACATGCCCATCCGACGCATGGATCATTTTTCTTGTCAGACAATCAGGTGATCAGACTGCATTGTCCTAAACAAACTTGGAAACAACATTTTTGTTGTTCCAATGCGGGAATCGAACCCACGACCTCTAGAGCCAATGCTCTAACCACAAGATCATGGAGGTTGCCAACAATAAGGGCGCGAGCACTCGATCAACACCTTCTGCTAGTATTTCGATTCGTTGCGGTCTTGCGGCGCGGCGCCACACCGCAGCTGGCTCGCCATACAAATTGCTGCTGCCGCGGCCGATACCGGCCGGCCGCTACAAAAGTTGTATGTCGGCGCAGGTGTTGTTGAACATGCTGTTTGTCATGCCCACGTGCAATATTACTCATAGAACCACTCTGACAATTCATGTATCCGCATTTTTTTTACGTGGTAGAGCCATGCTTCGGCACGAATGGGCCGGCTCGACCGGAGAAATACCACGGGCTCACAGAAAACCGGCGTGAAACAGCGTTTGCGCTGTGTTTCGCCGAGTGAGTGAGTTTACCGGAGGCCCAATCCCCTACCCTATTCCCTTCCCTACCCTCCCCTATTACCCTATTTCCTCTTAAAAGGCCGGCAACGCACTTGCAGCTCTTCTGATGCTGCGAGTGTCCATGGGCGACGGAAGTTGCTTTCCATCAGGTGACCCGTTTGCTCGTTTGCCCCCATATTTCATAAAAAAAAAAAAAGTGGGGATACCCCACCATTCGCCCTTTCTATGAAGTGGGGACTGCTGCGTGTTCGCCAGGAAGATTATTATTACCGGGACGTTGGTCCAAGCAACATCTCTTTTTAAAATTGTTATTAATTAGCTCATCAGAATCATTATATTTCTTTTGTTATAATTATTATTGTTCAAGTTTAAAAGTTAAGTAGAGTTTCGTGTTTTAAGTGTAAAAGTTATTCTAAATGTTGCAAGATGGATTTTGATAATTTCAGTTATCCTATGAATAAATGTTATTAAAATAACTAGAGTTTTAATCAAATAAACGAGTGAAATGTCAAAAGGTAAGTCTGGTGTTGACCTTCCGCAACACCAGAAGATGAATAAATGCAATCAAACCTGAGTCCCTCCGAAATGTATGTCTATTGTAATGCGTTGCGGCGCCTCAACGCACCGTGTGTTCGCGCCCTAACTACTTAAAAAATCTCTGCAAGTGCCAAGTAGTCTAATATCTTGAAGATTATTGATTTCTGAATTTTACCTGGACAGAGAGATTATAGAGAATTCATGGAGAACTTTGTCTGATCTGATTGAGTTAATTATATCATGACTATGAGCTACAGATCTAACTGGTGTAATTAATAGTGGTTTCTTATGTTTACAGTTCCTGGCCTAACATACGGGAGCATTTTGAGAGAAACTTCTGGACTTTGCCGGTTTGTTAAAATTATTATTTGGATACTATCTATGTCCTGTAAATAATATAAGGGGCCGTGCATTAATCACGTGATGTTTTTAACAACTTTTTAGACCCCTCCCCTCCCCCTGGTGATACGTGGTGAGGTTTTATACTACCCCCCCTCCCCCACCTAAGATCACGTGTATTTTTTTTACATAGTAAGCAGGTCATGTTTGAAGAAAAACTTTAACTTAAAAAACCATTTAATCGAATAATTTAAGCAATTAAAAACTATACGAGTCATTTGTCTTGTAAGTATTTAAACAACACTACGAATCTACAGCCGATAATAATTTCGGTATGCATAGACTAGATTCGAAAATTAATACACGTGATGTCTCCTTATACCCCCTCTTTCCCTTGGTGATACTTGGTGATTTTTTTTCGGACCCCCCCTCCCCCTTTAGGCATCACGTGATTAATGGACGACCCCTAATTAATTAGGCTGGGATGAGAATAGATCAAAACCACCTACCAAACACATTAAAATTAGATTAAAATCGGTCATGCCTTTTCGGAGAAGTTCGATAACAAACAACGAGAAATTAGATTTTTATTTTTTTGATAAAAAAGAAATCTATTTGGTATGACATTAAATGGATATTAAACGAGATTCCGGTAAATCTGGTATAACAATATGAACGGTGTAACGTTCGGAGTCCTAATAAAGTGACTTAAAGTTTTCGTGACCAAAGAATTTCTGGAAGTGTTTTAACAATCAACACTGGAATTATCCAAACATAGACTATGACTGTGTAAATGTTGTATATGTACTTACTTTTTTAATGAAATGCACTAGGAAACGAGCAGACGGATCGTCTGATGCTAAGCGATTACCGCCGCCCATGGGCACTCGCAACACCAGAGGAGTTGTAACTCTGTACTTGCGTTCCCAGTCCTTAAAATCCCCAACCCCCCCTCGGGCCTTCGGTAACCTCACTCACTCGGCGGAACACAACGCAAGCGTTATTTCACGCCGGTTTTCTGTGAGGCCGTGGTATTTATCCAGTCGAGCCGGCCCGTTCGTGCCGAAACGTGTCTCTCGCACATTTAATCTTTTTATTATGTTAATATGAAATGAAATTACTGTGTTTTTCACTTTTTAAATTCGTGACATTTTCGCACTCACCTGCACTGTTCAGTTTTGAAGGTAAGACCGACAGCAGGAATCAGGGCCTCTAGTCAAGATGCATTCGATAATTTCGACGACGAACTTCGTAATCAAAAATGTATGGGATTTTACATGTCATCGTTAAGTGACATGTCGCTTGCGATGCCCTATGTCAAATCCCATACATTTTATTGTCGAACTTCGTCGTCTAAATTATCGAATGCATCTTGACTGGAGGCCCAGGATACAACCTACTGAACCAGCGAAACGGGGGTTTTCTTATACGTGAACAATGTCCTTACAACGAGACACAGGCACTCGAAATGCTCGAGTCAATGTTTCTTACGATCTGATCCCATGCAAAGAGTATTTGCATTTATTGATCCCTGTATGCTGACTGCGAGTTTTCGTCTACTTACAATTTGTATGGCATCGAAACAACGCCCCTGGTGGCAAACAATGGTAACTAATTTGATGCCATACAAATTGTAGTTAAATGGCGAGTAGTGACAAAAACTCTCACTCCATACACGAAAGTGGAGTAAAAATTACTTCCTTCAGCGCCATTTCCTCTCGAATATTCTCGGTGTCAAACGTCAAACGAAAACTAAAAACCGCGACGGGGCGGCGCGTGGCGATGGCCTTTGAATCGTTTTTTCGGGGACGAGTTATCATCACTAAATCGTTCTTGTGACGTCACAGCAGGAAATAATGGCACGCTTTGTTTCTATACAAACGATGAGACTTGCGTTATCTAGTCAATGCGTTGTTTGTGGTACAAACTAAGTTTGCACTGTCCCTCTCGGCAAAATTAAACTTATCTCAATTTTGTTTTATTTCAGAACAGATGAGTTCACTTGTTCTAACGGCGCGTGCGTGGACGTTGGGTTAACCTGCAATGGTGCCTCAGATTGCGCAGACGGCTCCGATGAAGATGTCTGTTCAGGAATAACGTGAGTATTTTATCTTGCGTGTGTAAGATATGAATAAAAAAATTATCACTTAAGCCATACTCACACTTACAACGCGCTCCTTAGCTGGGTCGCATATTTTGATTTATGTAAGATTTTTGATTTTAAAACAAATTTGATAAATGCTTACTTAGTAGTTAGTAGGTACACATTTGTTTCGGAATTACAATAAAATATATATTTCAAATTTTCAGAAATGCAGATTTAGATCACGTGTTCAGTCGTGAGAAGAGACAGACTTCTGTTAGTAGATGCAGGTACCATATTTGCGTTTTTTTTTTAATATTTAAGAAAAAAATATAACGACTAGGGTCAATGGAGAGCTAAGACACCTTCAAAACAAGCTATCAGATTTATATAAACCCGTTCAAGCATTTGCGAGACAAGCTTATGTTTTCCTCAAAGCAACATATTAAAATAATAGAAATAATGCAATCAAAATTTTAAACATGTTTTTGCTTAATATATTAATGTGATATTATCCGGAGAACTCTGGGCTCTTTATTTATCAAAACAATAAGCTATAAGGAGGTGTTCTTATAAAAGGAACTCTCGTCCCTATAAAGGCCTACATACTATGTAACAGAACGTAGAAGTTACATTAGAAACTTGAAGCTCCTAATGCTGTTATGATTTCAGGAGAGGACAATGGCAATGCCGAAGTGGTGCCTGCATCAGCTTCGACGGCAAGTGCGACGGCGTGGTCGACTGCCCGGACGGTAGCGACGAGTCCTTCGCTCTGTGCAGGAATAATACGTGAGTAATTCCATTGAAATACAATTCATTTCTGGCGGCTAATGCTTCTAACGTAGTACAAAATTTTATTGATAGGGATAGAAAATATTGTGGTTTAGTCCATCGAGCCAATCCCAATGGCACCTATAATATTGTAACACGAAATATGGATATAAATTGAATATTATGAAGTATCAGCAACGGGCAATAACGCGTCGTATTACCAGATTTCCCGTTAACCTTTACTATGATACTTTCAGTGAAAATTATATCGACACAGTTCGCCCTAACGAACAATTTTTTTTTGGGTTTTCAGTTGTCATTCGAATTGGTTTCGGTGTGCGTACGGCGCGTGTGTGGACGGCACGGCGCCCTGCAACGACGTGCAGGAATGCGCCGACAACTCCGACGAGCTGCTGCCCAGGTGCAGGAACAGCACTAATGGGGCATTGTAAGTAGTTCATGTTTGGTGCCTGAATCAGCTTAAAAAATATCGTTATGCAGCAATAAGAAACTGAGGGCCTAGTCAAGATGCATTCATTATTTTCGACGGTGAAGTTCTAAAATAAAATGTATGGGATTTGACATAAGGCATCGCAAGCGACATGTCACTTAGCGATGACTTATGTCAAATCTCGTACATTTTTGATTTCGAATTACGCCGTCGAAATTATCGAATGCATCTTGACTAGAGGGCCTGATGCATGATATGCTCTAGAGACGAGAAAATTCGGAATTTGCTTTATTGCTACTGACTCGAAAATTATAATCAATACAAACATCGTAAGACTTGTAATAAGAATAATTTCATTGCGTTACCTAAAGCAGCTTTAGAGGTTGTACTCGTGGGACTTTACTACCTAATGCCAAATAAAGTAATAAGTTACAGCAGGTTACTACTCATCATTAACATGCAATACGCAAAATAAACGAAATGTGTTCAATAAAGAGTAAATAATAGAAACATTATTTTAGGGGTGTGTTCAACTGCGACAACGGTCAAATAATATCTACAGCAGACGCCTGCGACGGTGTCAAGACCTGTAGCGACGGTTCTGATGAGACCCTTCGCGCCTGCGCCGACAAAAGTTGTCCGAGATATCAGTTCCAGTGCGCGTACGGCGCCTGCGCCGACCAGGATGCCAATTGCAATGGCGTAAGTTTTATATATCTTTTATTTGATCTATTGAAAGCAGAACAGGAGAATTAATTATTCTTTTATAGAAAGAAGATTGCGCTGATGGATCTGATGAATCTGATGAGCTTTGCAGACCAGACCAAGTGCCACTCACAACAACTACTACTACGCCAGGGTAAGAAAATTTCAGTAGTTTAATTTTAGTCTCTCTATTAAATTCTATAATGATAATAGTTACAACTGCCATTTATCATAATATTTGCAGTCCTATCCAAGAAGGTAATTGCATATTACCGCCGTATCCCCTACACGGAACGTATACCGTAGGAGGTGACACGAAGGCTCGACCGGGCGATGCGTATCGCTCGGTACTCCTGACCTACGCCTGCTCTTCTGGTTATGGGTTGGACGTCGAAAACGGTCAAATGTATTGCCAAGAAGGGACATGGTATGGCGGCGATTTTCCAAAATGCGTCCGTAAGTTTACTCATGTTAATAAAAAACTGACTGATTTTTTAGCATAGCAAAATTATTTTTGTCTTTATTAAATTTTAGATTTCTGCCGATTAAATCAGCATCAAAGTGTTACGTATCGATGCATCATCACTGGTTCCCGTGGTGAAGAAGGGACTAGGAACTGCAACGCCTACGAGCCGGTCGGGACTGTCGTGCGTGTCGATTGCAAGAAACCAAACTATTACTCTCCTGTACCACTAACATTAATGAGGTGTCTAGAAGGCGGATGGGACACGTACCCCATCTGTGCCCCAGGTGTGTTACGAGAAGGGACTAATATTACAATCGTCATTAAGGATGTGGTTCAAATTAATGTCAATAAGTTTGCATACGGTGAAGGTCCAAACAAACAGCAGTCTAACGCTAATGCCGCATTTAATAATATCTCCAATACTATCAATGTTAACATTTCGCAGGGCTTAAGTTTTAATTCTATTCCAATCGTTATTAATATAAGCAATAACACAAATTTTATTACAAATAATAGTAACATAAAAGAAAAAACAAGACGTACTAATATTATTCACAACCAAGATGTACCTAAAAGTTTACCAAATAATAGAGTTTCTACTAATGTTAAAAATGACCAAACTACTGAAAGTATTACAGATAACGAAATAAATAATTTTATTGATGAAGAATTTTGGAGAATTGGTACTGTCAGTGAAAACTGAATAAATAAAATGAGTTTACATTAACTAATAAAAAGTTTTGAATCATGCATGAGTATAATTTTTACCTGCTCTAATGTTGGACTTTTATAATGGTCAATAGTATAATAGGATGCTTTTGTAAATATAAAACTAATTTGCAATTTGACAGTTTTTCCTGCAAAAATAAGGTTAACAAGGAAGGTGATGGATAACTAATTTACTAAAATAATTAATTGCGAGCCATAAATTGCCTTCGCGCTTGTTTGCACTATTAACAATAATGGGCACATATCAAAATATCGAGCTAAAAACTTCGCTCGTGGGACATGAGAATATCAACATGACAGCAATGAGGATACAAAAACTAGTCCGTAATTAAATAAATCCCACCAAAAACATTCTGTAAAAAACTAGCCAAGTCTCGATGGAGCTGCTTGTTTATCTCTAAAAAGTAATGAAATCTAGACAAAGTCGTGCCAAGTCTAAGGTTCCTTACTGCGATTTCTTTATTATTTTAGTTAATGTTGTGTGATTCGGCCGTTGAACATTCTTTATACGTTAGTGGGTACAAGTCAATTTTGTTTACACGTAATGTATATCTGTTGTAACTACCTATGTTTGTTAAGCGAGATAATAGCCCATACTGGTATTGGTAATTGGACGCTAGTGTCTCATTTTAGGCTGTTGTTGATTGTACAACACATGTATTGGAGCAATGGTGTCATGGAGCCCCTTTTGTACCCTCGTGTACCCTTCAACGGCCAAGTCACACAACATTACCTATAATAATAAAGAAATCGCAGTAAGGAACCTTAGACTTGGCACGACTTTGTCTAGATTTCATTACTTTTTAGAGATAAACAAGCAGCTCCATCGAGACTTGGCTAGTTTTTTACAGAATGTTTTTGGTGGGATTTCACTTCTTTTTGTAGAAACGTGGGCATATTGATTTATTTTACTAGATTTTAGTGTAATTTGTTTATTTAAGTAATTTGTGTAATGTTCGAGTAGAATATAGTTAATTGTTCGACTATTTCTTCTTGTAAACTTGTAAGTTTAAACTAATGTAAGTATACTAATAGTTTGGTTAGGCTCTTGTGTTTTCTAATCAGGGTCACCAGGTACTCCAGGTCTTCGATTATCCTAGTTTTTATAGTTTTTCCTTCATGTGGCCATTAAATCCTAACTCTGTACCAAATTTCAGCTCTCTGAGTTTATGGGAAGTACTAGTTCTATTCTGATGATCATGAGTAAGTGACTGAGTGAGTGAGTGTCATAAATGCGAAACTTTGCTTTCGCTTAACTTCGGAACTAAATGACCTACAGACTTAAAATTTTGGATTTTAAGTATGTGATTATAGCTTACTGGATGACGAAAATTTCTGCGTTCTGGTCTTATCCAGAGGTTCTCAAATAATGCCTGAAATGAGGCCTGAAAATGCGGCGAAATGGTTCCAGTAAGGAATGGTACGGCAGTGTTTGCTTCGCGCTCGACTTGGTGGGGGCACTGCCGTGCCCCCAGATCGACGTTCTGGTCTTATCCAGAGGTTCTCAAATAGGGGCCTGAAAATGCGGCGAAATGGTTCCAGTAAAGAATGGTACGGCAGTGTTTGCTTCGCGCTCGACTTGGCAGGGGCATTGCCGTGCCCCCAGATCGATTATCCTAGTTTTTATAGTTTTCCCTTTATGTGGCCATTAAACCCTAGCTCTGTACCAAAGTTCAGCTCTCTAAGTTTATGGGAAGTACTAGTTCTATTTTGATGATCATGAGTGAGTGAGTGAGTGAGTGTCGTAAATGCGAAACTTTGCTTTCGCCACAGAATAGATATTAGTTACCACAGAAGCACCACTTCGAAGAGTCATTAGAAGAAATAGGGACTCTTACTACGATACCATTAAGTTCAATTCACCTTGTGCAGCGCGTGATCGCCTACGATTATATTTACCTACAAGTTGCATCTCTTTCTATCGCATAACTCTTATTCATATCGCATAATTGTGACGAAATCGGGGTTGTCTCCGTTTAGAAAATAATTTAAATACAACTTTTTTTCTAGTACCTACCTACTGTACTTTAGTGAACGAATTACTTTCCAAGTAAACCTAAGGTAGGTGTTAGGTACTTTAACTCTAATAAATTCGCGCATACCTACGTATAAGTAGTTATGCGTAAAGTGTAAACGTAAGCGTTTTCGATACCTTTACGGCCTGATATTACTCAAAGATGTTGAATCACGCCGCCTTACTATTACTCTAGGTACTTTTGTCAACAAATTACTTCACAATTCACATTGCATCGGAATGACAGTTTATGACGCGAACAGGTAGTTCAGGAGCCAACACCTAAAAACTTAATATTGGTTCTCAAAATCTCAACTAATAGCATTAGCTCAAACTATATTTATAATAATATTGTTATTTAATATTTATAATATTATAGTACCCATTATACCCACTTTTAAAATAATACGTAAAATTATAATAATTACGAACAAATCTCGCGCGTACGTCACTCACTGCTCGCATGTAAGTCCCTACTGATTGTCCACGCAGAGCGGGATGCCGCGCGTACTTGTATTTTCTATACCTACACGGGGAGTGAGACAGGCCTGCTTTCGCTTAACTTTGGAACTAAATGACCTACAGACTTGAAATTTTGGATTTTAAGTACGTGATTATAGCTTACTGGATGACGAAAATTTCTGCGTTCTGGTCTTATCCAGAGGTTCTCAAATAGGGGCCTGAAAATGCGGCGAAATGGTTCCAGTAAAGGATGGTACGGCAGTGTTTGCTTCGCGCTCGACTTGGCGGGGCCACTGCCGTGCCCCCAGATTATGACTAGTTCAGTATGCATCAACATCATGGCTGTCATTATACAAATAGTGAGGGGAATAGCATACTAATAGTAATATTTCACAAACGGTAAGCTGATAAAATTATTGTTTTATTACTAATATGTCGTTATGTCTTCATTTTAAACAGCCAATTTATTTATTGAATAAAGACTCGAAAAAGAAATTACCACTCGATTGGTGTCTGACCATTTGTTATCTGAAACAATTTATTGGAAAGAATTTTTTGAATTATAAAAGTTTTACAAAAATCCACACCGAATCAAAAAATAATGGTTGTGATATACATATAGAAAGATCCAGCAAGTAAATTCAATTTTATACACAAAATCATAGTTTTTATACTAAAATGTAATCTACACTATAAGGGGGCGTTCACAAATTACGTGAGGTGTTTAAGGGGGGGAGGGGGTCGAGTCAAATCTCATCTAATCTTACGTTGGAGAGAGGGGGGGTCTCGGCAAATATCACGCAATTTTTTTTCTGATTGGAAAAAAAAAAATATACTATTTTGGTCCATTTAATCCAGATTGTACATGCTTAAGATTTAATCTTAAGCGTTATCGTAATACGATTAAGATCATTTACTAATTCGTTCGAAAGAAAATAATTTCATTCATACTTCGACGTTATACATCTACTGACTGTCAAACCACCATATTTGTTTTATACCAAATAGCTCAATATAATCTGAATTTACGGTAGAATGGCTAGAACAGAACGAAATTGAAGGAGCAGATGATTTTACTGAAAATCATATGGACATGTTGGTTCCAATAGTCTCTCTTGAGACCGCGCATGATTCTCCATGGACTGAATTAGAGTAGATATTCTTTTTTTAATCACAGTAGTTACGATTTAAGTATTCTATTGTTAAATTTTTATTACACTTATAATTAAACTTTTCAGGAATATTGATTACTAGTCTTAACTAGTCGTAAATAAAATAATAATAATATCTATAATATCTATGGACGCTTCACGCTTCACCGAAGAACTTGTGTTACAGGTACCAGAAAACGGGAAGTATATTTAATACTTTTATACTATACATGTATTTAAGATTTTTATTATATTATACACATATTTAATACACATCCATGACCCAGGAACACAGAAAAACTTTTTGTTCCTTGGGCAGGATTCGAACCTGCGATCCCCGGCTTGAGCACCAAAGCGCTGAACAACTGAGCCACAGAGGTCGTCGTAAATAAAAGCACGAAGCAAATTTTTTTTTTCTTTTTACAATAACAATCCAACGCGTTTACGTAAGAAACCCACATTTTGAAAAATCTCATGTGAGATTGGGGGATGGGGGAGGGGGTTGAATAAAATCTCACAACATCTCACCAGGGGGGGAGGGAGGGACAGAAAATTAGAAAAAACACCTCACGTAATTTGTGAACGCCCCCTAATATTATAAA
The DNA here is from genome assembly GCA_905404095.1 of Glaucopsyche alexis. Taxonomy (NCBI): domain Eukaryota; kingdom Metazoa; phylum Arthropoda; class Insecta; order Lepidoptera; family Lycaenidae; genus Glaucopsyche; species Glaucopsyche alexis. Next base: position 30,398,675 of record FR990044.1, read on the forward strand.
GAGGAAAACTTTGTTTGTATGTTTGTTTGTTTGTTTGTTTGTTTGTTTGTTTGTTTGTTTGTTTGTTTGTAATGAATAGGCTCAAAAAGTACTGGACCGATTTCAAAAATTCTTTCACCATTCGAAAGCTACATTATCCACGAGTAACATAGGCTAAATTTTATTTTGGAAAAAAATAGGGTTCCGTAAGATATTTGGGTTTTTCGGACACAAGGTGTAAAAAATCAACCAGAAAAGTTACTTATTTTGCGTACGCTGCCTAAACTATAAAAGATAGAACCATAAAATGTTCTAATTAATTGTAGATCTTATAAATATCTACAAAAAAGTCCGCGACACACTATACCTATCTATGTCGAGTGAGGCACAATAACCATTTTTTTATTTAGAAATCTTGAATTTTTTTTGGACTACATTTAAACGCGTTTATTTTACTCATGTTATTAATCTTTATCAAAATAAATTATTTCATCACTAAGTACAGTTTATGTAGATAATATTTGGTCTTTGAATGATTAAAATTGGACGTTTGGTTTTGAAGTTATGGCGAAATTAAAATATTACGATTCCTGCTGCACGGCCCGTTGCGGAGTGGGCGTCACCAAGGCGGGGTGCGCGTGCGGGTTAATGTTTAGTTTACTTTAGTTAAATAGTTTAGTTATTTTATAAACATCAAATTGATAATATCTTAAAATATAATACATTATAATATCTATACATCTATACAGTTAAATACAATTTAAGTGTCTGTTTGTAACTTCAAATTAACAGCTTTTTACATAATGAATCTGAAAGTATATTCGGTACTTACAATAAAATAATTTTTTTTTTAATTTTTGTCTGTCCGTCTGTCTGTCTGTCAGTCGGTCTATCTGTCTGTTTGTTCCGACTAATCTCTGAAACGGCTGGACCGATTTTCACGGGACTTTTACTAGCAGATAGCTGATGTTATAGGGTCTAACATAGGCTACTTTTATTTTAGGGTTCCGTTTAAAAAAATAGGATTCCGCTTTCGTTAGTCATAAATAAAGTCGCGGGTAAATTTCAGCGATATCCCAAAGTATTGTTCCACGCGGACGAAGTCGCGGGCAAAAGCTAGTTTGTACTAAAACAATGACAAACCATAAGACTGCGACGTTTTAGTAAATATGCGTTACATTTAAAATTATGAAATATCTTAGGTACTTGAATGTAAAAATGATTCACAATTCAGATATTATCCATTATGCTTTGTGAGTAACCAATAACTTGACCCTCAAAATAGACTTTTCTGTTTTTTTTTTTTGCATCCGAGTACTAACCACTTTTTTTGTAGTTATATTATTTATTCGATTAAGATTCGATTATAATATTCTTGTTTTAAATTACGCTTTTATATGTTTCAGAATGTGGTAGACTTACACCTAACGGTACTGAGCTGATTATCGACGGGGTTGAAGCCCAAAGAGGCGAGATTCCTTGGCACGTCGGAATATATCGGACCACGAAAACCTCTTATGAGCAGATCTGCGGCGGCTCTCTCGTCAGCAATACCCTTGTCATCTCAGGTACCCGAAAACAAATCATCCACATGGAACGATTCTGTTCGTTAGTCTTTTCATCATAACAAATATTTGTAATCGGTTAAAAATCACTCTGTGTTTATATCATAATCTTTGAATTTTCACCAATAATATCCTTAAAATAGTTATTTCTACTAATCTATTATGCCTAATTGCGTTAGCGTTAGGCTAAATCTTTAAAACAATCACCGTTACAGCTGCTCACTGCTTTTGGAAGGACGTAGAAAAAAAACTTCCAGCATCACGTTTCGCTGTGGCAGTGGGCAAATTGTATCGTCCATGGGATTATCCTGGTGATCCTGATGCGCAGAAATCCGAGGTAGTAAACATAGATTTATATTTTACACACAATCATCATATACAAGGATAAGGATACATTCTTCAAATAATAGATAACCTTATTCACACACGCACCCTTGTTCTACGTGCTCCTAAAAATAAAAGTTACTTATAAAAAAATATTGGGTCTTAAAAGTTCTTCTGACTAACACTTTCTACTTTGGTTTCCACTTTCCAGAAAAAAAAACCTAAAATAACCAAATATGCATGAGTAATTTGTTAGTGTGCATAATGTTAGCCTTACACGTAACGGTATACCTGACAGGTTTGCCTGCACAGGTGTACCTGTCAACCTGGTAAACCGTAGCTTGTATGTTACAAAACTGTGCAGGCTTCCCAATTGGCTCAAGCCAGGTTCCTGACAGATGTACCTGTGCAAGGAACGTTACTTGTATGGCTAGTTTAATATGGTGATAATTTGACAGGTGAGTGAAATAAGAATTCCGCCGAAATTTCTGGGATCGGCAACAAACTTCCAAGACGACATCGCTATACTGATCCTGAAGACGCCGATTCGGTATGAGACGTATGTCAGGCCGGTGTGCTTGGACTTTGACTACGCGTTCGACAAAAGGCAGCTGCAAGTAGGACACTTGGGCAAGGTAATTTCTACATAGTATTTAGGTTTCATTTAGCTTAATTTATTTGAATGAGACTAACAGACTGAAAACCTAGGTGGCCGGGTGGGGGCTTACTGCAGCCAACGGGAAGCCCTCTGTCACACTTCAAGTGGCGCAGATACCGTTCGTGAGCATCGAAACATGCCTGGAGAACTCCCCGAGTGGCTTCCGAGAGTTCATCACTAGCGACAAGATTTGCGCCGGCTACATGAATGGTAACACCACGTCAACATGTCAAATAAGTTTCAATAATGTATTCTCCCTCAATGTAAGTGAATAATTGTATTATTTTTTGAGGAAATAAATGATCTTAAACCGTAACATTACACAAGCCGAATGTAAGCTGAAGAAGAAAGGGCATTGTAGGTGCTATTAGCTGCTGTATGTTCTGGGTATAACTAATAATACATAATTAATCTTGTTATACTTCTAGATCAGCGACTTTACTAAAAATAAAGAGAATGAATAAAGTGTGTACCTTTGTTAGATATACCTTTTCTGTTACTTTGAAGTTAGAACCTATGATGGTTCAAAAAGGGTTAAAAGAGTGAATAAGAGATAATAGAAAAAGATAAGAAAATAAATGCTAGTCAGTGCATAAATAGTTCTATCTTTATATTTACTTTCCGCAGGAACCGCCCTGTGCAAGGGCGACAGCGGCGGCGGGCTGGCCTTCCCCGAGTCGGAGAAGGGCATCGAGCGGTACTACCTGCGCGGCATCGTATCCACCGCGCCGCGCAACGACGACCAGTGCACGCAGTTCACGCTCACCAGTTTCACGCACGTCTTCAAGCACGAGTACTTCATCAAGGAGTCCCTCTAAAGTTCCCTCATCGAAGACGATCGCAAAAGGATATTGTTCAGATCTGAGAGCATTTCGCGATCTCTAGTGGCCAAATCTACCTGTCAGATTTCATTAAATTTAATTTCTGTTGCGGCCATAATATTTTACAAGTCGAATATTTGTACAACAAAGTCCGATGTACAGATTTGAAAAATTATGATACGTATAGCGAACAAAATACTTTTGTAAAATAAAATAATGTTAAATGTTTTCTGGAGTTTTTATTTCAAGTAGTTAAATAATATTCAACAATATTTTATACAAACATAGAACGTAAAGAAGAACCTTTCTAGTGCACGCTACCACAGTATAAAAATATATCTCTACGGGGCTAGGAAGTCACAGGAGAACAAAAGGATTTGTCTGCATAAATATAGCTTAGTCTTAATGTATATAATATTTAAATTTTTGACCCATGTTTGGCAGCCATATAGTAGACAAGGTAGTATGCAGGTATCTAATACAGTTTTCTTAAGGTTAACTGAGTAGTCTCCTTTCAGAATTTCTTTGAGTGACCAAAATTTATTCCAGGCTATGTTTGTTCTTCTTTCAATTTCGTCTTCGTTTTGTGTTTTCAAAAATGATAATTGTTTGCCTAGGTAAATGTAACTGTGGACATATTCTATAGATTTTTCTTTAATACTTGTGTGGTTTTCGTTGCTGTTTGTCATTATTTTGGTTTTTTGGCATTCATTTCTAATCCTACCTTTGAGCTTGCTTGGTCAAGAGAGCGCAGCATATCTTGTAGTTGTTTTGCTGTTTCCGACAGTATAACTATGTCGTCCGCGAATCTGAGATGGCTTAGATAGCTGTTGTTAATTTTTGTTAAACAACAATCAATAAAAATGTTAAGACTCAATATTGCTAAAATTGCCGTTATCGATGCCGCGATGTGCCTGCGAGCCAGAATAATATAATTTTGTGTACAGACAGGTACTTCTTATGTATAAGTTCCTAAATCTCACAGAACCCTTCGTCGCTCAACAACACTCCAACCTGTCAGCGATTCCAAAAGACCACTATCAAAAAAAGTCCAGGTTCTCAAAGAAATCCATTTACCGAACCATGGGATGATGGTTTTCTGGTAAATCAATCGTTGTGAAATCGCAGTTACTTTAGCTGAATCTCAAAATTATCGAGGAAGTAAGTAAATAAACAGTCGAATGCCAGTCTTTTCTCTACTCATAAGCTCAGTCACCCCCCTGCCTAGTGCCTCCAAGCTTACCTTGATCCTAAGCCTAATAATGATTGAGGCTTGAGCCCTGGCGTCATTAGTCAATACGACCAATAGGTCGTATTGACTGATGAGCCAGTGTCGGATTAAACCTTAATCAAATTAAGCAATTGCCTAGGGCATCACGTCTGGGGGGCACCAGAAGAAGGCCAAAAAAGAATTCGTCCTTAGGGCATCACGTCTCACTCTCATCACCAAACCAAACATGTCACCAAAAACCACACCAAAAAAAGGTTCTAGGACAAATTGAAAATTCGCACATTTTAAGTTGGCATAAAGTCCGACCTAGAGTCATAAGTCATAACCCCGCTCCCACTTGCCTATTCGCTGCCCGCTAGTGCTTTCAACAATTCGAATGGACCGGAATTGCGATCAGCCAATCACAAACTACCCCTTCCCTGAGGGCTCCCCACCTGGCCCCGCAAATCTATGTCAATCAAATGTTTTGTTTTTTGAGTAGTAGGTTATTGTACCAGCCGGCTTCTATGCATACGTAATACAATTAACTACCGTTGTCTGGTCCCGTAACACAAGTTCTTCTACTTTTCATGGGCGTAGCCAGAGGGGGGTTTAGGGAGTTCAACCCCCCCCCCCCCCCCGAAATGGGCCGGCTAGTCCATGTGGATGACCCATATACAGAGGCGTATTTAGAAATGTTGCGCCCCAGGCCAATTAACATATTTTGCCGCCCCATTAACCCTATCTGAAAGATGATTTTTTGAAGTTATTTTAGAAAAAAACCAGCCTAAAACAGAACTTTAATACTAACTTGTTCTATATGTATGTGTTTATGTCATAGATGTATAATATAGTTATCACTGGTTTATGTTAAATGCGTTCAAACTGAGAAAGCGAGCGAATGTTTTTTTACGCTTTAACCTGTTAAAATCTTTTTATACATGACTATACCCTGAAAGAATATTGTACTTTAGAAAAAAAAACAATAAAATAAATAGCCTAAAACAGGGATCGCGAACCTATGGCACGCGTGCCATCGAATATTCGAACGTATAGCATGCGACACAATATTTTGGGCACGTCACTGATCACAAAATTTTGTAATTACGTACTACGAAAAAAGTGTGAAATAGGTATTATATGACAAACCTAACATAATAAGTTATTTGTCATCCATGTATTTTGCAACATCAGAAATGACACTAATTTTATTTTAATTTAAATTACAAAATAGTTCTATTTTCACAGTATTTTAGGGTTTAAAATTTGAGCAGATTTAACCTATTAAATAGGAAAAAAATTTTGCTCGCTCGCTTCGCTCGCTCGCATTTAACATAAAAAACATATAATATTATTTAGTAGCGATGTTCTGTTTTAGCCGGTTCATTTTATGATATTTTTCCGAAGTTCACCATTATTTAATGTTTAAGTTTAAGGATTGAATATATTTTAAGTTATAGAATGGGAAAAAATTTTGCTCGCTCGCTTCACTCACTCGTTTTTGGCTTACAGAACATATTACTATAAAATTTAGTACCTACGTTCTATTTTAAGCTTTTGATATTTTTATTTTTCGAATTACACAGAATTTCAGGGTAACAGTCTTTTAGGGTTTAAAATTTGAGCAGATTTAACCTATTAAATAGGAAAAAAATTTTTGCTCGCTCGCTCGCATTTGACATAAAATCATATTATAATATTTTATTTTAGTTTAACATTTGAACAGAGTTGAACGTTTGAACCTGTAAAATAGGGAAAAAATTTGCTCGCTCGCTTCGCTCGCTCGTTTTTGGCTTAAAGAACGTATTATCTAATTTAGTACTGACGTTTAGTCTTTCAGGGTTTAAAGCTGAAAGAGGTAATAACGAAAAAAAAAAATATTTTAATATGCCCAGGGCCTCTAATAGTGTAAAGACGTTTCGACGTCGTTTTATTTACTTGACTCTCGAATTTCAAACTGCACCGCGTATGGCTTTCGAGACCCTCTCTTGAATGAAACGTGTTTCTTGTGGAGTGAGCAAAGTTAAATTTTCATTCTCTATACTGACCTTATCTGAGCTGACCCTAACGTGTACGGTGAACCTGACTATTGGGCTAACTTTTATTATCATTTATTGATAAAATTTAGGTCAATAAATAAAATACACTACCATTCTGAGGTATAATCAATTGTCGTTCTTTGTTCAGTTTTTATCAACATCCTTTGCCGCCCTCTAATAATATCTGTAACTCTAGTCAGTTCAATAATTACGTCTCCAATGTATATACAGTTTATGATGTTGTTATTGAATACAACTTTAAGAGGAAAAGATTTAGTAACGCTGGCAGACCGGTCAGTAGCACGGGTTTCCCGCAGCGAGCACTCGTTACATATATCTAGTCACACTGTACATATTATCTCCTTGTATGTAAATACACATAACACTACTCCATTGTTAAGTTTGTATAATAATTATTGTAATGTGATCATTTTGTGATCAAAAATCTAAATTTAGTGTAGTAATCAATATTATGGTTCTGTGTACATTTCTTTTGTTCATCGGTAAGTTTTTATATGATTAAATTGCACACGCAAAACAAATAATTTTCCTTATCATTTTACTGAGAAACAAGTTTGATGATATATGTAATAAAGACATAATTATTATTATTTTAAGTAGTAAGTTGTTGATTTAATTGATTGAATAGAAGTTAATTGATTCCTAATCTACTCGTTAACGGTAAATAGTTTTTAAATAGCATTGCATTGGTTCCTTAAAGACGTTACTACTTACTAGCCTCTAAGTACAACGAAACACCGAAATGTGCAAAGCAACGGAAAATTCTTATGTTTACAGTTCCCGGCCTAATTTATGGAAGCATTGTAATAGAAACTTCTGGACTTTGCAGGTTTGTTGAAATGACTATTAATCAAAGTAAAGTAATAAAACCGTTAGTACTTTATCTAATTGATCACGAATCTAATGAGCATCAATAAGACTACTTACTTTAAAGTCATTTTCGTTTTATTTTAGAATCGATGAGTTTACATGTTCCGATGGCGCGTGCGTGGACGTTGGGTTAACCTGCAACGGTTTATCAGACTGCGCAGACGGCTCCGACGAAGATGTCTGTTCAGGAATAACGTGAGTGTTTGCAGGTGATCTCACGTGCAGGTGTTTTCAACACTGATTAGAATAATGCAGGCTGATGACTATATCGTCTAATAATTTTGAAAGATGTTCCATGTGTTGGATGGGCATGATCATGCTGACTGAATGGACCAGAAAATTTTAAAAAAGATATAAACTCTTAATCTAAATAAATTTAAATATTAAATAAAAGTAGGTAATACGAGTAAAAGGTAAACATAAAAAGCAGCTAGTTATTAGTTCATCCTATAAGGATGAACTAATACTCGTAATTAATTGCTTCTCGTTGATATGTCACTTCAAAAAAATTTTGATTTGTTAACATTGACAACTCTTTTTAGTAAGTATATACTCGTAATACTTTGAATAATTATTACACATCTAAGTATGTTTGTTAATTATTCTTCGATATCGTTTCAGTGATGGAGGCTTCGGCCAAAAGTTAAGTCGTAGGAAGAGACAAACTACTACCAGCTGCAGGTAATTATTATGAATTTTATTCTGATAACAGTAAATAAAAAAGTAACGAATAAAATGACCAAAACCACAGAATAGATATTAGTTACCACAGAAGCACCACTTCGAAGAGTCATTAGAAGAAATAGGGACTCTTACTACGATACCATTAAGTTCAATTCACCTTGTGCAGCGCGTGATCGCCTACGATTATATTTACCTACAAGTTGCATCTCTTTCTATCGCATAACTCTTATTCATATCGCATAATTGTGACGAAATCGGGGTTGTCTCCGTTTAGAAAATAATTTAAATACAACTTTTTTTCTAGTACCTACCTACTGTACTTTAGTGAACGAATTACTTTCCAAGTAAACCTAAGGTAGGTGTTAGGTACTTTAACTCTAATAAATTCGCGCATACCTACGTATAAGTAGTTATGCGTAAAGTGTAAACGTAAGCGTTTTCGATACCTTTACGGCCTGATATTACTCAAAGATGTTGAATCACGCCGCCTTACTATTACTCTAGGTACTTTTGTCAACAAATTACTTTTCAAATCGTATCACAATTCACATTGCATCGGAATGACAGTTTATGACGCGAACAGGTAGTTCAGGAGCCAACACCTAAAAACTTAATATTGGTTCTCAAAATCTCAACTAATAGCATTAGCTCAAACTATATTTATAAGAATATTGTTATTTAATATTTATAATATTATAGTATAGTACCCATTATACCCACTTTTAAAATAATACGTAAAATTATAATAATTACGAACAAATCTCGCGCGTACGTCACTCACTGCTCGCATGTAAGTCCCTACTGATTGTCCACGCAGAGCGGGATGCCGCGCGTACTTGTATTTTCTATACCTACACGGGGAGTGAGACAGGCCTGCCAAAACATGGTATTTGATTTGATGAATATCCTTCACGAGATATGATAACCTTCAAACAAGTTTAAGGAGATGCTTCTGATCAGAGTTATGAGCAAACCCGTTAAAGAGTTTTGATACGATTTCCTCAAATCGACACACCTAAACTATGAGATTAAAATACTTAAAATCCAAAAATATTGTTATGCTGTCCTAATTTTATTTGGGCCTTTAGGAGAAGAGTGTGAAACAGAGAGGCTATTTGTAATTTCCGTTCGACTCGGATTTCAGCAATCATCCTTTCCCGCGCAGCAATCATGCGCTTTTTTTTTCGAAAGGGTCTACGCTAGCGATCGGGTTAAGACCGCTCTAGCTTAATCGGGCTATAACTAGCCTGGTGGCTCGTTATTAGCGCGGCAAGCTTTTATTGGTCGAAGTGGGGAAAGTTTTCGAATCCGAGTCGAACGAAAAATGTTAGTAGCTCGAACTTGGAAGTTATAATAAAAATGTTCACCTCATGGTTCTGATTTATGAAAACAGAATTTTCTGCAATGATTTCAGAAGTGGGCAATGGCAATGCCAAGATGGCGCCTGCATCAGCTTCGAGGGCAAGTGTGACGGCGTGGTTGACTGCTCAGACCGTAGCGACGAGTCCTTCACTCTGTGTGGGAATACCACGTAAGAGATCAAATACAGTCTATAATAGCTCCCAAGTCCCACACAGGATTCAGTGACGGTGGCTGATTTCATTGTAACTAGCAGTACAGGAGAGCACTCTCTTTTTCTTTATTCTCATAACCCATTGAGACGGATGACCGACTGGTGAGAGATCAGGCGCAGCCTATCCGACGCATGGAACATATTTCTTGTCAGACGATAAGGTGATCAACCTGAATTGTCCTAATTAGACTTGAAAACTACATTTTGTGTTGTTCCCACGCAGGAATCGAACTCACGATCACGAGATCCTCTGGACCACGGAGGCATCTAGCCTATGCTAACGATAACACAGACTCATTTTAACATAATATATAACAACATTTAACAGACTAATTCAGGCCAGCAAATGCATACTCCCGCCCTACCCCTTGCACGGGACGTACATCGTGGGCGGCGACACCAGGGCCCGCCCCGGCGATGCGTTCCCCACGGTGCTCCTCAACTACACCTGCGCCCGTGGCTACATGCTGGACAACGATAATAGTATGATGTATTGCCATGAAGGTACCTGGTATGACGGATTTCCAAAATGCGTCCGTAAGTTTTTATACACATTCTACTAAAATAAATAAATTAAAATAAAAAAATACAACTAAGTCAACTAACTAATACTTTTCTACTAAGGTAATTTGTAGCAAAGCTCTTTACTTTTATGCTTTGCCTAGATTTTGTCCGCGACTTCGCGTGGAGTTCAGTTTCCATACAAAGGTTTAACCCCTTTTTCACCCCCCTAGGTGGCGAATTTTCAAAAATCCTTTGTTAACGTATGTCTACGTCATTACAGCTACATATCTTTATGCCAAATTTCAGCAAAATCCGTTCAGTAGTTTCGGCTGTGCGTTGATAGATGAGTCAGTCAGGTTTGCCTTTTATATATTTAGATAGGTAATATATTTCTAATAATGTTATCTGATGTATCTTTTATCGTCACCCTTCATTTTAGGTGCGTGCCGGTTGGATCAGCATGAAAGCGTAGTGTACCGATGTCTTATAGCTGGCTTCCCTGGTGGAGAAGGGACTAGGAACTGCAACTCCTACGAGCCGGTCGGGACTGTCGTACGTGTCGATTGCAAGAAACCAAACTATTACTCTACTGTACCACTAACATTAATGAGGTGTCTAGAAGGTGGATGGGACACGTACCCCATCTGTACCCCAGGTGAGTCACGCACATATTATATCACAATTATTATCTACTTAACCAGTTTTATTTTTATTTAATTGTTGTTTTATTACAGAATGTGGTAGGCTTACACCCAAAAGAGTAGAATTGATCATAGGCGGGATAAGCGTCCACGAAGACGAGGTACCTTGGCATGTTTCTATATACAGGACATCGAACACTCCCTACCAGCAGATCTGCGGCGGCTCCCTTGTCAGCAACACTCGTGTGATCTCAGGTAGGTATTATAAAAATAAATAAAATATAAAAAGAAGCTTTTTATCTAATATGGTATACAGTGTTTAAAATTCAAGCAAACGGTTGAAGAGCGTGTTTGTCTATGGTAGTCATTATTACTGACATGCATGCTAGTATGGTCCGCCATGCTCTGACGGGTTTGCCACAGTTTTCTGTGATGTGCGCCATATTCCTTATGTAGTTTCTTTTTTTGGGTTTGGTTATAATTCGGATCTCAGTACCTACCTCTTAGTAGTGAGTACTCACTAAACAACAAATCATATTCTAATAAAAATGTTATCAAACCAATCCGAGGGCCCATTTCTACGCAGTCTAGCAGCCGTAGCGGGGTCAACTCTGAACTACGAAGAAGTTGAAATTGATGTAATACTTTCACCCTTACAGCTGCTCACTGCTTCTGGACAGACACAGAGAAAAAACTTCCAGCGTCACATTTTGCCGTGGCAGTGGGCAAGCTGTATATTCCCTGGAATCACCCCGCTGATCCTGATGCCCAAAAATCCGAGGTAACATACTTAAACATTCAAAGGTAAGACATGTAGGACCATTCAGTACAGAGTAGAAAATATAAGCGAGGTACGTGAGATATCATGCAACGAACATAATCGATCCAAATAAAAAAAAAAATGATGTCCCCTTCAACGGTCCACAATTTTCCACACAATCGTGGACATACCGTGTGCTCGTTATGGTGTCTACAGACACACGAATTTGGTACGGAGCGTACAGCGGATCTGGTACGCTCCGTACCAGATCCGAGCATGTGTAGGACAGTCCGGCGAACATAAGAAGAAGGCGAAGAGTTCACCAGAAGAAGGCGAAGAGTTCGCCGCTGTCCTATCGGATCTGGTCCGCTCCGTACCAAATTCGTGCGTGTGTAGAGCAGTCCGGCGGTTAGGCCGTACAACGGTATCAGTGTTGCCAACTTAGGGATGTACCCCCCAATATTAGGGAAAATATCTACGGGGGTTTACTAGGGGACAGGATGTTTAGACTTTATTCCTTATGAATAAATTTGTATGTAATAATAAAAAATATTTTAATGTGTGTATATAGCCAGGGATATGAAAATGTATTGGGAGTGAAATCAGATTAAGACAAGTTAGTTTTATGTTATTCACGCGTAAGTCTTTATGTTAAACACATAACTTTTCTTTCTAGCTTATTATCTCTTAGACCTGTCAATGGTATAAGTAATCAGGGGTAAAATTTGGGGAGAAATATTTTTTAAAGTGTTGGTATCACTACCCGTTATCAATGAATTGCGGGAATCATCGATGTCGTTGAAAAACAGCACTGTAAATAGAACTCTGTGCTATATGTAATAGAGCATAAAATCGAACACACGAGTGTCGAGCTTCACGCTCCACTGCACCGTACCAAATTCGTGCGTGTGTAGCGACACCGAATTTGGTCTCCGGATATGGTTCGCTGTACGCTCCGTACCAAATTCGTGTGTCTGTAGATAGCCTTAATGCTTGTAATTGACAGGTTAGCTTTCGATTTGATTGCACTACTGTCTATTACAAATGTTATTGTATCTGTTTATCTGTTCGCCTATCTTTAATTCATCTTCTTTATTCTTTATCTTCTTATTTTCTATCTTATCTTATTTATAAAATTGAATTGCTGTTCGTTAGTCTCGCTAAAACTCGAAAACGGCTGGACCGATTTGGCTAATTTTGATCTTAAAATAACCATATCAGTTCAGGGAAGGGTTAAACGGTGAGAAATTTCAGTTCATAGTTAGGGCAGAACAACATGTATCGGGACAGCTAGTTAAAAATATAAATAATCTCATCCTCATTCAAAATATTCTTCTAAGATACCTTTAAGCAGAGATTTATTAACCTAGTTACTTACTACATAATAATTTATAGAAACAACTAGTTGTGTCCCGCGGCTCCGCCCGCGTAAATATACCGCGTGAATACTGTACTTTTCCGTGATAAAAAGCCTGAACTACTACCATAGCAAATTTATACAAAAGAGTAAAAAAACATTCATCCATCCATCCTTACAAACTTTCACATTTATAATATGAGTAGGATTTGTAAAATTAACTTTAAAAGTGCCAATAATAATTATTATTAATTATCGTTTAACAGGTGAGTGAAATAAGAATTCCTCCGAGATTTCAAGGCAGTGCAGCAAATTACCAAAACGACATTGCGATACTGATCCTGAAGACGCCGATCGTTTACAAGACGAACGTCAGACCCGTGTGCTTGGACTTTAGCTACTCGTTCGACAAACTGCAGACACAATCAGGAAAATTGGGCACAGTAATTTCTACTTTAATTTACTTTTGGATTTTTCTTCCAATTATTATAAATTAAGACGTACGTTATAAAAGAGACTGGAAATATTGTATAGATGGGCGGATGGCGTTCTATCGGCAACGGGACCCGCAAAATCCAAGGGGAGCAGATACGGATTGTGAGCATCGAGGAGTGCCTTACTAACGTCCCAACGGACTTCAGAGCGTTCATCACTAGCGACAAAATCTGCGCTAGCAATATTAATGGTGAGGTCGCAATGTCGTATCTTTGTAAAAATATTATATAACTAGCTGAGTGCTGACCCCGACAGACATTGTTCTGTCTTAAATATGAACTGGAATGAATAAATGACTACAACTACTCCCGCACCTACTCCCACACCTACTCCTACACCTACTCCTACTCCTACACCTACTCCTACACCTACTCCTACACCTACTCCTACACCTACACCTACTCCTACACCTACGTCTACACCTGCTCCTACGCCTACTCCTACATATACTCCTACACATACTCCTACACCTACTCCTACACCTACTCCTACACCAACTCATACACCTACTCCGACAACATACACCTTTTCCAATATTTAAAAAAAAAGGTCCAGCCCGCGCCCATTACGCCCGCGTAAGTACAGCAATTCACGGATATATATCCCGCGATAGAAAGTAGCCTATGTCCTTCCCCATGGTCCACTTTATATCTGTGCCAAATTTCATGATGATCAGTTCAGTAGTTTTAACTTGAAAGCGTTAAGGTTTAATTTTTCTTTTTCTATAACTTATTAAATTCGTAATACTTATCTTATGAATGGAATAGCCGACTTGAACAATTAATATGTACATGAATTGAAACAGTCTTGAAATCAATATAATTTTTTTGGGTAACATAACAAAGACAAAAACTATGCTGCGTTCTGTACAGAATGGCTTTGTCCGTGGGAGAGCCATGCTTCGGCACGAATGGGCCGGCTAGACCGGGTACCAACTGCGTTGGAGAATCCCTCTCTGGACGTCCACGCTCAGGCACCCCTGGACCTGAGCGTGGACGTCTAGGCTGCCCCTCGTATTCTGGGGGGGGGGTCCATTACCATCTTGAGACAGCAAAGCCGGCGTTATTCTTCTTAACCGAGACGCAGATATCGTCTCCGGCTGACACATCATACCTTTCCCACCCTGGGTATAATCTTGAGCACTCTTTTCTGCCTAAAGCTGGAGTGTGTGTGTACGTCAGAGATGATATGAGCTCTCGCCGCCTCAGCAATCTTGAAGTTAGGGACCTTTCAATCTTATGGCTCCGCATAGAGTGCGACGACCATCCCCGCGTCTATGCGTGCCTCAATAGGTCCCATAGCGGTGATCCCGAAATAGACCGACTCTTTGAGCATCTGCAAATGGCTACAGACTTCATGCAGCGGCAGATCCCATCCGCAGAGATCATACTACTTGGCGATTTTAATGCCCACCACGCCGACTGGCTCAATTCCAGTAAAACTGATCATGCGGGGAGATCTGCCTGCGACTTTGCCCTTGCATATGACCTTACACAGCTGGTTACTGCGCCTACACGAATTCCAGATGTGGATGGTCAGATTCCTTCCCTGTTGGACCTTCTGCTGACGTCACATCCGGACGGCTACCAAGTATCCGTGGCCGCACCACTTGGTTCTTCGGATCATTACCTTGTCCGCAGCTCTGTGCAACTCACGAGCGCGTTGCGACAGCGTGTTGCTAAATACCGTCGTGTGTGGCACTACAAGTTAGCAGATTGGAATTGGGATGCGGTCATTTTTTGCTTCCTACCCCTGGGGATGCCATTCCTGCTTCTCGCCGGATGATCCTGACGCCGCTGCCAACTCTGTTGCCAACATGTTGCTACAAGGAATGGAACTTTTCATTTCGTCCTCTGTGGTCCCTACTGGCAGCAGATAAATACTGCAGATTCCGTCCCTGGTTTGGTTCATCTTCCAAAAAAGCTTCTCGCCGGAAGCAGGAAGCGTACCAAACCTGGGCCAATGCAGTGTCGGCACAGGATTTAAACACCAGCAAACTTAAAAAGGAGTACAACCTTGCCTCTAGGTCCTTCAAAAGAGAGATCGCTTGGGCGAAGAAACAGCACATCAGTAGAATTGGCGAGAGACTCGAGCGTCTCCCTTCGGGAACCCGTCCATTCTGGTCTCTCGCCAAAGCTATCGAAGGGAATTTCTGTAAGCCATATCTTCCATCTCTACACGTAGAAAATGGCTCGTTGGCCCATGACGCAAAAGAGAAAGCTGAACTTCTTGGCAAGCTCTTTGCGTCCAACTCGACCCTGGATGACGGGGGACAGGAACCACCGACTATACCGCGATGCAAGAGCATCATGTCGGTTATTCGGTTCCATCAGCGCTCAGTGCGAGTTGCTCTCCGTTCCCTTGATACCCAAAAGTCGAGTTGGCCTGACGGAATCCCTCCTATAGTGTTGAAAGTGTGTGCTCCAGAGTTGGCACCGGTCTTAACGCGTCTTTTTCGGCTCTCTTACTCTTATGGCACAGTCCCAGCATCTTGGAAGACAGCTTTGGTGCACCCGATCCCTAAAAAAGGCGATCGCTTCAATCCTTCCAACTACAGACCAATCGCTATAACCTCTCTCTTCTCGAAGATAATGGAGTCCATTATTAATAGACAGCTCCTTCGATACTTAGACGTTCAGCAGTTGCTAAGCGACAAACTGTACGGGTTCCGTAAAGGTCGCTCGGCTGGTGATCTACTGACGTACCTAACTCATCGTTGGGCACAGGCGATCGAGTCTAAGGGAGAGGCATTGGCTGTAAGTTTGGACATAGCAAAAGCCTTTGATCGGGTTTGGCACAAAGCGCTTCTTTCGAAGCTTCCTTCCTATGGGCTCCCCGAGAAATTGTGCAAGTGGGTCACGAGTTTCTTAGCAGACCGAAGCATAAGGGTCGTAGTAGACGGTGAATGCTCGAATACTCTGTCTGTTGATGCTGGTGTCCCACAAGGCTGTGTGCTATCACCTACCCTGTTCATACTGCATATCAATAATATGTTTGTTACAAACCAATGGCATTCATTGCTATGCAGATGACAGCACGGGTGATGCCTTATATACCGGCCACGCGAACATCTCTCGGCAAAATGCCATTGAGAGTCGAAACAAACTTGTCTCTCAAATTGAAAATTCATTGGAGAAGGTCTCTGAATGGGGTAGACTTAACTTAGTCCAAATCAACCCCTCTAAGACACAAGTTTGCGCGTTCACCGCTAAAAAGTTACCAATGGTCGTATGTCCTCGTTTTGAAAGCATACCCATAACTGTCTCCTCCAATATTGGAATACTTGGTGTTAACATATCGAGCGAGGTCCAGTTCCGATATCATCTGGAGGGCAAGGCCAAGTTAGCCTCCAAGAAGCTTGGTGTTCTGAACAGGTCAAAGCAGTATTTCAGTCCGGTCCAACGCCTACAACTCTATAAGGCGCAGTTTGGGCAGGGGCGCCAAAGTACCAGCTTCTCCCTCTGGATCGTATCCAACGTAGGGCCGCTCGAATTGTCGACTGCCATAGTGTTTCAAACAGGCTTGACTCCTTAGAGCTACGTAGAGATGTAGCATCGCTCTGCATCCTCTATCGGTTATATTACGGGGAGTGCTCCGAGGAATTGTTCGGACTTATACCTGCTGCAACTTTTCGCCACCGTTCCATGCGACAAAATATTTATCATCGTCATCACCTTGATGAGTGGCAGTCCACCGTGCGCTTTACCCGAAGTTTTCTGCCGCGCACTGTAAAACTCTGGAATGAACTGTCGCCAGCAGTACTTCCGGACCACTACGACCTGCAAACCTTGAAGAAGGGAGCGTATTCCTTCCTAAAAGGCCGGCAACGCACTTGCAACTTCTCTGATGTTGCGGGTGTCCATGGGCGACGGTAATCGCTTTCCATCAGGTGATCCGTTTGCTCGTTTGCCCCCTAGTTTTATATATATAAAAAAATGGCCAACCTTTTCCTTTTCCTTACTGACGACAGTTTAGTGGTGTCAACATCAAAAAGTTTTTTTTTTTTTTTAACAAAAATAGGATCCGTATTTTGCAAGGGCGATAGTGGCGGCGGTTTGGCTTTCCCTGATGTGCAGAAAGGGATCGAGCGGTACTACCTGCGCGGTGTGTTGTCTGTGGCGCCCCACACCGACGACGAGTGCACGCAGTTCGCAATCACCGGCTTCACGCAACTCCTCAACCACGAGGTCTTCATTAAGGATACAAGTGAGTCAAGTTAACTCAAGTACCGTCCAGTCGCCCCGACGATGCGACAACATTTAAGGTAGCCTGTCGAAGCGAGTGTTAGTGACGCCGCAGCATTGAATAGGGGATCGGATTACATCTGAAACATTTAGTTTCATTAAGAGCATTGATCGGCGCGAGACTCAGATTTCACGAAAAACGCTACTTTTCAAATGCGTCTATATCTAACAAAAACTGGTTATTCTGATTTTTACATGTAAGAAAACACTAGAAAATATTGTATTCTAATTTTTCACTTATCATTTATTTTAAAATAATTTCAAACTTTTGAATAAAACTGACAAAACTAACCAGAAGTTTTTACAACTTTAGGTTCAGGGGCAATTTCAAAACATATAATAGCTAAAACCGCTTACATTTTTTAAAAACAAAAAATCTTTACAAACTTGTTGGATCCTCTTCTAGATTATCTATTTGTCATGTGGGATATGTGATGGCAAGCCCCAAAGGGAGATCTCCGACCGAGCGAGGTGGTATGCCCGGTCAGGCCGAAGCCCACTTGTATTCATTTCAGCTGTCGTATATATACTTTCCGAACTCAGAAACTTCGATAGCGCGATTCAGGACTGTGCGCTGATTGGTCCGCCACAGTCAGATTATTTTTATATACGTTTCTATCTCATAAAAATAAAATTTAAAGAATGCGCGTGTGTGTTTACAAATGATGTAAACGCTCGTGCGCCTCGATTTATATAGTAGTTTTAAAAATTCATATAAAATTCGTCAAACTAATTTAGTTAAAAATTTAAATAGCATATTAAAGATAAAAGGTTCTTCTCATAGATTATGTAAGTAAGAAACAAAAAGAGCAAGTAAAATACATAAATATCATCATTTTAAATAACTATAATTCCTGATAATTTCGCATTCTTTAAATTTTATTTTTATGAGATAGAAACGTATATAAAAATAATCTGACAAATAGATAATCTAGAAGAGGATCCAACAAGTTTGTAAAGATTTTTTGATTTTAAAAAATGTAAGCGGTTTTAGCTATTATATGTTTTGAAATTGCCCCTGAACCTAAAGTTGTAAAAACTTCTGGTTAGTTTTGTCAGTTTTATTCAAAAGTTTGAAATTATTTTAAAATAAATGATAAGTGAAAAATTAGAATACAATATTTTCTAGTGTTTTTCTACATGTAAAAATCAGAATAACCAGTTTTTGTTAGATATAGACGCATTTGAAAAGTAGCGTTTTTCGTGAAATCTGAGTCGCGCGCCGATCAATGATCTTAATATTAGGTTGGGGAAAAAGTTTCTTCGCATTTTATATAAAAATTCAAAAGGTTTTTTTATAAAGTTTATTTACAAGTGACTAAAGTATATAGGTGCCATTTTGTTCGATAACTTTTTGCCATCTTGTTGGTAGGTACATGATCCCATTGCTATAAAATGTTTGGGGCTTCTGATGAATAAACTGCGACAAGTGGTTTTGGCAGTCCTCTTGTGATGTCAACCTGACACTGCCTAAGGAATTCTGCAGCGACCGAAACAGGTGGAAATCTGAAGGTGCAAGGTCAGGACTATACGGCGGATGCATTAACACCTCCCAGCCAAACTCCCGTATTTTTTTCTGAGTGGCTAAAGATGTGTGAGGTCTAGCGTTATCATGGTGAAAAACCACACCCCTTCTGTTGATTAATTCCGGCCGCTTTCTCTCAACTTCTTGCTTTAATCTCATCAGTTGTTCGCAGTACAGTTCAGAATTGATGGTCCTGCCTGGCGGTAACAGCTCATAATGAATAATGCCCTTCCAATCCCACCACACACACAGCATCACCTTGTTGCGAGTTAACCCGGGTTTCGCCACAGTCTGTGAAGCCTGACCGGCCCTTGACCACGATCTTTTTCGCACGTTCTTGTCGTACGTGATCCACTTTTCATCACCAGTTATCAGCTTCTTCAAAAATGGTTCGGTTTCATTACGTCGTAATAAAGAATCACAAATGAGTACACGGTTCATTAGGTTTCTTTCAGTGAGCTCATGAGGCACCCAAATATCGAGCTTTTTTGTGTACCCAGCTTTTTTCAAATGCGCCAAAACCGTTTTGTGGTCAATCCCCAGTTCTTCAGCTACATCGTAACTACTAATATGCCGATCTTGCTCCACTTTTTCAAAAATGGCAACAGTTTTGTCCGTAACAGGGCGACCAGAGCGACGTGCATCTTTGATATCAAAATTTCCGGATTGAAAACGCTTAAACCAAATTTGCGCTACTCTCACAGATACTGCATTAGGTCCATAAACATCAGAAATTTTTTTCGCGGCTTGTGTTGCATTTTTACCTTTTTTGTAATAAAATTTTAAAATGTATCGAAATTATTCATAAGAATCACTCATTTTAACAATAAGAAAAACAAATGAAAATCTCAAATTTACCTAATTTGAATTTGGAATTGTCTTCTGTAAAATTAAAACTTTTTAATGATACCAAAATCAGCCAGATACAATTGGTATAGCCCAAGATATTTTATGACAAGTTCATACATACTATAATGCGAAAAGACTTTTTCCCCAACCTATTATATTCAGAAATATTGAGGCACCAAAGAATATATAATACTAAGGCATTACTACTTGGTAAATGTAAAAATATATATTATTCTTAGTGTAGTTTACTAATTTAATACATTTTAAAAGTCCGAAAAAAAATGTTTTTTTGCGAAATTGGTATCTAAATAAAACCTACATCATTAGTTTACTTACATCATAATTCATATATAAAAACATTCATTATGGTAAGTATGAACTTAAACGCACAAATATCGGAGATATTAACAAATATGTTCCTGCGGCGTATATAGGTACTTAATAAGTACTTCATACCTATTTCATATAATTTAACCCTTATCCGCCGACCGCCATACATGCTGCGTTCTGTACAGGAATGGCCAACATCATCCACCATACAGTCCTGACCTGGCGCCCTGCGACTTTCATTTATTCCCAAGAACTAAAGATAAAATTCGAGGTATTCGCTTTACGAGCCCTGAAGATGCGGTGAAAGCGTACGAAAATGCCATTAAAGAGAATGGCTCCACTGCTTTTCTGAGTGGTTCCATCGAATGCGACGATGTGTCTAGAGGAACAGAGATTACTTCGAAAAACAATAAAAGTACTTGCCAGTACTTTTTACATTAACATTACTTTCTACATTAAGCCGTTTTTCATTTTCTAAACATTTTCAGTGTTACCTAGGTACTTCATACTCTACTTCTGAATACACTTTAACCCAAGAGTGACGTCATTTCTAACCCGACTTTTGTAGAGACTTGCGAAATTTTGTATGCAAATCGCTGTACCCTTGAAAATATTGATCTTTGTTATACGGTTTCTTCTGAGAAGTTACGCATAAGTACTTTTCATTTATGCGATAAAAAGTATCAATCCGCTTGCCTATTGTATGGGACGGCGACAGTGATGACATGCATCACGTCACTGACTGACTTCGAAAGGTTACCTTTAATGGCATCTACAGACACACGAATTTGGTACGGAGTACAGCGTATCTGGTACGCTCCGTACCAAATCCGAGCATGTGTAGGGCAGTCCGGCGAACATAAGAAGAAGGCGAAGAGTTCGCCGCTGTCCGCATCGGATTTGGTCCGCTCCGTACCAGATCCGTGCGTGTGTAGAGCAGTCCGGCGGTTAGGCCGTACAACGGTGTCAGTGTTGCCAACTTAGGGATTTACCCCCCAAAATTAGGGAAAATATCTACGGGGGTTTACTAGGGGACAGGATGTTTAGAGTTTACTCCTTATGAATCAATTTGTATGTAATAATAAAAATTATTTTAACGTGTATATTAGCCAGGGATATGAAAATGTATTGGGAGTGAAATCAGATTAAGACAAGCTAGTTTTATGTTATTCACGCGTAAGTCTTTATGTTAAACACATAATCTCTCTTTCTTGCTTATTATCACTTAGACCTGTCAATGGTATAAGTAATCAGGGGTAAAATTTGGGGAGAAATATTTTTAAGAGTTGGTATTACTGCCCGTTATCAATGAATTTCGGTAATCATCGTCGTCGTTGAAAAACTGCAGTGTAAATAGAACTCTGTGATATATGCAACAGAGCATAATAGATCACACGAGTGTAGCGACACCGAATTCGGTCTGCGGATATGGTCCGCTGTACGCTCCGTACCAAATTCGTGTGTCTGTAGATAAGCATAACTATGAATCGACATCAACGATTTAACTTCTAATGCCAATATATTTTGCTCTTCAGTTTCAGCGCCGATGGGCGTGACGGGAACCTCGACCTGTCGGTATGTGATATTGACGATTCAATTAAACGCTCTGACATAAATATTAAATACTAGCTGATGCCCGCAACTTCGTTTGCGCATAACTAACGGAAGCGGAACCCTATTTTTTTAAACGTAACCCCAAAATAAACGTAGCCTATGTTAGACCTTATAATATCAGCTATCTGCTAGTGAAAGTCCCGTGAAAATCGGTCGAGCCGTTTCAGAGATTAGCCGGAACAAACAGACAGATAGACCGACAGACAGACAGACGGACAGACAAAAATTTAAAAAATTGGTAAGATTTTATTGTAAGTACCGAATATACTTTCAGATGCATTATGTGAAAAGCTGTTAATTTGAAGTTACAAACAGACACTTCAATTCTATTTATCTGTATGTATTTATAGTTTGCCATGAATGACGCTTTTTCTCACGTTCAGTTTAATAAATTATTATTATTTAGTATTTTAGTCAACGATAAGGAGTACTTAATCAATATAACTTAGAGATACAGTTATCTCTATCTATAATTATATTTAAATTAAAGTCCCGCCGCGTCAGTCTGCCTGTCTATTCGTATCTAAAAACTACTAAACGGATTATAGATCTACAAAAAATCGCAATAGCTACCTAGTATACTCATTCTAAGTTTAAAAAATGGTCACAAATAAAATACAGTTTAAAAAGTACGCACGATTTTTTTTTATTTTTAAAATAAAATTGAATAAATCTATCTATCTATCTAAAATTGAAAGAATATTTTTTACTTTTTAGTTATTTTAACCTGCATTTTTATTCTCAGCGAACCCTTTCATTTGATACACATACTAGGTATAGGCATGTAGGTATAGGAAAGCATAAAAAACTTCAAAAGACCGCCATATCGGATTAAGAGTGATGTCAGAATATTTTTCTAATTATTATTCTCGGCAAGCCCTTTCATTTGATACCCATATCGTAGAAGTGAATTAAAAATAACTATTCCACCATCTTGGATAGTCCGCCATATTGGATTTAGATTGACGTGACACAGCTCGTGTATTGTCATCCAAACTAAACGTGTGTACAAAATTTCAGCTCAATCGGTTGAAGATAATATCCAAAATTGAGTAGCAAGATTCCACCCGAACTAACATACATTGCAAGTTAAATAAAAGCTTTTAAAAATAATTTCAAGCGGCGCCATGGATGCAGGACGACCGATGGGACTCGCCTGCGCCCATATTACGAGTGCATCAGACATTTATAAAAATATATTCTCGTAGCATAAAATTTATAACTATGACTACCATACCTGTATTTTAATAATTGTCCCACACATATTTCCAGTGAAGATCAATGGCAGTGCCACGATGGTTCATGTATTTTTTCAAAAGAAAAGTGTGACAATTTTGAAGACTGTGACGATGGAAGCGATGAGTCATCCACTGAATGCCGCGAAAATGCGTAAGTAGATATGCAGTAAAGTTTTGGTTTTAAGCTTGTTCTCCAAATTTCTAATACAAAAAACCGGAATGTCACTTTTCAGAATATCTCTCAGCTCTGGCAATTGTGTGTTACCACCGTATCCCGAGTACGGCACATACACGATGCAGGATAACACTAACGCCAGGCCAGGACAGAGATTTTCGACAGCCCTACTGAACTACACGTGCGCCAACGGGTATGGGTTTCTCGATCAAACAAATCAGATACTTTGCTACAACGGCACTTGGTCTGGTTCCTCTCCAACGTGTATCCGTAAGTAGTGTTTGTAATTTCAGTACACATATTAGGTATTAAGGGAAACTAATATAAACATTTCTCAGTATCGCTAACAATATCGTCACAGTACAATTCCTTCTCTTTGTTTTGACCGTTAGTCGCTACCACCAAGAGAAGTGATGCTCACACTTTTCTAGTCAAGGGCGACACTGAACGATGTGAAGTTCCAGGCTGGGACTATTCGAGTGTATAACTGTCATAATATATGACATTGACATTTGGCTAGACACTAATTGTGTATTCTATTTTCAGCTCTTTTGTATTAGCGCAGAGTTCTATTTCCAAAGCTCTGAATATTCCCCGTCCTTTCGGATTCCAGATCATAATATAGTCCCAGCCTCAGATATAAGGTCTATGTCCGCAACGTGAATTACGAAAAAGATTTTAGTTCATGTAAAATTCATGATCGGGGTACATTATATTATAACAAATAACCAATTGTAGCGTGAAAACTCTTTCCAGGTTTGTGCCGTCTTAATCAGCACCTGAGTGTGGAGTACCGGTGCCGCGTACCCGAACTAGACGGCTACTACCGACAGTGCAAACCTCAGGAGCCGCTGGGCACCGTGGTCCATCCCATCTGCCGGGCGCCGCTCTACTACTACTCTGGCGTTCTCCCAACAATGCGATGTCAGGAGGATGGGTGGGATAATTACCCAGTCTGCTTGCCAGGTAGGTTTGCCTTAAGCTACTTTAGACTACTCCGACGTTCTCCCAACAATGCAATGTCTGGTGGATGGGTGGGATAATTACCCAGTCTGCTTGCCAGGTAGGTTTGCCTCAAGCTACTTTAGACTACTCCGACGTTCTCCCAACAATGCAATGTCTGGTGGATGGGTGGGATAATTACCCAGTCTGCTTGCCAGGTAGGTTTGCCTTAAGCTACTTTAGACTACTCCGACGTTCTCCCAACAATGCAATGTCTGGTGGATGGGTGGGATAATTACCCAGTCTTCTTGCCAGGTAGGTTTGCCTTAAGCTACTTTAGACTACTCCGACGTTCTCCCAACAATGCAATGTCTGGTGGATGGGTGGGATAATTACCCAGTCTGCTTGCCAGGTAGGTTTGCCTCAAGCTACTTAAGACTACTCTGACGTTCTCCCAACAATGTAATATCTGGAGGATAGGTGGGATAATTACCCAGTCTGCTTGCCAGGTAGGTTTGCCTCAAGCTACTTAAGACTACTCTGACGTTCTCCCAACAATGTAATATCTAAAGGATAGGTGGGATAATTACCCAGTCTGTTTGCCAGGTAGGTTTGCCTCAAGCTACTTAAGACTACTCTGACGTTCTCCCAACAATGTAATATCTGGAGGATAGGTGGGATAATTACCCAGTCTGCTTGCCAGGTAGGTTTGCCTCAAGCTACTTAAGACTACTCTGACGTTCTCCCAACAATGTAATATCTGAAGGATAGGTGGGATAATTACCCAGTCTTCTTGCCAGGTAGGTTTGCCTTTAGTAAAAATTTGCTTAAAAATTCAAGAAAGTGTTGTAACTAATAATCATGTCCAAACGTTATGTTTTGCCCCCTTACTAATTAAAATAAGTATTTACACATAGGATAAGCTATATTATATTTTGTCCTTGTCTGATACGTCAGAAAATTAGCTTGACGGATGAGGACAAAACATAGTATAGCTTTATGCATTGTGTAAATATTTTGATTAGTAAGAGGGTTAGTGTATTGGTTATAGAATGTGGCAGACTAACGCCTGCTGGGAAGCAGCTGATAGTAGGCATAGGCGGGCGAGAAGCAATAAGAGGGGAGGTACCGTGGCACGCTGGAATATACCGGAATATATCAAACGACTACTCGCACATTTGTGGCGGCTCCATCGTCAGTACAACAGTTGTCATCTCAGGTAAAAAGTAGATTCAAAATCCCACTCTTGGAAATACCTACATATGTACGAATTATCACTACATAGTAAGGCATAAAAGACACACAAACAGAGGCCCATAATATTATTAATACAAATTTTATTATTTAAGCTGCACATTGTTTTTGGAGTGATGTACAAAAGAAACTACCGGCGTCGCTTTTCGCCGTGGCGGTTGGCAAGCTGTACCGGGACTGGGACCATGCGAATGACACTGTCGCCCAAAAATTGGAGGTAAGATTTTGTCTAAAAAAAGATGGGTTCCACTCCGGGAGTGCCGGCAGAAGTAAAAACTTGAAAAAAAAATGTTTGGTGGGGGGACGATTGGAGGTAAAGGTCATTGTATAGGTCAAGGTCAAAGGTCACTGTAAAGGTCAAAGGTAAATGTGAAGGTGATGGTTGGGGCAAAGGTCAAGGTCAGTGGTCAATGTGTTGGGAAGGTTGGGGTCTATATCTGAACTAAAATATATTACATGCTCGCGTAAACTTGACAGCAAACAATTGCAAGTTGAATCTTACGCATTTTCGATCAGTACACGTGACCTGTCGCGCGAGTTTAATAAGTTTTTACCCATCCCAAGAAATGTGCTCAGCGCCGCTAAAGAAGTATTTACTTCAAAAAACTCTCGTATTACTATTTCCTCTCAGGCCAAATTTTTTCTAAGGGCACTTTAAAATTGCTATTCTAAATAAGTTAAAAATTTCAAACGTGGACGTTTGCTCTCAACGTAATTCGCAAACAGAGGGGTGTTATAAGATTGAAGTGTCTCTCCAGTCTCCGTAGTTCCTTACTCCGGCGCCTCGCAGTCGCAGCTCCCAAACGGTGCAAACGGATGAACCGTTTCTAGTTTTCTATTTTTTTTTTTTTTTTTTTTTTTTTATGAAATAAGGGGGCAAACGAGCAAACGGGTCACCTGATGGAAAGCAACTTCCGTCGCCCATGGACACTTGCAGCATCAGAAGAGCTGCAAGTGCGTTGCCGGCCTTTTAAGAGGGAATAGGGTAATAGGGGAGGGTAGGGAAGGGAATAGGGTAGGGGATTGGGCCTCCGGTAAACTCACTCACTCGGCGAAACACAGCGCAAACGCTGTTTCACGCCGGTTTTCTGTGAGCCCGTGGTATTTCTCCGGTCGAGCCGGCCCATTCGTGCCGAAGCATGGCTCTACCACGTAATATTGGACGTTCTATTGTTGGAAAGCTGACGTAATCGCTTACTGCTTGACAATTTTTACTTGAAAATTTCTAAATTTTGTTCTTCTAATTTAATCTTGTAGATAAAAGACATTGTAATCCCGTCGAGGTTTCGTGGGTCAGCGACCAACTTCCAGGACGACATAGCGCTGGTGATCCTCCAAACGCCAATCCGGTACGAGGTGTTCGTGCGGCCGGTGTGCTTGGACTTTGACCACGACCTGGAGCGTCGGCAGCTGACCGTCGGAAAAATGGCAAAGGTGAGAAAAATACAATATATTATTATGATATTAATTATTATCAATCTGGTATAAAATGGGGTCGGTTAAAAAGAAAATTAATTTCAGGTCGCCGGTTGGGGTTTAACAGCAGCGAATGGTGATTTCGCCCCTCTTCTTCAGGTCGTCAATTTACCGTACGTGGACATCGACAAATGTCTTGATCAGGTGCCACTGGACTTCAGAGAACTGGTCACGAGCGACAAGTTTTGTGCAGGATACACGAATGGTAAGTAAAGCAACACCTTCTGATAATATTAAAGAGTACAAAATACTGGCCAGGTGCGTATCAGGTCATGCATAGAAAAGTGTTCCGTAGTCAACTCATCATTTCGTTACTTTGGTATGAAGTTTTCCAAGTAATTTTACAAGTTACGCCTTTTTATC
Organism: Glaucopsyche alexis; assembly: GCA_905404095.1. Lineage (NCBI taxonomy): Eukaryota > Metazoa > Arthropoda > Insecta > Lepidoptera > Lycaenidae > Glaucopsyche > Glaucopsyche alexis. The sequence goes on from FR990044.1 coordinate 30,426,186, forward strand.
TTCTGAACCAACACAGTTATACAGTTATCTAAGCCGTTATTTTTCCTTCAAAGTTCATGACATGGATGAATACTTTTTTCAGATTTTTCGAGCCAGCCGTTTAACTTTTAGGGGGAGGGGGTTATTTTAACAAAAAGCGGCCAAGTGCGAGTCGGACTCGCGCATGTAGAGTTCCGTACCATTATATCAATATTTTGCATGTTTACTTATTATTTCGTTATTTCTGTACGAACTTTTCCACGTAAGCGCATTTTACAAGTTAGACCTCTATAATACTCCTAAACTAACAAAGCTTTCTAAGTGTTTATAGTTTTTCTTCAAAGTTTATCACATAGCCATACTTACCATCATTAATTTTTTCAGAGTTTTCGAGCCAGTCGTTTAGCTTCTAGAGAAGGAACGCCTATTTTAACAATTTTAACAAAAAATGAGCTTTAAAGTTGAATATCTTACAAACGGATACCTAAATCAAAAAATCGTCTTAGCAATCACTAACACCTATCTAATAGTACACCATAATGTGTCTACAGTCTACACCATAGTGTGGCGCCCACACTATCTAAATACATCAGTGGCGAGGGATTCCTATAACACCATTCCTATCGGCTTCCCTTACCGCTTACCTTTTGACGACCCTCATTCAAATCCCTACCTATTATACAGGCTACGGCTTCCCTATGAAGGAGAACCAGCCTTCGGCTTCCCTATTAAGGAGAACCAGCCTTCGCCACTGAAATACATACATAATCACGCCTTTTTCCCGTAGGGGTAGGCAGAGTCGCAGATACCGCCTCTTTCCCGTAGGGGTAGGCAGAGACCACTTCTTTCCACTTGCTACGATCCTTACATACTTGTTTCGCTCCGTCCACTTTCATTCTTACCATCCATTCCTCCTCTTACATTTAACGTAGCGAAGCGGCTCTCCATGGGCCACTTTTCGCCTCCGCGAGAAACGAGACGTGATGGGTGGCGAACCACATCGTCGAAACCGAAAAAAAAATTGATAAGTTACACGATGAAGCCGCGCTCCGCGACGGATTCCAAGATCTGCTCACAGAAGAACTTTTCTTTTCAGGCACGGCTTTGTGTCAGGGCGACAGCGGAGGTGGTCTGGCATTCCCAGAGTCGGACAAAGGCGTGGAGAGGTATTACCTCCGCGGGATCGTCTCCACGGCTCCGCGGAACAATGACAAGTGTAACCAGTTTACTATCACAACGTTTACACAAGTAACTAAGCACGTGTACTTCATTAAAGATTATTTGTGATCTAAATTAGATTTTTTTACTTAGCCTCCTTCTTAGCTTTTAGTCCGGCCTCTGGCCTTACAGACTGAATCTGACGTCCTTAAAAGATTCATAAGGAAAAAAAATGTTTTAAATACTTCCGGATTGTGTCGCGATGCACTTTTCTTTTTCCCGACGTTTCGGCTAACATAATCCGTAAGTGTTTAAAACAACCGTATTATACGCGCAAACATAAGAAATTAATAAGATTCCTTATAAAGTTAGGGCAAGTTTCCCTTTGAGAAGTTTCCGTACAAAACGCATGTTTCACACGCAGGATGATTTTTTTATGGATTTCGATCTGCATTCTGTTAATTCTGTAAATCCAGCAAAGATACAGTGACGATCTAGCCCGAAGCCTCGTCAGCAGCGAGGCTAAATATAGCAAAAAAGTCGTCTACTTGCACCTCAGCCAGCCTGCCTGACGCACTACAAAACCTTGGCAACCCCGGTAGTTTTCCAATTATACAGCATAATGCGACTCAGTCGCACACAATGCCGAATTGTGCTGATGCTTAATTGGAACGTAAATTAGTTTTCAAATGCACCAGCAGAGTGCGCTAAGTTCAGTGTAACCCTTGTGTAACCTAACCGAACTAATTCATTAACCTAACACTGAATTAACTTAACCTTCCTCCATACTTATATTTATTTTTGACACAGTCTAATTATCTTTTTTTATTTCCAAAAAACTACGACGAAACGAAAGCTTTAAATTTTTTTTCAACAATAAACTATACAACGCATGTATAACGATATTAATTAAATAAAATTTCGATCAATGCCAACTTAAAGAAAAACACTTGCAAAATTATGCCACTGATGTTGGTATCGCTTGCACGCATACACGAAAGCACTACTTTTGAGAGTGCTCCATTGTGCCAAGATTGTGCAAATCGTTGCTATAGTTGAAACATTCAACATTGAGCATTGTGCCGCATAATGCGCTTTAGTGCTCTAATTGGAAAACCACGGCCTATCAGCACCCTGAATGCGTTGTTATATTGAACTCTTAATGCATTGTAGTCACCGTAAAATTGTACTATTACCTAAAACCGTTAGATTGTAATATTACTAGATATATTATAATTGTTTACGACGAACGTTTAAAGGTAGCGGATTATGTATACAATTATGTAAATAGTTTAATTTTGAAACCTTAAAGATTTGTTCATAACTTAAAGCTAAAATTTAAAGTAAAACATAGTAAAAACTCGTTGCGTAATACGTAACAATTTGTCTCATAAAGCCATTGTTTTAACTGTAACGTTCTCATTAGATTCATACTTGTAATTAGGTAACATTTGCTCATTGTTCTTTAACCATTGTAATACTAATTAGTAATTAGTGAGATATTGTAAAAATTAGATAAAATGTGACCCAATTTAAAGTAAGGGAATAAGCTGTCTGGGGGTTGAGTGAGTTTTTTACCAGGAAAATCGATTGTTGTAAATTTTTACTAGGGGGCGCCTCGGTCTCTCGAGAGAGACTTATCATTAGACAAAGACCGAGCGAGAGACCGTTAAGTCAGGTGAGGACGAGGCAATATAAATATTAGGAAAACCTATTTTCCTCGCTCACTCAATCCTCGGCAGTTTTCCGAGTTTCACCATATGAAAAAATTGTATAGTAAATGTGTATTAGTAAAATAAGAAAAATGTATATCATGTAAAAAAACATTGTAGTTATTGGTTGTAAAAAAACGATTTTTCGAGTTAAGGGGGTGAGGTATGGAACATTCTGGAAGGTCTGTTGCCCGGCCAGTATAAATATAAGGTCGATCGATACACAAATCGTACTTCACCATGGATCGTCCTGTCTCCCAGTGCGCGCTCCCTGTCTGCAGTTGCTCCGTAGCCTCTACGCCGTAGCTCTGCCTACGTGCCGCTACGTGTCGACCCCGTTCTAGTGCAGTGCCTACAAACTCCTAATAGCGATTCACATTCTACTTCGTTAGAATAGGGTGTGGATTGGCGCCTTGCTGGGGAGTTGCCCTGTCCTTGGCCTCCCGCTGGGATTTATCCCAGTGTTGGGTCCCCCGTGACCCAACACTGGGATAAATGGGGCTGACTCCCCAGTCAGCCCCCCTAAGTGTGTGTGCCGTCTGTGTACGTACACTTCTTGTCCTTTTCGCGTAAACCGTGAGTATTTTTTCCTGTTGTATACGTGCATTTGTTACCGTCTTTTGTGTGACATTTGTGTTATGTGTGTGATTGCTTAACAATCATAATGTCTATCCGAGACCCGTGGCTACCCAGCCGCGATCACCGATACTCCAGTGCGGATTCCGATTCGATGCTCAGCCTAGCCTCATCGAGGTCCGGCTCACGCTCGTCCCGGGACTGTACTGAGCGGAGTGGACACCGCTCGCCACGGGCCGTCTTCGGCATTCTCGCGGGGGTGTACTGGTACCCCCCCGCCCCAATGCCCCCCGACGATGGCCAAATGCGAATATGGGCTCCCGCCCCGCACGGCCGAACAGGGTTCGATCAAATCCAAGCGCACATCGCGCCGTACTGCGAAGGTGAGCGGATCCCGCCACCACGCCGCACCCCCTGGACATCTGTATGCCCAACAAGCGGGCACACCCCGTGACACTGCGGGTTCAGCCCGCCTCTCGCAGGCTCTTCAGCCGCGCCACCGCCACTCCACTCCGGACACACCGCGCTCACCTGACGTCTCACCGGCTCCCATGCCGTGTGACACCTGCCGAGCTGCAACAAGTGCGGTTCGTATTCAGTCACTACCGTACCACCAACATCCACGCGCAGGCAAACAGTATCGTCCGCCAACTGTCATACGCCGAGGTGAGTGCAGTTACTCTTAACGTAGAAAGATCTACACCCTTTTCTCCAGCGTCGTTGAAAGCAGCCTCGACGCCCCCTTCTACTCTCCGCTATCCGCCCCTGGTCGTTGAAAAACTCGACAACTGGGTGCGCCACTTTCGCCGTCTCCGAGATATCCTAGGGCACGCACCGCATGCTAACACTAAAGGTCTTGAAATTCGCTTTACGCCCCAAAGCGAATACGAATTCAAGACCATAAAGCGATACCTGACGGACCTGGAGAAGCACAGACTCACCTCCTGGTTCTCATTTTCACCACCGCAAGACCGTGCAATCAAGGTAGGAATCAGGGGCCTACCTCCCTATACTAATACCGAGGATATAAGGGCCGGCCTCGCCGAACTGGGATACGCGGCGGAATACATGTCCACAGTCCCGGCGAGGTCCGAACCCTCCGGCCATATTTATTTCGCCCGTATCACAAGGGCCCCGGACGTCGTACCCGGCATATATAAGGTCACTGAACTTTTCAATATGCCGGGTGTCACCATCGAAGCCTGGCGGGGCAGCAGCAGCCCAGCCCAGTGCCACCGATGTCACCAGTTTAGGCACTCGAGCCACAACTGCCCGATTTTCCGCAGGGAAGCTAGGAAGTTGCGCGCTGAGCAGGCCCGCACTTCCCCCCCCTGCACAAACAGGGCATGCCCATCCCTGAGCAAGATGTCCCGCCTCCTTCGCCCACCTCTACATCACTGATGGCGGAGGCAAACGACTATACCCCCAGGTATGTCGCCCCTTCGGTTACCGATCCTTCCTCGCTGACTCCGAGGAGGAAATCTAGGAGGAAAACCGGCGCATCCCCTGCGGCCGCCTCCTGTGTCGCCCTCTCTAACACAGCCATTACTCTACCAAAGCTTGAGCCGCCTGCGCTCGCTCCAACACAACCTGACTTCATGCAGGTAATACCTACAGCCCAGCGCCCACCGCGCTCCCTCGCGCAACTAGTGCTACTTCCTTGGCTGTTGAAACTTTTATCTCTCCGGATCCCGTTACCCACACGGTTGCCCCGCATACTCTTTCCCCACAGTTGCCGGAAAATTCTGTGCAAAGTGAGGCCCCCGCATCCACTGCAGCGCACCTGCAGACCCTCTTCTCCCTGGCAATGAATTTTTTATACAAAATACAAGCCGGGGAGGAAATACTACGGACACTCATGCAGGCCCTCTTAGAAGGCGCCCCTACTATCGCTGCCTTAATAAATATTTGGCTCCCCAGACCCTAGCACCGGACCCGCGGCTAGATATCTCCGGCATCCAGAAGCTCCTATCAGAGGAGCTGACTGTGATTGCCGGAGATCTACGACGTGTACCTCGGGCAAGGGGCAAACGCACACAATGCGCAACGTCCCCTCCGCGCTTTTTGGCCGCGGTAATTTTATTCTCTAAGTTACAGAGTTGCTACCTACATCGTGCGCGCGGAAGCTATGAGCCCGGTCGTCGCCGACCCGCTGCCGTGGCACACCTGCGCGCCGAATTACCGCAAGAGCCCAGATGTCACTTACTGAGGACACCGCTGAACCACGCTGGCAAGGCGCACCTGCGCTCTGTGCGCCATAACCTACACCGTTGGATCACTGTCCCCCACCCCTCTCCTATCCCCGCGCTCACCCAATTTGCAGCACTCCCCCCGCAGCACGTATGCCAGGGCAAGGGAATCCTTCCTTACACCCTTTTTCCCAGGTCGGTTGCGTCCGCGGTCGACAAAAGCGGCGGGCGCGTGGGGACTGGGGAGTGGTCCCATACACGTTTCCTGTTTCTATTCGGATTTCCTCACGTAGAGGGGCAAAGCCCCTGGTCGTTATTCCCCGCCCAAGGCCTCTTTCAAGGGCCCGGCGCGTGAAGACGTAGCTCGACGACGACCAGTCAAGAAGAAATCCCTGCCTCACCACAGCTCGAAGTAATTTGGTAAACAGAATTTTCCTTTAATTTTTCCTTTCTTTTCATTGTATTTTCCTGTCTATTTTTCCGTGTATTTTCCTGTGTCTTTTTTCAGCTTTCCTATCTACTTTCCCACTATCCCCTCACTTCTACGTTCCTGATTTCGATCCCTTCCTTGATTGCCCTAGGTAATCTAGGCTTGTCCCCCTCAATAATATGTCGACAGATTGTCAAATACAATTTTTTCGTTATATCTCTCTAGTAATATTACAATCTAACGGTTTTTACAATTTTACGGTGACATATTCATCAAGTCTTTAGGCAGATAACAATAACCCACACACAGGTAGAGGAACATAGCGAGAACATGGTAGGTACACCCCGACGTGCTGCAGGGCCTGCAGGTGCTCGATGCTAAACTGCCATCGTGGGGGCCTTCCTCTGGTCATGAATTTGATGATATATATGTTACCGGCCAAACCCGATTTTAGGACAAACTAGTTTTGCCTAGGCTAAACTGTTTCTTCCTATACGCGATAGGATTAACTAGTATATCCTAGTCCAAACTAATTTGTCCTAAGCCCGATAGGACAAACCAGTTTAGCCTAGACCAAACTAGTTGATCCGGATATTAATACGCACACTTTAGGACAAATAACTATAGGAATATCGTTAAGGACTGCAGCTACGAAACATTCTGTTGAATCAGGCCAAGGTTTCGTGAGATGCAGCTGCATCACAAACTGTTCCACAAACGGATGCAAATGCAAGAAGGCAATGGTACTCTGCAATTCTAAGTGCCACCAAAGCACATCATGTAAAAATAAAAAACAATTTAAATACTTGAGATATGATTATTGCTTGTATTTCAAAACATTATTTGTTATTGTTTGTATAACCAAGCTTGTATAGCTAGTTTGTATAGCTTTTAACGACGAATCATAATCTTTTTAATAAAAAATATTATTTTTTCCAATTACGGAGTATTTTATTCAATTTATTTAGAGTTTCTAGATATACCATAATGTTTAGACTAGGCCGTACTAGTTTATCCTGGAGTGTGCGTATTAATATCAGGATCAACTAGTTTGGCCTAGGCTAAACTGATTTATCCTATCGGACTTAGGACAAATTAGTTTGGACTAGGATATACTAGTTAATCCTATCGCGTATAGGAAGAACCAGTTTAGCCTAGGCAAAACTAGTTTATCCTGAAATCGGGTTTGGCCGGTAACATATTATACAACTTGTCTAGCTGTAAATCTTATACTTACGTTCTTAGAATTACTATAATGGACATCAGGCGCCTGCAGCGCCGCGCCGTTGACAGCGGCGACTCAATTTTTAAAATAGCGGCTAAAGGAATTGGCTATCTCCTTTGAAGTTTTAACCATGGCTACAGAATAAATGCCTAATACGTATAACGCGTTTCAAATGAGAATAGGAACGTCAATAACCTTTTTCTGTCAAATATTACTTAAAAAGTGCGATTTTCAGAAAAACCTATTATAAATATTAATAGTCCTGCATCCAATTTAAATAAAGACGTTAAACAGTAATCAATTATCTAAACATAAATTTAACTATTATAAAAAAAAAGATTACTTATAAAATCGTGTAAATAATTAATCTTAAAAACTTAAAAATTTGTTATAACTTAGAGCTTGAAATGTAAAGTAAAAATATTAAAAAACTCGTTGCGAAATACGTAACAATAGTTCATGTAAAGTCTTATTAGATGCCATTGTTTCACAAAAGCCATTATTTTAACATTCTTATTAGACTCATACTTATGATTATATAACTTTGTCCATTGTTCTCTAATTGTTGTAATAGTAATTAGTGAAATATTGTTAAATTTGATAAAATATGACCTAGTTTTATGTAAGGGTATTAGCTGAGCGGGGGTTGAGTGAGTTATTTAGAAAGAAAATCCATAGTTGCGAATTTTTGCTACTAGGGAGCGCCTCGGTCTCGAGAGAGACGTGCTATTAGACAGGGACGGAGCGAATGACCGTTAAGTCAGGGGAGGACGAGGCAATATTCGCTCACTCAATCCCCGACAGCTTTCCAAGTTTTCTTTATGTAAAATTATATTGTAAATATGTATTAGAATATTAAGAAAAATATGTTTTATGTAAATAATGTTGTCTTGATGTTAAATAAATGATATTTCGAGCTAAGGGGGTGAAGAACGGAATGTTCTAGAAGGTTGATTGTCAGACTGGTATAAAGATAGGGCCAATCGCCATACAAATCGTACTTCGCTCCGACAAGTCGACAAGTCAACAAGAAATCCCTGCCTCACCACAGCTCGAAGTAATTGGTAATTCATAGTTATTTTCCTTTCTATATTCCTTTCTCTTTTCACTTTTATTTCCTACCTGTTATTTCCGTGTATTTTCCTGTGTCTTTTCCAGCTTTCCCTTCTACTATCCCCTCATTCCTACGCTCCAGATTTCGATCCCTTCCTTTGCCCTAGGTAATCTAGGCTTGTCCCCCTCATTTTATGGTCCTTCACGAGCCGGATAAGAAGAACTGACAATCCGGATAGAAAATTGGTAAGTATAAATCCAGCGCGGGCAATCAAGATGTCGAAGTCTGGTACATCGAGCATCGTCGACGCGGCAGAGCGGGCGTACCACCAACAAGGAGTGCTGACGCGGAGCGGCGCACAAGCGACGCGTCTCGCGCCACCACCCCCACCGGCAGAAGAGGCTGCTGAAGGACCCACCACAGCACCCACCATGAAAACGACAGATCAGACGACCACAGCGACGTCCACTAGCGGGGAAACGGCGAGACACGAGGAGGACACGATTATAGAGAAGCGTGCGCCTCGTGCAAGGAAATACAAGAGGATAGCGGAGGCCGAAGAAAAGCTGGCGTAACTGAAACTGGAGGAAGTCCGGGCGGCCCTCGTCCTGGCCCGTGCAAGGCTGGCCAAGGAGCGGGCGCTGGCTGCTGACGAATATGGGGACAGTCAGTCTGGTGAAGAGGAAGACCAGGCTGGCCGGGTGGAAGAATGGCTGGAAGGGCAGAAAACAAGCCCGCCGGCCGACGTACGACATAACAAGGAAAATCTTCAGGAAAATGAAGAGAAGCTGAAGGACAACGAAGGAAAACCCAAGGAAAAAGAGGAAAACCTTCCGGAAAAATGGCCGCAAGGGCAGAATATAGGTCCGCCGGCCGACGTACGACATAACAAGGAAAAGCTTCAGGAAAATAAGCGGAAGCTCGAAGAAAATGCCGACAGGAGATATCGCCTCGCTGGCAGCGGCCCTCACACAGACTGTGCGCATGTCCAGGGATGCTCCGAGGTTTTTACAAGAGTTGCCCCTGTTCGCCGGACATTCTACAGGTTGGCTCGGCTTCAGGACGGCGTACGAAGAAACGGAAAGCATGTTTTCAAGCACAAAAAACATTACGAGGCTCAGAAGAAGCCTTAAAGGTGCGGCCTTAGAAGCGGTCAATAGCCTATTAATTAGCCAGCCGGAGCCGCGAACTATTCTTCAAGCATTGGAGCGAAGATTTGGCCGCCCGGACACACTGGCAATGAACGAGATACAAAAAATTAAGGCGCTACACAGACTTAACGACGGTCCGCGCGAATTGTGCGTGTTCGCAAACAAGATTGCGAATGTTGTAGCCACAATCGAAGCATTGAAAAAGGTGCACTACTTGTTCAACCCGGAATTGGTTAAGAACATTGTAGAGAAGCTGCCACCTATATTGAGAAATAAGTGGTATGATTTTGCAGCGAAAAATCAAGACGATACGTCAGACCTGAAAAAGATGACGTCATTCCTCAATGAAGAAGCGGATAAATGCGGCGCCTACGCGCTACCCGAGGAAATAAACGAGGAAAAGCCCCGCCAGAAAAGATTCGAACGTACATACTCAACCGCGATTGTAAATAAAAAATCTTGTCCAGTTTGTCAACAGGAACACTACCTCGCCGACTGCAGACGCTTCGCCAACACATCCGTGAAGGAGCGCTGGGAGGTGGCAAAGAAGAACCGCATCTGCTACCAGTGTACCAGCACACACCGCCGCGGCAGCTGCAACACGAAGAGGTGCGGCCAAGAAGGATGCAGCATGGCACATCACCGCCTGCTACAGCACCCCAGGCCGCAAGCAGCACCGACAGCACCAGCAGCGTCACCACCAGCCAGTCCAACAGAGGAAGTGGCGTCAACGGTCGAGGTGGTGAGTATAGCCAGCCACATCAAGGACAAGCAAGCCTTCCTGAAGGTCGCTCCAGTCACCGTCACAGGTAAAAACAGCACCAGGGTGGATACCTACGCCCTCCTGGACGACGGCAGCACGGTGACGCTGATCGACGAGCGGTTTGCTGACCTGCTGGACCCACGGCCCACGCGACAACATGTGGGTGAAAGGCGTCAGCGAGACTGTCAAGCATGAGGACAGCAAAATGGTAGACGTCAGAATCAAAGGACGAGACAGCGACAACGAGTACGTCATGAAAGGGGCGCGAACGATCAACAAGCTGACGTTCGCCAGTCAAACGGTCGAAAAGAAGGACCTCAAGGACTGCCTACACCTGAGGGATATAGAAGACCAGCTGCTGTACCAAGATGCCCGCTCCAGGATACTCATCGGGCAGGACAACTGGGAGATGCTGGTAGCCCTCGAGGTAATGACAGGAAGTAAGAACCAGCCGGTCGCCTCCTGCACACGACTAGGATGGGTGCTGCACGGATATCGCACGTCCTACGACAAGCCAGTAGCGTTCTGCGGTCACACCGTCGCGGCAAGTGAGGAACAAGGTATGGAGAACATGATGAAGAGGTTCTTCGACTTGGAAAGTCTAGGAATAGAGCCACGCAAGCCCAGAAACGATCCTGAGGAGCGGGCCCTAGAAATCCTGAGGAAAAACAGCAAAAGGACTCCTGACGGCCGCTTCGAGACATCTCTCCTATGGAAAAATGAAGAGGAAGAGATCCCGAGCAACTACCATGATGCTGTGAAGCGACTGAAGTCCCTGGAGAAAAAGCTGGACCGTGACAGCGAATTGAAAGGTAAATATGAAGAAAGGATAGAAAACCTGCTGAAGTCGGGGTATGCTATGCCGGCGCCTGGAACCCCGAAGTCCGGACGCATCTGGTACCTGCCTCACTTCCCGGTATGTAACCCGGCGAAACCGAAGATTCGTCTGGTACACGACGCTGCCGCCAGATCCCATGGCCGCAGCCTCAACGACATGCTGCTGTCCGGTCCAGACCTCCTGCAGTCGTTGCCGGGAATAATTATGCGGTTCAGGAGGTATCCAGTAGCCGTAACAGCGGACATAAAGGAAATGTTCATGAGGATTAAAATACGCGAAGAGGACCGCGATGCGCTACGATTCCTGTGGAGAGGCAATGAAAGGGAAAAAAGGCCTCAAGAATATCAAATGACATCGCTGGTTTTTGGTGCTACGTCGTCGCCGTGCACCGCACTCTATATTAAGAACCGAAATGCCGAAGATTTCGTTGAAGAGTACCCGAGGGCCGCGGAGGAGGTAAAGAAAAGCCACTATATGGATGACTATATAACTAGCTTTACAGACGAGGAGGAGGCACTAGAGGTGTCTAAGGGCGTGGACCGCATTCACCGCTGCGCCGGCTTCGAGCTACGAGGATGGGTGTCTAACAAGGAGGCACTACAACGGCACTTCGCGAGTGAAAATGAAGGCGCAGTCGTCCCTCTCGGAGAAGCCGGCGCCGAGAAAACCTTAGGAATAACGTGGGAGGTCCAGGAGAACAATCTAAGCTTCAAAATTAACCGCGACAAGGTACCCACATTTATCACAAATAACGAGCGAGTCCCGTCCAAAAGAGAAGCCCTCAGTTTATTATGTCCCTCTTCGATCCTCTCGGCTTGCTGGCACCAGTTACGGCGAAGAAATTTATGCAGGAAACTTGGAGGTACGGTACGGAGCTCGCCCCGAGATGGACAACGTGGACAAAGACGCTGGCCGCAGTTGAAAAAATTAAGGTACCGCGCTGTTACGACACAAGCCCGTCTATCGCTACGAGAGAGCTACACACTTTCGTAGATGCCAGCGAAGAGGCCTACGCCGCGGCAGTCTACATTAGAAGCCAGCGCTACGACGGGGCGGTCAACATCGCGCTTGTGGCGGCCAAAAGCCGCGTAGCCCCTCTAAAACCGATTTCAATCCCCAGGTTGGAACTTCAAGCGGCGTTATTAGGAGCGCGCCTAGCAAAAACCGTGGAAAACGAACACGAGTGGTGAGGGGGACAAAGCCTAGATTACCTACGGCAAAGGAAGGGATCGAAATCCGGAACGTGGAAATGAGGGGATAGTAGAAGGGTAAAAGGGAAATCTGGAAAAAGACACAGGAAAATACACAGGAAAATAGGCAGGAAAATACAATGAAAAGAAAGGAAAAGTGAAAGGAAAATGCAAAGGATTACCAATTACTTCGAGCTGTGGTGAGGCAGGGATTCCTTGTTGACTTGTCGACTTGTCGGAGCGAAGTACGATTTGTATGGCGATTGGCCCTATCTTTATACTAGTCTGACAATCAACCTTCTAGAACATTCCATTCCTCACCCCCTTAGCTCGAAATATCGTTTATTTATCATCAAGATAACATTATTTACATGAAACATATTTTTCTTAATTTTCTAAGACATATTTACAACATTTTTTAATATGAATAAAACTTGGAAAACTGTCGGGAATTGAGTGAGCGAGGAAAATAGGTTTTTCCAGTATTTATATTGCCTCGTCCTCCCCTGACTTAACGGGCGTTCGCTCCGTCCCTGTCTAATAGCAAGTCTCTCTCGAGACCGAGGCGCTCCCTAGTAGCAAAAATTTGCAACTATGGACTTTCTTTCTAGATAACTCACTCAACCCCCGCATAGCTAATACCCTTACATAAAACTAGGTCATATTTTATCAATTTTAACAATATTTCGCTAATTTCTATCACAATGAATTGAGAACAATGGACAAGTTATATAATCATAAGTATGAGTCTAATAAGAATGTTAAAACAATGGCTTTTGTGAGACAATGGTATCTAATAAGATTTTACATGTACTATTGTCACGTATTACGCAACGAGTTTTTACTATTTTTACTTTACATTGCAAGCTCTAAGTTATAACGAATTGTTATGTTTTTAAAATTAACTATTTACATGGTTTTATAACTAATTCGCTACCTTCTAATCGTTCGTCGTGAACAAGTGGAGATTCGTAAGAAAAACTTATTGGAGCGACTTGAGAACCGTACTGGCCTGGATCAGAGCTGAACCTCGGGCCTACAAGACGTTCGTCGCGCACCGCCTCGCCGAAATTGAGGACGTAACAAAGGTGAGTGAGTGGCGGTGGGTGCCTACAAAGGAAAACGTAGCCGACGACGCGACCCGAGCGACGCCGGCCGACTTCAACGGGGAACACAGATGGTTTCACGGGCCTGCGTTCCTAAAATACGAAGAGGAACACTGGCCGACCGAGGAGAAAAGTGAAAAGGTAATTACCGGCGAAGAAAGGTGCCACGCCACGTATACGGAGGTGCGACGCGACTATTTGCCCGACATAACGCGTATACAAAAATGGCAAGTATTGTTGCGCGCCACCGGCCGAGTATTACAGTTTATAGATTTGTGTCGGCCGAGAAAACACATCGCTGCCGCTACGAGAAAACGCACGCTGAAAAATAAGGAGCGCGACGCGACATAGGATCCTCGGCGCAAAAAACAAGGTAAAGAGGATGGTGCAATCCCTACACGCAGCGGAAAAAGATACGTGTGTCTCGACGCAGCGTACCTAGACCGCGCCGAAATGCTTTGGCTTCAAAAAATGCAAGCAGACTGCTATCACGCAGAAAAGAAAAGAATAGAAGACTATCGCACCCCACCAGCGGGAGATCGTCTCGCCTCGCTAAGTGTAAAGGTGGAAAACAACTTAATCAAGCTCCGAGGAAGAGTCGCGGCCGCGCAAAATGTAAGTAAAGAGGCCGTCTGCCCGATCATTATGGACGGCGGCCACGAATACACGAAGAAATACATACAACACGTGCACGAGCAGCTACTACACGGCGGCGTCGAGGTGACTGTGAACGAGCTACGACAGCGGTTTTGGGTAACCCGTATTCGCCCCACAGTTAAAGGCGTCATCCGTACCTGCCAAGTCTGCCGCCTGAGAAAGGCGAAACCGATCAGCCCAGCCACGGGCGATCTACGAGCGGCGCGCCTGACACACCATGCGCACCCTTTCTCCTTCACCGGGCTCGACTACTTCGGGCCGGTCGAGGTGACCGTCGGCCGCCACCGAGAGAAGCGGTGGGTAGCGCTATTCACCTGCCTCACCGTGCGAGCCGTCCACCTGGAGGTGGTGACCTCCCTCAGCGCGGATTCAGCCATAGCCGCGCTGCGAAGGTTCATCGCAAGAAGAGGACAACCGACGGAGCTCTGGACGGACAACGCAACGTGCTTCAAGGCGGCAGAAAAGGAGCTGAAAGAAGCCTGGCGAACGTTAGAAGAGGAGGTCAACGCCCGCCGCATCAACTGGCGGTTCATTCCCCCCCGCCGCTCCCTTCATGGGCGGCGCCTGGGAACTACTGGTGCGGAGCGTGAAAGAAGGCCTACGAGTCACGCTGCACGAGAAACATCCCAGCGACGAGACCCTCCACACCCTACTAGTGGAGGTCGAAAACGTCGTGAACTTGCGGCCTCTCACTCATGTGGCCGTGAGTCCTGAAGATCAAGAGGCACTGACCCCAAACCACATCCTTTTGGGGTACAACTGCCACGTCCCGGCGCCTGTGCGCTCAGAAGACGACGGCATCACTGCGCGCCAGCTATGGAAGCGCGCGCAGCACCTGGCGGACGAGTTCTGGCGGCGGTGGGTCAAGGAGTACCTGCCCCTGCTCCAACACCGGCGGGAGCCTCATTCCATTGGCTTCACCCCCGAAGTCGGCGAGGTCGTGATAGTGTGCGACCCCAACCTGCCCCGCAACGTGTGGCCGAAAGGCCGCATTAAGAAGACGTATCCAGGACAAAACGGCGTGGTACGAGTAGTGGACGTCGAGACCAGCAACGGCCACGTGCTCCGGCGGCCCTGCAAGAAGATCGTCGTGCTACCAGGAGTAGTGTCGCCTGCGCGACCGGCGGGAGAAATGTTCACGACGAACGTTTAGAAGGTAGCCGATTACTTATAAAATCGTGTAAATAATTAATCTTAAAAACTTAAAAATTTGTTATAACTTAGAGCTTGAAATGTAAAGTAAAAATAGTAAAAAACTCGTTGCGAAATACGTAACAATAGTTCATGTAAAGTCTTATTAGATGCCATTGTTTCACAAAAGCCATTATTTTAACATTCTTATTAGACTCATACTTATGATTATATAACTTTGTCCATTGTTCTCTAATTGTTGTAATAGTAATTAGTGAAATATTGTTAAATTTGATAAAATATGACCTAGTTTTATGTAAGGGTATTAGCTGAGCGGGGGTTGAGTGAGTTATTTAGAAAGAAAATCCATAGTTGCGAATTTTTGCTACTAGGGAGCGCCTCGGTCTCGAGAGAGACGTGCTATTAGACAGGGACGGAGCGAATGACCGTTAAGTCAGGGGAGGACGAGGCAATATTCGCTCACTCAATCCCCGACAGCTTTCCAAGTTTTCTTTATGTAAAATTATATTGCAAATATGTATTAGAATATTAAGAAAAATATGTTTTATGTAAATAATGTTGTCTTGATGTTAAATAAATGATATTTCGAGCTAAGGGGGTGAGGAACGGAATGTTCTAGAAGGTTGATTGTCAGACTGGTATAAAGATAGGGCCAATCGCCATACAAATCGTACTTCGCTCCGACAAGTTGACAAGTCAACAAGAAATCCCTGCCTCACCACAGCTCGAAGTAATTGGTAATTCATAGTTATTTTCCTTTCTATATTCCTTTCTCTTTTCACTTTTACTTCCTACCTGTTATTTCCGTGTATTTTCCTGTGTCTTTTCCAGCTTTCCCTTCTAACAGTCTAAATTCGAAACAATATGGCGCCGACTCGATCCTATTCTCATTTGAATCGCACCATGTCATATACAAGTACCATGGCTGTCACCGATACTCACGGGAAGGCTCCATTTGGCTCCAGCGTTTTTTTTTTTTTTTTTACTTTACTATCATGGTGTTGTGTATATTTTAATTTGTTATTAACCTTTTTGGACCAATTTTAATTTTGATTTAAATACCTTACGTGACTTGAACTTAACTTAAACGTATAGATTAGAAAATTTGACGTTTGACGTTTGACAGAATACACACAGCTCAAAGTAAAATTATATTTAAAAATAGTAAAACTACAAATTAAGTGCATAATTATATATATTATTGATCTAGAAGTCATAGTGAACATTTATATAATACAGTTTAAAGTCTAAAGTGCGCCATAATTGCGATATAATCCGATAGTGACAGTCAGCTGTTTAACGTTACCTACAGCTGTAATTTAAATTACATAAAGAACGTTGACGATTCTAGCCTATTTTTTTGATTTTTGCGATATTCTAAAATCTTTTATCGTTCTTAATAATGCCTAATTATAAGTGTACCTCGTGTGCCAAGTTCCTCAGCTTCGCCGAAAGTGCCAAGTGCTCCAAATGCTCCGGGATGTTTCATCGCGGCTGTGCTAAAGGTTTCGACCCCAAAAGCACAAATAAATGGTCATGCCGCACATGCGCAACACCACCCACTAAACACAATGCATCCAACACCACTAGTAGTCAAAGTACACCAAACGACTCTTTCCTCGACGCGAACGTGGGTACATCGTCACCGAATCAGCTAGCGGAAGAAATGAGACTGCTCAGGGAGGCTATCACCAAGGTATGCACTGAGATGAAGTCTCTGAGGGATGAAGTCGTTAAGTTGAATACGGTTATCAACGATGTGAACAAACGCGTGGATACCGTCGAGCAACGGGTGGCCGTGGTGGAGGAAAAGCTCTGCGCGCACGCGACTGTCCACGCGCGAGACCCGGCGGTCACTGAACTCACGGATATTATCGATCGGCTGAAAAGCGAGATTAATGACCGTGAGCAGGAAAGCCTGCTCAACGACATCCAGATTGCCGGCCTGCCTGAGAATCCGGGAGAGAGCGTCGCACATTTGGTGGGCTTAATTATAAAAAAAATAGGCATCGACATCAAAGAACATGATATTGTTAGTGTTGTGCGCAAGGGAGTCAAAAAAACAGCAGGTGGTGAACACCAAAAACCCAGGACGATCGTAGTTCGGTTAGCCAGAAGAGCGGTGCGCGACAGCATCTTGAGGGCGGCTCGTATGCGGCGTGATGTGGATACCGCAGGTGTCCTTGAGGGTCAGCCGCGGCGTATATACCTAAACGAGCACCTTACGAGATGGAACCGCGCTCTGTTCTATAGGGCCCGCGAGGAGGGCCGTCGACACAGCTGGCGGTATGTCTGGACCCGCGGAGGCTTAATATTCGTACGTCGTGAGCCAGGTACCATAGTACATAGAATCAGAACTGACCACGACCTTGATCGAATTTTTGGTATTACTGCCGTTGGTCAGTCAGAGTAACGTACTTCTGTGTAACACTCGTACTTATACCAATAACAGTACTTAAGCTACTGTCAGTATTGATACATCTGTCTGTTGTGTATTTTAATTGTAAAAATATTTTTTCATTTACATTTATAATTTATGTCGTAAAAAAGTGCTTTTCGGATGCATATCTTTATCGTAGTACTATGTTTGTGTTTTGTTGTCTATGTATCGCAAATTTAAATTGCAAAAATATTGTTTTATCTGTCCTTTTTATTTGTACGTTAACAATGTGTACATACTATTACTTTAATACTGCATCTGTGGTTCATGTGTCAAGGCTATGTTATGGACGGTACCTTTGAGTATATAACTACTAGAGAGAGTTTTAGCCAGCAAACGCGTGTCTTTTTTCTGCTTGTGTGCATTGCATTAGTGTACGTGCAGGGATGTAACGTATATCGATATAATGTCGATAAACTACTCGACTTTTTTGTGGTACCTATCGACGTTTGTAGATATTTTTGTAATTCTGAATTTTTATTTTATAAACACATTTTAAGTTTTATGTCATCAGTTTATAATGTGTAAAACTCATTAAGTACCTTTTTAATTTAAGATATAGGTATTTGAAATTAACAAGATTTTATTAGATGTTTAAAAAATATTGTGTTCTTATAAGGTTTGTTTGTTTGCATGGGCTCCGAAAGTACTTGACCGATTTTGATGAAATTTTGCACATATATAGAAAAGACCACATAGGCTACTTTTTTGCGGCACGGCATTTCTTTTAGCGCGCACGATGGCGCGGGCAACATCTAGTTTTTATCATAAAAGCGTTTTCCCACTATCCGACACGATATCGGTAAAGAATGCTGATAGCCGATACACAATAGCCAAAGGCGAGTAAAATGTATGAAATAATTAGTAGCATAATTCTTTCACACTATTCAGACAATTGCGTATTTTAATTATAAAATAAGTATTATGAGAAAACGTTTTATTAATAACTATTTACATCAAATAAAATTACTCACTATATCTACCAATTGAAAGTTTACAATTCCTAACAATTCTGCACTATTGTAATAGAAATAGACCGTTCATAAATATTTTTAGCCGACTTTAAAAAAAAAGGAGGTTCTGTGTCCGGCTGTATATAATATGTCACCGTAAAATTGTAAAAACCGTTCGATTGTAATATTACTAGAGATATTATATTATGTCGACAGATTGTCAAATAAAAATTTCTCCTTACAATAATTGTACGCATTATTTTTAGTTTTAATTATTATTATGAAAAAAAAAAAAACAAATATGGCGGCGCATTAAATTTGCATTGGTATCATATCATATCATATATATCGTATCATATCATCACACTTGCCATTTAACCAATCGGCACGGTAAATATTACAATGTAACGAAAAATAAAGTGTAAAATTGTAAGAAGTAATTTTTATTTGACAATCTGTCGACATTTTATAATATCTCTAGTAATATTACAATCTAACGGTTTTTAAAATTTTATGGTGACATCTACACTAATATTATAAAGAGGAAAACTTTGTTTGTATGTTTGTTTGTTTGTTTGGTTGTAATGAATAGGCTCAAAAAGTACTGGACCGATTTCAAAAATTCTTAGTAATACCGACCCGATAATATATCCCGACGGACATACTATCAGGAATCTGGAAGGCCGGTGAAAATTTAGAGCATTGAAAATATAACTCTGGATTGATACAATAGAACTGAAAATCGAACACACGAGTCTCATGTCAAATCTGACAACACAAAAATTTTGCGTTCGATTTCCTCTCTTTGTATTGTATTTGCATTTTTGATTAGCATCTAAATAGTAAATACATTGAGAGATTAGCTGAGTCAGTCAGATTACTCACTTGCTTGGGGGCCTAGCAGGAACAATTGTCAATTGCGTAAGCGTTACGTTATCGAAAGAGATTTGTATAAAAATTATGACAGCGCTCATACAATTGACATTCAATAACATTGCATTTACGCACCTGTCAATTGTTCCTGCTAGGCCCATATTTACAGGAATAAAAGTGCTTTTCTATCCGATATCAAACCGATAATGTGAAAGACCTATGTGTTTCATATATTTTACTTGCCCTTGCATGGCTATTGAATATCGATTACTGTATCGGCATTAGATACCGATATCGTATTCGATCTGGATCGGATAATGGAAAAATGCTCTTTGTGCATTTTAATTGGAAACTAAATAAAAAAAATATGTTTAAGAAAGTTTAATTATATTATTGTAAGTCTTCTTAATTGTCCGGTAAACAGAAATATCTTCCCCGTATCAATACCGTCACACCAAGCTGTCTCACTGGTGGAACACACTCTTCTAATTTTCGCATCTAACTGCTTCAATCTATTCGCCTCTTCTTCCGGAGCATTTCCGAGACCTAATAAAACCGTTTAGTAAAAGTTTATTATCTTTATCGATAAACTCCTGTGTCAGTAGGGTACATCACTCAAAATACGCAGAAAAACAAAGCTTTTATTTTGCACAAATTATTACTCATTACGTGATATTCATCATTAAAGCGTGATATAGTACGAAAAAGAGTTCGTTAAATTTAATGATTATCTGTTTATATTATAAAAATACTCATTATTTAGTTCACAAAACATTGTTAAAACATTACGTGTAAAATGATAATTCCAAGTATTTGACACCTTCTGTCGTCATTCTTGAGGCACAATATGCAGCGGCGCAACACATATTAGATGTTTTAAAATTAATATCTTCTTTACACATTTATTTTCATTTATGAAATACAAAAAATACCTAGAGCTACTGCTCTGCAATGGCCTACTGAGCTGGCCATAACATGACACGAAACACGTGTTTATACACCGATATAAGCTCTTTCATTCGCTCGTATTGATACATCGTTAGTAAGACAGAGCAACAGAAAACAATAGTACCAACTTTCAAAAACTATGACTCCGTCTTTAGAAGTCTTTGGACGGTACGGTGGTGTATTGCTAAACTTTTTGACAAATGCATATTGTGGCTATTTGGCCCATAATTTATTATCGTATACACACAAGGACTTAACACACAAAGCAAACATGCATTATAATATATTATACACATATTTATATAATTGTTTTGTAATTATTCTAACATTATACTATCCTATATGCCAGTCCATATTATGTCACTATATTTTATATAATAAACTAGTTTATGCTTGTATTTGTTTACTAAATATAATTATTTTTAATGTGCATAAATTAAATATAACCAAAAATGATGAATTCTAAAAAAATCTAAATTGGCTTTATAAATCCTGGCTCTCTAGGCTCCAAGCATGACGAGTTTCTAGTGGCTGCAAACCGTCACAACTGTGACCTTATTGCACTTAATGAGACCTGGCTGCGACCGGGTGAGGGGGGTCGCGCCCCGCGGGTCCCCGGGTACCGCCTTGTGCATATACCTAGGCCCGCGAGCGTGCGCTCCCGCGGCGGCGGCGTAGGTTTCTACATTAGGAAAGGTCTGAGCGCGCAGATAGTTAAACATAATACAGTAACACCGAACGTTGAGCAAATGTGGGTATCAATAAAAACAAGCGGCAAGCTTATCTTTGTAGGTACGGCGTATCGACCTCCCTGGTTGTCTGTTAACCTATTTACTGATGCACTAACAGATACAATTAGTAGTCTTCCGGGTTACGACTGCTTATATCTCGTAGGCGACTTTAACATTAATTATTTGAACACCAACACAGTGCATTACAGAATATTAAGTGATTTTTTGTCAACACACAGATTACGTCAGTGTACAACCGAGGCTACACATTTCACTGCTGACACGGAAACCCTGCTCGACCTAGTCTGTACTAACGCAGACCTGGATCGAGTCGTGGTTGACCACATACCCGACCTCAGTGGCCACGCGTTTATAACATTTCGAATAAACTTAGAAAAAACAAAGACCTATGCTAAAAAAATTACCTATAGAGCTTTAAAAGATATTGCGAGTAATGATTTCGAATATGTTATGAACACTATAGATTGGCACTACTTTGAACAATTAACTAGTGTCAACGACATTGTGCATATTTTTAATAATAGTGTCAAGTGGGCATTTGATCTGTTGGCTCCCATCAAAACTATTTATGTTAAGGATAGGCAGCACCCGTGGGTCACATTCAACATCAAACAAATGATGAAGCGACGAGACGAGGCGCATAAACGTGCACGTACTACTAAAAACGAGTTGCACATTCGCTTTTATAAGGATCTTAAGCGCGAAGTGTCCTGCGCGCTTGTTAGAGAAAAGACAACATATTTTAATACGTACATTAACACTAACATTAAATCACCACAATTAATGTGGAAGCACATCAAGGAAAATATAAATG
Source organism: Glaucopsyche alexis (assembly GCA_905404095.1). Classification (NCBI taxonomy): domain Eukaryota; kingdom Metazoa; phylum Arthropoda; class Insecta; order Lepidoptera; family Lycaenidae; genus Glaucopsyche; species Glaucopsyche alexis. The sequence goes on from FR990044.1 coordinate 30,448,146, forward strand.
TACATGAATCTAAATCTGACTTTATTTTACCTGATCACATATTCGACCCCGACCTTATTAATACCTTCTTTTTGGACGTTCCTGGCACCAGTTCAGTGCCCCAGACAACGCTTGCCTACTTTAATAACAACCTATTTAGCTCATCGAAATTTTATTTTTCTATGGTTAGCGACACTGACGTTCAAAAAATTATAAAAACTTTAAAATCCAACGCGGTGGGTGCTGATGGCATAAACTTAGACATGTTGTTCATGGCTTGTCATTTTCCAGCTTGCCTAATCAATACTTCTCTTCAAACTGGCAGTTTTCCTGAGTCATGGCACTTGGCGATCGTTAAACCGTTGCCAAAAAAAGGAAACGTATCTGAACTTAGGGACCTTAGACCAATAAGCATATTGCCATGTATGTCTAAAATACTAGAAAAGGTAATTCATAACCAAATGAGTAGGTTTTTAGAAGAAAACCAAATACTACCTACAGTGCAGTCTGGTTTCCGCAGCAAACATAGCACAACAACTGCGTTAATTGATGTTGTGGATAATATCATCTCATCACAAGACACAGGCGAGGTCACTGTTTTGGTGCTGCTGGATTTTTCGCGCGCTTTTGACACAGTTAATATACCATTGCTACTCGCGAAATTAAAATTTTACGGTTTCGAAGCGGATGCTATCGCCTGGTTCTCGGATTACTTGTATAACCGGTCTCAAGTAGTTGAGTTAAAAAAGGATAACGGGACGCTAATACGTTCTAACCCATGTCGGGTAACTAGAGGCGTTCCTCAGGGATCCGTGATTGGCCCCTGCCTCTTTGCACTGTACTGTGCGGATATCACTAAACATATCCTGCATTGTAAGTACCACATATACGCCGATGATATTCAGCTGTACATAACATTTAAGCTGTGTAATATTAGAGAGGCTGTACGCAAGCTGAACGATGACCTAGCACGTATTTGTAATTGGTCCAATACAAACTCCCTTGTGCTCAACCCTAACAAATCAAAATATATGATATTAGGCACTAAATACCAGGTCCAAAAAGTAGCTATCACCCAGCCAATTATACGTATTAGGAACGATATAGTTGAAAGAGTAACAGAAGCACGCAACTTAGGAGTGCTGATGGACGAGGGACTCAGATTTGAAAAGCATGTCATTAAAGCTGTCAGTCGGTGCTTCTACCGATTAAAGCGGCTGTATAAGATAAGGAATTTTATATCACAACCGTTACGACGAACTCTCTGTGAATCTCTGGTACTCTCAAACTTAAACTACGCATAATAATATAACACAACTTTTTATATACACTTTTCCACTTTATTTAGATTTTTACAATAATTAAATATAAACACGACCGGTTTCGATTAACTCATCAACACCTGATGATGAGTTAATCGAAACCGGTCGTGTTTATATTTAATTATTGTAAAAATCTAAATAAAGTGGAAAAGTGTATATAAAAAGTTGTGTTATATTATTATGAACATGAATTTCCACCAAGAACCAACAGTACATTCAATCAGTTAAACTACGCAGACGCGGTGATAGGCCCCTGTTTACTTGCACGGTCTAAAAGCCTTATTCAAAAAGTACAGAATGCGTGCAGTAGGTATTGCTGTGACATCCCTCCGCGTGCTCACGTGACACCTTATATAAACAATCTACAGTGGCTCAAAATGGACGGTCGCAGACAATTACACTTTGCCACTCTTTTATTTGGAGTCATAAAATTTAAAACACCTGCCTATCTTTATGACAAATTACAGTGGGCATGCGATAAAAACCTGACAATGACCACTAGGGGATCGGCTTATTTACTTATTACTCCACTCCATCGCACTTCCATGTTCAGAGGTAGCTTCAGATATTTGGCAAGTAAAATCTGGAACAACCTTCTACCGCCAGAGTTGCGTGCTCTGAAAACAACAAATTATTTTAAATTAAAATTTAAATCTCTTTTGCTACGAGAACAATTAATTTCCCCTATGTAATATTTTTTCCTTTAATGCTTAAATTCCTAATAATATTATGACATGTACCTAATTTATTAATATATTACAATTATTTTATGATGTATTTACTTATCTTATTACAATATTACATAATTATTATGACATTACTTACCGTTCGGGTATGAGCCGACACATGGCGGCTTGCCGGGAGCCCTTAGTCGCTTCAGGGTCAGGTACCTCCTACTCAATTCTCTCTGTACGATAGCGGATGAATTATGATATTACCTATGTAGCAAACACCTAAAATATAAATATCTATTATTATTATAAGTAGTCTATGCACAATATTTATAAAGTTCAAAACTAAATGTATAACAAACACTTACTGTCTCATCCTGTTACTGGGCTAGTAGAATATAATATTATATGTATTAAGCACTATAAATTTATCTGTTTATATGTATATATTGTGATAGTTGCTATGAACAAGTGTGTCTACTAGCCAGGCGTGCGTCTGCCCCTTGCAAAATAACTATGGTTTATGGGACTAAGGAGGCCGGAGGTGTGCGAGGGGAGTGCGGAGGGCGCGGGTGGCATGATTGCTGCATTGTCCATAGCAATGACTCACACTATTGTCTTATTGTATTTTATTCTTACGTACTTTTTAACCATAATATATATAATTAGGTATTATTATTTCGTTAATCGTTAATGTATATATGTAACTGTTTATTTGCTGTTGCTGAGTGTATTAAATCTGTCCATCAAACGACAACAATATGGAACCGCATAATACCAGGCACTGTGGTGTTACGCCGCAGTGATACGCCTGAGCGGCTTCCTTTTTGACAGTTAGGCATTACACTACCTACCTTCCGTGCCATTATAGTACTTACCACTTGCGTATAAATTTGTTTGAATTGTATGTGTTTTCTTCTCTTTCCAATTTAACCATGTTATGTTAATTTTTTCTGTCCTATTTTTGTATTTTTTTTTAATGTAAGTCATTGTATTATTTGTGGTGTAATGTCTCATTGTGTCAAATAAACGTTTATTTATTTATTTTCTTAGATATAATATCCACTAATAGATTTTCCATGTAGAAGCCACGCTAAAAACCACTGTCTGACACTTCTGCGAGCATCGCTGACATGCGTTCCATCAAATTACATATTTATACCTTTTATTTCTATACATTTGAATAACTGTTTACGGACGCTTCCGACAATATGTAAATTAAACATTTTATTTAACACTTTTTTACATGACTCCTTCATCCTTTGTACATCGATCTCTTATCAGCATAAGATCTAAGGTCTGAAGGAAATAAATAAGCATCGCTATCATAATTAGCGATGGTTACTTGGCTAAATGCTCTGGAGTCCGGCAGTAGTCGGCACCTATATTTCTGCACGGTGTACTATATCTAGAGAATTTTTACTAGAGAATAGAGATATTTTCGTTCTCCTACCATCATTCCTTGCAGACCCTTTAGGCTCTAAACCAGTGGTCCCCAACCTTTTTTTTACGCGGGCCACAAACCCGTTGTACTCCTGGTGTCGCGGGCCGCAACCAAAATTTTTAGGGACAAAAAATACGGTGTTTAAATTTAACGATTTAATAATAGAAAAACACAAGGTAGTTAAAAGAGTGAAACTAAACATTTAAGATGAGATAACGACACAAACTCAAATAAAATAACAAATATGTATTATAATAATTATGTTCACTCACTGAGATTTTTGGAATTGTGAACGCTTTTTCACAACTTTATCTGGAGCTGGCTTGTCGCTGCATGCTATCCTTATTACATCGTAGGCTGTATTTCAAGAACCACTTTAGCTAGAAAGCTGATATTTTCATAAGTCTTAATTCTGATGCCGCTATAACAACATAATATCATACCAAAAAACAAGATACCTAAAACAAATAATATAAGGAGAAGCCCTTTTTATGATAACAAAACGCGATTTTTTGTCCTTTCTTTAGTCGATGGCAATACTTTAAATATTCACAAGATACTAAATTGATTTCTACTCCAATATATAATTCAAAATAAAAATTAATATAAAAGGGGTTTTCATAAAAAATACAATTTTTGTCTATTTTTTTCCTAAAATGGCTTTTCCTTGGCTGATTTTTAAGTTACAGATTTCACGCGGGCCGCAGATAAAAGCCCGGCGCACAGTGGGTCGAAACGAGGATTTGGCGGACTTAGGGACCGATTTTTATTTTTCGCATTTTTCTTTATGCCAATGGATAGAACTAATTAATCTTAACAAAAGTTGTTCTGTACAATTTTTTCTGAGCTTTATAATTTAGGTAGAAAAAATACATTTTTGATTTTTTTGTATGAAACAAATTAAATAATCCTAAATTTTTGCCAAGTCATGATAGATCCCGCGTTCAAACCTTTTTTTTCTTATATTTTGGCTACATTACTATTATTATGTACTATAAACGTGTGCCTAAAGTTGCAAGTCTGCTAGAAAAAGAGGTAAGAAAATTACAATAAATGTAATTATTATTTTATGACTTTTCTAATTCATAAAGTTAGTCTAGGGATATTCCATGCAACATAATAATTATGATAAGACTTGTAATTACTTGAAATTTAAAAAAAAAAATAGGAAAACAGTTGACCTAAAGGCCATCCGTGCAACTTCCCGCTAAGCGAGTAAATTTTACCTAATGCGTCATTTTTGTGCTTATCGAGCTCAAAAACAAAAGTGCTCTTAAAAATTTCCACTGATAATTTTCTTTCATAAGACTTTTGACCACTCCGAGCTCAAAAGTTTAATAAAACACTAGTTTTTTAAATTTCAAACTGTCATAACTTTGGAATGAATCAACCGATTTTCACGCGATTTACGGCAATCGATGAAGTTTTTCATATTCTTTAAAATAATTGAAACAAAAATTTTTTAAATGAAAAATTTCGGAGTAATTCCGAAAAAACACTTTTTCGGTTTTCTTTCCTTCACGATATTTCTCGAACTAATCAACCGATTTTGACCGGATTGACGGTGATCGACGTGGTTTTTCACGGTTAAGGCTGAATAGTTATTGGAGTTCATCGATAAAGCCGTTTAAAAGTAAATCCAAAAAAAATATTCTCACAGTTTTTTTTCGGGATTTCTTGAAATTTATCTGTCCGAATCAGTCCAAATTATATTCAAAATCTAAGTTTGGCCAAGCCCTTTCGAATGATGCCAGCCGCAATAAAATTGGTCAAAGTTCTAAAGTTATAAGAGGTTTACATACTTACACACACATACACATATTGCGTACATACAGACATACTTATTATCTTCAATAAATTGGCCCGAAGAAATCAATTTTTAACCGACTTCCCAAAAAAGGAGGCGGTTATACGTTCGGCTGTATATATATTTTTTTATTTTTATTTTTTTTGTATGTTCAACGATTACTCCGCCGCCTGTGGACCGATTTTCAAAATTTTTTCTGTGATGTATAGGGTGTAATCCCAAATTGGTCCTTTTGATATCAAAGTGGTGACCTGATGATGGGATCCATGAGGAATCGAGGGAACTCCTCGAAATTTATATGGACACATATGGTGATTTTGACTTTTTCTGAAGTAGTTCAAGCATATGCTACCAAAAAGTAAGATTTTGCTCCAAGGTATACCCTGGATCCCAAAATACAGAATAGAACTCCTGACTCCTTATAGATACATGTTTGGGGATTTCGGCGTTGTTTAAAGAACTGCAAGCATATGCCACCTTGTCAGTTAGAGTAATCATCATCATCATCACCACTATCACACCATACATCATCAGATTATGATGATATAAAAGGTATTTCTCATAGTATTTTACCCTAACACGGAGATCATTGAACATTACTCTGCCGTTTATGGACCTATTTGCAAAATTCTTTTGTTGTTGTAAAGGGTTTAATTCGAAATTAGTCCTTTAGTCACTAAAGTGGAAACCTGATGATGCGAGCCATGAGGAATCGAGGGAACTCCTCAAAATTTATATCCACACATATAGTGATTTTGACTTTTACTGAAGTAACACAAGCATATACTACCAAAAAAATAGGATATTGTACCAAGGTATACCCTGGATCCAAAAGCACTGTACAGAACTCCTCAGTCTTTAAAGATATGCATTTGGAAATTTCGGCATTGTTTAAAGAACTGCAAGCATATGCCACTTTATAACTTACAGTAATCATCATCATCATCTTAATAGCAATACCTAATAGAAGCTTGGCGAGTATTTAATTATACATTCGATCGTTTAGTTTAGACGTTCTTAAGACGTATTAATGATAACTTAACAAAATATATCACTAAAAAGGGTGAAATTATTATTTTTAAACAAAAAATTAAACCGACTTCCAAAGTAAAAATACACAAAAAAGTATGAAATAAAACTTAATCTCTAAATAATTCCCCTTTCAAATTCGGCTAAAATTTTTACTATTTCTCTACTCAATCTTATTAATTTTGAAGTCGGTACCAGCAAATATGAACGTAAGTTGTATAAAATATTGTAGAATATTGTTTGGGCTGGTGCCGATTTCAAAATTAAGAAGATTGAGTAGAGAAATAGTAAAAAATTTAGCCGAATTTGAAAGGGGAATTATTTAGAGATTAAGTTTTATTTCATACTTTTTTGTGTATTTTTACTTTGGAAGTCGGTTTAATTTTTTGTTTAAAAATAATCATGTTGTCAATACCGAATAAGTAGAACTCAAAGTTTATGACAATGTTGATAATTTATCACCTGCTCTATCCACTTCAGAAGCTTCCACATCTACTGTTTACTCCTAGGAAACCTTTTGAGGATTTCTGTCATCGACAAAAAACGGAGACGTTTAGATGAAATAAAAAAAAAATCTCCGGAAAAGTGTCTGCCATTTCAATGAGAAGTTTAAAAAATAGTGGAAACGTAGATATTTAAAAAATAATGAATTTTACTCATTCACCCATAAGCTTTAAATAAAGTCAAGGTATGCTTAAGCAAAGATAATGTATAGAGCATAGATATATAATATATAAAAAAGAGGTAGATATGTTATAAACGCGGAAAAATGAAGACTCGAATTGGCCCGAGTCGGGCCAATTTTGGTTAGTGTGCTCCGCGAGTAATAGCGTGTTTTGTGTTACTATGTGACGTTGACACATTGACAGCGTCCCATGTCAATGTGTGTCACAGAAATATTGTCAGTTTTGTAAGGATATAACGTATCTTAAGGTATAGAGTCATATGTATTCACCTGACAAAGCACTGGCTTTATTAGTTTCGATATATGTTGTCAAAGTGGCAATATATTATATACTTATGAAAGTCTGCGAGTGAAAATAGTTTCGAGTTATATCCATCTTATTACACCAGATAAAAAGGATATAACTAATATTGAAGATGGGACTTCAATTAAACTGCAAGCTTTACTCAATTTGACTGTGTCAAGACTTGGATTTGGACGCAACAAAAAAATTAGAGCTTGTATGTAAATGGGGTTTTGACGGAGCTTCTGGTCAAAGTATGTATGTAGAAGCAAAAAATAAATAAAGAATTTGAAGATTATGTAGTCTTCAAATTCTTTATGTATTTTATGACCAGTCTAGTCCCAGTTAGGCTAGAACAATCGGATGGAATTGTTGTTTGGGAAAACGAAAAACCCTCATCCACGTTTTACTGTCGTCCGATTATGTTCCAATTTACGAAGGAAACCCAGTCCACTGTAATGATAATAAAGACCAGAATCACAGAAGAGAAAATCGCTCCAGCCATCAAAATTAAATCAAATTGAGGTGTATCACCAGTTGCTTTTGAAGATGATTGACGGAAAGATAACAGCATATTTATCAGAGATGTCGACAGTCGTTTACGATATTTGTAAGCAAAGTCATCGGAAATGAATAATATTAAACTGCTTGGCCAAAAAAGCAAGGATAAAGAGATTTACCAGTACGGACTGTCATTTTTACGCTGCTGGATCAGGTGTATGTGCTTGTCGCTCAGAAAAAATGTATACGTGCAATATTTGGTGCAAAACCCACAGAATGCTGTCGACCCCTTTTTAGAAAAAAATAATTGTTTACCTGTGCCTTGTATGTATATATATGAAATGAATCTATTTAATAAGAATAACATCGGCCTATACGAACAAAAGTCGAATAACACAAGTCGATCCCTAAGACACACAAATAAATTATGTGTATCTGTACAAAAATTAGATGTTTACAAAAAATGCTTACTGTATGGGAATTAAAATTTATAACCATTTACCAGATAATATAAAAAACAATAACCCTAGAATGTTTAAAAGACAACTATTTCATCTATATATTAATAAATAAATGCTCTGTAAATGATTATATGAATGATAAAGAATTAAATAAAATATAAATAATTATAATACAAATAATAAATTGTTTAACTATATTACTAAAATTACAATAAAAATGTAGAAAATAATTTGAATAAGTTAGGTTTAAGGCTTTTTTTTAAATATTTGCACGCCGTTTGTGGCAGAATGTGTTTGTACCTATTATATTAACTGAGGAGCTGGGGAACAAAACCGGGTTAGTCCGCAAAAATAAATTTTACACACTGGCTAAGAAACTTATTTTGGATATCGGAATAATCCGGTTTCGTTTGAAAATGCACTTTTTAAAGCCTTATTTGGCCTACTTAGAGCCGGTTTTGATTAAAAATATTAACAGGGATCGACGCAACAGGTCTTGGATATCACGATTCGAAAAAAAAAGGTTTTGAAATTATAGTGGACTTCTCCGGTTTTGTTCGCCAGCTCCTCAACTGTAATATCATTTATACCATGTTCTGGCAAATAAACACTTGATTAATTGATTGAATTGAGTCGTCCGATTATGTTCCAATTTACGAAGGAAACCCAGTCCACTGTAATGATAATAAAGACCAGAATCACAGAAGAGAAAATCGCTCCAGCCATCAAAATTAAATCAAATTGAGGTGTATCACCAGTTGCTTTTGAAGATGATTGACGGAAAGATAACAGCATATTTATCAGAGATGTCGACAGTCGTTTACGATATTTGTAAGCAAAGTCATCGGAAATGAATAATATTAAACTGCTTGGCCAAAAAAGCAAGGATAAAGAGATTTACCAGTACGGACTGTCATTTTTACGCTGCTGGATCAGGTGTATGTGCTTGTCGCTCAGAAAAAATGTATACGTGCAATATTTGGTGCAAAACCCACAGAATGCTGTCGACCCCTTTTTAGAAAAAAATAATTGTTTACCTGTGCCTTGTATGTATATATATGAAATGAATCTATTTAATAAGAATAACATCGGCCTATACGAACAAAAGTCGAATAACACAAGTCGATCCCTAAGACACACAAATAAATTATGTGTATCTGTACAAAAATTAGATGTTTACAAAAAATGCTTACTGTATGGGAATTAAAATTTATAACCATTTACCAGATAATATAAAAAACAATAACCCTAGAATGTTTAAAAGACAACTATTTCATCTATATATTAATAAATAAATGCTCTGTAAATGATTATATGAATGATAAAGAATTAAATAAAATATAAATAATTATAATACAAATAATAAATTGTTTAACTATATTACTAAAATTACAATAAAAATGTAGAAAATAATTTGAATAAGTTAGGTTTAAGGCTTTTTTTTAAATATTTGCACGCCGTTTGTGGCAGAATGTGTTTGTACCTATTATATTAACTGAGGAGCTGGGGAACAAAACCGGGTTAGTCCGCAAAAATAAATTTTACACACTGGCTAAGAAACTTATTTTGGATATCGGAATAATCCGGTTTCGTTTGAAAATGCACTTTTTAAAGCCTTATTTGGCCTACTTAGAGCCGGTTTTGATTAAAAATATTAACAGGGATCGACGCAACAGGTCTTGGATATCACGATTCGAAAAAAAAAGGTTTTGAAATTATAGTGGACTTCTCCGGTTTTGTTCGCCAGCTCCTCAACTGTAATATCATTTATACCATGTTCTGGCAAATAAACACTTGATTAATTGATTGATTAAGTAACCATAATTAATCATTCTTATTTTATTTTACGTCAACTATTACAACTGCGAATAGTTGTTTTTTTTTAGAAAATGATTAATTTTCATTATTGGTAATGTCCCGTTTTTCTTACGCAGCCTATCGTGTGGATTTAAAAAAATAGAGTAGTATGGGTGAGGGTAAGAAAAAATTAAGTTTAGAAAGTCCGCAATATAGCAAGCATTTAGAGAAGACCAAGTGAAACAAGGAGACGGTACAACCAATAACGGAAATGCTGCCCGAAGATTTTTTAGGGATGCAGACAATACAGCCCGTATCACTGGCATAAGTAAAGAGTTAATAGAAAGGTTGCATGTGATTCTACAGACTGTAGCGTCTGGAGAGTGCTTGCACTCTTCTAAGTTCTCTTTATTCTGTAGAGAGACTGCAGAACAGTACGTTAATCTATATCCCCGGTATTATATGCCTTCCAATTTGCACAAGCTGTTGCTATATGGCACTGATATTATCCAGCATTCTGGTGCCATACCTATCGGCAACTGTCACAAGAAGCAGCAGAAGCTCGTAACAAAGATTTTCCGAAATTCTAACGACACTAACCTTTATTATGGTTAAAACTTAAAACGGATATTAGTAAGTTAAGGTTATTATTGATTATATCTTCACGAAATCTAGATTTATTTGATGTTTAGATAAATTTTGTCGAAATCACTAATCTTATTCTATTATCGGAATAATTATTTCGCATGAAATACCCCTAGAATAACTTTATGAATTAGAAAAGTCATTAGTTAATAATTACATTTATTGTAATTTTCTTACCTCTTTTTCTGGCAGACTTGCAACTTTAGGCAAACGTTTATAGTACATAATAATAGCAATGTATCCAAAATATAAGAAAAAAAAAGGTTTGAACGCGGGATCTATCATGACTTGGCAAAAATTTAGGATTATTTATTTTGTTTCATACAAAAAAATCTAAAATGTATTTTTTCTACCTAAATTATAAAGCTAAGAAAAAAATTGCATAGAACAACTTTTATTAAGATTAATTAGCTCTATCCATTGGCATAAAGAAAAATGCGAAAAATAAAAATCGGTCCCTAAGTCCGCCAAATCCTCGTTTCGACCCACTGTGCGGCGGGCCGCATGCGGCCCGCGGGCCGCGGGTTGGGGATAGCGGCTCTAAACAGTTTGGACCCAAAAGGCAAAATATCCGGTCTGTCAACAAAACGTATGAATGAATGGCTGTACATAAAGGAAGTCAATTTGATAATTTTAACCGAATTCCAAAAAAGGAGGCGGTTATCGTTCGGCTGTAGGTATAGTTTTTTTTTTTTTGTTGCTGGCACGCATATTTTATGGCCCAAAATAAATGCCTCAATACTAATAATATTTTAAAGAGGAAAGATATGTTTGTTTGTTTGCATTGAATGGGCTTCGAAACTACCTACTTGACCTATTTTTTTAAATTTGGAGACAGAAACAGATATAGAGTAGACTACGGGGAAGAAGTAAGGACATAAGCTAATTTTTGTCAACAACAACTGGTCGTTATACAAATGGAATATGAAAAGTATGATTTCTCCTCAACCTACTATGTAGTTTAATACATTTCTTAATCTGTGAAATACATATAGTTTTATTCTATAAATGTTAAGGCTCCCACAGACGAGAGGCCGATCGTTTCAGTTAGAACTGACGTCAGTTTGGCCTGAACGGATTCGAGCACACACACGGAAAAAATCGCATCCAATCCAATTTACGTCAGTTCGGCCTGATCTGATTCGGGCCCACACACGGAACAGTCGCATCAGTCCATTCTGGTTTGCCGCGCGCTACGGTCGTGTTTATCAATTTTGTATTTAAACACTGCGAAAACTCATACAACGCTTGTACAAGATACACGCCCGCACGGCAGCGGGTCGGGCAAGAACTGAAGCGATTTGTCCACACACGGTCAGGACAGGCCGCGCGTTCAGGCCGATCGGTCAGGCCAGAATTAATGTTGCCAACTTAGTTATTTTACAAAATTTTACTAAATTGAGTTGTATGGGACTGTATTTTTCCACTAGGTTTTCACCGCCGGCTCTGATCAGACTCGAAGATAGCAAGGTTACACCGATTCGGGCAGAGCGGGGGCGTATAAAAAATAACACTGATTTGAGGAGAACATTTTTCACATTAACTCGTTAGCTTACCTGGCTCAGGGCAATGCCGTATAGAGAGCACAAATGTACTCTTCTAATTTCCATATAAGCTATCTCTCTCTTATTTCTCTATACGGCTATTTTTCCGTAATTTTCCCTAATTTCCCTTTATTTCCCCTGAGCCAGGATAAGTGAAACGCATAACGTGAAATTCTTTATTTACCATAAAACAATACATAATCACACAGTTTACATAGATACTTAGTAACACATAAGCAAAATTACAAGTATAAGAAAAACCATATATTTTTCACCATTATAATCTAATTTTCTCTAAAACCATTTACATTTCTATTTATCTAAATGTTATTTACTTTAGCCACTAATTTTTCCTATGTACAACACTAATTTTCCAAGTGAAATAAGCTACGGTTAAGAAATTATAAAGAAAATAAACTCGTGACTTTAAAACAATTATTTACCGCTATTCTAATGAACTTAACACTTATGTACAACACTTATATTCACTATTTTCACTCTTAAAAGTTTATGTACTATTTACTCACAGTTTTTAGAAACGTTTTAAAGCACTGATAAGTGTTCATTGTCTTTAAATTCACTTTAAAACACAGGCGAGGCCGCTGTCCTTAACATCCTCCCCCCGGCGCAGTAGCCAGGTTCTACGCAGCCTCCTCTGGTGACCGCGGGCTCGCTGGACCCGCCGTGGACTGCTCCGCTGACTGCCAGCTGTCTGTGTCCGCCGCAAACTGCTCCGGTGACTGCGGGCTAACCGTACCCGCTGCAACTGGCTGCGACCGCGAGCTGTCTGTGCTCGCTACAGCTCGTGATGGTGACTGCGAGCCGAATGTGGCTCGCTCAGGCGACTGCGAGCTGTCTGTAGCTCGCTCAGGCGACTGCGAGCTGTATGTAGCTCGCCCCGGCGACTGCGAGCTGTCTGTAGCTCGCTCAGGCGACTGCGAGCTGTCTGTAGCTCGCCCCGGCGACTGCGAGCTGTCTTTAGCTCGCTTAGGCGACTGCGAGCTGTCTGTAGCTCGCCCCGGCGACTGCGAGCTGTCTGTAGCTCGCTCAGGCGACTGCGAGCCGTCTGTAGCCCGCTCAGGCGACTGCGAGCTGTCTGTAGCTCGCCCCGGCGCTCGTTCCGCGCCCGGCGACGCCCCCGGCTCCGTCTGCTCCGCCAGCGGTCGCGGTTGCGACTGCGGCGCCTCCTCCAGCACTGCCAGCTTTGATGTGGGCCTGCGGAACACACCACTGCGCGTGCGAACGTCCGCACAACGCACCTGTCCGTCCGGGCCAGGGTAGACCCGGTGCACGACCCCGCGCGGCCACGTATTACGCGGCAGCGCCGGATCTACGACCACGACCAGGTCGCCCGGAACCAGGGCACGGCTGCTCTGCGGCGCCCCGTAGCGTGGCGTGAGCGTGGGGAGGTATTCCCTCACCCAGCGCCTCCAGAACTCGTCGGCAAGGGCTTGCGCGACTCTCCAAGTCTTCTTGTCCGCCGGCACACACGGTCCGACGTACGGCAGTCCGGTGGACGAACCCAGGAGGAAATGGTTCGGTGTGATTGCCTCCGGGTCGCTGGGGTCCACGGAAACGTGAACTAGCGGTCGTGCGTTCACGGAATACTCCGCCTCGGCCATTAGGGTCTGGAGTACCTCTTCTCTCGGCGACTTCTCGTTCAGCGTAGCGAGTAAGGCGGTTTTCACCGACCTCACCATCCGTTCCCAGGCACCTCCTTGACTCGGCGCCCCCGGCGGGGTGAATTTCCATTGCATGCGGTGCGTGAGGCCCAGCTGAGCCATAGCCGGTGCCCACTCGGCGTACGCCTGCCGCAGCTCGACGTCCGCGCCTCTGAAGTTCGTCCCGTTGTCGCTGTACATGACTGACGGCCATCCTCGCCGCGCAGCCATCCTTCTCATGGCCATTATTGCTGAGTCTGTCGACAGCGAGGCCACCAGCTCCAGGTGCACGGCCCGCGTCGTCAGACAGGTGAAGAGCGCTCCCCATCTCTTCTCGTGACGTCGGCCGATGGTGATCGTCATCGGGCCGAAACAGTCGAGACCACAGTACGAAAATGGTCTCTGGAACGCCCCCAGGCGCTCCGCCGGCAGGTCTCCAGTTTGTGGTGTTCTCGGGTGCGCCCGTCGTAGCCGACAAAACGCACACTTACTTGTTATGCTGCGCACCGTCGGCCGCAGCTTCAGGATCCAAAACCTTTGCCTGAGGTCGTTCACGACCCTCTCACGGCTCCCGTGTCCTGCCCTGGCATGCTCCCGTGCCACCAGGAGCTTCGTGAACGGATGTCTTCCGTCCAGGATGATTGGGTTCTTCATCTCCGCTGCAACCTGCGCTGCTTTGATTCTTCCGTCTAGTACGAGCAGCCCGTCTTTGTACACTGGGCTGAGCCGGTACAAGGGGCTCCACCTAGGCGCCGTCTTGCCACTTGTGATCTTTTCAATTTCTTGCGTGAAGCTGTCCCGTTGTGACCTCTGATACCACAACGTCTCGGCCCGCTCTAGGTGTCGTACCTCGAGGTTGGCTCGACGATCTCGGCACTTTTCTAAGAATAACAAAACCATCGCTGTGCATCTTATGAGGCGCTCGTAACTCGAAAAGCGCGTCACATCCGGTAGACAATCCAGCTCACTCGCCCTTGTGGTGTAAAAGGCGACGTGTTCTTCCTTATCTGCAACTTGGGCGGGACTCTCCGCGGGCCACTCGCTCATAGGCCTGCGCAGGAAGTCTGGCCCTTTAAACCATGGGTCCTCGTCGCTCCTCGGAACATAGCCCGTTCTCGTGGCTAGGTCCGCGACGTTGTTCTTAGTGCTCACCCACCTCCACTGGTGGACGGATGTCAGTTCGGCGATTTCCCCCAGGCGGTGCGCGACATACGGCGTGTATTTCCGGCTGCCGTTCTGTATCCAACACAGCACCACCTGTGCGTCAATCCAGTAGAAAACGGTATCTGTTTTCCACCTGTGCTCTGCTACGACGGCGTTTCCCAGCCTCGCTCCGACCAGGGCGGCCTGTAGTTCCAGCCTCGGTATGGTTTGGGCCTTCAACGGCGCTACTTTGGCCTTGGCTGCGGCCAACACGACTCGAACATCTCCATTTTCCTGTTCCATCCTCCAATAGACGGCTGCGGCGTATGCGTCTTTGCTCGCATCACAAAATACGTGCAGCTGCCGGCTCCTCGTCGGGCTCCCCCCGTTGTAGCTCCGGGGCAGCTCGAGATGGCTGATGTATTCCATGTCTGTCAGCCAGCGGGTGAAGTCCTCGGCTGACTCAGCTGGCAGCGGCTCGTCCCAGTCCAGCTTCTGACGCCACAAGCCTTGTAGGATGACTTTGGCGGTAATGGTGTAACAGCTGAGTAGCCCCAGCGGATCGTAGATACTCATTACGGTGCTAAGGGCCTCCCTTTTCGTCGGCGCGCGCTGCAGCTCACGGACCTCCACAGGAACTCTAGATAGCGACGTGTTGAATTTTAGTTTGTCACCTTTGGAGTCCCACAGCATGCCCAGGGTCTTCTGCTCGTCCTTGGTGACGTGCTGCGTAGTATTCTCAGCTAGGCGGTCCTCAGGCAGCTCCTCTAGCACCCTCCGGTCGTTGCTCGTCCAGCCTCTTAAGTGGAAGCCACCTTTCCTGTGCACCTGGTCCACTTGCTCTACAACCTGCTTGGCCTTCTCCCGGTCTGGATAGCTGTCCACGTAGTCATCCATGTAATGGGCTTCGGAAATAGCGCGATGGGCTTCCGGGTGTGACTCAGCGAATTCTTCCGCGTTCCTATTCCGGGCTGAGTGTGCCAGGAACGGCGAACACGACGCTCCAAAAATCATCACCACCATCTTGTACCTGGTCGGCGGCTCGTTCGGGTCCTCTCTCCACAGGAACATCTGGGCCGGCTGGTCTTCTCGTCTGACTTTCACACGAAGGAACATCTCCTGTATATCGGCCTTCACAGCAACAGCTTCCTCCCTGAACCGGAACAGGATTCGTGGCAGTGACGTCAGAAGGTCAGGCCCCTCCAACAAGTGATCATTAAGGCTCACGCCGCTTGTCTTCGCCGCCGCGTCGAAAACCAGTCGCAGCTTACCCGGTTTGTTTGGGTTTTTGACCGGGAAGTGCGGCAGGTACCATGTACGGTCGCTTCCGGCCTCCGTCCCGTCGCATTTTTCCGCATATCCCTTGCTTATGAGATTTTTCATCTGCCCATGGTACTGCGCCTCGTCTTCTGGGTTTCTCCTGAGCTTGTGTTCTAAGTTCTTAAGCCTCTTCAGCGCATTGTTGTAGCTGAGAGGTAATTTGACGCCGTCCTTGCGCCACAGAAGTCCCACTTCGAATCGACCGTCTTCCGTTCTCTTGGCCGTCCTGCCAAAGAGGTCGATGGCCCGCTGCTCGCCGTCTGTCAGCCTCGCCTTAGCCGCTATTCCCAATGCGTCTATATCGAAGTGTTTCTTCACCATTTCTTCGAGCCGTTCGCCTCTGGTCTCGATTGTGGATATGTGCAGGATACTCTCATCATCCTGCCTTATGATGCGCCTCGGGATGCTGCCATGGATCACCCAGCCGAGTTTGGTCTTTGAGGCCGCAGGCTGGTTCCTTTTCCCGATTCTCAGTTCTCTTGACACGATGAGCTGCCAGTTGTCCGTACCGATGAGAAGTTGGGGTTTCTCGTTCTCATAACACATCTCTTCATCCCTGAGATCGTGCAGGTGAGCGAGTTGCAGCAATGATTCCGGAACGGATTGAGTGAGCAAGTTCAATCCGCCCACCGTTCTCGCAGTGATGTCGTGCCTGGTACCGTCGTGACCCCGTACGCCCAGTTGTACGAGTCGGCTTTTTTCCTCATTTCTCTCGGCATTGATCCCGTGCATCCGCAGCACTTTCGACGGACCGTCTGCGCCGATAGCCTTCGCGACGTCTTCATCCAGCAGAGTCACTGTCGAGCCCTCGTCGAACAGCGCGAAGATGTCCGCTTCGCCCCGTGGACCCACGACTTGAACCCTTCTCATCTTGAGTTTTACCGCACGGTCGGACGTGACCGATGCGGTAATAACGGCGTCCTCAGCCTGTGGAGCGCCGCCGGACCTCTCCTCGTGCAGCAACGTGTGGTGCAGCCGCTTACAACCCTGTGCGCCGCATCGTTTCGCCTTACAGTTGAATCTTCTGTGTCGACTCGATATGCACAGGAAACACAGCCCCTCTTTCCTGACTGTGTCCCATCTCTTTGGTACGCTCATTTTCTTGAAGGCGGCGCAGCGAGGCAGAGCGTGATCATTGGCACATACCGGGCACTTCATTGCTTCCTCGCGTACCTTCTTGGGTTGGCTGTGGCTCGGCGAACCCCTGCCCTCATCTGTCACCGCGAAGACTGGCCTTCTTGCTCTGGTTTCACTCTTGTTCGGAGGTTGACGCGGTGTTTCTCTCTTCGATGTCGTGCTGAATCCGTAGCGCAGTGCCCTGTCCGCTTCCCTCATTAAGAATTCAGAGAGAAGGACGACATCGGGCTCGTTCCTGAAGCGCGACGTCTCTTCTGCGTAGTCGTACCACTTGCTTTTCTCGTAGGGACTGAGCTTCTCTAGAATGTCTCTCGTGAGCAACGGGTTGAAAAGGTACCCGTGCCTCAGCCTCTTCAGGATAGCCACCATGTTCTGAATCTTCACGGCGAACTGGTTGAGTTCCGCCGCCGAACCTCCGAGCCTCGGTAGCCTCTTCAGGTCTTCCATCATGCGGTCCACCATAACTTCTGGGCGTCCGAAGCATTGTTCTAGAGTCTTCATGATTTGTTCGGGCGGCGTAGCGACGCTCAGCAGTGGTGCCACGGCTTCCCTGGCTTCTCCCCGTAAGCAGTTCCTCAGCCGAGCTAAATTCTCGATCGGTTTCAGCTTGTAGAATGCAGTGGTGTCTTCCATGGCTGCTTTGAAGGACAACCATTCGGTGGGAGCCCCTGAGAATGTAGGCAGCTCCGTTGTGTGGCGCGTCTGGCGTTGATTCAGCAGCTTGTCTAACGTTTCAGCGAGATGTTCCACTCCGTTGGCCCTAGACGTGGGTGGTGTGGGTGAGCGTGGGCGGCGCTGTTCCGGCCACTCAAATCTCGTCCTCTGGCCTTCGCGTCGTCCTCCAGTTGGTGGCATGTCTTCTGGCTTCGGCGTCTCTCTCTCCTCTAACACGACCGGCTCTTGTCTAGCCTCTTCATGGTCGGGTCCTTGTTCGCTTAGCCAGGCTCGTACACGTTGCTCCACCTGTTCAGACGGCTCGTCGTCATCGGGGCTGCTTCCATCCTCTGCAGCGGCGACGTCGGCGACGAGTTTCTTCTTGATAAGTTCTGCTTCTATTTGCAGTTCCTTTTTACGGAGAGCGGCCAGCTTCTCTTCCGCCTCATATTGCATGCGTGCGACGACACTCGCTGTCGATCGACGCGACCTAATTGAAATAGCCTTCTTCCTGGCTAGTGTTTGCACTTCCGGAGCTACAGGTGCCTTGCTAGTACCTGGTCTCGGTTTTAAAATTGTTTGAAGCAGATCTGCCCTTCCCTCGGTCGGCGGCGGCTGGCTCGTGGCGGCAGCAGACGGCGATCGTGGCGGATCTGGAAATCTTCGCGGTTGTTGTTGTTGTGGTTGGTTCTCCTCGGCCCCGCTCTGACTCCTTGTGATGACCATAGTTTAAGTTAAATGTTACGTTAAGTTAAATCCTCAAATCAAATTAATCTTCAAATATTCGTCTTCAAACTCCAAAAATCTTCAGAGTCTTCACGACTCTTCAAGAATCTTCGGTAGGTTTTTCAGGCGAAAAATCTGCGAATCCTTGCTTCCCTCTTCCTTGGTGTTGTCTTGTATCTTCGAGTCCAATCTTCTAATCTGAGTCCGTCGATCCCCGGTGTTGAATTCCTTTCTTCCAAAATTCTATGTTCGGCTTGATAAATTTTCTTCAAAAAATTTTCTATGTCCTTGGCTCGATGAAATTATTCTATGTCCAGTGTTCAGTAAATTTTTCTAAGTCCAGTCTTCAATAAATTTTTCTATCTCCTTGGCTCAGTAAAATTTTTCTATGTTCCGTCATCAATAAATTCTTCTAAGTGTCGTCTTGATTGTTTTCAACTGGTATTGGACTTCGAAAATTTCTTCAATCTTGTATCTCGGATCACACGCGACTAACTCACTAACTTGCAATCCGGATCGCAAGGACCGCGCACTACTGTATGGGACTGTATTTTTCCACTAGGTTTTCACCGCCGGCTCTGATCAGACTCGAAGATAGCAAGGTTACACCGATTCGGGCAGAGCGGGGGCGTATAAAAAATAACACTGATTTGAGGAGAACATTTTTCACATTAACTCGTTAGCTTACCTGGCTCAGGGCAATGCCGTATAGAGAGCACAAATGTACTCTTCTAATTTCCATATAAGCTATCTCTCTCTTATTTCTCTATACGGCTATTTTTCCGTAATTTTCCCTAATTTCCCTTTATTTCCCCTGAGCCAGGATAAGTGAAACGCATAACGTGAAATTCTTTATTTACCATAAAACAATACATAATCACACAGTTTACATAGATACTTAGTAACACATAAGCAAAATTACAAGTATAAGAAAAACCATATATTTTTCACCATTATAATCTAATTTTCTCTAAAACCATTTACATTTCTATTTATCTAAATGTTATTTACTTTAGCCACTAATTTTTCCTATGTACAACACTAATTTTCCAAGTGAAATAAGCTACGGTTAAGAAATTATAAAGAAAATAAACTCGTGACTTTAAAACAATTATTTACCGCTATTCTAATGAACTTAACACTTATGTACAACACTTATATTCACTATTTTCACTCTTAAAAGTTTATGTACTATTTACTCACAGTTTTTAGAAACGTTTTAAAGCACTGATAAGTGTTCATTGTCTTTAAATTCACTTTAAAACACAGGCGAGGCCGCTGTCCTTAACATGAGTATTTTATTCCCTCCTTGGTAGAAATTTAGTTATTAGTAGTGTTTAAGTAGGAAAGAGCCAGACAGTAATGATATGCAAAATAGCTACTAAATACGTAATATTTCCTAGTATATTTTAATTTAATGGTAAAATTTATAATCAAATTCAATTAATGAAAAAAATTTAATATAATAAAACCTAAAATGCAGTGGTTTTTGGGGGGCTTCAGGAATTCCTAAGTTAAGTAGCCTCTTTAGTAGTTTTTTAGTAGTTTTAGTAGAAATCGATACGAGTTTAGTAGTTTCACCAAAAAAGAGCTGGCAACACTGGAACGAATCGCTTCAGTCCGTACGGCCGCCTGATGCGATCTCGAAATTGCACACACACGATACGATTTTGCATCCGTTCAGGCCGAACTGAAGGTAGACCGGACCATGTATGGGGCCCCTAACGTGTACGGTGAACCTGACTATTGGGCTAACTTTTATTATCATTTATTGATAAAATTTAGTTCATGAAATAATTTAATCAGATGATTCTGAGGTGTACTCAATTGTCGTTCTTTGTTCAGTTTTTATCAACATCCTTTGCCGCCCTCTAATAATATCTGTAACTCTAGTCAGGTCAATAATTATTATCTGTACGTCTCCAATGTAGATACATTTTATGATGTTGTTATTGAATACAACTTTAAGAGGAAAAGATTTAGTAACGCTGGCAGACCGGTCAGTAGCACGGGTTTCCCGCAGCGAGCACTCGTTACATATATCTAGTCACACTGTACATATTATCTCCTTGTATGTAAATACACATAACACTACTCCATTGTTAAGTTTGTATAATAATTATTGTAATGTGATCATTTTGTGATCAATAATGATAGTGTAGTAATCAATATTATGGTTCCGTGTACATTTCTTTTGTTCATCGGTAAGTTTTTATATGATTAAATTGCACACGCAAAACAAATAATATTCCTTATCATTTTACTGAGAAACAAGTTTGATGATATATGTAATAAAGACATAATTATTATTATTTTAAGTAGTAATTTGTTGATTTAATTGATTGAATAGAAGTTAATTGATTCCTAATCTACTCGTTAACGGTAAATAGTTTTTAAATAGCATTGCATTGGTTCCTTAAAGACGTTACTACTTACTAGCCTCTAAGTACAACGAAACACCGAAATGTGCAAAGCAACGGAAAATTCTTATGTTTACAGTTCCCGGCCTAATTTATGGAAGCATTGTAATAGAAACTTCTGGACTTTGCAGGTTTGTTGAAATTACTATTAATCAAAGAAAAGTAATAAAACCGTTAGTACTTTATCTAATTGATCACGAATCTAATGAGCATCAATAAGACTACTTACTTTAAAGTCATTTTCGTTTTATTTTAGAATCGATGAGTTTACATGTTCCGATGGCGCGTGCGTGGACGTTGGGTTAACCTGCAACGGTTTATCAGACTGCGCAGACGGCTCCGACGAAGATGTCTGTTCAGGAATAACGTGAGTATTTGCAGGTGATCTCACGTGCAGGTGTTTTCAACACTGTTTAGAATAATGCAGGCTGATCACTATATCGTCTAATAATTATGAAAGATGTTCCATGTGTTGGATGGGCATGATCATGCTGACTGAATGGACCAGAAAATTTAAAAAAAGATATAAACTCTAAATCTAAATAAATTTAAATATTAAATAAAAGTAGGTAATACGAGTAAAAGGTAAACATAAAAAACTGCTAGTTATTAGTTCATCCTTATACTCGTAATGAATTGCTTCTCGTTGATATGTCACTTCAAAAAAATTTTGATTTGTTAACATGGACAACGCTTTTTAGTAAGTATATACTCGTAATACTTTGATTAATTATTACACATCTAAGTATGTTTGTTAATTATTCTTCGATATCGTTTCAGGGATGGAGGCTTCGGCCAAAAGTTAAGTCGTAGGAAGAGACAAACTACTACCAGCTGCAGGTGATTATTATGAATTTTATTCTAATAACAGTAAATAAAAAAGTAACGAATAAAATGACCAAAACATGGTACTTGATTTAATGAGTATCCTTCAAACAAGTTTAAGGAGATGCTTCTGATCAGAGTTATGAGCAAAACCCGTTCAAGAGTTTTGATACGATTCCTCAAATCGACACACTTAAACTATGAGATTAAAATACTTAAACTCCAAAAAGAATGTTATGCTGTCTTAATTTTATTTAGGCCTTTAAAAGGAGAAGAGTGTGAAACAAAGAGGCTATTTGTAATATCCGTTCGACTCGGATTTCAGATTTGATAGGTACCTTTCCCGCGCAGCAATCATGCGCTTAGCGCGGCAAGCTTTTATTGGTCGAAGCGGGAAAAGTTTTCGTATCCGAGTCGATCGAGAAATGTGAGTAGCCTCGAACTTGGGAGTTATAATAAAAATGTTCACCTCATGGTTCTGATTTATAAAACGAGAATTTTCTGCGATGATTTCAGAAATGGGCAATGGCAATGCCAAGATGGCGCCTGCATCAGCTTCGAGGGCAAGTGTGACGGCGTGGTCGACTGCTCAGACCGCAGCGACGAGTTCTTCACTCTGTGCGGGAATACCACGTAAGAGATCAAATACAGTCTATAATAATAGCTCCCAAGTCCCACACCGGATTCAGTGATGGTGGCTGATTTCATTGTACAGGAGAGCACTCTCTTTTCCTTTATTCTCATAACCCATTGAGACGGGTGACCGACTAGTGAGAGATCAGGCGCAGCCTATCCGACGCATGGAACATCTTTCTTGTCAAACGATAAGGTGATCAGCTTGAATTGTTCTAATCAGATTTGAAAACTACACTTTGTGCAACTTCCCACGCAGGAATCGAACTCACGATCACGAGGTCCTCTGGACCACGGAGGCATCTAGCTGCTAACGATAACACAGACTCAGACTCATTTTAACATATATAACAACATTTAACAGACTAATTCGAGCCAGCAAATGCATACTCCCGCCCTACCCCTTGCACGGGACGTACACCGTGGGCGGCGACACCAGGGCCCGCCCCGGCGATGCGTTCCCCACGGTGCTCCTCAACTACACCTGCTCCCGTGGCTACATGCTGGACAACGATAATAGTATGATGTATTGCCATGAAGGGACCTGGTATGACAGATTTCCAAAATGCGTCCGTAAGTTCTTATTATACATATTCTACTAAAATAAATAAATTAAAATTAAAAAAAATAGCACTAACTAATACTTTTCTACTAAGGTAATTTGTAGCAAAGCTCTTTACTTTTATGCTTTACCTAGATTTTGTCCGCGACTTCGCGTGGAGTTCAGTTTCCATACAAAGGTTTAACCCCTTTTTCACCGCTCTAGGTGGCGAATTTTCAAAAATCCTTTCTTAACGTATGTCTACGTCATTACAACTATCTTTATACCAAATTTCAGCAAGATCCGTTCAGTAGTTTCAGCTGTGCGTTGATAGATGAGTCAGTCAGGTTTGCCTTTTATATATTTAGATAGGTAATATATTTCTAATAATGTTATCTGATGTATCTTTTATCGTCACCCTTCATTTTAGGTGCGTGCCGGTTGTATCAGCATGAAAGCGTAGTGTCCCGATGTCTTATAGCTGGCTTCCCTGGTGGAGAAGGGTCTAGGGACTGCAACCCCTACGAGCCGGTCGGGACTGTCGTGCGTGTCGATTGCAAGAAACCAAACTATTACTCTTCCGTACCATTAACATTAATGAGGTGTCTAGGAGGTGGATGGGACTCATACCCCACCTGTACCCCAGGTGAGTCACGCACATATTATATCACAATTATTATCTACTTAACCAGTTTTATTTTTATTTAATTGTTGTTTTATTACAGAATGTGGTAGGCTTACACCCAAAAGAGTAGAATTGATCATAGGCGGGATAAGCGGCCACGAAGACGAGGTACCTTGGCATGTTTCTATATACAGAACATCGAACACTCCCTACCAGCAGATCTGCGGCGGCTCCCTTGTCAGCAACACTCGTGTGATCTCAGGTAGGTATTATAAAAATAAATAAAATATAAAAAGAAGCTTTTTATCTAATAAGGTATACAGTGTTTAAAATTCAAGCAAACGGTTGAAGAGCGTGTTTGTCTATGGTAGTCATTATTACTGACATGCATGCTAGTATGGTCCGCCATGCTCTGACGGGTTTGCCACAGTTTTCTGTGATGTGCGCCATATTATGTAGTTTATTTTTTTGGGTTTGGTTATAATTCGGATCTCAGTACCAACCTCTTAGTAGTGAGTACTCACTAAAGAACAAATCATACTCTAATAAAAATGTTATCAAACCAATCCGAGGGCCCATTTCTACGCAGTCTAGCAGCCGTAGCGGGGTCAACTCTGAACTACGAAGAAGTTGAAATTGATGTAATACTTTCACCCTTACAGCTGCTCACTGCTTCTGGACAGACACAGAGAAAAAACTTCCAGCGTCACGTTTTGCCGTGGCAGTGGGCAAGCTGTATAGACCCTGGAATCACCCCGCTGATCCTGATGCCCAAAAATCCGAGGTAACATACTTAAACATTCAAAGGTAAGACATGTAGGACCATTCAGTACAGAGTAGAAAATATAAGCGAGGTACGTGAGATATCATGCAACGAACATAATCGATCCAAATTAAAAAAAAAATGATGTCCCCTTCAACGGTCCACAATTTTCCACACAATCGTGGACATACCGTGTGCTCGTTATGGTGTCTACAGACACACGAATTTGGTACGGAGCGTACAGCGGATCTGGTACGCTCCGTACCAGATCCGAGCGTGTGTAGGGCAGTCCGGCGAACATAAGAAGAAGGCGAAGAGTTCGCCGCTGTCCTATCGGATCTGGTCCGCTCCGTACCAAATTCGTGCGTGTGTAGAGCAGTCCGGCGGTTAGGCCGTACAACGGTATCAGTGTTGCCAACTTAGGGATGTACCCCCCAATATTAGGGAAAATATCTACGGCGGTTTACTAGGGGACAGGATGTTTAGAGTTTATTCCTTACTAGATGACGCCCGCAACTCCGTTGCGCCAAAATTCGTTTATCGCGGCGGAACGTACATTTTTCCGGGATAAAAAGTATCCTATGTCCTTTCTCGGGTCTCAAAGTATCCCTATACCAAATTTCATCAAAATCGGTTCAACGGTTTGGGCGTGAAGAGGTAACAGACAGACAGACAGACAGACACACTTTCGCATTTATAATATTACTAGTATGGATGAATAAATTTGTATGTAATAATAAAAAATATTTTAATGTGTGTATATAGCCAGGGATATGAAAATGTATTGGGAGTGAAATCAGATTAAGACAAGTTAGTTTTATGTTATTCACGCGTAAGTCTTTATGTTAAACACATAACCTTTCTTTCTAGCTTATTATCTCTTAGACCTGTCAATGGTATAAGTAATCAGGGCTAAAATTTGGGGAGAAATATTTTTTAAAGTGTTGGTATCACTACCCGTTATCAATGAATTGCGGGAATCATCGACGTCGTTGAAAAACAGCACTGTAAATAGAACTCTGTGCTAATGTAATAGAGCATAAAATCGAACACACGAGTGTCGAGCTTCACGCTCCACTGCACCGTACCAAATCCGTGCGTGTGTAGCGACACCGAATTTGGTCTCCGGATATGGTTCGCTGTACGCTCCGTACCAAATTCGTGTGTCTGTAGATAGCCTTAATGCTTGTAATTGACAGGTTAGCTTTCGATTTGATTGCACTACTGTCTATTACAAATGTTATTGTATCTGTTTATCTGTTCGCCTATCCTTAATTCATCTTCTTTCTTCTTTATCTTCTTATTTTCTATCTTATCTTATATATAAAATTGAATTGCTGTTCGTTAGTCTCGCTAAAACTCGAAAACGGCTGGACCGATTTGGCTAATTTTGATCTTAAAATAATCATATCAGTTCAGGGAAGGGTTAAACGGTGAGAAATTTCAGTTCATAGTTAGGGCAGAACAACATGTATCGGGACAGCTAGTTAAAAATATAAATAATCTCATCCTCATTCAAAATATTCTTCTAAGATACCTTTAAGCAAAGATTTATTAACCTAGTTACTTACTACATAATAATTTATAGAAACAACTAGTTGTGTCCCGCGGCTCCGCCCGCGTAAATATACCGCGTGAATACTGTACTTTTCCGTGATAAAAAGCCTGAACTACTACCATACCAAATTTATACAAAAGAGTAAGAAACATTCATCCATCCATCCTTACAAACTTTCACATTTATAATATGAGTAGGATTTGTAAAATTAACTTTAAAAGTGCCAATAATAATTATTATTAATTATCGTTTAACAGGTGAGTGAAATAAGAATTCCTCCGAGATTTCAAGGCAGTGCAGCAAATTACCAAAACGACATTGCGATACTGATCCTGAAGACGCCGATCGTTTACAAGACGAACGTCAGACCCGTGTGCTTGGACTTTAGCTACTCGTTCGACAAACTGCAGATACAATCAGGAAAATTGGGCACAGTAATTTCTACTTTAATTTACTTTTGGATTTTTCTTCCAATTATTATAAATTAAGACGTACGTTATAAAAGAGACTGGAAATATTGTATAGATGGGCGGATGGCGTTCTATCGGCAACGGGACCCGCAAAATCCAAGGGGAGCAGATACGGATTGTGAGCATCGAGGAGTGCCTTACTAACGTCCCAACGGACTTCAGAGCGTTCATCACTAGCGACAAAATCTGCGCTAGCAATATTAATGGTGAGGTCGCAATGTCGTATCTTTGTAAAAATATTATATAACTAGCTGAGTGCTGACCCCGACAGACATTGTTCTGTCTTAAATATGAACTGGAATGAATAAATGACTACAACTACTCCCGCACCTACTCCCACACCTACTCCTACACCTACTCCTACTCCTACACCTACTCCTACACCTACACCTACTCCTACACCTACGTCTACACCTGCTCCTACGCCTACTCCTACTTAAACTCCTACACATACTCCTACACCTACTCCTACACCTACTCCTACACCAACTCATACACCTACTCCGACAACATACACCTTTTCCAATATTTAAAAAAAAAAGGTCCAGCCCGCGCCCATTACGCCCGCGTAAGTACAGCAATTCACGGATATATATCCCGCGATAAAAAGTAGCCTATGTCCTTCCCCATGGTCCACTTTATATCTGTGCCAAATTTCATGATGATCAGTTCAGTAGTTTTAACTTGAAAGCGTTAAGGTTTAATTTTTCTTTTTCTATAACTTATTAAATTCGTAATACTTATCTTATGAATGGAATAGCCGACTTGAACAATTAATATGTACATGAATTGAAACAGTCTTGAAATCAATATAATTTTTGTGGGTAACATAACAAAAACAAAAACTATGCTGCGTTCTGTACAAGAATGGCTTTGTCCGTGGGAGAGCCATGCTTCGGCACGAATGGGCCGGCTCGACCGGAGAAATACCACGGCCTCACAGAAAACCGGCGTGAAACAGCACTTACGCTGTGTTTCGCCGCGTGAGTGAGTTTACCGGAGGCCCAATCCCCCTACCCCCCTATGATGCTGCAGTTTAAAACTAATTTGTTACCCCAGGAGGGTACCAACTGCGTTGGAGAATCCCTCTCTGGACGTCCACGCTCAGGCGCCCCTGGACCTGAGCGTGGACGTCTAGGCTGCCACTCGTATACTGGGGGGGGGGGGGGGGGGGGGGCAAAACTGCGCTCCAATCTGCACGGGGCAAGAGCAAACGTGCTAAGGCACCCCCTGAGATATTGAAAGTGGACTTGTGCAATATCAGGGGACTACACTCAAACCTCAATGCCGTCCATTACCATCTTGAGACAGCAAAGCCGGCGTTATTCTTCTCAACCGAGACGCAGATATCGTCTCCGGCTGACACATCATACCTTTCCCACCCTGGGTATAATCTTGAGCACTTTTTTCTGCCTAAAGCTGGAGTGTGTGTGTACGTCAGAGATGATATGAGCTCTCGCCGCCTCAGCAATCTTGAAGTTAGGGACCTTTCAATCTTATGGCTCCGCATAGAGTGCGACGACCATCCCCGCGTCTATGCGTGCCTCAAATGGCTATAGACTTCATGCAGCGGCAGATCCCATCCGCAGAGATCATACTCCTTGGCGATTTTAATGCCCACCACGCCGACTGGTTCAATTCCAGTAAAACTGATCATGCGGGGTGATCTGCCTGCGACTTTGCCCTTGCATATGACCTTACACAACTGGTTACTGCGCCTACACGAATTCCAGATGTGGATGGTCAGATTCCTTCCCTGTTGGACCTTCTGCTGACGTCACATCCGGACGGCTACCAAGTATCCGTGGCCGCACCACTTGGTTCATCGGATCATTACCTTGTCCGCAGCTCTGTGCAACTTACGAGCGCGTTGCGACAGCGTGTTGCTAAATACCGTCGTGTGTGGCACT
Source organism: Glaucopsyche alexis (assembly GCA_905404095.1). Lineage (NCBI taxonomy): Eukaryota > Metazoa > Arthropoda > Insecta > Lepidoptera > Lycaenidae > Glaucopsyche > Glaucopsyche alexis. The sequence goes on from FR990044.1 coordinate 30,476,700, forward strand.
ACAAGTTAGCAGATTGGAATTGGGATGCGGTCATTTTTTGCTTCCTACCCCTGGGGGCAGGCCTGCTTCTCGCCGGATGATCCTGACGCCGCTGCCAACTCTGTTGCCAACATGGTGCTACAAGGAATGGAACTTTTCATTTCGTCCTCTGTGGTCCCTACTGGCAGCAGATTCCGTCCCTGGTTTGGTTCATCTTCCAAAAAAGCTTCTCGCCGGAAGCAGGAAGCTTACCAAACCTGGGCCAATGCAGTGTCGGCACAGGATTTAAACACCAGCAAACTTAAAAAGGAGTACAACCTTGCCTCTAGGTCCTTCAAAAGAGAGATCGCTTGGGCGAAGAAACAGCACATCAGTAGAATTGGCGAGAGACTCGAGCGTCTCCCTTCGGGAACCCGTCCATTCTGGTCTCTCGCCAAAGCTATCGAAGGGAATTTCTGTAAGTCATCTCTTCCATCTCTACACGTAGGAAATGGCTCGTTGGCCCATGACGCAAAAGAGAAAGCTGAACTTCTTGGCAAGCTCTTTACGTCCAACTCGACCCTGGATGACGGGGGACAGGAACCACCGACTATACCGCGATGCAAGAGCATCATGTCGGTTATTCGGTTCCATCAGCGCTCAGTGCGAGTTGCTCTCCGTTCCCTTGATACCCAAAAGTCGAGTTGGCCTGACGGAATCCCTCCTATAGTGTTGAAAGTGTGTGCTCCAGAGTTGGCACCGGTCTTAACGCGTCTTTTTCGGCTCTCCTACTCTTATGGCACAGTCCCAGCATCTTGGAAGACAGCTTTGGTGCACCCGATCCCTAAAAAAGGCGATCGCTCCAATCCTTCCAACTACAGACCAATCGCTATAACCTCTCTCTTCTCGAAGATAATGGAGTCCATTATTAATAGAGAGTTCCTTCGATACTTAGACGTTCAGCAGTTGCTAAGCGACAAACAGTACGGGTTCCGTAAAGGTCGTTCGGCTGGTGATCTACTGACGTACCTTACTCATCGTTGGGCACAGGCGATCGAGTCTAAGGGAGAGGCATTGGCTGTAAGTTTGGACATAGCAAAAGCCTTTGATCGGGTTTGGCACAAAGCGCTTCTTTCGAAGCTTCCTTCCTATGGGCTCCCCGAGAAATTGTGCAAGTGGGTCACGAGTTTCTTAGCAGACCGAAGCATAAGGGTCGTAGTAGACGGTGAATGCTCGAATACTCTGTCTGTTGATGCTGGTGTCCCACAAGGCTGTGTGCTATCACCTACCCTGTTCATACTGCATATCAATAAAATGTTACAAACCAATGGCATTCATTGCTATGCAGATGACAGCACGGGTGATGCCTTATATACCGGCCACGCGAACATCTCTCGGCAAAATGTCATTGAGAGTCGAAACAAACTTGTCTCTCAAATTGAAAATTCATTGGAGAAGGTCTCTGAATGGGGTAGACTTAACTTAGTCCAAATCAACCCCTCTAAGACACAAGTTTGCGCGTTCACCGCTAAAAAGTTACCAACGGTCGTATGTCCTCGTTTTGAAAGCATACCCATAACTGTCCCCTCCAATATTGGAATACTTGGTGTTAACATATCGAGCGAGGTCCAGTTCCGATATCATCTGGAGGGCAAGGCTAAGTTAGCCTTCAAGAAGCTTGGTGTTCTGAACAGGTCAAAGCAGTATTTCAGTCCGCTCCAATGCCTACAACTCTATAAGGCGCAGTTTCGGCCTCACATGGAATACTGTTCTCATCTCTGGGCAGGGGCGCCAAAGTACCAGCTTCTCCCTCTGGATCGTATCCAACGTAGGGCCGCTCGAATTGTCGACTGCCATAGTGTTTCAAACAGGCTTGACTCCTTAGAGCTACGTAGAGATGTAGCATCGCTCTGCATCCTCTATCGGTTATATTACGGGGAGTGCTCCGAGGAATTGTTCGGACTTATACCTGCTGCAACTTTTCGCCACCGTTCCATGCGACAAAATATTTATCATCCTCATCACCTTGATGAGTGGCAGTCCACCGTGCGCTTTACCCGAAGTTTTCTGCCGCGCACTGTAAAACTCTGGAATGAACTGTCGCCAGCAGTACTTCCGGACCACTACGACCTGCAAACCTTTAAGAAGGGAGCGTATTCCTTCCTAAAAGGCCGGCAACGCACTTGCAACTTCTCTGATGTTGCGGGTGTCCATGGGCGACGGTAATCGCTTTCCATCAGGTGATCCGTTTGCTCGTTTGCCCCCTAGTTTTATATATAAAAAAAAATGGCCAACCTTTTCCTTTTCCTTACTGACGACAGTTTAGTGGTGTCAACATCAAAAAGTTTTTTTTTTTTTTAACAAAAATAGGATCCGTATTTTGCAAGGGCGATAGTGGCGGTGGTTTGGCTTTCCCTGATGTGCAGAAAGGGATCGAGCGGTACTACCTGCGCGGTGTGTTGTCTGTGGCGCCCCACACCGACGACGAGTGCACGCAGTTCGCAATCACCGGCTTCACGCAACTCCTCAACCACGAGGTCTTCATTAAGGATACAAGTGAGTCAAGTTAACTCAAGTACCGTCCAGTCGCCCCGACGATGCGACAACATTTAAGGTAGCCTTTCGAAGCGAGTGTTAGTGACGCCGCAGCATTGAATAGGGGATCGGATTACATCTGAAACATTTAGTTTCATTAAGAGCATTGATCGGCGCGAGACTCAGATTTCACAAAAAACGCTACTTTTCAAATGCGTCTATATCTAACAAAAACTGGTTATTCTGATTTTTACATGTAAGAAAACACTAGAAAATATTGTATTCTAATTTTTCACTTATCATTTATTTTAAAATAATTTCAAACTTTTGAATAAAACTGACAAAACTAACCAGAAGTTTTTACAACTTTAGGTTCAGGGGCAATTTCAAAACATATAATAGCTAAAACCGCTTACATTTTTTAAAAACAAAAAATCTTTACAAACTTGTTGGATCCTCTTCTAGATTATCTATTTGTCATGTGGGATATGTGATGGCAAGCCCCAAAGGGAGATCTCCGACCGAGCGAGGTGGTATGCCCGGTCAGGCCGAAGCCCACTTGTATTCCTCACTTTCCGAATATATACTTTCCGAACTCAGAAACTTCGATAGCGCGATTCAGGACTGTGCGCTGATTGGTCCGCCACATCACTCCCCCCCGAAGACCGGAGGTCGAACCATTTTTGATGAGTCTTGTGCTTGAGTCGCCAGTGCCAGTGGAGAGAGTCCCAGTGAGTCGGAACTGTGATGCTGCTGCACGGGCTCCAGTGAGTCGGAGTGCTGCCGTGCGGGGCCGATGCTACGTGCTGACCAGGAGAGATGTGCTCTGCTAGCTGACCGGTCGTTGTAGTGAGAGTGCCCGTTGAAGCCGATGAGGGTTCGACCAGGCCGCGGTACGTTGAGGCTGGTGGTCGAGGTACCCGATGAGGCTGAGTGCTGGCTGGCGTGGTGCGGAGGGGTGGGGAGTGATGATGATGATGTCCAGAAGGAGGCGTGTTCTGTCGGTGGTCACCAATGTGGGATATGTGATGGCAAGCCCCAAAGGGAGATCTCCGACCGAGCGAGGTGGTATGCCCGGTCAGGCCGAAGCCCACTTGTATTCATTTCAGCTGTCGTATATATACTTTCCGAACTCAGAAACTTCGATAGCGCGATTCAGGACTGTGCGCTGATTGGTCCGCCACAGTCAGATTATTTTTATATACGTTTCTATCTCATAAAAATAAAATTTAAAGAACGCGCGTGTGCGTTTACAAATGATGTAAACGCTCGTGCGCCTCGATTTATATAGTAGTTTTAAAAATTCATATAAAATTCGTCAAACTAATTTAGTTAAAAATTTAAATAGCATAATAAAGATAAAAGGTTCTTCTTATAGATTATGTAAGTAAGAAACAAAAAGAGCAAGTAAAATACATAAATATCATCATTTTAAATAACTATAATTCCTGATAATTTCGTATTCTTTAAATTTTATTTTTATGAGATAGAAACGTATATAAAAATAATCTGACAAATAGATAATCTAGAAGAGGATCCAACAAGTTTGTAAAGATTTTTTGATTTTAAAAAATGTAAGCGGTTTTAGCTATTATATGTTTTGAAATTGCCCCTGAACCTAAAGTTGTAAAAACTTCTGGTTAGTTTTGTCAGTTTTATTCAAAAGTTTGAAATTATTTTAAAATAAATGATAAGTGAAAAATTAGAATACAATATTTTCTAGTGTTTTTCTACATGTAAAAATCAGAATAACCAGTTTTTGTTAGATATAGACGCATTTGAAAAGTAGCGTTTTTCGTGAAATCTGAGTCGCGCGCCGATCAATGATCTTAATATTAGGTTGGGGAAAAAGTTTCTTCGCATTTTATATAAAAATTCAAAAGGTTTTTTTATAAAGTTTATTTACAAGTGACTAAAGTATATAGGTGCCATTTTGTTCGATAACTTTTTGCCATCTTGTTGGTAGGTACATGATCCCATTGCTATAAAATTTTTGGGGCTTCTGATGAAAAAACTGCGACAAGTGGTTTTGGCAGTCCTCTTGTGATGTCAACCTGACACTGCCTAAAGAATTCTGCAGCGACCGAAACAGGTGGAAATCTGAAGGTGCAAGGTCAGGACTATACGGCGGATGCATTAACACCTCCCAGCCAAACTCCCGTAATTTTTTCTGAGTGGCTAAAGATGTGTGAGGTCTAGCGTTATCATGGTGAAAAACCACACCCCTTCTGTTGATTAATTCCGGCCGCTTTCTCTCAACTTCTTGCTTTAATCTCATCAGTTGCTCGCAGTACAGTTCAGAATTGATGGTCCTGCCTGGCGGTAACAGCTCATAATGAATAATGCCCTTCCAATCCCACCACACACACAGCATCACCTTGTTGCGAGTTAACCCGGGTTTCGCCACAGTCTGTGAAGCCTGGCCGGCCTTTGACCACGATCTTTTTCGCACGTTCTTGTCGTACGTGATCCACTTTTCATCACCAGTTATCAGCTTCTTCAAAAATGGTTCGGTTTCATTACGTCGTAATAAAGAATCACAAATGAGTACACGGTTCATTAGGTTTCTTTCAGTGAGCTCATGAGGCACCCAAATATCGAGCTTTTTTGTGTACCCAGCTTTTTTCAAATGCGCCAAAACCGTTTTGTGGTCAATCCCCAGTTCTTCAGCTACATCGTAACTACTAATATGCCGATCTTGCTCCACTTTTTCAAAAATGGCAACAATTTTGTCCGTAACAGGGCGACCAGAGCAACGTGCATCTTTGATATCAAAATTTCCGGATTGAAAACGGTTAAACCAAATTTGCGCTACTCTCACAGATACTGCATTAGGTCCATAAACATCACAAATTTTTTTCGCGGCTTGTGTTGCATTTTTACCTTTTTTGTAATAAAATTTTAAAATGTATCGAAATTCTTCATAAGAATCACTCATTTTAACAATAAGAAAAACAAATGAAAATCTCAAATTTACCTAATTTGAATTTGGAATTGTCTTCTGTAAAATTAAAACTTTTTAATGATACCAAAATCAGCCAGATACAATTGGTATAGCCCAAGATATTTTATGACAAGTTCATACATACTATAATGCGAAAAGACTTTTTCCCCAACCTATTATATTCAGAAATATTGAGGCACCAAAGAATATATATTACTAAGGCATTACAACTTGGTAAATGTAAAAATATATATTATTCTTAGTGTAGTTTACTAATTTAATACATTTTAAAAGTCCGAAAAAAATGTTTTTTTGCGAAATTGGTATCTAAATAAAACCTACATCATTAGTTTACTTACATCATAATTCATATATAAAAACATTCATTATGGTAAGTATGAACTTAAACGCACAAATATCGGAGATATTAACAAATATGTTCCTGCGGCGTATATAGGTACTTAATAAGTACTTCATACCTATTTCATATAATTTAACCCTTATCCGCCGACCGCCATACATGCTGCGTTCTGTACAGGAATGGCCAACATCATCCACCATACAGTCCTGACCTGGGGCCCTGCGACTTTCATTTATTCCCAAGAACTAAAGATAAAATTCGAGGTATTCGCTTTACGAGCCCTGAAGATGCGGTGAAAGCGTACGAAAATGCCATTAAAGAGAATGGCTCCACTGCTTTTCTGAGTGGTTCCATCGAATGCGACGATGTGTCTAGAGGAACAGAGATTACTTCGAAAAACAATAAAAGTACTGGCAACTTTCTACATTAAGCCGTTTTTCATTTTCTAAACATTTTCAGTGTTACCTAGGTACTTCATACTCTACTTCTGAATACACTTTAACCCAAGAGTGACGTCATTTCTAACCCGACTTTTGTAGAGACTTGCGAAATTTTGTATGCAAATCGCTGTACCCTTGAAAATATTGATCTTTGTTATACGGTTTCTTCTGAGAAGTTACGCATATTAATGAGTACTTTTCATTTATGCGATAAAAAGTATCAATCCGCTTGCCTATTGTATGGGACGGCGACAGTGATGACATGCATCACGTCACTGACTGACTTCGAAAGGTTACCTTTAATGGCATCTACAGACACACGAATTTGGTACGGAGTACAGCGTATCTGGTACGCTCCGTACCAAATCCGAGCATGTGTAGGGCAGTCCGGCGAACATAAGAAGAAGGCGAAGAGTTTGCCGCTGTCCGCATCGGATTTGGTCCGCTCCGTACCATATCCGTGCGTGTGTAGAGCAGTCCGGCGGTTAGGCCGTACAACGGTGTCAGTGTTGCCAACTTAGGGATTTACCCCCCAAAATTAGGGAAAATATCTACGGGGGTTTACTAGGGGACAGGATGTTTAGAGTTTACTCCTTATGAATCAATTTGTATGTAATAATAAAAATTATTTTAACGTGTATATTAGCCAGGGATATGAAAATGTATTGGGAGTGAAATCAGATTAAGACAAGCTAGTTTTATGTTATTCACGCGTAAGTCTTTATGTTAAACACATAATCTTTCTTTCTTGCTTATTATCACTTAGACCTGTCAATGGTATAAGTAATCAGGGGTAAAATTTGGGGAGAAATATTTTTGAGAGTTGGTATTACTGCCCGTTATCAATGAATTTCGGTAATCATCGTCGTCGTTGAAAAACTGCAGTGTAAATAGAACTCTGTGAACAGAGCATAATAGATCACACGAGTGTAGCGACACCGGATTCGGTCTGCGGATATGGTCCGCTGTACGCTCCGTTCCAAATTCGTGTGTCTGTAGATAAGCATAACTATGAATCGACATCAACGATTTAACTTCTAATGCCAATATATTTTGCTTTTCAGTTTCAGCGCCGATGGGCGTGACGGGAACCTCGACCTGTCGGTATGTGATATTGACGATTCAATTAAACGCTCTGACATAAATATTAAATACTAGCTGATGCCCGCAACTTCGTTTGCGCAGAACTAACGGAAGCGGAACCATATTTGTTTAAACTTAACCCTAAAATAAACGTAGCCTATGTTAGACCTTATAATATCAGCTATCTGCTAGTGAAAGTCCCGTGAAAATCGGTCGAGCCGTTTCAGAGATTAGCCGGAACAAACAGACAGATAGACCGACAGACAGACAGACGGACAGACAAAAATTTAAAAAATTGGTAAGATTTTATTGTAAGTACCGAATATACTTTCAGATGCATTATGTGAAAAGCTGTTAATTTGAAGTTACAAACAGACACTTCAATTCTATTTATCTGTATGTATTTATAGTTTGCCATGAATGACGCTTTTTCTCACGTTCAGTGTAATAAATTATTATTATTTAGTATTTTAGTCAACGATAAGGAGTACTTAATCAATATAACTTAGAGATACAGTTATCTCTATCTATAATTATATTTAAATTAAAGTCCCGCCGCGTCAGTCTGCCTGTCTATTCGTATCTAAAAACTACTAAACGGATTATAGATCTACAAAAATTCGCAATAGCTACCTAGTATACTCATTCTAAGTTTAAAAAATGGTCACAAATAAAATACAGTTTAAAAAGTACGCACGAGATTTTTTTATTTTTACATTAAAATTGAATAAATCTATCTATCTATCTAAAATTGAAAGAATATTTTTTACTTTTTAGTTATTTTAACCTGCATTTTTATTCTCAGCGAACCCTTTCATTTGATACACATACTAGGTATAGGCATGTATAGGAAAGCATAAAAAACTTCAAAAGACCGCCATATCGGATTAAGAGTGATGTCAGAATATTTTTCTAATTATTATTCTCGGCAAGCCCTTTCATTTGATACCCATATCGTAGAAGTGAATTAAAAATAACTATTCCACCATCTTGGATAGTCCGCCATATTGGATTTAGATTGACGTGACACAGCTCGTGTATTGTCATCCAAACTAAACGTGTGTACAAAATTTCAGCTCAATCGGTTGAAGATAATATCCAAAATTGAGTAGCAAGATTCCACCCGAACTAACATACATTGCAAGTTAAATAAAAGCTTTTAAAAATAATTTCAAGCGGCGCCATGGATGCAGGACGACCGATGGGACTCGCCTGCGCCCATATTACGAGTGCATCAGACATTTATAAAAATATATTCTCGTAGCATAAAATTTATAACTATGACTACCATACCTGTATTTTAATAATTGTCCCACACATATTTCCAGTGAAGATCAATGGCAGTGCCACGATGGTTCATGTATTTTTTCAAAAGAAAAGTGTGACAATTTTGAAAACTGTGACGATGGAAGCGATGAGTCATCCACTGAATGCCGCGAAAATGCGTAAGTAGATATGCAGTAAAGTTTTGGTTTTAAGCTTGTTCTCCAAATTTCTAATACAAAAAACCGGAATGTCACTTTTCAGAATATCTCTCAGCTCTGGCAATTGTGTGTTACCACCGTATCCCGAGTACGGCACATACACGATGCAGGACAACACTAACGCCAGGCCAGGACAGAGATTTTCGACAGCCCTACTGAACTACACGTGCGCCAACGGGTATGGGTTTCTCGATCAAACAAATCAGATACTTTGCTACAACGGCACTTGGTCTGGTTCCTCTCCAACGTGTATCCGTAAGTATTGTTTGTAATTTCAGTACACATATTAGGTATTAAGGGAAACTAATATAAACATTTCTCAGTATCGCTAACAATATCGTCACAGTACAATTCCTTCTCTTTGTTTTGACCGTTAGTCGCTACCACCAAGAGAAGTGATGCTCACACTTTTCTAGTCAAGGGCGACACTGAACGATGTGAAGTTCCAGGATGGGACTATTCGAGTGTATAACTGTCATAATGACATTGACATTTGGCTAGACACTAATTGTGTATTCTATTTTCAGCTCTTTTGTATTAGCGCAGAGTTCTATTTCCAAAGCTCTGAATATTCCCCGTCCTTTCGGATTCCAGATCATAATATAGTCCCAGCCTCAGATATAAGGTCTATGTCCGCAACGTGAATTACGAAAAAGATTTTAGTTCATGTAAAATTCATGATCGGGGTACATTATATTATAACAAATAACCAATTGTAGCGTGAAAACTCTTTCCAGGTTTGTGCCGTCTTAATCAGCACCCGAGTGTGGAGTACCGGTGCCGCGTACCCGAACTAGACGGCTACTACCGACAGTGCAAACCTCAGGAACCGCTGGGCACCGTGGTCCATCCCATCTGCCGGGCGCCGCTCTACTACTACTCTGGCGTTCTCCCAACAATGCGATGTCAGGAGGATGGGTGGGATAATTACCCAGTCTGCTTGCCAGGTAGGTATGCCTTAAGCTACTTTAGACTACTCCGACGTTCTCCCAACAATGCAATGTCTGGTGGATGGGTGGGATAATTACCCAGTCTGCTTGCCAGGTAGGTTTGCCTTAAGCTACTTTAGACTACTCCGACGTTCTCCCAACAATGCAATGTCTGGTGGATGGGTGGGATAATTACCCAGTCTGCTTGCCAGGTAGGCTAGCATTAAGCTACTTTAGAATACTCTGGCGTACTCCCAACAATGTGATGTCAGGAGGATGGGTGGAATAATTACCCAGTCTGCTTGCCGAGTAGGTTTGCCTCAAGCTACTTAAGACTACTCTGACGTTCTCCCAACAATGTAATATCTGGAGGATAGGTGGGATAATTACCCAGTCTTCTTGCCAGGTAGGTTTGCCTCAAGCTACTTAAGACTACTCTGACGTTCTCCCAACAATGTAATATCTGAAGGATAGGTGGCATAATTACCCAGTCTGTTTGCCAGGTAGGTTTGCCTCAAGCTACTTAAGACTACTCTGACGTTCTCCCAACAATGTAATATCTGGAGGATAGGTGGGATAATTACCCAGTCTTCTTGCCAGGTAGGTTTGCCTCAAGCTACTTAAGACTACTCTGACGTTCTCCCAACAATGTAATATCTGAAGGATAGGTGGCATAATTACCCAGTCTGTTTGCCAGGTAGGTTTGCCTCAAGCTACTTAAGACTACTCTGACGTTCTCCCAACAATGTAATATCTGAAGGATAGGTGGGATAATTACCCAGTCTGTTTGCCAGGTAGGTTTGCCTCAAGCTACTTAAGACTACTCTGACGTTCTCCCAACAATGTAATATCTGGAGGATAGGTGGGATAATTACCCAGTCTGCTTGCCAGGTAGGTTTGCCTCAAGCTACTTAAGACTACTCTGACGTTCTCCCAACAATGTAATATCTGGAGGATAGGTGGGATAATTACCCAGTCTTCTTGCCAGGTAGGTTTGCCTTTAGTAAAAATTTGCTTAAAAATTCAAGAAAGTGTTGTAACTAATAATCATGTCCACACGTTATGTTTTGCCCCCTTACTAATTAAAATAAGTATTTACACATAGGATAAGCTATATTATGTTTTGTTCTTGTCTGATACGTCAGAAAATTAGCTTGACGGATAAGGACAAAACATAGTATAGCTTTATGCATTGTGTAAATATTTTGATTAGTAAGAGGGTTAGTGTATTGGTTCTAGAATGTGGCAGACTAACGCCTGCTGGGAAGCAGCTGATAGTAGGCATAGGCGGGCGAGAAGCAATAAGAGGGGAGGTACCGTGGCACGCTGGAATATACCGGAATATATCAAACGACTACTCGCACATTTGTGGCGGCTCCATCGTCAGCACAACAGTTGTCATCTCAGGTAAAAAGTAGATTCAAAATCCCACTTGGAAATACCTACTATGTACAAATTATCACAACATAGTAAGACAAACACAGGCCCAAAATATTATTGATACAAATTTTATTATTTAAGCTGCACATTGTTTTTGGAATGATGTACAAAAGAAACTGCCGGCGTCGCTTTTCGCCGTGGCGGTTGGCAAGCTGTACCGGGACTGGGACCATGCGAATGACACTGACGCCCAAAAATTGGAGGTAAAAATTTTGACTAAAAAGATGGGTTCCACTCCGGGAGTGCCGGCAGAAGTAAAAACTTGAAAAAAAAAGTTTCGTGGGGGGACGATTAAAGGTAGTTGTAAAGGTTAAGGTCAAAGGTCACTGTAAAGGTCAAATGTCAATGCTATGGGGATGGTTAGAGTCAAAGGTCAAGGTCAAAGGTCAATGTGTTGGCAAGGTTGGGGTCAAAAGTCAATCCGAACTAAAATAGTTACATGCTCGCGTAAACTAAGACAGCACACATTTGCAAGTTGAATCTTACTCATTTTCGATCAGGGCACGTGACCTGTCGCGCGAGTTTAATAGTTTTTATCCATCCCAAGAAAAGTGCTCAGCGCCGCTAAAGAAGTGTTTACTTCAAAAAAACTCTTGTATTACTATTTCCTCTCAGGGCAAATTTTTTCTAAGGGCACTTTAAAATCGCTATTCTAAATAAGTCAAACATTTCAAACGTGGACTCAACGTAATTCTCAAACAGAGGGGTGTTTTAAAATTGAAGTGTCTGTCCAGTCTCCGTAGTTCCCTACTCCGGCGCCTCGCTGTCGCAGCTCCCAAACGTTGCAAACGGATAAATCGATTTCGATGTAGTTTTCTGTTGTTGGAAAGCTGACGTAATTGCTAACTGCTTGACAATTTTTACTTGAATTTTTTTAATATTGTTCTTGTAATTTAATCTTGTAGATAAAATACATTGTGACCCCGTCGAGGTTTCGTGGATCAGCGACCAACTTCCAGGACGACATAGCGCTGGTGATCCTCCAAACGCCAATCCGGTACGAGGTGTTCGTGCGGCCGGTGTGCTTGGACTTTGACCACGACCTGGAGCGTCGGCAACTGACCGTCGGAAAAATGGCAAAGGTGAGAAAAATACAATATATTATTATGATATTAATTATTATCAATCTGGTATAAAATGGAGTCGGTTAAAAAGAAAATTAATTTCAGGTCGCCGGTTGGGGTTTAACAGCAGCGAATGGTGATTTCGCCCCTCTTCTTCAGGTCGTCAATTTACCGTACGTGGACATCGACAAATGTCTTGATCAGGTGCCACTGGACTTCAGAGAACTGGTCACGAGCGACAAGTTTTGTGCAGGATACACGAATGGTAAGTAAAGCAACACCTTCTGATAATATTAAAGAGTACAAAAAACTGGCCAGGTGCGTATCAGGTCATGCATAGAAAAGTGTTCCGTAGTCAACTCATCATTTCGTTACTTTGGTATGAAGTTTTCCAAGTAATTTTACAAGTTACGCCTTTTTATCTTCTGAACCAACACAGTTATTAAGCCGTTATTTTTCCTTCAAAGTTCATGACATGGATGAATACTTTTTTCAGATTTTTCGAGCCAGCCGTTTAACTTTTAGGGGGAGGGGGCATATATGGGGGTTATTTTAACAAAAAGCGGCCAAGTGCGAGTCGGACTCGCGCATGTAGAGTTCCGTACCATTATATCAATATTTTGCATGTTTACTTATTATTTCGTTATTTCTGTACGAACTTTTCCACGTAAGCGCATTTTACAAGTTAGACCTCTATAATACTCCTAAACTAACAAAGCTTTCTAAGCTGTTATAGTTCTTCTTCAAAGTTTATCACATGGTCATACTTACCATCATTAATTTTTTCAGAGTTTTCGAGCCAGTCGTTTAGCTTCTAGAGAAGGAACGCCTATTTTAACAATTTTAACAAAAAATTAGCTTTAAAGTTGAATATCTTACAAACGGATACCTAAATCAAAAAATCGTCTTAGCAATCACTAACACCTATCTAATAGTACACCATAATGTGTCTACACCATAGTGTGGCGCCCACACTATCTAAATACATCAGTGGCGAGGGGTTCCTATAACACCATTCCTATCGGCTTCCCTTACCGCTTACCTTTTGACGACCCTCATTCAAATCCCTACCTATTATACAGGCTACGGCTTCCCTATGAAGGAGAACCAGCCTTCGGCTTCCCTATTAAGGAGAACCAGCCTTCGCCACTGAAATACATACATACATACATATAATCACGCCTTTTTCCCGTAGGGGTAGGCAGAGTCGCAGAGACCGCCTCTTTCCCGTAGGGGTAGGCAGAGACCACTTCTTTCCACTTGCTACGATCCTTACATACTTGTTTCGCTTCGTCCACTTTCATTCTTATCATCCATTCCTCCTCTTACATGTAACGTAGCGAAGCGGCTCTCCATGGGCCACTTTTCGCCTCTGCGAGAAACGAGACGTGATGGGTGGCGAACCACATCGCCGCCATTTTGGATAATTATTATTTTTATGATTATCCATTGCGTTCCCACGGATTGGTGGAGAGGGTAGGAATAGGGAAAGGGAAGGATAGGTGGTGTGGAAAGGAAGATTGGTAAAGTGTGAAATACGAAATATAGCATATTACCGCCCAGGAGGGCAAGGGATAGGACAGTAATAGCTAGGGAAGCCGGGGCCGCATACCCGTATACTATACCACAACTACCGGACAGGTAAGTTGGGATGAGTATTCCATGAAAAAATCTCCAATTTAAGTGTAGGGGAGGTACTCCAAAAATATATTTGTTGTGATATTATTTCAGCACTTTGTCAACGTGGTAAATACACATTCTATGCAAAGTTTCATCTTTCTAGCACAAACTGTTTGTACGGTAAGCCGAAGACGGAAGGACATGAAAACAATATAAGGATTCAACGTGAACTACGAAACCCTCGCGATGTGGCGTAATTGATTTTTGTGGAGATAATAGATATAATATGTAGCCTAAAGTTTCTGCAACACCAAACTATATGCTTTACTTTTCTTATCATTCCTATTTAATTTGCCTCTCACTATGGTATGGGATTATTTTCGACCCACGCAGTTTTTTTTCCGAGGTCAATATTGACATAATATTATATTAAATAAGATCCTTAAAAATCAATTTCATTGAAATAGCTAGTTAAAAAGATACTGAAAGTAGTTTGCAAATTCAGGATGTCGGTAAACGTATGTAGATATCGAAACCGAAAAAAAAATGATAAGTTACACGATGAAGCCGCGCTCCGCGACGGATTCCAAGATCTGCTCACAGAAGAACTTTTCTTTTCAGGCACGGCTTTGTGTCAGGGCGACAGCGGAGGTGGTCTGGCGTTCCCAGAGTCGGACAAAGGCGTGGAGAGGTATTACCTCCGCGGGATCGTCTCCACGGCTCCGCGGAACAATGACAAGTGTAACCAGTTTACTATCACAACGTTTACACAAGTAACTAAGCACGTGTACTTCATTAAAGATTATTTGTGATCTAAATTAGATTTTTTTACTTAGCCTCCTTCTTAGCTTTTAGTCCGGCCTCTGGCCTTACAGACTGGATCTGACGTCCTTAAAAGATTCATAAGGAAAAAAAAATGTTTTAAATACTTCCGGATTGTGTCGCGATGCACTTTTCTTTTTCCCGACGTTTCGGCTAACATAATCCGTAATTAGTGTTTAAAATAACCGTATTAAATCCTGTACGTTATTCGAATGTTATTATTTGAGATAGGTTGTTCCTTTCCCAGCCGGTCGACGTCTAAGTTGATCCTAAATCCACCAGGCGAAGGTTGTGACTTTTGCCACAGGCTAGTTTAGGATATTCTGTGTCCTTTGTGCTGTCATCTGTCACAACCTCTTGTCATTGGTGTCACTTTTCCCTCCGGAAACGACGCTAAATAAATTTCAGAGTGTTTTATGCAAGGAATTTGTAAGTATTATATACAACATACTTACAAATTCCTTGGTTTTATGTGAATAAAAAACTGTGTAAATATTGAAAAATACGCGTAAGTGACTTTATCTAATTAAATTACAAGCTGTTAATTCAAAAACGTTCAGTCGTTCGAAATATTTCAGCTATTACAAAAGTTATATTTGTTGTTGTAAATGGCGCACTTCTTTTGTGAAAAACGTGTTTCACAAGCTTAACGCAATATTAGCTTTTTAATGAGTACCTATTTGATTTTGCATTCAGCAAATAGTGAATCTAGTGTATGAAAATATAGCTTGCATAGCCCTTTACAAATATAAATAAAGTACTAACGTTTGTGTAGTTTTATAAGTAGGTACATGAAATAACAAATAAACTTAAATAACTATCAAGCGCATGGCTAATGCCTTATAAATAATATACTAATCATCTTAATCCTTAGACATAAGTTCTTTATTTATTTAGCTGGACTAACATTTTATTTCCATAGCATGAACAAGACAAGTAAGGATGGAGCAAGCTCGAGTTCATCTAGTAAAGATGGAACCAGCTCAAGTTCATCTGACTCCTCGCTGGCCAAAAAGCGTAGCCGCAGACGCAGACGTCACCACCAATTTAATAAAGAGGAGTCCGAGTTAGCCATTATGCGGAATCAAATTGAGGAGTTACGGCAACAAGTATATACCTCACAAAATCCATATTATAATGTAGATGAGGATGTGTTGGATTTGGGCTTCCAAGAACCTGAAACCTCACCGATTCAACAGCCCCCTACTTCTGGGGTGGCGCTTAGTTTTGAATTAACAACTAAATTAAAGGAACCCGCAGTTCCCAAAACTAGTGATGAATTATTAAAACAGTTAATCCAAGCACAACACTTTGGCGAGAAGGAATGGGCAGAGGTCCGATATTCCGAAGCTCAGAAAAAATATAACCATGCACCGGGTTTTACAGAACTAGAGGCAAACGAAGAGGTGAAAACCTATGATTCCCTCCGCCATCTCTCATATAATGACAAAACCTTTGCCGCACTAACTTCATGCGTGCTTAAGCAAAATGAAGCGCTCAGGAGCTGCCTACATGAATTCTCGCAATGGGCAGAGACGAGCAGTGAGGTATCTAGGGATTCTGTACAGGCTAAAATAAAGGAGGTTTTTGCATCTGGTGAATATTTGAAAGTTTCATCAGACCTTTTGCAAATAGTATGTGGCCACCGCTCTGAGGCGATCGAAATGAGGAGAGATGCAATATTGAAAAATATAAGAGATCCACTTATTAAGACCATGTTAAAGAAAATACCACCAACCTCGGAGTATTTGTTTGATCCAAATCCTTTTGTTTCGGTATTGGAAAAAAGTGGAGGGGTTAGAAAAGTGTTCATGCCCTTGAGCAAAACAGGAAGTTTTCCGGCTTCACTAGCCACATTTTACCGACCAGCACAACTCCCCTCGCAGGGGATGACCTATGGTCGAGGACCCTCGCAGGGCCCTATCCACAATGTACCATCACGCTCTCTTCAACCGTGGCAGAGTTTTAAAGAAAACCGTCCACCACAAGGGCAGAATGAGGTAGACCGTCGCATGGGATACGCGACGAAAAATACATTTCGCCATCGAGGAGGTGCACAAAACAGTAAACCGCAAGAATTCAATTGTGGTACCCGCAAACGTGCGGCACCCACATCCACCTGGTAAAAGAATGCGGAAATATTGACTGTCACAAGTTCAGAGCGGGACAGTTAGCGGGGTACTTGGAGCAGTGGAGACTACTGGGAGCTCCACACAGTCTACTTCAATTAATAAATGGGTACCGCATACCATTCTGTCAAAGACCACCTCTAGTGTTACCAAAATTAAAAGAAAAGACTTACAGCACAGTGGAGACCGTAGCAATGGCAGCTACAATATCCCAAATGTTAGAGCAAGGGGTATTAGAGGAAGCTCACCCCACTCCAAGCTTTATATCAACCATGTTCCTAGTACCCAAAAGCGACGGCCAGGACCGTCCTATTTTCAACTTGAAGGCTCTGAACAAATATGTAAGTACAAGCAAGTTTGGACTGATAAGCCAGTATCGAATTTCCGACTTCCTACAACCGGGAGATTGGATGTGCAAAATCGACCTCTCGCAGGCTTACTTCCATTTGCCCGTGGCCAAAAGCCACAGACGATTCCTTCGCCTACTATTCAAAGGAAGACTGCTACAAATGACTTGCCTGCCGTTCGGCCTCAGCTCGGCGCCGAAAGCCTTTGCCTCACTGACAAACTGGATTACACGAACTCTAAGGGATCAAGGGTTGCGCATTGCAGTATATCTGGACGACTTCCTCATAGTACATCAAGACGAGGAAGTCCTGAAAATACATGTAAAATTAGTAATAGAGAGACTGCAATATCTAGGCTGGAATATCAATTTCGAGAAGTCCCTGATTTCACCCCAGAAACACCTCACATATTTGGGTATTCAATGGAATCCCTGGTCCAACGAGAAATACTTACCCCAAGAAAAAGTTATGACCCTTACCACAAAAGTCTCGACCACGCTAAGAAAGAGGAAGTCCACCTTGAAAGAACTGCAAAGTCTCGTAGGCCTCCTGAGTTTCGCGAGCTTTGTAGTGCCCAGGGGAAGATTGCACTTTCGAGCCCTGTTACAGTTCCTGAACGATATCACCAAGATTCCGACTTCGAAAAGTCATCTTTTACCGGATGTAGCAATACAAGAGTTGAGGTGGTGGCTTCGAAATTGCGAACTGTCCTCTCCAATTCACGTGGCACCCCCGACACATTTTCTAGTCACGGACGCGTCCGACCTAGCTTGGGGTGCACATTTAGACAATTTCCCTCTGTCGGGAACCTGGTCAAAAGAAGAGCAGAAGGCGCACTGCAACCTAAAAGAAATGCTCGCAGTATTGAAGGTCCTGCAGTCCTACGGTCAATACCTAAGTCGGTCTACTGTATTAGTCCAGTGCGACAACCGCACGGTCATAGCTCATCTGAGAAACGAGGGGGGCACAAGATCAACAACAATGATGAACCTGACAAGGGAAATATTTCACATGTTGAGCCAATATCAGATAAATCTCAAAGCACATTACCTGCCCGGCAAATACAATATTCACGCAGATCACCTTTCACGCCATCGCCTACCACCAGAATGGCATCTTCTACCGAGCGGAATGCAGCTAGTGTTCAAAAAGTTTGGAGTCCCAGTAATAGATCTCTTTGCGTCGAGCACCGCACACACGGTGATAAACTACGTATCACGGGACTTGACAGATACACAGGCCGTGTTTCACGACGCATTCTCAAGGACTTGGAATTATCAGCTAGCGTGGGTCTTTCCTCCACCTTACCTGATTCCCAAAGTGCTACTTCACCTCAACAAAGCGTGTGGAACCTACCTCCTAGCAGTCCCTCGATGGGAGCAGGTATTTTGGCGTCCAGATCTGAAAGCGAGGGCACTGGCAGCCCCATTCACTATCAACAACCTCAGCCAGTGCTTAGTGGACACAGGGACCGGACTGCCGCCACCGAACGTTCGAGAAATGACGCTGGAAATATGGAAATGTGGGGGTGGTCTGGGAACTTAACTGACTGGAATAAAGATCAAGTTCAGTTGTTACAGTCAGCTTGGCGACATTCAACATGGAAGACATATAGAGTCGCTTGGAAAAGATGGCTCAGTTGGACACAAAGGCACTCGGTTGACCCGCAAAAGCCGAGTGGGTCCAGTCTAGCTAGGTTTCTGGCGGACCTACACATAAAAGAAGGACTATCCTACAACACTATTATGTTACATAAATCAGTGGTATCTACATTATGTAACACTGAAGAGACTAGTAGACTTAGCTCACATACATTAGTCCATCATATACTTAAGTCGATTTCCTTAAGAAAACCGCCTACAAGAAAACCGCCTGTTTGGAATATAGATGTTTTGGTATCATACATGGGCAGTGTAAACATAGATGTTAATAATTCTTTTCAAGTTTGTAGACATACAGCATCATTACTTTTACTGTGTTCAGGTAGAAGAATACATGACCTAACATTATTAGCAGTGGACCAAGAACATTTTATAGAAGATAGCAAAGACATAATTTTTTGGCCTGTATTTGGTTCAAAAACAGACAACAGTTCTCACAGACAATCAGGCTGGAGACTGTTGTCTAACCCGGCCAACTCCAACCTTGACCCCGTACTGTGGGTTAAACGAGCAATAGAGGTAGTTGATTTTAGACGGAACAAAGCCAGTTGTAAAAATTTATTTGTTAGCCTCAGAGGCCAGGCTAAACCTGCAAGTCGTACTGTAATTGCAGGATGGGTAAAAATACTGTTATTAGAAGCTGGCATAATAGCTACGCCAGGAAGTTTCAGATCTGCGGTAGCTTCAAAAAACTGGACCGATCATTTCCCATTAGATGAAATAATGGCTAGGGGAAACTGGAAGTCAGAAAATACTTTTGCTCGTTATTATAAGCGTCAAGTTATGCCAGTTTCTACCTCAAACAGTATAACAAGGATGTTTGAACCTGTTGATTAATGAGAGACTTAATAATTTTATTTTTATAATATGTTTTATTTTCTATATCAGACAGACGCTAATATTATGTTTTATGCTTGTTATCAGATTATATCGGCATATTGTGTTCCAGTCTGAGCTCAGATATCAATGTTATGTTCCATTTTGAGCTTAGATATTAATGTTCTATTTTATTATTGAGTTGACTGTTTCTGTTGCAAAATTTTAATTAAAATCTTTATTATAACTTTTCTTACTTCATGTTTCATCTTACCATATTATATAGATCACATTGGTGTCACCCACCAGGCGATAACAAACACGTCTCAAATAATAACATTCGAATAACGTACAGGATTTAATAGCAGCGTTTTACCCTGAAATAAAACGCTTATTAAATACTTACCTTATTCGAATGTTATATATAATTTCTGCCTGGTGCTTTTCGACAAATGAAAATGACAAGAGGTTGTGACAGATGACAGCACAAAGGACACAGAGTATCCTAAACTAGCCTGTGGCAAAAGTCACAACCTTCGCCTGGTGGATTTAGGATCAACTTAGACGTCGACCGGCTGGGAAAGGAACAACCTATCTCAAATAATAACATTCGAATAAGGTAAGTATTTAATAAGCGTTTTATTTCAGGGTAAAACGCTGCTATTATACGCGTAAACGTAAGAAATTAATAAGATTCCTTATGAAGTTAGGCCAAGTTTCCTTACAAAACGCATGTTTCACACGCAGGATGATTTTTTATGGATTTCGATCTGCATTCTGTTAATTCTGTAAATCCAGCAAAGATACAGTGGCGATCTAGCCCGAAGCCTCGTCAGCAGCGAGGCGCTGCGCTTCCTAAATATAGCATTTTTGCTTAGCAGTCGTCTACTTGCACCTCAGCCAGCCTGCCTGACGGACTCACTCAGTCACTACAAAACCTTGGCAACCCCGGTAGTTTTTCAATTTTATTAGAGAGCATAATGTGACTCAGTCGCGCACAATGCCGAATTGAGCTGATGCTTAATTAGAACGTGAATTAGTTTTCAAATGCACCAGCATTCCAGTTTTCAAATGAGTGCGCTAAGTTCAATGTAACCTAACCGAACTAATAAATTAACCTAACACTGAATTAACTTAACTTTCCTCCTTACTTATATTTATTTTTAACAGAGTTATTTTTATTATTTCCTAAAAACTACGACGAAACGAAAGCTTTAATTTTTTTTTTTTTTTTCAAATAAACAATATGTTTATCCAATAACGATATTAATTAAATAAAATTTCGATCTATGCCAACTTAAATAAAAACACTTGAAAAATTATGCCACTGATATATATATTGCTTGCACGCATACTTGCATTAAGAGTTAATACAACAACGCATTCAGGGTGCTGATGGACGTGGTTTTCCAATTAGAGCACTAAAGCGCATTATGCGGCACAATGTTCAACGTTGAATGTTTCAACTACAGCAACGATTTGCACAATCGAGCACTCTCAAAAGTAGTGCTTTCGCGTAGACCTACATAAATACCTACGCATAAAAAAATCGCGTAACATACGCGAAAGCACTACTTTTGCTGTAGTTGAAACATTCAACGTTGAGCATTGTGCCGCATAATGCGCTTTAGTGCTCTAATTGGAAAACCACGCCCATCAGCACCCTGAATGCGTTGTTGTATAGAACTCTTAATGCATTGTATATGTTACCGGCCAAACCCGATTTCAGGACAAACTAGTTTTGCCTAGGCTAAACTAGTTCTTCCTATACGCGATAGGATTAACTAGTATAGCCTAGTCCAAACTAATTTGTTCTAAGTCCGATAGGACAAACCAGTTTAGCCTAGGCCAAACTAGTTGATCCTGATATTAATACGCACACTCTAGGACAAAATATAACTATAGGAATATCGTTAAGCTACGAAACATTCAGTTAGATCAGGCCAAGGTTCGTGGGATGCAGCTGCATCAAAAACTGTTCCACAATTTCCACAAATAGATGCAAGTGCAAGAAGGCAATGATAGAGTATCATTCTAAGTACTACCAAAGCACACCATGTAAAAATAAATAACAATTTTAATAATTGAGATTTATGATTATTGCTAAGGGGCCGTCCATTAATCACGTGATGTTTTTAACAACTTTTTAGACCTCTCCCCTCCCCCTGGTGATACGTGGTGAGGTTTTATACTACCCCCCCTCCCCCACCTAAGATCACGTGTATTTTTTTGTACATGGTAAGCAGGTCATGTCTGAAGAAAAACTTTAACTTAAAAAACAATTTAATCGAATAATTTATGCAATTAAAAACTATACGAGTCATTTGTCTTGTAAATATTTAAACAACACTACGAATCTACAACCAATAATAATTTCGGTATGCATAGACTAGATTCAAAAATTAATACACGTGATGTCTCCTTATACCCCCTCCTTCCCTTGGTGATACATGGTGTTTTTTTTTCGGACCCCCCCTCCCCCTTTAGGCATCACGTGATTAATGGACAACTCCTAACCTGACCTAACCAATAAATATCCATAGCTTTTAACGACGAATCATTATCGTTTTAATAAAAATGATTATTTTTCCAATTACGGAGTAATTTATTCAGTTTATATAATTATTTATTTGATGATGACGTCATGGGATACTGATCCCAACTTACCTGTCCGGTAGTTATGGTATAGTATACGGGTATTATACGACCCCGGCTTCTCTAGCTATTACTGTTCTATCCCGTGCCCTCCTGGGCGGTAATATCCTACATTCCTATTTCCCACTCTAACTTACCAATCTTCCTTTTCACACCACCTATCCTCTCCTATCCCTATTCCTACCCTCTCCGCCAATCCGTGGGAACGCAATGGATAATCAAAAAAATAATTTAATTGTCCAAAATGGCGGCGATGCGGTATGCCACCCATCACGTCTCGTTCTCGCGGAGGCGGAAAGTGGCCCATGGAAAGCCGCTTCGCCACGTTGAATGTAAGAGGATGAATGGTCTCTGCCTACCCCTATGGGAAAGAGGCGTGATTATATGTATGTATGTATGTATATATTTATTTAGACTTTTTAGATATACCTACCATAATGTTTAAACTAGGCCGTACAAGTTTATCCTGGAGTGTGCGTATTAATATTAGGATCAAGTAGTTTGGCCTAGGCTAAACTGGTTTGTCCTATCGGACTTAGGACAAATTAGTTTGGACTAGGCTATACTAGTTAATCCTATCGCGTATAGGAAGAACTAGTTTAGCCTAGGCAAAACTAGTTTCTCCTGAAATCGGGTTTGGCCGGTAACATATACATGAAGTCTTTAGGCAGATAACAATGACCCACACACAGGTATAGGAACAGCGAGAACACGGTAGGTACACCCCGGCGTGCTGCAGGGCCTGCAGGTGCTCGATGCTAAGGCCATCGTAGTGGCCTTCCTCTGGTCATGGATTTTATGATAGATGCAACTTGTCTAGCTGTAAATCTTATACTTAGGTTCTTAGAATGACTTTAATTGGCATCAGGCGCCTGCAGCGCCGCGCCGTTGACAGCGGCGACTCAATTTATAAATAGCGGCTAAAGGAATCGGCTATCTCCTTTGAAGTTTAAACCATGGCCACAGAATAAATAGCTAATACGTATAACGCGTTTCAAACGAGAATAGGAACGTCAATAACCTTTTTCTGTCAAATATTACTTAAAAAGTGCGATTTTCAGAAAAACCTATTATAGCAGTGTCGTGCGTTGAGCGCTGTCGAACGGTCGCGTTCCGCATTACATTCACGAAGCAAAATTTTTTTTTGCGAGTTGCGCGGCTGATTGTCGCTGCACGTCCAACATGGCGCCAATGGTGGCTAACGAGTTGCTGGCATTCATCCAGCATGCCATCGACACCATGGACGAGGTCAGCATCATGCAGATCTGCAAGTCAACCTTCAGTAGTGAAGAGATTTGTATGGGCAAGCAGCTGCTGTACGAAACGCTCGGCCAGAGCGCGAACATGCCATCACGGAGGAGAGATGGCGGAGAACGAAGCGTGCAGGACATCATCTCCCTGCTGAAGCAGACGGATCCAGACGACGTGCCGGCCTTTGTGGCGAAAGATCTCCACAAGCTGCCGGTGGTTACGATGGACCACGTCGACGTCTCCAGCCTGCTGAAGAACTTCAACAGTATGAAGGCAGAGCTGGACGAGATGCGAGGTAGATTGGATGCATCGGAATCTACCATCCGTGACTTGCGTAGTGAATTATTAGAATTAAAATCTAATAATTCATTAAGTAGGTCACCCGATCATTCAACTACCTTTGTCAACACACGTCGTGGAGGCGCGCGTGCTGACACATCGTTTTACGTGTCAGCGGAATCTGCAGAGTCAGCTACCGCGCCCGCCCCCGCCGCATGCGTTCCCCTCCGAGTTGCGCCGACGCCGAGTCAACCAGCGACTCAGCAGAAAAAATTTGCGAGTGTTGCCGCTCGCCTCGCACCTCCCCCGCGGGCGAAGACAAAGGGGGAGAAAGAAAGCCGTAAGGCTACGGAGAGCCGCAAGGCTAAGCCTCTTCAACCTGGCAAGGACCAGAGCAGGGGGTGCGATGAGGAGGGCTTCATACTGGTGGAGAGGAAAAAGAAGAAGAAGCCCGCCGTCCGCAACCACCGCGGCACCGCACCCTACGAGCCCGAGCTGCGACTGCGGTGTGAAGTACCCGCGACGCCGCTCTATGTCTCCCGCCTGCACTGGTCCATGGAGGTTGAGGATGTCGTAGACTACATCCGTAAAAAGACGTCCCTCGCCTTAAGGGTCGAGCGTCTGGAGTCTCGCCACAAGGTCAACTTCAGTTCCTTTGTGGTGAGAGTACCGACGCATCTAATATCGACCTTCGAGGTGGAGGATTTCTGGCCAGCGGGTGTGGTCTACCGGAGATTCCGGGGGAGACTCCGGAACGAAGCGCGCATCACGTCGCCGCCATCACGTGTGAAAGTGTAGTTTTTAAGTATATAATATGTATGTTAGTCTGTAAGGTATTTATAATATGGGCCTATGCAGCCTGAAATAAAAGTTATTTATTTATTTATTTATTTTATTATAAATATTAATAGTCTTGCATCCAATTTAAATAAAGACGTTAAACAGTAATCAATTATCTAAACATAAATTTAACTATCATAGCAGTCTAAATTCGAAACAATATGGTGCCGACTCGTTCCTATTCTCATTTGAATCGCACTTTGGCTGTCATATACAAGTACCATGGCTGTCACCGATACTCACGGGAAGTATAGTTGGATACTCAAAGACGGGAAGGCTCCAGCGTTTTTTTTTTTTTTTTACTTTACTATCATGGTGTTGTATAATTATATCCATTTTAATTTGTTATTAATTTTTTGGAACAATTTTAATTTTGATTTAAATACCTTACGTGACTTGAACTTAACTTAAACGTACCTATAGATATATCCACTAATAGATTTTCCATGTAGAAGCCACGCTAAAAACCACTGTCTGACCCTTCTGCGAAAATCGCTGACATGCGTTCCATCAAATTACATATATTTTATACCTTTTATTTCTATCACATTTGAATAACTGTTTACGGACTCTTCCGACAATATGTAAATTAAACATTTTATTTAACACTTTATTATATGACTCCTTCATCCTTGGTACATCGATCTCTTATCAGCACAAGATCTAAGGTCTGAAGGAAATAAATAAGCATCGCTATCATAATTAGCGATGGCAACTTGGCTAAATGTTCTGGAGTCCGGCAGTAGTCGGCACCTACATTTCTGCACGGTGTACTGTATCTAGAGAATTTTTACTAGAGAATAGAGATATTTTCGTTCTCCTACCATCATTCCTTGCAGACCCTTCAGGCTCTAAACAGTTTGAACCCAAAAGGCAAAATATATCCGGTCTGTCAACAAAACGTATGAATGAATGGCTGACGGCTGTACATAAAGGAAGTCAATTTGATAATTAACCGAATTCCAAAAAAGGAGGCGGTTATCGTTCGGCTGTAGGTAAGTATAGTTTTTTTTTTGCTGTCACACATATTTTATGGCCCAAAATAAATGCCTCAATACTAATAATATTTTAAAGAGGAAATATTTGTTTGTTTACATTGAATATGCTTCGAAACTACCTATTTTTTTAAAATTTGGAGACAGAAACAGATATAGAGTAGACTACGGGGAAGAAGTAAGGACATAAGCTAATTTTTGTCAGCAACAACTGGTCGTTATACCAATTGAATATGAAAAGTATGATTTCTCCTCAACCTACTATGTAGTTTAATACATTTCTTAATCTGTGAAATACATATAGTTTTATTCTATAAAATATGTTATGTCTTTTTAGGGTTCCGTAATACTTGAGGAACCCTTATAGTTTCGCTCTGTCCGTCCGTCTGTCTGTCTGTCTGTCTGTCCGCGCTTCTAGCGTCGGTAATTATAAATATAAATGGATGAAATTTGGTATAGTCATAGATTTTGTATTATAGATCTCGGATTTGGCATTATAAAACAATAATAATTTTATATTCTAGGCGAGTGCCTAGAATATAAAATTATACATGTTTTCCATACATGTGAAGTTGCCTCTCCCTCCCTTGCATTACTAAACTATAAGACTTCGAAATTCACAATTTTCTATGCTGATAGATCATGTAAAAACTCTCTAGGGCCCACTTGCGCCAATCCGGGTTAATGTTAACCCTGGGTTAAAAATCATGTTATCTCGTTCTTCGTATTTGTGAAAGAGAAAGCATGATATTTTAACCCAAGGTTAACTTTAACCCGAATTGGCGCAAGTGGGCCTAGGAAAATTATTTTTAACGAAATCGGACAGTAAGTTTTGAAGTAATTTAAAAAAATATATGACGCGTTTATAGTTACGGAACCCTCCTTAGACATGTACTGACATGCTCTTGGTCAGGTTATTTTCCTTTTAATATCTGCGATCAATCCAGGGATTATAACTTATAAGCAGATGTGGTGAGGTAATGTAGCCGTTTCAGAGATTCCTGTCCAGTGACTGGATCTCTACATTATTTCGCTCCATTATCATTTACATTAACTGAATCTGTTGTTCAAGTTAAGCATGCCATGGCATTTTAATCTGCTATGGCGACTTTTATCCAAAAGATTATGAGGTCGTTGGGGTGGATATCCAAGCGACTCTTGTATTTGGTACAGGATGTCCAATTTTCTTCCTTGACGGTTGGAATTCAAAAAACTTCATGGAAAAAACTCCATGAAGTTGAAACCTCATGGAGTTCGCTATTTCGTATGAACCAGTGTGCGTTGGAGATCGTTCTCAGTAATATGTTGTCATATATTTGCAATATCTCTATGTTAGAATTAGAAGCACTACGGAGTTACGGGCTACCCCAGAGCTGAAGGCCATAAGTCCAATCCTATGTCTAGGGAAACTTATTTACTTATTTTAAAGATTGGTTTTACTTTTTTGTGATCTTGAAAATATGCGTATCTTTGTAGAGGTCGCTCGCGAAGGGTCAGTGTTTTTGGTCAGGAGGTCGTTTCTTATTTATAATTATTACTATCGTTGATGTTTACAATTCGCCAATCACTAAACCGGTTGTCAGTCGTAACTCGTAAGCTGTTCTGTAACGATATTAGGTATATATGTGATTTGCAAAGTAGGTACATAATAATTATTTAGTAATGTTAAGATACATTTATTAGCTATTTTTTTAGCATTTAATAGTAGGTAGACAGGTACATAGCTACCTACCTATCAAATGTATCATATTCATTCATTTAATCAGCCGTATTATGTTACCTAAAGCCGTATCTAATAATATCAATAAAATTTAGTTATCTATCTCGTATAGGTATATTGAGATGTGTTCATCACTTGTTTTAAAACTAGTTTTTTTATTATTATCTAGTTTTTTTTTTACTTATTTACGATCTGTAGACAAGTTTTAACTGAGCATGGGATTAGATTCATGTGATGTATATTACATGTTTATACTATTGTATGTTATTATGTGTGTTTAATAAAGAATTTCGAATTTGAATTTTGTAGACGCAGTCAGACGTTGCTTCATTTGTTTTGAACCATTTTTGAATATAATATTATAGTCTTCAATAGTTAAGTAATTTTTTCTAATTTGTTATTCGTCTATTTCCATTGGACAGGTATAGGATAGGGGATGTAGACTCTCCAAGTTCAAGTCAACCAAAGAAAAAGTTGCAGCCACAAAGTAATGTGGGGCTACGTCGTATATGTTGCTGGTAAATACTTCAGTTTTAATGTTTACTTATTTATATTTCTGGGATCTTCGAATTTATGTATTTTGGAAATTATAGACTGAGATCCCAGCCCTGCCAGACTCCTCTTATATTCTTAGTGATAAATTGTATGATTATTGTTATTTGTATGGTTTTTTTTGTGCAAATAAATAGTTTTCTATTCTATTCTATGTTATATTGTAGTATACTGTATAAGTTGTGTACAATGAACTTTTATATACCCATCGATTGTGCGGTGGGCCAATTCTCACGTACAGGGCATCAAAGGTACCTACAAAAAAATATTTTCTTAACTTTAAAATATATCTAACTTTTCTTACAGCCTTTGAAATGATTCTAACGTATATTATATATAGTCGAATAAAATTACATTTTAATGTTATAAAGTGAAATTTACACGGATTGCTTATTTTCATGATGTAGTTTTCATAAAAATAAAAAACATCCACGTACAAATAAAAATCAATAGGTCACCAAAGGTACCTACAATCAATTTTGTATCCCTGTACTTGAGAATATCGCACACCTGCCTGCCACACCTGCCTATCGCACAATCTGGTGGGTATACTAACATTCACTGTACATAACTAATACTGCAATATGACATACATGTTATCAGTAAGAATATAAGAGAGGTCTGGCGGAGCTGGGATCCCCGCCCATTGATCCTTTTCTTAACAGTTTTAAATCTATTGATAATGCGTCAGATAGCTTATTTAGGTGTTTTGTCTCTGTCGCTCAGTATAAAGTATGGTTACCAACGCGCGCGAAAACCACAAAAGGGCGCGAAAACGGTGACAAGCACAGCGGGAGGTGTTGTGTCAAGCCGATTCCACAGGCTGTGTAGTGTAGTGTAGATGTATATTAAAAATAAAAAAATAACTATCAAGACGCAGAGCAATAACAAATATAATGTATTTAAAAAATAAAGTACATATTTTAACCACATACTATATTTTTTTAAATTTTTTGCCATCTACTATATTTTTAAAGGCGACAGCTCCGAAAATACTATATTGATAGAAATAATGTTGGCAATCCTAGTATAAAGTAACCTTACTTTATACAGAGACGGAAACAGCGACATAGCTTCCGAATAAGCTATTCGACAGCAGCTGTTATATGGGTGATTGCGAAACGGCCGTTTTAATATTGGCATAAGGCATCGCAAGCGACATGTCACTTAACGATGAATTATGTCAAATCTTTTTTTTTTTTTTTTTTTTTCTTTGGTTTTGGCACTGACACGTCTTGGGGTTAGTGTACTTTGCCATAGACAAGGTAGGGAATAGGCGGCGGAAATATAAAATTCGGAATTTTGGATTTCGGATCAAGTTAGGAAGTTTTACTAGGATATAATATATTCAAAGTTAAATGGAAATTGAATTTTTACATAAATATTGAGATAATATTGAATATACTAATTTATTACATGAATTTAATAAAACTTGAATAGAAGTGGGAAATGGGATAGAAATAGAGGAGAGGCTACAATAAAGATGGGAATGATCATAAAGAGGACAGGAAAGAATAATATGATTTAAATCACCCACGTCTAAACCGCAATCGCAAACGTCGTCGTTTCGGATGTGAATTTTTTTTAAATGAGAAGGTGTACAGACGTGTCCCAATCTCATTCTGATTATAGATGAGGTTGCACTTTTTGATAAATGTATTTTAAAAAACCAAGGCTTAAACTGTATTTCTGGTTGTATATATTTGTATTGAACTCCTTTTATTTGACTACTCACTGCCCAGTCCTTACTCCAATCTCGTTGGAGAAAGTTCTTAGCAAGAGAAGGTAAGTCATGACAGTAATTAATATAAGGAAAAACATCCCCACTAGAAACTGCATCTTTAGCCAGTCTATCCGCTTGTTCGTTTCCTAGAATTCCGCAATGACTTGGAATCCAAACAAATGTAACAGAAAAGTTATTGTGAAGACATTTTTGCAAAAGATTTCTAATTTGTATGATTATGGGGAAACATTTTGATCTAAATGTAAATCTGTTTAATGATTGAAGAGCGCTCAAAGAGTCAGTAAAAATTACAGTCCTCTTAAGTTTCGCTAGCAGAATGTAATCAATTGCTTTATATATACCATAACATTCCCCTGTGAATACGGAGGTTTGTGGAGGAAATTTTACTTTTTGAATAATATTGTACTGAAGATGGAAAATTCCAACTCCTACATTACCTATCGACATTTTTGAGGCATCTGTGTATATATGATGCCAACCTTCCCAATTATTATTTGTTAAATAGCTAAAAAATGGTTTTGCATAATACTTGTCCGATTTTTTAATACCAATGTCATAACGAATATCTGGGTCTAAAATAAGGGATTCAAAGGAAGAGTTAAAAAGGGGAAATACAGGTAATCTATACGTAGGGGCATCAAGGGATAAATATCGAATATAACTATTTACTAGGCAAGGACGGGATTTGTGTAACCAAAACTTGTTATTGTTTACTAAATTTAAAAGTTTTTTGAGTTTAGGAATAAGAGGATGGTTTGAAAATTGCAGACAACGAATGAAAAATTTGTCAGCCAGATATTGACGCCTTAGATAGAGGGGCGGTTCACCACATTCTACCTGTAACGCATTAATTGGCGATGATGCCATAGCACCACAAATGATTCTCAAAGCTTTTGTCTGTATCTTATCTAATTGTTTAAAACCAGCCACGTTACAAGGTTCTAGAAGGAATGTTCCATAATCCAAAACACTTCTTATCAATGCGTTATACATTAATTTTAAGTTAAAGGGATGTGATCCCCACCATACACCTGATAAACACCTTATTATATTTAGAGTGCGTTCACACTTTGACGCAATATATTCATTATGTGCATTACCATTTAGTTTGGAATCTAAAATTACCCCTAAAAATTTGGCCTGACTGTTGACTGGAATCGGTAAATCATCATATTTAACCACTACGGGAGGAGGAAAACGCATTCGAGTAAATAAAACTGTGGTACTTTTATTAACTGAAAGATCCAATCCATTTGCATCTAACCAGACCTTTAACCGCGCTAATGAGCGTGATAATCGAGAAGCAGCTGTATCGATAGATTGGTCCATTGTATAAAATACTAAATCGTCGGCATATTGTAAAAAACTTATTTCGCTATCCACAGTTATCATATGTGATTCCAAATCTGATGTATAAATGTTATATAGAGACGGACTTATCACTGAGCCTTGAGGCAAGCCTTTATAAACAACCCGCAACTCCGTTGCATTTTGCAAGGGCAGAGCGACAAATCTTTCTAGTAAAACGTTTATAATAAAATTACATAATATAATAGGAACATTTAATTTATGCAGCTTTCGTTCTAGTATATCTATCCTAACGTTATCGTAGGCCGCGTTTATATCTAAAAAGGCAGCAAGAATAGATTTGTTTTCCGTAAAAGCGATGCGAATATCTGTGGTAAACAGTGCAATATTGTCTATGGTGCTTTTGCCTTTACGGAATCCAAATTGACTGTTTGCTAAGAGGTTATTATTTTCAATAAACCATTCTAAACGGTTTTTTACAAGATGTTCTGCAATTTTTAGTAAAACGGACGATAACACTATGGGGCGATATGAAGAAGCGGAAGATGGAAGTTTACCAGGTTTTAAAATGGGGATAACCTTTTGGGTTTTCCAAGTATTGGGAATATTTCCTGTCAGTAGCATTGAATTAACCAAGTCCAAATAATAAGATAGAATATTGTCACTAGCGTGCTTAAAAAAAGAATAGGGAATCCCGTCCATGCCTGGAGCTGAGTCCTTTAAACTTGTCACAATACCTTTTAACTCTTGAAGTGAGAAAAGTGAGTTAAGATCTTTAAGACTAACTTTACTTACAGGTGACGGACATAGGGAAGTAACAGAAGGAGGCGCTAATCTGTTTAGAAAATCATTGCCTAAAGAATCGGGCATAGGATGAAATGGTGGTTTATATGCAGACCTGTATCTTCTAATATTATTCCAAACTATAGAAGCATGTACATCTGGACTGATTGACTGACAAAACTTTTTCCAACTTGCAGATTTTTTTTTCCTAAATATTTTTTTTGCGTGGTTAACAGACTTACAATACAAATCATAGTTTTCAATTGTAGCATTAATATTATATTCTTTTTCAGCTCTTTTTCTTTCCTTAATAGCAATTGAACAGTCATTGTCCCACCATGGTGGTGACGGAATGTACTGTTTCGGACTATTCTTAATTGGAAGAGTTTCATTTGCTGACTCGATGAAAGCAGATACAAGAGCATCAGCACAAAGTGTTTCATTTCCTGGTGATACACTAGGAAGGCGAGATAATTTATTTTTTAATGCATGATGAAACTTTTCCCAGTCTGCATTTTTCAGGTTATATTTTAATGAAGATGAGTGAATATTATGATTTTGTTTTTTATTGTTACTAGGAAGGGATAATAGAATTGGGAAGTGATCACTACCGTGGCTGGATGGTAAAACTGACCACTGTAGAAGTGAAGAAAGATTTGGGGTACAAATGGACAAATCAGGAGCACTGTAACTCTCATTAGGAGCAGTATGCCGTGTTGGAAACCCTGTGTTAAGAATACATAACTTATAGTAATCCAATAAATCTAATG
This sequence comes from Glaucopsyche alexis, assembly GCA_905404095.1. Classification (NCBI taxonomy): domain Eukaryota; kingdom Metazoa; phylum Arthropoda; class Insecta; order Lepidoptera; family Lycaenidae; genus Glaucopsyche; species Glaucopsyche alexis. The sequence continues at coordinate 30,509,230 of FR990044.1, forward strand.
TTTCAAAACCCCATTGATTATTATTACTACTTCCCCAAGACTGGTGTTGTGCATTAAAATCACCAAGTATTACAAATGGTTTTGGTAACTGGCTAATTAAATTTTTAATTTCTAAAAATATTAAATATGATGGATGAGGTATATACAATGAGACAAAACAAATGTTATTTACAGATGCTGCTATTATAGAAAAATTTAAATTATGTGAAGGAAGTGAAATGTGTACAAATGAATGATGATGATTGATGAGTAAGGCAGTGCCGCCATACCCATCAGATCTGTCTTCTCTCAGACATGCATAGCCAGGGATCTTAAAAAGAGAACCTGGCTTAAGCCATGTTTCTTGAAGAGCAAAGACAAAAGGATTATATTTATTTATTAAATATATTATTTCATTTTTTTTGCTCACTGCACTGTGACAGTTCCATTGGATCAGATAATCCATAATGTGAGTTGGTTTGAGGTTTGTTACTGTGAATAAAGGCTACGTTGGACGGTGCAACTGATGCTGATAAAATATTTGACTGTGTTAAATAATTTATTATAGCTGTTATTAATTCTTGTACTGAAATGTTGTTATCAATATTTACTGGAAATGCTGATCCATTTGATCCAGATGGTGGATTATAATCTTTGGTTAAATTAAAGTGAGCATTTTTATCATACCCAATAACTGGCTTTGGTGGAGTTCTAGGTTGTCTAAATACTGTTTTTTTATATGACTCGGTGATTGTTTTATTTGCAGAATTTTTGCTACCTGAATTTTGTTTTTGTATATTTACAAAAGAAGGGGAGGAATTAGATGATGTTAAGACGTGAGAGTATAATTTAGAAACAGGAGGGTGGAGTTTTGAAGCTTCCGCATATGATAAACTTTTATGAGCCATGGATTCTTTTATTAATTTTTGTCGTTGGAACTCGGGACAATTTTTACTGGTGGCTATATGGGAAGAATGGCATAAGCAACAGAATATAGAATCTTCATCTATAGAACATGTATCACCAGAATGACCTTGACCACAACGGAAACATCTAGGGGTTGATCTGCACTGCGACTTAACATGACCATACCTACAACAGTTATAGCACTGTATGGTCGGGTAAATATATAAGTCTACAGGCAATGAATTATAACACATAAATACTCTTTTAGGTAACGTTTGACCATCAAATGTAAAAACCACAGATTCAGTATTATTAAATTGTACAGTATTATTTACAATGATTTTTTTCTTTATTCGTCTTGTTTTTAATATGTTCCCACAGCCATATGGTAAAGTAATATTGGACAAAATGTCTTCCTCAGTCCACTCTGCTGGAATTCCTCTTACCAAGCCTACCCGGCAAACTTGGAAAGACGGAATAAAAACTTTATAATTTTGTTTTATTAAATTATCATTATTAATAAAATTGTTGGCATCAGAGTAAACTGAAAAAGATAAAGCTAATCTATTTCTTCCAATTCTTTTAAGACTGCCATTGTCTACATTTTGAATGTTATTGTTTTTGAGGAAGCGACCAAATTCAACTGGATGTAAGCTGCTGTTACTATTAGGAGATGATAATTCTTTTTGTATATGTAAAACATAGGGTGAGGAGTCCGTGCTAGTGTATAACAACCGACTAATACGTATATTACTCAAGCCTTGGTTTTTCTCTGATTGATTATCAAGTGTATGTGTTTCCTGAATATTATTTAAACTTTCTTTGAATTCTGTATCACTCAAACACATACAGTTGACATCAGGTTTTGCTTTGTTGGGATCTTTCTTAATTTTTTTATTACACTTCCTACAAACACGCCTCGTTGCTGCCGGGCGTTTGCGGTTGGGAATAGTGTTTTGTGTAGATGTGTCTGTATCCATACTGGATTCATGTACAATTTCAGATGTTGATACGGTGATAAAATGACCAACAGGGGGGCACTCAGGCCCCCCTGGGTCCACATCCATATTTACAAAATATATAAAAAGACTTACCTAAAAATTTCACTAAATAAAATAAAAACTAAGAGAAACTAAATACAAATTATAGAAAACTAACTAACTATTTACAATAAAAAGATCAAAATTAAAATTTTCAAATGTAACACGACCGCCTTTTACAAAGATTCCCGCGCTTCCCATGTCAAATCTTATACATTTTGTTTTCGAACTTCGCCTTCTATTCGTAATTATCGAATGTCTGAAATTGGTCTGAAACCATGTCTGTAGTATTATACAGAAATACATGGTCAGAAAACGATTTTTATTTATTTATTTTATAATACTTATAAAAATGAAAAGATTTATGATGAAAAAAGATTAGTATGGTGGATACTAGCATTAAGTATTCAGATAAGAGACTCGTCTCCTTCTTAGAATCAAATCATCTAATTTCTGATAAACAACTTGGCTTTAGTCAAGGAAAATCTACCGAGGATGCAGTAACACTTCTTACTAATACTGTTGCCTCACATCTTGATAAAGGTTCCAAATGCATTGGTGTCTTCCTGGATCTCGCTAAAGCCTTTGATTCCCTCTCTATACCTATTCTTTTGAGAAAATTAGAAAGATATGGCATTAGAGGGAATCCGTTAAATTGGTTCAACAGCTACTTATCAGAAAGATATCAATGCATTAGGATATCTGGATTTAAAAGTTGTATGCGACCAATTTCATTCGGAATACCTCAAGGGAGCATCCTAGGCCCTACTCTATTTCTTATATATATTAATGACATAGCCTCCCTGTCCATAAATAATGCAGACATCCTTTGTTATGCTGACGATACTGCTCTTATCTTTTACGATACTACCTGGGAAGCAGTTCTCAAAATAGCAGAGATCGGTATGTCCTCTATATCTAAATGGCTAAAACTTAATCTTCTTTCTCTTAACACCTCTAAATCCAAATTTCTCTGTTTTCACAAAACCGCCATTTCCTCCCCTACGATAAATCAGTTAATTATCCACTCCCCAAATTGCTCTTTCTTGGCCATCTGCAACATCTGCAACTGTCAACTCATCGAACGCACAGAATTCACTCGCTACCTGGGTGTTATTTTGGATGAAAGACTTTCTTTTAAACTTCACATTTCTGAAATGACCAAACGCGTGAGGAAGTTGATGAGTGTCATGCGTAACCTTCGTGCCGTAGTCGATGGTCAAACACTAAAAACTGTTTTCTACGCTCTGTACCAAACACTCATCAACTACTGTATTCTGGCCTGGGGTGGATCTTCCTCTTCTAACCTTATCCCACTAGAAAGAGCTCAAAGAGGAGTTTTCAAAATCGCTCTCAGCAAGCCGAAAAGGTATCCTACTCAAAGCCTTCATGCGGAAACTAAAGTTTTAAGCGTGAGGAAGCAAGACTATGTCCGGGTGGTCGAAAATGTGCACAGATCTGTCACTCAATCGAAGCAAATATATGAAGAGATGCTAAGTAGCCGCGTTTTCAGAGTCCCAAATATTCATGTAAATACAACTTTTGCCTACAGATTCGGTATTTTCCGTTTCCCTTTTATATACAATAAACTAGTTAATATTTTCAGCTTAAAACATCATTCCGTACGAGAAACAAAAAAACATTTGACTCAATCTCTTTTAGATTGGACATACATCGAATCTGAAAATCTTTTAAAAGTAGACAATTAACACAACACACTAGTCACAAACTAACACATTCTTATTTACATTACACATAATTATATAAACACACACACATACGCACGCATGCTTACACACATACACACACACGCACACATGCACGTACATAACTTATAGTACATACGCACTGCACACCAAATTACTGTCACACAGTATTTAATTAATACTAATTTTACAATTTAATAATTATTTTCTAATTTTAATAGTAACGAGAACTACTGTTTAAGTTTGTTATAATTTTAATCCCCTAACTTCCCCCATAGGACAGGCTTCGCCTAGTTTGGGGGACAGAAAAGATAATGTTTGTAAAGTATCTTGAAAATAAACGATTTATTTATTTATTTATATTTAGATTATTTATTTAATCCGATTTCAGCTCTGGCAGCAATTTGGAGCGAAACTGTTTCCTCTGAGCTAAATATGGAGCAGGAGAATTTGGAGATGTATATAGTTTTCAACTGACTTCCAAAACGGAGAAGGTTATCAATTCGTCTGCATAATATATTATTTTTGCGCGATTACTCCGCCTTCCGCCATCGATTTACAAAATTATTTTTATTATACCTACATAAATGTATGTGGTGGAGGGGGTGAACTATTGGTGGGAGCTCTCCAAGCACCCACTGGCCACTGCTTTGCAAGCTTAATAAGTACCTAATAATACGTAATCCACGAGTAATAAGTGTTCTGTGATTGCAAGACCGACAACCGACCGGAGTGGGTCTGTTATACAGTAGTCTACAAGTGTTTCAGTAACTTACTCCTATCCTACAGGGTCCACTAGGACTCGAGGGAACTCTTTAAACTTTATAGGTACACCTATAGTGATTTCGCCTTTTTTTAAAATTAGCATTATAAGCTATCAAAAATTACCATTAATTTATGCCATGGTATGCCCTAGATCCAAAGGCACTAAACTCCTAAGTCTTTAAAGATACGTGATTGGAAATTTCGGAAATGTTTAAAGAACTGCAAGCTAATGGCACTACCTATGTCATTTATAATAATAATCACCATCATCATCGTCATCTTCACACCATACATCATCATTTATTCTAAAACAGTAAGGTAGTAAACTAAAAAACTTGTAACTCTCATCACTTATTCTAAAACAGTAAGGTAGTAGGTAAACTAAAAAACTTGTAGCTCTGGGAGTGAGAGTTGAGACCCCCAAAAGGGGGGTATTATGTCGATTAAATCTGCTCTTAAAATCTTTTAACCTTGAGACAACAAGTATATGGAAATTAGAATAAGAGCCAAAGGAAATTTGCTGCACTTAGGTCGACCGCCGCGAGCGAGTCCCAAAAATGCGCTCTACCTCCGTACCCGGCCAACGGGCACTACACCGTAGGGGGGGTCGCGGAAGACATTGTGGACCCCGCGCCCGGCGACCTGTACTCCAGTGTGTTGCTGAACTACACCTGCGACTACGGGTTCCACATGGAGGACTCCAAGAGCCTGCTGTACTGCCTCGACGGCACTTGGTTTGGGGAATTTCCTCAATGTGAGCGTGAGTTCCTATTCAAAGGATAAACCTTCTTTGAGGTCTAAGACCGGGACTATATTTTCCGGAATCCATAAGGCCGAGGAAATTTCAGAGCACTGAAGTTAGAACTCTCACGCTAATACAATAGTGCTGAAAATCGAAAACACAAGAGTCGAGCATTTGACTCGTCGCCCGTGTCATAAATGACAGCTCTATACTCGACACTTCGATTTTCAACTCTATTGTATTAGCGCAAAGTTCTCTTTTTAATGCTCTGAATTTTCTTGGGCCCCAGCCTTAGTTAAAAAAAGTCCAAAAAGATACAAGCATTATATTAAGATCTCAAACGAAATATGTTTCTAGAAATTAGTAACCAGGAGCACTAGGAGCAATGTAAAGAAACATTGTTGATTATTATATTTCAGGACATTGTCGATTGAATACGCACCCCAGCGTGAAGTACCAATGTCTTATCGGTCCCGATGGTGCGAACGGAACCAGGAGCTGCAACCTCTACGAACCTCTCGGCACCGTAATACGTCCTCAATGTAACTCGCCGAAATACAACTCAAGGCGGCCTCTTCCTCTAATGCGCTGCACCAAATCGGGTTACGACACCTACCAGGTTTGCACTCCAGGTAACTATATTATGTAATCGGTGTAATCTACACTAATATTATAAAGAGGAAAACTTTGTTTGTATGTTTGTTTGTTTGTTTGTTTGGTTGTAATGAATAGGCTCAAAAAGTACTGGACCGATTTCAAAAATTCTTTCACCATTCGAAAGCTACATTATCCACGAGTAACATAGGCTAAATTTTATTTTGGAAAAAAATAGGGTTCCGTAAGATATTTTGGGGTTTTCGGACACAAGGTGTAAAAAATAAACCAGAAAAGTTACTTATTTTGCGTACGCTGCATAAACTATAAAAGATAGAACCATAAAATGTTCTAATTAATTGTAGATCTTATAAATATCTACAAAAAAGTCCGCGACACACTATACCTATCTATGTCGAGTGAGGCACAACAACATTTTTTTTATTTAGAAAACTTGATTTTTTTTTGGACTACATTTAAACGCGTTTATTTTACTCATGCTATTAATCCTTATCAAAATAAATTATTTTATCACTAATTACAGTTTATGTAGATAATATTTGGTCTTTGAATGATTAAAATTGGACGTTTGGTTTTGAAGTTATGGCGAAATTAAAATATTACGATTTCTGCTCCACGGCCCGTTGCGAAGTAGGCGTCACCAAGGCGGGGGTGTGCGTGCGGGAGGGGAGTTTAGATCTATGAGGTAGGATTAGTATCAGTATTGTACCCATAGATTATACAGATATATACATTGTACCCGTGCGAAGCCGGGGCGGGTCGCTAGTGAATTACATATAATGAATTATAAATGTATAATGAATTATATTTGCTATTGGTCTACACGTACTACTCTAGCCCCCTTACTAATAAACGCTGTATAAGCTTTGAATAGTTATACAGTGTTTTGTTCCCGTCAGACAAGTGACATTTTTAATTCGATAGAAGGAGACAAAACACTGTGTAACTATTAAAAGCTTATACAGCGATTATTAGTAAGGGGGTAAAAGTCTAGACATTTATTTTGCAAAAAAATGTGTTTCAGTTAAAGCGTGGACGGGTACACAGGAGACAGAAACCTGTCGGTATGTGGATTTTTATACTTCACTTTTAAGGTTCCGTACCCACTACCCAAACGGTAAAAACGGGAGCCTATTACTGAGACTTCTCTGTCTGTCCGTTTGTCTGTCACCAGGCTGTATCTAATGAGACAGTTGAAATTTTCACAGATGATATTTCTGTTGCCGCTGTTACAAAAAAAAACTTAGGCCTTTACATCCGTTAATGGATGATTTATACAGTATTCTCCGGGCGAAGTAACCACTCTTGAAATACTGTAGTGCCTGGGACAATCGGTTTTTAAATGTCGTATGGTTGCCCAAGCACATACGGCATTCTCACAACATAGTCAGTCTAGTCCAGAGGAATGACTGGTCAATACGTCTGGGGCCTATAATACTATGTGCGGGTTTCCTCACGATGTTTTCCCTCACCGTTAGAGAGTTCGCATAATGTACTTGAGATTTGAAAAAGTCTCATTGGTACACGCCACAACCTGGGATTCGAACCTGCACTCTCTCGAGTGTGAACCAAACGGTCTACCCACTAGGCTACGGAGCTATGCTGTTACAAAATACTGTGGTAATTATGGGGGGCGTTACAGCAAACGAGGTCAACTTGCATTTGGCCGGTTTTTTATACCATAGCCCATGGCGATAATTGATGAATATTGATTTGTTTAGCGAAGACCAATGGCAGTGCCGCGACGGTTCCTGTATATTTTCTGGTGCCAAGTGCGATATAGTTGAGAACTGTGAAGACGGAAGCGATGAGTCGTTCGACGTATGCCACGAAAATGAGTAAGTTGCTTGAAGTTACCAAAATACATGTTTAGGTTTATGCTTGTACCAATTAAGTATGACTCCTTAATCGTAACGAATAAGCAACAAAATAATGAAATACCTTTTGTACCTACAATGTTTTAGGTAAATAAAATAAATTGATTTAAAAAATATTTTCAGAGATGCGTCTAAACTTTGTATTTCACCGCCATTCCCCTCACATGGAACCTATAAGATATTAGGCGAACTAAAAACCAGACCTGGTCACGCTTTCACCAAGGCGGTCCTGAATTATACTTGCTCGGAAGGGTTCAGGTTGCGGAATAACATTAATCAAGTTTCCTGCCGTTATGGAGTTTGGTCTACAAAATTTCCTAAATGTATTGAAGACGCCAGTTGCGAGGATGACGACTGCGGTGATAGCAAGTTAGTTCACTTTTCACTTCTCAGGCTTGGACTACCTATATGCTCCGGATTCCGGATCATAGAATAGAAGATAAATCATTTATTTGTTTTAAGGTACAAAATGATGGTGTTACATAGTACGTACATTTGTTCGTTCTTATTTTGCCTTTCCTTTGTATGCCATATATAGTCCAAGCCTTATAAAATATTTTCCATTCTTGTCTACACAATTTAAAACAATCAGCTTCTTAATTTGTTTAACCCCGACCCGATTTTTTTATCCGTTTACCACAACTCCACTTAGTTACTTTACCCACCTCCTTATGGCTCTAGTTACTTTCAAAACTTTCCATTTCAGAGTAGCTCAGAGCTCTGGCAATTGTGTGTTACCACCGTATCCCGAGTACGGCACATACACGAAGAAGGACAACACTAACGCCAGGCCAGGACAGAGATTTTCGACCGCCCTACTGAACTACATGTGCGCCAACGGATACGGGTTTCCCGATGAAACAAATCAGATATTTTGCTACAACGGCACTTGGTCTGGTTCCTTTCCAACTTGTGTTCGTAAGTATTATTAAAATATAATGTCTATTCTTTCATAAATACAAAGAACGAGAGAAATGTCATGATATTTAACCCAGGGTTAACTTTTTAACCCGCAAGTGGACCTAAGAAACATAGAATAGAATAGAAAAGAATAGAAGAAGATCTTTATTTGCACAAAAAAACATACACATGATAATGATTAAATAAAGGAAGTGTACAAAAAGGCGGTCTTAATAAGTACTTACAAATGCTATAACATAATGCTCTTCCAGATACTAAGACTGAAATCCTGTTCCAGGTTTGTGCCGCTTAGACCAGCATGAGAGTGTGGAGTACCGCTGCCGCGTGCCAGAGCTGGACGGCTACCGGCCGTGCAATGCTCAGGAGCCGCTGGGCACCGTAGTGTACCCCAACTGCCGGGCGCCGCACTACTACTACTCCGGCGTCCTCTCCACCATGCGATGTCTGGAGGATGGGTGGGATATCTACCCAGTCTGCTTACCAGGTAGGTTTACTTTACAAATCTATCTATATATATAAAAGGCAAAGCTGATTGACTGATTTATGTATCAACGTACTGGCTTAAACCCTTAATACTAGAAATTTTGCACACGTATTTCTCATATGAATTTCTCTTCCACTTAGAAAGGATTTTGTAAAATTCTGGTTGAAACCAAGAGAGTAAAAAAGGGGAATGAAAGTTTAAAACCTAATTTCACATGGCCGAAGCCGCGGGCAATTAATGCTAGTAGATAATATTTTACTAGAACATTATAATAATTTTCATTCCGCATTACGTTATTAGAATGTGGCAGACTCACACCTGGCGGAATGGAGCTGGTAATAGGCGGGCGGGCGGCGATAAGAGGAGAGGTACCGTGGCACGCTGGAATATACCGGTCTATGTCAAACGACTACTCGCACATTTGTGGCGGCTCCATCGTCAGCACAACAGTTGTCATCTCAGGTAATACAATTACCCTATTCGTATGAACTTTTACGTAGATAGGTTCATTAACATATCTACAATTGAATGATTGAATTGAATTGAATGAATGAATTGAATGAATTAATTGAATTGAATGAATGAATTGAATGAAATGAATGAATTGAATTGAACATATCTACAATTGAATGATTGAATTGAATTGAATGGTTCGACAATTGAATCATATTATAGATTTTTTTGTATTTTGTACCATTTTAACAACTTTCGAATGTGAAAACTTGGTGCTTTAAAATGAGAATTTGGTATTGTTCGCGCCAGAGCGCGACGTTTATAAACTGGTCACACAGATCGTTTAAATCGGCCAATCACGCACGAGTATTGGCTGTCAGTCCACAAGCCGCTGTTCAAGAGAGTGACAAAGACTTGCTCCTGAGATTTCGCCCGCGCCGGTAGCATATCCCGAATTACACGAAACTAGTACTCGTGACGCGTTTGCGCATCTGTATGAGCGACCCGATCTACTAAACTCAGCTCGCTAGCGACACGCGATAAAACTATCGATAAACTCCGCTCAGTTGTGTAGTGCCTGCTGCAGAAGACTCCGCCCATTTCTGGAACCACAGCTTCAGCCAGCTCACCATCAAAGGTCAGTGCCAGTTCTAGTTTCTCTAAACAATCCTTAAATTCTCAGCCCAAAATTCCCATTCTCCGCGTTTACCTATACCTACTTTCAGCTCATAGTCGTGTGCGCACACACTCGCGCATACATCTTTCTGGTCCTTCGTCGCCTTCAGGGTCCTCCTGGCCTTATTTAGGGCTAGGCCCCTCTAGAATCAGTGCCTACACGTCCATTCCGCTCAATTCGGAACAAAAAATCAGCTCGATTCGTTATATTTTGACCGTTTCATTCTGCCCAGGCGACGTAACTACGTTGCATTTTTTGAATTTTCTGCAATTGTTTTGCCATATTTAACGTTAAACCCCTATTCTGCACATTAATATCAACATATATTTCAAGTAATTGAATTATTTTGTGTTTAATTCGGCCCGTAAACTCATAGGAAAAAACCCAAGATATTTATTTTTTAATAAGTGGGTAGATATCTTAGGGTCATAATCGAACAAGTAACGAACATTCCAGAACTTCCCTAGGTACCTAATACATAATTTGTGCCAATATCACAGAATTTCCTCAGCTCATAATTAATTACGAAATTTTTTAATCTTTGAATTGCATATAAATTAACTTGTTTATATTGTGAATTACGTTCGGCTCATAACTTAATAGTAAATCACCTTTGCATTACTAAATAACGTTTATATACTCATAATCTCGGTTTTTAAAACTCAATATTAATTAACTTAGCATTATTCTAAAAGTTACAAGTTGTATTCTTAAGTACCTATATAAATACGTCATCGGCTCACTACACTTCGACCGATTGCACAGCTGATAACCGGTTTGTGCATCGATAGGGTATCGCGCAGTAAACATCTGTTTGCATTCATTCTCAAATAGGTATTTTTTCATAGGAATAATAGTGAACTTCACATTGAATTATTATCAACGTTCCGTGTTTATACAAATATATTATAGGTGTAACTTTACAGCTGTAATAAAGTGGTCGGCACACTATTGATATTTAAGCCTACTCATACCTACATTGTTTCATTACGTTATTTTGTTTCTAAGGCGCGCGTTAAGAACTTGTTTATATTTAAACTTCAGCACATTAATATAATATTACAGACGGTTTCTAACGCGTTAATATCCGCTCACTAGACATACACAACTCTTTATTACCATCAGGTGATCGGTCCGCTCATTTGTTCATTAACTTCTATACATTTTATCATTCAATTGTATACATTGTCGGCACAGTATTTAAACCTATTCTCTGCATTTTAATTTAATTGTGCGCGTATTTTCTGCTCATAAGTGTTGGACATTTTACTTAGTTTTACACAAATATATTTTTTTAAAAATGCCAACAAAATCGCAAGCCGCCATTTTTAGACAAACAATTAAATCAATTAGTCGGCTCAGAGAGATCGCCTTAGCATTGCACAAGGGTGATTCTAAACACAGCAAAACTGAATTTAGTGCGCGTTTTAAAGACTTACCAAACTTGAAACAGAAATTGGAAAACCTATACTGCGAAATTTTAGACGACGGCAGCCTCACAGAAGAGAATGAAAAATTTTATACAGCCGGTTACGAAAACGCGCTATCCGAATATTATGATATTTTAACTGCAGCGGAAAATTTAAGTTCTTCTCAAGAGTCAAGTCAGCTCAATTCCGCCGTCCTCCCTAAAATTGAACTACCAAAATTCAGCTCGCGCGTTGAGGATTGGCCATCGTTTATTACAATATTCAGGAGTCTCACGGACGACATGACGTCACTTACAGATGCAGTTAAGCTGCACTATCTTTTGTCCTGCCTATCGGGGGAGGCGCTCAGCATGATTGCACATTTAAAAATAACTAATGAAAATTACAGTGTCGCGCTCGACATTCTCACACGTAGGTATGAGAACCGCCGCGTTCTCATTGATAGGTTTGTTGACATAATACTCGGCTTACCTAATATTCATATCCGCTCAGGCATACGCGCGACATTTTTAACTCCGCTCATCTCAGCACAAAGCGCCTTAAATAATTTAAATTTACCAATGGATAGTAACTACGTATTTGTGTCCATTGTAGTCAGGAAACTACAGGGTGAGCTCCGCACACTATTTGAAAGAAAATTTGGTACCTCGGACACTCTGCCCACCTTAGGAGACCTGATTTCTTTTTTAGAGGAGCACGCGCGTTGTATCGAGACAGAGTTTTCTAGTGCAGCGCGCGGTGTTACCTACTCACCACAACCGGGGCCCTCTCGTCAATACACACCCCCCGCACGCTCTCCGCGCAGTCCACGCTTTAGACCGATTAGTCCCGCGTATCCTCGTGATACTCAGCGCTCGCCATCTCATAGTTTAGGCAGCTATCACAGCAGCCCGGTTCCTCATCATCATCAACGCTATTTGCCTCCCTCCCCCCGAACGGAACGTCGCGAATACTCAGCTCGTAACACAAACAAACACAGTCGGCTCTACTGTCCCTACTGTAAGAATACAGAACACAAACTAATCGCGTGTCCCAAGTATAATCATCAGCCCACTCAAGGTCGTTGGGACTTTATAGAAGCCAACGACAGATGTCGTAAGTGTCTAGGTCCGCACTATGAAAATGAATGCCGTTCGACAAACGCATGCAAGGAGTGTGGAAGTGCAAATCACCACACTTCCCTTCATCGTCACGGTACCCCAAATTCACCTGTATCATCAGCACATTTACTCCCTCCACACTTACGCGCACAACCCCGTCGGCGTACTCAAGACAAACCACATACTTACACAGCATATACACAGCATACACGCGCTCATCAATCGTCATCATCAGACCCCAACCAGTCATCTGATCATACAACTCGTCAAACCCAAAACAAAAAACAATGACTACCTACAATCACGGAGCATATAGAATTAGAAAATCAGCCCAATAATTTAAAATCTCATTCAGCTCATAAAATACCTACAACTAGTTCAGCTCATTATTCTGCTCAAGTAAATTCAACTCAGCACATAGAAAACCCATTAAAAACTCCAGTGTTACTACCCACAGTCGTTTTAAATATATCTGATAAATGTGGTAAATATCACAAAGCTCGTGCATTACTGGACTGTGGTAGCATGATAACACTCATAACTCAGCGCATGACTAGAAATCTTAATTTGCAACCAAAACAATGTTCATTAAAAATTACAGGTGTAGGTGATCAGCACATACAAAATTCTAAAGGTTGTGTCACAATAACATTTCGGCCCACACACCGTGACACACCATCTATTACTACTACTGCTCATATTCTCAAAGATGTTACAGGTTATTTACCTATGCAAAAAATACCAGATGTTATACAACACTCAGACCGTCAGATCATTCCGTTAGCAGATCAAGATTATCATAATCCTGCGCCCATTGATCTCATTTTGGGCTCAGATGTTTTGGGTCACGTTTTAGACGGTACTAAGCTTACTTTGGGCCCGGGGAAGCCCATAGCCTTCGGCACGATTTTTGATTTTGCACTCATAGGACCCATTGAACACTCATGCGATTCACCTGTAGCTCAAGTTAACTCTGCCCACATTACTCATTGTACTCAGTCGACTCATTCTACACATTCTGCTCATGATATTTGCAAAAGCCTGGAAAGATTCTGGGAGTCAGAAGAACCCCAGCCTCGTTCTGCTCATTCAAACCCGCTACACGAACAATGTGAAAACATATTCAGCTCAACCACTACTCGTGACGATTCAGGCCGTTACACGGTGACTCTTCCCTTCTTGTCAGATGCTCCCGTGCTAGGTAGTACTCATGCTATTGCTCTACGTAGATTTCTCAATTTAGAAAAACGGTTACAATCCGACCACACACTGCGACAAAAATATATAGAATTTATGAATGAATACATAAACTTAGGTCACATGACACCTTGTCATCCTTCTACATTTACTCACAAACCTCATTATTATATTCCTCATCATGGCGTATTCAAATCAGGTACTGACAAACTCCGCACAGTATTCGATGGCAGTTGCAAGTCATCTAATGGAGTCAGTTTAAACGATTGTCTGCACACAGGTCCAGCACTTCAACGAGACATTGTAGATATCATTATGTCATTCCGCGCACATCGTATAGTATTCAGCACTGATATAAAAATGATGTTTAGAAATATACTCCTTAGACCAGACCAAAGACACTATCAGCTCATACTCTGGCGATCGTCCCCAGATCGACCTCTGCTCACATATGCACTCAACACTGTTACATATGGGTTGCGCTCGAGTCCATACCATGCTATCCGCACATTATTACAACTAGCTGACGATGAAGGTCATCGCTACCCTCAAGCTGCCCACATTCTGCGCAAATTTGTTTTCGTAGATGACATATTGTGCGGTCATGACACAATAGAACAAGCATCAGCACTCCAAACCCAGCTCATTGAATTGTTATCACTCGGTGGATTCAAACTTAGTAAATGGACATCAAACACACCTCAACTCTTGCAAAGATTCCCAGACGATCAGTGTGAAATGCCTAAGGACTTTGACATCAGCGCAGAGTCTCCATCTGTTAAGGTTTTAGGTATTAGGTGGATTCCTCAGTCTGACGAATTTACATATCACATCTCATTACCACCAGTTACCCATGTTACAAAACGTTCAATACTTAGCACTGTAGCTTCTCTCTACGACCCAAACGGTTGGGTTACACCAGTCATATTCCGCGCAAAAATACTTCTTCAAAGGTTATGGTTAAGTAAATTGGATTGGGACGATCCCACTCCAAATAATATTACAGATGACTGGCAGCGCATTTCTCATGATCTTCCGCACATTTCAAACATACATTTTCCCAGACATATCGCTCCGCACAAATTTAATTCAACATACTCACTTCACGGCTTCGCAGACGCTTCAGAAAGCGGTTTTGCGGCAGTAATATACTTACACGAATCAGCTCACAACGAATCTGTTAATGTTCACCTCATACTCGCTAAGTCTAAAGTCGCACCCATTAAGAATAAACTCACAATCCCCAAACTAGAGTTGTCTGCTGCAACTCTATTATCTCAGCTCATGTTACGTGTCTCTCAACAATTATCTGCTCATTTCACAATTACACATCACGTTTGTTGGTCAGATAGTACCATAGTGCTCGCATGGATAAAAACTCCGCCCCATCGCTTACAAACATTTGAATCAAATAGAGTAACAAAAATTAACGCATCTTCACTTACACTTACGTGGCGTCATGTACCTTCTCAATTAAATCCTGCTGACTGTGCAAGCAGAGGATTATCAGCTCAATCTCTCTCTGTTCATGATTTATGGTGGTCTCCTCCATGGCTCAAACTGCCAGAGGACACCTGGCCCAAGATGCCTTCAGCTCATACTCGACAAGATCTGCCAGGGCTCAAGCTAAAGTACGTACCATGTAATTTCTCGATACCCGGTGTAGATAGTGATCTGCTCACTCGCTTCAGCTCTTTAGACAAACTGATCGGCGTTACTGCTTACATGAGGCGATTCATTCGTAACTGTAAACTAAATTCAAACTCGCGTCAACTAGGCCCTCTAACTGTAAGTGAACGTAGAGAAGCATTGCTCTTCTGGATCCGCTCTGTACAGCAGAATGTATTCGCAGAAGACATTCACCGCCTGCAAACTGATAAACTCTGCACAGTTCGACTACAACGTTTGTCACCTTTCATGCAGGACGGACTCCTCAGAGTAGGAGGTAGACTCACTCGTTCCGAACTCACATATGATGCTCAACACCCATTCATTCTGCCTAGTTCTAGTCCGCTCGTAGACCTCATAATAGATCACTATCATCGCATACACTGCCACCCTGGCACAGACACGCTACATGCTATTTTACGTCAACAATTTTGGATATTATCTGCACGCCGCATCATAAGGCACAGAACGTTTAAATGCATAAGATGCTTCCGTTGCCGCGCTCAGCCCGAAGTACCTGTCATGGCTGATCTACCAGCTGACAGAGTCATACCTCAGCCTGTATTTAGTCACGTATCAACTGATTTTGCCGGTCCGTTTCTGCTCAAATCAAGTCCATTACGTAACGCTAAGTTAATTAAAGGATATTTTTGCATATTTGTTTGTCTCACTACAAAGGCGGTTCACTTGGAACCAGTCTCATCGCTCACTGCCGAAGCATTTATTGCTACACTACAAAGGTTCTGCTCACGACGCGGACTTCCGGTATTGATACGTTCAGATTGCGGCACAAATTATGTAGGAGCTAGGAATTATCTTCTAGAGGTACAACAATTTCTAAAAGACAATAATGACGCCATTACTCATAAACTTTCAACTCAAAATATAACTTGGTTACTCAATCCGCCCAAAGCTCCATGGATGGGAGGAATCCATGAAATTAATGTTAAATCTACAAAGCAACTTTTGTACCGTGTTATCGGTGAACAACACCTCACTTTCGAGGAGTTTTCAACTCTGCTCACTAGAATCGAAGCTGTATTAAATTCTCGGCCCATCAGCCCACTTTCGTCCGATCCCACGGACTATCAGCCCCTTACTGCCGGCCACTTTCTTATTGGCCGTCCGCTCACAGCTCTTCCTGAGCTGACTCTAGATGATAGAGTAATATCCCCGCTCAAACGCTTTCAGCTCA
Organism: Glaucopsyche alexis; assembly: GCA_905404095.1. Classification (NCBI taxonomy): domain Eukaryota; kingdom Metazoa; phylum Arthropoda; class Insecta; order Lepidoptera; family Lycaenidae; genus Glaucopsyche; species Glaucopsyche alexis. The sequence continues at coordinate 30,525,984 of FR990044.1, forward strand.
TTCAATCACTCTCTCAGCGCTTTTGGACCCTTTGGACCAAGTCCTACCTCCATACCCTTCAAATCCGCTCCAAATGGCTTTCCTCTTCCTCTCCACCCAAAATTGGAGAACTAGTTCTGCTCAAAGAAGACAATCTACCCCCGCTACAATGGAAGATGGGAAGAATCTCACGTCTGCTACCTGGGAAGGATGGAGTCATCAGAGTCGTGGACTTGGACACCACTCAAGGCCAGCTGCGCAGGCCTGTCGGCAAGATTGCCCGGCTTCCACTGGATTCTGCTCAAGATGGGGTCAGCTCAACGCTTTTGCGGGCCCCCCAGGATGTTCGCGCCAGAGCGCGACGTTTATAAACTGGTCACACAGATCGTTTAAATCGGCCAATCACGCACGAGTATTGGCTGTCAGTCCACAAGCCGCTGTTCAAGAGAGTGACAAAGACTTGCTCCTGAGATTTCGCCCGCGCCGGTAGCATATCCCGAATTACACGAAACTAGTACTCGTGACGCGTTTGCGCATCTGTATGAGCGACCCGATCTACTAAACTCAGCTCGCTAGCGACACGCGATAAAACTATCGATAAACTCCGCTCAGTTGTGTAGTGCCTGCTGCAGAAGACTCCGCCCATTTCTGGAACCACAGCTTCAGCCAGCTCACCATCAAAGGTCAGTGCCAGTTCTAGTTTCTCTAAACAATCCTTAAATTCTCAGCCCAAAATTCCCATTCTCCGCGTTTACCTATACCTACTTTCAGCTCATAGTCGTGTGCGCACACACTCGCGCATACAGGTATAATAAAGAAAAGAAGCAAAAATTGACCCTAAACAACTACTATTTCCTGATTTAAGCTGCACATTGTTTTTGGAATGATGTACAAAAGAAACTGCCTGCGTCGCGTTTCGCCGTGGCGGTTGGCAAGCTGTACCGGGACTGGGACCATCCGAACGACACCGACGCTCAGAAGTCAGAGGTAATATCTTGTAAAACATACCTACCTCTTATAATATTAAGACGAAGAAATGGTTAATGGTTGTAAGTAAATATTGTTTTCCTTTTTCGTATTTTAGTTAAAAGACATTGTAATCCCGTCGAGGTTTCGTGGATCGGCGACCAACTTCCAGGACGACATAGCGCTGGTGATCCTGCAAACGCCAATCCGCTACGAGGTGTTCGTGCGGCCGGTGTGCCTGGACTTTGATCACGACCTGGAGCGTCGGCAGCTGACCGTCGGTAATATTGGAAAGGTAAGAATTAAATAAGCCAGATAGCGTTAAATAATTTTCCTAAAGAGTTTATAGCATGATCTATCAGCATGGAAATTCGCAAGTTTCTATCTCCTATAGTTTAAAAATGCTAGGGGGCGACCAACTTACAAACTACTTTGGAGGCCGATTACTCGGAAATGGTCAACTTTATAAAAAAGTAATATATATTTTCTTTATAAGTAAGTATGAAACCTTGCCTTTATTTAAAATACCTATTCTACGATACCCCACACGATGGGGTAGAGTGAAAAAATATTTTTCATCCCCAATTCACATGTATGGAGAGCCACCCCTAAAATATAATATTATTATTTTTTATGATCCCAAAACCGTGATCTATACACAATCTATAACTGCACCAAATTTCATCAATTTATATTCATAATTATAGGAGCTAGAGGCGCGGACAGACAGACAGACGGACAGAGCGAAACTATAAGGGTTCCTTAAGTATTACGGAACCCTAAAAAGGAGCAGATTCACCATTTTTCTTAATAATATAATTTATCTAGGTCGCCGGTTGGGGTTTAACAGCAGCGAATGGTTATTTCGCCCCTCTTCTTCAGGTCGTCAATTTACCGTACGTGGACATCGACAAATGTCTTGATCAGGTGCCACTGGACTTCAGAGAACTGGTCACGAGCGACAAGTTTTGTGCGGGATACACGAATGGTAAGTTGAGCTTCGAAAAATGAAATTACCCAGGCTCAGCTCCAAGACCAGCGTTTAAGAAAAACAACGGGTTGCTCTCCGGGAGTGCCGGTAGAAGTGAAACACATCAAAGGTGGGGCCATTTAACTGGAGACACTTTTTTTCTCCATAGTGTTTTCACCATACGTCAAATTTCAAAATGGCCCCATAAATTTCAATAGTGTGGCCCACGAAGTATAGATAACAAGGAGTCCAAACGTAATGTTAAAATAATGGTCTCAATTACGGGGACAAATTTTTGCCGATAGAGCGCGCGACGGTTCGACATGCACTCGTTTGAAATTACGCGGGAAGTTTAAAGTTGCTATTGACAGCTCTGGAAAGATTGAAATCTTATTATATAAAAGTTTTAGGAAATTCTTAGAAACTGTTCTCGAAAAATAGATACCGTAGAACACGGTAATTGCCTAACGGTAATTTAAAAATAATTGTAATAAATAATAGTATTGGCAACACTCGGTATAATAGTATTGGCAACACTCGGTACTCGTCGGTCTCGCACGCCTAGCGGCAGAAAAGAGAACTTAGATCTGGTCCTATTATTGTGTACATAATTATTATTAAAAAGCCTATACCGTTCGGACTCCTGGTATCTATGCTTCATGGTGTGGCCTTAGTGTGCCGAAGCGTCGCCACGGCAATTCTCGCCACGCCAAAAATCAGGTCTACCCTCGCCTATAGATGTTTTACATCAATAATAAACAGTTATCAGGGATAACGTTTCTAGAATTAAGCTAGTATAGATAGTAAGAATGCATCATTATTTTTTACTACAATTTAACATATTTTTTCAGGCACTGCTCTGTGTCAGGGCGACAGCGGCGGTGGGCTGGCGTTCCCGGAGTCCGACAAGGGCGTGAAGCGTTACTTCCTCCGCGGGATCGTGTCCACAGCACCGCGGAACAACGACAAATGCACCCAGTTTACTATCACCACGTTCACTCAAGTAACGAGACATGAGCATCTAATAAAAGAATATTTATAGTAGATTTTGTTTTCATAACCTATATAATACGTAGGTGGATAAGGCCGTAGATTTTTCCACTTTGTAACATAAATCATGTAACATCAGAGAAGTTGCAAGTGCGTTGCCGGCCTTTTAGGAGGATACGCTCTCTTCTTGAAGATTTGCAGGTCGCAATGGTCCGGAAATGCTGCTGACGACAGTTCATTCCAGAGTTTTACAGTGCGCGATAGAAAGCTTCGGGTAAAGCGCACGGTGGAGCACTGTCACTCATCAAAGTGATGAGGATGATAAATATTTTAACGCTTGGAACGGTGGCGAAAAGTTGCAGCAGGTGTAAGTCCGAACAATTCCTCGAAGCACTCCCCGTAATATAACCGATAGAAAATGCAGAGCGATTCTACATCTCTATTCTCTACGTAGCTCTAAGGAGTCAAGCATGTTTGAAATACTATGGCAGTCGACAATTCGAGCGGCCCTTCGTTAGATACGATCGAGAGGGAGAAGCTGGTACTTTGGCGCCCCTGCCCAGAGATGGACCGGACTGAAATACTGCTTTGACCTGATCAGAACACCAAGCTTCTTGGAGGCTAACTTGGCCTTGCCCTCCAGATGATATCACCAAGTAAACACCGAGTATTCCAATTTCCAATGTTGGAGGAGACAGCTGTTATGGGTGCATGCTTTCAAAACTAGGACATACGAACATTGGTAACTTTTCAACTTTGACTAAACTTTTGACTTATCGGTTTACAAAAACGGTGTTGAAAACTGAAACAAAAATTCTATTGAATATGTTATTGATTGTACTGTAGGTTCTTGGTGGAAATTCATGTTTCACAGTAATAATACACAATACTTCTTGCACTATTTCCACTTTAATAAGTATTTTACAATGTAAAATACTTATTAAAGTGGAAGTTACTGTGAAAAAATCTATTCTCCCGTTTTTTCTACTTTACATTAGGAATTTCTTTAGCAATAGTTTTAAGCTCAAGCTGTACCTCCATTTTATTTTAAAAAAAATCATTTGACAGTTGACAAAATATGTCAATTACAATTTGTCATTTGAGTTTTGCCGGGAAAGTCAATCAGCAATGTTGTGTTTCTGTATTATTTTTCTAAATTCGTGTTAATTCGGTTTTTAATGTGTTATAGTGGTGGAATATTAACCATTAATTATTCGTTGAGGTGCATTAGTGTGGAAAAGTGATACATTCTACAAAATGCGTGCTAAATTGGGTTTCCCGCCAAAACTCCCTAGGAAGTTTCAGTAAAGCGTCTATCACTTTACTGAATCGACTGACTTGACTGATTGACTACCGTGACTATTTATTTGGACTTTGACTAGACTTTGGACTTGACGATTTAGAAATACAGTACCTACGTTGATGAAAATAATATACTTGACATTGGCAAATGGTGATAAGCCGACGCCATAAATAAAAAAAAAAAAAAAAAAATTGTCATTTGTCAGTTTGAAGCATTTGGCATTTGAAGATCGGCATTCGGCAAAGAAAATATAAACCATTCCTTCTGAGTTCAGAATTCAGTAAATTCTTTTGAATTTTATTAATAGTACAGGTTTCGTAAATATCAGTTACACTACAAGACATGTAATAAAGTAGAATCATGAACGACAACACTGAAGGTGTCGAAAAAAAAGAAACCGTGCAGCAAAAGAATTCTTTGAGGACCATTAGCTTAACATTTTTTACTGTTTGTCTTGGTAAGTTCTTTTCTGTAATAAATTTTAGTTATTTTATTGTACAAGTAATTGCTAATGTTTGTAAACAACAGCTGTACATATTAACACTTTATCATGTGTAATTTAATATGTAACTTATTGACATAAAGTATGTAAACAAAGTAAATTAAATAACAGCTCCACCTTTGACATTCAATCAAACCAAAATCGATAGTCTTAATTAGATTTATGATGTTGATAATACAAGATGTAATATGATACAGATTTAATATAAATACAAGGTAAATTTTAATATGACTTTTTACAGCATTCTCTTTAGCATTTATACACTATAAATATGTCTCGACGCTCTTTGAGAATGACCGGAACTTCTCACACTTATCGGAGCTGGAACGGGAGATGTCTTTGCGCACTGAAATGGGATTTTACTACTCTTATTACAAGACTGTGGTGGAGTCGAACCCTTTCACAAACACACTGGCTCAATTGATGTATGATCGGCTCGTCGAATATCCCAAAGATGTCAATGCTTTCAACAGATTTAATATCTATCCTGAGGTAATCTTGCTATTATCCTGTCTTTCTGTATAACTGCAATTAAATTAAATTTGTCTGTGTAAATGCTAAGCTGTAGACAGTAGACTAGTTTTGTTTATAATTATAAGTTAATTGGTCAGCTAATTAACTCATAGAGTTGCATTTCCCAAGCCCATCTGCCTAACCTTTTTTATGTTACTTAAAACAATTATTGTGTCCAATATTATCTAACAATAATCTGTCAATAAAAACAAGACTTATTTTTATGCATAAATAATAATAATATAGAATGTATAACTGTGGGAGAGCCACGCATCGACACAAATGGGCTGGCTACTGGATAAATACCAGGACCTCACAGAAAACTGGAATGAAATAATGCTTGCATTGTGTTTTGCCCACTGAGACTGGTTACCAGAGGTCCAAGAGGGGGATTGGAGATTTTAAGGACTAGGAACACAAGTCGAAACACCAAGGAGTTACAAGTATAACTCCTCTGGTGTTGCGAGTGTCCATACGCAGCGGTAATCACTTACCATCAAGAGATCACTTCTGCTTGTTTCCTGGTTCAATTCATAAGAAAAAAATATAGAATAAGAGTTATTCTTGAATTTTTATTTACTTTATTATACACTAGATGTTGCCCGCGACTTCGTGAGAGAAAAAGTTAATTTCGCAGAAACTGTACATTTTTCCGCGATAAAAAGTAGCCTATGTCCTTCCCCGTGGTCTATTCTACATCTGTGCCAAATTTCACCAAAATCAGTCCAATGGTTTCAGAGCCTATTCAATTCAAACAAACTTTTCCCCTTTATTATATTAGTATAACGACTTCGTGCGCGCTAAAAGAAATCTGGCGGGAACCGTACATTTTGCCGCAATAAAAAGAAGCCTATGTCTGTCCCCATGGTCTTCTCTATATCTGTTCCAAATTTCATCAAAATCGGTCCAGTAGTTTCGGAGCCTCTTTGATGCAAACAAACAAACCTTTTCTTTTTATTATATTTGTATAAATTTATCCCAACACCAAAATATACAAGTACTCTTTGTTTCTATTAATAACAATCATTCAGATGTAAATTTGATCTGTTGATAGCTCCTATTTAAATAATTGCCGAGACAAGATACTTTGTTATTTTATGAATTTGACCTTAATTAATAGACAAGTTAACAAACTTCTCAAATGTGATATCATGATATACAACTCTTCAATATTACATGTATTTTAGAAAGCTAGCACTGAGATTTTTGTTTGTTAATGGATCTTGACAAAATAGTCAATATTGTTAATCTTATTATAATTTGTTTTGACTTATTCATGCCTAAAGTTCTGAGTTGTAATATAACTTTGATTGAAAGAATACATAATAAAATTATTGTTATTTAAAATATCCCAATGCTTTTTAGGTTATGTTGGGCTGCCTCTACCGATACTTTGAGCCCGTGATAAATACATCCTGCTACAAAGAGTGTCACCTGATAGAGCGGGGTGGGGGGCACTCTCCAGTGGAGAGCTGTGTTGGCATCGGACAGCCAATCTACTTCTACCTGGAGGCCGTGTGGTGGCTCGCCGGGCTGACTGTAGCTGCTCTGTTTCTGCATGCCATAGCGTTGAGGTAAAGAAACATAAACAGATTGTTTATTTTTCAATAATTGTGTATGTTTCATTCTGTTTTAATGACTATTTTTACATAAAACTTATGTAAAAATAGTCATTAAAATAAAAATGGCCTCTGTTAGTTTCTTCTGCTTTATTACAAAAAAATACTTTTTAAGCCTAAACATGCTTATTAAGCAGTATTTTATTATGTGCCTCAAGGTTTCGTTTTTGCCAATTTAATAAAATATTTTTTTGTATTTAAAAATGACATCTCTTTGCAAATTTTTGAACTTGTTAACCATAATTATTACTTACTTCTTGTAATTGATATGAATATAAGTTGTATCAAACTTCATATAACTTTAATTTAACTTTAAGCCCGTTTGTTTTCTAGCCAAAGCATAATCGGCGGGTTACTAGCAGTGGTGCAGTACTTCGCGAACCACGCGGAGTGCACCCGCGTGCAGTGGGCGCCCAACGAGCGGGAGAACTTCGCGATGCCCTTCCTGCTTCTTCAAATGTGGCTGGTCACCCTGCAGCTCCGGGAGAAGGGCAAGATGACCAAGCTGCAGTTACAGGCAGGGCAATTGTTATATTATGATCTATATCAAAATGACTATCTGATCTAGATAGTCATTTTGATTCTTGTGTCGAATAGTTGTTTTTTTTTATATTTGTAGCCTTTCAAAGCAAGAGTAGCTCTTATATTTTACAAGAAAATAATTTTAAGTAAATAGTATATTTTTCAAAACAACATATGTGTATTGTGACGAAAACCTCAGAAGTATTGAATTAAACTGTAATCTTTTTCGATTCAGGTTTCCATTTTCATCATGAACATCCTCTGCCTGCTGTTCTGGCAGTTCAGTCAGTTCATATTCCTCACGCAGACCGCCATATTCTTTCTAATGGAGCAGCTCCGGGTCATCAACATCAAGACGCTCTCTCTATACCTGCACTCCCAGTTTTGCAGCATACAGACAACTGTGCTGATGCTGCAGGGCAATGATATGCTGAAATCGTCCCTATTCGTCTCCTTCTTCCTCGTGGTATCCACATACTGCCTGTTCTTCAGCTCCCTCCGCATCAAGGTTCAGAATCGCCTGGACCTGTTCTTCGAGTCGTGGCTGGTGCTGCTCCGGATCATGATCGTGGTGTGCTGCTCCCTGTACCTGAAGCGGGCGATCAGCTCGTTCCTAGAAGTAGAGGAGGACACGCACATATGGGACATTCTGTACGCGAAATTCTCGAGCTACAGAAGCTTCCATACGATGATATACACATGCTCGGAGGTGTTCGACTTCCTGCCGCTGTCCTCAATTTTGAACATGACGAAGTCTCTTCTGATCCCGCTGGTGCTGCTGAATATCATCAACTTTATGTTCCACTGTGTGTCGACCTCCATGGACAAGTGCCTGAAGGATGTGGATATCGATTTCAAGGCTCTGGCGCGAGACGAGGACGAGGACAGCGGAATCGAAGGCGCGCCCGACCTCAACGAGCTGGACAGGAGGCTCGAGTCTACTGTAAGTTACATCTGGGTTTGTCTTTGTACTAAATTCATAGTAAATTTCAATTGAAGTTTGTACAAATAGTGGCGTTTCTATCCCTATCATGTTTAAATTCGCACATTGCTTTTTTTGTACGCGACACGACTATGGCCTAGTACCTCGTTCATCCAGAACGGAACGCCCTTTTAAGAGCACAAAACTAACAAATTAATTACAAATAATAAATATTATTTATCATAATTAAGTAAGCTAAATTATATAAATTAAAGTAATAAAATACGGCACTCTTCAGCTGGGTGGCAACGCAGACGCGCTGCTGTTGTTCCTGCGGCACGCGGAGGCGGACGCGGCGGTGCTGTACAACGTGGCGCAGGCGGCCGCGTTCGGCGTCATGGCGGCGCTCGCCATGCGCCTCAAGCTGCTGTTCGCCACGCAGTGCTGCGTCGTCTTCTCGCTCACCTTCAACAGGAGCTACTACGCGTGAGTCTCTCCCATCGTACGACATACATACATACATATAATCACGCCTTTTTCCCGTAGGGGTAGGCAGTAGGGAATGGAAGAACCGGTCTGATTTTGAGAACCGGGAATTTCGGGACTGGGCAATTTCAGAACCGGGATTTCCCGGGAAATTCGGGAATTTCGGGACTGGTGTGAAGGCATGAAATACAAGTATAATTACTGTCTAAAAAGTAATTCAAAATATAATAATAACATTTTATAGTACAATTACAAATTAAATAAGGTTTTAATGGCAACTCGACAAATCAGCCAACATGTCATCGCCATATTAATGACAATACTACTGGCGATAGTAAAGAGCCGTATGTCATTTTAGTTTATTAGCATTTATTGGTGGTTTTTAAATATGTTATTTCGAGTTATTTGATTTTTGCAAAACATCAAATAGTTGGGATGCCCAGAATGCTATTAGTGTACATGCTCGAACGTCTAGGTAACCTATTAGAAGTGACAAATTAGATAATTAAAAGACTAAATAACCAGACAAATACTAACAATAGCTGACACACTATAGGAATAGTGTGTCAGCTTTTAGCAGTCGTCGTCCTGCGTGGTTAAAAAGTTGTAAAAATGACCATGACATGGATATGCTGAACGCGTCAGATTATAATTAGTGTTGTCCATGCGCAAATAAGTATCTGATATGAAGTGTATATTAATCTGACGATTTGCGTGAAAGGTGGGAAGGGGTAAAAAAAAATTACTCGAATGTCAGAAGTTCAATTCAGTGAATCCTACAGATGCTCCAATTTGAAATTAAAATTTTAAAATTAATATAATGCGTAACTATTTTATAAGGACAATAAAGAGTATTTAAAGGACAATAGGTAAAATCCATCTAAACTGCTCACCAACCCCAAAAGCAACCAATATGCATATTAGTAGGTATACGAATATATATACGTATATATTTATCAAAAAAAAAAACAAACAGACGCCATACAGACCTTGTAGGCCAAGTCCCAAGATATTCTATTTAATCGTCAATACCATTAGCTCCAGTATTGGCTACTATGTCAGTCGATGGGTGGTGCTATCATACTACATATTAATATTAAATACGGCATAATATTATGGTTATTATTTCCTCGCACCGCTCACAGTTAACTTTTATGTACAGAATCTATTATCTAATATTATGAACTACTCATTCTATCCTTTTATATATTTTTCATTTTTGTCTTTAATTCGCTTTCGGAAATAATTAAAAATTATTTTTAGCTAATATTTACAATTACCGATGATAGTTTACTTAAGTACTTGTAAATTTTAATACAATTTGTTCGGTACCGAAAGTACCGAAATTCCCGGTTCTAAATTTTTGATTCCCGGTTCTCAGAGCGATTCAAAATTTCGGGAATTCCCGGGAATTTCGGGACCGGGATTTCCCGGTTCCATACCCTAGTAGGCAGAGACCACTTCTTTCCACTTGCTACGATCCTTACATAATTGTTTCGCTTTGTCCACTTTCATTCTTACCATCCATTCCTCCTCTTACATTCAACGTAGCGAAGCGGCTCTCCATGGGCCACTTTATGCCTCTGTGAGAGCGAGACGTGATGGGTGGCGAACCACATCGCCGCAATTTTGGATGATTATCTTTATGATTATCCATTGCGTTCCCACGGATTAGACGTAGGAACGAACGGAGAGGGTAGTGCTGTGGAAAGGAAGATTGGTAAGTTAGAGTGGGAAATAGGAAATGTAGGATATTGCCGCCCAGGAGGGCAAGGGATACTATACCACAACTACCGGACAGGTAAGTTGGGATGAGTATCCCATGACATATTTGAAATAAAAATTTATTTGTAAAGTGTTGTCATATTCCGCAAACGCATCCTATGGATTTAGAGGTACAAAAAACTTTAACTAAAATAACTTATTAATTTCCAGCCTGCCCAAGTCGGTGATGAAATACATGCCGTTCATCTGGGCGCTGTACGTCGTCACCATCTGCCGCGTGCTCGTCGCCAACGTCACCCAAGAGATGTCGCATATCGGTATGTGCAATAAACTTACGCCATTACATCCGTTAATGGATGATTTATACAGTATTCTCCGAGCGAAGTAACCACTCTTGAAATACTGCAGTGCCTGGGACAGTTGCTTTATAATTGTCGTATGGTTGCCCAAGCACATACGGCGACCTCTGTGGCTCAGTGGTTCAGCGCTTTGGTGCTGAAGCCGGAGGTCGCAGGTTCGAATCCTGCCGACGGAACAAAAAGTTTTTCTGTGTTCCTGGGTCATGGATGTGTATTAAATATGTGTATAATATAATAAAAATCTTAAATATATGTATAGTATAAAAGTATTAAATATACTTCCCGTTGTCTAGTACCTGTAACACAAGTTCTTCGGATACTTAGCACGGGGCCAGATTGACGTGGTGTGAAGCGTCCATAGATATTATATTATTATTATTATTATTCTCACACATAGTCAGCCTAGTCCAGAGGAATGAACTGGTCAATACGTCTGGGGCCAACCATGTGCGGGTTTCCTCACGATGTTTTCCTTCACCGTTAGAGCGTCCGTATAATGTACTTGAGATCTGAAAAAGTCTCATTGGTACACGACACAACCTGGGATTCGAAACTGCACTCTCTCGAGTGCGAACCAAACGGTCTACCCACTAGGCCACGGATGTTCAATAGCTAGTTTAATTTTACGGTTGAAATGCAAAATACTCATTACACAGTAGTCGATAAATCAAGAACTTTCCGACTTAGTAATAATAACTCCCCACACCAATTTCGGTGACGGTGGCCGGTTTCGTTGAAACCAGGCCAGTTACGCAGAAATTTATAGCGCCCAAGTGTGTGCACAGCACACGAGCACTCTCTCTTCCTTTACTCTCATGATCCAGTGGGACAGATAACCGACACGACTGATGAGAGATTAGGCGCAGGTCCGACTTTTTACATGCCCATCCCACGCATGGATCATCTTTCTTGTCAGACAATCAGGTGATCAGTCTACATTGTCCTAACCAAGCTTGGAAGCAACATGTTCCAATGCGGGAATCGAACCCACGACCTCCGAGTCAATGCTCTAACCACTAGACTACGGAGGCTGTTACCACAATATTGTTTAACTTGTGACGCATTTTATGGTTTTAAACCATACACATACGATACATCTGTCGAAGACGTCAAAATGTGCTAAAGACTAATTATCGACTGTTATTTAAAGGGGAGTTCAGCGACTACCAGCAGGAGCAGCTGCTCAAGTTCATCAGCTCGCAGACGGGGCCGGGCGCGTTCGCGGGCTCCATGCCCGTGTCGGCCACCGTCATGCTCGCCACGCGCCGCCCTATCGTCGCGCACCCGCACTACGAGCACCTGGACGCCAGGTATGACGTCATCGGCGCGTAGACATGCGAGCGTGACGTCACTAAACATATCCAATAAAGCTTAGGATAATTAAAAAATATAATCAAGGATATAAATTATACATTCGTGTTTTATAACGCCCTGTCGAGCCGAGGCTCGAAGGATTTGACCAAAGATAACTTCTTCTTCTGGATTCAAAGTCATTATTTACCGTCAGGCGTTCTGTCTGCTCAATTATACGTGTAATAATATATAGATAACCAGATTATGTTGCACCAGGCAGCGCGCGTACGACGTGTACAAGATGTACGGGCGGTTCTCGCCGCAGGAGTACTACCAGGACCTGAGCCGGCTGCGAGCCACCTACCTCATCATAGAGACCAAGTACTGCTACGGCCGGAGCAAGTGAGTACTACTCATTTTGTTTGCTTATTATTTTTTAAGTGAAAACTTCTATTGGCGCACGCACATTTTTTCGTAGGCTGTAAGTGAGACTGATCAGTCTCGCTCTGGTGCTCTGGTGCTCGTGCTCGATCGGGTGAACTCGGATGCCGACTGTATTGTGTGCGTGAATTCGGTACGTACATCTGACACGAAGTTTTCAATGTGACGGGAACGGGACGGGAATGGCTCGGGCACGCCGACAAAGTCGACGTTTCGTCGGCGTGCCCGAGCCCCGAGCACGCCGACTATACTATTTATTGCCGCACTTGTCAAGCGCCGCGACCAATCATTTAGGGTGTTTGATATTTTTTCTGCCGCTAAGGGGCAGACCCAACGCACACAAAGCGTCATCTGGTGGCGTTAGTGGTATCAAAAACTGTCAATAAGAATTTTCGATTCTTTTTCTGTCACCAGGCGGGGCTTGGTAATCGACGGTCCTTGTCGTGACAAAGATCTGTCAGATGTCACGAAATTTTTTATTTAAATATGGCGTCGGCTTATAACCATTTGCCAGTGTCAAGTAAATAAGGCGAGAAATAGAATATTCTAAAAGTCTAGTCAAAGTCCAAATAAATAGTCGGGGTAGTCAGTCGATTCAGTAAAGTGACGAAAGACAGATTACTGAAACTTCCTAGGGAGTTTTGGCCGGAAACCCAATTTTTAGCAAGCATTTTGTACTTGTATCACTTGCCCACACTTGCGCACGTCAACAAATAATAATTAATGGTTCATATTCTACCAATATTACACATTAAAAACCGAAATGACACAAATTTAGAGAAAAAAACATAACAAGACAACGTTACTCATTGACGTTACCGGCAAAACTCCCGTCACGAATTTAAAAACCCTTATTTGACGTTGTCATCCCAGCAAGGGCTGCTCGTTCGAGGACATCTGGGACGTGGAGGTGCCGGGGCTGCGCGGGCGGCCGCTACTGTGTCACGTGCTGCTCACGCAGCAGGTGGATCACTTCTACCCGCTGTTCCGTAACGAGGAGTACGCCGTGCTGCGCGTGCACGACTTCAGCGTCAGGTGAGCCCGCCGCACAGTGGCAGTATACTGGCCAGAGCGATTTGACGTCATCGGTAGCCGCCATATTGTTATCAGGCTGCTGGATTTGTAGGCTGGACCGCGAGGGTGGCCCTTTAGTAATACTGGTATAGTTTAGGAGTAAGGGCCAGTCCACACGGCGCGTAGCGTCGACGCAGCGCAAACATGTTAACGCAATGCCGGCCACACGGGTGGTGCGTTAACGCAGAGTTGTTGCGACGTAAACGTAACGTGGTTACCCCTCCCGCTTCGTCTCGAGGGATGCTGTCCGTTGTTCGTGCGTCGTCACAGCGTTGCGTCGACGCAGCGCACCGTGTGAACAGTACATATTTTAGTATGTAAAACGACGGAGCGATAACGCTCGCGCCGTGTGGACTCGCTCTCACATGTTAAAACTGCGTACTTAAACATATTACGTAAATAATAACAGGAAACAAATTGATATTTCTAGGATATTATATTATTTTCCAGGTACATGCCTCGTAGTTTCGACACCTGACATCAGCTAAACGTAACCACCGAGAGACAACGTTAGAGCGTTCCTCGCATGTCTTATTGTGTATACACCGGGTTATTGTGTATACACCGGGCTAATTGTGTATACACCGGGTTAATGTGTATACACCGGGCTATTGTGTATAATATACACCGTATTATTGTGTATAAACCGGGTTATTGTGTATACACCATATTATTGTGTATACACCACGTTATTGTGTATACACCGGGATATTGTGTATAAACCGTGTTATTGAGTACATGTCACCTTAAATTGTAAAAACCGTTAGATTGTAAAATAACTAACGAGATTATAAAAATATGTCAAAATTCATAACTAAAATATGTTTATAATTTAACGAAAAATAATGTGTTAAATTATAGGCAGCATATTTGCGTCGGAAGTCTATCAATATTTTACAATTTCAATAGTTATATGAAATCTAACGGTTTTTACAATTTTACGGTGACATATACACCGTATTTTTGTGTATACGCCGTATTGTTGTGTATATTATACCGTATTATTACGGTGTATACACCGGACCAAGGATATTCATAATGATTGAAGAAAAATATTTTTTTAAGGATTGTTGTTAAAGGGTAGGTAATAAATAACACAATAAGACATAGGAACCTAGAAACGTTGCAGATTAAGCGGCGACTGTTTTGTTTTTGTCAGTACTCAGTCACGATAACCCACCAGTCTTGCCTAACTTACGCGTGTAGAATTTTTCTTCAGAGAAAAAATATCGAAAATTATCAATCATATAATTGGTAATAACTTAATGACTATAAAATCTTATATGAAAAAAATAAGAAATATTTTTTTACTTACTACCCATGTGAGTGAAGTTATATAATAATTTGTACTTAGGCGCGTTTACAAAATGTGTTGTTTGAAAGTGGCAGAGTACTGACTGACATTTCTTTGAAAAGTGTTTTGTTCAATAAATCTAGACAATGACCAAATTTTACCAAAAACGTATTAAAATGAATAAAAACGTGAAAATTTTGTGGTGACTATGATTTTCACAAATTTTTTTTAAATATTTTTGGATTATTTTTAAACAAATTTTAAGGTGCTTATATCCGCTATCTTTGGGTATATAAAACAAACATTTGCTACACTAAAAATCATAAATTTATAATATTTTGTAAACAATTTTAGATGTGACAATTGTTATTTTTTAGTGTTGTAAGATTTGGTTTCATTTGGTAGCTAAATCGACCGAAAAACAACCAATTCATGTCAAATTTGTAAACGCGCCCTTATTGTGAAATTGATAAGTGAATAACGTGATAAAAATTAAAATTATACAATGTAATAATAAGTTTGGCCAAAATAAAAGTGCTGTGTATCAAAGCAATGTATTTAAAACTATCGTAATCTATGCATTTAATTATTCCGCTTTTATTTTTTAATGTTATATATTATACATAGTTTATTTTAATATGTACTTTATATAAGTTTATGAAAATAGTCGACTCTTACTCTGTGAATACAGCTAGTTACCTAAAAACGGACAAGGCACTGTAAAAACGGCTAAAACGTGAACCGTGTAAAAATATATGTCTATATAGGTACATACTCGTATAATATTATGTTCCTTACAATAGTAAGGAATTACTATCGCTTACAGAACCGCTTCATAATCATTATATAATTTTGTCCAAAATCAATTACGGATTTTTGGGCATAATATGATCATGTGTTCATGTCTAAATTTTACGTTTTTTTTTTTTTTTTTTTTTTTTTTTTTTTTTTATGAAATAAGGGGGCAAACGAGCAAACGGGTCACCTGATGGAAAGCAACTTCCGTCGCCCATGGACACTCGCAGCATCAGAAGAGCTGCAAGTGCGTTGCCGGCCTTTTAAGAGGGAATAGGGTAATAGGGGAGGGTAGGGAAGGGAATAGGGTAGGGGATTGGGCCTCCGGTAAACTCACTCACTCGGCGAAACACAGCGCAAACGCTGTTTCACGCCGGTTTTCTGTGAGCCCGTGGTATTTCTCCGGTCGAGCCGGCCCATTCGTGCCGAAGCATGGCTCTACCACGTTTAAAATAATTAAAATAATATAACATTTCGAAAAGAATCAATAATTATACAATATACATAGTGCTCTCTAAGGCACTGAGGTTATTAACCTCACAGAAACAGGTGATTTAAAGAGGAAGCAAAGACTGCCGAAATACGTTCAGCTGCATGATGTCAATGACCTTAAGGCAAGGACCAAGACCAAGCTCAAAAACAAAATTATTTACACTACTCGTATGCACATTGTAGTCAGATTCTTTTTTGCGTAGCATTATTTTCTATATTCACGTAGAAGACGGTGTTTGCAAGGTATTTAAAAAAAAAAATATATTGTACAAATCACAAAAATGTTTCGTTTAAATTGAAAAATAATATATACATATAAATAATATTAATTGTTTAACAAAAAAATATGTATGGTGCTGCTCAAATTTTTACGTTATAGAATTCACGTTTGTGTGATTTTTAAGAGGTGATTTTATGATTTTTTAACTCAGGAAATATATATTTTTTTCAAAATGTGTACGGTTCAGAACCTGTCAAGGATTGCGTACTTTATCCCATATTTTTTCCACTACGTAATTGAACTCTGACTAGGTAGACTAGGTGACGGGAAATGACAAAGTAGACCTCGCCTTACAGCGTCGTTAAGAGCGTATTGTAATTTTATTTTAATTCTCGAATTTTTTAAATAATTTTACAGCCTAAATCTCTTGACATAAGCAGTAGATGCCCAAAATATCCGTAATTGATTTTGAATAACCTTATGTCGTACTGATATTATTCTATTAGAACTTTAAACTTTACTATCATTGCTTAAACAACAAATCCAAGCAATACTTACGTTATCAACTTGGATTAGGTATTATTATCTGCAAACTTTTCACTTTTATAATAAAGTACTTTTTCGCCATCAATTTTGTATAAATGTGCTATGTATGAACTTATAACCTAATTATTATGTGAATCTAATATTGTGTCGACAATAATTTTACCCTTAACCTATATGTATGATTTACAATGTAACTAATTCTTCGTATGTCACTTAAATGTACTAAGAATTTCTTGTATGCTAAATCATTAATTCGATACAAATATTTTAATACTTCGAAAATATACGTAGCAAACGTTATTTTATGTTTTAAAATATTAATCGAGGTCAAATTAACAATAGGGTATTTTCCAAGTTTTTAAAAAGTATGTCAAATTGCTCCTAATACCAAAATACATTAGCAGTTTGAACCATTCTTTGTGAATTTCTTTCTTTTCCTTGCAAATTAGCCTAAAAGTTTAAATTAATATTATAGGCGCGAAAACGCTTTATTGTGTTGTCATGACGTCACATTCTTGTAACATTGTAACTGACAATTGTCAAGTGTCAAATTACACTGAAAATGCCAAATACCTACTGTTTACGTTTGTAAATCAATGTTTTAAGCCTATTAAAAATGCCTTACAAATGGTGAGCAGTGCCAAAATGCACTAATACGTCTATTAAAACACCGGGGAAAATCTTTGTGACCATACCAAAGAACACTGAAATGCGGAAAAAGTGGCTATTACTCGCTGACGCATGACGTTATTGATTCTGATGCTGGCTATTCTCTATGGAAATCGGGAGGCCATTAAAAAAAGAAGAAGAATTACAAGAATATGACGTCACATTCCAATCTCGTGCGTTTTTAGTCACGTGGTCAAACGTTAAAAATTCATAATTTTATTTTTGATATTTTATAAAAATCATACATATTTTTATGTAAAAAGTTGGTTAAAGTAGTTTAAATTAATGTTTAGCAATAAAATATTAACAATCTAATGTATACTTTCATCATAGGATAATACCCTATTGTATTTGTAAATGAATGTTTTGGAAATTATTAAGTAAAAATAAAAAGTAATAAATTTTTATTTTTACATGATAATTGATATATAATAATAGTTTCAAAGTATACGTGTTTGTTGTGATTTTGGTCTGTTTTGGACCCCCTTTTATGTTCATTAGTGTTGGTCGAATAATAGGTACTTAGTTGTCATATTCGTATAGTAGGTATTTTACTCAATTTTAACTGGAATAATATCAAAAGCTGTAATTCTAAGTGTCAATCTATCATAAGGACTAGTCTTCAAGCTGTACTTTGTCTTCGAAGGATGTTTCGAAGAAAGTATTATAAAATGTGATTTCATAGTTGTCTATTTTAGAATATACGAACATCGTGAATTCTGTGTTTTATTACAATCTTTAAATTAATTGTTGCATAATTTGAAACAACATAAAATCATAAAATCTCAAGAGCTTTATATTAGAAAAGAAATTAAACGACATTCGTGCATAACAAATAATATTGTTACGAACAACACAAAGAGACAGCGCCATCTAGCGTCAACTAATGAAACCACTTGGTGTGAACAGGGACAACGTGAAACCGTCTACTCAGTACTAGATGGCGCTACTGTGCAAACGTTCCAGAATAAATCTAACACGGTCACGCGACTCGGGAACCTTCTGGAGTCGTCTGGGACTCGTATCGACCAGTATAAATACGTCGGAAGAATGCGAGCGAGTCGAGTTCTTTTTGAGCTTCCGTCGAAGCGATACGGGCGATACAAGCGAAAACTAGTGATCGGGAGTTCGATTTGAACAGCGAAACGGGCGATAACGATGTGAATACTAGTGATGTGATGATACCAGGAGTGATACCCACGACTTGGCTACGACTTAAGGACACCGTTAGTGCTTAGTGTTTGGACTTAGTGTTTAATGTTGGACCTAGTGCTTTAAATAGTGTGTGTGTGCTAGTAAATAAAATCTTCAAAGGAGTCACCAGGTTTTTTTCTCCAAATACCTCGACCAACACGTAACAACTGGTGTCAGAAGTGAGATTTGGAGATGCCATTGACTCTGAGAGAAGATTTCAAGAAGTGCGGCGGGAGGAGCAGTTCCCGGGTGGAGGAGCGACTCCCGGGTGGAGGAGCGACCCTCGGGCGACGGAGCGACGCCCGGGCGGAGGAGCGACCCCCGGGTGGAGAGGTGCGACCCCCGGGCGGAGAGGTGCGACCCCCTGGCGGAGAGGTGCGACCCCCGGGCACAGAGGTGCGACCCTTGGCGGAAGAGTGCGACCCCTGGTGGTGGAGAGGTGCGACCCCCGGGCGGAGAGGTGCGACCCCCGGGCGGAGAGGTGCGACCCCCGGGCGGAGAGGTGCGACCCCCGGGCGGAGAGGTGCGACCCCCGGGCGGAGAGGTGCGACCCTTGACGGAAGAGTGCGACCCCTGGTGGTGGAGAGCGACCCCTGGCGGAAGACTGCGACCCCTGGTGGTGGAGAGCGACCCCTGGCGGAGCGGTGCGACCCCTGGCGGAGCGGTGCGACCCCTGGCGGAGCGGTGCGACCCCTGGCGGAGCGGTGCGACCCCATGGCGGAGCGGTGCGACCCCTGGCGGAGCGGTGCGACCCCTGGCGGAGAGGTGCGACCCCTGGCGGAGAGGTGCGACCCCTGGCGGAGAGGTGCGACCCCTGGCGGAGAGGTGCGACCCCTGGCGGAGTGGTGCGACCCCTGGCGGAGTGGTGCGACCCCTGGCGGAGTGGTGCGACCCCTGGCGGAGTGGTGCGACCCCTGGCGGAGTGGTGCGACCCCTGGCGGAGTGGTGCGACCCCCGGCGGAGTGGTGCGACCCCCGGCGGAGTGGTGCGACCCCCGGCGGAGAAGTGCGACCCCTGGCGGAGAGGTGCGACCCCTGGCGGAGTGGTGCGACCCCTGGCGGAGTGGTGCGACCCCTGGCGGAGTGGTGCGACCCCTGGCGGAGTGGTGCGACCCCTGGCGGAGTGGTGCGACCCCTGGCGGAGAGGTGCGACCCCTGGCGGAGAGGTGCGACCCCTGGCGGAGTGGTGCGACCCCTGGCGGAGCGGTGCGACCCCTGGCGGAGCGGTGCGACCCCTGGCGGAGCGGTGCGACCCCTGGCGGAGCGGTGCGACCCCTGGCGGAGCGGTGCGACCCCTGGCGGAGCGGTGCGACCCCTGGCGGAGAGGTGCGACCCCTGGCGGAGGCCACACCCACTGGGGACCAAGCTCCTCGCCTACTATGCCCCGCCCACTGAACACGCCCCTCAGGCTCCGCCCGCTGTGGGCCAGGCCACGCCCACTGGCCCCGCCTACCGGGCCCCGCCTGCTCAAGTCCTTTGGGTCTCTGGGAGGATGATGCTATGAGGGAGTCTCGAGAAAGAGATGACGACCTTCGAGACATCGTCACGTGCAAGAAACGGGGCGACGTAAAACTAATCTGGAGTGAGGTTGCACCCACTGGCGCTATCACTAAGGCGTACTGGGCGCAATGGGACAGTCTGATAAACGGAATACCCTACCGGGAATAACGGCAGAGAGTTCCATCCTCAGATAATTGTCCCAAGAACGAGAGTGCCAGATGTTCTCCGTAAAATGCATGATGGCGTATCAGAAGGTCATCTGGGTGTAAAGAGGGACGTTCAAAGTGGTACACTTAGACCGTCTAGCGTGGTACCATGGCAGTGGCAGCGATGCTCGGGACGAGCATACTCTAAGAGGGGAGTAGTGTTACGAACAACACAAAGAGACAGCGCCATCTAGCGTCAACTAATGAAACCACTTGGTGTGAACAGGGACAACGTGAAACCGTCTACTCAGTACTAGATGGCGCTACTGTGCAAACGTTCCAGAATAAATCTAACACGGTCACGCGACTCGGGAACCTTCTGGAGTCGTCTGGGACTCGTATCGACCAGTATAAATACGTCGGAAGAATGCGAGCGAGTCGAGTTCTTTTTGAGCTTCCGTCGAAGCGATACGGGCGATACAAGCGAAAACTAGTGATCGGGAGTTCGATTTGAACAGCGAAACGGGCGATAACGATGTGAATACTAGTGATGTGATGATACCAGGAGTGATACCCACGACTTGGCTACGACTTAAGGACACCGTTAGTGCTTAGTGTTTGGACTTAGTGTTTAATGTTGGACCTAGTGCTTTAAATAGTGTGTGTGTGCTAGTAAATAAAATCTTCAAAGGAGTCACCAGGTTTTATCTCCAAATCCTCCGAACCCCAACACGTAACAATATTTACTAACTTATATAAACGTAAATAAATTCTTCTTATATATTATTTTAATTTTATAAACTTAAATCCATGCTTTGATTAAAAAGAAAACAGTTTGATTGCGGGTAGTTTAAAAAGTTAACGCACCGCCCGCGCCGTTGTGGTCGGCGCGAATGTGTTGCGTCCACGCGTCCACGTTTTGATACAGCTGGAAATACAAAATTTCATTTCAGAAAATTTGACACATGGTTCTTGGTATGTATCGCTCGCAGTTAATCGTTATTGCCGTTTAGTGGCATTGACCACCGGCAGCATAATATGTGCGATACAATGTTGTAAAATCATTATAATCGCATACAATTAATATTATTATGATTTAAAGCAATTTTCCGCCAAATAATACCTACAACCTGCAAGCAAATGTGTGAGTACACGCATAAGTATGCGTAAAGCACCTCCCTCCTCCCACACTGCTTATGCGTACACTCAGAAAATTGTATTTGAAAATTGCTTTTAAATCATCATATTTTAATTAATTGTATGCTATGGATTTCCGCAAAGTAACGCCTGATTCTATTAACGTTATAAACGCATCTAGATATAGCCTTAAAGGTACAAAATAAAACACATGTTCCTCGCTCACCTGTCCGCAGTAGTCGCAGGGGTAGAGGTGCAGGTGGTGCGCGGCGCGGTGGGCGCGCAGGCGGTGTGCGCCCACCAGCCGCGCGCCGCACGTGTCGCACACCAGCCCGCCCTCCTCCTGCCCCTCCATCCCCACTGCCGCCGCGCCCCCCGCCCCGCCCTCACCGCACGCGTCTCCCGCACCGCCCGCACCGCCCGCACCGCCCGCGTCGCCGTCCGGAGACGCGGCGCGTGCGCGCTTCGGCTCGCGCGGCTCGTAGTAAGGACATGCTGGAATTAAGCGTGCGTGTAGGTAAGTTACAAATTGCCAATTATTACCACAATATAAACAATGTACGGTAGCGGAAATCAGCCGGGTCCTTGAAATTTTTACCCACGATTGAGCGTAGCCGAGCGGAGCGCTAGGGCTGGTACGTCTATAAAGGAGGCGTTGACAGTGCGCAAGCGTCGCGGCACAACTATGAACTAACTAAAACGCGCGGCGACACTACATTCTTCTGCTATTTGAGGTTTCGTTAGCGGCCATGTAAATGACGCGTATGTGTGCGTGCGCCGATTCGGACGGTCTATCATTATTTATATTGTGCTATTAGCAACTCCAATGATACATAGGCTGTGTTCCGCGGATAATAGCGCTAACAAAAAAACGTAAGCAAAATGGCGGATTATGTTAGGAGTATTGCAGTTATCAAAACGTGTCCTGCAGGTCTAAAAAGGCCGTTTTGGCAATTCATTTTCAATTCTTGTTATGAATTACTGACAGCGATCGTAAAATGGCCACTTGAATTGCAATTCATATTAAGATTTGGATAGAATTCATATGCAGAAATAGGCTGAAATGCATTTATTTGACAGATTTACAAGCAGAATTGCTTTAGTGTCAAATAGCAATATTGCGATGATATTGCGTAAGTGGCCTTTTTAGACCCGCTGGCCGATAATAATAATCAGTTTTTTTTCTTTAGCGCTAGCAAGCCTTAACAAGCGCTTTTTTCCGAGGAACACAGCTAATGTGCTAGATTTTAATGTAGAAGCTGTTTAAAGCTTTTTCCCGCGACTAATTCCGCGTGGTGTTAAATACTATCTTACAAATTTTTGCCAGTTACCACTTACTGCCAACATCTTTTTATATGGAGTTAGCGAGACTCACTGCCATGTCCGACGTGCGTCTTGTAGAACGTGACGAGGACGTTGTCGAGCGTCTCGGTGACGATCATGTGCGCGGGGCACGCCTTGCCAGTCTTGTAGATCTGACGCTCCGGCGCCGGCCGCTTGCCCTTGCCCTGACAACAATCTTACTGTTCATGGGATACTCCATTGATCCTGGGTCGCGATCCTTAGGGTGCATTTCCATCTTTCCACTATTCAAGGATGAAGGAGTCTGTTATACTAGTAACAAATTACTGATTACAAGATGGCGATAAAAAGAAATCTCTAAGGGCCGATTCACACCGAAATGGCGGCAGAGCGGCCAGCAGCATAACAGCTGTCATATAATTTTAAACTTCATATAAACAGTCCCGACGGTCGCTAGCGGCCACCGGCGACCGTAAGCAGCGGCGATTGTCTCAAGCGAAACTGTGTTTTATAGTAATTATATAGTTTAAAATCAATGACATGCTGCTGGCCGCTCCGCTGCCATTTCGTTTTGATCGGCCCTTAACAGCTAAAACGGGAGACCTTCAAAACCAAGATCGGTAATTTCTTTAGAAATAGTTTAGAAATGCCAGGGGACAACTTATGAGACACTTTGGAGACCGTTTAATCGTTTCCAGAAAAAATTTATTTTACAGGACTTTCAGTTGCCGATGTTTTCTGGCCGGGCGAGGCGGAAGTTACCTGATAGACGTAGACGCCGGACTGGCTGCACATGTAGTGCGAGCGGACGCCCTCGATGGTCTGCTTGCTGGCCGTCGTCTTCCGGAAGCGGTACTTCGTCTCCTCCTGTACCGCACTCTTGAACAGCAAGAAATCTTAAAAACCAAACACAATTAGTTTGTTTACGCGATTGCACTTATTGTCAGGCAAATAGTTTTTGACGTGCGGCTTCCACTTTTTTTTTTTGTAAGCGTGTCCTTAAAGTCCGTAATTAGAAAGAGCCATCAGTGGCGAAGGCTGGTTCTCTTTCATAGGGAAACCCTACGAAGGATATTTGGATGAGAGTCTTCAAAAGTGGTAAGGGACGCCGATAGGAATGGAGTTATTAGGAACCCCACGCCACAGAGAGCCACGCTTGGACACGGATTGGCTGGCTCGGCAGAAAAATTACCACAGCCTCGCGTCAGCCAGCAGCGTGGAATCAGTACCTGCGTTGTGTTAACGCGGAGTGATTGAGACCTCCCTTCTACCGATAACAGCTTGTGGGAATGTGGTGGCAAGCCCCAAAGGGAGATCTCCGATCGAGCGAGGTGCCATGCTCGGTCAGGCCGAAGCCCACTGTAGTGATTTTCAGATGTCGTATATATATCGCCGATCTTAGAAAACTTCGATAGCGCGATTCAGGACTGTGCGCTGATTGGTCCGCCACAAGCTAGATCGCTTGCTCAACATCCAAGGTGGTGTTGAGCAGCTGAAGACATACGATCGGACTACAGCCGATAGCAGGAGACCTACGTCACTCAGCAACCGGTACTGAGTACTGACCGTCCATGGTGGCGAACTCCAGGCGCTCGACCTGCTCGGAGACGCCGTGCGTGTACAGCAGGTGCGCGCTGAACTGGCTGCCGTAGCTCACGCGCTCCGAGCACAGCGGGCAGAAGAACGCCTTGCGCTTCTCCACCTGAATCACATGACAAATAAGATGGACTATTAGCGCGAGGAGAGCTTCGTCTGGTGTGCCCCCAGTGCCATTCTCGTAAATATTATTAGTAAAATCCCGTTTTGACACGTACGGGAATGAGTCAACGCATAGACCGAAACGGGATTAAGACCAGGTAGACCAAGCGAAATAGGCATTTAACGCTTCCAAGAGTTGCCCGCAATTGCCGCAAAGCGAGCCGCGCGCCTACGTCGCCGGCGTGAACTTACATGAACCCAAAGTGTTACAGTGTAGTCGTGTCGGCAGTAGGTCATCTTATTTTATTATTTGTATTGAAAAAGATAATAAAATCCATATGTAACTGTTTTAATGCAACACATAGCACACATAATTTGAATAGATATTATAGGTAGGTACCTAAGTAAAAAATGCTTAAATTTTATTCAATTACTAGCTGATGCCCGCGGCTCCGCCCGCGTATGTACAGTAACCCATGGGAATCGTATATGTCCCGCGATAAAAAGTAGCCTATGCCCTTCCCTATGGTCTACTTTATGTCTGTGCCAAATTTCATGATGATCGGTTTAGTAGTTTTTTCGTGAAACAGTAAATAAAGTATCCCACGGGAACCGCACATTTCCCCGCGATAAAAAGTAGCCTTTGTCTTTCCCCGTAGTCTACTTTTCAACTGTGCCAAATTTCATAATAATCGGTTTAGTGGTTTTTACGTGAAACTGTAAATAAAGTATCCCATGGGAACCGTACATTTCCCCGCGATAATAAAATAGCTTATGTCTTTTCTCAGGCTCTAGAATATCTGTGTACCAAATTTCATTTAGATCGGTTCAAAAGTTTTGGCGTGAGAGACGGACAAACACACACTTTCCCATTTATAATATTACTATGGACTAGCTGTTGCCCGCGACTTCGTCCGCGTCAACTGATGGCGCAATAATGCATTAATTTCGACCAAATTTGATTACCATAAAAAAGGTTATAGTGAGTCAATCTTAAAAGATTTTTTTACATCATTTAAAGAGGAATAATTATTTTATACATATTTTTTGGGTAACTTGAGCCGTTTACATAGCGCACGCAACACGCTGTGTTCGATGTGTGCATGGAGACGAGTACCTATCGTTAGCTCGTGTGGTCACTAAAGTACGTGTCGTTTCGTGAGATAAAAATACTGTATCAGGTACATAGGTGCTAACGATTTGATGGTAACTACTTAGGCAGACACTTGCAAAAAATGTATTCCTACTGCCGAGTCCGCACGTTTGCCACTTGCCGCAAAATCCAAACCTCCACAAACGTTTGACTTTTTGAAAATCCGGATTTCCGAATTTTTCTCCCAAAAATCCGGATTATCCGGATAATTCAGATTTTTTCATTTTTTTTAAATTTGTTGCATATTTTATAAAACTTTAATGTTAATTTTACTACTATGTTGTAGCAAAACTTACTCATTAGTAAAAAAAAGAGTTACTTTTTTATAATTTAATTTAAATAAATTCTTATTTTAAGTTGTAAGTATTAGAATTACAATCTGAATAAATAAAAACATATTGAGATTTTATCAAAATTATATACTTAATTATATTTATTTTTTCATTTTTAGAAATATTTTTGATTACGTTTCAAATCCTACAATGTTCAGTTTTATAGTTAGTATATTATTTTAAATAAGGTATGTATATATTGTTATTTACTAAATGTTCCAGCAGAAAGAATTATAAAAAAGTGGACTAGCCTGTGATCTTTTTAACGCTTTTTTTACATATCTACGCCACAGTTCACCACTACCGTTTTCGTAAAGTTCCATTTCTATGTGAAAGTACTAACGTACGAAAATTAATACAGTTTAATAAAACGTAGGAAACTGAAAATCCTTTAAATCGAGATCCGGGGAGTGAAGACAAATCATTTGAAAAATGGGGCTGGATAAATAATTTTGTATGGACGAAATTGGACCACTTTCGAGTTATTGAAATTAAAAACCACCCACCTGTTTGGGTAATAATTAAACATGTAAATGGTGCTTTTAATTCCCTCGGAAACTAACAGAAGTATAATAAGCAATTCTAAGCACAATTTAAAATCTATAACTGTTGTAAGATCTTTATTTTAACATTTTACTTACAAATAAACAGTAACATCTTACTCTTCATTGCACTTTGAAGTTTCCGCTATAAGATGAAAACTACATTACTTAAAAAAAAATAACAGTGGTTTACACAAATCGTTGGTGCTATTTTTGACACCTATATTTATCTTTAAAATATTATCTAAAAATAATTATTTCTACGCAAAAACAGGAGCGTTGATTTTCATTTAGTTTTGCTACTGACTCGTTAGTTTAGGTTAGTTTAGTTCAATCAAATTAATTTTAATAATAAAAAAAATATTACCTTCATTCATTCGGCAAAACTCTCTCTAATCTTAAACCAACCAGTCAGGTATTATCGACTCCAAAACTTCTTCCTGATATCATATAGATAAGATTTAGGTATTTGGACTTAGATATTCATTATTTAGAAGATAATTAAATATAGTTAAACCACTACATTTCTTTTTAAGCTGTCATATTAATTTGGCATTCTATGATTGCAGAAATTGAAATTGCAATAATATGTTTCGACTTTCGTTAGTAAGAATTCAATAAATATAAAAATACAAAGCTTTAATTGGGTTTGGATTTGCTTATTATACTTCTTACTACTTGTGCAAGTGAAACTAAAACCATATTCAGTGTTTTTATAAATTGGATCACCTATTACTGAACTGTACTACTACTGAAAAAATATAAAATGGTAAGTATCTTAGAAACAGTCCATACATATACATATATAGCGGCCATAATATTTTAGCAGATCTTCATCCCTCGCATCACCATTTAATGGATTGACTATGTTCTACCAAATAACTTGAATAAATGGAAAAATGTGTCAACAATTTCAACAGGACAACAAATAATATCAAATTATCCAAAGGCATGTATTTAAACTCACGACAAAACATATTGATTTCTTATGTTTACGCGAATATTGTTCATTGTTTTAAACACTTACGGATTTTGTCGCACAACACGAAACACTTACGGAAAACAATCACGACAAAACAATTAAATTTTGGATGTGAAAATACCGAATATTGAATACTAAATTACCATGTTGGCTAAAGAATGTAAGGAATAAAAAATTACAAATCTGGTGACTAAATAATACCACTGAATATTCCAAACTGGCAGACAGATATTATATTAGTGAACAAATAACCATCTTGGCGACAATTTGTGAGTACACATTTAATTTAAGAATAGGTACATATATTTTCCGTAATGTAGGTAACTCAAAAAACATACAAGCAGCAAAACCAGCGCACATAAAAAAACAAAGGAGCGTACAAAATTCCCAATTTTTAATTTTCCTCGACTTTAGGGGGGGGGTGTAGATATTGTGTAGATTCATTTTGAAATTTAAAAATAACGGTAATTCATTTTTTTGCAAAATTAACATAGGTGTCGTTACCAGGTTTTTGGGGATGCTGGATACGAAAATGACATTCATTTTGAAATTCCAATATGGCGGACATACTTAATTTTATAAAAACAATATGGTTGTCCCTTTGTTGGTTTCTAGGGGTGCTGATTACAAAAAAGTCATCCATTTTAAATTTCCTTAGTAACCCCGCAACCTCAAATTTTCTTCATGATTAAAGAAAAAGAAATTTGAAAATCCTGAATTTTCCAAAATTTCCATAGCTTTATACATCGCTCATAATATCTCAAAGTAGAGAATTGCCATATTTTTTTTCTATAATCACTTCTATCTCAGAAACAGTGCATCTTGAAAAATAATGAAAATTACCTCACCCTTAGAAACCCCGCAACATCATATTTACTTCATGATGGAAGAAAAAAATCTGAAAATCCTAAATTTTCCAAATTTTCTATAGCGTTTTACACCGTTCGTGTCTCAAAGTAGAGCATTATCGTATTTTTTTTCTATAATGGCTTCTATCTCAGAAACGGTGCATCCTACTTGAAAAATAATGAAAATTACCACCCCCTTAATAACTCCGTAACCATATATTTTCTTCAAGATGAGAGAAAAAGAAATTCGAAAATCCTGAATTTTCCAACATTTCTATAGCTTTATACATCCCTCGTATCTCAATGTAGAGCATTTAATTTTTTTTTATAAAATTGATTCTATCTCGGAAACGGTGCATCCTATTGAAAAAATAATGAAAATTTCCTCCCCTTAAGAACCCCGCAACACCATATTTTCTTCACGATGGAAGAAAAATAAATTTGAAAATCATGAATTTTCCAAAATTTCTATAGCTGTATACACTGTTCGTGTCAAAGTAGAACATTGCCATATTTTTTTTCTATAATCGCTTCTATTTTAGAAGCGGAAAAATAATACTATTACTGGAAAAATAATAAAAATTTCCTCCCCCTTAACCCGGAAATCGCATATTTTTTTTCATGAATGCCAAAAAAAGAAATTTGAAAATCCTGAATTTCGAAAAGTTTCTATACCTTACATAGCTGGCACCTCTACAAACTACATGTTAATTTTACGAAGATTGGATAGTCTCCATTTTGGAAAATCCAATTTCATTGGAAGACAATTTTATAATCAGCATATGAAACATGAAAAAAGACATCCATTTTTAATAAAAAAAAAATATACGCCATTTTGGAATTTTAAAACGGATTTTATTTTCATATTATTCTGCACCCCCAAAAACCTGGAAAACGATACCCATACCAAAGAAAAAAAACCTCCAATAGTATCCAAAACTGGGATTTTCCGTAGCTTGCAAATTGAATTTTTAGCAGCTATTAATTTATCAATCAAATCTTCATTAGCTACTTACATGGTATAATGGTCACCAACTCATCGTTGCTAATTGGATTAAATTTCGCTACTTTTTATCTGCCGATTTTTGTATTTTTTGTCACTTGAGTGATTTCACCAGTTTGGTAATTTAGTCGCCAACATATTAATTCGCTGCCAAATTCAGCAATACAGTATGCTCACGTGCAGTCACCAACTTATTTTTTGTTCACTCGATTAATTATATCCCTTATTCAAATATTGTACGTCTAGAGTACATACTAATTACAATAATTAAAATATGTAATATTCATAGTAGTAACCAAGATTCGAAAAAATCGAAAATCCGGATTTTTAAATGAAAATCCGGATTTTTAGAATTTTTAGAATTTCGAAGTATCCGGATTGCAACCCCTACTTGCGAGTGACTTGGTGTGTTCTGCAAAGGCAAGCATGACGGATGTTGAGCACGTATCCTTATATTTTATTGTAAATAGAACAGCCTCCGTGGTCTAGTGGTTAGAGCTTGGCTCTCGACTCGGAGGTCGTAGGTTCTAGTTTCGATTCCCGCACTGGAACAACAAAAAATGTTGTTTCCAAGTTTGGTTAGGACAATGCAGGCTGATCACCTGATTGTCTGACAAGAAAGATGATCCATGCGTCGGATGGGCAGGTAAAAAGTCGGACCTGCGCCTCATCTCTCGTCAGTCGTGTCGGTTATCCGTCCCACTGGATTACGAGAGTAAAAAAAAAGAGTGCCTTTGTGTACTGCGCACACACTTGGGCACTATAAAAATACTACTGTGTAACTGGCTAGGCTACAATAAAACCAGCCACCGTCACCGAAATCGGCGTGGGGAGTTATTTATTATTATTATTGTAAAAACAGAAATCGAAATAAAAAGAAACGAAAAGTACGGCAAAGAAGATGGTAGATGTTACAAATTCATAAAAACTGTTTACTGGCTTATTCAATAATGTACTAAGGCTACTCCACGCATCAGCTACTTTTTTCTCATAATACACAATAATATATCTATGGACGCTTCACACCAAGTCTATCTGGTCCCGTGGTAAGTTCTCGAAGAACTTGTGTTACGGGTACCAGACAACAGAAATATATTTAATAATTTTTATATTATACACATATTTAAGATTTTTATTGTATTATACACATTCATGACCCAGGAACACAGATTTTTTTTTGTTCCCTCAGCGGGATTCGAACCCGCGACCCCCGGCTTTAGCACCAACACGCTCAACCACTGAGCCACAGAGGTCGTCTCATCTAGCAAAAGCAACGACGTGGCGACGATAATGTTATTGTGTATAGTTATATGTACCTATAACTAGCCGATGCCCGCAACTTCGTTTGCGCCTAACTGACGAAAGCAGTACCCTATTTTTTAAACGGAACCCTAAAATAAAAGTAGCCTATATTAGACCTTATGACATCAGCTATCTGCCAGTGAAAGCCCCGCGAAAATCGGTCCAGCCGTTTCAGAGATTAGCCGGAACAAACAGACAGACAGACCGACAGACAGACAGACAGACAGACGGACAGACATTTTTAAAAATTTGTATTTTATTGTAAGTACTGAATATACTTTCAGATGCATTATGTGAAAAGCTGTTAATTTGATGTTACAAACAGACACTTCATTTTTATTTATCTGTATATAGATTTAGTTCAAAAATAAAAAGAAGCATAAAAAATACAAAACAAACTTTCCTATAGATTTTTATTGTATATTATATACCCATGTTGTGGGTATTGTATATTATATACCCATGGGTCCATGACCCGGGAACACAGGAAACTTTTTGTTCCTTCGGCGGGATTCAAACCGGCGACCCCCGGCTTGAGCACTAACACGCTCAATCACTGAGCCACAGAGGTCGTCTCATCTGGCAAAAGAAACGACGCGGCGACGATAAAATGTAACATGTTATTGTGTATGGTTATAATATGTATAACTAGCTGATGCCCGCAACTTCGTTTGCGCAGATCTAACGAAAGCGGAACCCTATATTTTTAAACGGAACCCTAAAATAAAAGTAGCCTATGTTAGACCTTATAATATCAGCTATCTGCTAGTGAAAGTCCCGTGAAAAGCGGTCCAGCCGTTTCAGAGATTAGCCGGAACAAACAGACAGACAGACAGACAGACGGACAGTCAAAATTTTTAAAAATTGGTATTTTATTATAAGTACCGAGTATACTTTTAGATTCCTTATATGAAAAGCTGTTAATTTGAAGTTACAAACAGACACTTCAATTTTATTTATCTGTATAGAATTAGTTCAAAAATAAAAAGAAACATAAAAAAATACAAAACAAACTGACTTTCCTTTAGATTTTTATTGTATTATACATATCCATGACCCGGGAACCCAGGAAACTTTTTGTTCCTTCGTCGGGATTCAAACCCGCGACCCCCGGCTTGAGCACCAACACGCTCAATCACTGAGCCACAGAGGTCGTATCATCTGGCAAAAGCAATGACGCGGCGACGATAAAATATAACATGTTATTGTGTATGATATGTATAATTTAGTTCAAAAATAAAAAAAAAACAAAACTGAGTTTCCTACACTGCGTTAGAAACGAAAGAATTGTTCGATAAATACGCGGGTAAGGCGTGCGCTAGCAAAACTGACATAGGTCTGTCCTCGTCAACGCCTAGCGGGCGACTGTGGGGCGACTCTAGCGGCTTACGCACGCTGCATTTCAATATTAATTTATTGTTAAAATAATTAAACCAACATGCAAAATGTAACCAGAAATTATTCTTTTTTAAAGTTATTAGCTTTTCGTAGATATGATTTTTGAAAGTAAAACTATCATGAACTTCATGAAAAAAAGAAAAATATTCAAATTTAGCCTCCTCTTCGGAATTATTTTTGATCGAGTGAAGTTTTCAATATTATGTTTCGAACCACAAATTGTAAAAGAACATTAAGTAAACAACAATGTGTATTTTTTTTGGCTTTTTAAAGTTACTATTTGTTTGTTTATTATCGATTCAAAGTCATGTAAAATTGGGTCTACGCGGCCTTAAGTATATCGAATAGTGTAGAGTGCTTCTGAGCTACGTCTCTACGAACGTGGATTTATTGCGGATCGTAGAGACCTTTGTATCTCTTCACGGTTTTTGTTGTAACCTATTCGGATGTATCCAGATGAAACTTTATCAAACGTTATAATGTTATGTGCGGTAAAGATTCTTCCTCTTCCTCCTTAAAAAACTACAAAGAGCAAGACATATGTAGAACCGGTTAATATTATATCTTACGGAAGGTTAACTGGAGAAACTCAACCGGTAAACGGAAGAAGAAAACTCTTCACCTCAATCCCGTGCGCCTTCCACAGGTGGTTGTTGAGGATCTGCTTCTGGCTGAAGTCGCGGCCGCAGATATGGCACTCCTTGCGGTCGTGCGACGAGTACTTCGGCGGGTGGTCGTTGCACAGCTTCACTGTACAAACTATAGGAACCCTGACCTCAATCCCGTGCGCCTTCCACAGGTGGTTGTTGAGGATCTGCTTCTGGCTGAAGTCGCGGCCGCAGATGTGGCACTCCTTGCGGTCGCGCGACGAGTACTTCGGCGGGTGGTCGTTGCACAGCTTCACTACACGAACAGCGTTTAATATTACATAGAATTTAGATGAACACATTGAACACTTTTATACAAACATTGTCCTTATTTGTAGTTTTTACATAATTATGTATTGTACCTATTATTTGTAGATACCCATGTTATGTTGTATTTTGATTGGTCCAAACTCCAAAAACCAGTTTATGATATCAAGACGATTCCTATTTCCTAGTAATATTATAAAATATGTGAAAGTTTGTGAGGATGGATGGATGTTTGTTACTCTTTCACGCAAAACTATAGAACAGATTTCGATTAAATTTGGTACCTATGGTAGTTTAGGCTCTGGATTAATACATAAGCTACTTTTTATCCCGAAAAGGTACAGTGTTCCTTTGGGGTACTGTATTTACGCGGGCTGAGCCGCAGGCAACAACTAGTCATTTTTAATTTAACAAAAGTAAAATGAAATTGTAAGTTAAATACGAGAGTTG
Organism: Glaucopsyche alexis; assembly: GCA_905404095.1. Taxonomy (NCBI): domain Eukaryota; kingdom Metazoa; phylum Arthropoda; class Insecta; order Lepidoptera; family Lycaenidae; genus Glaucopsyche; species Glaucopsyche alexis. The sequence goes on from FR990044.1 coordinate 30,559,564, forward strand.
AGGGTCTGAGTGGAGTATAATAATCAAGTCCCTTACGTCCGTGCTTCATCCGGAGGTGTGTGAAGCAGGCCTTCTTGCTGGCGTACACGTTCTCGCAGAAGTGGCACGCGTACTTGCGCTCCTCGCCTTCCGAGTTCGGCCCGTGACACCTGCAACGGTTATATATTCCGTCTTCCAATTTAATCCAAACGTAAACAAAGAAAACAATAGAAAACATAAATAAGTAACAAAGAGATTTTAAGAACAAGTAAAACTAATGCTTCCAATTTTAATGTTACTTATTTTTGGATTGATGAAAAAATATGATATAATATTGTTAAAAAGTGACCTATTCATGTGGTCGTCGTGGTCACAGAGCGCGGCGCCGCACAGCCGACAGTCTGCGGGCTCTGCGTGCTCCACGGACGTGGTCGACTGACACTCTTCTAAATCTAACGATGAGATCGTCATTTGAATAAGTCCGTTATAGTTTTACAAAAATATAAATCTAAATTACAGCGCCGTCTTGAATCGCAATTTCTCGAACACGCGTTCTTCTGGGCATAATCATCACCACTGTCCGGCCCAACCCCTCTCCAGCCAACTTACGCACCGCGGCCTGGTCGATCCCACTCCGGCTTGAACGGGCACTCCCACTACTACAACGACCGGTCAGCGAGCAGAGCACGAAGCATTACTCCTGGTCAACACGTAACATCGGCCTAGAAGTGCAGCATCTCCAATGGAGTCATGTCAGTGGAGAGTCCCAGTGAGTTCGAACTGTGCTGCTGCACGGGCTCCAGTGAGTTGGAGATGCTGCCCTGCGGGGCCGATGCTACGTGTTGACCAGGAGAGATGCTTCGTGCTCTGCTTGCTGACCGGTCGTTGTCGTTACGTGTTGACCAGGAGAGATGCTTCGTGCTCTGCTTGCTGACCGGTCGTTGTCGCTACGTGTTGACCAGGAGAGATGCTTCGTGCTCTGCTTGCTGACCGGTCGTTGTCGCTACGTGTTGACCAGGAGAGATGCTTCGTGCTCTGCTTGCTGACCGGTCGTTGTCGCTACGTGTTGACCAGGAGAGATGCTTCGTGCTCTGCTTGCTGACCGGTCGTTGTCGCTACGTGTTGACCAGGAGAGATGCTTCGTGCTCTGCTTGATGACCGGTCGTAGTCGCTACGTGTTGACCAGGAGAGATGCTTCGTGCTCTGCTTGCTGACCGGTCGTTGTCGTTACGTGTTGACCAGGAGAGATGCTTCGTGCTCTGCTTGCTGACCGGTCGTTGTCGCTACGTGTTGACCAGGAGAGATGCTTCGTGCTCTGCTTGCTGACCGGTCGTTGTCGCTCCGTGTTGACCAGGAGAGATGCTTCGTGCTCTGCTTGCTGACCGGTCGTTGTCGCTACGTGTTGACCAGGAGAGATGCTTCGTGCTCTGCTTGCTGACCGGTCGTTGTCGCTACGTGTTGACCAGGAGAGATGCTTCGTGCTCTGCTTGCTGACCGGTCGTTGTCGCTACGTGTTGACCAGGAGAGATGCTTCGTGCTCTGCTTGCTGACCGGTCGTTGTCGCTACGTGTTGACCAGGAGAGATGCTTCGTGCTCTGCTTGATGACCGGTCGTAGCCGCTACGTGTTGACCAGGAGAGATGCTTCGTGCTCTGCTTGCCGACCGGTCGTAGTCGCTACGTGTTGACCAGGAGAGATGCTTCGTGCTCTGCTTGATGACCGGTCGTTGTCGCTATATGTTGACCCGTCAGTAAGCAGAGCTCGAAGCATCTCTCCGTGTCAAACACGTAGCATCGGCCCCGCAGGGCAGCATCTCCAACTTACTGGAGCCAACGCAGCAACAGCACAGTTCAGACTCACTGTAACTCTCCACTGCCGCCTCAAGTGCAGGACAAGACTCATGATACGACTTAGGTACGGTCTACGTGGGAGGAGGGAGGGGTTTGGGATATGGCGGACCAATTAGCGCCACAGTCCTGAGTCGCGTTATCGAAGTTACTTCAATTCGACGCTATAGATATACAACCACTGAAATGACCGACCACCACCCACTCGTTCGGGTTCTTCCCACAAAATTGACTCGTGAGAATCGGACGCGGTAAGTGGGTCTGATTTTTGCAGCTAATACTCTGCAGCTATCAGTGCACTATCGGAAGTCCCCGCAGATTTTTTGTAACTCTTCGACGTGTAAGTTTATACGTTATGATAATTAATTCGAATGTTTTCGCCTGAGATTAGGGTCCATCCACATATTACGTCACACCTGATGGGGGGGGGGGGGGGTTGTCATACAAAGTGTGACAGTACATGTTAAATACAGGTACAGGGATACTAAAAAGCGTGACATGGGGGGTAGGGGTTCAAAAAGTCGAAATTTTGCGTGACGTAATATGTGGATGGCCCCTTAATAACCAACTTCTTAATACGGGTAATAACATCGCAAGCATTTAGCATTCGCATGTATTGTTCTTGATTTACTTACAAAAACCTATAATCATTTACCTTCTTCCTTACGAACTTCTAGCAGCAGCGTTTCCCACCCCTCACTCTCGTCGGCCTCCTTCAGAATTTTTTCATCTAAATACTCCTCATCTATTAATTATTTATAAAAATTAATTATTTACAACATTATTTATAAAATAATATTATTAATAATGTTGTAAAATTAGGCTTGGACTAGTCATCCGGAATATTATCTCCTGCTGGAAAAAATTGTATTAGCGCAGAATTTTATTTTCGGCTCTGTTTTTTTCCGGCCAGAGACATTCCGGATAACGTAGCCCAAGCCTTTATAATTAATATTACCTATGTTTGCTCCATGAACGTAAAAAAGATGCTCATTAGAAAAGTCAGCAATTAATGTCCTGCTACATATTTAGGGCCTACAGGGGCCTACCAGTGATAACTATCTATAGGGCCTACCAAAAAAGTAGATAGGCACCTACTAGGCACTAACCAAGGCGAGCGACAGTTTTGTGATATTAGTACATAGACATTAAAGATAAGTAGGTATAAAGTGCGATTCAAATGAGAATAGGATCGAGTCGGCGCCATATTGTTTCGAATTTAGTACCTATTATGATAGTTTAATTTATTTTTAGATAATTGATTAGGTACTATTTAACAATTTTATTTAAATTCTATGCAAGACTATTAAATATTTATATGCATTTAAGTTTATCTGAAAATCGCACTTTTCAAGTTATATTTGACAGAAAAAGGTCGTTGACATTCCTATACTCATTTGAAACGCGTTATAGGTATAGGTATTCTTATATTCTTACTCGTACTAAATAATATCAAGTATCAATAGGTAAGTATTCTGTATTAGTAGGTAAGTAAGTAGCTAACTTTACCTTTAGCAGTTTTACAAGTATCGAGATTTTTTTTCGTTTTGTTTTTAAATGTAACAGCATCTTCCAGTTTTTCGATACAGGACTTGCAAATATATTTGAAATCGCTGGTTACCTTAAAATAATAGGTAGATAATAAAATATTTTTGCTTCAACTGGTAAGAGTAGCATTGGCTTTAAGATACCCACCCACTTTAAAGGTGTAAAGCGAGATTGCAATAGAATGATATAATTAAAAGCCTCTTTTTAATATAATAGTTATATCTATAATTAATAGTAGATTTCTGCTCATACTATTTGATAATGTGAATTTATGTAGTAGCGTTGTTTAAATCGTATTAACTGGTACAAACAGCAACTGTAATGGTACATCCTTTGAGTATCCAACTATAGTATAGTTGGATACTCAAAGGGTACACCGTACAATCATGGCATCATATTTTTTAATAAGGTTTTACCTTTAATTCAAAGCAGGTTTCAATAGCTTGTGCATATGTTCCAAAATGTTCGTTACAAATTATAGCAAATAGGTTGCATAAATTTTCAGAACGTTGGCAAGTAATGCAACCTTCATAATGTTTTTGCTCCATTTTCTTAATAATTTTATTGACTTAAAATCGTACTTAAAGCAAGCGTTTTAATTTGGTTTATTTTTTTCTAGATTAACAAACTCTGAATTTGAAATTTGAATTCTAATTTTGAAATATTATTATATTTTTTCCTCAGATTAAAAAACAATCTGGGATTTTTTGCAGCATATTAAAATAATTGTTCTTAGTCAATCGTGATTCGTGTGACAAAAAATATTGTATTTTTCACACCTCGTACAATACGGCCGATGTAACTTGGCGGGTCTGAACTTCGCGCAGAAGGTTGCGCAATAACTGTTTTTAAGTGTTTTCGTATTTATTTTATTTGTACTAGTTGTTCAACTGTATTAGGGAAACTTTATTAGTACATAGGTATATAAAAATAATACAATAACAGTTTTCTTCACGAGTTGCACATGCGCTAAAGTTCGCAGAGCCTATGTTCACACCCGTCAAGATACAGCGGCCGTAGTTTACCTATTACCTATATTCCTTTTAATATTATATATCTATGTTATATATTCGCTTTGAGTATCCAATAGTTGGATACGTTGGTACTCAAAGTATATTCGATTCAATATAAATTTTATTGTATTAGGGAAGAGGCATGATTTTTTTATTTATTTATATAAATCTATCGTTAAAACTAGGTTAAAACCTTTGGTCAATGTTAAAACCTTGTAGTAAGTACTTTACTTACCTAAATTTTTTTTATTACAATAAAAATAACAAAGTACTTAAGTAGGTGGTATGAAACTTTAGTAGGTATATACGTCTACCTATATACCTATGAGAGATCCGATGCGTAATGTGACGATTATAGGCTATGCTATGCCACGGAACCTTAGAGACCACTTTGGAGGGTAGATAAGAGAACACCTTAGAACCAGGGCAGGATAGCTCCTGACGTCACAGCTTGTTAGAGAGAGAACGTAAATTGGTCAATACTTGTGAAGAAACGAGACAAAAATGTTATGTTTTGTCCCTTTCGCTGTAACCGGGTTTTTGGCACAGAGCTGTCAAATTTGACATTCTTGTGCCAAACAAATAACAGCTGTGAAGAGTGAGGTTTCGTATTATTTGAAATCTTTTGTTTTTTGGTGTGTTTTATGTTAAATACTCTTTTGAGATAGAGACTCTGTGTAGTTTTAAGTATTTTAACAATGTGTGGATGCAGTATTTTGAGGTGCAAAAGTCGCAGCGAACGAAAATGTGCTGCCGTAACTTTTCACTCGTAATTAGCTATAGCTCGTGTTTTTTTAGTTTGTGATTGCATATAACATAAGAATGATGATATATGGATGTAAATACAGTCATATTGTCCATAAAAAGTGAGATGAAATCAGTATTTTTTACATATTAAGTAACATAATGCAAAAATATATTTGTCTTAGTGTTGCTATTAAATTTAGTACCAAAATATACTGACTAAAGTTCATTCGGTAAAAATTTAGTATAATATCCCACGATTCCACGATTTGGGGAGGAGGGAGTTAAGAGGGAAGGGGAGGGGGAGGGTTGAACCCCCACTCCCCTCATCAGGAAACCCATAGTTACTGAGATATTAGTGGTTTAAGTTTTGGGGTTATAAACTAAACGACTAGTTTAGTTGTAATTTGGAGTGGTAAACATAGTTGAGTAATAGGGTGACAGCTAACCCTAACCGCAAACGTCACTAAACATAAATTTTGGATACATAGGTAATCAATCAGAGAACAAATTTTCCATCTTTTTGCTAAAAAGTGGCCCCGTGCGAGTTTCTTACGCCGGTTCTTCTCGACAGGCCAGTTTCTTATTGATATATGTATTTTAACTGCTTAACTTTTTAAATGTGTTGAAGTGAATGAAGAATGTTTGAAACATCTACTTAAATAAAAAACTATTGACTTTTTTGACATTGTTTAATTTTTATATTAAGAGAAATACCTACCCTACCTAACAGTATTAATAGTAAGACTTTTTGGAAGCTTATGCTTGGTCTACTTCAGAAAAAGTCAAAATCACCATATGTGTCCATAGAAATTGCCTCGATTCCTCATTGATCTCATCATCAGGTCACTACTTTTTTGAATGAAAACAGGACCAACTTGGGATTATACCCTTTACATAAAAAAGAAAGAATAAACCTGAACGTTTTTACGTTAAAACTACTGAACTGATTATCATGAAATTTGGTCCAGATATAAATTAGACCACGGGGAAGGACGTAGGCTACTTTTTATCGCGAAAAAATGTACGGTTCCTGTAGGATACTTTATTTACGCTTTCACGTAAATATTACTAAACCCATTATGATGAAATTTGGCACAGAGTGGAGTTGGAGTAGACCAAGGCTACTTTATATCATGGGATATATACCCGTGGATTACTGTACTTACGCGGGCGTAATGGGCGCGGGCTGGACCTTTTTTTTAAAATATTGGAAAAGATATATGTTGTAGGAATAGGTGTAGGCGTAGGTGTCTGAGTGGGTGTAAGAGTATGGGTAGGAGTAGGTGTATGAGTTAATGTACGAGTAGGTGTTGGAGTAGGAGTAGGAACAGGTGTAGGAGTAGGTGTAGGAGCAGGTGTAGTCATTTATTCATTCCAGTTCAAATTTAAGACAGAACAACGTCTGTCGGGGTCAGCTAGTAATATATAATATAGCTAGCTGTCTCGACACACGTTGTTCTGTCATAAACATGAACTGGAATGAATAAATGACTTTACCTATAATGCATCCTACGTCCTAGTCCTACACCTACAACCTATACCTTTTTCATTATTTCTCAGTGCGTAAGCCTTCCCTGAACTTCCACAATTATTTTCAATATAAATCAAAATGAGCCAAATCGATCCAGCCGTTCTCGAGTTTTGAGTCCCTCGTGAACGGAGTAAAAAGTATCCTATGTCCTTCTCCTGGTTTCAAGATAGCCCACCAATTTTCAGCCAAATCGGTTCAGCCGTTCTTGAGTTATAAATATTTTTACCACGTTCATAATATTTTGTTAATTTAACTATTACTCTCGGTCTTGGCCTAGAGTTAACTTATTAATAGATCTCGATCGAGACTGAGAATCCAGGTACGATCGTACTCTAATCGAATGTTTTCTTATAGCCTCTGACTCATAAAAAATAACTAGAACAATTTAATCGCCAGTATGAAAATATTGAAATTTACTTATTTTAATAATGAGTGGTGCAGGGAAAAACTCATTCTACGATTCTTATTTATTACTGACTACGACGAGAAAACTTACGTGTGCATCCTAAGATCAAGACAAAAATACTACAACTGAAGGCTATGTTTGTACATGGCAACACATAGTGGGTGAGCGAGATGCACTCTAGTGGTTACAAGAGCTGCGGATCTATAGGTACTTTATCTTAGCTTAGAACACTTAATACTCGCGGAGGGCTATGCACATTAAAATGTGCATGCCAATAAAAAAGAAAATTTGTCAACGCCAAAATATGTCAAGTTGTCAGAAATTATTGTGATTATTTGTGAATGTCAAACTAACAATCAGCTGTTGCCTCTTTGTGTTGCCTGTTGTCTTTCGAGTTTCGAGTTTTTAGTTTGTTCTTTGAAGTTTGTTGTGGACTGTGGTTCGTTCATTGTTGTCTTTCTTATCGTAATTATTATGAGTTGTGTAAACAAAAGGATCACATAAACACATCTAATCTCGATAATTTCACTAATGTTTCGTGCGCATACATTCACTTTCAAGATAGTTTCCACTTTCCAGTGCGGTAGTGTCAGTAAAAGTAGTCGGTCTACTTTACGTAGATGTAAACACAAATCGGTGATTGACCTCGTAAATGCTGTGATAAATAAAACACTTTCTTTACAATTGAAGAACGAAAACCAACGAAAGACAATATGAAGTGGAAGATCGATAGAGGACTTTTACCAATAAAAATACATTTTTTCTTCTTTTTTGCAGGTGAGTAATGTTTTCATATTTTTTTAAATTTTGAATATTGAAATCATTTGTATTTTAAGACTAGCTGGTACCCGCCACTTCGTTTACGTGTAAAATACTATTCATGGTAACGGAACCCTAAGATAAGCCTTCGCCTTAGTTAGGTACTTCTTATAAAGGGTTGCCATCTCATGACAACCAGGACAAGACGCGGAAAAACCTCGGATTTTTGATCCCAAAATCAGGACATGGAACAGTTCTCACCCGACAACGGCGAAACCAAAGTAATGGAAGGGACAAGGGTAATGATTTATAATTTATTATTACTGCAAATCAATACAAAATGATGCCTTTCTAAATCTGCTACTAAAAACCTGGACAGCAAATTAAATCTGGCCAGGACGCACCCCGGACGCCCTCCAAACTAGGACAAATTCAGGTAAACCTGGACGGATGGCAACCCTATCCTTATAACTCAGCTATCTGCCAGTGAAAGTCCAGTCAAAATCATTTCGGCTGTTTCTGAGATTAGCCAAAACAAACAGACAAAGTTTTAAAAATATATATTTTGGTGTAGGTATTGTACCTATATAATATATACTATCATGCATTTTAGTAGGTACAAATCCGTTAATTCCAAATTATAGACACTTTAATTTTATTTTATTCAAAAGATAAATGGTTCATTGACAATGGAAAAATTGACCTTGATATTAAAATTACCCTTCTACTACGTCCGTTGACCCTAATCAAATATATAGATACTATATTATTAAATAACAATCATACAAGACACACCTTCAGCTTATTCTACATTAAAAATATATTTTTATATTAAGTAAACAATATACACTTTAGACATAAATACTAAAATTGCAACATTATGATAACATTTTGCAATTGTACATAGTCTGCCTTATTAATAAAAATATTTACACCATGGATTAGCTAATCCAACATGGCTGTCTTTGTCTATCAAGTGACTGTTCCAAACTATCTGACAAAGACAGCGATGTTGGATTAGCTAATCCGTGGTGTAAATAATTTTATTAATAAGGCAGATAAAGTATTAACCCAAGTTATTATTTAAGCAACAAATTATTAAAAAAGTATTTTATGAGCTGATAAACTGACAAAGATGGACTGATGATGATGGATTAATTTATCTGTAAATTGATGTAAGTGTTGCTAAGCCACATAATTACTTAATCTCAGTTATCACTACATTGGAAAATCTGGTGATAAACACCATTATTGTTCTATTTATTCATGGATAAATTTTTTATAGTTCCTTTACCCAAGATAATATTAAATGGGGCTTATAAAAATATCATTCACATGACATTAAGTATATTATATTAGGTTGAAGTTTTCATTGAAGAAAAAGCGTAGATTTGTAACTCTTATAGTTTAGAAATGCCAATAGGTGGGGAGTCGGGGACCAACTTGTAAACAGCAATTCGAGTAATTGACCTCCAAAGTTGGTCAAAGCCAAGTTGGTCCCCATTTGGTTTAAATGTTTAAAAAATCATGTATCGATCCTCACCTTTAATTAATAAAAAAATACCTATTCCACATTAGTCATTACTCCACATGATGGGGTGAATGAAAAAAATATTAATTCCCACTTCTATGATGATGTATGTATGTATGTAATGTATGATGCTAAAAATATAGTGTATATGCAATATAATATTATATCTATGCCAAATTTTATGTACCTATTTAGGTATATTCATCATTTCTGGAGTAAGCAAGAGTGGATGGACAGACAGACAAAATGATGGACAGAGCAAAACTATAAAGGTTCCTTGTAGTTACTAGTTACTATGGAACCCTTAAAATAAGGTACATCAACTCAGTATTAGGTGTATATTCTTTGTTTTGCATAATTATTAGATACTAATAAATAATATTTGTCGATTGGTGTTCCACAGGGAAGTATCTTAGGGCCATTTCTATTCTTACTTTATATCAATGATCTTCCCAATGCCATTGATAATAAAACTGTATTATTTGCAGATGATACAACATTAGTAATTAAGAGTAAAACTAAACAATTATTTGAAAGTGAAATAAAAAGAAATCTGGACAAAATTTTAAAATGGCTCGAAAATAATAATTTAAAAGTAAACCTAAACAAGACAAAAATGATACAATTTGGACACTCTAAGACACAAACAACAGACCTGGACATAAATTGTGATAATACAAAAATTGAAATGGTAGATTCCACCAAATTTTTAGGATTAATAATTGACAAACGTTGCGATTGGAAATTACACATAGAACACGTATGTAACAAACTGGAAAAATTCGTCTACGCGATAAAAAAATTACGATTATTAGTGTCTGTTGAAGCAGCCTTATATGCTTACAATGCTTACGTATCCTCTGTACTCTCATACGGTCTTCTGTTATGGGGCAATTCGGTTGAAATTGGCAAAGCTTTTGTGCAGGACGACACCGAAACGCGACATGTAAATATAGTTTAATATCGATATAAGATTCATATTTAGTGATAGGAATGTAAATATTTGTTTAAATACTTACTTATATAAAATACTTAGTCATTCCAATAAGATTTGACAACATAAATTCATATTAGAATCTTAGAAAAGTTAGTTTACATAAGTTTTTACTAAACAACTTGTTTAGCCCCCATAGGTTGTACCCCGACCGAGGTTACCTTATAGCTTGTTGTCCCGCTCTTATTGCATATGTGTGACAGAGATGCAATATGTATGGGAACTTTAAAAGTCTTATTAGAATATGTTATTGTTATTTTTTGTAATTGTAAACGTGTTATTTAGCTTCTACTCTATTTTAAGTTTGATAATTAATAATAATCTTTTTACATTATGTATAATTTTATAAGAAATTTTGATGTTAAGATTTTGTATTATTAGACAAGATAGGCAATATGTTAGAGTAAGAGGTAGATAGGAACGCTCTTATTGGTGAATTGTAAGTTCATTCTGATTGGTGTATATTTTTGGACCAATAAGAGCTTAGATAATTCTGTGGCCGGATCCATATAAATATTGGATCGATTTTGGCATTCGGCACTTCAGTACTCGGCTACATACTAGTGTAATGAAGAAATAGTAAGAAGAATAAAGGAAGATTTCTGAAAGGAAAATTATCGTCGCTGTTTTACTTCTCTCAATCCCAGCAACAAATGTGCCATAGCGCACATTTATGGTCCTTCGGTCGCCGGATTATAGAGAAGAAATCCCTGCTCGTCGTATAGTGAGAAATCCCTGCTCGTCGTATAGTGTGAAATCCCTGCTCGTCGTATAGTGTGAAATCTCTGCCCGTCGTGTCAAGACAACTGCCTGTCCGCGTATAGTGTGAACATGCCGGTCACCCGTAAAGCACAACAGTCTATGGGGGCGCAACGGTCTGCGTCGGAGACTGAGCATACCACGTCCTACGAAACCACTAGTTCAGACCGAACTCAAACATCTGGTGATACAGCCACTTCGGGCACCGGTACTACCACACTAACTACTAGTACCGACACAACGAAATCAAACGTCACCGAGATGACTGGTAGACCGGATACTGAGTCAAATGAAGAGCCGCGCCCCTCGACTACTGCCAGTCGGGACGCACCGCCGATAGTGCGCAAAGTAACTGCCACTATTGCTTGCCTACCTGAAGCCAGCAAGCATGAAGAAAGGAAACGAGCCGCATCCGTCAAGTCAAGAAAGGCTTACAAAATAGCAAAGGCAAAGGAAGAGTTAGCGCGCCTTCAAGTCGAGCTAGCCGCTGCTCGCCTCGCCGTATTAGAAGCGGACTCGGATGAAGAAGAAGAAGATGTTGTCTCCGTGTGCTCGAAGATGGAAGCCACCACACGGGTCGACACATGGCTGCAGGCTCAAGCAGAGCCACCAGTACTAGCCATAAGCCATGTACCTCATCAACCTGCCACCACAGAAGAAAGGATATTGGGGCAGCCAATCAACACAGAAGACAGAAGCTTCAGAGAACCTGTCATCGTGTCTGAAGAAAGAAGACCGGAGCCACCGAATACAATTACAGAAAGGAAATCGGAGCCAGCTGTCTTCATAGAAGAAAAATGCAAAGAGAAGCATCCTCAGTCAGAGCTCTCTCAGCTGACTGAAGCCATCACTCTCGCTGTCAAGTCCGCGCGTCCAAGGCTCATGGAACTACCCGTCTTCAATGGAGCTCACCAAGACTGGCTTCACTTCAAAGCCGGTTACGAAGAAACAGAAAACCTCTACTCGAAGACGGAGAACATCAACAGACTTCGAAGAAATCTGAAAGGAAAAGCCAAAGAAGCCGTCGATGGTCTACTTATCACAAACGCCGACCCAACTGACATTATGAAGACTCTGGAATCAAGATTTGGAAGACCAGAATCAATCGCCATGATGGAAATAGACACACTGCGCACACTGCCGCGCCTCTCCGAGTCACCAAGGGACATCTGCATCTTCTCAACTAGAGTGACCAACGCCGTGTCTACACTACAAGCATTGAACTGCGTCTACTATCTGTACAATCCAGAAGTCGCAAGGGCCATGGTGGACAAGCTAACACCGACACTTAGATACAGATACTTCGATTACTCTGCAACACTACCAAAGGAAGAGCCTGCACTTCTGAAGTTCGAGAAGTTCATGAAAAGAGAAGCCGAACTATGCGAACCATTCGCACAACCGGAGCAAGTGGGTTCACAGCCGCAGCCCGCTGCACCAAGACGTCATCAGCGAGTGAACCATGTCACAGAAAAGCAACCAACAGTCAAATGCCCTGTATGCGAGGCCACAGGACACTCAACAAAGGACTGCGAGAAGTTCAAGAAAGAAGATGTTCACAAAAGATGGGACATCGCCAAGAGTAATCGACTGTGCTTCAGATGCCTACGCTACAGGAGCAAGAACCACACGTGTCGTCAACAGACATGCGGCATCGAGAACTGTAAATATTATCATAACCGGATGCTGCATGTCACGAAGAACATTGAAAGGAAAGAAGACGACCAGAAAACAACTGAAGCAATCAATTCCGCCTGGTTTTCAGCTACAAGACAATCTTACCTGAAGATCGTCCCAGTCACAGCGTCGGGACCAGCAGGAGCAGTCAACACATACGCCCTGCTGGATGATGGATCGACAGTAACACTCGTTGACGAGAACCTGGCTCACCGCATCGGAGCAAGAGGACCCATCGACCCACTTCGCATAGAAGCTATCAACGAGTTAAAGACATCCGAAAATAAATCGAGAAGAGTCAACATCAAACTAAAGGGAGTAAATGAACACGAAGAAGACATACAAGCAAGAACAGTGAAGAATCTTCATGTGGCCACTCAAAGGGTTCCGAAAGAAAAGATTGAAGAATGTCAACATCTTCAAGACATCAGCGAGTTCATCACATACACATACGCGAAGCCAGAAATATTAGTAGGACAAGACAACTGGCATCTTCTTCTCCCGTCGGCGGTGAAGAAAGGAAACAAAGAGCAACCAGTGGCATCACTCACACCACTCGGATGGGTGCTCCATGGAAGCCACACAAGAAGCTCTAGCATCAACTGTATCCACCACCTGAGAGAAGATCCAGCTGAAGATTCCTTAGAAGAACTGATGAAGCAATACTTCGCGATGGACTCCCTATGCATCAACCCTAAGAAGCCAAAGACAGATCCAGAAGAGCAAGCCTTACGAATCCTTGAAAAGAATACAGTCCAAACGAAGACAGGAACATATGAAACGGCGCTCTTGTGGAAGACAGAAGACATCAACCTCCCTGACAACTATGAAAACTCGTTGAAAAGGCTTCACAATATAGAAAAGAAGCTTGACAGGGATCCAAAGCTGAAGCAGAAATATACAGAACAAATGGAGGCTCTCATCACGAAAGGATATGCCGAGCCAGCTCCGAAGACGAAGACACCAAACAAGACATGGTACTTACCACACTTCGGAGTAGTCAACCCAATGAAGCCGGACAAACTCAGAGTGGTCCATGATGCAGCAGCCAAGACAAGAGGAACATCGCTCAACGACCAACTCCTCAAAGGCCCAGACCTTCTGCAATCACTACCAGGAGTCGTCATGAGGTTCAGACAGCACACCGTCGCTGTGACTGCGGACATCAAGGAGATGTTCATGCAAGTGAAGCTTCGAGAAGAAGATAGAGACGCCTTGCGGTACTTATGGCGAAAGGACAGAAGAGATGACCAGCCACCGGATGAATATCGGATGACATCGCTCATCTTCGGCGCGTCAAGCTCTCCAGCAACAGCAATCTTTGTGAAGAATATAAACGCAAAGAAATACGAAGAAACGTATCCCGAAGCCGCAAGAGCCATAGTAAAGAAGCACTACGTAGACGACTACTTGGACAGCTTCAAAAGTCTAGAAGAAGCAATACGCATCACCACAGAAGTCCGAAGTATTCATAAAGAAGCCAACTTCGAGCTGAAGCAATGGAAGTCTAATTCAATGAAGCTCCTAGAAGCCATAGGGGAATCAGATGGCCAAGAAGACATCGAGCTCTACAAGTCTGAAGCCAGAATCGAGAGGGTACTGGGACTCATCTGGAAGCCAGAAAGAGACGAATTCACCTTCAATCTCGACATGACACGAATACCGCCATCACTGTCCGAGGGAAAGAAGCCAACCAAGAGAGAAGCACTAAGGGTCGTCATGTCTCTATTTGACCCACTTGGCTTCGCCTCACCAGTTACCATCAAGGCCAAGCAAATATTACAAGAAGTATGGCGACGTGGAACATCCTGGGACAACGAGATTGACGAGGACCTCTCGAAAGATTGGCAGACCTGGCTACTCCACCTGAAGAACCTCTCGAATGTGGCCATACCAAGATGCTACCTAGGCTACAGCAACGCCGTGTCTCTTCAGCTACATGTCTTCACAGATGCAAGCGAGTCTGCTTACTCAACAGTACTATTCTGGCGAACGGTAGCTCCAAATGGCGAAATCAACGTGTCACTCGTCATGGCAAAAGCAAAGGTATCACCGTTGAAAGTAACCTCAATACCAAGACTAGAACTACAAGCCGCTGTCATGGGAGCACGACTCGCAGAAGCAGCCATCAATGAACACGAAAGGAAGCCAGACTCGAAGACCTTCTGGACGGACAGCAGAACTGTACTCACCTGGATCAAGACTGGATCCCGCTCATACAAGCCATACGTTGCGCACCGACTAGCCGCCATTGAAGAATGCTCCACAGTAAATGAATGGAGATGGGTTCCGACTAAACTCAACGTCGCTGACGACGCCACAAGGGATGTACCACCCAACTTCGACAGGAACCATAGATGGTACAAAGGTCCAGAGTTTCTTTACGAGCCCGAAGACTCATGGCCAATGGAACAACCTACCAGTGTGGAGGCAGAAGAAACAGGAGAAGAAAGGATTCATCACATCTCAGTCGACGATACTCCGAAGCTAGCAGAAGCCCTACCCGAGGTCTCACGCTTCTCCAACTGGGATAGACTACGCTACACTACAGCAAGAGTACTCCAATTTCTTCAACTCTGCCGGCCAACAGAACAAGTTCACTACAAAAGGAACTCAAGAAACTCCGAAGCTGACCCGAATTGGAAAAATACGCGTAACAGAGCAGAAAGAGTACAGCCACGACAGGAAAAGAAGAAAGAAGAAATAAAATTTATTCCAGTTCCTGCAGAACTCCTAATCAAGGCAGAAGAACTTCTCATGCGGTCTTCTCAACAAGAAGCCTTCACTCAAGAACTTCAAGACATAAGAAGAGGGAAACCCATCTGTAAAGAAAGCCGACTACATCAGCTGAGTATAGAATACCTGAACGGGGCCCTCAAGCTAAGAAGCCGCATATCAGCCGTACAAGAAGTCTCTGAAGCCCAAAGAAGTCCTATGATCATAGACGGAAATCATCCCACGGTCAAGCTATGGATCAAGAACATTCACTGCAAGCTACATCACGCCGGGGTAGAAACCACAGTAAACGAGTGTCGCCAACAATATTGGGTTCTCCGTCTACGCCCTATAACTCGCACGATCATACGACAATGCCTACACTGCAGAATGAAGACACAAGCGCCACCCTTTCCAAGAACTGGGGACCTGCCACCGTGTCGACTGGCTCATCATCAACGCCCGTTCACCTTCACAGGAGTGGACTATTTTGGACCCCTCTCAGTCACCGTAGGACGCTCGCACCAGAAGAGATACGTCGCCATCTTCACTTGTCTGACCACGAGGGCGATACACCTGGAAATAGCCGGCTCACTCAGTAGCAGCTCAGCAGTCATGGCCCTACGAAGAATGATGGCCAGAAGAGGCTGTCCAACGAAGATCTGGTCAGACAATGGGACCAACTTAAAAGCAGCAGACAAGGAACTGCGCCGAGCGATCGACGAGTCAACGGCTGAAGAAGCAGCGAGACGACAAACCACTGGCGGTTCATCCCTCCTGGAGCGCCATTCATGGGCGGCGCCTGGGAACGAATGGTGAGATCAGTAAAGACATGCCTGACGTCGACACTCCACGAGCAACATCCAAATGAAGAGGTACTCTCAACGCTACTGGCAGAGGCTGAATACACCGTCAACAGTCGACCTCTAACACACGTATCAGTCGACCCAGAAGATCCAGAAGCTCTAACTCCCAACCACTTCCTATTGGGAGGACCAGGAAGAGTACCAGCGTTCGGGCACTTCTCAGAAAAGAACACCATCTCGAAGTCCAGCTGGCAAGCCGCGCAGAAGTTAGCAGACACCTTCTGGGAGCGCTGGCTTCGCGAGTATCTCCCCGAACTCCAAAACCGGCGGGAGCCCCACGGCCGAGGCCCCCCGATACAAGTCGGAGATCTCGTTCTGCTAGTCGACCCGAACTCACCGCGCAACGTATGGCTCAAGGGGAAAGTCGTCGCAACGTTTCCTGGACCGGACAACGTCGTAAGAACAGTCGACATCCAGACCAGAGGCGGAGTACTTCGGCGCCCGGTTCGGAAGCTGGTGATCCTGCCCATCGAAGACAGCGTCGTCGCAGCACCGGAAGAAGGTGTGACGGAGCCACACGGCGGGAGGAATGTGCAGGACGACACCGAAACGCGACATGTAAATATAGTTTAATATCGATATAAGATTCATATTTAGTAATAGGAATGTAAATATTTGTTTAAATACTTACTTATATAAAATACTTAGTC